>JAUPFN010000016.1:19724244-21083423 GCA_036924255.1 Apodemia mormo
ATAAGAAGAAACCACAATTTGTATAAAAACTAGGGGCCAATTTCAGAAGACCTCATAAATATAAAATTTTATTTCATCGTAACATTATGCAAATCCTCATTGCGGGTCGAAGGGCTCTTCAATGTTTCGTCCATTGACCGAAGAAGCTATGAAATCCTCGCCTGGTTTATAAAAACTGAGTGATCATGAGTAGCTTAATTAGAATTCAGTGCCTAGTTCTCTGCCCGTATGTGTGTATCGGTGATGAAACTTTTAAAACATAACGGAACGATATTTCTATCCCTTTTGAAAATACATTCAAGGTATACAAACTCATCCGCTTGTTCCATCACTAAGTCGTCTACCACAACTACGTTCCTCAAACACAAATGGCACCTTAGTTATCTTTGCATTTAATAATACTTAACAATATAATTACTGACTGACCCGGCAAACGTTGTTTTGACATACAAATTACTTGTATTGAATATTTTCGTGGGACACTTGAGAGGGGGAGAGGGGGTTAGCTAAGATAGAAAAGATCTTTTAAATTGGACCAAATATAGATAAGATATTTACAAAATTTCATTGAAATCAGTTTAGTAGTTTAGGAATCCACAGCGGACAAACAACATGACACGTAATTTATATTAATACTTTGAATAACTATCATCGGTGCTTTTACTCGGCTCAATTAAAACGTGATTCCATATTATAGATTGGATATATTGTTAATAATAGTTTGTTCTAGTATAAAGATTTAAAAATCTTAAAATGTCTTTATACATCCGTTAAAAATGAAAAGTGCAATTTACATATTTACAGTCTATAAAAGATAGGTATACATTTTACATAAGAATCATCTGCTTTTTTCTATCAGATGCTATAAAAAAACACAGATCGATTTGTATGATTTCATACCAAAGAGAAAATTGAAAGTCAACCAATAGTGGCAGTGCTTGTCGTGTTCTAGTTTGTAGGGTAAGGTAGTTAGTAAATTTAAGTATGCGACATTACTATTCCTTTATACGGATAGCACGCACTATTATCATCTTTGGTCTCTATAGGCAATATTTGTCTTTTTCCATTTGAGAGCCACTCGCTTTTATATGTCAAAACCTAACAAGCAAGCCAATAGCTATCCTGATAGAGAAATCATCGCCTATTGACACAAAAGATATTACTGGTGCGTTGCTATTTTATGGCGAGGTCTGAGTCGGTGAACTTATGTTACATGGATAAGTTTACCGGCTATTTTGCTCTCTAAACCGGAACACGACAGTGACAAGCACTGACGCTATTGCGGTAGGAATTGGTAAGGCGGTGGTACCAGGCCGTGTGGCGGAACGGCAATGCCACATGTATAAGTTAACCGGCTAACTTTCCCGGTTTTCCCGATTTTCAAAACCGAAACCCGGCAATGACAGGCATTGACTATTGCGGTAGCAATAGGTATGGCGGTGGTATTAAAAAATCAGGGCGAAATGTTGCGGATCTTTACCACTTACTAGACACAATGGTAGTGACATGTATATCCAATGGGTCGCTTTTTACGACCTGCCTGGAAGAACGGCAGTTGGTCTATTCGTCAAGCAAGCAAGCAAACAACACGGGTGAAACTTGCTTGCTGTTTTATGAAACAAAAAAGTGTCTTTATTGTAATGTAACTTAAAAATATCTATTACTTAAATATAAAATTTTCCGAGATGAATTCTACATCTCAGAACGTTATTCATCATTCGAAATGCACCAGAGAAATAATAACAGAAACAACAATATTTCAGTTGCTGATATCGCCAACGCCATAAAATAAATAAAAGATTGGTCCCGCGGATGTATTTGTTGTAGCCTTTTCATACTTCGATAATATGAATACAATATTCAATAGCGCGAAAACATATTTTATTCACCGCGTTTGCAACAATACAAGTTTATTGTCTTTTACGTTTAGTAACTGAACGCGAATTTATATTATTAAACTTTAGCGACTACTATAAAAATCATTATAGATATTTTCATATTTTAAAATTTCTTGCTATAAATTTTTCCCCGTATTGGTCCGTGCCTAAGAATAAACCATCTGCCCTTCTGTCAGGCAGTTCGTAACAGGCGAATAGTTGACTATACATATTATTATCATTGTGTCTACTAGATGGTAGAGTTTGGTAAAGTTTCGTCCGGGTCTAGTACTAGGTATAAAAAAAATGGCCATATTAAATGTTGGTCCGGGTCCAGGAATAAATCCTTCTGCCAGGCAATTCATAAAAGGCGAATTTTTGCATATACATGTCATTTTCATCGTGACTACTAAGTGGTAGAGTTCGGCAACTTTTCGCCCGGGTCTAGTACCATCGCCTTCCCTATTCCTGCCACAACAGCATCTAGCTTGTCACTCTTGTATTTTTTTTTGTAAGGATGGTAATCGACAAGCTTACGTAAGTGGGGTAACCATCCGATCACATAGATAACAACGCGCCACCATATCGTATCTATGGTGGTCTTTAGGCGATAGCTCTCTCTTTCCATCAAAAGGATTGGTAATCTGCTCTTTTGTTATCTTACGATATAAAAAATTAGGTACTAGATAGGAAAAAAAATGGCCATATTAAATAAAAGAATAAAAGAATAATAATACAAAATAAATTAGTAAATGAAACAGAAGCGCCTCTGTGGTCTAGTGGTCCGGTGTCTGAGTTGACCACATGGAAGTGAAGACACTTTGAAACAGAAGCTCTTTCCATCGTCATTTTGAGTTTCTATAAACACCACTTAAGATATTATTTGACAACATTATGAAAGGCACATCTATAGCTATACACAAAGGGCTTCTTGTCGCTTCGCTTACTGATTTTGTCTATTTTTTTCAGCTAATAAACAAAAAGATAATTCATTGCACTTAACACTTAACACTTTATTACACTGTCAATTGGTACACAATCACTACAGTTCACAAACATAATTTTGTTTAATTCTATGCGTTTTAGGTACAATGCAAAAAAATCTTTACCTCCCGTACTAGTTATAAACTGTGTTACAGCGAGGCAAGTAGGTATTCTCATCCATTTGTTATTAGCAAACATATTATTTTGTTAACTAAAAGATGGTAGGCGTACAAATTTGATCAGAATGAACATATTGTCGTAAACAAGTTAACACAGTACAGGTGATCTATATTATAACACAGGTCAACAAAAAAATATTTTTTTTCTGAGTCTGTTATTTAGTGACCATTTTCTGATTATATACATCGAATAGTAAACAGAAACGCTATTAACAATCAACAAACTTTGCTTTTGTACTTTGGGGCCTCATACAAGAAAGTTTTGATTTTCACAAAGGAAATACCAATACTATTCATTTTCTAAAGCTTTTTTGTATTCTTTTTTGTATTTTTGTGTTTAGTTATGCCGTATTTTATAATTAAATTAATAAAAATGTATAATTGATAACTTGTTTTCCTTTAATAAAAAATATAATTGAAATTTAAAAATAGAGCTTTTCCATAAAATTTGAATTTTCGTGCTGGTAGCTACAAAAGCAAACTTTATTAGATAAAAATATTTTTTCATTTTTTAGTTAGGCATAAGTAATCAGAATCAGAGGTACAGAACTCAGACTCAAAATTCATGTTGACCTGTGTAATATATTTTCTATATTATTTTAATAATATTTTAATTTTTAATTTTAATTTTAATATTTTAATAATATTATAAATGCGAAAATTTGGATATTTAAATGGATGTTTGTTTCTCAATCACGCAAAAACTACTGAACGGATTTAAATGAAATTTGGCACACAGGTAGATGATGATCTGAAATAGCACATAGGCAATTTTTATCCCGGAAAAATTAGGTGATCCTGCGGGATTTACCAAAAACTTATAATGCAGCGGGCTGCAGCTGCAGCTAGTGTTTTATAATTTTCCATTATAGACTATAAAAAACATTTTTAAATGGCCGGCAACACTATTACAAGCGTAAGCGTTGTTTCGGGCTCCTTTAAAGAATTATATCCAAAGATATTTTAGGAATTAAATTCCGTAAATTTACAAACTGCCTGCCAGAAAGGCAGATCTTTCTGATAGGCAGTCCGTAAATCTATGGAAACTAAACCTATGACTACCATCGTGACTACTAGGTTGTAAAGTTCTGCAACAGCCTGTCCGGGCTTTACTACTACGAACTTACGTTTATCCACTGCAATAGCATCAGTGTTTGTCGCTGTCGTATTCCAGGTGGAAGGGTGAAGTAGCCGGTAAACTTATACATTTGAATAATCTTTTTTTATATATTACTAGCTGTTTCCCGCGACTTTGTTCGCATAATCCAAAAACATTACTTACGGTCTAGTCGGGTTAAAAGCTAGCTTTATAGCCTTCTTTGTGAAAATGGCTATCATACACAAACAGATTTTTTTTAATTTGACTGGTACATCAAGAGATCAGCGCGTTCAACAAACAAACATACAAACTCTTCTGCTTTATAATATTAAGAAAGATAAGATAGCAAACAAGCACATGGGTCTCCTAATGGAAAGAAACATCCATCGCCTATAGTCACCAAAAATGTTAATGGTGTGTTGCTGTCAGTGTGGCGAGGTAATAATGCCACTTACATAAGTTTACCAGCTACCTTACCCTCCAATCCAGAATACGACAGTGACGAGCACTGACGCTATTGCTGCAGGAATAGGTAAGGCAGTGGTATTAGACCCAGGCGAGACGATGCAGAACTCTACCACCTAGTAGCCACGATGGTTTCAGTTTATGTAAAAAAGAAGCACAATAAGATATATGTTTATAAAATACGGTCTAATTTCGATCACCGGGCAATCACTTTTGATAATTTTAAATCTAAGCTTTTTAGAAAATTAAAAAATATTTCTAGAAACCTCCAAAGACATTTATATTACAATGTAGAACTGTTTAATAAATCGGCTCATTTTTATAAAGACGAACAAAAGGCTTATTCTCTTTATTCACGAGATTGAGAAATTTTATTTAGATAAATACCGACTTCATTTCAGATACAATTAGTTCGCTCAGTTGTTTTAACTTGTTGATTTAATGAATAAAACAATTCTTTTAGAGAATTTATTTGGATGATTATCTAAAGATTGTTTTAAGGATCATACTTTTAAACTTCTAAAATAATATACTTATTATTTCGCGGACTTAATAGGGCAGTCGCTTTTCAGTCTAGCGCGTTAAGACAAGTTACATACAAACGCTAGTAAAATAGAAAGATAAATGTATAAATTTGACTTTTTTCATTTTGGTCTTTTTATTTCATTTTTATTAGTAGACCCGGACAGTTTCGCATGCGAGTAGTTTAATAAGTCATTACTATTATTTTTAAAAGAAATGCCATATCTTCTACATTTCATATCATATATAATTCTTTGAATCTTTAATCTGCCCTTAGAGTATACTTAAAAAAAAAATACCCTATCTTTGACCCCGGGGTCTACGACTATCTTACGACCTTGCCAAATTTCATGAAAATCGAAAAGCGTAACAAACAGACAAAGTTTCGCATTTATAATATTAATATAGATATTTGAGATTTTTTCCATTATTTTATCTCTCACTCTTTTACTCAATTTTAGTATTAGGAGATTTTAAAATAATCCCATATGTTACATGATTTTAAAAAAATCTGTAAGCGGTTGACCCTGAAGGCCATCCCTGAAACTTCCCGCTAGATTAGGGTATTTTAAGATTAAAGGAAAAAACTATACCTAAGAATAGATTTCTTTCGGAGTACAAAAATGTAAATTTTATTATAAAGTAGGTAACTAATTACATTTTTGAAAAGCTGTATATTTTTGAAACGATGATCGAATTTGATCTTTAAAATGGCATTCAACTTAATTTTTGAGATCCAAAATATTGTTTTAATTAGGTAATCAATACATTGAAAAACTTCGAAGCAATGTTTAAAAACCATTTTTTTTAATAATTTTCGTCATTGATAAATCCCAAACAAATTGACCGATTTTGGTTCAATTAACGCTGTTTGATTCAGTTATTTAAGCAGAAAAGCTGATAAGATTTTTAAGTCAATCGGTATATTAGCTGGAAAATTATTTCAAAAATATGAAGTAAGTTTGCAAAAACAACGTAATTTTAATATTTAAAAAGGTGTAACTTTTGAAAATTAGATTCGATTTTGATTTTTGAAACGGCATTAATCGTAATTTTTTTTGTACTAAAATATCGTGTAATATCAAAAAATGATTATTTAAAAATTTTTAAAGTTATGTCGAAAAAACACTTTTTCATCAACGATTTCTCCCAAACAGATAAACCGATTTTAAATGCAATTTATGTATATTGAGGAATAGAGCTAATTAGTTTTTGTACTCAATTGGTATATATTAATCTGGAAGTTATACCTATTATAAAAATACTGTTTGGCAAAATTTTTTGAGGTTTTTTAAAATTTCTTCTTTTCTCCTGAGCCGACTTGGTTCAAGTTTTCAGGAAGTCTAAGTTGAGAAGAATACAATCCAATGCCATCAACCGTGTTTTGATCGGTCAAGTCGTTCAAAAGTTATGAGATACGGCAGATTGTGCCTACTACAGGGCAGAGTTTTTTAACATTTTGGATTGGTATTACAGTCTTACATATTGCTGCCGAAATAACATCATTGTCATGTTCTGGTTTGGAATTTAAGGTAGCCAATTAACTTATGAATATGTTAATGGTATGGTAATGGTATTACGGTAAATGTATTGACATAAGATTACAGCTTAGGTATTAATTAATTGAATTTATTAACTAATGATCCGCCATGCATGCTGCTGCATGATTTAAGTTTATTTTTTGTGAATCCCACGCGAACAATGTAAGTTTTCGGTATAAATTGTTGACTTTGTGTTCAGTTTGAACATAAACTTTGACTGTAGGTGAAAACGAAGCCTAACCATTGTTGCCATCGTAATAATGCGGACTAAAAAAACGGTTGTTTCATTGTTTCTTACTATGAACACTTAACAAATTTAACGTCAATACATTAGTACCACAGGTTCCTCGTGTTGGTTCCGGGCTCCTTTGCAGAATAGGCTAACTGCCGTTCAGCCAGGCAGGTCGAAAAGGCGACCGGTTGGATCTGCAAGTCATTACCATCGTGGCTACTAGGTGGTAGAGTTCTGCATTTTCTCGCCCGGGTCTGGTACCACCGCCTTACCTATTCCTTCCGCAAAAGCGTCAATGCTTGTCACTGTCATGTTCCGGTTTGGAGGGTAAGGTAGCCGGTAAACTTATGCATGTGGCAATAGACCTCGCCTCAAGATAGCAACGCACTATTAACATCTTTGGTGTCTATAGGCGATGGTTGACTCTTACCATCAGGAGACCCATCTGCTTGTTTGCTATCTTATGATCTGATGATCTTATCTTATGATATGATGAAAAATATCACTTGGTCGATCATTACTCATAAACTTGTAAAGCCTACTTAGCCGTAATCATTTTCCTTGTAAATTAATTATATTTACTGCTATCGTGATTTTTTTTACACCCCAAAACCAATCGTTCAGCTGGTAGAGAGAAAGGACACTTGACTCTATCAAAAATTAGCATTTGAAAGCTGAAAATTTAACAAATGAGTCCCTTAATGTAAGAATTATCTATCAATGATACTCCGCAATATGGGATACGCGAGAAAAACACTATTATGCCCACTTTACATGCTTTGGAGGTATCATAAAAAATATTTTTCAAGATTTTATCACTTTGTTGCTGTGGCTAAAATATGTATATTCGAGCCATATTACAGCTTTATAGTACTAAGGATTTCTGAGCTAGGCCGGCGGACGGACGGAGTACGGACATGGCGAAACTATAAGGGTTCTCAGTTTACTTCGGAACCCTAAAAATTCAAAATTAATATCCCTAAGGAAATTTGTGCGGCTGAGGTGGAAACCATCAATTAATATAAACAAAAAATCAATTTTATATTTCCATGATATGCTTTCTGAGCACTCAAGCGCAAATCCTATGCGTGAATTCAATAAATATATATTTTTTTTCCTACGTGAACTTTTATTCCCTACGTGACGCAGATCCTTACATATCATATTTCATACTAGTAGCGCGAGAAGTCGTGCGTAAAGGCTTCATATGTGTAAATCTTTTGCTTTTGATCTTTTTTAAATTTATTTTTATGGTATACGATAGCCGATAGCAAACAAGCAAAAAATATTCGTGACTAAATGATAGAGATGAGCGCCGGAGGCATAAAATATGATAATGATGCGTGAACTGGCTACCTTAGCGTATATGGCAGAGGTGAACTATATACTCACATATAGTTGTAACGGCCGAAACATTTAATAATGATAATTTTAGACATACCAACCATTTTGATCTTAAATATTTGGCGTTTGATTAAGAATTCCAAATTCAAATTAAGATTTGTGTTTATATTTGTATTTTGAATAGTACGTACTATGGATTAAGTACTAAATTAAAAATAAAGATAGTCCCGATTTGAACTTGTAGTGAATATGTTTTTTTGACAACCTGAATAGAATTCACAATCAAAGAAGCTATTCTTCAAGAAATCACAATATTTTTTCGGTTCCAATGGATTTCGTTCTGAAAATTCTGATCTACAGAACCGCGGAGGGCTGCATTGTTAAACGTGGTGGTTACATATCTGTATTGTTAAAAATGACAACTAACCATCAAAAAACTAGCGGTAAACAACCAATACGACCAGTAATGACCAGACTTGCTTTATAGTACTTAGCATAATGCTGCTTAAAGGATCGAGCAAATCGTGACGGGCCGCATCGCAAAAATCCGCCTCAATTGTTAATATAAAATGAACGAATATTTTATATTATATAAGAACTATACCACTCTATGACGAGACGCATTGACGCCCAGAATGATATAAAAAAACCAAACATGCCGATATGCACACATCAATTTGTTTTTGTAGCGTGAATTCGCAATTACGTGTATTTTCTAAACAAATATAGGGAGTCAATTCGTGCGTATCAAAGCTTTTATAGGAGAAGTTTCATTAGTTTTTACCGATTTGTAACAGAAAAACATTACAATGAAGACAATTATTATTACTAAGACAATACAGAAATATAGATGCACCTGATACAAAAGCAAAGTCAGAAGTAAGTCAGCACTAATTAGTAGACATTTTAATTAGTAGATTCATTAATATCCCGGTACTTTTGTCCTCTGTTAACAAACACAGGAAACATTCGGTATTTGTGTTTTGTGAAAATACCTTGGAATCGTTGATTCTTCTATTGTATTATAAAAGTTTTGCGGAGTTTTAGTATCATAAAAGAGCATCGGAATCTAGAATAGGTACTTAAGTATTGTAAGCACTTTCATGGAACTTTATCGAGCAACTGTTTTGGTTGTTTTATTTGGTTTATTAAAATTCTCATACAAATATTTCCTAGCAATGTAGGAATGGTAAATGTTTACATTTTCCTTTCATTTTGTTGTTACGCGTTTTCATAACGTTTCGTTTTGTAGTTATTGAAGAGTTTGCTTAAATAACATTCAGATGCAATTTACTTAAGTATGTATAATCACGCTGGTTCCCTCCCGAGTTTGGCAGAGTGAACTGAACATGTATGTACTTCCCAATTTGTCACGATTCACCGATTTGACGAGGCGAGTGGAGATCCCATTCGCTGTATTTTATTGACCTGATAAGGATTATCACCTATTTATAGCAATAACCAAGATCGACAGAATCACGTGCGCATCCGAGGCACGAAGGTATATGAAGGTATATGAAATAATACACCATTAGCCAGACTTCGAGCTGCTACTGACATTTTCTATTGTATTCAAATAAATAAAAAAAGTAACTACTAAAAATAACATCTAATTTCTCAATTTAAATTGAATTTTACCCAATTTTAATTAAAAAAAATTTTGTAAACTAAAAATTTCTTTAGTTAATTTTCTCTTCTTTCACATGAACATATATCTGAAGAGGGCTGACACAGAGCTTGATTTAGCCTTTTCATATTTTTGTACTGATTCATGTGCAAAATTTTGGTCTTACCCTAGCTCTAGTTCATCTAGTTTAAACGTATATTCAAATTGATTTTAAACTTAGTTTAGTAGGAATAATTGACGAGCAACTATCTAAATTGCCAGCAGTTTCGAATCCAAAAACAATTGAGACGAACAAATAACGGATGAGCGGCTGAGTGTTTGATCTCCAAACAAATACTTGACCTTTTCGAGGTCTGCAAGTCGAAGATTGGCTTGTGAATTCAAATATTACGTGATTGTTGTTGGTAGCATGTTTCACTGGTGTTAATTAGCAACAACTGCAGATAATAAATAATAATAATAATAAATATTCACGGGACCAATTACACTTACTGATCTAACCCCAAAGTAAGCAAATTATTTGCTTGTGTTATGAATGTTAGTCAACGATACTAGTACATAGAAATACTTAATACATATATGAATACTAGATTATATTTAATAAACACCCAAACCCGGGAATACAAACATTTATGTTCATCACACAAATACTTGTCCCCGTCGGGGATCGAAACCGAGCCCCGTCGATTGTTTAGTCAGGGGCGCTAACCACTCGACCAATGGGCGGTCAATGATTACTGTTACATCAAAAAAGATGTACAGTAATCATTGACCACCATTAATTATATTAACCACCATTAATTAAATTAATGGTGGTTAATATAACGCATAGCGATAAATTATAGCGCGCTATGTACACTCAACGTATAGCGTACGCTATTAAGATTCGCATTCGGCGCTATAACATAACGCCAAGCTATATACCTAGAGGCTAGCATAGGCCGTAGTTATAACATTAAAACCTACGAAGATACGAACTACGCGAACTAACGAGTAATGTGCTAGGCCGTAGACGCTAAATACTTAAAGTAGAACTTAGTTTATAGCGTTATAGCGCTCGGTCGTAGCTCGCTGTATAACGTTGTGATGAGTCACACGCTATCTCGGCCGGCTCGCGTGGCCAATTCCAGTTACACGTTACAATATAGTAGCGCGCTAGAAAATATAGTTTATAGTCTATAACGCGCTATCATAAAATAGTTTATTTGAACAATACTAAATTAAATGTACATATTCTCATGACATGTATATTTTTACTTTAGGAGCTAAATGGTTATCAACCGAGCACTAAAGTACTCTTAGTGTAGTCATATATACTGTCCAGGCTGATAAGATAAATTATTTTCATTCTCTCTAACTAGATGGCAGCACACGTATTTTAAATCGCGGTATAATAGTTTTACTTTCTACTAATAAGTCTTGTAAGTACATTAATTTTGTGAGTATTATATTAGTTGTGAGTGAGTGTTGTGTTTCAATTGTGGATCCCCGCGTAAGTAAACAATACATACAATCGACCTGCCCCGGCTTCACGCAGGTGTTTGATGATACGCTGTAAAAATCTGTTGCGTAGTTTAAAATATCTAAGCCACCGACCACACAGCCTGTAGACGGCTAATGTTTGATTTTCCGTATTGAATGCATTCTGGCAACTAGCTAAAGTAAGACGAAGTGGGGTTGCAACGCCGTAATTGGCTAACTCAAAGCCACAGTGAAAGATAGTAATGTACAGAGCATCTGATTGGTCGACACTGATTACCCAATCACTACTCATTGGCGCGTGGACATTTACATCGGAACTATAAGTCAGATGTGTTGACACAAGTCATTCGCCTGTTATTAGGTGTCTATGGGCTGTGTGGTCGGTGATCTAAGCGAATATACAGCAAAGCTTTTGTTATTTGTATAGCGATGTAATTGGCCGCTTATTAATGTTTGGTTCATACTATTAGGGGAATCGGTGTGATGCTATATATTTAGTATTATGTACCTACCTACTAGTTGATATCAATTTATATTATTAAGTAAACAAGTAATTATTATAAAAACAAAAACCCAGAATGCGACCCGTAGGTGTATCATCTAACGTTTGCAATTCGCCAGCGATCAACAATGACTCTTAAACGTAATGAAAAAATCATCAAAAACGTCGCCAATTGCTTGCTGGACACTAGATGCATTTTTGCAATATCACAGCATCAAAAGTACAAGGCTGACTACCACTAATATACAAGGCTGTTATGTGTCTTGTAATAACTAAACAATCACGAAAATTTCGCATTCCGAGTTACGTGATCACCCCGCCGATCCTATTATAAAATGACGGGGCACTAGGTATAGTTAACACGGTTTACCGTTATTTCAGTCTATTCGTTCTGCTACTATTCTCGCCTCTGTGGTCTCATGGTCCAGTGTCGGTTGACCACACGAGGACCCGGGTTCGGTTTCCAGGTCGGGCAATTAAAAAATGTGATTTTTTTTAGTTTTGTGATAAAAACAACGTTGCCTGGGATTGGAAAGTGCCCGGTTAACGATAGGCTTTCCACTTATCACATTGTGGGACCAAGTATCTACGGGTAATCGTGGGTGCACTTATTGGATCTTTGCTTACTTCTTGGGGGATGCGGGCGTGAAGTTACTTTTTATTTTTTTTTATTATAAAAGAAAATTATATAAATCGATCTCAATATAAGTTGTCTAACTCTTTATCAACTTCAAAATGAGGAGGTACTAGTACCATAGTCACAGAAAACATATTCCGTGGCCATAGTATACCTAGTATACTATGGTATATAGACAGTTTACAGTTACTCCAGTCTATTCGTGCTGCTACCATTTTTCATCAGTGTTTTTTAAATATTCGATTACGTTCAATTATAACTAGTTGGTGATTTCTCTCTGAAGCCAGGCTTGTGCAAAAACTTATTTATGTATATAGTCCACCTTTACTAAATGTTACGAGTTGACATACATTACAAACTTATAATATTAAGTGACTAGTTAAATACTATAAATTAAGTAAATACTGACTTGTGAATAAATCAACTTCACATTTTACAAATATTCATTGATACCATTTAATGATACTCGATTAACCTATATATATATATATATATATATATATATATATATATATATATATATATATATATATATATATATATATATATATATATATATATATATATATATATATATATATATATATATATATATATATATATATATATATATATATATATATATATATATATATATATATATATATATATATATATATATATATATATATATATATATATTATAACACAAATGAGGTTCGTGTAAGCAGTTACGCTCATCACACAATGCTTGTCCCTATCGGGAATCAAATTCCAAGCCCTATCGATTGCGTAGTCAGGGCTAACCACTAGATCAATAATTTTGAACATTAAACAATAGGTTGATCAATAATTTTGAACATTAAACAAACAAAATCACTTATTTTGTTATTGAAAATAAAACCTCGTTCAATACATTTGTAGAATTTGTAGATAAACTTATTCAATTTTCATCCTGAGCATGGCTTAATAGGATCTGGCAAGCGATTTTATCGTCTATCAGCAATCGCGTTGCGGATGTTTAGTTATCGATAAAACATGGATTATAATTGTATATCCTATGAAATTTTAAACACAACCGGTGTTAAAAATTTCAATAACATAAATACCTTGTATATTATTATGATATACACAAATATGTCTCGAGCGTAAAAATCATCAAATTGTAGATTGTATGGAAACTTTTGATTGATATTTATTTAACCTAATTTTCTGACTTCGCGAAATAAAAGGATTTTACTAGAACCAACATTGATCTAGATCTATTCTAGCTTTTTTTCAATCAGTTCGTATGATTGAGGAGAGTCACTACTCCTTATTGGTCCGGTCCCCTTTGAAGAATAGGCCATCGGTCATTCTGCCAACATTTCGTAATACGGGATTGCCCTTGGGAATAATAAGGTGGTAGAGTACCGCAACGTCTAGCTTCGGTTTTTTACCAATACCTTACATATTCCTGCCGTAATAGCATCAATGCGCGTTACCGACACGTTCCGGTTTGGAGGGTAAAATAGGCGGTAATCTTATGCAAGTAGAATTACCATATCCTCACAGAGACAGCAACACACCTTTGGTGTCTATAGCCGATGGTTTTCTCTTTCTATCAGGGAAGCCATGGGCTTGTTAGCTATCTTAAAGTGACGTAAAACCATATGTCATTGCCATCACAACAACGACTTCATAATGCAACAATTTGTTTTGGTCTTGTTTATTGCCTTACCTACTTATTGCTATTGCGATAACATTAGTTCATTTCAAGTTAAATAAATATTAATATTATAATGCAAAAGTTTGGATGTTTGGATGGATGGATGTTTGTAATTCAATCACACCAAAACTTTTAAACGGATTTAAATTAAATTTGGCACACAGGAAGATGATGACCTGGAATAGGACATAGGTTTTTATCCCGGATAAACCTAGTGATCCCGCGGGATTCGCCAAACACTTTCAAAATCCAGCGGGCTGCTCGCTGCAGCTAAATATCCCTAGGCAAATTGTGCGAAATATCTAACTCCAACGAAAACAAATTATTTACTTGTGATAATATGTGTGTTTGTCATTGATACTACACGGTGTGTAAAGAAAACCCTGTCGGATAATTAAAGGTGTTATTTGGTACCATAATACGGTTACATATGTGTTATTATTTTATGGATATTAATTAATTAGTTTTCCCAATAAAAAACTAATCTTAAATGGTATTTTCATACATTATGACAACACCTACAAATAAGTAAATTCTATTATCAAAGAATGCCGCGCAAGTCGGGTAGGAGGGGAGGAGGAGGTCTCATAAATGTGACCAGCAGTGACAAGGACAGGGGAGGGGTCAAAAAATCATGAAATTCGTGTGACGTAATTTATGGATGACCCCTGCCCAGATGTACAAACATCTATGCTTATCACACCAGTGTTTGTCTCTGTCAAACATTATTTTTCAGGCAGTGCAACATTATATTGAAACAGTTTAAACTGCAGCAACTGGCTTCAGTTCTGTTCTATTCAGTTCTATTCTGAGCAATTGTGTACGGGCCACTTTAAATAAAATAAAATCAACCAAGTTTAAGGCAGCCACGCGCAGTGTAGTGTAACGTAGTTGCCGTCATAGTTAACAACTTCAAGTAATTTTCAATGCAATTTGTATGAAATTTTCCTTTTAACTATTCCAAGTAAATGTTATACCTCGGTTGACTATTACATAAACTTGGAAAGTCTGCCTAGTTGCAAGGGCTTTCCTTTTTACTTTGTAATATTTTACTTCAAAATATTTACAATATAACATGTTACTTTTGGTAATGCAGTTATAATTTTTAAAATCGTTGTGTATTGAAACTCGATGAAACGGGAAAAGATTGTAAAAAGAGGAACGCACGCACACGGACGACATTGGGCAGTGTGTTCTAACGGCAGTTACTGTGAATGATGTACTCTGACCCTATTAGAAGGTGTACCCCAGAGTGAAATACTTTTTCCTTTTCTCTTTTCCGCTTTTATTAAAGCGGATACTAACTACTTGACCTATTGTACGCTCACCGCTATCCCCCTCTGCCCTTATGTTAAGGATATCTGGCTTATAATCAACAGCAACGTGGTATTCTTATATCAATAAGGTCTGACGTAAAGTTAAGATCTTTTTTTTACCTTAAACTTACCTAATGATACTAAGCTTTGGTGTTGTCCAAGGTGGCCTTTGCAAGTACGACCATGTATCTCAATATCGCTCCAAACCAAAAAGCTTCCAAATACTCGCAGTAGACTGTTACGAACGATATGCACGCTATTTTCCATATTATATGACACAGCAGCTTCTCAATACTTAAAGTCGAAATTCAAATATCATAACACATTACTATTCTCGCAATCTTCACTCCAACAACGTTCCCACTCTTAAAGTTCCGTTTTGTCGTACCGATTTTGTTTCTCAGTCATTTGTATCTCAAGCTGTGAGGTTTTGAAATGCTCTCCCGAATTATGTTAGGAATACTCCTTCTAAATACTTACACTTTTAAGCGCTCACTCAAAAAATTCATATTGGACAAACGTAATCAAACATTATTTTATGTATAATATATTTATTGCCATGTATTTATGTTTATTTATCTATTTAAAGTAATGCATTCTGTTTATTTGTATGTTTTATTATGTTTTATTTTAGATTAAAATAACATCGATAGTTGTTCATTAAATGAAAATTATTTTTATTGATCTTTCCATGCACCCCTTCTAATGTAAAGTCTTTTAATCAATTTGGGTTGATTGGTACAAAAAGCCATGTAGCATTGATGTATTCATGCGTAGGTTTTAAATAAATAAATAGGATACAGCCTGCGAGAGAATGAGACAGTTGCAAGTTTAAGTGTAATTGAGAATCAATTACACTGTAATAATGTAATTTTTTGACGTGAATGCGTCTTTAAATTTGCCTTCATAGGGGGGACAGTTCAAAAAACTGATAATAACAAAATTGAGGAATAGAGTTTGGTTTTATATCTACATAACTATCACAAATATCCAAAATTAACTATACCACTGAATACCTAAAGATCAAAGAATTTGATAAGCTTGATTTGATTACGATGCTTTACGGATTACGAAAAAAATGATGCTTATAGTAAGTAAATATATATGGCGCTTAAGTGACAAATTCGGAGAAAAATTATTGTAATAAGCCGAAAAAATCTTTAAATGTAAACAATTTGAAAGGGATTTTAAATAGCTATCTAATGATACGCATGTGAATGAACCCAACCCACATTTGAAATAGTGAAGAAGTGTCAAGATCGCAAAAAATTTTTTTCAGTTTCACCGCTCGTGGGAGCGACCAGAGTTCTCAGCCAGAGTTTAAAGATCTGGAGTTGTTCGCCCTCTTCCCCAAGTGTCTTCTGTTAGACCAATCCTTGGCTTAAGATGGGGCATAGTTTTATCCATCGGCTAATCCTTGCCCTTGGGCTCGGTTCACAGATGGGCGAAACAGGGATCCTCTTCACCGCAGGCGGCGATGGAGCCGCGTGTGTAGGTGTGTTCCGTTGGCTAGAGCTATCGGCTCGTCGGGATCGGTGGGAATGTGGCAGGGCTTATGTAATTTGGCATCGGGATTAGGATCTGGGATGTAGTCTGCCACGGTTACCAACAGTGGATTAGGGTGTCAGTTGGTACGATGCAAATATATTTTGGAAATATCTTTGAAATGCCTAGCTAAGCTCAGCAATTCGAGATCTTTATGAAGGTTAACGTTGCGCATTTACCACGGTGCACTCGCAACAATACGCAAGTATTTGTTCTGTACTACTTGCAACGGGTCAAGTCCGTACAAGGAAGATAAGTAAATGCTGCGCAGGCGTATAATAGAACAGGTATTACGCACATCTTGCAAAGTGTCACCTTGTGTCTAAGTGACATACTGCGTTTGTTGATGAGGTTGTATAAGCGACTTACAGCGAATTTAGCCTTGGCTTTCGTTTTTTGTATGTGCGGTTTAAATGACATTTAATGTCCAGTGTACCCCGAGGTACTTGACTTTCCTTTGCCACGGGATGATGCTTCCGAACAGAGTTATGTCGCCTAACTTTTGTAGACTGCGCCTTTGCTGTCACGGTTGTTGTCCACGACAAAAGTACCCGTTTGTCTTTTTATCTGGTTATATTCTGCCAATCGCCAAGGACACTGGCCGCTGTCTGCAACCGTTTGGTGATATTAATTACAGAAAAATTGGACCTATGGAGGGTGGTGTCGTCAGCAAACAATGTGAGCTTGACGTGCGGCTCACGTAGTACGTACGTCACACGAGTAAAGGGAGAATAATATGGGTGACAGTACAGAGCCCTGCGGGACACCTTCTGTGATAGGCCTATGGGTGGAGAGAGAATCCCCTATGTGGAATTGAAATCGGCGGTTGGTTAGGTACTCTCGAATGATGAGGACGAGTCTATCGTGTGCTTCCATTTGGTATAGCTTGTATATTAGGCCACTGGGCCAGATCTTATCGAAAGTCTTCTTGACGTCGAGAAATAGAGCACCGATGGGAATTAGCCGCCTCGGGGCTGCATTTAAATAGTTTAAAACGTACTCTCGGAGTCGGTGCACACAATAAGTGCAAAAGTGAGCTGCACAGAAACCGAACTGCTCATTTATTATGAGACCTTTCTCGTAAACAAATACCTTAAGACGAGATTAAGACGAGATAATATAATTTTTTGGTAGATTTTGCCTAACGTATTGATTAAGCTAATGGGACGGTAACTACTGCCGTTATATCGGGGTTTTCCAGGTTTCTGTATTCCTATGACAGGAGCTTCTCTCCACTTGTCCGGAAATGCACAACCGGCTCGGAGTGCATTGAAGATGCACACTAGAAGGAATATAATGGAAGAAGGAAGTATTTAAATACATGATTTGTAATTTTATCCAGCCCTGCGGACCTTTTAGACTTATTTGCTAACTATGGATAATAGAGGGTCACCCTCTGGAGACCCACAAGAGTCTGGTCTAGGTCAGTAGGCTAATTTCATGGGGCACATTGTGATTGGAACGACAATTGAAAAATTTTATCATCGCAAGATATTACCCGTGACGTAGACATATTCACGTAAAAGATGCACAGCTGTGCCCATTACACAGCCACAACCCATTTTTATATACATGGAGCAAGTTCCGTTATATTTCGGATAATGAAGTCTCCATTTGCAACTACAAGTTGTAAATTAATATAGTTGGTGTAAGTCTTGTTACTTGGCCAAGCATTGCGGGCTTCGAGAACTCGCCTACAATGTTAGTTCAAGATAGCGTGGAATTAATAATAGGGAAGGAGAAGGCAATTACTAACATTAATATCTTGATGGAGTAATTTAATATGGATTATATTAACCTAATACTAAAATGTCTCTGGAATCCAAATCGATATGCATACATTTAACCTAATTATTTTAGCTTGAAATCAAGATAATACGTGAAAATCCTAAGTGGTGAAGATACTACTACATTGAAAAGCAGTAGTAAGTCCTTTGATGTGACATGTAGCAAGCCTGTTAAAAAATCGGAAGCGTAATCTTTGCATATAAAACTACTAGCTGTAGCGTGCAGCTCGCTACATTATACAAGATTTTGGTGGACTCCGCGGAATCACCTAATTATTCTGGGATAAAAAGTAGCCTTTGTGCTATTTCAGGTTATCGTCTACCTGTGTACTAAATTTCATTCAAATCCGTTCAGTAGTTTTTGCGTGATTGATTAATAAACATCCACCCAAACATCCAAAGTTTCGCATTTATAATTCATACTAATATTATAAATGCGAAGGTCTGTCTGTCACGCTTCACGCTTGATACCCTGTTACGCTTTTACGGCTAAACCACTGAACCGATTTTCATGAAATTTGGCATGGAAGTAGTTGAAGAGCCGGCGTCAAACATAGGCTTTTTTTTTCAAAAACCAATATTTAAAGGGTTGAAATAGGGGATGAAGTTTGTATAAAAAGTTATCTTGACGACATATTAATCTACTCGCGGACGAAGCTGCGCGGGTCAGCTAGTATTAATATATAAAACTATATCGACGGGGAAGTGCGAACAACTCCTAATTTACATTTTTTTATGAAAATTACTTATGAATGCAGTTCGATAAATAATAAGAATAATAAAACACGTCTACTGATATATGAATTGAGTTGAAATTCGCAAAAATGACGTAGCTAGGCACCAAAGAAATATCTCCTGTATTAAGGTCCACAACCAGATTAATTTTAGCAGGTAATATATTCTAATTAATTTGTGAACAGGGTTAACAGTGACAACTATAAAAATATCTATATATAATCGCCTCTGTGGTCTAGTGCTCCAGCGTTGGCGTTGACCACATGAGGTCTCGGGTTCGATTCTCGGGTCGGGCACTTAAAAAGTGTTTTTTCAGTTTTCTGATATACACAAAGTTGCCCGGGATTGGAAAGTGCCGGGTTGGCGATAGGTTTGCCACCTATCACATTTGTGGGACCAAGTATCTTCGGTTAATCGTGGGTGCACTTGTACCTCTGCCTACCCCTTCGGGGATACGGGCGTGTAGATACTTTTTTACCTATAAAATATGCTACAATTTAGGTAAAACAATAACATTTTATAATTTTACAGCTAAATATAATATTAAGTTTGAAAGTAATGGAAGTTTCTCGTTACTTCATTTCAAATAAAACTTGAAGCTAATATCTTTTATCTTCATGCGCAAGTATAAACGGTGCGTATCTCGCAGTGTAATACCTATAAAGTTATCGAAATATAACCATCTTCCGCAGTTAAAATCATCCCTGCCACGTGATTGTCATTCATTTAATTAACAACTTGCCTCATAAAGAATTAAATTAGATATTAATTAAATGGATTGGATTGGATCAATCAGTAAAAAGTTATGCGTTGTCATAGATTAAAATCAATGTGTGTACAATTAATAATCCCTTGTTTTTATACCTTTGCGGATGGAATTTAAAGTAAATGGCACTATTCAGTTATCAAAATTGAACTGCTTTGTAAAAAGTAATGCATAGTCTAACATTAAAAAATATACCCATCGAATTGAGAACCTCCTCCATCTTTTCATCGGTTGATAAAATATTATGATACATTCACAAAATAATAACTAAAACTTACTTTCCTGAGACTCCAATTAATACACAAGAACACGAAGCTAGTTGCGAGTAACTTAAATATTTACAGGTTTGACAGCAAAACCATAATTTCTTATTCATAATGACTGTATTTCCACAGTAAGCTCCTGAACTAACTTCCTGGTTAATTATCCTATCTATTCAAGTATAACTATAGAAATTTTATATCCGTGTTATAGCTAACAAGAAGGCTGATGAATACTTGTATTATTATCTAGCTGTTGACTGAGGCTTTGTTCGCATAAAACTAGGGCTCAGAAATCGGTTAATTTTTCTAATCTGGTTTCGGTCATTGACATTGTCATTGATCAGTAAAATTCAGGAACCGGTGTTTTACAATTTCTGCTCCTGTTTAACGAAACAAACCGGTTAATTTAAAAGTAGATGCAAGTGGATCTGTGTGGGAACAACAGAGAGAGCTCCTGATTGGACCGTATCCTTTTAAATATGAAGGATTTGACGGGCGTCAGGAGAAATAGATAAATTCTGAGTTTGACCGGTTAAATCAACTCGCGCGCGAATTCAATTTTATATTTTCTGTAATAATCGCTCACTTGATTAACCGGCTAAACAATAAGTGCATAATAAACAAATAAATAGATGAACGGTAATAACCACTATATCAATACAACCGGTATGCATACAACTCATGCCCTGATACAACTTAATCGTATCTTAATATCCTTCAATATATTTTTGCTATGTTAGTTTGCTATGTTATGATAAAAAAAGTACAGCCAAATTGAGAACCGAATTGGGAAGTCGGTTCAAAAAACAGTGTCGTTGTAGTAGGTCTCTGGTGTATGCGGACAACGCGCTCTGGATATAAAGTGAAGTATTATAAAACAAGTATCGCGGACGAAAATGCCGTTACGCTGCATAATACGGCCATTGTCGAAGTTACTTGCAAGCCGGGCCGGTTTATTTGTGAGAGTGGAATGATTTTTAAATTTTAACACGAAAAATGAAATACCTTCACGGCGACTTTTTTATTTATTTTTTTATTTGATTTGATGTGAACTGGGACCGATACATCAGAGGCATGGGAGTTTTGTTTATAAATTAAGCCAGATAGACAGCTCGTTTTAAATATTTGCGTAACTTTGGCTTATTATTTGAGTCACATAGATAGCTCGTCGTAAATATTTGCGTAATTTTGCTTATTATTTGAGCTAGATAGAAATCTTGTCGAATATATTTGCGAAACTTAACTTACTGAAACTTACCGACAATAGTTTGAATGACGTTGCTTTTTTATAGGAAGTGTATGTCGCTAGCGGTTCTTTATTCCTATCAGTTAAAGTAAATTGCGTCATATAAGTATATGACTCGAAATAGCCAGATGTTAAGCGCTACCGGACGTGATAAATAAATATAAAGTAGGTTAGTTATGATGCCTTTAGGTCCCATGTCTAGAAAAGGGAGCGGGGAAAACGGTTCGCTGTCAATTAGGACCTTACTTAAAATTATTAGTGACACAGCAATAACACTACACTCATATTACCTTAAGCTACTATAAAACGGTCATTAAAATTTTTCGTAACCAACGTATATACCTACGCTTTACGGTTCTTTAACAATAGTAATATAGTGAGCATACAATATTTACTACGCATCTATATTATATATGACTACGTATCAATGGGGCTTACTTTGAGGTTAGTTCTATTCTCGTAATTTGTCCAGTGATATTGCATTGTTGCCACGATGCTAGGGACATGTCGTTAATCGATCGCCATTTAAGAACTGTCCGGCAGGAAAACAGATGATCTATTAGATGCTCCAGCATCATAATATAATAATGTGTCGATTCAAGCTCTGGTGAATTAAATTCGTCTGCTATAGCTTTCTAAACATTTGAATCCAAAACGTCAAGTGATTTTGCTGGTATAACGTAGATACAGGGAGTAATAAGTAACAATATTATTGTTGGCAGTTTCGCACATTATGACATAAAATAACAGTCTCAGCAACTCGATCTCTCTGAATATTATATTAAAATAACAGTCTCAGCAACTCGATCTCTCTGAATATTATATTAAAATAACAGTCTCAGCAACTCGATCTCTCTGAATATTATATTATGTCCATTATTATTACCCACATATTACTATTATTCGACATTTGGATTTACTCTCGACATACATAAATTCTTACCCATATCTCAGAGCAGCCACATAATAGTAGTATAAATACTGCAGTTGCGTTTAGTCAACGATATTAAGTATTTTATTATATGGATAGTCATCCCTTCCCTTGGAATGTACTAACTGAAATAATTTGAAAAAATAAAATACATTTAAATATTTTGTTTAGGGTCATTGCTCACTGCAATGGCACAGCACTGATATGTTTTACATCATAGGATAGCAAATAAGCATATAGTTTTCGGAAGTTTAGCTCCTCTAAGAATCTCATTGGATTGGGCATATTCCAACCAAACTTCAGCAGTTTTTTAGAAACAGTAAAACCTCATTTAAAAGGATTTCTGCGAACAAAAACTCGAACTTTTAAATTTTCGGCTTTTGGCGTCTAAATCGATATCAGTACCGTTTTTTAATGTATGAGGAAATCTTGAATATACGATATAACCATATCTAAAAATGGGACACAGCACGTGTTAAAAAAACGTTAAGAATTACAAACCTTTTTCTTTTGTTTTATATTATAAGATAGTGAAAAAGCAGTTTGCACGCCTGATAGAACTATATAACCATCGCTTTTAGACACCAGAGATATTAATGGTGCACTGCTCACTGTGTAGCAGGATGATAATGCCACATGTACGATTTTATTGGCTAGTTGACCCTTCATTCCGTAACGTGACAGTGACAAACATTCAAGACTAGGGACTTTCGTTTTAATAAAATAAAATAACTTATCTATCTATATATATAAAAATCAATTGCTGTTCGTTAGTCTCGTTAAAACTTGAGAACGGCTGAACCAATTTGGCTAATTTTGGTTTTGAATTATCTGTTGAAGTCCAGGTAAGGTTTAAAAGGTGAGAAAATATAGAAAAAAATAAGAGTAGTTAAAAAGGCAGAACAACGTTTGCCGGATTAGGTAGTATATATATAAAAATCAACTGCTGTTAGTTAGTCTCGCTAAAACTCGAGAACTGCTAAACTGATTTGGCTAATTTTGATTTTGAATGAATTTTTGAAGTCCAGGAAAGGTTTAAAACGTGAGAAAATATAGAAAAAAATAAGAATAATTAAAAATGCAGAACAACGTTTGCCGGGTCAGCTAGTTTTGTTTAGCTAAAATTACTGTTTAAATTTTAACAATATTGCATTTCTTTTGAAACGATACTTTATTAGAATTTATGGTTTTTAACGTTGTTAAAGTTTAAGTATTTAATTAAGCAATTTATCACAATTAAAAATGTTAACACGTGGAAGTTTTTTGTCATTATTAAATCTTTCAATTTAATGTTCTGTTCTGACTTCTGACCATGTTTATTAAAACCTTTGAAGAATAATTTTTGTTAAATATTTTAAGCATCATTTCCTTCTCAACGCTCTGCTGATAGAAATAAACAACCATTTAATATACAAAAGGTGTTAAAGTTGCGTTGTTTTCTGTGCCGTGGGATGGTTATTAGTAATGCCATATACAAAAGTTGCCGCCCCCGTTAGTCGAATGGTTCGATTCCCGACAGGGACAAATATTTGTGTGATGAGCATAGATACTTGTACTTCTGGGTTTGGATGTTTACTGTGTATGTAGCCGTATACACGTATATACTATTTATGTGTGTGTGTATGGGTTAGATCAAATCGTGTAAAATTGCCCTGCAATATTTATTATTACGAGTATTAACTCTTTATTTACAATTTTTTTCTTATTTCAAATACATTTATAATTGTAACATTAGATTAAAAACAATATATATATAAAAATAGATTTCCCGCCGACGGGAGCCTTACAACTAAGCTGCCGGTGGCCAGGATGGCAGAGAAAGAAATATTCTTCTCACAATACGTGCCGTTTCTAGCACTGCCGCCTTCTGTATCTGGCCCTTGATCGAGAATTTTAGGGAGAGCCTCCGTAGATGTTGGTCGAGATTCTTCGCTACAAGACCGTTTATAGAAACGACTATCGGGACAATCATTGTTAAGTCGACACCCTACATATCGATAATCTCGTGAGCTAAGTCCAAATACTTAATAGTTTTTCTTTTTCTGCCTTAACGAAATTATCGTCGTGCAGAAATGTAATATCAACAATAAATGCCCGGCACTCCATTCGATTTACCTACATGATGTCAGGCCTATTTGTGACAATAGTCTTGTCCGTGATGACGGATCGATCTCAGTAGAGCTAAGCACGGCCATTTTCTAGAACTGACTCTAGTGTGTGCTTGTAATACGGCACTTCAAAACTCATTTTAAGAGCAAGTTGTTCATGAATAATCCTTGCTACTTGATTATGTCTATGCAAATAATCTCCATTAGCAAGATGAGAACAACCGGAAATAATATGCCTGATGGACTTACCATGATGGTGACACGCCCTACATTATGTCGACTGTGCCATCCTTCATGATGTATTTCCGGTAATTATTCGTCTTGACAACTTCATCAGCAATTGCACAGACAAATCCTTCAGTCTCCCTAGAGAGGTCACCAAATCGTAGTCAGATAGTGGACGCCGGTAAATCAATATCAGGCTCTTAAAGGACCCGATAGAACCTTCCAAGTAACTCCTTGCTTTTCCATACGTTCAAGCGGTCCTGAGTGCTGAGTACCATGGGTTGTGGCAGTTCTCTTTACCTAAGGAGAGCAGTTTCTGACCATTATCTACCGCAATGGCATCCCGATGCATTCCACATTCAATATGGCGGAAGTATTCCCAAAGATTATATACACCTCACGATTATGCATTAAGAAAGCCGCGACCTCCATATTTTCATGGGATGTACAATCTCATTACAAGTGAACGTGGATGGTGCATGCGATACGCTGTCATTAGTTTACGGATTTCACAGTTCTTATTATTAATATTATTAACTTTACTGGCTACTTTATCCTTAAAACCGGAACACGACGGTGGCGTGTACTGACGCTATTGCGACAGTAATAGGTAAAAACGTGGTCCCAAACCCCGCCCTGGTTTGGTACTCTACCACCACGTTGCTGAACTCCACCACCTAACAGGCACGATAAAAGTGATACATTTAACTAATCGGTCCCCTTTTATTTATTTATTAATTAATCAGTTTCTTTATTTATTATTTTGTACATACAGAAATACAAAACAATACTTATTTAAAAAGAAATTATATTTATAATGGCGTGCTTATCTCTTTAAGAGATTTCTTCCAGCAAAACCAACTACAAATTTTAACAAAACAAGCAAGGATAAAATATGCAAGTTAAAGTTGCTTCTGTGATAATTTCTATAAAAAGTGACGGTCAGACAGAATCTACGATGAAAAGAAAAGAAAATACATTCACGTCTATGTTTTAAATGGCGTAAGTACAGGAATTTATATATATATATATATATATATATATATATATATATATATATATATATATATATATATATATATATATATAAAAACTATTAACCATCAAGCGACAAATAATGCTACCTGACCCTAACTTTAAAACAGCTTATGGTCTGTACATCCTGAATATGTCGTGGGAGAGATCATTCCATAAATTAGCTGCATGAACCGTAAAGGTGTTGCTGAAAAATTCTGTATTGCACTGCGGTATAGACAAAAACTTTGGGGTGATACAGGAGCGCACCGGCTGATCACTACAAGGAGCCAATATAAATCTGTCATTGTTAATTTTACATACTGTCTAGCAGAATGGACTATTCTGTAAGGGGCCCGGAACAAAACAGGGAAACGATAAACTTATACATGTGATACTAATCGTTGCTAAACGGATGGCACGCATCGTTTAAATCTTTGGTGTCTAAACGCGGTGGTTATCTCTATTCTTAGAGATTCTTAGAGGAGCTAAACTTCCGAAAACTATATGCTTATTTGCTATCCTATGATGTAAAACATATCAGTGCTGTGCCATTGCAGTGAGCAATGACCCTAAACAAAATATTTAAATGTATTTTATTTTTTCAAATTATTTCAGTTAGTACATTCCAAGGGAATAACGCAATCTTTTGCAATATGAATTGAAGTATAAACATTGTGAAGTATAAATATAGACTACGAAATTTACATATAATTGCAAAGTCGTCACATGTTTAGCTTCGGAAATTGATGAGATCGGCCTAAAGTGCTACAAGAATCCGTCAGCCCAAATTATCAAATTAATTTGATGTACAATAAGCCCGTATTAGAATTCAACCGTCACATTTTTAATAGCAAATAAATTTTAAAAAAGAACGTAGGTACTTGTAAGTAATAAAATAATCAAGCTTGTACTCTTTTTTTATTTCTTAACTAGCTGACCCGGCAAACGTTGTTGTGCCTTTTTAACTACTGTATTTTTTTTCTATATTTTCTCACCTTTTAAATTTTCCCTAGACTTAAACAGTTAATTCAAAACCAAAATTAGCCAAATCGGGTCAGCCGTTATCAGATAGCTTAGACGCAAAATGTTATAATATAGACTATTGTATAAAATGCAGCAAAAAATAAAGAATTTTTTACTATAGTCGAAACTTACAAGTTACAACACAAGGGGTTTTTTTTATAAACATGCTACTCCTAGTATCATCCTAAAGACACAAAAAAACGGGTGGTGGCTGTGTCATGGACACAACCGTGCATTTTTACGTGGATACGTCTACGTTACGGGTAATATCTTGCGATGGTAACATTTTTAATTCGTCGTTCCGATCACAATGTTCCCCATTAAACCAGTCTACGCACCTAGACCACGTCCGTCCATCTTGTGGACAGCGAAGTAAAGCGTAGAGTGGCGCTACCACCACTCGCTATTAACTACCGATACCGAAGTGTTAGGTGAAGTTATTAAAAACCCTCACAATAAAAAGGCCATGGGACCGAATAAAATCATAAATATGGTAAATACCCCCTTCCCCTATATACTTACTAATATACATCTTCAATGCATTCCTAGCCGGTTGCGCGTTTCCGGACGAGTGGAAAGAACTCACCCCTATAGGACAATACACAATCCAGAAAAAAACCCGATATAACGTCAGTAGTTACCGTCCGATTAGCGTAATTAATACATAAGGCAAAATCTACGAAAATAATTCACGGTTGTCGTAAATATAATGAAAATCAAAGAAAAACTATTACGGCTTAGAAGGCTTCTTACAAGTGTTTGAATAATAGTCGATACTTATAAAATATACTTGGAGAAAGAATTGTAGGCGATGAACTTGTGGTGTAAACCATAGTAAACCATAGTACAAAAATTTTGTTGTGAGATAAGATGCACGAATTGATAGATGTTATGTTTGAGAGATGCTTAGATGTTTTATGTGTAACAGAGACTAAACGTAAAGGTAGTAAAACCACTGATCTCCCCGGTGACAAGATGGCTCTGTGGTTTGGTGTACCTACGAACATTCAGGCACTGGAGTAAGTACTTTTCTATCGTCACCATTAGTCCCTAGTGTGGAAAATTATGGTATAGAAGATATATATTGATTATGGTATGTTGGGCCTGGGTATAATATACTGGGTATAATATAATAACATATTGCCCTGGTTCGATGTCAATATAGGCGTCAGGTAGAGTTTTCAGACTCAACTCCATCTGAACTTTAAACACTGGTCACATTTATGAATGATGACTGCAAGAGTATGGGCTTACAACTGAATGCGACGAAAACTAAAGTATTAGTATTTGAAAGAGAAGCAACCAGAACGGATGTAAGAGTTGTGGGCGCTGATGTAGTGCTGGAACAGGTGGATGACTTTGTATATCTTGGATGTGATTTTAGCAGGGATATTAGAAGCATGTCGTCAAAAGAGTGTGTGCAGGGAACAGAGTGAATGGAGCGCTAGGGAGATTGCAAATCATTGCAAAGCACAGTTTTATGTTCGGATGCCCGTCTTGCACTGCATAATTATGTTCTTAGC
Organism: Apodemia mormo; assembly: GCA_036924255.1. Lineage (NCBI taxonomy): Eukaryota > Metazoa > Arthropoda > Insecta > Lepidoptera > Riodinidae > Apodemia > Apodemia mormo. The sequence continues at coordinate 19,752,908 of JAUPFN010000016.1, forward strand.
CCAAAGCTGTTTTACAAAATATTACTAAAAATACCTCTTTTAAGTCCGCTTTATTGTGATGGGCAACTTCGTAAACCTACATTGCGCGTGGACCAACACGCATTTTTACCAATTTATCATTCGTCGTACTGTTGCCGTCGTCGATCGGTTCGGGCGCCTTCATCTTTTTACGTTCTAGGGACTTCTTCAGTCTTTTATATGGGGGTTCATGGATATCATTAGATTGCTGAATGTTGCAACATTCCTACGCAATGCAAACTTTAACTGTACCAAATTTCATACTCCACCGTTCGCGTAATTGTCTTAAAAAGGGTACAAAGTATTTTCTTCACAATTTAAAATATAGATTATCTATATTTTGTTAATTATCTATTCGAGTTAAATTTAAATAACAAGGATTTTTAGGAGTCGGAGCGGTGCTGTTATACTGTGCTATGACCCAAATACCGACCTTCTCAGTTAACTGAATATTTACAACCTTGAAGATGTTTTGTAACGTATAACGTAATCAGTTAATGTTTTATTACTTAGGATTATTTTTAAGTAAAGTTTTACGGTTCCGCCTTATATGAATTAACCTTTGGTTTTAAAATGTCAAGGTCTCTAATATTATATTGTAAATTTTGTACTGCTTCGGGGTTTAGGAGTATATTTGGCTCAGAACATGACGTTTCGAGTTCGATTCTTAGGTCGGATAAAAGTGTTACTGATGTTATTCTGAGGTATTTCTCGAAAATCTAAAGCTATTAGCAGTTCGGAGTCTAGTGGTAGTGTGTTCCCCCTTCCTTTAGATTACTGTTATACTGGAGCCACACTTGCGTCTATGGTCTCGAAGTTATATACGCGCTAAGGCACACAAAGTCCGAATGTATGCGAAAATAGCTAATAATAGCCGATCACATCTGCATTTATCGTGTCATTGCATGAAGTTTTGTGGCAATAGACGCAAGTGCGGCTCCAGCATTATAATACAGCGGGCTGCAGAGCGCAGCTTGAGGTATATAAAGCTTGGTCTTTCCGTTACCTTTTTTTATATTATTAGATAGCAAACAAACAGATGGGTCTCCTGATGGAAAGAGTCAACCATCGCCTATAAACATCAAAGGTGTTAATGGCGCGTTACTATCTTGTCTCGAGGTCTAATGACACATGCATAAGTTTACCGGCTACCTTACCCTCCAAATCGGAATACGACGGTAAGACGGTGGTACCAGACACGGGCGAGACAACACAGAACTTTACCACCTAGTAGCCACGATGTTAGTGACTCATATAGCCAATCGGTCGTCTTTTACGACCTACCTGATAGAACGGCAGTTGGCCTATTCTTCAAATAAGCCCGGGACCGACACGGGGAACCTAACTACCTACATCCTTCCACATTTATATTGTATATTTGTTTTGCTTACCTTTCATCTGTAAATCTTACTACGGCTGGTTTTCCTGTCATGCTGTCAGCACGCTGACGGTCGGCTCTTATGGGTCAATACGAATATAACATATACTCTTAAGCCCCTTGATTTGTGCCCCTTTGATTTGTGCGAGTGCGAGTGTTTAATGCAGATGCTTAGTATTAAGCAAAAAATGCGCGGACAGCCGTTAATCAGTGTGAATAATTAGTAATCAGCCTCTATTCACTGTTATTACGCTTATTACTAATCACTCGCACTAGTCAATGGCTGTCCACACGTGCTTTTGCTTAATACTAAGCATGTGCATTAAACACACTCGCACTAATCAAAGTGACGGCCGTAATCGGGGCATTACGGCCGTCAGCGCTGAGCAGTCAATGCGACAGATAAACTAGCCTACATGTCCGATTTCGAACCTAACGGAGCATGTGCTTTCTAATTTTTTGGACTACCCGCAGTGATCACCATCAAATCGAAAAGAAGAACACTAAATATATTTAATTGCAAACTAGCTGCAGCGTACAGCCCGCTGTGTTATAAAAGTTTATGATGAATCCCGCGGGAGCACCTACTTATTCCGGAAGGAATAAAAAGTAGCCTATGTGCGATTCCAGGTCTTCGTCTAACTATGTGCCAAATTTCATTCAAATCTGTTCAGTAGTTTTTGCGAAATTGAGTAACAACATCTATCCATCCAAACATCCATCTATCTAAACATCAAAACATTCGCATTTATAATAAAAAGAAGATAATATAGATTTCAGTTATCGAAGTTTTTAATAGTTCATAAGTTCTGCTGTTAATTTTAATCCTTATTTCCGATCTAACTAAAATCTGTCCTCAAAGGCTTAACCAAACAGACTTAAGATAGAGAACCAGTTCTCAGTACAATATCAATCTTTCGCCGACTTAGTAAACGTTCTCAACCAGCAGATTAGATGGCGGGAAATCCGTGCTAGCTCGATAACAGTTAAGCGTGTAATACCACTAATGAACCGAGCTAGAATTGTCCAGTGGTTACTTAATTATCTAAGGCTTAATTTGTCCTCCTTTGTTCTTGCAAATTTTAAGCCTTTTAAAACGTAATTGGAAAATACTCAATGTAGTATTTCAAACTTATAATAATCGTCAGCACAAATATAATATACCTTCCGATGTAAATTAATTAAATATGTTTGATATTAATGCTAATTAATTTTCAACATGTTTCGGCTTGTTCCAACTTTGCAGAGCGTCGTCTTTGTTTCTCTTTTACAATGTTACTGTAAGCTTTTTATTTGCCTTGGTGATTGAGCTTTGTACGTAACCTACCAGGGTGTATTACATCCTTTGAATCGTGCTAGGATTTTTAAATGGTGACTTAAGTGTAGAAGGCTTTAGAAATATAATAAATAGTAAAAAAATCCATACTAATATTATAAATGCGAAAATCTGTCTGTTACGCCTTTACGGCTAAACCGCTGAACTGATTTTGATGATATTGGCCAGGAGATAGTCGAAGACCCAGAGTTAAACATAGGCTACTATTTTCAAAAATTAACCTCTAAAGGACTGAAATAGGCGTTGAAACTTTGTATGCAAGATTATATAGATGATATGATTAACTCTGCGGGCTAAGCTGTGTAGGCCAGCTAGTTAATAAATAAGGCGACAAATGTTCTCACCGATCCCGACGACCCGATAACTCTGGCCAAGGGTACACACCAAAACACTAGAGACTTACACACGCGACACCCCTGGACCCGAGGACCCCTGTTTCGGCCATCGGCGAACCAAGCCCAAGGGTAAGGATCAGCTGATGGAGAAAACAATGCCACTAACCCTCTTATCGCAAATCATGATCCCGTTCAAAGCCGAGAATCGGTCTCTCAGGTCACCCTCAGGGCGGAGGGCGTACAGCCACACACCTTTAGACTCCGGCTGAGCATTCTACTGAAGCTGAGCTGAGCTGAAGCTATGAAGGCCCTTAAGGCCAGCAGTAATTCAGGCATTCCGAAAAAAATGTGACAAGCTTTGATAGAATTACTGAAGGGATAGGCCAAGCGAGTGAACAACTCTGGGTGAGACGTTGCAGAACTCTGCCATGTTGTAGGCACGATAGTGGCATATACAAGTAGTAGTCGCTAGGATCTTTCGAGTTGCCGGCCAGAATGTCAAATGGTCTATTTTCCGAAAGGACTCTATTAAGCACGTAAACACTATTCAAGAATTTACCGCTATTTTAATTCTTTTAAAAATTTAAAATATATTTTTAAAAGTGTACGGTAACTAACATTGTGACATGGGAATTTTATATATAAGAAGATAATATCAACACCAAATTTATTCATGGTACGATTCCCATCCATGTGACGGGCTTAAATGCTATATTATGCAATAAGGTTACCTTACCCTCTAAATTAGAACGTAACAGTGACGTGCACTGACGCTTTGCGGCAGAGGTGGAGGTAGGACGATGATTGAGTTGCAATTTACAAACATATATATATATATATATATATATATATATATATATATATATATATATATATATATATATATATATATATATATATATATATGGGCATTTGTCTGTATGCTCGTACGGGTCCCATACAAATCCTGTCCTGGCAATTATTTTTAACATTTGCCAAAATACCGTATCCTGTTTTGAAGAAAATTAACTTTTATTTTAGTTAGATAAGGAGACTCGCTGAATTTATGCGTATTTTTCGAGTTTTTAGCCATTTTCCAAAAAATCGTGACAGGGGACTGTTTTAGGCATCAGGGGACTGTTTGAATGTGACAAGGGGCTGTTCAGTGAGACAGAGGATTGTTGTACTTAAAATAAAGTCATTTTGCATTAATCAATCTATGTCTACGACTTAATTTCTTTTGGTACCAAATGCCTGTACTTTTGAACAATATTGCCAGTAACAACTTTTTTAAAGATTTGTCTTTCTTTGGTATGTTTCAATGTGGAATAATTTTCTTTCAACTGCTTACTAATGACGTCCCCAAACAACGCTTTCTTGACTATTTCTCTTCTTTGATCAGGCTCCTCTAACATTTTCAAAATCTTTGTCCTAGGTGTATTTTCAACGCTCTTTTTGTTTTTACTTTTAAATCTCGCTAACCTTTTTTTGTACCTTTCAAGTTTTTTCTCTAAATGTGCGATCTTTTCATTTCTTTCCCTATTGAACTTCCTTCGACGCTGTATGGCTTCCTTTTTTCTTTGCTGAAGACTAGCACTGGAAACTGCTGGGCTTGGAGCTGGAGATATTTGAAATTGAACTGAAGTAGTGGGTCTTGTAGGCAGAGCATCTGCTTCTAGATCTAATAACGGCGTATTTTCTCGTACAAAAGTATTTGTGATGCTTTTCATTCTTTGTCTTTTGGCTCGGTATGCGGTACAATGTTCTTTCCACTTCTTTAATGCAGCTTTATGCTCACGAGGTGTCATGTCCTTTACTAGCTTTCGCAAAGCTTTTTCTTTCTTCTTTTGGTACTTCAACTTCTCTCTTTCTCTCATTTCTTCTTTCTTTTGTGGGTTATTTTTCCTTTTTTGATATCGTAATCGCTCTGCTTCCCTCTTTTTCTTTAGTAATTCCTCTCGGGATAACTTTTTCTTTTTAGGAGCCATACAACGGTGTTCGATCGGCCTGTGTAAAATTAATATAAGTTTATAAAGGAAAATATTGCGAAGTAATGATACTTTGATGACTCTTACATTAATAAAACAGATTAGCGGATAAATTTACATAAACAATGTGTAAAAACAATAAACAATATGCAAAATACACAGTCCCCTGTTGTGCAAAACAGTCCCCTGCTGCATTTTCAGACAGGAGACTGTTGCCAGGGGACTGTATATTTCGGTTAGATTTCACAATATTTACAAAACTGATGTAAAATAGTTTTTTATAACCTACTGATCAATTAAGTCTTATATTATGAAACAATAAACTATATACAGAGATAATTAAAGTAACTAACATAAATATTATTACTTACCAGAGGACGGTGTATGGTAGCAGACCAAACGCGTGTTCACCTCACAAATGATGCTCTGACACTAAACAAAATGGCGTCTCGTCATCGCATTCGGCGAGATTGCCAACTTCACAACAAATGCGTTTCGTATAACGAAAGAAAACGTTTCTAAATATTACAGTTTTTTTTTTATTATGGATTTAAATTTTTGGCAGGGGACTGTATGGAAATTCTGGGGACAAAGTTTACAGATATTTACTAAAATAATAAAAAACGTAACGAAACCTTGTTTACCGAAAATAATATAATTTTACTATTTTTCAATATGATTTTAACTACCAAATGTACGTACTTCCAATATTTTTTTCGTAAATTTGATTTGTAGGCGAGAATACAGTGATGAGGACAGCCAGGGGACTGTATTTTTAGAGCTTCTATAACGTCTAGAAAAAAAATTAAAATATTTGAGATTTTAAAAACAATGGGCCCGTATAACCTTGGGGTTAAAGTTTTAGTAGGAATGATTTTCTCTTAAATAATTTAATTACTTTTCGAAATTTGTAGGTCAAATTTGTAGCTTATAAAAAACAAAAATTATTGAACAAAAAAAAAAAATTTTACTCAACATCTTGAGGCAGCCCACTCATTTTTAAAATTAATTACGAGTAAAAACATTTGGTTGCAAAAAAAAATTTTTAAAAGCGTTCTAAAAACTTCAAAGTATCCTCTTTTATGCCAATTAAAAATCACAAGTTAAAAAAAATTTTTGTGACTATTGTTTTAATATTTAAAAAAAATCCAAAAAAGTAACATTCCTCGTTAGGGCACTAGAATAAAATTTGAGTTGGAAATGATCATAATTGCCAATTCTTGGATATTTTAAGACATTAGAAGACAAAAAAATTTTTTTTTTGCAACCAAATATTTTTACTCGTAATTAATTTTAAAAATGAGTGGGCTGCCTCAAGATGTTGAGTAAAATTTTTTTTTTTTCAAAAATTTTTGTTTTTTATAAGCTAGAAATTTGACCCCCAGGCTAAGAAAAAAAAAATATATTTTTTTTTTCACTCCACCCTAATATATATATATATATATATATATATATATATATATATATATATATATATATATATAAGCATTCAACATATACATTATTGCATTATAATAGTAAAATTACGTTAAGAATATTTAATGTTAACTTAGTATGTACTAAAGTAATCTGATACAACGTTTTTATGTAGATTTAATGACTGTATAAAATAATTTCATTCATAGAATTATACTAGCTACGTAGTTTTGTTCGACATGATATCGTTGACTCAGACTTAGTTCACTGACTGTGAACTTGCTGATAGTTTATTACAAAGTTAAATGTTGTACGGTATGTTTAGTGTTTCATTAGTATCGAACAATTTCATTTATGATTTTTTAATTGTTGATTGAACAAGTAGGTACCTATTAAGGTTCATGCGAGACTACGGAACACAGATTATAATAAATGGATCGTGGTGGCACACGAGTCACAATTCTGTGTATAAAGTACTATAAAGTATGTTTACCCGAATGCATTAGAAAGAGAGAGAAAAAGAAAAAAAGAGAGAAAAAAAAGAGAGAAATTATGTTTTTTGACACTCAAAAATGTATGTTTATTTTTTAGGCACACTCTGAAGCTTAATAAACTTATGGATTTGAGCTTCAGAGATGTCATTAGAACTATATAATTTTTTTTAGCTCGGTTCGCAATCGGGTTTTTTGTTTTTAGTATGAATTCATGTCTTTTATATTAAACATAAAGCTAAATTAAAAACTTTTAAATAGTTTTTCTAAATATTTAGCAATTTTTTTTATTGACGACGTAATGAAGCAGGCAAATAGTGTAATGAATAATCTCTTTGAGATAACATATAAAAAAAAAAACGTGAAATTTATGATCAATGAAATATTAAGCCATTGTTTAAGACTAGGGCTGTCCAAGCCAGATACTATCCTGGGCTAATATGAATTATCAAAGAGATTGGAGGGCTGCAAAGACAATTCACAAATGTCCAAATAAAAAAACAAGTAAAAATTAAAAAAAAGAAATTTTAAGGAAAATTAAAAAAAAGACAGTAAATTTTTGTCTGGTTGCGAAAAGTTAAAAACACGTCCCAGGCCACACAATCACAAGCTCTAGGCCGCATGCGGCCCGCGAGCGGTGTGTTGAACAGCTCTGTTTCAGGACCAATCTTTTCCTTTTTATGCGGCTTTGATTTTTAGCCAATGATACTTTACTTGCCATGTTTTTCAAGTTTGCAATTGGCAGATCTAGCGCAAAAGCAACAAGTAGGACCCTTTTGGTATAAGAACGAATTTAAGCTCTGGGAAAGAGTAAGAAGCTGTTGTAAAGTGATTGTTTCACTTTAGCAATATATTTAGCTTCCTTTTTACTGACATAAACTATACTTTATGAACAATTCATCGTGTTGGTTTTGAGTATTCCTGGATATTTCGCGGAAGGTACAAACTATAAACAATGTATTTTTGAGAAAAAGAGACGCATTTATATTCTAGATGCATGTAATTTTCTTTTTTCTTTTCTCTGTGTATGCAAGATGCTATATACCATGGCTAACACGATTATTTTACTTTATCAACTAGCAAAAAGCAGAGCTTTGTAAGCGCTCGCAAAGTTGTACTATCTAGTAATATTGTTAGAAAAGTATTTTTATGAGAATTACATCTTTTAATTTATGGACTTTATTTATAATTATCTAACCTAAAAAACAGCGTATTTTCACCTAAACATTAGGTACATTCGCATCAAAGGCCCGCGTCGACAGGCTTTAGACTAGGAATATTTGGTTTTTGTTTGTTGGTATTTTCAAGGAAAAATGGGTATTAAAAATGAAGGTTGATTTAAAAAAAAACACATTTTTAACATTTTGCTGAAATAATTGTTTTTTTTTTTCCCTAAAATCAGGAAGTTCCTGGTTTTACGTCGATTTACGAAATCAAAATCAAAAAATGTTTTATTTAAATAAACCTTCAACATTTTTGGACTTAACGCAGGCACGAAGAATTGACGGTAGACACTCAGCGAATACATTTTTCGAATTTTTCTCTCAGAGAAACCCTCGGAGTTCGATTCCAGAGTCAGGCAAATGAAAAATGTGTTTTTTCAGTTTTCTGATAAAAACAACTTTGCCCGGGATTGGAAAAGTGCCCTACTGGCGATAGGCTGGCCACCTATCACATTGTGAGACTTACTTAAGTCTTACAATGTGATAGGTGGCCAGCCTTTGGCTAACCGTGGATGCACACGTTGTACCTCTGCCTACTTCTTCGGGGATACGGGCGTGAATATACTTTTTTTAGCTTTTTACCCTCGGGCTAAAATTGGGAATTGATCTCAATACAATATAAATCAATTAATACATCTGTACTGTTTCTCAATAAGCATATTGTGAAACTCTCTAACGCTCTATTAACTCTGTTCCCCGCAAACATCCCTGCTCTAGACCTAAATTCCCCTTGTGCCTGCCACAACATTTCTTCGAACTTCCTTTGCATTCTCCTTTCAATGATTTTATCATACACCTTCGATGCCAAACTGATCAAACTGATGGCCCTATAGCTATTGCAGTTTATATTTGAACTTCGCCTTTATACGAGGGCACGATGACCGCGCGCCGCCAGTCTAATATGAAGAAACAATTCATGAAGTAGTCTCTTAATAAGTTCAAAAATTCTAATACAAAATGTATCTTTTATCAATTTAAACTCGTTAATTTAATAAGAGATGGCGTTAGTAGTAATAAGATTCTAATACAAATTGTATCTGCTATTTTTTTATTTTTATAAATTGGTATTTTTATGGTAAATAACAAATCTAGACATGAATATAAACTATTACATCGAAGCTCAAACGTAAAAAATGCGATACTTTTTCAATAAAATGTACCACAAAAGTGCATAATAGATCGTGGCCTAGTGTAGGGCTCGCTGAGCTCGCCCTAATAATTGCTAGCATTCTATTTACTAACTTAGTCTTAGAATAAATTTTGGGAACAATTTATTATCCAGTACTAAAGCGGTTTGAGATTTTCATACCAATGAATATCATATCAATATATCAATGTCATGAAATATCATCATATCAATGCCATGAAAAGTTGAAACTATTTTTTAAAAATCGCATTTTAATTTACGGTGCATGTAATTTTTTTTTTCTTCTTTCTCTGTGTACTAGATACCAGATTATATTATTCCTGGTGATTATTCACATTAGCAATAATGTCTAGGTTTCTTACTACTTAGCCTTACACTAGCCTTACAAGAGTTTTTTTAGTACAACTGATTCTACAATATATGTGATGAGTACGTTATATGTGTGCATTTTTTTTTTATATCATAAGATAGCTAACAAGCAGATGGGTCTCCGGATGGAAAGAGTCAACCATCGCCTATAGACACCAAAGATGTTAATGGTGCGTTGCTATCTTGTGGCGAGGTCTAATGCCACATGCATAAGTTTACCGGCTACCTTACCCTCCAAACCGGAACACGACAGTGACAAGCACTGACGCTATTGCGGCAGGAATAGGTAAGGCGGTGGTACAAGACCCGGGCGAGACAATGCCGACCTCTACCACCTAGTAGCCACGATGGTAGTGACTCGATAGCCAATCGGTCGCCTTTTACGACCTGCCTGGCAGAACGGCAGTTGGCCTATTCTTCAAAGGAGGCCGGGACCAACACGGTGCTTATGTGTGTATGTATGTATATGTGTGTAATTGTATATATATATATATACGTGTGTATGCGTATGGCATATATTTATTATCCTAACTTACCACCTTGTTGCAAAGGATATGTTTAGCACAGGCGGATTATTTTATTTTGTTATTATATTATCTATTGTGATGAATACCTATTATTAGTACCTTATGCTATACCATATGTTTTTATTATAATTTTGTATCATTCATGTACCGCTTACGCAAACTTACTCAGCACTAAGTTGTTAAACCTCGGGTTCGATCCCCGACGGGGACAAGCATTTGTGTGATGAGCATAAATGTTTGTATTTCCGGGTTTGGGTGTTTATTAAATATATTCCAGTATTTATATATGTATTTCTATGTATTAGTATCGTTGACTAACACCGATTAAACAAGCAAATAATTTGCTTTCTTTGGGGTTAGATCGGTAAGTGTAATTTGTCCCGTGAATATTTATATTTATTTAAAATATATGAATACTAGCGGCCCGCCCCGGCTTCGCACGGGAAAAAAAAAGATTAAAATCGATCCAGTAGTTTCGATTTATTCATTACTGCCCGTGGCCCGCACGCGTTAAATTTGGAGTAAAACGATTCCCCTTTCCCTATGAAGATTTCCTGCTATCTTTGGAATATCTAAATTCATATAGGTAGGTACTACATTTTTAGTTTTTACATATTTACCTATTTCTTTTATTTTTACAATTAATATATTATGGAATGTCTTTATATACAACGTTCATAGCGTTCTTGCCATTAGACAATACAAATATGTTTTCTTTAGAGGTTACTCTTGAAAGAGCGATATATAGTTGGCCATGTGAAAAGCAGTCAACGCTCAAATCTAAGCCTGCAACGTTGAAGGCTTAACCCTGCGATTTATTAAAGCGAGGCATCAGGACAAACGGGAAAAAAATGTGTAAATGGTTGACCCTACGGGCCATCCCTGAAACTTCTCACTAAATTAAGGTATTTTAAGCTCAAGAGTAAAAAATATAAGCATAGATTTTTCAGTTCAAACATCTATTTTGTTAAAAATGACAATATTATTAATTTTTGAAAAGCTGTATATTTGAAAACGATGATGGCATTCAACTCAATTTTTGAGATCTAAAATATTGTTTTACCTAAATAATCGATAGGTTGAAAAATTTCGATGCTATGTCAAAAAATATTTTATTTTTAATTTTCTTCATTGATAAATCCCAAACAAATTGACCGGTTTTGATTAAATTAACGGAACAAAATCTGATAATATTTTTAAGTCAATCGGTTAATTAACTTGAAAGTTATTTAAAAAAACTTAAGTAAGTTTGCTAAAAATAACGTATGAAAAGCTATAAGTTTGAGAATTAGATTCGATTTTGATTTTTGAAACGGCATTTGACTTAGTTTTTTAAGTACTAAAATATCGTAGAACACCAAAAAATGATTGGTTGAAAAATTTCGAAGTTATGTCGAAAAAACACTTTTTCAAAATTTTTCGTCAACGATTACTCTCAAACGGATAAACCGATTTTGAAGCAATGTATTTATTAGACATAGTTTTTTGACGAATAGAGCTGATTAGTTTTTTTACTCAATCGGTACATAAATCTGGAAGTTGTATTAAAAAAATACTGTTTCGTCAAAATTTTTTTGGTGTTTTTTCAAAATTTGTTAAAATCTCCTGGACCGAATCGGTTCAAATTTTCAGGAACTCTAAGTTGAGCAGAATCCAATCGCGTTTCGATCGGTCTAGCCGTTCAAAAGTTATGAGATGTTTACATACACACCTACACACACACAAACACACACACACATAGACACACAAACACATATACATACATACAGACAGACATACTGACGTCATCGTGTAAATAGTCGAAAAAGATTCCTAGGACCTCTAAACGTGGACATCTAGTAAAAACTCGATTTTCGAAAATCGGGGTAAAATCAGTGATTTTCTTATCTACATACGTAGTGGGAGTTTTTTTTCAAATAGCCTATGTCAGTCAGTGAAGAAAAAATGAAAAATAAAATGAAAAAAAAACTCACGTTTTTTTACATTGATTGTTAAATAACAATTTTACAAAAATTATACGATATACCTGAAGATATTATCTAAGGAATGTGCTAACTTATTACATGATAGAATGTACTTTACTTGATCATATAAAATTCCGAAAACAGGAAAAATAATTTGTTATTACTATTTCTAATCATCCACATGATTTTTATGTGGTGATATTTATTTAAAAAAGGAATGTACAAAATTTGGGTTCTCAGCTGAAGTTCTATATTTATTTATCCGAAAATTAACACGTTTCCCAGCGGTCCCGCGGCGGCGCGCGCCGCCCGACCGGCCGGTAACCCCGCAACCGCTATGCTACGCTATTTAAATCTGTAATATCTTCGAAAATATTCATTTAAATTACATGGTGTAAAAAGCCATATTGATCTATATTAAATCAACAATATATTTAAGGTATTTAATTGGATAAGGATTAGTGCTGTATTGCTTAAAATTGCTTTGAAAAAAAGGCATTATTCCTCGTAAAAAGTAAATGACAAAAAATGCTATTGTGGGTTATCCATAAGAGCTAGATATATACCATAGCGGACTTTTCTGTAGACCTTTTCAAGGTGTACAAATACTTGGTACATTATTTTGATAAATCTCGTAGGGTTTAGCCTGCGTTTGCAATATAAGCGGGAAAAATATAATTATTTACGACATGACATCAGAAAACTCAAAAATTGCAGTATTCCTCTATAATATGTTGCATGTTATTATACACATAAACCTTCCTCTTTAATCACTCTATCTATTACAAAAAACCGCATCATAATCCGTTGCGTAGTTTTAAAGATTTAAGCAAACATAGGGACATAGGGACAGACAGAGAAAGCGACTTTGTTTTATACTATGTAGTGATATTTAAACCTGCGACGTTTTTTTTGTGCTAATTTATTGAACTTTTATAAATAAATTTTAACCAATAAACAAAAAATAAAAAAACTAAATTTTGGTAACAATTCATCATTCATGTCCGTGATTTTCATGTATAAGGATTTGAAGTTTGAATGAACGAATTTAAATTTTGTGAAAGAGTTAAAAGCTGTTATAAAGTGATTATATATATATATATATATATATATATATATATATATATATATATAGCTTCCTTGTTACTGACTTAGAATAAGCTTTAGGAATAATCTGACGTGCTGATTTTGTGGATATGTCACGGGAGTTAAAAACTAAAACCAATGTATTTTTGATGCATTTATATTCTAGATTCATCTGATTTTCTTCTTTTCTTGTCTGTGTATGTACAAGATAAAATGAAAAGATATTTCATTTTATGAATAATTGCTAGTATCTTTAATAATATCTTGGCCTTAGACTTAATTTTGGGATCAATTTATCATCCAATACTAAATTGGTTTGAGGAATTGATAGGAATGCCATGATAAGTAGAAACTAAAGACAACGTGGTATTTTTTAAGAAACGCATTTTAATTTAAGGTGCATGTAATTTTTATCATTTTTCTTTCTTTTCTGTGACGTATTACATGCCAGATAGTATTATTCCTGGATATTACTTCATTTTAGCCTATATAGCATAACATGTCTAGCTTTCTTACTACTTAGCCTTTTACTAAATTTTGTGAACAATTCGTCGTTCCATACTATGTCCGTGATTTTTATGGATATGTTATGGAAAGTAGAAACTATAACACTACATTTTTTGTAAGGAAAAGAAATGCATTTATGTTTTAGATGCAAGTTGTTCATCAAGGTAGGCTGACCGCAAACTTTACTAGGTGGTAGAGTTCTGCATTGTCTCGCCCGGGTCTGGTACCACCGCCTTACCTATTCCTGCCGCAATAGCGTCAGTGCTTGTCGCTGTCGTGTTCCGGTTTGGAGGGTAAGGTAGCCGGTAAACTTATGCATGTGGCATTAGACCTCGCCACAAGATAGCAACGCACCATTAACATCTTTGGTGTCTATAGGCGATGGTTGACTCTTTCCATCAGGAGACCCATCTGCTTGTTTGCTATCTTATGATATAAAAAAAAAAACGACTTGTAGGCAACTTAATGAAAAGTATAATTGAAATGTAACTATTAGCTAGTAAACTTACCATTAATTTGTTTATCTTTTTCCGCGATAAAAGATGCAGAGATAGTATTTGAATAAACTTTATTTTGCTTACTACAATAACATTTATACAAATACCAGCTTTTACGGAAAACTGGGTCAAAGTAATAATACGCTAAGGAGGAGCTTCAAATGAGAACGAAATTATGCCGCACTCTTTATGAATACTTCTTTATTAACAATTATTTATATTTCATTGTAAATATTTAGTAATTTTCTTTCTTATGTTGTAATCGTATTAATATTGAAAAATAGCTGTCTTTGTTCAAAAAATGTGTTTATAACACTAATCTAGCTGCAAAACAATGTATGTTTTGTTACATATCCTGGTTTGTTGTTCTTCACTTTGACTACATCTTATCTCGAATTGTTTCTGTGGGAATCACAAAAAAAGTTTAATCACATAGTGGGTTGTGTGACGGTCTCTTGTAATTGCTTTGTGTTGATAGACACTGGAATTTATAAATATGTAATATGATGAAATAATCAAAATAAATATAGAATAAAGTAGTAGCAGACAAAAATAACTGACATTAATAGCTACGTAAGTCAGTAATAATAATTATTCCTTGTAATTGCAAGGAAGTAAAACAAAAAACGTGCAAATAAGCAATTTAAACATTTATTTAGTTAAATGTATAATATTACTAGGTTATAATAATAATAATGATAAAGTTTATTCGGAACAGAAATCTTTACACATACAAACAGTTTTAACGCTCTCAACTGCTAAAGTTAAAAACTGTAGCTCAGCGAGAGTGCCCCCTCTTTAAGTTAGGTAAAACAATGTTCCTTATAATTTAAAATTTATAAGAAGTTTATCTATACACAAATTATCATACACAAACAATATATTCTTAATTAAAAGAAAAGTGTAAGAACTTTTGAATTTAAAGTGCTGATTTTGATTTATGCGTGAATGTGTGTGTCTGTGTGTGCGTGCGTGTGTGTGCGCGCGCGCGCGCGCGCGCGTGTTTGTGTGTGTGTGAGTGTGTGTAATGATTATGACGATGGCACAGGTTATCTCACGTATTTTATTTATTAAACGTTCCGTCTGTTCATATGAAAGCCATACTAGCCAGTCAAACAATTTACGCTTACATAGTTTTATTAGAAGGTGATAAATTTCCAATTCCTTATTTGCTAGGTTGTAGAGCTTTGTGCTAAGATGCTGATAGTGGCGGCTTGCAGCTGCCGTTCTCCGACTCATAGTTGTACATGCTATATCTACTCTTCGCTTGTTATAAATCTCTGGATCGAAAACCAATTCTGAATATTTCCGGAGTATTGTTTGCAGTACAAATAGTCTTCTCACAGAAAGAACATTACAGAGAGAGTAAAGGCTATCTGTGGGGAACCGGAAGGGTTTAAATGTCATTACCTTTAAAACGGCTCTTTGAGCAACCTCAACCCTAGCCATATGAGTTTGTGCTGCGGCACCCCAAACTGTATGTAATACAGTATGAAATAACCGACTGTACTAGAGAGAAATAGACAATCTTTAACAAGGTAATGTCAGCAATGCATCGCAATCTTTTGAAGAGGTAAATTAATTTCCTTATTTTGGGGGCCAGGGATGTTATATGTTCTTTCCAAGATAATGAAGTATCTAGCCAGACACCAAGATACCTAACAGTTGAAATACGCCCAAGTTCTGTCAATCACAGTGTTTATATGGTAAGTTACAGGAATGGGCACGGATAATAAATGAATCTGGTGGTAAATTCCTCTTAGTAAGGGAAAAGGTAAGGTATTTACTTTTAGATATATTTAAGGTTAATGAGTTTTCACATAGCCAATGAGTTACATATTTCATTGCCAATTCTGCATACATGCGAACTTCGTCCCAATTTTTACCTGAAATAAGCATTGCGGTATCATCTGCATAAGTGTAAAATTTACAATTACTTAATGAAAGATTACATAATTCATTTATATACACAAGAAAAAGTGTAGGGCCAAGCACACTACCCTGAGGAACTCCATAGTCAATGTATTCTTCACCACTCATAAGGTCTCCGATCAGAACAGCTTGTCTGCGCTGCGAGAGATAGCTATGATTTCAGTTATGCGCCTTAGCAGTCCCCATGTACTCCTTTAAGATATTAATGCCATAATATACATACATAAGTCATCATCGTTAGTAACAACTTAAAATACGGATAAATCATACACAATGTTAATTAAATGTAGTAATATAGGTTTGAACCCTGCTTTATTTGACATTTTATTCTTCAAAATAATAATATTAATTCAATTTCAATTAATTAATTATTTAAGATTGAGATTTATTAATCATATACGATTTAACTTAAATGTAGCACTTCGTGTAATGTAAACTTCGTGTGAACCCAGTTTTATTTGGTATAGTCTCATTCAAAATAAAGGTACAAAAGCGACATTTTAAGAGTAAGTATTTCGATAGGTCGCATCTGTATTGTTCGTATTGTAGTGCCAACTGGTAATCGATATATTGTTATTGCAGTACGTGATTTTTGCTTTCTTTTGAAGAACGTTGGCTCTAAAATACTTTTATGTAACAATAGACTATCGGAAACTATAGAGAAACTACTTAAGAAAAATGTACGATGCGGTAAAAAGAAGCTGCAGAACGGGCTTATGAAAGTGAATGTAATTTACTCCAAGATTGTTTATACTTTATACAAAGTCTGTCATAAGTAATATCTATGTTCAATATTTGAATGTCGTAAGCTTTACATTGTCTTGGTTGTTATAATTTGTTAAGTACTTTATACGTGGAACATTCGATAAGTTTGAGATAAAGCAAAACTATTAAAGATGTAACCATTTTTTCCAAATACTGTTCGTCATTTTCTATGTAAGTTTAAACCAACTTTGAAAACACTTTTTCTGATCTAGCGGATCAAGATTGGCTTGATTCGATAGATCAGAAATTACTACATTTTTGTGCATATTACGCACAAACTACTGAACGGATTTGGATATTTTCCGTAGAAAAAATAAAATAAAACATTATGGCACATTACAATTGCTGTACTCGTCCTGAAAGCCTGTCGCCTATTTTCGTAAAACAGTAAGCAGGGATTGTATTCGTTTTAAAAAACCGTCATCAAAAATTATATTCTTGCTCTGTAGTGCACTAAATCAAAACTTAATCTTGCAAAAATTGTAATAATCTGCTCACAATATTACGATATTGCTCTTGAAAAAACTTGAAAACATGAAGTTTTTGTTGCAAATCGAATACAGGCTCTTAAAATGTAATAATTAGGCATTTGATTTTTTAACAGCCTTAATTAAAATAATGAATATAATATCATACTGCCAGAGTCTTTTCTGGGGTTGGTATCTAAATGCATGTCAATAGACGTTCCTGACAAATGGAACCATTTGTCTGTTTGAAAGAGGTCATTCCCGTCGACGCATTTTGACCGGCCCGTTGGTCGAGTGGTTAGCGACCGTGACTACGAATCGACGGGGTTCGAGTTCGACCCCCGACGGGGACAAGCATTGGTGTGATGAGAATAGATGTTTGTATTTATGGGTTTTGGTGTTTACTATGTATGTAATTGTATTTATATATGTATTTCTATGTATTAGTATCGTTGCCTAACACACATAAAACAAGCAAATAATTTGCTTACTTTAGAATTAGATCAGTAAGTGTAATTTGTCCCGTGAATATTTATTATCGGGACAAACTGGAAAAAACTGGTTTGCTAAATCACGTTTTGGTTTGCTAAATAACAATTTTACAAAAATTACACGGTATACCAGAAGATATTGACTAAGGAATATGCTAACTTATTACATGATAGAATGTACTTTACTCAATCATATAAAATTGCGAAACCGGTTAACAAAAATCTCTAAAACAAATAATTTGTTAATAATATTTCTAATCTTCCACATGTTTTTTTTGGTGATATTTAGTTTTAAATACAAAAAAGAATGTACTAAGTTTTGGTTTTCAGCTGAAGTCCTATATTTATTTACCGGAAAATTAACACGTTTCCCAGCGGTTTCAGAACATACCGCGCCGCCCATTTTCTATAGAATTGACTCGCGTCAAAATACCTCGCCTTAACAGGTAATTATTGGTTACTAGAGTTCCGAGAAGTTTCAACCAGTTTTGGTTCCAACGCCTTAGTTTTTCTTACAACGATAGCGTCAGTTCTTGTCAATATTGCGGTCTGGATAAAGGGTAGGCGATAAACCTATACATGTAGCCAGTGACATCATTAACATCTTTGATGTCTATAGTCGATGGTTGCTTATTTTCAGCAAAAAAACTATCTTGTTACTAGCTTGTTTGCTATCTTATAATGTTAATAATAATAATTTAACTAACAAAAATAAAACCAACTTATTACCTTAGAATATATTTTGCATGTCCTTCAAAAATTCATGGATACCATATCTCACCAACTCCTGAACCGATTTAGAACAAACAGACTGTTCCCTAAGTCAGAATATACCTGTTTTAAATCAAAAACGATCATTTCGATATGACTTAGTTTCTGAGACATTTGTGAACTAACAAACAAACTTACATACCTAACCTTACTAAATGGATCATCATCTATACATATAATAAAATCGTAGGAAAGTCAAAACTGTACATTGAATATTTTTTTAAAAGAATACTTGGGGCGTGATCTGACAATCGATATCAAAGCCTAAAATATAGTTTTTAAAATTTTTGTTTGTTTGTAAATGTATGTACGGGGTAAACTCAAAAAAAAAACATGGATTTACTTCTATTTTTGCATGAATATTACTAACAGGTCGCGTAACATATAGGCTACCTATTATTACGCTATCACCTAGCGGCCAGGTACTGTGCGGAGTAAACAAAGTCCGCGCAGACGAAGTCGCTGGCAACAGCTAGTACTCAAATATTATTCAATTTCAACAATATCACATGCATGCAGATCGGACTGATAACCACCTTTTTAGGGTTCCAAACCTAAAAGGTAAAATGGGACCCTATTACTAAGCCTCCACTGTCTGTCTGTTTGTCACCAGGCTGTATCTCATAAACCGTGATAGTTAGAAAGCTGAAATTTTCACAAAATATTTATTTCCGTTGCCGCTCTAACAACAAATACTAAAAATAAAAATATATGTATTAAGAGGGCTCCCAACACAATAAACGTGTTTTTTCGTATTTTTTAAAGGTACGGAACCCTTCGTGCGCGAGTCCGACTCGCACTTGGTCGGTTTTTTTGAACTTAACTTATTTGCAATTTTGTTTTAAATAATATGTATGTATATTTGTTATCATGTAAATACATAATTTGGAAATAAGCAAATGACGTGACAATTACCAAATTGTTTACTTTTGTGAGAACTATAGTGTACGATGGGTATTAGCAGACATTTGTAAATTAATTCAAATTAGCTTCGCTATTTTGTATTCCAACAATCCTCCGTGTAATGTTAGTCAAACAATATTCTAACTCATGGATTTTGACTTATGTTTTTGTTGTTTAATTCAACCAGTGATTGCCTCGTGGTCTTAATTTGATCATAAATTTAACAATAAAATCTCTTTTAAGTTTGATATCAGACTTTAGCTGTAAAGAAAATACATAGTTTACGTGTGTGTTACATGTACAAGTCTGTGTCATAAATGTAGTTTGTGTAACATTAATTTTTCTATAGCATTTTATTTAAAAATATTTCTGCAGTCTGCAGGTTTCTGCAGTCTACCGCAATGTAAATTTTAACTGTACAAAATTCTTACTCCATTGGTCGCGTAATTGTATTGTAAAGGGGTACAAAATTTTCCCTGTACACGTTCAAACACAGATTATGGAGTACTAGTGACCTACCTCGGCTTCGAACAGGTAGAGAGAGTATTTAATTATTATAGTTTTGTTATATTTAAAGTAATTAGTTATAACTTTTAGAAGTTTGATTGGATATAGTCAAAAATCTTAAAGTGATAGACATAATATGCCATCGCCGACCGTTGTGTTTAGGGATAAACCAACATTTTCGATGTATGCTATTTTTTACATTTTTAACAATAATCGTAATTTCCATTGAAGTGAATGAAATAATAAGGTTGTTATTGATTTAATGGCACACTATAATATTTTGTAAAATTTTGAACTTATATTTTATAAAGCAATAAATTTTCTGTAATAAAGTGAAAAATCATCAAAATCGTTTCAGTACTTTGGAAGGTATAAGAAAATTCTTGCGTAAAAATAAGAGAGATATTCTATTTTTTTTTCGTCAAAAATAACAATAAAATTTGAAAAATCGAACTTAAAATTTAAAGTTAGTTATATTTTACGTATAATGTATATTTTTTTTAAATTACTGGATTAACCGTTTAAGAGAAGTAGGCCTTTAAAGAGAAGTATATTTCGTAGTTTGGCGTATACTATCGCCTTAAGTAAAATCTGAACAAATTTTGAACTCAAACCTTCCTTATGGATTACTCTATCAATTGATGAAAACTGTATTAAAATCCTTTACGTATGTAGTTGTTGAGTTTATTGCAAAACGTGATTAGTGTTATCACACGTGACGGTAAGTTGATGCTAGCCACTTTAGTGGTTCCATATTTTGTAGCTGACAGATTACGACAGGTCTCATTGTAGAGCGATGTACAAAAAAGCGCGCGTATTTGTTTCATTAGTGAGTCGATGGTGGCACGACACATATGCAACGCAAGAAATGCAGAAAAACTTGTTTTTATTCCTAAGAACTTATCTTTGATAAGTGTTAATTGTAATGTTTCTTGGTCAAATATATAGTTTTTGAGTAATATACCTGTGGGACTTTTCCTCTTGATTAAATATTCGGAATATAGGAATACCGAATACCGACGAAAGTGGCCGAATAGATCGAAATCCGAAGTAACTGAATAATCGTGACGTTTCTATTTCATATACACAGTAGAGTAATAGTCATATTTTTTGGTCATAGCACAATATTTAATTATTCTGTGATTCGTAGTTTTTGCAATACTGATACTTACTTCCAAAGCTTCCCTATATCATGCAATTATACGCAGTATTCTTGGAAAGTCGCTATCGTTATCTAACTTTTTTTTTATATATGTAGCGATCTACTAAGTGAACTAATTAACGATCCCCAGTATATTGGCGAATTTACAACTATCGTTTGTCTAGTAATTAATGTGACTGACAGCCTACGTGCCTATCCTAACAATTCCCCATAAGACCTCATCATCTAATGCTGGAGCCGTCTATCGTCACAAAGCTTCGTAAAATAACACGATAAATACAGATGTGACCGGCTATTATCGGCTATTTTCGCGTACATTCCGAACTGCGTGTGGCTTAACTCGCATATAACTTCGGAACTATAGACGCAAGCGCGGCTCCAGAATTAGTCAAATAGGCTACGAGAGAGTCAAAAAAATATATTTTTAAGGGATAATAGTCTGGATATTGGTCTCGCCCCCTTCAAGGTATAGACTATATATATATATATATATATATATATATATATATATATATATATATATATATATATATGTCACTACCGTCATGACTACTAGGTGGTAGATTTCTGCAACTTTTCGTCCGGCTTTAGTACCACCATCTTACTTAGGTATACCTGCCGCAATAGCGTCAATGCTTGTCACTAGGTGCTCCCGTTTTGAATGGTAAGATAGCCGGTAAACTTATGCATGAGGCTTAACTATCCCATCATTTGTATAGAAACTCAGCATTACGATTTTTCGTGTCCATTAGCGATTGTTGTCTGTTTATTGTTTACGTCAGGGAAGCCATCTGCTTGTCTGCTATATTTGGTACAAAAAATTAAGTATGTATACTAAAGCGATACTAATCGGTGTTAGTTTAAAACTGCTTCTAAATTCACCTATCAACGTTGATTAATATAAAACAGATAATAATCTAGGGATTTCCCACAAAATTGCACAAGTTTCGTGAACGCTCTAACTTCGCCAATGACACCTCATAATTTATAAAGGCGAAACTTGCAAATTATGAACTAAAAAGCTCAACTCTGAATAAAACGTGTCGAGTGTACTACCAAGTTTTCAAGTTAACTTTATTAATTGCTGAATCAGATTAAAAAATAAGTACGCTTTAATGTAACGTTTTTAATGTGAATTGGTAAAAGTTGTTTAATGTTCAACTATTCATTTGTTTCAGAAAAGAGTTATCTAAATTTTTAATTTACATTTAATTTAGCTGATGCTTAGTAAAAGTGTATTTCAATACATATTATTTTAACGCTCACTTTGCTATAGTAATAATAATAATAGTATCTTCACGCCCATATCCCCGAAGGGGTAGGCAGAGGTACAAATAGTACACCCACGATAGATACGCCAAAGATACGTGGTCCCACAAATGTGATAGGTGGCAAGCCTATCGCTAACCGAGCACTTTCCAATCCCGGGCAACTTTGTGTTTCTCAAAAAACTGAAAAAACACTTTTTTTATGTGCCCGACCCGGGAATCGAACCCGTAATAATAATAATAATATAATAATAATATTCACGGGACAAATTACACTTATTGATCTAACCCCAAAGTAAGCAAATTATTTGCTTGTGTTATGGATGTTAGTCAACGATACTCATACATAGAAATACATATATAAATACTAGAATATATTTAATAAACACCCAACCCCGGAAATACAAACATTTATGCTCATCACACAAATGCTTGTCCCCATCGGGGATCGTACCCGAACCCCGTCGATTGCTTAGTCAGGGTCGCTGACCACTCGACCAACAAGGCGCGGCGGCCAAATCTTTAAAAAAATCGTGTTTCTTATATTTATTTTCCCTCCTGTTGGTCCGGATTCCTTTGAAGAATAGACCAACTGCCGTTCTGCCAGACAGGTTGTAAAAGGAGACCCTTTAGCTATACGTGTCAATACCATCGTGACTAGTAGGTGGTAGAGCTCCGCTACGTCTCGCCCGGGTGTTTGGTGTCACCGTCAATACTTGTCATTCTCGTGTTCCGGTTTGGAGGGTAAGATAGCCAGTAGACCTATGCATGTAACATTTCCATGCCAACACACGAATAGTAACGCAACATTAACATTTTTGGTGCCTATAGGCCATGGTTTATCTTCCCATCAGGAGAACCTTCCCTTGTTCACTATCTAATGATATAAAAAAATGTTTTGAAAGTAAAAAAGATGTAAAAGAATCTACAAACCGCTTACTGACTACAACCTGCAGGCCGCTGCATTGAGAATTTTTTGTTGAATCCCACAGGAACTACTTACATATTTTTCGGGATGAAGAGTATCCTATGTGCAAATCTAAGTCATCACCGGCCTATATGCCAAATTTCATCTAACTTAGTCGTGCCGTTCTTGTGTGATTAAGTAACTTTCACATTTATAATAATACTAGCTGACACGCGCAGCTTCGCCCGCAAGTAGATTAACATGTCATCTAGATAGCTTTTCATACAAATTTCATCCCATGTTTCACCCTTTAAGGATTTATTTTTGAAAAAACTAGCCTATGTTGACCCCGGCTTTTCAACTACTTCCATGCCAAATTTTATGAAAATCAGTCTAGCGGTTTAGCCGAGAAGCGTAACAGGCAGACAGACAGACTTTCGCATTTCTAATATTAGTATGGATCTATATGAGATACTCGTATTATATTTCGGTTGTGTTGGTTAATTACCAGTCATCGACATCAGGGGATATGATGTCGATGTTTTCAGTATATTCTAGAAGTACTATTAATATACTGTTACTCCCGTGTTGGTCACAGTCTCCTTTAAAAAATAGGTCAACTGCCGTTCTGCCAAGCAAGTCGTAAAATGCGACCGATTGGCTATGCAAGTCACCATCGTGACTACTAGATGGTAGAGTTCTGCATTGTTTCTACCATCGCCTTACTTATTCCTACCGTAATAGTGTCATTGCTTGTCGCCGTCGTCTTCCGGTTTGGAGGGTAAGGTAGCCGGTAAACTTATGGATGTGGCATTATACCTCGCCACAAGATAGCAACGCACCGTTAACATATTTGGTTTCACTAGGCAATGGTTGACTCTTTCCATCAGGATACCCATCTGCTTGATTGCCATCTCATGATATAATAAAAAAATCGTCGGCACTTGGTGAAACTGCATTTTGATTTTAGTTATAAAAACATTTGTACTGGTTTTACTATAATTTTTAAATTGCTTACAGTCTACTGGCTTCTAGAATTACAGACTAGAGATCTAATAACAGACCAATTATTCTGTCAACACATCAGACAAATAGATCTCACAAGTAATCCCAAACGAAACACGCGCGATTAAGTACTGATTTTGAATGAGCCAATTGGATTAACGTCTTCCATTTCTCTACACCTCAAATTATTGAAAGACTTAATTTGGTGCAAGAAACCAAACGTTATTAGTAGTATGGGTTGTCAATGATATAAACACATCATAATAATATAGTTTTTAGTATTAGTAGTAGTAGAAATCGACAAACTTTTAGTAATTAAAAAATAAATTGAAATCAGTACAGTGTTTATGTAATTAAAATCAATAATCGTAATAAAATATTACACTAAAACAAACTAAGAGTTTCCTCACTAAACAAACTAAGATTATATCTGAGCCCTCTTCAAAGCGATTGATGTGACAAATATTACAGACACTTGTAACAAACCATAAAAAGACTCCCAAGACAATCGAATTTAAACTTGTAGTAGTTTTGAAACCGCTGAACAAATCTCTCGCAAGCTCGTTTGTCACTTTGGAACCGTTCGTTTGCTGGACTCTCAACTACCATTAACTGTGTAAATTTATCGCCACTTTAAACGTTTCCCGAGTCACTCTGACTCAATTCATACATTCTTCAGACATCGATTAGCTTGTGTTACATACACTTTAGTTATAGTGCCTTTAAGAGTAATAAAGAATCATAGTACGATATATTCCTTTTAAGCTCTTTTACATAAGGAATATTAAATGATTAAAACCGCTAAATTCACGTAGAATCAGTATCGGCTTTTTTTAAGGGCAATTGGCCTACCTATCGTTCCCACCACTGTAACTTCTGTAAACCAGAATCAATAGCGGCAACCGTCCTGATAACCACTGAGTTGCGAGCTCAGGGTGCTCTGGGGAAAGCTAAGCTGTCTTGGAACCCGCAACGAAATTAATCAGAAGTATATAGGAGGAGTAGGAAAATACAGTATAGGATCTGACTTATATGGGACCTAAGTATATGAGTTTGTTCATCAGGTTGATTAGGATGCAGGGCTAGGCAACCGGCTAACATTATAAACACCATATCACCCATGAAGTGGCAATACCTCCTAACTCTATAAATGTTAATTTTACAGGAGAGAAAAAAAACGTTTGACATCTAGTCTTAAATGTGTTGATTTGAATATAAAGCTATTTCCACAAAGATCTAACTTTTCAACTGAATATTGTTAAAATATAAGAGAAAATTATATAGATGCAAAACTGAATTTTATGTCTATTGCAATAAAAAAGCAAATTTGTTTAAAAATGTTAGTTAGGAGGTATTGTCACTTCAACGACGATATCTGAAATGACTGCGGTTTAGGTAATGGCTACCGATATTTAAACGGTTAAATTTATAAACCGGGATTTTACAATTTTCGATTATGTTCACCTAAATAAACCGGTTAATTTATAGGTCGACTAAAGTTTGATAATGCGAGAAAGACAAAGAGAGCTCGTGATTTGAAAAGAATTCAACGAAATACGAGGGAGTTGGTGCGCGCTACGTCAAAAGAAATAAATTTCGAGTTTAACCGGTCAACTCGTACGCGAGTTGAAATTTGTGTTTTCTGTACTAACTGATAGGTAATTATTGTAATTTTAAAAGGTAATTAACCGCTTACTTGACAAACCAGTTAATTAATGGACGTAATGTAACCGGTAACATGAATGATATTAACCTTCACATCTATACCGGTTCTAGGCCCTGATTCTTACCAGGACCAGTAGGATTCTAAACTTATTAATAAACAATAATTATTTTATCTACCTGGTGTACTTATATTTAGTTGTTGTCTTGCATGTGTATTTGTTATGTTCGAATAATATATAAATATACTAAAAGCTCAGATGATGCTGTAATAGGCGAAACCAGTTGGCTTCATATTAATTAAATGTTAGTTGTGAAATATTTGTGAAATAGTACGTGTGTTTGACAAAATCAATATAATGCAGTTTTACCAAGTGCCGACTTTGGAAAGTATAAAAAAATAATAATATCAAGAATTATTAATTATTGATATTGGGTTTTTAGTACCGATACTTGATTAAATTATTAGGAAAAGTGACGTACCCTTGGTACGTTTTAACAGTTTTAAACTTACTTGTAACAGTTTTAAAAAATTAATAGTCTTCTATAGTATACATTTTTATAATAATCATAATCATTTATAGCAACAAATATGGTATATACATAAAGTTGTTTTTAATTAAGTTTGTTCTCACGTTTCACCATATGGCATGCAATAGATATAATTTTTTTTTGTTTTTGTTTTCCTTGTATGAAATTAGTTTTTGTACATGTACAGTGCCGAAGGTGAGAGACTTGGGTTCCTAAAATACAGGTTTTCCTAGTTTACGCTTCAGTCCACTCTGCATTAATTAAATCAAATTGTAAACTATACTTTGTAATCGTTATAACTATTCAAATTGTAGTGGTGGAAACATTGGTGGAAATAAATATAATTTTTATTTTCATTTTTTCATTTTGGGAAATAGTATGGGGTTGCCGCGCTGATGTAAACATTTTCAAGATCATAATTTTTAGGATTTGGTAATGAGATCGGGTGAAGTTATGTTGTTTTTGAGTCTATAAAATCTCTGGAGCAACCGCCAGGAATCTGATCGTATGTTCCGAAAAGCACGTTAAGCTACTGGTGCCGAATATCGAAAATAAAAATGAATTACTTAACAATTGGCGATAGGATTTGCTACCCATCACGCCAACCAATAAAATAAAGATCTTGAATAAATTACTAAATATTACCGGAACAAGCGCATTGAATATATTATACGGCCTGTTAGGTAAGTCGACCTAAACCTTGAAGGGGGTAATAAGGTATCTGATTCTCATTCCAAATGTAACGTGCATATCGATAGATAGTTAAATAAGTAGTTACGTAAATAGGCTGTTTTTTTCGGAATGACAATCGGATACCTTATTACCCCCTTCAAGGTTTAGGACGACTTGCCTAACAGGCTGTATATCACTTCGTTCTTAAATAAAGGAAGATGTACCTGTCGACTAATTTCAAAGTGCAAATTTCTTAAAAAAATTAGATATCACTTCACAATAAAGAAAGGTTTACAATAAACAAGCTGCGCCCGCAACTTCGTCTACGTAGAAAAATTTCTAAAGTAAAAGTCCCGGGATATAGTTCCCGTTCCCGCGGGATTTCCTGGGTAAAAATATTCTATGTCCTTTTTCGGGTTTCAAATTATCTTTGTACTAAATTTCATCAAAATCGATTCAATGGCTTAGGCATGATAAGTGATGACAGATAGACAGAGTTACTTTATTATTTATAATGTTATAGTAAGGATTTCATACTCTAAAAATGTAACCCGCCAATTAAAGTGTAAGAACAACAAATATTTTACTATTCTTTTAAAAATCTAAAGTATATAAAGAAACCAAATCCAAAGGTAAATTTCTAAAGCTCTCAAAGAATTTTAAGTAGTAAAAAAATGAGTTAAATAAATGAATTAATTAATCTTATCCCTCTCAATCCTTAGATCAAACGTGTAAGCTCGAAGATTTCCACTTAAGAACAAAGAGAAATCGTACAGTGATTCTAAAGTGGTTATTAATTAATGAAGCTAAAAAGGCCGAAGGGAAAACCGACGTGCGAAGACGGGCAGATGACAAAAATAATATATTTTCTCTGAAAGCGTCGAGCTATTAAATATAAATTGGCGTATAATTTTCCTGGTGAAAACCGCCTTAAGAAATTTACGCTGTCAAGCGCTGAAAATATATATCTGTTATCTGCAAAGAGATCGTATTATTGCGAAGTTATTTATATACGGCTGCTCAATGAAGATCTCTTTATCTTGTTGGTTATTTGATTAAATATATCCGTTCATAATTCGTTCACAGCTATATATACGTAATTGTGATTAGGGATGCAATATTACTCTTAGAAAACATCGATGTTTTGATGTTTCTACGGAATACAATTTCCTTTCGATGACTACTACTTGACTGCTAGGCGTCTCGTAAATAGCAAGAGAAGGACCACGGAACTCTACGACCTAGTACTCACGATGGCAGTGACAAGTATTGCCAATCATTCATCTTTTACGAACTGCCTGGCTGATTGACATTTCTTCAACAAAGGGGAGCCTGAACCAACAAGGGGTACATTACTCTTCCTCTTACATCCTGCATCCTGCTATGTTATCAAAGTTTTTTTGGACCCACATTTGTCACGATGTTAGTGAATAGTGACATAAATCAAACATGTCCCTGACAGTATAACTAGGGATGTAGAGTATGGATGTAGATTCCTTCAAAATGGTACCACCATCTTACCTGTTGCTGTTGCTTATTACTGTCGTGTTTTGGTTTAGAGAGTAAGGTATAAGAGCCGATAAACTTATGTTTATTAAATTTCCCCTGCCACATAGAAATCAAGACACAGTAATATTTTAAGTGTCTGTAGGCTCTCTGGTAATCTCTTTTCATCACAAGAATTTTATTTCATAGGATAGCATACAAGCCTATCTGCTTGTTTGAAATAAAATTATAAACATCGAAGCTTGAAACTTTGGTGTTTATTAACTAAATAATAATATTAACAATAACCATATGGCGACTGAACCCTGCTCTGAAAAACGGTAGCAATGCGTTTTCTCCTAAATTTGATCTAGCTAGGTAATTTTTTTGCCAGAAGAACCGTTTTCGTGAGTATGATTATTTGTTTTTATTTGCTTATAAATCATTACTTACATATGCAAATACGGATATAGTAACACGTGGCGTAATGGTAAAACATCGTTCATTAAGAGCGATTTATCGTCGATGTTAAATCATCAACGTTTCAAAATATCGATGTATCGTTTTCATCCCTAATTGCGATAACCTGTTCCATATTTTTTGCAGTCTGTTAAGGGTTTAACTAAAATAAAAACAAAAAATAGCTTTAACGTTTTGGCACGACAAGTCGTTGCATTTATTATGACCTTAAAAAGAAGATTTCGTTAAGTTTATTTTAGTAAAGAGAGTGACTAAATCTACATTTGTAGTCCTCGCTGTACTTCTGCCTACTTATTTGAAGCTATGGGTGTGATTTTATTATTTTTTAAAAAACCCAGCTATTATACGCAATTTCTTTGTTTTAATATGGTTTTAAAACATTCGATCTTCGATCGAGTATTGTAATTTTATTATATATATATATATATATATATATATATATATATATATATATATATATATATATATATATATATATATATATATATATATATATATATATATATATATATATATTAGGGTGGATCGAAAAAAAAATTTTTTTTTTTCTTAGCATGGGGGTAGAATTTGTAGCTTATAAAAAAAGAAAATTTTTCAAAAAAAAAAAAATTTTTTTTCGCAACATTTAGAGATAGCCCACTCGTTTTTTAATAAATTAATGGATCAAATGGACTTATTCTAGCGAAAAAAATTTTTTTCCGTCAAAAATCGTGGAAAACATGAAAATTGCATGTTTGCAATTGCATATGATTTTTTTTCACTTACCTTTTACTTTAATACAGATAAAAGGGCTGCTTAATTCTTTATTTTTCGCTTAAGTTACAAAAATAATAGGAAAAAAATTTTTTTTGACTTCTGATTTCCATTTGGCTTTCAAAAAGACATTCCACAGATTCTAAAACATCGTTTAAATATTTTAAAATTTTTTAGTCCATTTGATCCATTATTTTATTAAAAAACGAGTGGGCTATCTCCAAATGTTGCGAAAAAAATTTTTTTTTTTTTTTGAAAAATTTTCTTTTTTTATAAGCTACAAATTCTACCCCCATGCTAAGAAAAAAAAAATTTTTTTTTTCGATCCACCCTAATATATATATATATATATATATATATATATATATATATATATATATATATATATATATATATATATATATATATATAATAAAATTACAATACTCGATCGAAGATCGAATGGTTACATAGTTACAAAACAATATACTAACCTAAAATAGAAAAATTGGTAATCAAAAGTTTGTACTTCCGATATTTTGGTAGATCAACACTATTACAAAATTTCACGAATTTATGAAATTTACTTCTAATGAAATAAATAATAAATGACTTCACGAGCACACTTATATTTTACTATGTCTCATAAACCTTCTAGATATTAATACGTGAACCTTTACCCCTGTACAGTGTACCCCTTTTTAATGCTGGAGCCACACTTGCGTCTGTCGTAACAAAGATTCGTGCAATGACACGATAAATAAAATATTTTTTTAAATAATATGCTTTAACAATATGTACATAAATTTAATAAAAATGAATGTTATACACCCTACATTCATGTCATAATAATGTTCACACATGTATACTATATCCTTTACGGCTAAAGTGTGTTAATCTTAAAAGTGATTTTGTTGTTTAGTCTAGTCGAATTTCGAGCACAGGGCGATTGGTAGTGAAAAATAAATCTTTTTTATGTATCATAAGATAGGAAACAAGCAAATCGCCTATGGACACCAAAGATGTTATAGTACATTGCTATTCGTATAGCGAAGTTTAAATGCCAATCGCATAATATTTTATAGATTCAGGCATAACTTTGCGAAAATCCATAATTCAAAGACGGAATTAAGTTATTTAATTTGCAAAATTTTCGCAAAAACTTATATGAAATTGCTGTGATGCCACTGAAACAAAAGGCAGTGTAAGGAATGACCATTAGAGGAGACCCCAGCGGCACAATAGTCAACCCATGTCTACCACACTTTCTTCCACGTCAGTAGCAAAGGCAGTAACTTGCAAAGCATTTATTTATTTTATTTATTTAATACTTTATTGTACACAGAAAACAATACAAAAAAGACAATATTAACGTAACATAAGTACAATGGGCGAGCTTATCTCTACTTCAAGAAATTTCTTCCAGCCTACCCGTTAAAAGAGAATAAAAATAATGAAAATAAAGAAATGAGTAGACCTAGTGTACAAAAGGTAACAAATATAAACTATGAAACTAAATTAACATATACTAATAAAGTATTTAAAAAAATGATGTAGAGAAGAAAATACATACAATATAAGGAAAACTTACCTACATTTCAGTTAGGAAGTGTTATTTGAGTCGTTTTTTAAAGGTTTCTAAAGTCTTTCAAAGGCGAATCTCACTAAGCAGGGAATACCACAAACTTACAGTATATACTGTAAAAGCATGTACTCAAAGCACGTTTCACTTCTTAACCGAAGCATATTCAGAAGAGATTCGACTCTTAAAAGAATTCAGAAGAGTAAGTGTACTGCTGATCTTACCCGCTAAACCGAAACACGACGATGACAATCATTGACACTATTGCAGCAAGAATAGGCAAGGCGACGGTACCAATACACGGACGAGACGTTGCGGAATTCCGCTTAGTAGTCACGATGGTAGTGACACGTAATAACTTAGCATTCGCCTTTTACGAACTGCCTGACTAAATTACATTTGGTCTATTCCTCAACGAGTGCCCGGATCAAAACGAGGGATAGCATTTTCTAAATCAGTTTATTATAAAATATTGCTTCTTATGAACCAACTCAAAAACTTACAAGTTTAACTTACACTGTAAAATATTGGTATATATAATTTATAGACTTCTAGCTGCTACTCGCAACTTCGTTCGCGTGACCCAAAATTATTACTTCCCTTTGTTTAGTCGAGTAAAAAGTGGTCTGTTCACTTCCGGATAGTGTAGTGTTCGAGACAGTGATAAAAGAATTTTTAAGATCAGT
The DNA here is from genome assembly GCA_036924255.1 of Apodemia mormo. Lineage (NCBI taxonomy): Eukaryota > Metazoa > Arthropoda > Insecta > Lepidoptera > Riodinidae > Apodemia > Apodemia mormo. The sequence continues at coordinate 19,785,177 of JAUPFN010000016.1, forward strand.
TTCTTAATTTTGAAGTTAATTCGCTACAAATGTAAAAATATATAAATGATTTTTCGTTATAATCTTAGTTTACATAGTATATAGATTAACACGTGAAGTCAATATAACTGGGAAATAAGGTAATGAATTCTTTGAATTAAATATATAAATAAATATTCACGGGACAAATTACACTTATTGGTCTAACCCCAAAGTAAGCAAATTATTTGCTTGTATTATAGGTGTTAACCAACGATACTAATACATAGAAATACATATATAAATACTAGAATATATTTAAGAAACACCCAAACCCGGAAATACAAACATTTGTGCTCATCACACAAATGCTTGTCCCCGTCGAGGATCGAACCCGAGCCCCGTCGATTGCGTAGTCAAGGTCGCTAGCCACTCGACCAACGGGGCCGTCAATTTCGCATACTATCCGTATAAATTCAGTAACACTCGTGTAAATTTGGCAAAAATCGTATACACGTGTTCTGAAGATGGAGCAATGTATAAGGTTGAATAACTCTAATTTTTTCATTGAGAGTTGCTAACGGTCTTCAAGAAACTTTTCCATTCTCAAATGTATGTTAAGGCAATAAAAATCGTGTATATTCGAATTCGTAGTTCCCTTAAATACCTACCTGCTTAAGATAAAACCTTGAACTAAATATTATCACTTTGCAAGCCGGTTTTCGTACCGGTATGGAGATTAAACTGACTTTGTAGGATATTCCTCATGAGTAACTCAATCAGCCTAACCATTCCCTATTCTCAATTAAATGAGAATTGCTTGTTTGTTTTGATGTTTTATGTTTAGACAGAAGTGAATCCAAGAGAGGTTTTCAAGATTGAGGGGGAAGCCCCCTTGAAAAATTTGATGATTACCTTAATGTGGCAGCGTTTTTCGATCCAGTAGTAGATTTAAAAAAATTTGACGTGTCAACAAATAACTTGTAAAAAGTTGTTGAATAAAGTTCTTCTGATTTCTGATTTCTGAAAGTCTATCTTCATTCTTCAGTTCAAACAAGCCCCCAAACATTAAATAATACGCTAAATCAAGCCCTCCATCAAAACTAAAATTCTGGATCCGCCCTATAGATCAGGCTACAGAATAAGTGCTTTCCGCCTGCCACATACTAAAATGTACATCTTAGTATGCGGCATACTGCATTCTATGGTCGAGATTCGGGACGTCCATAATAGGTGCGTTTAATAAAGTGCGCTACGAATACCCGCCAATTTTAACTATGTACTATATACATTAGTTTCATTTATATTTACTACTTTAAGTTATTTTAAATAAAACATTTCTCCGTGTTGGTCCCGAGCTCCTTTAAAGAATAGGCCGACTGCCGTTCTGCCAGGCAGGTCGTAAAAGGCGACCGATTGGCTATGCGAGTCACTACCATCATGGCTTCTAGGTGAAAGAGTTCTGCATTGGTTCGCCCCGGTCTGGTACCACCGCCTTACTTATTCCTGCCGCAATAGTGTCAGTGCTAGTCGCTGACGTATTTCGGTTTTGAGGGTAAGGTAGCCGGTAAACTTACGCATGTGGCATTAGACCTCGCCACAAGATAGCAACGCACCATTAACATTTTTGGTTCCTATTGGCATAGGCGATTCTTTCCATTAGGAGACCTATCTGCTTGTTTGCTATCCTATGATATAAAAAATCACTGTTATAAGTCGAATAATTAGCAGAGTTCGTTGATATCTAAATTTAAATAATCTGTTTTTTATTTTAACAACTTTTAAAAGATAAATTTAACAGAGTTAATTTATAACAATAATATAATTATTTATTTTGTGCTATTACCCAATAAAAAAAGAGACACCTAATAAAAAAAATGTCAATAACATTTGCTTGCCCTTGGATTGGTTAATTTTATTGGTTCAAATTCTGATTTTGCGAAAAATTGTCAAAAACATATACCATCCTGGTCTAATATGAATTACCAAAGAGATTGGGGGGCTGCAAAAGTAACTCACTTTTCAAATAGGAAAACACACAACTACAAATATAGTAAAAATTATTAAATAAAACATAATACTGTAAAAGGCGAGCTTAACTTGTAATGACATTTCTTATATCTTACGGCCACGAAGAAGACAGTAAATTTTTAAAACCGTGGGCCGCACGCGGCTCGCGGAGTGTGCGTTGGACAGCTCTGGTCTAGGCTACTCACAGAGTAAATATATGTAATTAGAGTCTGGATTAGGACATCTGAACCCTTCATTTCTTCGATACAAAGGAAAACATAAGTTGTAAAGGACGTCCATTTTACATCTTTCAAACACGCGAAATGCATTACATACATTGGTGTCATCCGCTAGAGTTTAGGCTATGGTCAGCAACCTGCGGCTCGCAAGCCACGTGTGGCTCTTTGGATGTGAAGCTGCGGCTCTTAAGTTCCATACGCAAATATTATTTATTTAATTAAAATTCGATTCTGATTCGATTAATGAAAATTAGAAGATTAGGCACAATTTCTTCTCCTAGCCAATTGTAATCGCTTTTCATTCCTTCCCCTTCCCTCATGACACGCAACGTATTGTTTATTGTTATCAAGAAATATTTTTGTGGCTCTTTTAAAACTTTGAAATTTTGTAAATTGTAATTATTGGTTCTTCGACACAAAAGGTTGCAAAACTGGTCTAGGCGATGGGTTATCTCTTGCTATCAGGAGAGCCATCTGCTTGTTTGCTATTCTATGATCTAAAAAACGTAACCATTAGTCTCACGAGAGTCGGGTCATTGAAATAACCTTGAACTTAATAAATAAATATCCCTTATCTACTTCAAGTTCAATAAACGAGGATCGTGTATCAAAAATAGTCAAACGCCACGTGTTGAAATTATGTATAAACATCTAAAATTAACAGTTTTAGGGGCGCCGTGTTTTGAATTAATTATACTCAGTTTAACTTGTCGCTGAGTCGGAGGCGTAATAAATTAATATTACATTCGACTTTATCAATTATTTATATCCCATTTATAAATAAACTAGCTGTTACCTGTGACTTCGTTCCATAAAACTCTACAGCCTTTTTAGGGTTCCGAAGTAAACTAGGAACCTTTATAGTTTCGTCCGTGCGCACGATACCTCAGGGATCCTTATTACTATAAAAGTTGCAATTTAGCACGAATATAAATATTACTCACGTCAAAAAAGTGGTAATATAAAATCTTGAAAAATATTTTTTTCAGGGTAGCTACATCCTACATGTAACGTGGGGATGTTATTTTTTTTTTTTCGCGTACTCGATTGTGTGGTGTTTTAAAAAAATATCGTTTTTAAAAAATACTGTAGGCTTACGAAAACATGTTTTCGATTAAGGGACTCGTTTGCAATTTTTTTTAAATTTAAGCTTTTAAGTGCTAATTTTTGTTTGAGTCAGTGTCCCTCCCCTCGGCAGGCTAAATGGAAGGTTTTGGGGGTAGAAAAAATCATGGTAGCAGTAAATATATTGAATTTAAAAGGAAAACTATCACGGCTTATAAGGCTTTACAAGTTTTTGAGTAATAGTCGACCAACTTATACTTAGAGAACTTGTACTTTTTATAGTGGTGAACCTGTGGAGCGGATATATATACGTCATTGACGTTGAATAGTGTGAAAATATAAAAGTCCTCTTCGTAGTCCGTATATATTGTAATGGGCAACTTCGGAACCCTTCATTGCGCGTGGCCCGACACTCACTTTACCAATCTATACATATAATAAAAAACAAAAAGTCAAAACTGTACATTGAATATTTTTTTAAAAGAATACTTGGGGCGTGATCTACAGTCGATATCGAAGACAAAAATATAGTTTTTAGAATTTTTGTCTGTCTGTTTGTCTGTATGTATGTCCGGGGTAAACTCAAAAAGTACTGCGTGGATTTACTTCAAATTTAGCATGAATATTACTAACAGGTCGGGTCAACATATAGGGTACATATTATCACGCTATCACCTACGGGAGAGGAGCTGTGAGGAGTAAACGAAGTCCGCGCGGACGCAGTTGATGGCAACAGATAGTTTATTTATATTAGTATTAGTATTAGTATTAGTATTGGTATTGGTATTGGTGTTGGTGTTGGTGTTGGTGTTGGTGTTGGTGTTGGTGTTGGTGTTGGTGTTGGTGTTGGTGTTGGTGTTGGTGTTGGTGTTGGTGTTGGTGTTGGTGTTGGTGTTGGTGTTGGCGTTGGCGTTGGCGTTGGCGTTGGCGTTGGCGTTGGCGTTGGCGTTGGCGTTGGCGTTGGCGTTGGCGTTGGCGTTGGCGTTGGCGTTGGCGTTGGCGTTGGCGTTGGCGTTGGCGTTGGCATTGGCATTGGCATTGGCATTGGCATTGGCATTGGCATTGGTATTGGCATTGGCATTTGCATTGGCATTAGCATTAGCATTAGCATTACCATTAGCATTAGCATTAACACTAGCACTAGCACTAGCACTAGCATTAGCATAAGCATTAGCATTAGCATTAGTATTAGTACTAGTATTAGTATTAGTATAGATAGCATCGCGACCGAAGAGGTACAAACAGTGCAATAGCAGGTACTGTAAGATCGTTTAATGTATATATACATATAGACCATACAACCTATATTATGTTGCATGAGTCAGGCTCTAACGTACGCTTACCTGCCTTGTATTATAATCTTTCTTCTACACCTGTACTTGTAGAGATTTTGCTGGAAGAAATTTCTTAAAGAGAGAAACCCACCTATATATGTAGTTCTGTCTTTGTAATGTTTGAGTATATAAAAAGGTTTGTCTTGTACATGAAGAGTTAAATAAATAAATAAATTAATTAATTAAAAAAATATCACCACGCCCGGTTCCCTTGCGGGGTAGGCAGAGTAAGCCGAACATCTATTAACGTTCCAACAATAAATTACTTCCTTTTGCTAGGTCTGATATAATATGTAGGCTATGTTACGCGGAATTAATGTAGCTTTATGCATGTTTAGTTTATTTTTAAAATCGGTAAAGAAGTTTGTGAGTTCCTCCATTACTATAAAGGTTTTATATACTGGGTGATTAAAAGGCTTTAGGATAAAACTTGAGTATAATAATCAAGTAAAATAGAAGTCTTTTCAATGATTATCTTGAGTTTTTAAGTGCACTAAAAATGCAATAAATTTTTTCCATAATATTATTTATTAACAGCAGCATTATATCAGTGGGGTTTATGGTGCACTATAAATATTCAAAATAATAATTGATAAGTTTTCATTTCCACTTAGGTACCGATTATGCTTTTATTAGCATATTTGGTTACAAATTACGAAATTTTGCTTACGAAATGCCAGTTGGCTAAATGTAATGGCTAAATATGGCCAAATGGCTAAATATAGACAAGGTCTAACGGTATTTTAAATTGATAGACAACCAGACGCGCGCTTTGTCTTATCGTAAACAAACTCACCTTCAAGATTAATTCTCATTTACATTATGAAAAGGTCACTTCTCATTAGAATATATCGACATATTAATATTTGCAAATTAAAACCTTGCTGCATTCGATAGACGACGACTATACAGTTTCCTTCTTACTGAAGGTTTAATTTCATGCGAGCTTATGAAATATATTTCAGTACATATATATTGGTCCGTTGGTGCCAAATTTTAAGGACGCACCTGCATTCTACACTGGCTTCTGGCTATTGTGACCTAGACCTTCCAACATTAAGGCAGGCAAACACACACACGCACACGATTTACGAGATCACGTTTTACGTCACCTAAATAATAATAGTAAACTGTCTTTAATTAGTTTTAGTTTAACATTGAAATGGATATATGTATATAAACACTTAGGACTAGATCCAATGGATACAGTAAACGCCTATAAGCAATAAATACACCATCTCAGTGCCGAAATCCAACAATGTTTGTCACACAATAATTTTCAGTGCTCAGTAAAAGACTTATGTATAAATTCATGAAGGCATAACCTATCTAGTTATCTGAATATAATTGTATAATATATAAGGGGGGGAGGGTTAAAAACTTTATGGCGTCATATGCTAAATCTAAAATACTAAAACTTTGAAAATATTACTAACGGAATCTATATTCATAAGGCTTATGTAGATTTAAGTCATCGGTGAATGCAAATTCGTAAAAGCTGTTGTTTTAATTGAATTACTTATGAATACATTAAAAAATAAATAATAAGTGACGTCACACCAAAAGGGCAGGGGTTTCACAAGTGTGACCACCGATGACAAGGACCTCTCCTGCATCCCGGATTCAAAAAACTATAAAATCTGTGTGACATAATTTTTGACCCCTTAAATAATATATTAAAAATTATAATTGCCTTAAATATATTTTTTTTATATTATAAGATAGCAAACAAGCAGATGGCTCGCCCGATGAAAAGAGAAACCATCGCCTATAAATGCCAAAGTTGTTAATGGTGCGTTGCTATCTGTGTGGCGGGATGGCAGTGCCATAACTCTACCGGCTAACTTACCCTCCAAACCGGAACAAGATAATGACAAGCATTGACGCTATCGCCGCAGGAATAGGTGAGGCGGTAGTACCAAATACCTGGGTGAGACGTTGCAGAACTCTACCACCTAGTATTCACGATGGTAGTGACACGTATGGACTGTTGGTCGCCTTTTACGCCCTGCCTGGCAGAACGACAATTGGTCTATTCTTCACATGAGCTCGGCCCAACTCGGAGAGTAAATATTACAAAATACAAATTTAAAAAAAATAGATAAACTTAACTATAAAAGTTGTCCGTTTGTAATGTAATATTTCATGAGGATAGTTTACAATTTAATATTTAATAATCCAATCATCCAACTAGAGTCACTTAGATAAACAACATGAGGGCATTTATATAAGTGGAACCGGTTCTATAATAAGTAATAACATCTTTCAGTTTATCGAGAAACAGTACAAGTGTGCTCTATTTGAATATTGAAATGGAGTTTTATGTAGCGCTGACGAAAAGGTAGAACATAGTGGTTTGTAATAATGTAAGTATTGTATGAACCACCTGCATTTCTGCCAGGCAGATCGTTAAAGGCGAACGATCATCCAAATGAGTCACTACTAACATGATCGCTTTGTGTTAGAGGTCTGCAATATCTTGTCCGATTTTGGTATCACCTACGTCCTTCACTTTTTGTCGCAATAGCGTTCGTGCTGTAAAAAATGTGTTAGTTAATAAAATAATTATTCGAATTATATTAAATTAAGTTAGCTTTAAATGTTATTCGTCATATAACATTTTACAATTAATATTAATTTTAGGAATTAGTTAAATGGCCGTCAAAAATATGTGGCTTGTCTAGTTCAGAATACGTAGAAGTTATTGTTATGAGTAAGTATTGCGGTGCGATCGATCAAGTTCATCACAAGTTTATTTCACAACAAGTAAACTTTAATAGCGCTTGAGCCGCAGTACAGGTATTTCAAGGCTCAAGTTTGGTATTGATATTCTTGCGGTCAGTAGTTTGATAAGAGTTATGTCTAGTTTCAGACGCAAACACGTTTATATTTTGGAATAAAGTTTATTGGATATATTGTTTATACTTACGTAAAATTCATCATTGTCTGAGGTAAAAAAAAGAAGCAATACTGACACAAAAAAACGTGCATGTAGCAACGCAGGCAATTCAATCCATGGAGATTTATTGGGTTATAACTCATGTCTAAAGTTTTAATCCTCGAAATTGACGTCCAACAACTAATTCGCCAAAATTATTTAATTTTTAACTACTGTTACGAACAGCAATTGATATATATATATATATATATATATATATATATATATATATATATATATATATATATATATATATATATATATATATATATATATATATATATATATAAAGGTTACCCTCATTGCTACAATATCGTCACTTTCGCCTTGCTGCGCCTTGCCTTATATCCAATAAGCTTTTGCGCGCCTCAATTCACAACCTTTCCATGCGAATAACAATGCATCGTAAATATCTTTAATAAGCGGAATCACTCACTTTCATCCTGGTTAGGATATGCAATTTGCGAAACTTTTATAGGCTTTTGCGAAACTTTTATGTGCATGTCATGTGTGTGTCTAATTGTCTATTACAGCTTGCACAAAGGTTGCACACATGATTCGACCTAAAACGTCAAAAGTCATTTTAGACATTTAAGAGAGAAGAATAAGGTTTAATTTATTAGTGATAATTTTATCTACCAAAAAGCATTTCCTTTTTGTGACACACAAGCTAGGATAAATGAGATATAAGTCGATATTGACAAAGTATCTCTTCTTGAGAATGAAATATCTTAAATTGGCAGGATAGCCGTCTGCTTGTGTGTTATCCTAAGCTTTTAAAAAAGAAAAAGCAAGAACAACTTAAAAACGACTGTATCAATAAAAAGGCTTCAGTACAATCTATAACAGAGGCCTGACATATTTTCCAAGGCGTAACAGCGGATTTGATAAGTTTTAAGAGGCTCTTTCCTTTTCGGAACATTTGCCCTTAATCGCTGTGCTGAACAAGGGACTTTGAGCTCGCGGCACTTTACTTTTTTCACTGGAACGCTTTTGCTTGTTCCTAATAGGAATTTGCTGTTTCTAATGGCATATTCTTGGTGAACACAACCGAACGATTAATTGATTTATATGCGTGTGGTCAGACAAAACATTTCAATCAAAACAAAATATTTTTTTTCATTTTATTGTACAGGTTGACTGATAAAATATTATACATATTAAATGATAATGTTCAGTACTAAAGTCTGATGTAGAATATGTATAAAACAAGGTACTTAAATTTTGACCCAATATTCAAATAAAAATGTTTAGTACGGAATATACGCGCACGGCGCATAGAACCTCGTTGTTTTAAAAGCAGGGATTTACCGAACTCGTTAGTACATCGTGTGGTGACCATATTCTTTTAATAACACTACACTAATTTCTTTCAGGTTTACTATGTGGTTAAGCAATATTCTAATTTTATTATATTTTTATTATTTGCTCAAGACCGTAGATTTTGAATTTTCAAAAGACTGTAGATTTTGAAAGACTATCGTGTCTTTCAAAATCTACAGTCTTTTCTATATTATCATTATAAAAAAAATCTGTTCGTCTCTCTATCTTTTTCTGTCTTTTTGTCTGTTACGCTTTTACTACCAAACCGCTGAGCCGATTTTGATGAAATTCAGCATAGAGATAAATGAAAACACAAGGTCAAACATAGGCTATTATTAAAAATCAATCCAAGCGGCCAAAATAAGAGATGAAACATTATGACAAAATTACAATGATGAAATTCTTTTTTATATCATAGGATAACAATAAAGCTGATGGCTCTCCTGATGAAAAAAGAAACTATCGCCTATAGACACCTAATATGTAATGGTGCTTTGCTACCCATGTGGCGGGATGGCAGTGTCATAACCCTATCGGCTACATTACATACATATGTATATGTATATATGCTTAAAAAATGTTTATCTAGTCGCGGGCGAAGCTGCACGGGTCAGCTAGTGGTGTATCAATTCCCAAAAGTTAACACGGGACGCTATTTACTGTTAGTCTGTCTGTCTGTCTGTCTGACCGTCTGTCACCAGAATGTATCTCATGATCTCATGGAATGTAATAGACAGCTGAAATTTTCGTAGATGATTTCTGTTGCCGTTGTAAAAACAAGTACTAAAACAGAATAAAACAAATATTTAATAATGGCTTCCATACAAAAAACGTGATTATTTTTTTGCAATTTTTTCCTCGATCTCGATTACGACAACTGGTGGACGCTTGAAATATTCACAGAATATTTAGTTAGATATTCAATATAGAAATAAAGAATTAAAATAAAAGAAATATTTAAGTGTGGCTCCCATACAACAAACAAAATTTTTGTAGGTGATGGCAAGAAATCCTCTTGCGTGAGTTCGAGTAATGCTTTTTACGAGGCACGTAGTTTAAATACACCTTCATCAGACTTCAATTTTTTTTTATATCATAAGATATAAAAAAAGTCTCCTGATGGAAAGAGTTAACCATCGCCTATAGACACCAAAGGTGTTAAAGGTGCGTTGCTATCTTGTGGCGAGGTCTAATGCCACATGCATAAGTTTAACGGCTACCTTACTCTCCAAACCGGAACACTACAGCGACATGCACTGACGCTATTGAGGCAGGAATAGGTAAGGCGGTAGTACCCGCAGAACTCTACCACCTAGTAGCCACGATGGTAGTGACTCGCGTAGCCAATCGGTTGCCTTTTACGACCTGCCTGGCAGAGCGGCAGTTGGTCTATTCTTCAAAGGAACCCGGATCCAACACGGGGGATTTTCTATTGATTTGACTGATACGTATTATTGTTTTTTTCCTTTAGAACAGTAAAACTTGTCAGCCAAATCATCAAATCCTCATCAGCCTAATCTTTTTTCGATTCGGGTATCAAAATAAGGTTCTCCTGACATAAGCTGAATAAATTGACTACCAATGAAGCAGTCAAAATTGTCTCGTGAAAAAGTCTCAAGATGGAGCCAATCACTTAAAGGATCAATTTATTATCTCATTTATTGAACACGTATAAATTGCCTGGAAAATGTTCAAAGTAAAAAATTACCTTTTCATGAATTTTAAATGTCGTCACACTAACCGACCGTTTTGCCATTTATATATTTTTTAACGCATCAATGAAACCACCTCGCTGCTCCACATTTAATTAAGTAATATGCAAAATAATTAAAAAGTAAAAACATGAAATATATTTTGTGCATAGTTGGATGTGATTCTGAATAGCTTTAGCACTTAAGCTTTTGTGTAACATTAAATAGTTTGAATGTCAATATTAATCAATTTATCTGCCAGTAATAACATGTCGTTTTAACCTTATTAAATTTGACACTTGCGTTTTAACTGCGTTCAAACTTTATGCTACTCGTATTATTTTCAAAAATATACTTTAAGTCAAGTAATATTCAACTGTATTCGGACATAAACATATAAAAAAGTGCATTATAATAGTGATGAAATGAAATGACACGAAATGTGCACACGCGGCGTCAATAAATTTTTTTTCAAGATTTCAATTATTAATTTAAAATTTTTGAATAAATATGATGTAGGTATTTCAAAAATTAACGCGCGTTAAGAATTTTAGTTAATGTTAATTTTTGACATTTTGGTGTCTATCAAGAGATGATTGTCTCTTTCATCGTGGGCAATTTGCCATCCTATGATATAAAATATAAATAAAAAAAAAAAAATGAGGAGTGCCGGTACAAAGCCGTGTATTTTTTGTGGAAAATTGCAAAAATATGTCTATGTCTGTGGTTTTTTAATTTACGATTGAACAAAATGTATAAATATTTTGGTATTAGAATTTGCTGTTTAAAAACCTCAACTCTGCATTCGTGTGCGCGGTATTTGATAAGACAACTATAATAAAACAAAATGGGTTAATAAGTCATTGATCAAAGAAATTGAATACATATATCGGTTTTTGATAAAACATTATGGGACATATTGGTTTTTCGGAGAACAATCACAGTTGTGAACTTAAAATTTTCGAATTACTGTTTTTTTAAATTTTTAAGTTAATCATAGTAGCTTCATGAGAAACTATAAATTAGATATGTCATTTTCTGACAGAATTATAACAGTCATCAATGAAAAATTCTAAGTATTTATAGGACTTTGTTCCAACCGTCATGTTGTTTGTGCCATTGAATGTATGCGTTTATTTTCAGATTCGGGTTTGTGTGAGATAGAGAACGATGCGTAAATGATTCAGAGCAGGGCTTGAAACTGTTTTAAAAAATACCGGTTAATATAAAAGGCGTCGTTTTAGCGGTTTTTAGGATACCGTACCTCGAAAGAAAAAAACGGAACCCTCCTAAGATCACTTTGTTGTCCGTCTGTCTAGACATTTTTTCTTCGGAACGCGTGGAGGTATTAAGCAGAAATTTATATCAAATACTCAGGTCTACTGTCCCTTGGGGCTGTGTAAAAATAAAATTTCTAAGCCGTTTATGCCGCAAATATTCGCAAATTTTTTAAACTTGCAAGAGAATCAAAACCTATAAGGTACTTCCCGCGAACTCAGAATCTTAAAATTTGGTACGGAACAACTTCTTATAACACAGATAAAAAAAAAATTGTGGAAAGCATAAATTTTTATTTACATTGATATATTGTTGCTGTCATGTATACAGGTTTGTACGGAAACCTCGGTACGCGCGTCCGACTCGCACTTAGCCGGTTTTTTTTTATGAAAGGTTTTGCTCGAAGCGTATTGTTGCGATGAGAGTGCTTCATAAACCGAAATAAGTCGGCTTAAGCCAAAATTCATGGTATGTCCCATACTCATACCCATGGTGTATGGAAGGGTACGTCACACAGTGCGAGCAAAAATTGGGGGCGGTGAAAATCAAAGAAAGATTTAATAACTCTATAAACAGGTATTATTTAAACCCTTATAATTTTGTTCCATAAGGAAACCGGTGTTATTGAGGTTAAGGTAGAGCCAAACCTTTACAAAACGCATCTTATGCACTTGCACTGATTTAGGTTTGAAATTGACCGGTAACAAGCCCTGATTTAGAGACAGATATGTGCCGTATCGCTAGAAATTTACTTATATTCAAATAAAAATTTTGTTTGTTTAATTACGATCGAACTTTTTCGTGACGCATTTCCGTTTTATTCTGCTTCATATCAAAACGATTCTAAAGAAGTAATACTTCAAAACAAAAAAAAAAACGATTAAACTCTGAAGCGTCATATTAAAATCTTATTTCATTGAGATGAAATTAAGAAACTTTGAATGGGCTGGCGCGCCCATGTAAGTGTAAACGAGGGAGGGTCGGAATTGGTCAAACTGTTTAATGCGTAAGCATACAAAGAACTCCCTCGTTCTTATTCATTACGCTTGTAACCCTTACAAAAGGATATACCACTTTTTAGCTTTAACAAATTAAAGATGTAGGATTAAAATTGTAACAACAATTTAATCGTTTATGTGTATTACCGAGATAAATTTACGTCCGAGAATAGGGTAAGAAGTTTCATACAATATTTTGCCCTCTATTTTAACCCCTTACGGCTTGTTTTTCGAAAAAATAGCCAATGCCGAAGGTTTTCCGCTATCTAGACGTGTATTTATATACTGTTTTACCCAGTTTTGAGTTATTTAACACCAACCGGTTTTCTGTTTTATCACATCCTTTTTACTTAAGACTTAGCAAAACATCACTACTGTTTATTGAAAGTTGACAATTGACTATGTTATGTTATGTTAATTTCCATGTCCATTCCATCAAAAGCGGTATTGCAACTGGAATGAATTGCAAAAACTAAAGAGGTGCAATGTATCAATTAGGAACAGCCAGGTACAGAACACCGTTTCGCAAATAAAGGTGCACAAAGCAAATTGAATATTGGCTACACACATTCCAGTTTGAAATCGTAGAATTTTCAAAAGAACAGTCATACTCAACGAAAGCTATGTCAATCAACTCAACTGTATTTCAACGAAAGTCAAGTCGACTGATTTAACTATTTAATTTTCTAGTCATTCGAGTTCACTTGTGTAGAATACAGTACAGTATTTTTGTTACTTTCGTTCGTTTTTTAATTAATAATTTGTTATAGAAAATGTCTTCTTAAAATACGTCTAGTCTAGATAATTACCTAATCTTAAAATATAGAAATGTTCAACTGAGAACACGACGTATAAATAGCTTATTTGTAAAGATAAATCATCGTCCGAATTCAAACATTCAATTATCTGCTCAAAAGCTCCGCTGTAAGTAAATAAACAATATTTAAGATTAGGATGCTACCGTGGGATGTTCGCTTAATTGATTGGATTGTTGGAGATAACATTATACTCTTTAATATTATTAGTGTGCTTCTTTACTAATACTAACTTCTGTATCTCCGCTGAATTTCTTAAAAAGTGATTTTGATTTGGTTTGTTTTTACACTTATAGATCCGCGCAACTTTGCGCTCATGTGACTATCATCAATATTATCTTACATAGAAACTTTCGTCCATTAGGAGTTGTTTTTTTTAAACTTTCTTTTGGCCCAAGGTCTTGAGCTATTTCCTTTCCAAACTTGATCAAAAATCGGTTTCATTGTTTGGCCGTGAAAGTATAACAGATAGACAGAAAGATTTTCGCATTTACACCATTACTAGTAGGTGTATCGGTATTATCTCTACATAGTTCGCTCTGTAGCGATAAGACCGCGTTTGTGTGCCTATGTACCTACTTAGTATGATTGTAAAATGTTTATAATGTTGTGGTTATTGATACGCAATGAAATGTACTCATTCATTCATAATATATATTATCTATTAATGGAAAGCAGTGTGATTTTATTAAGCTACACAAAGAAGTTGTACTAGATGACGAAAAATAGCGTAAACTATCTTAAGTTTAAGTGCTGATTTCGGTAACGTATAAAAGGCATAGATTACAATCATTCTATTCGGGTCCGCATGGGTTTAATCTGCGTTAGGAATGGTTAAGATGTCGTTAACATGTTGTCAGTGGCTGATGTAACATTCGCCCACATTCCTTGCACGTCAGCACTCTTCCAACAATGTTGTAATGACGTGTAATGCCCTAATGGGTGGTCGCCTAATGTTTTTATGTGAAACTCTGTTTCGTAATATAGCTTTTAGTTCATTATACGCTTTATTTTACAAACTATGGTCATTAAAGATAAACATTACTGAAGAACATATTAATTTTTATAGTGAATAACTTTATTGGGAACGTGAACTAAATGAATATAGTGTTAACTTATCAAAATTTGCAAAGTTTCATTGGCATTTATTACTCTTCCAACTTCATGAGGCAAGCTGTACCTATATGAAAAAATCTTATAATTATATTAAGTACAAAAAAACACAAGCAGCAGCGTGCAGCCCGCTGCATTATAAAAGTTTTTGGTAAAACCCGCGGGATCAACTATTTTTACCGGGATAAATAGTAGCCTGTGTGCTATTATTATATATATATATATATATATATATATATATATATATATATATATATATATATATATATATATATATATATATACATATATATATATATATATATATATATACATATATATATATATATATATATATATATATATATATATATATATATATATATATATATATATATATATATATATATATATATATGTTTTTTGTGATGTAACTAAAAATGTATGGTTTTCTTCGGATTTTTACTTTACATAGGCTGTAACATACGTTAGAAAGCGTTAGGGCCATTAAATATGGATCTTTCGGTCATTAGTCTTTTGGTTTTTTAGTGAATCCTTGTAAATCAAATCAATAATAGGCAGTCGCCAGATGCTCCGGAAAAATTGGTGCTATTAGTTTACCCCAGATTTTTATAATGGCATTCAAATACCTCTGTCTTCGAACGTTACAAATATAGGAGTCATGTTTAGCTCGGATTTATCATAGGAAAACCACATAAATTCCATTGCATGTTAAAAATTTGAAATTTGACTAATGCAGGCCGTTATCTTCCTATACTAGATTACGCAGATACATGTTTCCTCGATGCTACTGAAGTGCTTTTGAATAAACTTGAGAGGCTCCAAAATTTGTGTATCCTCTTTATCTTCGGTCTTCAGAAATTTGATCATGTTTCAGCTTTCAGAGCCCAACTCAAGTGGTTACCTATGCGCCTTCGCAGGAATACTCATATTCTTGTTTTTTTTTAAATATTCTATAAAATCCAGCTGCGCCTAACTATCTTCGTGATCGTTTTGACTTTTTATATTCATCAGATTCTCCATGTCGTTCCAACCTTAGTACCATTCTCAAATTTCCTGTATCTCACATCCAGACCTATTCACGGTCTTTTACGGTGCATGCAGTTAAGCTTTGGAATTCGCTTCCACCATGCGGTCTGTCCCTTCACTGCCAGTTTTTAAAAAACGTCTAAAAGAATATTATCTGACATTCTTGATTTTAATAGTTTTACTACTAAGTTGTAATATTAGATTTCCTTTAATATTATGTATGTATTTCATATATAAACATATTTAGTGTAATGTGTATGTGTGCAAACTCATCTATGTATTATTTTATTTGTTGTGCACAATGCCTTCCCATTTATTAATTCCTACTCCACATTTCGAGTTAGCTGGAAGAAATCTCCGCCAGTAGAGATAAGCTCATATTTTGTACAATTTTTGTTATCCTTTATCGTGTGTATTTTTCATTAATTGTACACTAAAGTATTAAATAAATAAGACATGGTTTTTGCCAAATTATATAATACTAGGTCAACGGTAAAGACCCTATAGATTTTCTTTCCTTTTTTAAATCACAAAAATCGCAAAATATGCGACATATCATTTGATCGCTTTGACTTGCAACTTTGATTTTTTCACACTTGGAAGGGGCTGTGAACCCGAGTATTTGATATAAATCTTAACTTGATACTTCCACGCGTTCCTGAGAAAAAGTTCTTGGCAGACGGACAACGGACAAAGTTTTCCTATAAGGGTTCCGTTTTTTCTATATGAGGTACGGAATATTAAAAACAATGAAAGAAAATAAAATTTATTAACATTTACTTTTTAGGTTTACTTTTAAGATGCTTGTTATAAATCTCTGGATCAAACTGAGTCAAAATAAAACGTTACGTAAATTTTATTTTACTTTATGGCTTTTTCTTAAATTTGCAAGTTATTTATATGATTTACAACAACAATTATATTTGTTATTTTATGTAACACTAGCTGTAGCGTACAGCCCGCTGAATTTTAAAACTTTTTCGTGAATCCCACGGGAACAACTTATTTTTCCTGCATAAAAAGTTCGATAGTTCTGGCGTGATTGAGTAACAAACATCCATCTATGCGTCGATCCAAACTTCCAAACTTTCGCATTTATAATAGTTAATATAGATGATTATAAGATTTATATATGCATAAATCTTATAATACAGTTAAAGCTTATGCGTGTAGCATTAAGACCCCGCCACAAGGGTAGTAACGCACCATTAACATCCTTATTGTCTATATTATAGACTCTATAAGGCAATTGTCTCTTTTTCATCAAGAGAACCAATAATCTATACATATAATAAAGTCGTAGGAAAGTCAAAACTGTACATTGAATATTTTTTTAAAAGAATACTTGGGGCGTGATCTACAATCGATATCGAAGCCAAAAATATAGTTTTTATAACTTTTGTCTTTTTGTCTGTTTGTCTGTTTATCTGTTTGTCTGTATGTATGTCCGGGGTAAACTCAAAAAGTACTGCATGGATTTACTTCAAATTTTGCATGAATATTACTAACAGGTCGGGTCAACATATAGGCTACATATTATCACGCTATCACCTACGGGGGAGGTGCTGTGCGGAGTAAACGAAGTCCGCGCGGACGAAGTCGCTGGCAACAGCAAGTTGTTTGATATAATATAAAAAACCTTTCCTGATAAAGTTGAAAAATAATAAACGCCAACGAATAGTTACGAATTTTGATAAGTTAATATCTTATTCGGTTAGTTCTAATTCCCAAGTTTTTTTTACAATTGTTATATTATTTTTTATTTTTATACTTTATTGCACAAAAATGGAACAAAGGCGTAACTTAATGCTATTAAGCATTTCCTCACAGTTTACCTTTCTGAGAGAAAAAGCTTGGGTAGTGCATAATAAATTAACTACGAGCTATCAATAAAACTAAACACTAGATTCTAAATTATCATAACTAATCCTAACAGATTAGTTATGATAATTTAGAATCTAGTGTTTAAACATTTAAAAAAAACATATTGGTTAGGATGTGGACGAGATTCAAGATATAATAAATTTGCAATGTTATACCTAGCGCGTATACTTATACTGTGACCTTAGTTATTTTTCTCATCAGCTTATTCTTCGCATATTGCTTCAATTTTAATAACTTTGATATATTTTTGTATTTAGTAAACCAATATACGGATTCCTAAAAAACATTTAACCCTGCTTAAACAACACTTGACCCAAATTATTCTCTGTGATCCCGTTACGTCAAATTTAATGGAAATTTAGGTTATTCTTGAAATAAATTAGATAAGCCGCTCAAGTAATAAATTGATCGAAGCGATCACTTTTAAGCCGGTCACCAGGGGCTTAGAATAAACAAAACGTAGAATTATCTTGTTTTTAACTCGCCACAATAACAAGGGAACGTTTATAAGGTTTCCTTTGTGTCGTGTTAACACAAAGACGTTTGTTTTACTGTAGGCAAATGACAGAATACCGCAAGCGGGATTCTATAACTATCGTTAAAGAACCGTAACAAGTTTGTACGTTGCTTATGTTAAATTAGCATAACGTTTTTAGTACCGTAAAATAGTACTTATCTATCAAACGTCGTTGCAATGTCCCTAAGATTTTTCAGTATGGTCCTAGTTGACAGAGCCTATGAAAAAGACTTGAGATGGGCTCCTTTTTCTAGGAGGAAAACCTGAATGAATAAACTTACTGCATATTTATTGTTACATAAATATAAAAAAATTTGTTAGATTGCGTTAGTCGGGAAGGGGCTAATTTGCGGGTATTTCGAGACACAATTTACTGCCCTATAACTAATAGGAATAATTCATTGTTTTTAGTATATACTTTGTATTTACTACACCCATATTTAAATAAATATTGGAATTGTTCGTTTGTTCGGTCAATAAAAAACCAGGAGGTTGTTTAATAAACCCTTAGAAATTTGGCACTCGTTTAATAGCCATCCGGCTATGTTACACTTATTGTTTCGATGAAAAACGATTATTGAATCGTATATTTTTCAGTCAATAATCGAAGTTTTTATAGCCTAAGATAGCAAACAGGTAGATGGCTCTCCTACCGGGGTAAGATAATCACCACACATAGGCATCAAAAATGTTTGTGGCGTCTTGCATTCGCTGGCAGCGAGGATGTAATTCCATATGCTTACGATAGTAAAAAGTATTGGCGCCATTGCGGCAGGAATAGGTATAACGGTGATACCAAATGGTGAGGAAACATTGCAGATATTTTTACCGAAATAGTTACGATGATAGATATTATGACTAACTTCATACTATAAATTTCATGTCGCTGTGCGCACATAGATGTCACTTCACACTAGAGATTTACGGCTTGCTTTATGCTGTGAATTCAGTATCGTGCAACTGTGCCCGTACATCGTAAAAATTCACTCTCATCCATTTTCCCTTCCCAAAAGAAGTATTTTTTTAAAAGCTATAATGAACTTCCCTCTATCAATTTTTTATCATATTAATCATGTAACGAGACCATAATTTTTCGGGTAAATGACATTATACACATGATTCCAATTAGACCTGATGTCCTGCTGAGACTTAAAACTATAATAGATTCCTTTATCATAATTAATTTTTTCCTCAGCGTGAACATGGCGATATTTTTTTTCAATTATAAAAATTAATATTAAATTAGGTTATCTCCACACGGTATTTTTGATGTAAAAACTTCGTTAGCCGCATTGAGCTATATTTTTAAGAACAAAATTAATGACGTAAGCCAAATTTATATATTTTAAGCAACTTTAAGTTTACGAATTACGTCTCGCGATAATATGAATTTCGCTATTGTATTAAATTGCTTTAATTGTTGAGCAATTTTAAATTGCATAGATTAGAAAATTATTTAAGTTTTTTTATACCATTAGATAGCAAACAAGCAGATAGGTCTGCTGATGGGAAGAGTCAACCATCGCCTATAGACACCAAAGATGTTAATAGTGCGTTGATATCTTGTGGCGAGGTCTGATGCCACATGCATAAGTTTACCGGCTAACTTACCCTCCAAACCGGAACAAGACAGTGACAAGCACTGACGGTTTTGCGGCAGGAATAGGTAAGGCGGTGGTACCTGATCCGGGCGAGACAATGACGAACTCTACCACCTATTAAGTTTTCACTTTTGACGGTAGTGCTTTTAGAGTCCCGAAATAAACTAGGAACCCTTACATATTAGTCACGCTAACAAAGTGGTGAAATAAAATCTTAAAAATATTTTTAAAGGTAGCTCCCCTACATGTAAAGCGGGCATGTTAATTTTTTTCTCACGTGCCCCATAGTGTGGAAAATCGTTGGATTGGTTTTTAAAAAATATTGTAGGTTTACCAAAAAAAAAAATTTTTCGATTAAGCTCTCTTCTTAGTTAAGTTTATTGCGATGGGCAACTACGAAACCCTACATTGCATGAGGCCCGACACGCATTTTGCCAATGTTTTATTTCTCTCATGAGTCAATAGTCAGTGTTATCTAAGAATTAAAAAAAAAAGAATCAAGCTTTTGCCTTCCTGTCAAGTAACTTGTCAAGAGTTCAAGAAATACAACGTAAATTAGAATTTTTGCCATAATGATCTTTCTGGGGTAGCATATTTTTATAGTTACTAGTCAGAAACTGAAAGTTTAAAATAATCTTGTAGAAAGCTTGATCCTCTTTTAAGCGCGGTTGGGTAAAAATTCTTATTTAGAGTTGGTTTAAAGACTTATAATTTACAAACTCTGAAACGATCACATAATATTTCGAAAGATAAGTTTTGATGTAACGATTTTTAGAGGAGGATTAACAGTTTATTTAGACTAGCGATCGCCCTCGAGTCGAAATTCAACAATAGACTTTAGTCTATAATATATTGTATATTTTATAGCTACCTGTCAGAAACTGTAAGTTTAAAATTATCTTGTAGAAAGCTTGGAGTTGGTTAAAAGCCTTATAACAGAGAAAGTAGAGTTGGTTTAAAGTCATAATTTACAAACTCTAAAACGATCACATAATATTTCCAAAGATAAGTTTTGATGTAACGATTATAAGAAGAGAATCAACAGTTTATTTTTTATTTTAGAATTAGAATTTTAAAATTAACGGAGAAACAGACAACAGGCATAAAGAAATTAGTATTAACATGTATGTATTGTTGGGTATATTTATTTGTAATATGAATAAAAATGGAAATAGTGCTTGAATGTAATATTGATATTCGTTTATAGCATTTATCTCCCATAATAGATATTAGAATTTATTGTTATCAAAATACTGCACTACAGTGGCGCCACTTCAGCAACATCGTTGAATCCTAGTAAACAACTTTGTACCAAATTATAAACTTGGAAGTGGTGCCATCTGTTCTGATTGGTTGAAACTGACATTTTCAATCTACCCTACTTTTAATTATTGTAAAACTGTGATACTATAAAATACCTTGTACCGGCCTACTCGCCCCATTCTGCTGTAAGTCTTGAAAGAATAAAGATCTATGTACGTCAAACTGTCTATTATTAAAAACGAACCTAACAGTATATTATTATGTAAGTCAAATTAATATAGTGTGTGTTATGATTATTTTTATCAATGTAATTCATTTCTAATGCATATTATTTACAAATATTGAGTTCTGTATTCTTCCGCAATTTAAACCTTTATTGTGCCAAATTTCGTTCTTCACCATTCGCGTAATTGAAAATGGAACTGAAAAAGGTAACAAAATGTATGCTTCACGTATTATTATTAAGATATCACATTGGAAAATAACCCTTTCTTCCATTTCTTTAAAAAAGTAAAATTGCATTACAAATCGATTGATTTCTGGAAAAATCAATTACCTAAGTACAACGAAAAAATATTATCCAACCTTAGGGTATTTTCTGAAAAATACTAGGTACTTACAGTTTTCTTATATTTTAAATAAATAGTATCTTCACGCCCGTCTGCGGGGAACAGAGGTAGGCAGGCGTACAACCAGTGCACCATGATTAGCCGAAGATATTTAGTCCCACAATGTGATAGGCAAGCCTGTCGCCAACTGAGCACTTACCTCATCCCAGGTAAATTGTTTTTATTAGAAAACTGAAAACGCATTTTTATTAATTTAATAGCTCGAACCGGGAATCGAACCCGGGATCTCATGTGGTCAACGCCGACACCGGACCATTACACCACAGAGTCGATTTTAAATGAGACCAAATGTAATTTTTTATCGTAACAGCGTTCATAGCGACGAAATTCTACAGTAAAAATATAAAAAGGAATTGAAAAAGTTTTTTAAAATAGGTTAAAACAGGCGCAGATCATATTTCACGTTTTATCTAGATTCTAGGCTAATGGATTTGGTTTACTTGCTCGTAGGTCGAAGGGCGATAACTTTATTAACTGCGAATAACTTACTTTTACTTTGACAAGCTTTATTATTTAACTTCAGAGTTTTAGCATCAAATAGTTTTACTAGGCTGGGTTAATTGGGTATCCTTTGACCGTTTAACGTACTCGTAATTCTTTTTAATTCTTCTTATTAGCCCGCTCATTGACCGTCTGAAAGTTAGTTGATTAGTGATAAAATTTGGATCACGGTTCATGAGATACAGCCTGGTGACAGAGGGATAGACAGACAGACAGAGGGATAGACAGACAGACAGACAGACGGACGGACAGCAGAATCTTAGTAATAGGGTCTCGTTTTAACCTTTGGGTACAGAATCCCAGTAATGCGCTTATTTTGAAGTTAGATCAATGCATGTTTTGTGATAATATGTCCAGCGATATTTATTTATTATTAACATACGGTATCGAACAAACAGATAATGTACTTCGAATTAAAATAAACCACCTGCAGACATTAAACAATGAACCGCCCTTATCCTCCTACCTAGGACCAGTAAGACCACAGGGCAACTTTACCCGTTACATGACAATCCAAGCCTGAACGCATTTAAGTGATAAGTAACGACGTAGTGGTGAAAAGAAACGTAAGCTGGTGGTATGGCTGTCTAACAAAAATGCGTGTAATTTACGCTTCATAAACAATACGCCGCCAAGATCATTGCGTGAAATTCATAGATAAAATTATTATAAAATAGGCCACTTCCTCAAATAAATATATTATAATTATGGTAATTTATGAATTATATTATAGTTTTGGGAAAATATTCACCAAATATTACTTTCTTTGTTTGTTTGGTTCAGTCCTTGCTTTGTTGAAGTTTCTCATACATTCATATTTTTAATCATTAAAGCTATATGTAAACTTCTATCTTTCCCCGTGTTGGTTCCGGGCTCCTTTGAAGAATAGACCAACTACCGTTCTGCCAGGCAGGTCGTAAAAGGCGATCGATTAGCTATGCGAGTCCCTAACATCGTGGCTTCTAGGTGGTAGAGTTCTGCATTGTCTTGCTTGGGTCTGGTACCACCGCCTTACCAATTCCTGCCGCAAAAGCGTCAGTGCTTGTCGCTGTCGTGTTCCGGTTTGGAGAGTAAGGTAGCCGGTAAACTTATGCATGTGACATTAGACCTCGCCAAAAGATAGCATCATTAACATCTTTGGTGTCTATAGGCGATGGTTGACTTTTTCCATCAGGAGACCCATCTGCTTGTTTGCTATCTTATCAAATCTATGATACAAAAAGAATAGACTATTAATGTTACATTCTATTTTTCATTTTTTCTCCATTTGCTTATATAATCCACTGTAAACCTATATTGAGATCTCGGTCTTACAACCTGCTAAATGAACTGACGCTATTATTCGTGCGTTTAAAAATCGTGTTTGTAGGTAATCTGTGTTTCTTAAAGCTGAAAAGCTGAATTCTTATAATATTATATTTCTTTTCCAACCTTCACTTTCAACAATCCTTCACGAAAGTGAGGAAATTTAAAGTTTATAAACTAGTGAGGGCGGAAAGTTGACAGGCTGTCGCCGAGTTAACTCGTTATATATGAAACGATATTCTTATGAAGTTGATAGAATTGTGACTATGTGGTTTTGGGGTACAATTTAGGAATTGATAAAGGCAACGACTTTTATGATAGTACGTACGCTGCATTTGAGTTAAAATATGTTAATATAGAAATTTAATATTTAGACTCCAGTTACTGGTGATCAAAGCAGTTATGACAAAACTAAAAGGATATATCTGCGAATATTACTTACATCAAAATTATAAGTATAAAAAATCCTTATATATTTTTTTTATTTTATAAACGGACGGAGTAAAAGGGGAAAATTATATACATAATACTTGTTTCAATTTTTTTTTATCATAAGATAGCAAACAAGCAGATGGGTCTCCTGATGGAAAGAGTCAACCATCGCCTGTAGACACCAAAGATGTTAATGGTGCATTGCTATCTTGTGGCGAGGTCTAATGCTAAATGAATAAGTTTACCGGCGAGTTTCAATATGAATATATAAGTAAATACCGCTTAACAAAGCCGGAACATATGCTAAGTTGAGTAAAAAGTATAAGTATGCGATTATATTTAAAGTACTTTATATATTTTCCGTCATACACGAAAGCCTTACATGAAATTTTCAGTTAATATAGCAGGTACGAGGAAAGGTTGACAGGCTTTTACCAAGTTTACTCGTAACATGAAGTATTTTATGATGTTAGGTTTGCGTAAGAAAGTGGTATTAAAATAGAATTTAGAAACTCATAAAAACAACTCATTCTTAGATGACATAGATGCTTCATGCGTTTAGCAAAGACGCTTGAATCCTTACTATCCATACTAATCTGTCTTCACAGCTTATAATTTTGTTGTATGAAAAACTATATCGACGGTATGGTATGTGCGGGGGCTAGCTAGTAACAGAAATATTTTTAAGTTTATAAGTTAATATACGAGTACATTTTAAGTTATGTACGCTAGTTTCTGTTAAGTTATATTTAATTATATTTAGAGATTATATTTAAAGTGCTTCATTTCCTTGCCAAACTTTAACAATCTTGCACAAAACATGTAATAAGATTGATAGATTTGTCTATGTCTTAAGAAGACTAAGAGAAGTAGGAAACGTAAAAGCCTCCCTATTAGCATATCATGGATATGTCTCTTCTAATTTACAATATGGAATTCCTATTTGGGGAAATTCTGTTGAATTGATACGAATTTTTAGAGTCCAAAAGAAATGTATTCGAGCAATATGTGGTGATAATCAGTTACATTCCTGTAAACCACTTTTCAAGTCTCTTAAGTTACTTCCCTTACCATGTTTGTATATTTTAGAGGTATGCGTATTTGTAAAAAAGCACCAAAAGTTATTTAAAACAAATGCTGAAGTCACTGGTAACTCAGATTTTAGGAATAGTAAA
Source organism: Apodemia mormo (assembly GCA_036924255.1). Classification (NCBI taxonomy): domain Eukaryota; kingdom Metazoa; phylum Arthropoda; class Insecta; order Lepidoptera; family Riodinidae; genus Apodemia; species Apodemia mormo. The sequence goes on from JAUPFN010000016.1 coordinate 19,810,275, forward strand.
AAATTATATGTGCCTAATCAAAAATTAAATATTTTTACAAAAAATGTGTATTGTATGTCTATTATTATATACAATCATATTCCTGATAGTCTTAAATCATTACCTATAAATAAATTTCGCAAAAAGTTGTTTGATTTGCTGTTAGATAAAACTTATTATGATATTAAAGAATTTTTAGCCGATAAAATTAAATATTAATGCATAGAAATATAAGTTTGTTGAATTGTCCTTAAAAAATTTCAATGTACCTAGTAAAATTTTGTAAATAGTGAACATTTTGTAAATTATAAAAAAATTAATTGCACAAAATATGAAACTTGTAATTATAAAAAATTCTTTTGTAGTATGAAATTGTACATTTATAACAAGTACATAAAATAGAGAAAAAAGACCAGCCCGCTGAGTTTCTTCCGCCGGATCTTCTCAGTGTGTGACCGCTTTCCGATCCGGTAGTAATTCTAAATATTCGATAGAATCTTTTAAATGTAATATTTTATAATGATAATTTTTTTAAATATTTGCACACCATATAATGGTAGAATATGTTGGTAACTTAATTTATTTTTAACAACTTGTAACACCCATATTTTTGCAAATAAATATTTTCTTTCTTTCTTTCTTTCTTTCTTTCAAAAACCATGAAATTTTTGGCTGATATAGCAGAGACGGCAAAAACTTGACAGACTTTCATCAATATCTATAACTCTAAATTTTCTTATTTACCCCACCCCACCAAAATATTCACTACAAATCTATATTATCTATTTAATATCATTAATGCGAAGGTTTGGATGTTTGTATGGATGTTTGTTACGCAATCACGCAAAAATTACAGAACGGATTTAAATGAAATTTGCCACACAGGTGGATGATGACCTGGAATAGCACATGGGCTACTTTTCATCCCGGAAAAATCTGGTGATCCCGCGGGATTCATCAAAAACTTTTATAATGCGGCGAGCTGCACGCTGCAGCTACTTAGTTATTTTATAAATGCGAAAGTTTGGATGTTTGTATGGGTAGATGTTGTTACTCAATCACGCCAAAACTACTAAACGGATTTGAATAAAATTTTGCACAATAGCATATAGGCTACTTTTTATCTGGTGAAAATCAGTTGTTGCCACGGGATTCACCAAAAGCTTTTATAATACTGCGGGTTGCACGCTGTAGTTAGTATTTTATATGGCATAAAACATTTGGCAGGTAAACTAGTATTTTAATATATTTGCCCGCGTATCCATACAGTTATGTACCTACGCGTCGTATCCGTAAAAAGGCGTGATATTATGTGCGTTTGTGTAATAAGTATAATTGCACAGAGAAAAAAACTACCCATGAAAGGTTTGCATTATAACCCGATTATAATATTTAAAGTGCTTTATTTCCTCGCCGAACTTCGACTATATTGCACGAAAGCCATAAAACTTTGAATTGATAAAGCGCGGACGGCCGAAAGTTGACAGGCTGCTATCGAGTTTGCCCGTTGTAATATGTCATACAACATATTCTTCTAAAGTTCAAGATTGTTGTAACAATGTGTGATTGATAAATTGTAGTATTAATTAACTACAAAACATCTTACTAAGCATAGAAGCTTACTGTGCGTTTAAAATGTGCTCAAAGAATTGTAACATCAAATAATAGTAACCAATAACAATATAATCTGTTCAAAGTCGTACGTATTATTATTCCTACTTCCTTTTTTAATTTTAATTGGTATGGCGTTTGTCATCCACCTCACCTAATGGAAAGTGTCGATAAAGACGAAGGTCGAACACGTTCATCCAAAAAAAACCTAAACACTCTACTCTTAAGGATTCTAGAAGTATATTCTTTTACACTTTCCATCGTTGGCACTTGGTAAAATTCCATTATTTAGAGGTATATTATACTTAGTTTATTAATCGAATGATTTCGCTTTTCAAATCTTCTTCAGGATAATTTATAATTCAACTGAGTCAAAGTATAAAGTATCCTGAAGATGATTTCAAAATTTATTTGAAGTATAAATTATTCTGAATAAATTATTCTGTAAAAAATATTAACAAAGTACATGTAAAATGAAATCGGTCGGGTAGTTTTTGAGTTAAATCGTAACACAAACAAAATGTGAAATATTTCCTCTTTATAATATAAATAATGTATTGACTAAATTCAGGTGTTCAGTTGTCTGTGCATGTCTGCAAAACTGCATCTTCCTAAGCTCTTCTTAAACGTTAATTTTCGTGGGTACTAACGGTATAGGTATATGTGTGTACGTATGTATGTGTATGTGAAATGTGAAAGGATGTAGGTACCGGGGAAGACCAAGACTAGCATGCCATTATCAAATTGATCGAATACTGTTCGAATGTGTCAAGAACTTTCACAACCGGCGTGTTTGTATGAAAAGAGTAATGAATGTGGAGGAAGCGAGGCAAGTCTGTAATAATCTTGATGTATGGTTCTCGGTTCTTTCAGCCTATCCGGTTAGGGATTTGGCGTGAAGATATGTATGTATATGTACTTAAGGTTCTAAGATTAGCATCCAATATATGAATATACCGTGTAATTTGCCGACTCAATTACAGGTTGATTAAGTTATAAGGGTCAGGAATATATCACGATGTGTCATTCGATTGTCAAATGAATTAGTCGAGCGATCCGTCTACAAATGTCACTATTATAGATATGATCTGTTCGGCGACACAATACTTACAGGGCTTTCGTAGGCGTCGTAGCTCATATCCGGATATGACGTCATTTCTATCACAACACTTACGGAAACATATGACGTTTGGTACTATATTACGATGAGATTAAAAATAAATTCATTGTTTATATATTTCTTAGCTTACTATATGCGACTATAATGTTACCGTAAAATTGTAAATACCGTTAGAATTTAATCTACATTTATGGTAATATTATAAACAAACTGGTAACCAGGGATGGCCGAAATTCGTTTTACATTTGGTTTAACAAAATTTTGGCAGTTTGACCCGAACTTCGACATTCGGCCGTAATTCGGTTTAAATATCGAATATTCGGCATTAAAAGAAAAGTACCTATTTGCACTATTTTAACTGAAATCTACACTAATATTATAAAGGGGAAAGTATTTTTGTATTTTTATATATACTTATTTAATAAACTTAAAAACTACTAAATATTTTCACCATTAGAAAGATATAAAATCATCCCCATGAATTTTAGGCTATATTATATTTTTTTTAAATTACAGAAAACCTAAAATCTAACTAAACCTAATTAAATCTAAAATGTAACTCAAGGTATCAAAATTTTGCTAATAAGTTATTATTTCGCGTGCGCTGCGAAAACCATTAATAATACATATTTAAAATAATGTAAGTAAATTCGTAAATAAATCACGACGTGTCGTGATGTAACCGAATGTTCGGCCGAAGTTTGGATTCGGTCTACTGGTTATATATATAATAATTTAATTAAATTCGTCGACGTCGTTAATATCACGACGACTCGGTCTCGAGAAAGTGTGTCAAAATTGAACCGAAGTTTTTTATTTTCACCGAATGTTCGTCCGAAGTTTGGATTCGATCAAACCAAATTCGGTCCATCTCTACTGGTAAACTAACGTCACCAAATTATAAATTTCCTAGAGAGATTATAAACTATCATTGACATATATATTCAAATTATCTTAACAACCTTTATATAACTGAGGTTTCCCAGCAGACTCATATTATTTATATTTGTCCAATACCTGCTCAAAAACTACCCAATCTATATAGGGGTTTCGTTATTAAATGTATATTTTAGAGAAGGTTATGGTATCCATACTGTCCATACTGACATTATCAACGCGAGAGTCTGTCTGTCTGTTAACGCAAACGCAACACGTCAAAACCGCTTAATCGATTATGATGAAATTTAGCATGGAACTAATTAAAGTACCGTGGCCAAATATGGACTATTTTTGAAGCATCTCGATTCTAAATTTCATTTAAATCAATTCAATGATTTAGTAGTAAAATCATTATATATACAGCTCTACCCTCGTGTTGGTCCGGGCTCCTTTGAAAAATAGGCAAAATGCCGTTCTGCCAGGCAGGTCGTAAAAGGCGACCGATAGGCTACGTGAGTCAGTTCCATCGTGGCTACTGGGTGGTAGAGCTGTGCATTGTCTCGCCCAGGTCTGGTACCACCGCCTTACATATTCCTGCCGCAATAGCGGCAGTGCTTGTCACTGCTGTATTTTGGTTTGGAGGGTAAGGTAGCCGGTAAACTTACGCATGCGATATTAGATCTCGCCACAAGATAGCAACGCACCATTAACATCGTTGGTGTCTATAGGCGAATGTTAACTCTTTCCATCAGGAGACACATCTGCTTGTTTGCTATTCACTATGTAGCCACGATGGTAGTGACTCGTATAGCCAATCGGTCGCCTTTTACATCCTGCCTGGCAGAATGGCAATTGGCCTATTCTTCAAAGGAGCCAGGGACCAACACGGAACACGGGGAACACGGGAAACTATTCTCGAATCCTCATAAACACACATAAAAACTTATCATCAAAATCGGTCTGGCCGTTTAGGATGAGTTCAGTCACATACACGGACACAAAACATTTTGTTTATAAAGATAGATATGTTAATAATACAGCAGGTTTGAACTTGTTTGTTGCGTTTAAGCTATTTAAGATATGTATGAAAGTCAATACTTGTTACAACATTTTTCGTTTAAATATTGGTCATTAAAAGATTAAAATAAAACTACTGCTGAAAAAAAATAAGATAAATAGATAATAACATAAAAGATAAAAGCTAATCACGTGTAATCTAAAATTATCAATTTGTTATCAATAACTTGTTCTCAATTATCGGCGGGGACGTTTCCGAACGGATACAAATAGATATGCTCATCACACGAACTGTTACATCCCTATTTTCCATGCAATAATGCTGAAGTGCATATAAGCTGGATAGTCAGCAATATATATGTATAAATACTCGCTGTTTCCCAAATATTCTTCCAGTTAGATATTCTCTAGCCTAAACGCTGCCCAGCTACGGACCTGGTTTCTGCCCGCCGGCCTGGACACAGCGAATAGACTAGTGCTATATCCATACTCCGGGCCGCAATAACCCTTCACAAGGGAACCGCGAAAAAGTGTGATCCAAGTTAGAGTGTTTATAGTTAAAGTCCCATTAGTTAGTAATTGTAGAAAGTGAAATAAATAACTTGTGTTCCGAAAAAGTGCTTTTTTTTATAAGTGCTCGGAGGCGCAACCTAACAGAACGCTTTTCCATGTCGGGAATCGCATCCAAACCCCATTGAATGTGTAGTCGGGGTCAACTGTCGACCAACGGGTATATACATTAACAAAAACCGGCCAAGCGCGAGTCGGAGTCGCGCACGAAGGGTACGGTACCATCATCTATAAAAGAAAATCATGTTTGTTGTATGTATACTTAAATATTTATTTTATGTATTAGGTATTTATTTTTATAGTTAATATATTTCCAAATACTTACTATTTTTTGAAAATATTCAAGTTTCTACCTGTTTATTAAGATCGAGTAAAAAATTGCTTCAAAATTATATTTGTTGTATGGGGGGGGCTCCCTTTTAAATTTACTTTATTTTTATTTAATTATTTATTTTGAAAGGTAATATACAACTCAATATTCTGAAAACATTTTAAACATCTAACTGTTACGTTATTAATATGATACAAAAAAATACAAAAAACACGTTTATTGTATGTAGAGAGAACCCCTTAATATTTTCACTTTTTTATTTTTAGTATTTTTTGTTACAGCGGCAAAGGAAATACATAAGTTGTGAAAATTTCAGCTTTCTAGCTATCACGGTTTATGTGATACAGCCTGGTGACAGACAGACAGACAGGCGGACAGACAGGCGGACAGACTGACATCGGAGGCTTAGTAATAGGGTCCCGTTTTAACTTTTAGGTACGGTACGAAACCCTAATAAAAAACCACATAGAATATGTATGCAAACAATATTGTAGTCATCCAAACTGATATTTTATTACAAGAAAGCAAGTATGATGTATGGTTGTCAGCGGTAATCAAATGAGAAGTTCGTAATTTGCGAGTCTTATAATCAAATTCTGACGCTTGATTTCTTTATACAACGGTAATAAATCTTCTTCAAGCCGCGGTTCTTTTGATTCCACTTTATGTTATGAAAAATATACATTTATGAGATACTTTTAAAAACAGGATTCTTGGTTCATTACTTAAGTTTATTTTTGTATGGTTTGGTAACAAAACTGAAATACTCTCGGTCTTGTATGTATATACATCTCGACTATAAATAATTTTTTATGGTAAATATATCTAAGCTTGTGAAATAAGTTTTTGAAATCTAATAGAATTTTGCCTGTAAACAAATTTGATAGATGTATTAAAAGAAAACTGTAAAAAATCTATCTATATATGTATATAAAAATCAATTGCTGTTCGTTAGTCTCGCTAAAACTCGAGAACGGCTGAACCGATTTGGCTAATTTTGGTTTTGAATTAATTGTTGAAGTCCAGGGAATGCTTAAAAGGTGAGAAAATATAGAAAAAAAAGTGTAGTTAAAAATGCAGAACAAAGTTTGCCTGGTCAGCTAGTCTATCTATACATATAAAAATCAATTGCTGTTCGTTACTTTCGCTAAAACTCGAGAACGGCTGAACCGATTTGGCTAATTTTGGTTTTGAACTAATTATTGAAGTCCAGGGAGGGTTTAAAAGGTGAGAAATTTAAAAGGAGAGAGGAGAGAAATATTATATTACAATGACAAACATTGACGCTATTGTGACAGGAATAGGAAAGGCAGTGAGTAATCCTAAATATCCGGACTAGACGTTGCGGAACTCTATCACATAGTAGTCACGATGGTCGTGACAAGTATAGCCAATTGGTCGCCTTTTACGACCTGCCTGGCAGAACGGTAGATGGTCTATTCTTCAAAGGAGCTCGGAACAACACGGGTGAAAAGTATTCAAATAGTTTGTGGTTTGCTGCAGTGTTACTAACGTCCATGGTGGTAGAGTTCTGTAACGTCTCGCTCAGGTATAGGGTATCACCGTCTTACCTATTCCTGCCGCAATAGCGAAAATGCTTATCATCGTCATATTTTGGATGGTGTAGTGTATACCTGGGCGTAGTCTCACTAATACTATACACGCGTATGCACCTACTGACGGTCCGAATCGTACATCACAGTACGATTAACCAAACCATACCTTACTTACAATTGTGCATGCCCCTACCTACTCGTACGGACAATACAGATAACGAATTGTATGATCCACAGATAACCTAAAGATGCATTAAAGATGGTAAAGTAGCAAATAAACATATACATGTGAAATTGTCATCCCGCCACATGGATATAAACGCACCATTAACGTGTTTGGTGTCTATAGGCGATGGTTTCTTTTTCCATCAGGAGAGCCGTTTGCTTGTTTTCTATTTAATGGTATAAAAATGTTTTTATAAACGAAACATGTTAATATGATATAATGTACATATTTATTCTGTCATGCAAGACTAAAACATGCAGTAACAGGATATTGACGTTTATTTAGACAGCAGAATAATTGTACATAGTATTTTTTTACCGTAACCGGATGAGTCCCTGCAAAGTTTTTACCAACTTTTAATAAATAAATAATTGTACTGTACTTTTAAATATAAGTAATAATAATAAATCTTATCTTATCTTATCTTAACTAGTAATCCGTTAATAGGGCGTTAAATAAATAAGTACAGTCATGACCACGTACCCGAAAACTAGGCTGGATGTAACTAATGCACTCATAGCCAACAGTATTGAAACTCGTGATAAGAGAGGTGGTAAACGTGTGGATAAATCGGGCACATACCTACACGATTTCAGGCAAATTGTTTTCAAAAAATTTAAAATCTTATTAAGATCGAATCGTCCCACCTATAATTAGAATCCAGATGAAGCCGGTGCTGCTAGATCATTAAGGGGACTAATTAATAAATAAATTATTAATAAAAAATATTTTACAATGTGGAATATTTTTAATAATAATTATTAATATATTCATTTATTGAAAAGTTTACTCATCCTTGAAAACTCAATCAATAATTATATAGTAAAAATAAACCTAAATGATCTTAATGAAAGCCAAAGAAAAAAATTTAAATCATAGTTACTATTGTAAGCCCAAGGTTGACTACCAGTAATAATAAAATAATCTTTAATAAAATTTCAGTAAATTGGCTCACTTAAGCTCTATAAAATTCTTGTACGTTTGAATATTAACATATTCATAGACTTATTATAAATGGAGAGTTATCTGTACTTCATCTTCTAATACTTACTTGAACGGAGCGAACTTAAGTTTTAAGATGATACTTCGACTGTCGGCGAGTATCGATCGAACGCTGAGATGCCAGCGTAGATTTACAACAACGAGGTAGATTCACTTTTGCGCCACTTGCCCGTCAATTACCGTGATTCTGATAGCGTTTGCTAACTACCAACTAACTCAGACAACTTGACGTGCGTCTTTCCATGTTTATTCTATTCATTTTACTATTTTTATTCCGTATATTTATAGTGTTTTACGTAGTTGTTTACTTATTTTTTACATTATTTAATTATCAATCCTCAATGATTAAACGATATCGACTTCGGTTTACAGCCACGAAGTCCTATGGTTGAATATCGACTCGGTGAATTAGTTCTTAATAAGTTTTTAATTTTTGGAAAAATGATATGCTTTAAACTAGGTATGTGTTGATTTGTCGATAGGTTGGCCATTGGCTACAATATGGTATTTAATACCGTTAGCTAATCGTAGGTGATTATTTGGACTTACCTCTACGGAAACATAGGCGTGGCGGAATTTTTATAACATATTATGCTTATTTTGACATAAGTAATATGACTTGTTATTTTAGATGTAACTATTAAAAAATTGAAAACGCGACTTCAACTCAATCTGTAAAAACATAATCCTCCCTTTTAAGGCAATCTGTGACATAATCAAGGCAATTCTTATGATATTAAAGATTAATACATCAAGCGGTTAAAGCTACAGAGCGTGCCAAAGAATTATAAGTTCGTCCATGTGTACGTACATACGTATCAGCATATATGTATATATATATATATATATATATATATATATATATATATATATATATATATATATGTATATATATATATATATATATATATATATATATATATATATATATATATATATATATATGTATATATATATATATGTATATATATATATATATATATATATATATATATATATATATATATATATATACATACATACATATATACGTACACTACATACATCTACATACATAAATATATACGTATGGGCGTACCGAGGGGGGGGCAGGGAGGGGCAGCTGCCCCCTCCCTGGAATTTGTTTACCTCTACTAACTATATACTGTTGTAGATAATAAGATGAAAATATAGCCTTAAAATGTTACGGTTGCCCTCCCCCCTTGGCCCAGAACCTGGGTACGCCCATGTATATACGTATACACTTTAAACACATAACTCCTTTTAGTATAGTCTAGTAATAATATTACTTGGAATAGATTTTATATTACATATCTGAAATTAGTTTGTTTAATGATAACGCTTTTAAATTCCTTCAGTTATGATAAGTAGCTGTAGTCCGTGACTTGGTCTGCGTATTTTTAACATTATCTTTAAATAATATATAAATATTAATAACATGTTTTTCCTTGATGACTTTCCGTGTGTGAAAATTGCAAAAAAAAAAACCGTGGAAATCACAAAAAATGTGTTGGCCAAATTTGCCGTTAAACAATAGTAGCAAAAAGCAGAGCTTTGTAAGGGCTCGCAAAGTTATACTACCTAGTAATATTGTTAGGAAAGTATTTTTATGAGAATTACATCTTTTAATGTATGGACTTCATATATAATTTAATTTTTACGTAATTTTATTTTTATTTAAGCCAGCGTATTTTTACCCAAATATTATATTCCCATCAAAGGTTTTGGTCTAAAAGGGTGCAGGAAAATAAAACCAAAATAAAAAAAACATGTTTCTAACTTCTCTGAAACTTCCCGCTAAATTAAGGTATTTTAAGCTCAAAAGAGTAAAAACTACAAGCATAGATTTTTTTCAGTTCTAAGAAATATTGAAATATCTCAATTGTACCAACGAAACAATCGTACATGCATGTTATTTTGATAAAAATGGCAGTACATTGATTTTTGAAAAACTGTATATTTTGGAAACGATAATCAAATTGATCAAATTTTAATCGGCATTCGACTCAATTTAACTATTGCTTTAGCTAAATAATCGGTAGTTTAAAAATTTTGAAGCAATGTCAAAAACATAATTTTCGTCATTGATAGATCCCAAACAAAGAGACTGATTTTTATCCAATTAACGGTACTTGACACAGTTTTTAAAGGAAAAAAGCTGATAAGATTTTGAAGTCAGTCGGTATATTAGCCTAAAAATTATTTCTAAAACATTAAGTAAGTTTGCTAAAAACAACGTAATTTTAATTTTTGAAAAGTTGTAACTTTTGAAAATAAGATTCGATTTTGATTTTTAAAACGTAATTTTTTTAGTACTAAAATATTGTAGCATACTAAAAAATGATTGGTTGAAATATTTCGAAGTTACGTCGAAAAAAGCCTTTTTTCAAAATTTGCAACGATTACTTCCAAATAGATAAACCGATTTGATGCAATTTATGCATTAGACTTAATTTGTTTAAAAATATAGCTGATTAGTTTTTGTACTCAAGCAGTACATTAATCTGGAAGTTATATTAAAAAAAATCTGTTTCACCAAAATTTCTTTTTGGGTTTTTTCAAAAATTTTCAAAATCCCTTGGACCCATTTGGTTCAAATTTTTAGGAAATCTAAGTTGAGTGGAGTCCAATCGAATGCCATCAAGCGCGTTTCGATCGGTCCAGCCGTTCAAAAGTTATGAAATTTCTCTATACAGACATACACATACACACACACGAACACCACATACATACAGACACACTGACGTCATCGAAAAATAGTCGAAAAAAGTTCCTGGGACCTCAAAACACGGACATCTGGTGAAAATTCGATTTTTGAAAATCGGAGCAAAATCAGAAACTTCCTTATCCACATACGTAGCAGGAAGTTAAAAAGTACTAGTGTATTAATAGATTAATATTGTATTAAAATGACTCCATTTTGAAAATTTTCCATTTTCATGAATGAAAATGAATTAAATCTACCGCGCCAAAGTAGCATTTTAACTCGTTACCTAGCGTTTTAACTCGTTTGTTTCATAATAGATGGCGTTAGTAGTAAAAAATTCTAATACATGTATTTTCTATTTTTTTCCTAAATTTTTTTAAGTTTATAAAATGGTATTTTAACACATCTAGACATGAATTTAAACTACCGCGTCAAAGATCAAACCTCAAAAAGCGATACTTTTTCAATAACAAATACCACAAAAGTGCATAGAAAGTGGCCTAGTGTAGGGCTCGCTTCGCTCGCCCTGATAAATCTTAGGAAAATAGAATTTTTCATCTAGGGTAAATATTTTAAAGAGATTAAATTTATAAAGAAAACACTTCTCTTCACTACAATGAAATAAAAGTCCTATAGCAAGTTGCTCTCGGGCGGACGTGGTTTCTCGCTTTTATTAGATTAACTTGACAAAAGCCGGTCGCCTCATCGCTTAATTATTACGACTGAACACAAATCATCCCTCTTCTTTATCTTGGCCGCGGAATCCCGGCGCTGTTTTATTGCGTTTCTTCAATTAAGAATAAATTAAAGTCTTGATGAATTCTCTGCGTTTAGTCTTGCCAAGGCCATTGAGTTATTCTTTGGTTACGAGAATCATAGCCAATTTTTTATGAAATATTGTTTATATTCTATCAAGTATTTTAAGGTTTAAGTACTATAAGTGTTTACTTCAAATAGTGCCTAGCAAATAGATATAAATAAAATCCTGTTTACGGAGAAATGGCTCAATCATTAATTATAGTTAATTCAATAAAGATAAAAATAAACCAAATTCCTTATAGTAGAATTTATAAACCTGTGATTTAAAACTGAAATTTGTAATTTTCCGTATAATTTTCCAAACAGTGTCTTTCATACCTTATCCTGATATTAAATATACAGGTTTACTGGTATCAAAATAACTCAAATATTGTACATACTGAAGGAGGGTATTCAGCACTCGATTCTGATTCCAAATATGTAAAAATATGTGTACACCCGCACACGGCACATAGAAGTTTATTGTTTATAAACGGCGATTTACCGAACTCGCGACTACACTCCTTAGTACATTGTGCGGTGACCATGCTTTTTTAATTGCTAAACTAATTTCGTTGAGGTTTGCAGTGTGGTCAAGCAATATTCTCTTTTTATTATAGGTAACTCTGTTAGTTACATATGAACATTAACTATCTTATCCTTCAGTTTACAATGTTTTACCAGCCAACCAGTACATATGTTTTAGCAGTGACCCCGTCCTGATAGTTTAAAATACGTCAAAAATAGAATTAAATAAATAGGCGCGGCCTTGATGTAGTTAGTGGCTTTGAAGTGATGCGCGGACTAATATTTGTGGCAATTAATTTTTATTTATTATAACCCATGATTATTTACTGCCATAATCAACGTACAGTATGATAATCAAAGAGGTAAACCAAAGCAAGGATTTATAATATAAATATTCCTTTTCAACACAAAAAACTTTCGAGTCAAGAACAATCACTGACATACTTATAATAATTGATATTTAAATTCGTCTTGATTATCCAACCCACGGAACAAATATATGGAATTCCGTGATCCAACCACTATTGTGCATATGAAAGTGTTTGTTTGTCATTTCCTTACACTGAAACGGCTTGAACATTTTAGATAAAATTTTGTATATAAATAATTTGTAACTAGACTTGACAGGTAACACATGTCACACTTTTTATCTCAAAAAGTGCATTGAAATCGTGGGACGAATAGTTTTATACATTCTGTGGGCTAGGAAATAATACAATATTTCCTAGCCCTCGCGCTCGCGCTACAGACTCGCGCACGCGCTACAATAATAACAGACTCGCGCACTAAGGGTTCCTTCCGTACCATCTATCGTCGTCCATCGTCTATAAAAGAAAATCACTTGGCTGTTTTTTTATGTATTAAGTATTTATTTCTATAGTTAATATATTTCCAAATACTTAATTACTTATTTTTTTTGAAAATATTCAAGTTTCTACCTGTTTGAAAATTACGTGGCTCCCATTCAAGTATGGGAGCCCCCTTTAATATTCATTTTATTTTTATTTAATTATTTATTTTGAAAGGTGATATATAACTAAATATTTTGTGAAAATTTTAAGCGCCTACCTGTCACCGTTATTATTACTGAGCAAAAAAATACGAAAAACACTCGTTTATTTTATGGGGACCCATGCCACAGAATACTTATATAGATATTAGAGACTACCAGAAATCAATGTTACATACAAGTAATATTCGTGCATAGCACACATAGACACGTCTCACGGACGCGATATCTCCGACTGGTGCGGTACAAACTGTACCGAATTATTCCGAGATATCGCGTCCGTGAAAGGTGTCTATGTGTGCGTTGCTCGAATATCACATGTATGCAGATTGACTACTGTTAGTCTCCAGTACACTGTGCCCATGCGGTTTTTGTTTTTAGTATTTGTTGTTATAGCGGCAACGGAAGTAATTAATTTGTGAAAATTTCAGCTTCCTAGCTATCACGGCTTATGACATACAGCCTGATGACAAACGGACTTAGTAATGGCTGGTTTTATGTGTTTGTCAGACTTTTAAAGAATTTAAAGAAAAAATTAAGCCTATCTGCCAGACATTTCTCAAAAGGCGAACGATAGGCCAAATGTCCACGACCATCATGACTACGAAGTAATAGAATTTAACAAAATCTTGTCCGAGTTTGGTACCAAAGACTATTCCTGCCACAATACTATGTTGGCTTTTAGTCCAGAAAAACACATTAGTGTTGAATCATCATTTATTACATTGATTCTTATATATAATATTCTCCATTTACATGCGATTATTCTCAATTCTCGCTTTAAGTAGTTTTCGATATTTTCAACATAATCTAATATTCTTATCCATTGCATTACATTACATTCAACATAACGACTCACTTCTTCGACAAGTATCAAATATAGAACCGTTCTCGTGGACTGTTCGATATAGAATGGCAGAAATGATTGTCTTACCCCCGCCAACCGTTAGGTTAAGGCGGGATTCTAATGACGCCACAGACAGGTGACAATTGGCGCAGTTTAGTTTAAATTTTAACGGCCTTACCGTTAAAATTTAAACATCTATTATTATTAAAATATTAGTTAATGTATTTACGTAATAAATAATATGCATTTATACACAGTTATTAAAAATATCCTAACAACTATCAGTGCTTATCACTCTCCTATTACATTTTGGAGAGTAAGGTTACCGGTAAATTTATGAATGTGACATGACTATACCCCCACACGGACAACACACTATTGTCGTCTTCGATATTTTTAGGCGATTGTTACATATTTCTATCAGGAATACCAATTGTTTTTTGTGATCTGATAATATAAAAAAAGTTTCCATCGGATTCTAGAAAAATGTTGATCATTTAGCCGCCTGCGGGACCCATACACATACAACATTAATTTGACGTTAAGTTACGAGAAAATATAAAATTGTTAATATTTGATTCGACGAAATTATGTCGTCATCAGTCGCCATACAAACATAATAAAATTTGAGAGCAAGGTCAACAGTTTATGATAATATTTAATATTCGTAGAAACGTTCGAGTTGGACGTTTGTATGATATTAAAAGAGTTTTGAAACTTTATGTAAGCGCCATATTTCCAATTCAACAACTATTTTTTTTTTCTTTTCCTTGCTGAGTATAAATTTGATCAAACTGCTCGAGAATTGAGAGTTCAAGAGTGGTTACAAAACCTGCATGATATATAAAATTATAAATATAGAACCAGCGAGGGAAAAATTACAACGACGTGTGTGGCACTCGGTTAGCTCTGACTTCTTCTTAAAGTTTTTAACGAATTCAGTATACTAGCGAACACTCTTTGGTCGAAATGCGACCGTAGACTAAACCATAAAGCCGTTATTTCACAAAATAATAGGTATATTTATGTGTATGTGTATAAATGTGAATCAAATTTTATAATTTTTTTATATCATCAAGATAGCAAATAAGCAGATTTCTCCTGATGAAAGAGTCAACCATCGCCTATAGACACCAAAGATGTTAATGGTGCGTTGCTATCTTGTACAAGGTCTGCCACATGCATAAGTTTACCGGCTACCTTACCCTCCAAACCGGAACACGACAGTGATATGCACTGACGCTACTGTGGCAGGAATAGGTAAGGCGGTGGTACCAGACCCGGGCGAGACAATGCAGAACTTTACCACCTAGTAACGTGTGTGTAATGTTAAGTTTTGTGGATTTATTGTGTTTCTAATGAACATAGTATAAACACATTAGCTTTCTGTACTCCACCATGTAAACTTTAACTGTACCATATTTCATACTCCTTCTTTCGTAATATTTAAAAAAAGGAGTGTAACGTTTCTGCTTCACGTATAGATATTAGATATACATATGGTGGCACAGTTTATATACTTGCAATATGTGTGTTAACATAAAGGTTTCATTCGTAAGTTTCTACCATGTTTTAAAACATCTATTTCCGATAGAATTTCCGAAAAGAACAAAGAGAATTAAGCCGCTTTAATTACTGCACCTATTTCTGTAACTATCAAATGGATCTATAGTTTGTTATTATTATTTTTTTTTGTAGAAGAGAGAGCAAAAAAACAGGAGATGCACCTGATGATAAGTGATCACCGTCGCCCATGGACACCCGCAGTACCAGAAGTCATGTAGTTGCGTTGCCAGCCTTTTAAGAATGAGTAAGCTCTTTTCTTGAAGGCCCCTAAGTCGTATCCGATTGGAAACATCTCTGCTGGTAATTAATACCACAACAGAGTAGTGGCAGAGGCAAAAAGTGCCGAAAGAAACGCACAGTTGTGGATTTCCAGACATCGAGATGTTATTATTTGTTAAACCAGGTTTGGATATTTATGATTGGATGTTGGATATTTATCCTAACAATTAAAAGCAATGTTAAGTATAAGTAAAGTCGGACTAGCAGATATATTAAAAACAGTAGGTACATACTTTATTATATAATTAGATAGCAAACACAAAAATGGTTCTATAAACATCAAATATGTTAATGGTGCCTTGCTATTCGTGTGTCAGGATCGCAATGCCACATGAATAATCTGGTGGATATCTT
The DNA here is from genome assembly GCA_036924255.1 of Apodemia mormo. NCBI lineage: Eukaryota > Metazoa > Arthropoda > Insecta > Lepidoptera > Riodinidae > Apodemia > Apodemia mormo. The sequence continues at coordinate 19,826,654 of JAUPFN010000016.1, forward strand.
ACCTATAAACCGTAGCAAGAAAATAACAAGCATTAACCCTAATGCGTCAGGAACAGTAAAGGTGCTGGTAGCATACACCCAAGTGAGACTTTGTGGAACTCTACCACTTAGTAGTCATGACGGTAGTGACACATAGCCACTCGTTCACTTTTTACAAACTGCCTGGCAGAATGGCAGATGTTTTATTCTTCAAAGAGGGTCGGACCAACACGGAACAGAAAAAAACACTTAATATACTGTAAAATAATAACAGATTTTGTTACAAATATTAAGTGTTTGATGTATTTAAATTAAATTTAAAAAATTTACTTAAAAATTAATTATTAATATTTTTTGTGACACCGTGTAATAGTTACTCCAATTGACGCTTTAGCGATAATTATGTAGTAACAGTTTTGTTTTTCTTTTGTTTCAGAATGTGAAGTCTATCGTCTTTCCATCAATGACGTTAATCTTTGCATGACTACAGCGGACAATGCGGTCACAAGCTTCAAAACCCTTATCTAAAAAGGGTGCTTCGGGAAAAACAGCATTCAAGGCACATACCGCTGTAAAACAAGTAAAGAAAAAGACTTCATCAAAAAAAGTTAAACATACTCAGAAGTCGTTACCTACAAATCCAAAAAAGAATGTCTGCAGTGATGATTCTGCTAAAAGCTCTGGCGAAGGAGAACGTTCCAACAAAGATAATGTACAATCAACATCTGGAGTCGGACAAGATGAAATTACCAAGGCTCATCCGTCAAGAGATAATTCTCCTTCAAAGAAATGTAAGAAAGACTGCGAGAAAAAAGATAAGGCTAAAGTTACAACCAAGAAAGTGGTTGTAAAAAAATCTGGTAAAAATGTTAAGACATCGGCATCAAATCTTAACATCAAAAATACAACAAACAAAAGTGATGAAACAAAGTACAAAAATCTAGATGGAAGTAAAAAAGCCTCTGAAAAATCAATAAAATCGAAAGTTACTACTAAAAAAGCTTGTCCTATAAATCAAAAAAAGCAAGGAAGTGAATATAAAAGTGAGGAACAAAACGATGAAGATAATAGTAAAGATAACTTGACTGATGATAAAATTTCTAATGTGAAAATAGAAATTCAATCGGAGAAACTAGATAAAATATCAGAAAAAAAAGAAAAGGATGAAGATCTTTTAAACTCAACTTTTAAATCCGAAACAAAATCTGTCGAAGCTTTGCAGTCAAATATGTCAAGCAGTGTGAACATACCTGACTTACCCAAAACAGAAGTTGAAAGGCCACCAAAATTTTTCACTTCTGTAAGGTCTCCAAGAACTGTAGATATAGATGTAAAATGCTGTAAAAACTCAAAAGGAAACTTGAGTGTTTCAGAACGTTTTCTGTCTATGAAGTGTGAAACCAAAACTGATGATAATAATAAAGAAAAAAATATAACTAATAACTTTGTATCTCAAGGACCTGAAATAGATGTTTACACCTTTACAGAAAAAGTAGATTCACCGAAAAGTATTTTATCAGATTTTCGTTCTCCTGTTAATAAAAATGTTGGCAAAGTACGACCAATTGCAAGAGTCAAAGGTACAGTTATTGACAAAAAATCTGATTCAGAAAAGAAAAAATATTCTCCTCATAGGCCAATCGAGGAAGTTGTTAAGCAACTGAAAGCTAATAAGCGTTCAGAAGATTTAAATGCAAGTCATCAAATAAATGAATATGGTACGCAAGACTTTGATTTAGGTATTTTATCTGAAAAGGACAAAGAAGAAGTTCCTAAGCAAATCGTTAGCAAATCTTATAAAATGGTAGCTCGGAAATCTAGCATTACGGGTAAACCATTTAGCCCGATAAATTTTTTAGACCAAGAGCCTATTTCTTCAAAAACTGAAATAAAAACGTCAGACAAATGTAACAATGTTAAAAAAGGTGGAGCTAATAAAACAAAAAAGCAAAACAAGAAAAATACATTGACAGATGACGATTTAAACAATTCCACGTTTTCACTCAGTAATAAGCCTTATCATTATACTTCATCAGATGAAAGTCTAAATGAGTCTAACGATGACGTTAAAGAATCTTCTGAGTCAGATACTCCAAAAAATAAGCGATTAAAATCTAAGAAATACAAAAGAATCACAGATGGTGCCAAAAAATCTACGTCAAAAGAATTAAAAGAACTTTCAAAAGATTCGTTGATTGATTTAAAAGATGCGTCTGCTTTATTAGGTAGTGAAAAACCAAGTAAAAGACGGTTAAAATTACTTTCAATGTGGACTGGCCCTAAAAAACATAGAATGGCGTCTTTAAATGCATTAGCTAAAGTCCATTGTTTATATGAAAACGAAAGTCGAAGTCATGTTGAGTTAGGATTAATGAGAACAATTGAAAGGCCGGCAATGCCCAGTACGTCTAAGCAAATTGCAGCGAAGAAAAAAGATACAAAGCCTAAAGAAAACGAAATAACTAATAGCTCAGAATCAGAGTATGATAATAAAAAAGGCAAGGATAGCTCTGAAAGTTCTGATGATAATCCACCTCAAAGAACATTAAGAGGGGTACCAGGTATACGAAGTGCTGGTAAATATTGGGATCCTAAATCTTCTACTTCATCTAGTGACGATAGTGAATTAGAATTCAAAGCCTTAAATTCTGATAAAAAGAAAGTTGCACCCAAATCAAGTCTAACAAAATCTGATAATGATAAACCGCCCCCTAAAATGAAAAAAACTGCTGGTGTACCAGTTAAAAAGAAAAGAAACAGGAATGAAGTAGTTATGGATCTTAAAGATATGGTGGTACAAAAACGTATGGCTAGTTTAAATGCAACTGCAATTTTGGCAGCAAGTTATGAAAAGCGTTCACCGAAGTCTAGTAAAGACGATACTACCTCAGATTCTTGTAGTGATGAGTCATTTACTCAGAAGCCAAAAAACGTAATAAGTTCCGGCGTAAAGTCGGAAGTAAAACACGAAGATACTAAAAAAGAATCTGATGAATCATCTGCGGTTGATAGAAAACAAAAAGTAGAAGTAATTGTCAACCAAGATACGGACGTAACGATTACAGGTGTATACTCAACTCATCACCATGAAGGGTTTTGTACTGTTTCTGGTATGCAATACCGCATTTCTTCTACTAGTCATACGCAAACTACAGCTACTGCCAACTGTGAAAAGGTTAGTACTTCCAATATTTTTCATACATTTCAATATATTCAATATCATTTTTTGGCATGTATTAGTTAAACATGATATAGAATTTATTAATACCTATCGTTGTTACTACCTGTTTTATATAGAGTTTTTTAGTAACCGTAGCATTTCTTAGAACTCTAATTTTTTTGTGACAATTTTCTTTTATTAGGAATGACTGACTTTGGCTCATTAGATGTTTATTAACAGACATAGCTTACATAATATATTTAATCGGAAGTTTAAACTAACATTAGACTTATTTTCTATCGAGTTTTATTGGAGGTAAGAATTGTAACTTCGTGGTATTATAACATTTCCATCTCTGTAGATTCTACATTATAGAATCAACACTGGCATTTAACTTGTGATACAGAGTTTTGATACACAGTAATGTAGCAATTACTATATAATTAAGCAAGCAGAAACTGACACTTGCAAATTGCAATAGATTAAATTAGCCAAAGCAATGAAGAGTACGAATTATTTTTTATTATTTCGCTCCCTTTTTTATTAGATTTTCTGATAATCTTCCGCCGTTCGTCCGGGCTCCTTTGAAAAACTAGAAAGACCAACTGCTGTTCTGCCAGGCAGTTCGTAAAAGGCGACCGATTGGCTATATGTGTCACTACCATTGTGTCTATGAGGAGTAGAGTTTCGCAACGTCTAACCCGGTATTTGGTACCACCGCCTTACATATTCCTACCGGAATAGCGTCAATGTTTCTCATTGTTGTGTTCCGGTTTGAAGAGTAAGGTAGCCGGTAGAATTATGCATGTGGAATCGCCATCTCGCCATACTGACAGCAACGCACTATTATCATCTTTAGTGTCTATAGGCGATGGTTTCTCTTTCATCAGGAGAACCATCTGCTTGTTTGCTGCATTTAATGATATAAAATATCTTGTTAATTAATTATATGAAACTAGCTAAGTTTTACCCGTATAGTTGCCGTTCCTGCAGGAATCCCGGGATTATAAATATCCTATGACCTTTCTCGGGTCTCAAACTATCTTTGTACCAAATTTCATCCAAATCGCTTCAGTGGTTTAGCCGTGAAGAAGAGACAGACAGACAAACAGAGTTACTTTCCCATTTATAATATTAGTATGGATTTCTATTGCAATATAAATGTGTTAAAATATTAATGATTTTAGCAATTTATAAAATATCAATAGCTTTTTAATATAATATGTTTAATATTCTCATTATAAACAGAAAAATAATTTCCAGCAGGAGGCTTGCCCCCGAGAGGATAGCGCTCGGTATACGCCTCTAACTGCATTATCCTCCATGAAACCGCCCGCGGATCAACCTCACACTCATCCCCACCCAGGTAAATATTATGTTTAAACTTATTTTTACTCCAGAAATCAATAATTGTTGGCTGAAATGAGTGTCCTTAATCCTAATGTATATATGTATATATATTAATGTGTACAAGCGATCGCCTGCGGCCGAAATTCGACCATACATTAAACAATAAAATCTCTTTTAAGTTTGACAACTGGCTAGCTTTAAAGAAAATATTATTGTATACATGTGTGTATAATATCATGTATGTCACATGAATTTAGTGTGTAATGTCTATTGTACTTATTATTCATTTTATATAAAGATGTTAGGCTACTACAGTCCTCTGCAATGGAAACTTTAACTGTGCCAAATTTCATACTCCACGGTTCATGGAATTGTCTTAAATCATGGAAGCCTAGTAATGTGCTGCCTGTGGCCAAAAAAGGCAGTCGTGCCGACCCGTCCAATTATAGGCCCATTTCAGTCACGTGCATACTTTGCAAGACTATGGAGCGTGTACTGAACAGCAGGCTAATGGCACACCTAGAAGCGAACGATTTACTCAGTGACAGCCAATACGGGGTTCACCGAAATCAGTCCACTGGGGATCTTCTAGCGTGTGCAACCTACATCTGGAGCAAGGCCATCGAGAAACATGGTGAAGCACTTGCTGTCTCCCTTGATATCTCGAAGGCCTTTGACAGGATCTGATATGATATTCTTATTGGCAAGCTTCCTTCGTACGGTCTACTTACTAGTCTCTGCGCCTGGATCTCAGATTTTCTGAGCAGTCGGTCGATTAGAGTAGTCGTCGACGGCTGCTCGTCCGACCAAACAGCTATAAATGTCGGAGTCCCTCAGGGATCAGTTCTCTCCGCAACTCATTTAACAAATTAACGGTCTGCTAAAGCCCAGTATCTATGGGTACGCAGACGATAGCACTGTTGTGGAGAGTTACGCATCCAGCACGTGAGCCATTATGGCACAAATCCGATCTCTCCGAGAGGCAATTATACGATTGTATGAAGTTGTCCTTAAAATCAATCTCCGATTGGGGCGATGCCAATCTAGACAAGTTTAATGCGACTAAAACTCGGGCGTGTCTAATCTCCATTAAACGGAGTTCATTTCACCTGTCTCCGTCTTTTCAGGGGGTGTCCATGCCGATAACTGACCACCTCGAGCTCCCTGGTGTTAACTTAACGCCTACTTTCAATTTTGGTTCGTACATCGAATCAAAAGCCCAAGTTGCCTAAAAAAAGCTTGGTATTATGGCGAAGGTTAGACAGTATCAGCCCGAGACAGTCCCTCAACCTTTATCAAGCACAAGTCCGTTCGTGCATGGAATACTGTTCCCACCTCTGAGATGGATCCACCAAATACCAGCTGGAAACGATTGAGGCGATAGAGAGGCGTGCCAAGAGACTCATAAACGACAAAAAAAGCTCCAGAGCCTCGCTCAGCGCCGCAGAGTAGCTAGTCTATCAGTCTTTTATCGGATACACTTTGGAGAGTGCGCTGCGGAATTGCACGACTTAATTCCGCCATCCCCGTTTTTCTATTGATCGTCGAGGCGCACAGATACTAGGCATCACCATGTGGTGGACGTTCCACGTGCCCGGATAAAGCAGTTCGACTCGACATTCTTGATCCGAACCGCAAGGGACTGGAATATGCTTCCTGAGTCTGTGTTCCCCGACGAGTACAACCTGGGGATCTTATAGAGAAGAGTGAACAGGTACCTTCTAGTAAAGCGCGTTCCATCTGAGGCCGCATCTTAGCTTACCATCAGGCGAGATCGTGGTCAAGCGCTTCCCTTTTTTTTATATTATACGATAGCAAACAAGCAGATGGGTCTCCTGATGGAAAGAGTCAACCATCGCCTATAGACACCAAAGATGTTAATGGTGCGTTGCTATCTTGTGGCGAGGTCTAATGCCACATGCATAAGTTTACCGGCTACATTACCCTCCAAACCGGAACACGACAGCGACAAGCACTGACGCTATTGCGGCAGGATTCGATAAGGCGGTGGTACCAGACCCAGTCAAGTCGATTCAGAACTCTACCACCTAGTAGTCACGATGTTAGTGACGCCTATAGCCACTCGCCTTTTACGACCTGCCTAGCAGAATGGCAGTTGACTTATTCTTCAAAGGAGCCCGGGACCAATACGGGGAAAGGAGGCTTATTATAGTGGGATATTTTCCATTACAATATACATTTATTTTGGAAAAGCATATTTTTTTATTTATTTTATTAAAAACATAAACAAGCATAATGAAGGTGCTACAAAAACTCGTCGGTTTACAATAATTTTAACACAACCCGCATAATGTCCTAATGTAATTAGAACTAGATTTTTTTGAAATTATTTATTATTGAATTAACTGTTAATCGTTGAATTGCCCATAAAAACATGGTTTTAGTTATCATTATTATAATAAATATTATAAATAACATAACTAAATTGTGCTATTCTTAGTTAAATAATAATTTTTCATGTTGTATATTACGACCATAAAGTTAATAATATTAAAAATTATAACATAAACAAAAAAAAGGAAATTTTACTTCACTGTATTCAAACTTTTTAAGCACAGAAAGTTTCCAATGATCACAATAGTTTGAAGAATATTTAACAATGAAATGCCGATGGAAGTTTTAAAAGTGATCTTGAATTGTTAAATTTAATATGTTAATAAATAATTGTGACAAAAATAAAAGTGGTGTGATTTTTAGTACCATTTTGATTAATTTATGTAAAGGAAAATTTACAAAAGATACAAAGGAATAATTACGTCAAATATTCTATTACTGTTTCTGATTGTTAGCTTCTGGTTACAATCAGAAACAATGATACGATTCAAGTCATCTGGACTTCGTTAATTTCAAATTTTTTAAAGTTACGTTTTTTTAGTTTTAATGATTTGTTCTTGAGAACATTGTTTAAAAAACAAATTAGTGTCCCTAGACTTCGAACAATCCTTTAAACATCCATGCTCTATTGCACTGACCAAAAAATATATATTAGCGCTTGTACTAAGGGCGGTGCATAAGATTACCACTTCGATAAAGCTTGGAAAATCAAAGGTTAATTTACATATATAAATTTTCCTTTCCCTGATATAATAACTGGAGTTTTCCTACAATTATAGCCTGGTGCATAAAATGTATACCCTGATATAAGCACATGTAACGAAAAGGTGCTAGGTTCAGGGGTGAATATTTAATTAGCTAAAATCTGTCTATTTACGTCAAGTTAATTGAAAACTAGGTTAATTCCAATCAGGGAACACCGTTATAGTCAAAAAATTTAAACCCTTTGTTTATATAATCTTCTATATATATAAAAATCAATTGCTGTTCTGTTAGTCTCGCCAAAACTCGAGAACGGCTGAACCGATTTGGCTAATTTTGGTGTTGAATCAATTGTTGAGTAGCAGGGAAAATTTTAAAAGGTGAGAAAATATAGGAAAAAAATAAGAGTAGTTAAAAAGGCAGAACAACGTTAGCTGTGTCAGCAGGTAAAGAATAAAACAAAGTTCTTAATTTCAATCAAGTAAATAATATTAAATGTGAGTGTATACATAAATCTTATATGATAATATACAAGTTGAAATATGTCTATAAGTTGAGTTACCATATCGTTCATATTTACCGTGCGAAATTACCTTTCTTGCACATGTCAATGTGTAAGAAAGAGAATATGTCCAGCAGCAAAGCGACAGGTATTCGCAAAATATTATAAAATTTACTTTCATTCAAAATTATTAAAGCAAAGAAAATATACAAAGTTCCTATTTAAATAAAATCAAATTAAAATATGGAAAGGTATATATTACTTTTATCAAAGCGTTGTAGCACCAGATTCTAACCCATTGCTTTAGATCTGGAAAAGGCACGTTGCCAAGTGTCCTTGCCCCCACGATTTCAAAGAACTCCTATTTATCTGTCGCTAGCTAAATTCTAGTTAAGCAATCTACACTTTAATTGGAAATCGACTGGTCTATTTTCCTACGCATTTCAAAAAAGTTCTTCTTCCTAATAACAGTATTATTATTCCGTGTATGTTCATCCATAATTTCCGGCAGTCAATTTAAAATAGTGTAACTCCTAAAATTGTTCTGTTTTTATCAAGTCTATAAGTATATCACGGGTTTCATCGGTTCTCGGGTACATAACAATGTTTTTAAAAACTACAGGCACAATGTAATTTATGTGTATAGTTAGCAAAGTGGTCATGTATATTTAATGGAGGTTCCGGAGAAACACACGAATTGATGTCGTTATAGGTGCTTAGATATTTGTCTTTAAATCTTTTTTTGCATTGTAGTCATAAGCCACAAAAACACGTGAAAAGCTCTTCTAATGGAAAGGGATCATATTTATATTATTTATTTTCGTAATTTTATTGCAATCATGTGTTATAATTATCATCCATAAACAGGAAAGATGTACATTGCATCTGTGTAGTGGGCTAGTACTGCCATATACATAAGTTAACCGGCTACTATCTTTCTAATACGATAATTAAAAAATCCGCCGTAATATTATCTGTGTCTGTTACGGCACTGATACTTTTGCGGCAAGAATAGAAAAATCGATGTCACTTTGGTAGTATTATGCCCCGTGTTGCTACGTGGTTGACTATTCAACTTACCTCGTATGACTTGCAATGTTCACAAATTTATAGATAGGAAAATATGTAGGATGTAGGTGTATATTAGAAAAAACTATTCTTGCATGTTGTTTGAATTAACTTTGTGTTTAAGATAAATATTTGTACCCTGTTAAGCAGAAAAGATCCAACCAACATTTTATTCATTTTAAGTTAATGCAGTTTAAAGTTTGACAGAGAATAAAAAAATCATAGTACAAAAAGCATGAAGCTGTAAATGTTCATTTAAAGTATTTGAAGTTTTGTTTCCTGCTTTGTACTATGATGTTTTGTTATCTGTCAAACTTTAAACTGTATTAATTTAAAAGTAATAAAATGTTGGTTGGATCTTTTCTGCTAAACAGGGTCGATTTAAAAAAGTGTGAAAGAAAGGACAATATTCTGTGTATATTGTTGTATGTGAATCTGTGTATATGAAAGGATAGTATTAGTGATGAGTAATATATGTTTTGTATTTCGTTTAGTTTTTCCTTTTTTCCGGTCTTATTACTAAACTTTTTTTAATCTGCTTGTAAATTAGTGTAATTAGATGAACCTCTATATTTATATGAATGTAACAAAAGGAGTTCGTATACGATTTTATAGCCATATAGTACATACATAGAACCCCAAATTTATAGACAGTTTACACTAAGCGGGTCTTCCGCGCATATGTTTTGCCCACAGACCACATGAGTTTCGTCCAACACATAACACAAAAACATGTATACAAAACAAATTGTGTTTGTACACATTTCGTCTTCAGCAGAGATATTGTAATTTGATGTTTTATAAAAGATAATGCGGTTTATTCATTAACTAGTTATTTAATATCTATATTAATCTCTATTAATATTATAAACGCGAAAGTTTGGATGTTTGGATGGATGTTTGTCACTCAATCACGCTAAAACTACTGAACAGATTCAAATGAAATTTGGCACACAGGTAGATAATAACCTGGAATAGCACATAGGGTATTTATCCCGGAAAAAATAGGCAATCCCGCGGGATTAACCAAAAAAATGTATAATGCAGCGGGCTGCACGCAGCAGCTGGTATTTAATAAATACAAAAAACTTATGGTAACTATCTAACTTTAACACGATAAAACTGCAGCAACTGACTTCTCATTTCCTATACCTCCAGAACCCTGCATCAGATCTTCACCAAATTGAAATGGAACCACACGGATAGTACATCCTCTTAAACAAAATATGAATGATATTATTTAATTACTAGCTGACCCGGCAAACGTTGTTCTGCCTTTTTAACTACTCTTATTTTTTCTATATTCAAATTCAAAACCAAAATTAGCCAAATCATATATAATATACATACACATACCCATATATATATATATATATATATATATATATATATATATATATATATATATATATATATATATATATATATATATAAATGCTGTTCGCCTGTTATATATATAGATTGTATATACATTGTATACAATGTTGTTACACTAATATTGTTATGTAGCTTACTTTGTTGTATTATATCCTAAAAATAGGTTAGTTATGATAATTGATAATTTTGAATCTAGTGTTTCATTTTATTGATAGCTCGTAATTAATATTTTATTATGCACTACCCAAGCCTTTTCTCTCAGTATCACGAAAGGTAAACTGTGAAAAAATGCTTAATAGCGTTAAGTTACGCCTTTGTACCATTTTTGTGCAATATAATAAATAAATAAATTAAAATTAAAACCGGTTCATAAACGACGAATTTATCCGCGAACACATATAAAAAGCATAATATATACGAATTGATAATCTCCTATCGATAATTCGGTTGATAAAATCTATATATTAATAGGTGAAGGGAAAAGTTTCTACCACTTTTTAAGACAATTGCGCGAACGGTGGAGTATGAAATTTGGTACAGTTAAAGTTTACATTGCACACATGTAAAGAAACTTTTATTCTAAAGAAACTGCTAAACTACTAGTCAGTCAGTTGTCAATCTTAAAAGAGATTTTATTGTTTAGTCTATGGTCGAATTTCGGACACATGCAATCGCTAGCATTCATAAATATGGCATGCGACGTAAATTATTAAAATTGAAAAATGCTTGTTACAGTACAAAGTTGTTGTACTCGCCTCCCCTTCATCGGTGCTAGGGAAAGTGTGTATTAGATGTTTTCTGTTGGGCATGGGATGCTAAAACACTAGTGACAATTTCAATAAAAAAAATAGCAAAACTAACTAAACTATGTAATAGGTAGATTACAAAAATCTCTCATTTCTTAAAACATATTGAAGTTAAACTTTAAAAAAAAAATTATCCTTAAGGCTTAAGTTATGGCTGTGAAAAATTTTCTATCGCAATATAATTATAAGAGTTCATTTGGGGTGTGCTAATAACCCTGTACCTAGGATAAAGGTATCGGTCGCTGTTATTGCAGGAAGGAAGCAATACTTGACATGAGGTGGGTAAAATGAAGCAATCAACATCCATTTCGCCAATCAAAAACTCGGTTATTCATGGTTAACTGGAACTTTTATAGACGATCAGTACTCAATACTTTTGACTGTTGAATTCCACGCTTTTTCAAATTTTAATGCATATTACCATAATACCATTTTTAATATATTTATAATTTACACTTTTTACTGTTCGAAGAATATGTTCAAAACATGAAGATGTCTAACTTACTAAGATTTCGGTTATAAATTTAAATGTAATAAATATTTTTTTAATAATAAGAATAAGAAATTATTTATTTATGGACATTTACTGTACAAAACAAATATATTCTAAATTAAAAAAAAAAACGAACCGAAGCTTATGCTAAAAAACTTATATCTAAAAGAAAAAGCAAAAAGTGATAGTGATAGTGAGAGTGATGGTAATTTGAATCCATTAAATCGGAATAACTCAATATTTGTTGAGGCTTGGTGAACCTCAACACTGGTTTCCAGTATCCCGTATCAAATTTTTAAAGATTTTATGAAATAAAATGAAATAACTTAATAAATTATTTGAATATTTGCACATCATATCGATATATGGATACTTAGAATTATGCACAAGGTATACTATAATTGTAAGTACATACACCAATGTACAATAATTTATAAAAACTAACTGCCAGATTTCTGCAAAAATATTATTTCTTTTTACTTTAATATTTTATTTAACATAGGCAACCCTAGCTCAGGCCAATAAACATTTTTCGTGGAATCCCGCTTTGAACAAACATTCATGTGAAAAATTTTGTTTGTTTTTGAATATAATTCCATCACATATATTACCGAAGTGAGATCTACTTCGCGATTTTATTGGATGTACGGATTTAATGTTTTTCTATTTAATAATAGCAATACGTTGCACAATCACTAACGTATTACGATTTAATGCATACATTACAATTTGAGTTGTATACTCTATACATTAACATGTGAAATGAAAAAATTGTACCCCTTTTTATGGAAAATACGCGAACAGAGAAGAAAGGTACGGTTAAAGTTTACATACAAAAGAAGTGCAGTAAGCTAATATTTGTCTATGATATGCATAAAAACAAAAAGTTAACTAGAATAAACATAACACACATATTGCATTTTTAAAAAAAAGTATCTTCACGCCCATATCCCCGAAGGGGTAGGCAGAGGTACAACAAGTGCACCCACGATTAGCCGAAGATACTTGGTCCCACAAATGTGATAGGTGGCAAACCTATCGTCAACCGGGCACTTTCCAATCCCGGGCAACTTTGTATTTCTCAGAAAACTGAAAAAAACACTTTTTTTATGTGCCCGACCCGGGAATCGAAACCGGAACCTCATGTGGTCAACGCCAACGCTGAACCACTAGACCACAGAGGCGAATATTGCATTTAACATACTTGTTTACCATAACATTCACACATACATTCATGTATATTCTATAAGCCTGTAATCAAACTTAGAAAAGATTTTATCATCTGTCTATGATCAAAATTATGGTTGAGTGTCGACCAGTGTATATATATATATATATATATATATATATATATATATATATATATATATATATATATATATAACATGTTAATCTGCCCATTCTAAGCATTGATATAAAATACCCAAGATACACAGTTCCGAACAAAACTGACATTCAAAACTGTCGCTAATTAAGTCTAAAAAGTTTATAGTTGTGGCACAAACGTGTTTTTTCATTTTCAACCTTAAGCGCAAGATTTAAAGTTGTTTTAAAAAAGCAATGTACAAAAAGCAATAAATTTTTGACTTAAGTTAACCGGTAGGATACGGTTTCAGTGGAGTCGAATATAAATATTTTTATGCATTGACTTACGTAGCATTTTATGGGTTTGTAAATTTTACATAAAAAAAATCTGACCGAAAACTGTTTTGCGTAGAACATTTATATATCAATAAAGCAAATAATTACCATTAAAATAATTTATTTATATTTCAAACATTGTAGGTTATTTGTTCTATTACACAGAACCTAAACATATCGGCAAACTGTGGGTGTATAGCCATGTAGTATTTGACGTTTGATATTAATATATTTAGTTTGCATAGTCTAACAGATTTAGAATATGTTGAAATAGGAAATTTACTGCAATGGTGACTATGACTACGTTATTAAGTTCATAGATTCTTACATTTTTCTTCAGACTTATTATATTATGTATCGACAACATAGTAGGAAACGCATTAATTTCCTAGAACTAACTTTAGCTTTTCGTAGGATTCTTTTTTGAATTAGATTTCAGTTTTTCTGTCGGTTATTTTTTGCAGTATTATGTTAACGAACATTTATTTAGTTATAGTATTTGCAGACGTACGAGCGAATATTGCCCATAGACATTTGCAATACGAAAGGTTAGTTGCCGGCTTTTGAAAATTTTATTGACCCTCCTGTTAAAAATTCCAATATCAAGGCTGGTCGGAAAAACTGAGTGAGGTAAGCTGATCCAGAGTTTGTCTGTTTGTATAAAGAAGGTACAAGCAAATTAAACTGGATGTAATCTCTCACTACGGCGTAAGCCAAATTCGGCAAAAGAGTACGGCAAAAATAATGACTTACCTACGTATTTCTGTGTTTTCCAAAATACAACCTCTTAGACGGTAAAATAGTTACCACTTTCACAAATAAAACGCTTAGGGCTAGAAATTAGAAATTTCGCACGAATTGACAAAAAATTAAAAAAGTGTTTTTCCGACATAACTTATCATTTTTCGGCTTTCAACAATATTTAAATCAAAATTACACTGTTATAAGTTATTTCGTATATTAAAATAACTTTCAGGCTAATATACCGATATATTTTAAAATCTTATCACCTAGCTCCTCTGCTTAAAATACTGCGTCAAATACTGCAAATCGGATTAAAATCGGTTGTTTCGTTCGGGATTTATCAATAACGGAAAATTCTGAAAAAAGCTTTTTTTACATGTTTTCAACATTTTTAACATAATAAAACAATTTAGAGCTAAAAAATTGCGTTGAATGTTATTCGAAAGATCAAACTCGTTAATCATTTTGAAATAATATATATCTTTTCAAATATTGAACAAAGTATCATTTAAAAAAAACTTTGGATTTTTGAACTTTTCGGATTCAAAAGTCTATTCTTAGGCATAGTTTTTTTCTTTGAGCTTAAAATACCTCATTTTAGCAGGAAGTTTCAGGTGAACTTTAGGGTCAACCAGCTTACAGACTTTTTTAATATAGATACATTAGTTGGTTACATAGGTGTGTTATATACATAGCAATCGTAGGAGATAGGTGTATTTAGTTTGGAGTATAGTTTAGTACATATAATATTATTGCCAAAGGTAGTTTTAGTTTAGATATTTCCTGTTAATTATAAATTTCTTTTATAATTATTAGGTTAGTTTGTTCGAGAGGTGTGTTACCAATAGGTATTTTTAAATTGAGATATAGTTAGTTATGATATTAGGTATAGAAAATTTAGAAGTTATAGGAAGTTCAGGTCGTAAGTTTTTTACTTAAATTTTAATAACAAAAATGTCGTATATAAATGATTAAGATGGATATTAAATATTATTTTTTTAAAGTACTAGCGGCCCACCCGCCCACCGAGATTTTTAATAAAATAAAGAAAGGTTAAATAAGTTCTTAAGTAAATATGCGCGAGCAAAGCCGCGGGTAACAGCTAGTGTGCAAATAAAACAACTCGTATATATAAACAGTCACTTAAAATTTATACGAGATTAGCTGCAGACCTCTGCATTAGGATAAAAGAATTCTTTGTGCTATTCTAGGTCATCTTATATCCGAGTCCAAATCCAAATTGGTACAGCCATTTTTTACGTGAGTGATTATCAAACATCCAAACATACAAACTTTAACATTTATAATATGTATATTGTATAGTATAAGATATCCGCAATCAAAAACAACATTTTATTAAAATTAAATTATTAAATTAAAAAAACATTCTTAACGCAACCTGTTCCTACCACTTAAGAAAGCTTTATCAACAACACGTATAAACAGAACAAAATTCGATGCTACTTATGATTTCCTATTGTTATATTAAAAGTTTCGTAATATATCTCCAAGGTTTCATATTCCAAATAATTGTGATCTTACAATGAATCACAATTATATATTGTTATTTTATATTCGTAGAAGTAGAATAAAAAGAATCACCTAACTTGACCCTCACAATAAGTAATCAGTATAATCAAACATTTTATAATCGTCAAATTGATGTCCTCTTCTCTTTTGGCAGTTGGTTAACAACTATAAAAGGTATTCAAAATTATTAATGAAAAAAATTAATCTTCTTAATAAAAAAATTAACTTATTAATGAAAAAGAATCGACTCCACTAATAATAACAGGATCAATTTGTATTATTCGACTAAATTAAAAGGAGGTTGTAATGCATTGTCCTTTTACTGAAAAAGTGACCACTGAAATTTTGTCGTATTATATTTGGAGCGTCGAGTAAATTTTTAAGACAAATAAAATAAAAAACATACATTACACCCTATATTTTTGTCACATAAACAACAAAAATATATTGATAAATTCTTAATCCTTACCAAAAATACAATATCTTATATTTTTTTAACGTTCATGATGTTGTATTTTACAATTTATCAGAGAACAATTCTGTATTTTTGACGAGCGGGCAATGACGTGAATGATGGGATTCTATTTGAAGTGAGTGCACAATTTTAAATTGTGCACTCATTTATAGAGGACGTTTTTGAGACTCTTGGGTTTTTATATATCAATGATTCTAAGTAATCAAATTTTGATTTATTACGTTCGGAATCGGAATCGCCGTGACCTAATTTATAGGATTGTTTGCATTGTGAGTTTAAGATTTATTTAAATACCTAGGTAGATCAATTACATTATCAGAAGAAAAATTAAGATGCTCCAGTTTAGTATCAAACATAAATAATTTACTCTTAAATCATCTATCAATATCCATAAAATAATTACTTATATTTACAATATATCCTTAGACGATCTGAGGGATTTATGATAAAATCATTGAACTAATAACGTGACTTGTTGATCCCAAAGTAAGCAAATTATTTACTTTTGATATATATGTTAGTCAACGAATCTAATACATAATAGAAATAAATAATATAAATACTTAAATATATTTAATAAAGGTCCAAACCCAGAAATACAAACACCTATGCTCAGTGCAGAAATGCTTGTCCTTTTCGGGAAGTCGAACCTAACCCATTGATTGCAAAGTCTGAGTCGCTAACGACTCGATGAACCTAGCGGCCAAATTAATATTTTTATTTATAAAATCAATATCGCGTTTTAAATCCTTCAGTTTAGTACCAACATTTATTCACTAAGCGGTAGATAGGTATGGGCTACGCGACGTATTGAATTCTCACAAGGCGGAAATAATTAAATCACATCTCAATGTAACCGTGTCAGATCCGATTGAGATCTTTCATATAAATATAAATTACTGCGTACATTGCCGCTATATTTGTCATAAATAATAACTATGTTAGCTACAGGCTACAGTTTAAATGTAGAGATAATTGACACCCTCGAGTTGGTCCCGGGGTTCTTTGAAAAAGAATTGCCGTTCTGCCAGGCAGGTCGTAAAAGGCGAGTCACTACCATCATGGCTACAGAATTCTGCATTATCTCGCCCGGGTCTGGTACCACCGCCGTACCTATTCCTGCCGCAATAGCGTCAGTGTTTGTTACTGTAGTATTCCGCTTAGAAGGGTAAGATAGGCGGTAAACTTATGCATTAGACCTCGCCACAAGATAGGAACGCACTATCAACATCTTTGGTGTTTATAGGCGATGGTTGACTCTTTCCGTCAGGAGACCCATCTGCTTGTTTGATATCTTATGATATAAAAAAAAAGTTTATTAAATACTTTTATTATACAGTAGGTTTATTAAATTCTTACTTATTTACGCACTCACACACACAATTTCTCAATCACAATAGTAACAAAATTTTCAATATTAATTCCAGTTGTGCAAACGTTATTTAATTTATCGGGAAATTAAATTCGGAATTATATTACTAAGTGCTATTTAATCCGTATTCCCGATTGCATTAAGTCGTTCGATACTTAATAGGTTTAAACTGTAATTCCGGAGTAGGGCCGATGTATCCGATTAAAAATGTATCGTTGACTGCATTCCCGTTTACTGTTGAGTCAATCGGGTTCATAATAGACTCGGACGGAGCGATCTATACAAAATATTAAACATATTTTCTACGAAATATTTAGTGAGCCGATTACCGGCCGACGAATACGTGGAATCGCAATTGATTTAATACAATACTAAACTAATAATATACACCCGTAAATAAACTGCTTTTAAGGAATAAATTTCCTTCTGTAAATTTGAGATAAACTACGAGACAACTACGTAATTTTAAGAGTTTTATATTAATTAGGAATTCGAGGACATGAAATTGGTGTTTTTTGTCAGTACATACTCACGCTTAACAACAATATATAATAAATCTTTTTTTATTTTTCTCATCTGATTTAGTAATCCGGGAGCTGCAAAAACGAGTAATTATTGTATATATATATAATTGGAATCTCGGAATCGGCTCCAACGATTTTTATGAAAGTCACAAATTAGGGGTTTTTCGGGTCAAGGAATCGATTTATCAAGGTTCCAGGTCCAAGAAAAGCTCGGTTCCCAAGATATATATATATATATATATATATATATATATATATATATATATATATATATATATATATATATATATATATATATATATCTCTTGGGAACCGAGATATATATATATATATATATATAAAAGACTCACACGGAGCAACATTAACGAATATTTAAAAAGAAAGAAAAATATTTTATGAATCGATTATGAAATTGATAAATTCACAGAACAAAAATACAAAATCATTATGTCTTATTTATCCCACTAATAAACAAGCACTTATAGTTTATAAATTCTGAGGGACATAAATACCTCCCAATAAACTATAACAAAATAATGACATTAGTCTAAATAAATCTCTAGTAACTGTACATTAGACGTTTTGTCAAATTTCGTGATAAATATTCTTTTTATGACTTCCTTACAAAATATTTATGATTTTGAAAACTTTTGTCTATTTTTTGTCTGTATGTCCTATCTATAACTCAAGTATGACTAGATTGACCTTGATGAAAATTATTGGTGTACACAGTGATTGCGCAAATGACAGGTCGTTTATTTTATTTATTGTCGATGAATTTAGGTCCAACGAAACAAGCGGGCGTCAGCAAATGTTTTATAATATTAACAAATTAAAATCTAGAAAATCTAATACACAAAGATGTTATCTAACTAGGAAAATAAACTTTTATTTAGACAGTGTTTCTTAATCTACGTTCTACACTTTACATAATAGTTTATAACGAGATATCAATTGTAGGTTCTAGTTGAGGCTCAAATCTATAGACTAAGTTAATTAAAGATTGTGTTTCAGGTTTGGATTCATTTCATTGGGTCACATTCGCAAAGGGTCATAATCTTAATTGTACTAATGATTGAAGGCCCGAATAACACTTCTGTTCCAAGAGTAATCGCAGCGTTGGAGAAAATTGAGTTTCGATTGAGCCTTAAACACTTGAAGTTTATGATTCCTAAGTTTCCCTTTTAATTAAGGTGTGAGCGAGATTGTTTCAGAGTTTTACTGTTCAGTCCAGGAATGTACGTAAAACTCGAAAAGTGGTAGATGACCAAGTTTCAAGGTGGTGTTGATGTCAATTGCGAAAGATTCTCCGTCTTTATTATATCACTAGCTGTTGCCAGCGTCTTCCTCCGCGCGGACTGATCACGCCCCAAGTATTCTTTTAAAAAATATTTAATTTACAGTTTTGATTTTCCTACGATTTTATTATTAGTAAATCCATGCAGTACTTTTTGAGTTTACCCCGGACATACACACAGACAAACAGTCAAACAGACAAAAATTCTAAAAACTATATTTTTGGCTTTGATATCGATTGTAGATCACGCCCCAAGTATTGTTTTAAAAAATATATTCAATGTACAGTTTTGACTTTCCTACGATTTTATTATATGTATAGATGATCTAAAAGGAGACATTAATTTATTTCAAAGTCAGATGAGATCTTGTTTACTTCTAACAGTTGACAGACACACAATTTATCTCAAATTAACAATATGTGTGCGATGACATTTCGTTTTACGGCTTACTAGAATCCCATCACTAAAATACTAGTTCATTAGTGTCTAAACAACGTGGCCTATTTGTTATCTCCGAGAAAAACCATTCCAACGTTTTCCAGCTTCAACAAACACAAAGCGACGAAATACCGGGAAAATGAAAACGCGGGAAAGACTAAAAGTTGTTGAGTTAATCATGAAAGCCGAACGCTAAGCGACTCACCGGCTTTGCGTTTTGTTTTGTTTGCCTAAGGGATAAATGTATAACAGCTCGGAGATATGTTTAAAGTGTGTTATATTTGAATTTGTTTTATTATTTTACACTGATACGGTGTTGTTTGATGTCTTCATTATGCGCGAGTGTTTGTTTTTGTTATGATTGTGTTGTCGCGGATTATTTTTTTCAACGTTAGCTTGTTGGTAAGGTTTTAAATGTTATTTATTTATGCTAATATTATGAAAAGAAAAGATTTTCTTGTTGTTTTGTAATGATCTTTGAAAATACAGGAACAATTTTGAAAATTCTTTATTTGACTGATAATTATAATTTATGCTCATTATGTCATAAAATAAAATAATAATAATAATTATCAGTTATAATAGACTTTTTGTAAAAAAAGTTTGCATTGTGTATATTATTATCGCGAATTTTAATTTTTAAATATATTTTGATATTATTATTTTCATGATTATATTAATATAATTTATTAAATCAAGTTGACAGCTCAAAAAGCTCGGTTAAAGTCTTAAGTTTATACATACATACATACCTATTATGTAATTATTTACACTTGAACCATAAATAATAGTAGAAAACATTTGTATTTATGTATATTTGTATTTTTGTAGCCTTTAAACTCAAAAACTGACCTTAAAAATTATTTTACCAGTAGAAACTACATAGAAAGCAACACTATTCACGAGTGACATAGGCTAATTTTTTCCCGATTGATTTAAAGGAATTAATGAGTTTTGTTCACGAGAGCAAAATCTTGAGTAACAGCTAGCCCCAAAATGTAGCGGTTTTGTTTTATTCAGGAAACGCTTAAACACTTAAACGTTGAAAAGGCAGTTTCATCGTAGCGGCCAATTATCTAAACGATTTATAACATTTGCTGTGACGTTTGATTCGTCCTCTTTTCAAGCATGTGAATATTAGTCACAACGGCAAATAATAGCACATTACAATAAGCCGACGTGAAGTTAGCGCCCGCGTGAGGGCGTAGCGAGGATGCTAAGCGCAGCGTTAGTAGAGGAGTCTAAGATGCTAAATGAGTAGTTACTCGAGCGTTGTTGGGATCTATTGGATTTTGCGATTAAAGTGTAAGAGAGTATACGCGTCGCAAAGTTGTATAGAAAACGTTGTTTTGACGTTGTCGAGCGCGTCTCAATCTTCTTTTATTATAGACGAAATGCTGCAAGAAATATAACCTGACAATTTCCACAGGCCGAAGCTATCGGATTTTTTTTTTTGGTAAGAGCCTCTACCATATGCGAGGTACTCCCCCCCCCCTTCCCCCCGTCTCATGTAAATCTGACGCGCCCGAGTGAATGTCAAAATCCCCTTTTGGGCTCCCTTACTATGATATAAGAATAGACGACTTCGGTCAGAAGTATCGTATATTTGTAGCTTGTGTGAAATATAACTCGCACCACTGGCTACGTTTTTCGGAACAAAAAGACTATTTAGATCACGGAAAAGCGTGGCTAAAATTTGGGCTTAAAGTAAAGTAAAAAAATAATTATTGTTATTGATCAATATTTTTCCTCAACCAAATTAACATGTTTAAACCCCCCTAGCTTCATTAGTTACCCGATTCAAGATTTTTCGAAGATATAAAAGATGGGCGTATCGCCAAAACGAAGCTGTTCACAAAAATTCAGCTTGTTAATCAAAAATAAAAATGTTCTTAGGAACATGGTCTAATAAGTAGTTAAAACACGAAACAACGAACACAACGAAATTGCATGTCATCTTTTGCATATGTTCCAGGATGGCGGTAAATATTTACCCTCGCCTCCTCGGTTGGTCCTCCCTTCCTATTAAAAAATATATTTGAGGATATCATACTTTAAAATAATTCTTATCTGTAGCGGCACCTGTATAGGAGCATCATATCACATTTTTTCCAAATCCTTTCAGCTATTTTTCAGCACAAATATCTAAACATCTAGATGTATTAGCTTATTTTAGTAAGAAATATTTAGGTGAAATTAATTTTATTGTTAGAATTAGCTTACAACCCATAGAAACCCATAAAAAAGAATAATAACTTTTAACAAGAAAATTAAACCGACGAAGAAATTAAAAGGCAAAAAATAATAAACCTTTTTTATTAACCTTGATAACTAAGTTCTTAAGCTGATGTAATGTGTACCTAATTAATTTTGAGTCGGCGCCAAACCATGTTGTGGTGGTTTAATTTATTGTTAAAGAGTTTTTAATGGAATTTATCGACGGAGATTTCACGTCGCATTGTTAATTTGATTTGGTTATTTCTTTCAATTTAATTTTAAGTATTTCAGATCAATGATTTTTGTTCATTGATAGTTTTGGCGTCGACTCAAAATTAATTAGGTGTACATACACTACATTAGTTTAATAACTTATTTACTAAGATTAATGAAACGGTTTATTATTTTTTGCTTTTCAGCTATTCAGTTATTTCGTCGGTTTAATTTTCTCATCAAAAAGTTATTATTTTGTAGTATTGTTTTGGCTATAATCTACTAATTACTATCTAACTTACCTAAGGGTAAAGTGGCCGGTAGACTTATGCATGTGGCTTTTCCATCCCACACACGAATAGCAACACACTATTAACATCTTTGGTGTCTGTAAGCGATGGTTTCTCTTTCCATCAGAAGAGCCATCTGCATGTTTGCTATCTAATGATATATAAACAAAAAATAATCAATGAAAGAGATCATTTAATTACCTTAACTTGATCATCCTGACCGCCCCGTTGGTCGAGTGGTTAGCGACCCTGACTACGCAATCGACGGGGCTCGGGATCAATCCACGACGGGGACATGCATTTGTGTGATTAGCATAAATGTTTGTATTTCCGGGTTTGGGTGTTTATTACACTAGGCGACGATCTATGCTCTTTTGTGGTACATTTTACTGAAAAAGTATCGCATTTTTTAGGTTTGAGTTTCAATGTGGTAGTTTAAATTCATGTCTAGATTTGTTATCTACCAAAAAAATACCATTTTATAAACATTAAAAAATAGAAGATACAATTTGTCTTAGAATCTTATTACTACTAACGCCATCTTTTATAAAACTAACGAGGTAAAATTGATAGAAGATACATTTTGTATTAGAATTTTTGAACTTATTAAGAGACTCTTCACGAATTGTTTCTTCATATTTGACTGGCGGCGCGCGGTCATAATGCCCTCGTATAAAGGCGAGGTTCACGTATAAACTGCAATAGCTATAGGGCCATTAGTTTGATCAGCTTGGCATCGAAGGTGTATAGTAAAACATTGAAAGGAGATTGCAAGAGAAGTTCGAAGGAATGTTGTGGGAGGCACAAGGGGGTTTTATGTCTAGATCAGGGGTATATGCGGGGAACAGAGTTAATAGAGCGTTAGAGAGTTTCACAATATGATTATTGTGAAATAGTACAGAAGTATTAATTGATTAATATTGTATTGAGATCAATTCCCAATCTTAGCCCGAGGGTAAAAAGCTAAAAAAAGATATATTTACGCCCGTATCCTCGAAGAGGTAGGCAGAGGTACAACGTGTGCATCCACGATTAGCCGAAGATACTTAAGTCCCACAATGTGATAGGTGGCCAGCCTATCGCTAGTAGGGCACTTTTCCAATCCCGGGCAAAGTTGTTTTTATCAGAAAACTGAAAAAAAAACACTTTTTTTTTTATTTGCCTGACTCTGGAATCGAACCCCAAGGGTTTCTCTGAGAGAAAAATTCGAAAAATGTATTCGTTAAGTTGAAGTACCGTCAATTATTCGTGCCTGCGTTAAGTCCAATATTAAGTCTAAAAATTTTGAAGGTTTATTTAAATAAAACATTTTTTGATTTTGATTTCGTAAATCAATGTAAAACCAGGAACTTGATTTTAGAAAAAAACTTGAAAATAAAAAAAATATTCCTAGTCCCAAGCCTGACGACACCTTTGATGCGAATGTAATGTTTAGGTAATACGCTGAGTTTTTAGGATAGATAATTATAAATAAAGTCCATACATTATAGGATGTAATTCTCATAAAAATACTTTTCTAACAATATTACTAGATAGAATAACTTTGCGAGCCCTTACAAAGCTCTGCTTTTTGCTAGTTAAATATATTTCAGTATTTACATATGTATTTCTATGTATTAGTATAACGATACTAGTCAACGGACTAACACCCATAACACAAGCAAATATTTTGCTTACTTTGGGGTTAGATCAGTAAGTCATAAGTGCAATTTGTCTCGTGAATATTTATATTTATATCCTTATTTCCTTCCCTTACGAATATTTTTTTAAAGTTAAATGGGAGATTCTGAAAATTTACACATAACTCGACTTAAAAATCTATTGCGGCAGGAATAGGTAAGGCGGTGGTACCAAATACCCCGGTAAAACGTTGCAGAATTCTACCACCTTGTATCTCTTTACACATATCTATGGTCAGAAGGTTACAAACTTGTACAGATGACATTACATCCCTGCTACACGGATAGCTACCTATCATTAACATCTTAGAGTTTTATAGATGACTAGAGCGACTACGTCCTAGAGTAGTAACATGTTATCAATATAATATTTCAAATAAACTTTAAGCCCTTTAAGGGGTAATATTTGAAAAAATAAAACTAGCCTACCCAAGCAGCAATCAAGCATGTTTAATACCCATAAAGCAGCTCATATAGAACTTAAAGTTCTATTGCAGCCGTACAATGGTGTAAAAAGATGCTTTTATCGGTATAAGAGACCTTTATGAGTTTTTATACAGCCTAATGCTGTACAAGGCCTTTCTTAGAGTTCCGCGTAAGCTTTAGGCGTTATATCTGAATATTAATACACTACTGTACAGCTTTAAGCAATTTGTAACTCATTAGGCTGATTTTAATCCTTAAAGCTGTACATTAGCTGTATTTTGTTTAGCACGGGAATTTATTACAGCTTTAAGTGTTATTATAGTATCACTCAACGCTTGTTTCTGTAAAACAGGACATGCAATCACCGTTCTACAGCTAATATTTATGGCGTAATTGTGGACTGTTATGCAGCCAATGGTAATAAAAAATCTGCATATACAGCTATAGTACAGCTCAAGGCTGTATTACTGAGAAAATTGTTGTTTGCTGTTTTTATATCTGCATAGTTGATATCATGTGGAAAAAAATCAAGAGGAATATTGAAAAGGAATATGTAAATATTATAAATTACCAACCAAGTAATCGTGATGAAGATAAAGCTGAAAAATTACTAATTCAGGTAAACCTACAATCGTCATTTTTATTAATGTTCAAGGAAAAGGGTTCCGTAACAAAAACATTAAAAAGTGATTGCAGGTTATCTGATTTATTATTTTTTAGGCTTATCTTCTTCATTAAGGTTACTTGGTTGGTAATTTACAATAACTGATTTTTTTTTAATGTCATAAGATAGCAAACAAGCAGATCGGTCTCCTGATGAAAAGAATCAACCATCGCCTACAGACAGCAAAAATGTTAATGGTGCGTTGCTCTCTTGTGGCAAGGTCTAATGCCCAATGCATAAGTTTACCGGCCACCTTACCCTCCAAACCGGAACATGACAGTGACTAGCACTGACGCTTTGCAGCAGTAATAGATAAGGCGGTGGTACCAGACCCGGTCGAGCCAATGCAGAGCTCTATCACCTAGTAACCACGATGGAAGTAACTCGCATAGCCCATCGGTTGTCTTTAACGACCTGCCTGGCAGAAAGGCAATTGGTCTATTCTTCAAAGAATATATAAAAAAGAGTTAAAAAGAGAAATAAAAATCATTACACTGAGAAAATATGTATTTTTTTATTTTTAACTTGCTACTATACGGAGTTTTACAAAAGCGGTATAGTAAGTCGAAAGGGGGTGACTCAGAGAGTCATTTTGAACAACTTTTGTTCAACGATTTGTGAAAATTCCCGAAAAACAATTTTGTTTTTCCATTGTGAAAAGTCACGTGACCAACAAAGTTTTTATGGAGAATCAATATTTTTTTCGCGAATTTCCAAAAGTCGTTTAATAAAAGTTGTTAATAATGACCCCCTGAGCCACCCCCTTTCGACTTACTGTACCACTTTTGCAACACCCTGTATATATGTATACTTACAATCGTTTTAAAAATATTATATACTTAGATACAATTACAGGCAAAAGAGTATGTGTTTCTCTTTGAAGAACTAATAATATTAAATCACAAGCACGAAATAACGTATTCTTCTTAAAAATATTTTTGTGATAGACCAATATTTAAAGGGCTTGATTTTTCGTTCTTGATCAACTTAGTTATATCAAGTTGTTTTCTTGGTCATTATAATTCACCTTTATCCTCCCACAAACTGGGTACGATACAAATACGGTTTTGGCTTCTCTCAATGGTTTTTATTATTTTATAAGGCATATTTCCCTGAAAAATAAAGTAAAACATGATTGAAATACATGTCCCATAAGTTACAGTTAACAATAAGTTGGTTTAGTTGTAAAGTCAAACGACCGACATCAATACAACACAATAGCGAAATCAAGTGACAAATATATGTTTTGTATTTAGGGTTCTTCAATTTTTGTACGCATCTCTAAACATAAGTTAAGTGATTAAAAGCCAATTACTGTACAATAGATTTATATAGGGACTTAGTACAGCCTAAAGTGTATTTGGACGGTAATTAAAAGCCAATAGCCGTATAATAGAACAAAAAAGAGATTCAGTACAGCTATTTGCAGTATGTCACCCTCCAAATACACTTTAGGCTGTATAACAAAACGCCGCCATTATTGTGTATTAAAAACAACATTAAAGAAATATGTTGTTAAATAAAAGATATATTTAGCAATAGCTAAAGCTATATCTTGACAAGCAACTTATATTATGATCATTATGCCTTTATATACAATATTGTACCATAAATACTTGTATATTCTAACCTTAAACACAAACACTTACCGTATTTTGCAATGATTTTATTTGTGTTAACTTGATTATTTCGTTGGCGCGTGAATATTTTGAGGAAAAACATACACGACTTCACAGTCATTTAGAATTTGCACTTTGAATACACCGTTGAATACTTCTCCAAGTCCAAGAATTTATCGTTTATTAATATATTTTTAATTATGGCGTCTGCAGATATAATGTTATACAATATCAAAAACAGATTAGTTACTTTTTATCATTTTCAAACACCTATTAAGAACATTTAGCTGCACAAGAGAGTATCTTAAGTATTATAGTTTCTTTATACACCGAATAACAGCCTTTGTACAGCCTATATAGCCTTTGTACAGCTATTGTGCAGCCTATTTAACTCTTAGCTGTACAAGACTGTTACAAGAGAGTATCCTTAGTGTTATAGTTTCTTTATACACCAAATAACAGCCATTGTACAGTTTATAACAGCTTGTATAGCTATTGTGCAGCCTACATAACGCAATAAGCTGTATAACTTGGGGCCCTTTTTGGTGTTATATCGGCTGTAGAAGCGCTTCTACAGCCTTTGTACGGCTTCGTATACAGCTTTAAGTTTAAAAATGAACCTAAATGCAGCCTATATACAGCTTAACGTGCTACTTGGGTATGTATGTAGAAGTCTTCAACCATCTCCTTGTCCAGTTTCATAAAAATAGATTTAGCGGTTTAGCCATGAAAGCGTACAGAAACAGACAGACGTACAGACAGACTTTCGTGTATATAATATTAAGTACAGATGTTTATCTCTTACTCACATCTGCTTGATTTTTGTTCTATAAGATAAAAAAAACCTTTTTGTCTGCTCAAGTTTTTACTTCCAGCAGATTTATTGCATTAACATCAAACCATAATAAAATGGAAACATTACATCAAAGGAAAAACACGTCAAAAGCAGATTTCTTCTCAATTTATAACAATAAAAAGCTTTGGGTTTTCTTTCATCCCAAGTTAACAAACACGAAAGTATTTCACGGGAAATCTAGTAGTGGAAACTGGATCAAGGAGACCCATTCAATAGCACTTAAATATAACAGGATTGACAGACAGGATATTGTGTTTTAAACGAGATACACGGTGAACTTTTTACGAGTTTTGTTCTGTTACCTTCAACATTTTGCGTTCGTTTTATTTTCTATGGAAATGTTTGATTTGAGGCAACTTTTATATATAAACGGTGTGTTTATCTCAACTAGTAGTCGCCTAGGAATCGATATTAGGTCGTATAATTTTATATAAACTAAAAATATCTGGTAGACAAGTTAAAGAATAAATAAACCATGATTCAAGTTGACCATATCCTAAATTATAAGGTGTATTTTAAGTTGGACCACAGGCTATGATGAGAATGGCGTTGATATGTTTTTTATAATGATTATAAGTTTTATTTTATCATTATATTTTTACTAGCTGCAGGGCGGAGCCCGCTGCATTATAAAAGTTTATGGGGAATCCCGCGGGATCACCTAATTTTTCCGGGATAAAAAGTAGCCTATATTCTATTCCAGGCTATCGTCTACCTGTGTGCCAATTTTTATTCAAATCCGTTTAATCGTTTTTGCGTGATTGAGTAATAAACATCCATCCATCCATCCATCCAAACATCCAAATTTTGGTATTTATAATACTAGCCGCAGCTTGCAGCCCGCTGCATTATAAAATTTTTAGTGAATCCCGCG
Source organism: Apodemia mormo (assembly GCA_036924255.1). Classification (NCBI taxonomy): domain Eukaryota; kingdom Metazoa; phylum Arthropoda; class Insecta; order Lepidoptera; family Riodinidae; genus Apodemia; species Apodemia mormo. Next base: position 19,855,306 of record JAUPFN010000016.1, read on the forward strand.
GGATCACCCAATCTTCCGGGATAAAAAATACCCTATGTGCTATTCCAGGTCATCATCTACCTGTGTGCCAAATTTCATTAAAATCTGTTCAGTAATTTTTGCGTGATTGAGTAACAAACATCCATCCGACTATCCATCCATCCAAACATTCGCATTTATAATATTAACTTTCCACCGTCGGTACTTGGTTTATTCCATTATTTTCTTTAAATATAGAAATATTAGTTTCTGCACTTCTTTCCCATTGTATACTTTAACTGTGGCAAATGTACTACTCCGTAAAAAAGGGTACGAAATTTTAGCTTCAGCTGTATGTATTACATACCATACTGATTTATGTTTTAATAGTATATAGTTTACTCACCTCTTACGAAGAGCTGATTTGTAGGCAAATGGATTATGCCTATAGATATAATATGGTGTAAAATCACAGATATCGATGGACGTAATAAAATTTGCGCGAATTGTTAAACGTAAATTCAACAATGCGACTGAAACATGAAAAGTAGCGTAAGTAATCCAAACAACTCGCCAATGGTCTAGACTCTAGAAAATAAAGAATGCCTCGTGGCATAATTATCTTTTCGCGTCCACAATACTTTCCACCGCATCAGTGACAAAAAATACACGTCATATTCAAATTCAGTGCACGTTTCACTTTTTTACCGAAGCACCCTCGGCAAAAACGAAACTACATAAGAGAACGAAACGACACGAAACTAATAACTAACTAATAAACTAAACTAACTGAACTAAACGCACTTCATTAAATAAGAATCAGTGTAATAATACAAATAAAACAAAGGTGGATACAGTCAAGCAAAAATTTCCCTAAGATTTTGAACCGATTTTCGAAAATCATATTTTCTCCAGGTCTCCACGTTTTGAGTCTTCTATATTATATCTCTAGTCTCTTAATGTATTAGACGAGAAGCTTTTTGACAAATAAGACACATCGCTTGATCTTTGGAAAAGGAAACATCTGTTTCCCTTTTTACTATAAGTTGGCAAAACAAACAGTCAACTGTCCTGACAAAAAGTTACAACCATCGCCTATGGAGTCCATAGCTTTAATATCCATTAAAACATAGTCTACACTCTTTGTCGTCGGCACTTGGTAAAATTCCACTTTCATTCAATATTTTATATTAAAACACTTGTACTGTTTCACAATAAATGTATTTAATAATTTATTGTGAAACAGTACAAGTGTTTTAATATAAAATATTGAATCCATTAAAACAAGTATGTGATTTTCCCCTATTGATCCAGGCTCTATCAAACAAAAGATTATTTAATACTTTTACGCATACTGTTACACATTTCTTAATATGCGAAAAAAGCTAAGCCAAATGCCAAAATTTACCGGCCACGTAAACTTATGCATTTGGCATTCCATTCCTGCCACACAGATAGCAGCGCAATATTAAAATCTCTAGTATCTGTAGGCGATGGTTGTCATTTTTCAAGAGGAGAACTATCAGCTTGCGAGACACACTGTGACATAAAAAAACATGCACAATTTCGACATAGCCTGATTCAATATTCTGCACTATTCCTATTGGATCCTCATAGAAACCATTTACCTATGAAGGTTCATATACAACGTCACCTGTATTTTGTTATGGAATTCTCCTAACAATGAGATAAGTTATTCAAACAGAAAATAAACAGATTCAACCTCCCATTTTAATGCATCCCTGTTAAAGTTAGTCCCCAAGAGGTTTACAACTACAGTAACTATTTGGCTAACTTTTAATAAAGAAGCTTTGTGATTGCTAGTACCTATATTATTTATTTATACGTCCATAGAGTATTTTTTAAATAGAGAACACCGAATCTGTCTTTGTTTTGATTATCCCTTATGTACATATCATAATAGTGAATGTTTGTATGTTTAGATGTTTCGATGCTTGTTACTTTTTTCGGAATGTTTGAATTACTGCTGGCGGGAGCGAGCAGAGTTTAAAGGTGTGGGGCTGTACGCCTTCCGCTATTGTTTTTATCATCGACTGACCCTTGCCCTTGGGCTCGGTTCATTGATAGGTGAAACAGGAGTCCTCGTTGCCGCTGGTGGCGACGGTGTCGCGTGTGTGGGTGAGTAATGCTTTCGTGTGTTCCGTTGGCCAGAGTTATCGTGTCGTCAGTATCGATGAGAACCTGGCGAGGCCTACGTAATTTGGAATAGGGATTAGTATCTGGGATGTAGTCTGCCGAGGCTACCATCAGCGGGTTCGGGTGTCAATTAGTGCGATCGAAATATCTTTTAGAAATATCTATCTCTAGAATGGGTCTTACGCACATCTTGTAAAGTATCACCTTGTGTCTAAGTGACATTTTACTGCATTTATTGATGACTGAAGAGATTGTATAACCGACTTACAACGAATTTAGTCCTAGCTTTCACTTCTTATATGTGTGGTTTAAATGACATTTTACTGTCCAGCGTTATCCCGAGGTACTTGACTTTCCTTTCCCACAGGTTGTTTGCTGTTTCACCCAAAAACCGGACCGATTTGAATGGACGGCACATAGATAGATGATGACTCGGAATAACTCATAGAATTCTTTTTATGCATGTTACTGCCGTGGGATATACCTACAATTTTTATAATGCTGTGGGCTACGGAATGCAGTTAGTGGTATATGTAAAAAAGTTTGAGAGAAGTTTCTAGTTTATTAGAACATTTATATGAACAAGTGTATACCATTTATATTAAAAATAGTAAGAAAATAATTAAAATGCTATTAAACTATAACAACTGACTTCCGATATCCGGTATCCCTTAAATCCTGAATAAGATTTTTACTACATTTATATGAGACTATTCTGAAACAAACAAGATTTTTCTAAATCGGTTGATAAATGACCGAGTTTTAAAACAACAAACAAACTATACCGCCTAATTCGTCTGTATGGATATTTTAGATGTTTTTGAAGGTAAGTTTTTGGTACACAAATTACTACATGATGAGCCTTGATGCTAATGAATGATCCTTGCCAGACAAGTTTTAATCAGAGGATATCTTTAATTTATTTCAGGCAGAGTATGAATTAAAATAAAGGATCTCATTTATGAAGAGTATATTATCTATACTATTACTATATATATAATATTATAAAATTGTAGATTTTGTTTGGTTGTACGCGCTAATCTCGAAAAATACTGAACTGTTTTGAATAATTCTTTCTAAGTTGGATAGCGTGTTTATTGAGGATGGTTATAGGCCATATAACATCACGCTCGACCAATAGAATTGGAGTATCAAAGAAAAATGTGGTTTAAACGGTTTTTTTCCCTTTGAGAGCTTTCCTGGCATGCGCTGCGTTAACGGTTAAAGTTACGCAAAAATCGTGTATGATCGAATTGGTCATCTTAAAAAGATGTAAAAAAAGTCCACGATAGTGTACATCTATCTATCTATTAAGATTCACATTTTATGATCCTTTTTATGGTAATCAAATTTGTTCTAGAATTAAGCATTATTTGTGACGGTGTTTTAATAAACACGGTATTAATCTTAATCTAAATAAATTAGTTATTCATCTCAAGTAGGTATTTAGTTTTAACTGAAATCGCCCTTTGCTTCATGTGATTTCAACCAATAACCTAATAGAATTAGATAGGAGATATCACAGTTTAAGATCTAATATTATTATCAAGCACTGCACGAGACGTGCGTGTTTGGAAAGGATGCGTGGTAGCAAAGTCAGACGGTAGCCTGCACTGGGAGATAGCATGCCGCATATAGTCGAAGTAGAAAACAAAGACTACCAGTAGATGTGTCAAAGGGCAATATTAACAGCTAGAAATAGTAGTGTTGACGAAATTAATTACAATATACTGAGTAAACTTCCAGGAGATAGCGTAAACTATACATTAATTGACGCCCCAGTAGTGTTACACAATGTTCCCGTGCCATTTTTTACTATAGTTTCAGTCTTATTGATCATGATCGTAGTGGGATGACTATATATTATAATAGGCTCTGTTGTACTCTTATCGTAGATATTAAAAAAACATAATCAAACTTCAAATGAATGTACCTACAAACATAGCAGACATAGGTTCAAATTCTCCTGGTTTTAATTAGCACTGTAGGTATGATTGTTTGTTTGAATAGTTTTCAAGTGGTTCATGGATTAATTAAAGAAGTTACAGTTCCTTTAGAATGTTACTATAGGTCCCTATGAACCTCTCCCTCTTATGTGGCGCAGACGAAGTTGCGCGGGTCAGTTACTATGTAATATAATGCACAGCTAAAAGAACACTGCAGCCCGCTACGTGATCAGAGTATTTCCCGAATCCCAGAGGAATAATAAATGTATCCCGGTCAAAACGTCTATATATTAAGCCTGGTCATATTACATTTAATTTAATTTTATCAAGCCGTTTATGCGTGGTTAAGTACCGTATAAACTTTCACATACATGGTGATATAATAAATACGCAAATCTGGATTTGTGTCTGTTTATTTATAAGCCAATGTTTAAGAAATTTAGAAAAGAAATAGTTGAAGACTAGGGTCAAACATAGACTACTAACTTTTTCAAAAACAAATCTCTGCGACAAAATCATTAAACTAAATAATTAAAAACGGATACACTCACAATTGTTCGGTGTTGGTTCCGACTTTTTTCGGACCTATGTAAGGTCCTTCCTCAGGTGAGTCGGACATTCGCTCGGTAGCGACTCATCTCGAACTTAACCCCTAAAAAGCTTATTAAATAGAGGATGACGGTTTGTATAAAATGAAAGATTATATTGAAGATTATTATTTTTTTATTATTAGACTACTCGCGGTCGAAGATGCGCGGGTCAGATCAGAAATAATATTTACTTTATACTAAAAAATATTTTTATTTTGGAAGCCATATTTAGAGTATAATTTTCCATTGTACTCGTATTAAGTCTTATTTCTTCCTTATATAGTTTCGAATCTTAACTAATTATTACGGCAAAATAGCTATCTGCCTGGATGATAATACTGAATTTTGTTTCAACGTTCAACGTTTAGCAACGTTCTATATTTCAATTAGTGTAGCCAGTATTTTAATTTTATAATAATAATAATAATAAATGTTCAAGGGACGAATTACATTTACTGATCTAACCCCAAAGTAAGCAAATTATTTGCTTGTGTTATGGATGTTAGTCAACGATACTAATGTATAGAAATACTGGAATATATTTACTGGAATATACTCCTCACACAAATGCGTGTCCCTGTCGGGTATCGAACCCGAGCCCCATCGATTGTGTAGTCAGGGTCGTTAGCCATACGACCAACGGGGCGGTCGATATGAGAATAGGTAATGGCGCAGACCAAAGTGTACCACTTATTGGGAAATAGTTATAAAAGACATGTAAGCTCAGTACGTTTATTTTTCATTTACATAGTTAAAAAATAGACTCATTGATATTTGCTCCCTTTCCATATTATTTGGGATGTATTCTAACCCCCTTTTAAAACACATTTCATTTGAATATATTTTCTTTAGTAAAATTATTTTTTAAATTACTCTACACACAAGTCGCAGTTCTAAAAAAGAGTTTTTTTTTTATTTCTTTACGCTGTGTTACCTAAAAGAGTGGAAAGATTTAAGCTTGAGAGGTGTCATTAGATTCAATCTTAAATATGAAAGAACGTTATGTTATTTTAGACCAGATCGCAGTCGGGTTTTATATTTTTGTAATAAATACTTGTTTCTTGGCTTATATAGCATTCTTCACTATACGCCAACTTTTTATTGTTCAAACTTAAACTAAATTTGCGCTCTAGAGTAGCATAATATGCTCAAAGATGCATATGGCTCAGGGAAGAACTTTTGCTATTAAACAATTGAGGAATCTCGAAACAAGTATGTATGACTTGAGAGTAGGTCGTTAATATTGTAGAATTCAGAGACGCCAGCGAAATGCCATTGCGAGTTGTTGTGCATTTACTTGTCAGCAAGGGTAGATTTCAGTTTCTTGGCGTCTTATTTGTCTAAAATAGATTTTCTTATTTGATTTGTTTACCTTTATTGGATACAAGTTTGTGTTCGCAGCTTATTTCTATTTAGATTTTACTACTTTAGGGAATGAGTTTCTGGAGTAATGGCGATTCGATTATTAATCGATAAATGGATGAGAATAGACATTAAAATTTGATGGACCAATTTTGTTTAGGCGGATTTCGTTACATAAGTGAAAAGAAATTATTAAGCTTTCACTTTATAATTTCTTTAAAAGAGCTATTTGAAGTGCCGGTAAAAATATCTTTTTAATTTTATATACGGCTTTTACTAGTTCGTACAATACTTCGTAATATTGAAATAATTGTTTTTACTTAAAATAAAAAATCAAATCTCAAAAGAACTTATTCTTTTTGTTAAAATAATAATAATATGAAACTTGAAACAGCCTTTACAATACCTACTTATTTAATAGCGGTAATTGCTATTACGTCGATCACATTACTTTATTATTTACGATACATTATTTAGGGCGGCGCGACGCGCGGCGTAGTCCTAGATTGTAAGCAAAAAAATTACAATTTCATTAATGACACGCGTAGTATTAGATTGTTTATGAGCATATTACAACAAAATGGCAACGTTTAGTAAATAGAAGACATAGGTGGATAGAAATTATGAAATGACAAAATTATCCAGTGTCAAAATTATCATCGAACTTCTGTGGTTAATTTGTTTATGTATATTCAAAAAAATATTTCCAAGGGGCTTCTACTACTTGTTGAAGAGTTACCGAATAAGATAAAGTCACTAATACAATACAATACAATAACTCTTTATTGTGCACCAAAATATATGACAACATAAAAGTAAAATACAGTTTAGTACTATGAAAAATACACAAAGGCGGTCTTATCACTAAAAAAGCGATCTCTTCTAGACAACCCTTGGTTAAAGAATAACAATTTATACAAAAGTGGTGCTACCTACGAATAAATGTACAGTTTTATGCACTTACATGATCAAGAAAAAAAAACAAACATATTAATTATATTATATAAAAGCATAGCATTACAATATAAAAAATAAATCAATGATAATTCGTATACTAATTCAAAATTAGATGAAACTAAAACTAAACTACTTGAAAGAATTAACGCTCTGTGCTTTCCTTATTTCTTCTGGAAGGGAGTTCCAAAGCATAACAGCTTGAGAGGTGAAGGACCGACTGTAATAATTTGTGCTTTGCGTTGGCACCAACAGAGAACGATTGTCAGCCGATCTTAAATATTTGAGCTGGTTGTCACGGAAAGTGAATCTTTCTTTCAAATAAAAAGGAGACTTCGGATCTTAAAAAATAGAGTTTTTCGAAATGAACTTAAGCAGTTGGTCTAAATGACCGCTACTGCGAAACCGGGCTTTTGGGGCGAGCAAAGTGCTCAGCCAGAATTTAAGTTAAGTGGACTAAGAGCCCGCCCTAAGGGTGTCTCCTGTGAGACCGAACCTCGGCTTAGAGCAGTATCTTGACGATTGGTGGGAGAGTAAGTGGCATCAGGATTTCGACTCGCCAACGGCTCTTGATCGGAGTCTCGTCTCGTCGCTTTTTCAAGGTGACGTGCTGACGTTTCTTTGAAGTATTTTTGTAGCGTCGGTAATTCTAGGTCTTTGTGCAGATCTATGTTACGAACGTACCATGAGCTGCCGGTAGCAATACGCATGAATTTATTTTGTATGACTTGTAAGCGATGTATAAGTTTCGGGCGAGTGTGAGCAAACACTATACTAGCGTATGACAACACTGGCCTAATTACAGTTTTATAAAGTGTCAATTTGTGTCTAAGTGACATTTTACTTTTTCTGTTTAAGAGATAATAAAGGCGACTTAATACGAAATTTGCCTTTGTCCTGACATTTTCAATGTAAGATTTGAATGTCATTACGAACGAATAATACTCGCTCGTTTAAAAATAGCCACACAAGAGAAAGGCATCCCGATAGAGGAACAATTCGGATTTCGTGTTGCACACTCATGTCCAGAACAAGTATACCGCTTCACGGAATACGTGTTACATAACATGTCTAAGTACAGGCCGCGGGGCACCGGCGCCTTATTCTTTGACATAGCCAAAGCGTTTGATAAAGTCTGGCACGACGGCCTGATATGCAAGTTATATGAGGTCGGCGTTCCGGACAGACTCGTACGTATAATACGCGACTACTTGTCAAACCGCTAATTTAGATTTCGAGTAGAGGGTACCCTATCTTCCCCCCGACCGTTAAAGGCGGGAGTACCACAGGGATCCGTCCCTCTCCACACCTATTCTGATTCTACACCCACGACATTCCCAGAACTCCTGACGTAGAGCTAGCCCTCTACGCGGACGACACCGCCCTACACACGTCAGCCTGTACTCCCAAGATAATCTGAATGAGATTACAGGCGGCAGCCACCACGCTAGAGGAATGGTTTAGGAAGTGGCGTATAGACGTGAACCCTGATAAAATTATGCCGCAGTATTCTTTCACAAAAGAATAGAGTAAAGCTGTAAAAGTATATGAGTATTTCGACGAACATAAATAGGTAAGCATTTGAGCTTGGCGCAAAATTGGGAAACGTGATCATATTTGCGCAATACTATCAAAATAAATTTATAAAATAAAAAAGCAGAATCTCAAATTTTCTTTAATTTAAAATTTTAAATCTCATGTTCAGTTCTCTAAAAATGGTCTAAACCAATATGAAACATTTATGTCATCTTTCAATTGTTTTTTGCAGTTTTTTTTTTTCATAAGATAGCAAATAAGCAAATGACTCTACTGATGAAAACGGACTACCATTGCCTATGGACATTAAAAATGTTAATAGTGCGCTGCCATCCGTGTGATGAGATAGTAATGCTACTTGAATAAATATACTACATTACCCTGCAAACCGGAACACAATAGTGACAAGCATTGACGCTATTACGGCAGGAATAGGTAGGTCGGTGGTACCAGATCCGGACAAGACGTTCTATCATCTAGTAGTCAAGATGGTGGTGACACATATGCCTGGCAGTATAATACGTGATTACATTTTTTTGTATTTTCAAGAGAACAATGCATTCTCCTTAATACAAGTATATTAAAAATAATTAAAATGTTAAGCCTGAAAATAAACCACTTATTATTGATTTCGCGTAAAAATATTCAAATATCTTTATAAAATTCGGTAGTCACCAAGTTACAGGTCTAACATGTTAAATGTCAAGTTTCTCGCTGAAATCTAAAATGTGACCTCAAAGGGGTTAAAAATGAGAATAATGACTTAGAACTACACAATTTTTTTCTTTTATAATGTACATAGTGCCGCCGATACAGACAATTTAATTTTATACACGGCTTTTACTAGTCTATATATATATATATATATATATATATATATATATATATATATATATATATATATATATATATATATATATATATATATATATATATATATATATATATATATGTATATGTATACTTTGTAATAATGAAACAATTGTTTTCACTCAAAATAAGAAAATAAAGTAATTTCAAACAAACTAATTGGTACAGAACCTGATAAACCTGACAAACCTGATACAGAATTTGAAACAACCTTTGTTAATTTTGTTTATTATCAGTAAGTGCAAGTGTAGCTTGGGATTATTTGTTATCACTGCTATACCATTGTATTGATTCAGCGTAGTATTAGTTTGTGAGTCAAGTACTAGATAGAAAATGAGGCTGGATTACAATTTCATTGTCTGGCCTGGCATAGTACTATGAAGTTTATTATTGAATGGATTACAACGCATTTCGTTGTAACGTAACAATAAACAGAATGTCAAGCGTGTGTAAATTATGAAATCTTAAAATTGTCCTGTATCTAAACTATTTTTTTGTGTACAGCCTAAAAAAATATTCCAAGGACACAGTGTGAATTAAATGGATTTCGTTTTTGGCACTCTGTATTTATGCGAATACAATATATAGATACACATATAAGTGTTGAAATAAATTTAAATAAATCTATCTAAGCACGCGTGAAAATCTCTTTGTGTCACATACACTAGGATGTAGCTATTTGTGATGATAAAATTAAAAGAATGAGCATTGACTTATGCCCGGTTTCTGAAGTCGTCAATTAAACTATTAACAACTATTGATCGTTTAAAGTTAGCAAGAGGATAAACTTCGTTTATCTCGTAGATGGTTTCTGAAGGCAAAACGAACGGTTCAATAACTATTGAACCGATAAGTCATTTTTAAGTCCACCACTAGATGGGTCTGTTTATAATGCGGAAAATAAAATGCTATTTTGGTAATTTTACTCCCCTGTATGATTATTTTTATTTGTGGTAATATTTTATCTAACATAAGTAAGTGTTTAAAGAAGGTTTTAATTGAAACTATGTAATTCACGACGATAACTATGGCTGTATACCAGTTACGCTAAAGCATTCAAAGTAAATCTTTATACCCTAGCATGAAAGAAGGTTTTCGCATGAATTTGGTCTTAGTGGAACCGAATGGAAAAGAATGATTTCGAATCAAGTAGCAGAAAGAGAGGGAACTATTATTTTATTAAAGAGAAATGAGATAGCTTTACACTAGTCACTAGTCACTTAAATATTTTGTAATATAGTTACTAGTTAGTTTGAGTACCGATCAAAACAATGTTTGTCGTTTGCTTTGAATTAAGAATATTTCTTTTTGCGTCAATTTCTCTTTTAGATATTGTTGGTTGTTACTTGCATTTACCTGATCGACTTGTGACATGTTTAAGTTAATATAAAATCATTATAATGGTGACTCGACAGCGCAGTAAGAATTTTACAGAAAGAGAGAAAACTAAAAAGTAATTATTTTATTTGAGAAGACGCTTTTTTAAGTGGTAAAAGAATTTGTGCATATAAAAATACAGGTAGGAATTTTGTAGAAGCTTAGAAATAAGATTGAATTGCCTTAACTAACAAATATCCAAGTAAAAGCTGTCTAGTGACCTGTTCCTCTTTGCAAGGATGAAATTTAATTATTTATCATGACAATATTAAACAAATATCATTATATCTGCTGTAAAAACAACGTTTGTACTTCGTACAGCAGTTTTATTAATGTAAGAACAAACATACATACAGACAAACAAAACTATTAAAATTATTATGTGCATTAAAAAGAAGCTACCTACAAGAGCAAAAAGCGTTACATAAAGTTATGGAATCGATAAACCGCCAAATTTGGCCGGTTACATTAACCTAAGTTTAAACGGAGTTTGTGTTATAATTCGTAGCTCAGAAACGCAATTCCTGTAGTTATCGGACCGATAGTGTTAACGAATGGATAAACTACTGTTAAAAGTACCTCAGAAACCGGGCATTAAACTCCCAAATAAAACTACAAAAAATATAAGCATACATGCATATCATACATACGCTCGCTCCTATCGAAAACAAAACGTAAGTCTCCTAGATTTAGAGATCAGGGTTTCAAATAATTCGGCTCCTGGGGAATTTATTTTATAGAGAAGTCGTTTACATGAATAAATTAATGTAAACGACTTAGCCATAAAACAGTGACATTACAAATTTAAACACCCGTAAATGCAAGTATACAAAACGTAATCCTTTACACAGAAACGTAAATACCATGCGGAATGCGCAAATATTTAAATTTAATTGCAAAAAAGGTATGGCAAACAATAAAAATGCCTCTTGCTTTATTCTAAAGTACTTGCGTGGCTCTGAAAGCGATTTCATTAAAGCACAACCACATAGCGCTTTGCCACCTGCTGTTAGAAAAGGCATTATAAACCGTCGGTAAACGACAAATTAGAGGTTATAGCTACCGTTATTAATGTTGTCGGTTACAACGGTTCATGTTCTTTTATTATTTTATAGAGTAATTGTGTTCTCCATAAATACATCACTTGTTTTCAATTTACACATTAGTTTTATTTATCGGGTATTAATCAATTAAACAGAATTGGTAAAATATTTAATGTAAATAGCGATCACTTGTGGCCAAAATTCAACCATAGACTAAACAATAAAATCTCTTGTAATTTTGACAAGTCACATTAGCCGTAAAAAAATAGTTTATATACATGTGTGTTACATGAACGTAGTGTGTGTAATGTTTATTTTTATTAATCTTAATAATCTATATTAATAATTTTGTTAAGGGGTAGGTACGGTAGACACGATCGAAACCTTACCTGAATCATAAAGGATAAAAAAATAATGATTTCGAGTCGACAACATATATCCGCAAAATTCGGATTGTTGAGTATTTTATTAAAATCGTGGTAAAATTCTAACATTGCTGAGAGACAAATCGGCCATATTTCTTTAAAGGTTACAAATATGTGGTGTAGATGGCGTGAGCAAGGAACTTATATACGATAACTGGAATTACTACGAAGCAACATTTGAAAAATAAAAATGTACTTTATTTCGTTCCTAATAAAGTTGACATTTTTTTTTTACATAACGAAGGGGAAAAACGTTCTGAGCAAGACAACGATATAAGTGGATGTTGTCCCTTTCTTGCAATTGCCAGTGTAAATAAAACTTTCGGATGGTAGATTTTTATATATTCGTTAATCGTTAAATCCCTTTTATTCGTACACGTCGATAGATACATTAGCATAAAATGTATTGTAATTAACATAGTGAGTTCTAAAATGTGCTTATTTCAATTATTACGTAATTACTTATGCAATTAAAAAACTGTTTTTCAAATTATTAGAATTACTTAGCAGTAATTTGCAAACCACGCATGGCCACACTTATATATGGCGATTGGCGCTTTATTTAGTAGAAAGAGACACACTCCACTCATGTCGTGGTACTCTTCGGAACGATTTTGAAGCGCGTATGCCGGGTAGAATGTAACTTCCTTGGGCGTGAGCAATTATTAAAGTATTGTAAAACGGAGCGCAGATTATCGTGAAACTTATTTTCTCTTCGTTCATAAGAGAGTGGAAATTAAAAAATAGCAACACTGTAGTCCTTTTCAAAATAACGTAATAGTTTTAAGAAGACGTCACTATAGTCTTGCTACTTTTTGATTTCTACTATTTTATGGGTCATTTTATCCGAGCGAAGCCGGGTTTTCATCGCCACGTCGCAAAGCAAATCTGAGATAGACTTCGAAACAACCGATTTAAATAAAATTTTGTAGTTATCTACTGATCGGACTAAAATAAAAGATAGGATATTTTTATCTTAATTAACCTTCCCTCGCCCTTCAAGTACCCCACCAAAATATTCAATACAAATATTTTATTATGGCAAAACAATGTTTGCCGGTCAGCTAGTTTACTATATTTCTAAGCATTTTATTTATACATATTGGGTTTCTGCACTCCTTCATAATTAAAACTCTAGCCATATTAAATTTCACATTCCTTTATTCGCATAATAGTTATAAAAGGGGTACAAAGTATTTGCTTCACGTATATAATATAGATAAGTTAAAACTTTTTACCCTCCAACATTTTTATAAAAGCTTAGCCAGAAATATTTAATCACTTAATACTCGTTAGTACTGTTAGACAATAAGTTAATTATAATTTATTTCTTACCCATATCGCTTACACAAGCATCATCAAGGTATTTATAGTTACTAACTCAAGTAGGTCAGTATTAAGTGACGAAATATTGCATTAAAATGGAGTTTCAGCAAGTGCCGACGATGGACAGTGTAGAAAACTTAGTCTCTGCTATAAAAATCTTGAAAGGATGTTTTTAACTGTTTCATTAGACCATTAGACCAATCGTTATGGTAATAGTAATATTGTCAGAGCCAAACAGATGTTATTTAATAGTTATTATCGTTGTAGTACACAAGATAAAGATTTAAGATGCTTGAAGAAGGCTAAGTAGGAAGCCAAAACTTCGCTATACTAATCGTGTATTAGTGTTGTTTAATCGAAATATTCTATATTCCTTCCATGACACAATCTATTAAAACTCTTGTTAAAGCAGGAATGCTAAACTTAATAAATAAAAGGAAAAAATGCTTTTGGGTTACGCGAACGAAGTCGCGGGGTAATCTAGTTTTTTTATATCATAAGATTGCAAACAAGCAGATGGGTCTCCTGATGAAAGAGTCAACCTTCGCCAATAGAAACCATAGATATTAATGATGCGTTGCTATCTTGTGACGAGGTCTAATGCCACATGCATAAGTTTACCGGCTACCTTACCATCCAAACCGGAACACGACAGCGACAAGCACTGACGCTATTGCGGCAGGAATAGGTAAGGCTGTGGTACCAGACCCGGGCGAGACAATGCAGAACTCTACCACCTAGTAGCCACGATGGTAGAGACTCACATAGCCAATCGGTCGCCTTTTACGACCTGCCTGGCAGAACAGTAGTTGGCCTATTCTTCAAAGAAGCCCGGGACCAACACGGGGAAGTCTAGTTGTTATATATTAAAAATCTCTCGCACTAACTCAAAAGTAAAGTAAAAGTCTCACTCACTTTTTGTATTAGAAGATTTTCAACCGACTTCCCAAATTGATAGTCCCATCCCAAATGGTTCTCAATTCGCCTGTATGTTTTTTAACTTCCCGCTACGTACGTAGATAAGGAAGTTACTGATTTTGCCCCGATTTTAGAAAATCGAGTTTTCACTAGATCTCCACGTTTTGAGGTCCTATGAACCTTTTCTATTTTCACGACGACATCGGTATGTCTGTCTCTGTTTGTGAGTATGTGTGTGGGTGTGTGTATGTGTGTATGTAAACATCTCATGACTTTTGAACCACTTGACCGATCGAAACGCGGTTGATGGCATTCGATTGGATTCCTTTCAACTTAGACTTCCTGAAAATTTGAACCAAGTCGGCCTAGGAGATTTTAAGAAATTTTGAAAAAACCTCAAAAAAAATTCGCGAAACAGTATTTTTTAATATAACTTCTAGATGTATGTATACTGATTGAGTACAAAATCTTATATCAAAATATCAAAACTGCGTCCAATGCATAAATTGCATCAAAATCGGTTTATTATCCGATGGGGAGTAATCAACGAAAATTTTTGAAAAAAAGTTTTTTTTGACATAACTTCGAAATTTATCAACCAATACTATTTTGGTATTCTACGATATTTTAGTACTATAAAAACTACATCGAATGCCGTTTTAGTAATCAAAACCCAATCTAAGTTTCAAAAGTTACAGCATTTCAAATATTAAAATTACGTTGTTTTTAGCAAACTTACTTAATATTTTTAAAATAACTTTCAGGCTAATACACCGATTGACTTAAACATCCAGATATTCTCCTTAAAAAACTGCTTCAAATTCCGTGAATTGGATCAAAATTGGTCAATTTGTTGGGATTTATCAATGACAATAATTTTAAAAAAATGAGCGTCGAAATTTTTCAACCTATCGATTATGTAGCTAAAGCAATATTTTAGATCTCAAAAATTGAGTTGAATGCCATTCAAAAGATCCAAATCGATTATCGTTTCCAAACATATACAGATTTTCAAAACTCACTATACTACCATTTTTAATAAAATAGATGCTTGAACTGAAAAAATCTATGCTTATAGTTTTTACTCCTTTGAGCTTAAAATTCCTTATAAAACATATATATAGCGGAAGATAAATGTAGCGGAAAGTTTCAGCGATGGCCCGCAGGGTCAAGCGTTTACAGATTTTTTAAATATTTGTTACCTCAGAACAGTGGCGTGCACAGGATTATGAGACTGGGTATGCGGCGGAGTATAGATTTTCTTATATAGATTTTTAGCGTAGCCTCAGCCACGCGACGGATCTCTAAGCCGGAAACCATGCCAACGGAAGATGTCTTAGATGTACTACTATTTATCTGTTTCACTAAATGACAATTGTGAGAACTTGTTACTTTTAATTTTTAGTAAGCACACATTATCAAAACATACGTCACAATCAAATAACATTTTAAAAAATCAAGAAACGCGCTAGATTAAACAAATCACTAATTATTTTAGATATATATAACTGTTTACTTTAATTATTTACTGTTTATTTAATTTAATTTACACACTTTCAAATGTTAAAATAATAATATCATTAATATATTAATATTTTAAGAAAACATATACAATAATAAAACATAATAATACACAATGCATATCACGTATCACATAAAATTTTAAAATGGCTTCACTTTTGTCAATAACATTTCAACAAATAAAACCTTACTAAACAAAAATGCATAATGTGAGCATACATTTTGTCAATAATATTTCGTCTATTATCTTTACCCGGATTATAGAACAAGGCCGCATTACCTGCTTTATACAATAGAATCATTGTGTGAGTGAGCCAATTACGTGCAGATAGGTAATTATGTCTCGCACACATTTACAATGTTAAGCAGAAATTTGGCGGCAGGACTTGGGCGTTCAATATTATTTATCGTTTAATAAACGCCTGGCAAACATAATGTTTGAGTGCTGTGCTTGCAAATAGGTGCTATTTAAAAATATTAGGCGTTTTTAAGTTATTATATTTTGTTTATTCATTTATTTATAAGTCATCTAAAACGTATGAACGTTTTATTAAAATAAAGGTAAAGCACTGCTTTTCTGCCTATAAGGAGCGCACGCGCCTGCCTCAGAATTCGTAATTTATGAACCGATTTTAATTTTTTTTGAGAGGGTATACTCCCCGTGTGGTCACATTTTAATTTGGAGGAGATCTGATGCATGGTTCCGTAGATTTAGGAAATGGGAAGTCGGTTGCTGCAGTTTTGTTGCGTTAAGACGCAGTCAACACCAAAATCGTGCACTCTGTCTATTTCAATCGGAGTAAACAGGAGCCCACTATCAGTGTAACTGGGCGGCTAGGTCTTATTATTAAGTAAATATTGAAATTTAAAAAAAGGGTAGATTATTTGTCAAATATTATTCGGTAGCGGTTTAGGTATGATGACTTCATGTTTTAATTGCAGATCCATACGTCAAAAAATTAAAGATATAGAACCGTTAATGATGATTTTAAGACTAATCTTCGCAATTATTTTCTATCGACCCAATTTTGTTCAATTATGTATCGGGTCCGGCCACGGTCTTTGACTTTTTTTTTATGGAAGAGGAATTTTTATTATATTAAGATGAATATTAACATATATTTTTAGTGATGTGCTATAATAAATAGTTTTTCTTAAAAAACTGCTTAAAAAACAACAATTTCAACAAATTAGGTCTTGTCAGCCTCTTAAGGGCGCGTATTCGATTCGTAACAGAAACTTCATGTTTCCAATTTTTTTTCAAATCAATATCGTAATAATGTGAGCAGATTATTCGTAGGATATTATAGTTTTTTCAAGATCAAGTCTTAATTATTCAATTGCCAATCAAATTTTAAACCTGCGGTATGTTTCAAAATTTGATCGGCAAATGATTACGCGCGAGGATTTATAGTGTTTTTAAAATAATTTCTTCTAAATAAATGAGTTCATATAACAGACTGGAAAAAAACAGTATATTGAACATAGCCTTAATTCACATATAATAAATATTTAAGGTTTCTATTAAAATACTTACTGGTAAAAGTAAATGTTAAAGTTAACTGATTTTGTAATTTTTAATATTATTTTTTAATATCCAACAACAATATTTTCGTCATTTCCGTAAAACTCTATGCAGGGATTGCCTTCGTTTTAAAAACCGTTATGCTTATATTGTTGCTCTATAGTGCACTAAATTGCAAAAACTAAAAACCTTTGAATAAAATGCTCACATTATTACGATATTGCTCTTGAAAAAAACTTGAAAACATGAAATTTTCGAATATATGCTCTTAACAAATATAAAAAAATATTTTATACATAAACCTTGTCCTGACAATAACGAATTTAACAAAAAGGGTTTTTTTTTAATATCATAAGATAGCAAACAAGCAGATGGGTCTCCTGATGAAAAGAGTCAACCATCGCCTATAGACACCAAAGTTGTTAATGGTGCGTTGCTATCTTGTGGCGAGGTCTAATGCCACATGCATAAGTTTACCGGCTACCTTACCCTCCAAACCGGAACATGACAGCGACAAGCACTGACGCTATTGCGCCAGGAATAGGTAAGGCGGTGGTACCTGACCCGGGCGAGACAATGCAGAACTCAGCCACCTAGTAGCCACGATGGTAGTGACTCGCATAGCCAATCGGACGCCTTTTACGACCTGTTTGGCAGAACGGCAGTTGGTCTATTCTTCAAAGGAGCCCGGAACCAACACGGGAATTGTCCTATTCTGTCTGGTTTGTTCCGAAGTTATATGTATAGATTTACATTTCGACCATTCATTTTTATTTATATGTATAGATATTATTATTCATAGCTTTTATTACAATAAATGAATTCCATTCATTTCAATACTTTGTATCATTGTTTTGGTTTTAGATACGTTTATTCCTAGTATTAAAGGCGTTACGAAACATTGTTGCATCTATTACCCACTGTTAACAGTGTAATAATGTTCAAATAGCAATTCTGTCAGTAGCTTTTGTAAGCTAGTGTTTATTGCTAGGAACAGCTTATATCTTTATCAATTCGTACTAATCTATAATAATATTATAAATGCGAAAGTTAGGATGTTTAGATGTATGACTATTTAGTTGAATGGATGATGGAGTCACGCAGAAACTACTGAATGATTTGGATGAAATTTGGCACACAGGTAGATGATGACGCAGAATAGCACAACAATAGTCCTTTTATCCGGAAAAATGAGTTTTTTCCTCGGGATTCCCCAAAAACTTTTACTTTTAATGTAGTGTGATGTACGTTGCAGCTATTATTATTAATGCGAAAGTCTATCTAACTGACTATCTGTCTATTACGCTTTCGCGTTAAAACCGCATAATCGATTAAATTCAGCAATGAGATAGTTGGAGACCCGAGGTCAAACATAGGAAAAGATATTTTTTTTATTTAACCGCAGGAACTAAAAAGAGGATGGAATATTGTATGAAAGATAACATATAATACAACTTGTCATATAGTCTATAATAAGAATGGGTAGCAGATGAACCGCACGTTAATAAACTCTTCGGTTCATCACGATTCTAATTATTTTTGTGTTATAGCACTCACCCCGTGCTTGGGAAAACTGAAAAAACTTTAAAAACAACAAAAAAAATATCGACAAGCAGGGATAGAACCTACGACCATTTCTCTAAAGCCGGGACGCTCTCCAATATTTTTCCATGTCTCAAATATTTTTAGTGATTTTTTTCTTTATAACATAAGGAAACAAATAAATTATGCATATTTGCATACACTTGTACTGTTTTACAATAAACTTTTTAATAAATTACTTAATAAAATGAAAAATCTATTTATTATTCATGTTTCCTGCTTATATGTATAAGGATAACACGTGCATTAAAATTAAATGCACAAAATTATCATACTTAATGTATATTAAAATATACTGATAGTTTCTATTTAAAATTTATAACAACAAAAAATAATATCATTAGTCTAAGATACACAAACAAACGTGGAGGTCCGGATCAGGATCGCCTCTCTCACTCCCTAATATTCATCAGAATCATTTAATATTTTTAAGCACCGGGTTGAAAGCTCTTAGAAGGTTATTAATCGGTGGAAAAGACGTCACTTATTAATTAGTGCAGAGCATAGTGGCGCATTCGTTTGCATAATTAAAATATATCCAAAAACCCGGACATATTTTAAAACCGGTCCGGGTAAGGTGTAAGATGAAACTTGATATATTTTTTGCAGCCTCAATAACGTTTCCTTGTTTATACAATAACGAAAATAGATATTAAGTCAACTTACACTTTTATAAAGAGGGAAGCCTCCTGGGCATTTAAAAAAATAGCAATTAGAATAATTTTGCAAACGAATGCGCCACTATTCTGTAATAAAATATATATGTAGATATTTACGAAATCAAGAATTTTAACGATATATTGCTCGTAAATATATTTAGTAAATAAAGCTGTACGGGCTACCAGTTTGTAACCTGTACACGTAGTTAGTTAGTTGTAGTTTGAGAAGGCGATAAATGAAGTGAGTAAAGTTGGTTGATACGCGATGTTTATTATAATCGTTAAGTTAAACGACTCGCGCTCGCCGTGACTGTATCGCCTCTGTAATCTGTTTATTAATGCCTTGTCGGCCCTTTTTATATCACCAATGTACGTAACCGTACAAAGGCGAAACTAGAGTAAATATAACTCAACATGTTTAAATAACTAAATAGATTTTTTTTTGTTTAGTGCCAGAATTGGGTGGCTTAAACCGACGCGCTGGCTGCTCAAGCGCATTCTCTGCACCATCTCCGGCTGCTCATCATGACCCAGGTAAGTTTTTTTTTATTATATTTACGCGGACCCTTTGAGGTTCTGCGATTTACTGTATAAATGTAATTTTTTAAGTGATATGATAAAAAAAAATGACTAATGTGAACGAATAATTTATTAACGACTTCAAATACTGTGACTCAGTAATCAGAATCATTTTTAATTAATACACTATAACCTAAAAGTAAATAATAATTTATGAAAGCACAAGAATATTAATTCCAAAACATATACCGATTTTTTATATGATTCAAATATTAATGGTGAGTTGCTATCGGTGTCGGTTGCAATGCCACATGCATATGTCTACCGACTATCTTATATTCCAAACCGGAATACGACAATGACAAGCATTGAAGCTATGCGACAGGAATAAGTGAAGCGATGGTACAAAATACCCGGGTGAGACGTTGCGAAACTCTACCACCTAGTAATAACGGTATTAGTGTCATGTGCAGCCAATCAGTCGCCTTTTACGACCAGCCTGGCAGAACGACATTTGGAACGTAATAATAAACAAGACACTTGCTATAAATAGGCGAAAATTGTATCAGAAAAGTAAAATATGTAGTGTACATATTGAAAATACAATACCACACACACTCCAAATGTCGTGATAAGCTTAATATTAATTTATACAGTTTAATAGATATTTCAGTGATTGATTTATGCCGCGTTCCCATAATCAATAAACCGATGTGACAATTAGCAACCTATTTAATAATAACGAGGGTTCAACAACTTGTGTGGTGATTTGACATTTTATAGCAACAGTTTTAACTTACTCCTCGCAGAAAATGTTACTACTCGTAAATAAAACAAGTAATTTTACAGATATAGGAACTAAGCAGTAATCGAAAATCAAATCATTACAGCCCGATTCCATTCAATTTGAATATTAGTTATGTGAGACAATTATTATGTTAAATACTTTTTGTGATTATGTCCTTAGATGTTCGTAATAAAATAAGCCAATTACAACGAAATTTCAATTCAATTCAAAGAATTCATTGTAAATGTTTAAATTGAGACAACAAAAAATTGTTTACTATCATCCACACAAAAAAAAAATAATTTATAAACAAAAATTTGTTTTTTGCCACGCCAGCTACAGTTTCCGAAATGGTCATGGTCTTTTACAGAGATACGTGCACATCTGTCCTGCCCTAGTAATTGAAATATTTTTAAAACACCGATGCAATTGCAATAATAAGTGTTGGTTGACATTGTGTTTCTGTTGAAAGGGTAAGGTAGCAATATGTATACGGGATTACATACTAATTGTTGCACTGATAGAAATACAGCATTAACATGTTTAGTGTGTATGGGCAATTATTATATTCCTATCAGGAGAACCATCTATGTATCACTATCATATAAAATATTAAAAACTGAATTAAATATAATAATTAAATCTAGTTTTATAAAATGACGTTTATTAAACTTACATCTCCATATGAATAAATTATGAATCTTCTATATGGAACTAAGCTGAATTTTGAAATTTCCGCTAAAGGAAGTTACTAGTTTCACTCCGATTTTCGAAAGTCGAGACCTCATCAGAGTGCTAAGTGTGAGTTTTTCTTTTCGCATTCGATCGTGAGCGCGTTTGGAGTTTACTAGGAATTTGTATGCGAATTGTACAGCGCCACCTAGTGGTAAACGTGGGAAACCAGTTTACCACTAGGTTGCGCTGTACAAATCACATACAAATTCCTAGTAAACTCGAAACGCGCTCACGATCGAATGCCAAAAGAAAAAATGAATATTTATATTAATTAATCTATATTAAAATTATAAATATAAATGCGAAAGTTTGGATGTTTGGTGATCCCGCGGGATTCGCAAAAAACTTTTATAATGAAACGGGCTGCACGCTGCAGTACAAAAGTTTAAACTAGTTGTTTAGTAGTAAAAAGGTATTATAATAAAACACTGTTTTCGTGCTTTAACATATTTTAAACGAAATGATTTTTTGTCGAATAATAACTCAAGTTATCCCTAGCATTATAATAATATTTTAACAAATATACTATAATTAATTGGATTCATGGAAACGAATGAACGGATAATTTTAATTTGTACTTACTCTATATTAGAATAAACAAATCCGAAAATATATTAAAACATAACGATGTACTGTAACCAATGCGACAAGGAATGCTTTAAAAATACAAATTTCAAACAAGCATAAAATGCAAAGTTTAAAAAAATAATCAAAGTTATAAAACTGAAAGAGATCTCTTTAATATCTCGACGGTGTAACTTCTTTCAGTCCAGTCGGCAGTTGGTTAACTAATTAATTCTTTCGCCGGCGCTTTTAAATAAATCACTTCTCAGTTGACTTAAACCTCATAAAAGTTGTCATTTAAATTTGAAATTTTTCTTTAATGATTCTCGATGTCACGCCGTGTTGTGTTGATCCTCATCTGCGGCTTTACAGATTAAGATAATTAAAGATTTATATATTTTAAGAATTAACAGCTTCTTGGTAAACATTTTAATTTATAGAAATAGTTTATACGTAACACAGATATTATGTGTTACGTAACGATATCAGCTTGAAACTACATAACACACCGTGTATTATTTAAAAATATTAGTTCGTGTTGTTTGTACAACACTGGCCGCTTCATGCGGAATGCGGCATAACCCAAGTGACTTTTGATTTCGCGGGAATTGGGATCAAAAGTAGTGGGTCATCCAGGAATAATGAAGTTTTTTTATGGTGAAATTTTTTAAACCGGCTTAGTAGTTTTAGAAATTACTTCGTAGGAAAAATCGTAGGAAAGTCAAAACTGTACATTGAATATTTTTTAAAAGAATACTTGCGGCGTTATCTATAATCGATATCGAAGCCAAAAATATAGTTTTTAGAACTTTTGTCTGTTTGTCTGCATGTATGTCCGGGGTAAACTCAAAAAGTACTGCATGGATTTACTTCAAATTTTGCATGAATATTACTAACAGGTCGGGTCAACATATAGGCTACATATTATCACGCTATAACCTACGGAGGAGGTGCTGTGCGGAGTAAACTTGCGGGCCACAGCTAGTTTCTAATTAATATGATAATAACACACTACTTTCATGTGACATACATAATAACATACAAAAGTCAAATATAAAAGAGAATTTATTGTTTAGTCCTTGGTCGAATTCAAGCACAGGGCGAGTCCTAGACTTATAAAATTTCTCCCGTATGAATCTACGCCTATTTAAAAAATAATCACTTGCCTTCTTGCCAAGCAGTTTGTAGAAGTCAAATAAAATACAAACGTTTCAATATCATCACGGTTACTAGATGGTAGACGTTCGGAGAGTTTGACGTGGGTTAAGTACTACCGTCCTAAATTTTCAATAAATTTTTTTCAGTCTAGGGTAAGGTAGCCTATGATGTAGAGATCTTATGATGCGGCGCTACGTTCTATCCACACGGATAGCAACAAATTAGGTATAATAATATATTTTAATGTCTGTAAACAATGATTTTCTATTTCCATCAACATGTTTACTTTCCTATAATATAATAGAGTATATAAACTTATCTATCGGATACACGGCCTAGTCGGTAAACTTATACTAAGAAAATCGCATCCATCATCGTATACTTACTGATTACGGTTTTCTAGGTAGTAAAATATATTGTATCCACTTACCACCACGGCATCTTTTTCAACCCATAAAAAGAAATAAAAAATCTATCTGTCATATATACATACAATATATATACTGTACATAAATGAAAAACATATATGTATATAATAAAATGAAATTAATAATTTTTAAATTGATAATTGAATGAGATAATTCGTCATATAATATAATCATAATGTAATGTGTGAATAATAAATAATTAATGAAATGTAAATTAAATTGAAATAAGGTACAATGTAACAGAAAAATAGCTCAGTGATAAGATACTAAATTAAACCAATTTTTGTTTTCATCCATATTTAGGTAGCCTGGCCAAAATTCTTCTTATGTATAACCAATACATTTCAATGAATCCTCTATAACAACCTTTCACAAGTTTTTGCAAATCCGAAACTTTTAGTTCAACTTTACTCTTTACGGACACCTTTTGATAGATCGGCACACTTAGCTTGCATAATTCAAATTTTCTTCAATTACATCTAAGAATTTCTCCTTTCTTTAATATTTGCAATATCCAATTGGGTAAATGCCAAAAGTATGTGTTTATTTTAGCTTTTTTTGTAAATCATAAGTAGCAAACAAGCAGATGGGTATCCTGATGGAAAAACTCAACCATCGCCTATAGACACCAAAGATGTTAATGGTGCGTCGCTATCTTGTGACGGGGTCTAATGACACATGCATAAGTTTACCGGCTACCTTACCCTCCAAACCGGAACATGATAGTAACAAGCACTGACGCTATTGCGGCAGGAATAAAAAACGCGGTGGTACCAAACCTGGGCGAGACAAAGCAGAACTCTACCACCTAGTAGCCACGATGGTAGCGACTCGCATAGCCAATCGGTCGCCTTATACGACCTACCTGACAGAACGGCAGTTGGCCTATTCTTAAAAGGAGCCCGGGACCAACACGGGGAAAAAAGCTTCACGACTTAATAAATTTATTTATAACAACAGTGAACGCATTTTCGACCGCGTGGAAAATTCACCCGGGTCTGGTACCACTGCCTTACCTATTCCTGCCGCAATAGCGTTAGTGCTTGTCACTGTCGTGTTCCGGTTTGGAGGGTAAGGTAGCCGGTAAACTTATGCATGTGACATTAGACCTCGCCACAAGATAGCAACGCACCTTTAACATCTTTGGTGTCTATAGGCGATGGTTGACTCTTTCCATTAGGAGACCCATCTGCTTGTTTGCTATCTTATGATATAAAAAAACTCCTTATTATATTAGCTATCAGCCAGTGAAAGTCCCGTCAAAATTGGTCTAGCCGTTTCAGAAATCAGCCGAAACAAACAGACAGACAGACAGACGGACAGACATACAAAAATTGTAAAAAAAATTGTTGTTTTGGTATATTTACCGTGTATACATCCATATGGATTTTAAAGCGGTTATTTTATTATTATTACAAACAGATACTCCAATTTTATTTATTTGTATAAATATATTTGTATAGATTATCTCAACGAAATCTATAAAAGAAGTGATTTTCTGATGACCCCTTTTGATGTATTGGTGGAACCTACACGACCTTGAATACCAGTTTTAAAAAACCTTGATCTATAACTTCAAAACGTAAAAATTAAAACCACTTTAAAACCTATCAGTCAAATATTTATATTATGGTAGATATCCACATATGTATATTATCGTAGATATACTGATGATTTGTAATCAGTGGTCATCCCTTGAATGGGTGAAAGATTAGCACCATACTGACCATAGGTTACGTATAAAAGTTGGAGTCGGTTACATAAAAAAGTCGAGTTGGACTCGGATACTAAGGGTTAAGTACAAACTTGTAGGTAGCCTTAGCTATACATAAATTTCATGATTATAGGTCATCCTATAGGTTGACGAGAGTATCTTATAGGTTCTGATTGCCTTGCAAAATCGTAAAATATACGAAATAAACGGTTGTATTTTTGATTGCGTTTTTTTTGTGATGTCACTAAAATTTGCGGTTTTTGAATAATTTTTTTTTCATTTGTATATGCTATAAGATATTGCTTATATCTAGGACTTCTATTCTAGAACAGTGCGATGTACCCTTAATGTTTTATTTCTTTTTTGAAATCACAAAAAAGCAAAATATGTTACATAAATGGTCATATCACTTGATCGCGTTGATTTTTTTCACAGCTGAGCGGGACCGTAGATCAGAGTATTTAATATAAATTTCAACTTACTTGATACCTCTACGCGTTCTTGAGAAAAACGGTCTTGACAGACAGACGAACAGGTGAACAATGAAGTGATCCTATAAGGGTTACGTTTTTTCCTCATGAGGTACTAAACCCTAAAAGACAGTTTCACTTAACTTTAGAAGTGTGTTTATTCAAACAATTCCTTTATAACTAAATCTCATTTCTTTTCTCGATACAAGAATCTCTTTGAATGTTGAATATATTTACACTATACAGATGTTCATTCACAGGTATACTATAGAGATATACAAAAGCGTATTCAATACAAATAAGCGTACACAAGCGACATAGTTTTCAAGATAAAACTGATATTCTTTCTAAGTTCACTTTCGTAAAGCTGAGCCTTCATCGCAATAAACACGTCCCGTGCGGTACTTCTCGACAACTTTCAGAAACTGCACTCGGAAATGTGAAAACTGGGAATTTCTTCGTGAACAGTGGAAATCTACGTATTTCACTTATTTTATGCAAGGCATATTTATAAGGAAAATTAGCTTTCGGGTCACACAAATGTTTAGAAGCAGGTGTAAAAAATAGTTTTGAATTCAAATTGCCTCAAAAAATTTGTTTTTGTAATTATCTTTAAATGTGGAACTCATTTATTTTGTATACGAAACGATCATGCAGTCCTAATTTAAACAAATACAGCTAATAATCAGCCATTTGCAATAGAAAACTGCGAATTGTAATTCTACTCGTAGTTAATAAAAGAAAAATGAACTCAATATTTTAAGTTTTGCGGTTGTAATCATATCAGATGCATATTTATAGATATACGTCGAGAATTTTCTTTTTAAGTAGTTTTTTCAAACTAAATACAACAAATATCAGAAGTGTAATTGTATTATTTCAAAAGTGCTACATAAACAAAATAAGAGAATTTTTTAAATAAAAAAGTTGCTTACAAACTTTAAAAATTGCAAAATCTGTAATCGACATATTTCTGCATCAGTAATACTTGTGAGTAAATTTATTAGTTTTGGATACGATAGGAATAACATCATCTAAGGAATAAAAGTCCCTTAAAACAAACCAGATTTAAAAAAGAAAGTTGCTTGATATCGGTAAAACGAGAGTAGAGCACTACCTAACGCTTCGCGTTGAGTTTTAGCAGTTGAAAGTTAAAACATTGATGTTATGAACATATTACGCGACGATGACACTTTATATTCGGGATAAACAAACTGTGTTTTTACTTATAATAATGGATTCAACTTATGAAGTTCTTTTGAAGAATACTAAAGTAACAAAAAGTTATCCTTTATTTATAAATCATGTATAAATTAATAAGAAATTCTAAGAAAATATAATTCAAAAAATTTACTTGCTTACTTGCAAATACGATCGAATTCACTAAAAAAATTTTTTTATATCATTAGATAGCAAAAAAACATATATTATGTTCTCCTGATGGAATGAGAAACTATCGCCTATAGACATAACTGAAGAATAGGCCAACTGCCGTTCTGCCAAGCACGGCTATTAGGTGGTAGAGTTCCAAATTCTTTCGGCCGGGACTGGTATCACCGCCTTATCTATTCCTGTCGCAATAGCGTCGGTGCTTGTCACTGTCGTGTCCCGGTTTGGAGAGTAAGGTAGCTGGTAAACTTATGCATGTGGCATTAAACCTCGCCACAAGATAACAACGCACCAGTAACATATTTGGTGTCTACAGGCGATGGTTGATCTTTCCATCAGGAGACCCATCTTTTTGTTTGATATCTTATGATATTAAAAAAAAAGGTGCGTTGCTCTCCATGTGGCGAGATGGCACATGGATAGTTACGCACCATCGACTTTTCCAAGTCGGAACACGACAATGACAAGCATTGACGCTATTGCGGTAGTATAAGGCGGTGGTGCCAAATATCCTCGGAAGATATTGCGGAACTCTATCACCTAGTAAACATCTTGTGGCGAAATCGGACAAACATGTCGCAACCCTAATTTGTAAAGAGAACAAATCTCTTGACAAAATGTTTACAATTAACAAATTGGTTTAACATGTCAATGCAATGGATACGTACTACCCGATTAACATTGTTACAAAACATTCTGTTAACGTCGTCGGTGTTTGTTATTAAATGGTGTTTGTTGTCAAACGTAGTGAAAACGTACGGTATTTTTAGAGTGTATATATTTTTTAATCTAACGCCGCCAATTGAATACGAATTTCCCTCCGAAATAGATCTGCACAAACGATGAAAGTGTTAATGGTGCGTGGCTATCCGTGTGACGAAGTGTTAATGCCATTTGCATAATTTTTCCAGCTATCTTATCTTTCATAAATATTGTATGTCACATTAATGTAGTGTGTTTAATGTCTATTATTATTATTTAAATATATTTAAAATACATATTATTTGACACTATTGGTCCTCCACCATGTAAATTTTAACTGTGTCATCCTGTACCATTCGCGTTATTGTCGGAAGAAGGGGTACAATTTATTTATTTCACGTATTAATTAATATACAGATAACCGCCTTAAGACTTAGACTTAAATGGATAACATTTTTTTTTCATCGAAACCGAGTCAAAAATTATAGCTGATAAAAGTCAAAATATTATAAAACTGTAATAGAAGCCGAAAAGCTTGAACACTAAAACATGAGCTTAAATTCAATATCTGTGGCTTAAATGTTATAATTACCAAAGAATGAGTGTAAGGTCGACTTGCACTAAACTATTTAAATACTTCTTAAATGAACTTAACCATAGAAAAAGTGGAAAAAACGATGGTAAAATTCATTCAAAATATTTAAATAGCTTGGTGCAAGCAAACCTAAATGTTGTAAATACCTGAGGAACCAAAAGATTTGTCTTTATTGTTCGTTTTCATCGATAGCAAACAATGGAATACAAAGAAACTAAAGCATGAAATACCTGAAATAATAACGTTTAATTAGAATATCATTTTGATATTCGATTTTGTAACAGCAATTACCCGTTCTGATTCAATGAGCGCCCATGTTCATATAATTAATATTTATGTGAGCTGAATGCCAACACATACATTATTAACCATGCCGATGTCACCGAGATCATATTTTCTGCCCAATGTTTATTTTTGTTTGATAAACCTTTGCCTGTAACTCCATGTGAGTGTATTATATTTTTTAATTTTTTTTAAGCTTTTTCCCTTTTATATTGTATTACTAGTCCTGTGTATTGATATCGTTGACTAACACTCTATCACAAGGAAATAATTTACTTATTTTAGGGCTAGAACAATTCGTATAATTGGTTCAATGTTAATTACTTACATAGTGTCGAACACTATTGTACATTTTTAAATAACAAAAATTTTTCAGAAACTACTTTATGGGAACAAGTATACCTACCTAAATCCTACCTAAAACCTACAAAGATCGGTTTACTTTCAAAAATACTTTGAACATTTTCAAAAGTGTTGCGAAACACAAGCCCCGTAATAGCGTCACATTTAACTTATCGGTTTATAACAATACAGCAGGTTGTGTCAGACACTAAAATCACTTTATATGGTTTTAATTAAGTATTTAACAATCTGCAACTGTTAACTATGTATGTATTGATTTAATTACGCTCATAATTATTTACGCGAAGTAATTTACGATCATCGGTGCAGTATTTTTGTCGGACAAAACATTTTTTCGAATTACCTATAAATTATATTGTAAATGCACTAAAACTAAGTATTTATCGCTTTAAAAAAACTTATGAATTCCGTATAGTTTGATGTTGCTCATTTGAAATAAGACCCAGCCAAGTGCGTTTCTAGCCATGCGCAATGTAGGTGTAATCCTTGAGAATATATTTTTTTAAATCCTTTGTGCTAAAAATAAAATATACCTAACTGCTAACAGTATATAAGTTCATAATTCCCTGTTGCGAATTTCCAAAAAATAACGTAGACAAATTTTATTACGTGTGATAACGAAAGCGTTAAAAATATACTCGATTCAATTCATTTGAGGCAGATTTACGGCTATCAATATAAACGCGGTCGGTATTCGAGGATTTTTTACTGAAAATATTTTTTGGTTGCTGAAACATGGTGTATGCTGTTTCCCCACAACGCGGCGGGCTCGAGACAAACACTTTTAGATTAATAAGGGAAGACATATCCTTTGCTTGTTAGAAAATATATATTTATTATTATACTTGCTTCTAAAATAAAATTTTTATTTTTGTAAGATTATTGTAACGAATAAACTTAGAAAATACTGTTATCATTATTTGAAATATAATTTAAGATTATTTATTCTGTTCGACGAAAATTTCCCTGTCTGTTCTCGCAAAATAAAAGCATATACTTATATGTTTGTATTAATCTATTAAACAATGCAAAACACTTTAATAATCACTAATTTATTTTATAGGTAATTGGTGATCACTAAAGTCGCATTTATCAACATCAACGATTATCGCGTTTTATTTGTGATAAATTGGATCAACACTTTTTCGTGCTTTCTGAGGCACGGGTTTTTCAACCATGGAACTCTGAGTTGCAATTAAAGTAACACGTTGCCCGTCCCGATGATTAAGCCCAACACTTAATAAACTGAAATGAACGTGATAATTACTATCCACTACTAACTTTTGAACTCCCGCCGAATTTGATAAATATGATATGTCTACCTCAGATAATATAAAATTTTGGGGTAAGCCCCGCACGTACGCATAAATATTTGATATAAGCGACGTAGAATTTCCCGGGCTTACCACAATTAAGGCAATGTCATGACATGAAGCTGTGTTGAAAGGCAAGCGCCCAACTAAACAATTTTAGCATCGTTTATCACTATAACCCGACCTAAACAAACTTGTTAGACGTGATTGCAAAAACAAACTATTTTGAATTAATTTGATAAAGGTATAATTATAGGTCTAAGTTACCTTCTCCGTTTAATAGACTATTATACTTCCCATATAATAGACAATTATACTTATTACTCATATGTTACTATTATAAATAATATAATCAATTATAATAAAATTTGGTTTTCAATATGCAAAGTTTATTATACTCCCCTTATAAAAGACAATTATTCGTAAGTTACTAATATAAATAATAGTCAGTTATAGTAAGGTTATATATAAAAACGGGATATATAAAAACGGATATGAGGAAGTCGTTGAAAATTAGTTTGCAATGTTTAGAAAATCTGTTGTTTACATACAAACATTGAACATTAAATAAAAGTGCCTGATCAATTTGAAAAGAGCTGATGATCTTGAAACGGCTGAACAGATTCTATTGTATCATAGCTAAGAACCATCTCGCAAATAATGCTTTAATTTAAAAATATACCGCAATCAAATCGGACCATCTACCTGGATACTATGATGCAACGGACAGACACACAGATGCACACCTGAAGCTTACAACACCCCTCGTTTAAGTTTAAAACATAAATCTATAAAGCGAGCTCAGGGCAAACTGGTGATAAAACATGCCCTCAAAAAATAAGATTACGGAAAGGAAACGCAAACAAAATTTTAATTTTTTCAATTTTTTTATGATAATCTCATCACAGCCTACACTTCAAAACTTACACACACACGCCAAAGTCACCACCGACGGCGACTCGGCCCACTGTTTCGGCCCGCCAACACTCGACACGCCGGTCAAGAATCGAAAGAAAGTCGAAAGTCGAAATCCCGGTTCCACTTACGCTCCCACTCATCGTGAAGATACTGCCCTAAGCCGGGATTTGGTCTCGCAAGAGACAACCTTAGGGCGGGATCTTGCGGGCGGGGACTCCTGGTTTCGCAGCAGCGGTGATTTGGACCAACTGCTTAAGTTCATTTCGAAAAAAAAAACAACTCGTTATTAAACAATTTTATACACAACATGTGGTAAACACCGGATACACTGAACATATTTTTTAACCCCCGACGCAAAACGAGAGGTGTTATAAGTTTCAGGTGTGTATCTGTGAATCTGTGTATCTGTGTATGTGTGTATCTGTGTGTCTGTCCGTGGCATCGTAGGGCCCTGGCGGATGGTCTGATTTGATTGCGGTTTTTTTCAATTGAAAGCCCTGTTTTGCGAGATGGTTCTTAGCTAAGATTTAATAGAATCTGTGCAGCCGTTTCAAGATAACC
Organism: Apodemia mormo; assembly: GCA_036924255.1. NCBI lineage: Eukaryota > Metazoa > Arthropoda > Insecta > Lepidoptera > Riodinidae > Apodemia > Apodemia mormo. The sequence continues at coordinate 19,887,573 of JAUPFN010000016.1, forward strand.
AGCTCTTTTCAAATTGATGTAAGGAATTAAATAATTTGTAAATGCTTTATCAATACTAAATTTTGTGTTCTGTTACTTTATTGATATTGCAATTACATGGTAACATTGAGCTAATACTTTGAGATTCTCCTTCGAAGATCATCAGCGTCTATTTAACTGGCAATTTTCATATTTAAATAACAGATTTTCTAAATATTGCAAGCCACTTTTTAAGGACTTTCTGATATTTGTTAGTACAAAAACTTGACAGACTTGTGAAGGAAATGCAAATACTATGGTACCATCCAACTGAGCTCGTGATGCAGCCTGGATATAGGGACTGGAACTGTCTGATGCAGAGTTTTAACAAGACAATCCTGCTTAGACTAAGTCTAGTTGCTATAAATACTAAGTTTGAGTGACTCACGATGACGAGGATTTGAAGATGGAGCTGATAAAGTGCTACCGAAACTCACGCGTAGAATGTAGAAAGAGATAAGATAGTCAAGTTCGGACTCGAAGGATTTTTGATGATGTTTACTTTCCATTACATATAATGTCGAAGAACTGAACATGGAGCCGTAAGAGTGTAATGTAACTCACAGATAGAAATTGCTAATATAGTGGAGTTTGGAGTCATTTCATTTGTTACAGTTAGATCTTTCTCATGATGATATGGCTCTGAAGATTGAGCCGAAAAAGTGACATTGGAACTTCAAGAACCCAGATTCAAAGTTCAACTACAATGAACTCCTAAACTAAACGAGATAAAGTTTTGAATTAGCACTTAATTTTCTTATATTGGCAAATAACTTAGTGCTGGATGATTTTCAGGATCTGATGATGGAACTGAAAGGTAACCATGAGAACTCCTAAACTAAATAAGATAAACTAATCGAAATTGGACACATTTTTCTGTTTGGATAAATACTCTAGTACTAGTCGATTTTCAGAGTCTTATGATAGAGCTGGAAATACTTTATGGGAACCTTGGAATAAAATTAGCAACACCATCGAATTTGAGGTAGTTTGTATCGTTATTTCAAGGACTTTGGAGTGGAATGGCTTCCAGTGCCTGATGATAAAGCTGAAGGATGTAACCAAGAACTCCTACACTAAACCAGGTTAACCCATCAAGTGGGGAAAAAAATCAGTTTGTTTTTGCAAACAATTTGGTGCTAGACGATTTTTAGTATCTGATGATGGCATTGGAACGTAATCATGGGAACTTCTAAACCAAACACGATAAATCTATCGAATTTCGGTTCTTTTGTTGTGTTTTAACAAACATCCTGGTACTAGACGATTTCTGGGGTCTTATAATAGAGCCAAAAATGGAGGTCATGGGAACTTTGAAATAAAATGGAGTAATTTTTTACAAGGTTTTTGAAGCACGTTGTTTATTAGTGCCTGACAATAGAACTGGAAAAAGTCTATAATAACTTATAAGCAAATCCAAATAAACTCATTAAGTGTGGGCTGCTTGGGTTTGTTTTGACATATACTTTGGTGCTGAATAATTTTTAGGATCTGAAGGTGAAACTAGAAGATGACCATGATAATTTTGGAACTAAACAAGAAAAATGATGTGGTGTCGCGGGACACCAGGTAGGAACGAACTTCCTTCGGCTAAACGGCACTACTCGCTTGTGTACGCGACTGTCACGCCTGCGCACGTCTCATTTAACGCTTTTATTCCACGCATTTTTCTTACGGTTTTACTATCACATTTTTTTCAGTTCGGTCGCGCAGCAAAAGCCCTATCCCCTCCAAGCCTGCCGTAAGGAACTTCGTTCCAATAAAACCATTGAGCCCTGTGTTGGTTCGAGCTCCTTTGAAGAATAGGCCAACTGTCGTTCTGCCATGCAGGTCGTAAAAAGCGACCGATTAGCTATGCGAGTGACTACCATCCTGGCTACTAGGTGATAGAATTGTGCATTGTCTCGACCGGTTCTGGTACCACCACCTTACCTATTCCTGCCGCGATAGCGTCAGTGCTTGTCACTGTCGTGTTCTGGTTTGAAGGGGAAAGGTAGCTGGTAAACTTATGCATGTGGCATTAGACCTCGCCACAAGACAGCAAAGCACAATTTACATCTTTGGTGTCTACAGGCGATGGTTGACTCTTTCCATCAGGAGACCTATCAGCTTGTTTGCTATCTTACGATATAAAAAAACGAGAGCTTAGATTCATTTGTTCGGTTTTGACAAATACTCTAATGCTAGATGCTTTCCAGGGTCTTATAATGAAGCAGGAAGGAGAAAGTCTTTGGAGCAGAATAGCTTCCGGTGTGATGATAGTGGGAAGAAGTCCATGAGAAATACTAAGCTAACCCAGAAGAACCCATTGAGTGTGGGTTGCTTCGGTTTGTTTTAGCATATTTTTTGGTGCTAGATGATTTTTTGAATTTATTAATGGAAATTGAAAGTGGCTATGGGAACCTTTGAAATAAACAAGTTAAACCTATTGAGTTTGGACTTATTTCGTCTATTTTGAGAGATACTTAGGTGTTAGATAATTTCTGTGGTCCTATGATAAAGCAGGCGATTTGGGGTTCATTTGGTTCGTTCTAATAAGGAATTTGAAACAGAATGACTTCCAGTTTCTCAAGATAAAACTGAAAAAAGTTCATGAAATCTCGCTAAGCCAGACGGACCCATCTAGTATGGGTTAATTGGGTTTGTTTTGGTATACTGTTTGGTGCTGATTTCAAGAATCTATTGATGTAACTTGAAGGTGGCTATAGGATCTTTTAAACTAAACAAGACAAACTCAACGCGTTTGAACTTATTTGTTCTGTTTTGACAAATAATCTGGTGTTAGATGATTTTCAGGCTCTCACGATAAAGTGGCAGAAGGTCATGGAAACAAACCCGTTTGAATTCTTCTTTTTTCTGTTTTCCAGTGTCTGATAATAAAGCTGGAAGAGGTCAATTATAACGTTTAAGCTAATCTAGATATATCGAATGTTGGCTAATTCGGTTTATTTTGGCAAATAGGTGCCGGATGTTTTCTAAGATAAAATAATGATGGAACTGAAAGGTGGCCATCGGAGATTGGGCTGATATCGTTGGCTTTTATTACTAGGAGATTCGCAGGGTTTGATAATATAAATAGAAAGTGGCCATGGAACTTCTGATATAAACAAAATAAGTCCATTGAGTGTGGTCTCATTTGTTGTATTTTACATACACTCTGTATCAAAATGATTTCCAGGACTACATAGTAGAGCTGGAGGCCATGGGAGATTTGCAATAAAATAACCCAAGCTCATTGAGTAAGAAACCATGGTAATCTTAACTTGATGCCGCAAGATCCCCTTTCGTAGATCATCAGGTATTTCACGTTTTACTCTTAAAATAATGCGTATAAAGCGGAATGGCGGTCTGAGGATGTGTCGGGGATTTTTGAAAATTTTAATTTTATCTTGTATCTATAGCAATAATATAATGCGGTAATCCAGTTATAACCGGTTGTAATTATTAATGAATAGTATCTCGGCTATGACATCTTGAGTTTATAGTGAATATTGATAACATGAATAGAAGGCTATCTAAAAAAAATACTCAACTCACATATACTCAAGTTCGTATTTAATATTTAATTTAATATAAATAATCTATTATTGATACACTTTGGACATAGATCAATTATTAAAAAATACGTTAATTACGAATTAAATTACGAATTCAACAAGTACGTTGGCGTCACAGACTACATAAATACTAATAGACACGGCGTTGGACGGAAAACGCTAAGCTGCTCATATGAGCAAACTCTTGCAAATGTCAAACGATTGTAGATATATTATTATATCGTGAAAACAATAAAAAATTACCATGTTGTGCTATTTTATCGCACCGATTACAAAGCCAAGGCTTAAAAAATACCCCTAGAATGATCTTATTTCATCTTTAAGTACTATAACTCTGTATTACTGGGTATAAACGCAAGAGAGGAGACCCGTTTCCATCAGGAGACCCATCTGCTCGTTTGCTACATATCTTATGATATAAAAAAAAGCAACACTGGTGACGTAAGAAAATGCCTTAAAAGGCATATCCAATTTAATCCGTGTTTAGCGTGAATGAAATTGACAGAACTTTATCTAAGTATACATATAATAAAATCGTAGGAAAGTCAAAACTGTACATTGAATATATTTTTAAAAGAATACTTGTGGCGTGATCTACATTTAATATCAAAGCCAAAAATATAGATTTTAGAATTTTTGTCTGTTTGTCTGTATGTATGTTCGGGGTAAACTCAAAAAGTAATGCATGGATTTATTTCAAATTTTGCATGAATATTACTAAAACGTCGAGTCAACATATAGGCTACATATTATCACGCTATCAACTGCGAGGGAAGGAGCTGTGCGGAGTAAATGCAATTCTCGCGGACGAAATCGCAGGCAACAGCTAGTAATATAATAAAATTGGAACTTTCAAAAAATTAGCTATGAAAATTTTTATAAGTGGTTAAATTTAAAATTAAGTATAAACCTTATAAGCAACTAGGTTAAGACCTCTTTCAAGAATAAACTATCTGCCTTCCTTTCCAGGCAGCACGCAAAAAGTTTCCGAAGACTAAAGATGTCACTACTTTTGTGGCTATTTTGTGGTAGAAATTTACATTTCGCCCCGGGTGTAATTCAAACGTCTTACCCGTTCCTGTTGCAATAAAATCAATGAGTGTCCCTTTTGTGTCCCAACTTTAAGGATTAAGGTAGCCGATAAATTATCAGGGCGAGCGAAACGAGCCCTACACTAGGCGACTTTCTATGCACTTTTGTGGTACATTTTACTGGAAAAATATCGCACTTTTAAGTTTGAGCTTTGACGTGGTAGTTTAAATTCATGTCGAAATATGTTCTAAAATTAAAATACCATGTTATAAACATCAAAAAATAGAAGATACGTGTTGTATTAGAATTTTATTACTACTAACGCCATCTATTACAAAACTAACGAATTAAAATGCTACAAAGCTACACTAGGCGACGATCTATGCCCTTTTATGGTACATTTTACTGAAAAAATATCGCACTTTTAGGTTTGAGCTTTGGCTTGGTAGTTTTAATTCATTTTTATTCACTCCGTTTTAATACAATATAATTCTATTAATACACTTGTACTTTTTAACTTCCTGCTACGTATGTAGATAAGGAAGTTACTGATTTAGTAAGTAAGTAAAACAAGTGTTTTCTTGCTGTTTCTTGTGACTTAGTAATTGAGACATTTCGATATTTCTTAGAATTGAAAAAATCTATGCTTATAGTTTTTACTCTTTCGAGCCTAAGTTGCAGGAATGGCCTGCAAGGTCAACTGTTTACAGATTTTTTACAATATGATCACTGTGAAACAGTTTCCAATCTTAGCCCGAGGGTAAAAAGCTAAAAAAATGTATTTTTCTTTATAAGATCAACTTTTATTTTTAATACCCATTTTTCCTTGAAAACTCTTTTACAAAAAAGTTACCATAAATAAAAATTGATTTTTATCAATATTAGACTTTAAGGCCGAAGTGGTGCCGCGAGATGGATCTTGAGTTGTTACATATTATAGGTAGCCTGTACTATATTATAGGTAGATCAGAAAATATGGTATAAAATATGTAGATAACCTTTATATTTATTCTGTGTAGATAACATTGATAATTATAGAAATCGTGTTTTTAATAAATTAAGAAAATTTTAAAGAATTTTTCTTGTAAAGTACAAAAAAATTTAGTCTTAGAAACATCTTTATTTTGGTTTTATTTTGCTGCGCCCCCCTAGACCAAAGCCTGACGACGCCGTTGATGCGAATATAATTTTTGGGTTAAAATACGCTGGATTTTTTTAGGTTAGATAATTATAAATGAAGTCCATACATTAAAAGACGTAATTCTCATAAAAATACTTTCATAACAATATTACTAGGTAGTGGCCGCGTTTCGTAGTAGTTTTTTATAAAAATATGTTGACGTGTCAAAATAACTTTAAGTAAAAAGTTTTATTGAATAAAGTACTTCTGATTTCTGTAACTTTGCAAGCCCTTACAAAGCTCTGCTTTTTGCTAGTTATATAATATATTACATGATAGAGTGCAATACGAATCGCGCCTACAGCCGTTTGTTGTCTCTTTCCACCGGTAGGAAAAGTTTTCTATGCTTCACACAATAAGAAAATTTAATGACAAATTGGTCAAGAAATAATGTATTTTTATACTAGTCCATGTCCATAGTTAGAGTTAAAATTTGATTAATTTAAAATTGTCAATCTTTATTTTTATTCGTTTAATACAACCATATGATTAGTTTGTATCTTAGATAAATAACTGGTCTTGTTGCGCTTGAGCGCCGCGATACCAATCATTTATGTACGGTTTGTACTTTGTGATGGGCAGTCTGACAGACTTAATTATTGCTTATTGTGGTTACTGAAATACTGAAATACTTAAATGAAAAATAATAAAACTAATTTATTATAACGACATCTACTGCCATTAACAGAAGTAACACAGAGAATAATCGGAACTTAACATAACTGTGCTATAAACGACATAAAAAATCAGTAGGCTTTTTTAACTTCCCGCTATGTGAGTACACAAAGAGGTTACCGATTTTGCCCCGATTTTCGAAAATCTAGTTTTCACCAGATCTTAAAGTTTTAAGGTCCTAGGAACCTTTTCCGACTATTTTCGCGATGACCTTAGTATATCTGTATGTATGTATGTGTGTGTGTGTATGTAAACATCTCATAACTTTGAACGGCTTTACCGATTGCAACGCAGTTTATGGCATTCGATTGGATTCTGCTTAACTTTGACTTCCTGATAAATTAAACCATTTCAGTCCGGGAAATTTTGAAAACACCTCCAAAAATTTTTTGGCGAAACAGTGTTCTTTAATATACTTAACTTGCAGATTGAGTACAAAGTCTGATCAGCTCTTTTTCAAGCAATAGCGCTTGTAACTATTGTGTTCTTGTTTGGACGGTAAGGTAGCCGGTAAACTTATGAATTTACCATTGAGACCTTGCCTCAAGGATAACAACGTACCATTGACATCTTTGGTGTCTATAAACGATGGTTTCTTTTTCCATCAGGAGCGCACACTGCTTATTGCTATCCTACGATATAAAAAAATAATATTTAATAATACAAAGGATAAAACTAGTCGTTTTTTAATATACGTTTATATATTAAAATATAAAGATGTTAATGGTTTGCCGATATCCACAGAAATGTAATTAATGTCTCAATCATATTTTTTTGCCTTTGCTCTATTTATCATCATTATTTTCATCTATTAGTATTTGTTAACTACGACAATATTACAAGAACATTCTTAAAATAGCAAGTCACAAAGCCCGATTAATAATTAATAAACACTGCTATTAATAAATCAGCCAGCTGGGTATTGTCACTTACTTTTAAATGTCACTTATTACAATGTTGATAGTGACAAAACACAAAGTTCATTCACCCCATGTATTTTATTAATAGCAGCTTTAAAATAGTAATTGGAACGTACGAAAATAAAACTATTCAATAATATTTGTTTTCTTATATTTCTAATCCCTTGTAAAATACTTGTATTAATAGTATTAATACTCTATTAATTATACGTTAATCAACGCCTTATAAAGTACAACGCCATAATAAATGATAAATGACAAAGTGGTTAAGTTTCAACTGTTATATAAGTTAACTGACATTTTCACTGTTAAATTATAAGTATTAACTCTAGTCTTTAGTTATAGCAAGTAATTAATGTTGTGGTATTCACGTCTTTTGTGTTGTATTAAAGTAGATATAATCAGTTTATATTATCCTTTTATATAGAAGTATCCTATTGCTTTACTTAATCATAAAACTATGACTGATTTCTTCTTATTAAAATCTTTTACTGTTTCTCAATCATACTATTCTAAATGACAACATTTACTCGTTATCAATATATTAAATTGCACACAATTTTTCATCTCCTATTCAAGCCCCTTAAGAATTGGTTTTTGAAAATAATGTAGTTTATATTTGACCCGGATCTTTGACACCTCTTTGGTAAATTTTATCAAACCGGTTCATCTGTTTAACAGCGATAGTCTAAGAGACAGTCAGACAGGCTTTCGCACTTATAATATTCGCAAATATGAATTTGTTTTAAATCCAAGCGATATCATTTAGTAGAAGATTATCAATTTATTTGATTAATTTAAAAATATAATGTTGTATATAAATAAAGAGAAAAATCACGACACAGAAGAATTAGTTAAATGTTGTCGACCCGTCAAATATGCCTGTCAAGGTTAATTTGAATAACATATTTTCGAATTTTACATTTGAATTTTTGAAACAAGTAACTCATAAGTATTACATTTAAATTTATTTAATACTACTAAATTAAATTAAGTGTAGTTTTCAGATTCGTATTTTTGTTAATCTTTCATTACACCATAATTATTGCATCTTCTTGGTTGACCTCATAATATGCTAAGATGCTCCGATAAAACGGCGGGAACTCTTTCGCTTGAAAAACAAATTAATGGCTTTTTTGTTTTTATTCTCTACCAGTTGCAGCGTGCATCCCGAAGTTATAATAATAGTTTTTGGTGAATCCCGCGGGATAACTTTATTTTTCCGGCATAGAAAGTAGCCTACGTGCTATTACAGGTCATATCTAGCTTTGTGCTAAAGAATAATGATGAGGCTTTATACAAATTTGGCCTAAAACTTAACATGTCATGATGAAAGCTGCTTACCGTATTGTAACACGTTATTGATTTCTTCTGAAATGTAAATTGTATTACGGACACTTTTTATAATACTAAAATTCACGAAACTCCTTCAAAGATTAATATTACTTGAATTTACAATTGCTACATTCGATTTTAAGCAATATATCGTCAACATAAATATGATTAATTATTGTATCACTCATCATAAAGATTATTTGATTTTAACCATTTAAAAGTTTTTTTTGTTTGTTTAATGCCTTTTGACCATTGCTTGAGAGCAATAGGATTCCGCCAATGTCTACGTAGTGACTAAGACACGATGGAGATGCAAATGTGTGGTAGGCGTAGTTAAATTTTTTTTTTGAGATTTCACCACCACCTGAAACAAACACAACTACTCGAGACACTCACACAAACATAGTGTTAAAATAGACAGCACAAATCACATTTCACAATAATTAATAGTTATACTATGTCAAAAGTAACTACAATTTAATGTTAAAATGGTCTATATACTGGCTTAAGAGTTGGACAAAAGGAGTAAAGGAGCATAATAAAGAGTGGATATTCATAGGGCGGGGAATGTTAGGGGGTAATATATCATATAAGAGATGTGGAATACATTTAAAAGTTAAAAAACAAAAAATACTTTTGTTTACATTAAAATATTTGTTACTCGTTCACAGTGTAATGTAAATAGATGACACTTATGAACTTTTAAACTAACGCGTTCTACTATCATTTTTAAATATATAAACGGGTCAATAACGCGTACATATATAGAACTTACTTGTAAAGCTCGACGTTTCGGCCAAGTTACATTGACCGTGGTCACGAGCAGACTGGAGCAGCGAGTTTCCTCCGTCGTTCACGTCGGGATCGATTTTCATCTACCCCCTTCTGGTCTTGTTTTTTCGAATTTAGCCTACACACAACACTAACCGTATCTTGGACTTTAACCATGAACTTGAACTAAACCATTAAAGGGATTACCGATAAGATTGGAACGCTACTGAAAAAATATTCCATACCTACCATCTATACGCCAAGCTTAAAGGTAGTCGGGCATGTGGGCACGCCTAAGGATGTCATACCCTTCCAGACGCCAGGGGTATATAAAGTGGACTGCAGCTGTGGTAGTGCTTATATAGGCCAAACTAAACGTACTATCGCAGATAGACTCAAAGAGCATATCACGGCTGTAAAAAACAGGCAGGTTAATAAGTCGGCTATAGCTGAACATATTTTGGATTCCAGCACTGATCACTGGATTGAATTCCACCGACCTCAGGTTCTCTCTACTGAGCGACACTATGTTCCCCGTATGGTACGGGAAGCTATTGAAATTAGAAAATATAAAAATTTCAACAGGGAAGACGGATTTAATTTGTCTCCTGCCTGGAATCCAGTGATCAGCAGAATAAAGCCTTTGCACCTGCAAACAAATAAAGTCCAAGATACGGTTAGTGTTGTGTGTAGGCTAAATTCGAAAAAACAAGACCAGAAGGGGGTAGATGAAAATCGATCCCGACGTGAACGACGGAGGAAACTCGCTGCTCCAGTCTGCTCGTGACCACGGTCAATGTAACTTGGCCGAAACGTCGAGCTTTACAAGTAAGTTCTATATATGTACGCGTTATTGACCCGTTTATATATATAGATGACACTTGTTTATTTTTTGTTTCTTTTGGATGATACTAAGAGAACTTTTTTATACAGCCTTCTATGTTGTAAGTTTCGATTATAGCAATAAATATTTTCATTTTTGTTGCATTTTATACAATAGTTTGTTTAAAATTTTGCGTCTTGCTTATCCGACATTTTTATAATTTGTTTAGTTGGTCAGAAATAAAAGAATGTGTTAACTTGATGACAGAAAAGAAAAATCTTTGCTTGATTTAGAAATAAGAAAAAGCGTACAAGTTTATTTAGTTTCATAACTTTCCAACTAAAATCCTTTTGAAATTAACATGTTATCAAAAAGTGTCCGTTGAATTCTAATATTGACTTATCGTAAATAAAATTAATGTAGTAATTTCGGCTGACGCTATTATATTTTTGTAGCCCTTTTAGGCCGATCTCATCAATCTCCTTTCATTTAAATCCGTTCAATAGCTTTTGTGTGATTGAGTAACAAACATTTATCCAAACATCTAAACTTTCGCATTGAGTGAGGTGGGATGCATCTATATTAATTCTGTATTAATGGATTGGATTTGAATTAAATTTGGCACACAGGTAGAAGATAACCTGGAATAGCATATAGGCTACTTTTTATCTCGGAAAAATCAGATAATCCCGCGGAATTTGCCAATAACTATTATAATGGAGCGGGCTGCACGCTGCAGCTAATTATTCCATATTTAAAACGACGTATACTTTGTTCCTTGCTAACATCCTAAGACACCCCCAAACTCCGAGCTTCTTCTAATGTTATTCGCGACAGTAACATTTTTGTTCAATCCAATTAACAAACCGGGGACTTGGATTAAGTAACTCAATTGTTTAACTCTTGACACTAAAAGTCTTAACATTAAGTTAACACATTACTACATTAACACAGTTACTGTGGTAAACCGGAACTAAGAGCTAATTATATTTTTCATAGGTTGATTTAATTTAGTGAACACGTTCCTACGTTTGTAAATAATTAATCCGATGACAGCTGGAAATTAATCGTTTTATAATTTTTAATGGTGTTTTCACCGATTAAGATCACAGACGATTGTCCGATTTACTACGTCAGTGAACTCTTTGAAATAAATGTAAGCGTTAAGATAATGAAGTAGAGGCCGAAAACCCACAATTTTTTAACCAACTTCCCTAAACGGAGGTTATGTTTGTTATGCTTGTAACTTCAGAAATCGCTCATTTATAAACCGATTTGATTGATATAATTGCTTATGCCACTAATGGATAGCGTAGCTTTCTTATGGTGAAAGAACTTTTAGGATAGGTGTAGTAGTTTTCGAGTTTATTGAGAAAAACAACAGCGAAAAGCTATGACGTTTAAAGGAAGGAAAAGGTAAGGCGATGGTACTAAACACTGAAGGAAATTTACTGAACTCTGTCACCTTGTAAGTTTTTTTTCAGAAAACTGAAAAAAACGTTTTTTTTATTTGCCCGACCCAAAAATCGAACCCGGGACCTCATGTGGTCAACTCCGAAACCGGACCACTAGACAGAGGTGACCACACTACTTAAGTAATTTAAAAAACTATTAAAACTACAGTGCGTAAATCAATTAGTTGTCCCCACCTAATATTACCTCTTCATCTTTATCCGTTGCATTTTCGTTCTGTGGTTGTTTATTTTTACTTCAGATTTTTCTTTAACAAGCTAAAAAAGAGCAAAACCAAAAAGAATATATGGGGTAAACAAGGATGCGAATTCTTAATCCGGTTAAAGGATTACTTTGAACAGGAACGTGAAAATAGTGAAACCCTGTAGCGTGTTTCCAATATATTGAATCGAGTGGCAAGTGCTTTAGACATGGGGCGTAACAAGTTTTTCACATAGTTCGAGGAAAATGTGATACCTCCATTTGACAAGAAAACATCCCAATGTCGGCACGGCACCTTTTTAAAATGACCTTCTATTAGACAGTTTATATACAGGTTGACGGGTAAAAGATTGTACATATTGAATGTCAAGATAGTTGATGATCACAAGTAAAGTATAAAAATAAAGTAAAATGAGCATATTGCTTAAATACATAGTAAACTTCTACGAAGTTAGTGTAGTTCTATTCAAAAAGTATGGTTAGTACAACATGCGTTGATGTTGTACTAACCAGTCTTATGTCGCCGTACTAAAAAATTGTTGGACAATTTGGTCAAAGTTAAGTATCTACTTTTTTACATATTCGTTATCGGCATCGACAAATTCATTTTTTACAAGAGTATTTCAAATTTAATATTTTTTGCAATCATATGTAAAACATTAGGTATTAAATACATGTGAATCCTAATTAGATATTGTAGCACATTGTTGTATCTTATTAGGGTTCATATGTTCATCGCATCAAGAGGCGCATCGATCTATTTCAACTAAATCAATATTTCTTTTAAAATTAAAAGTCATTAAAAACTATTTTATACAACAATAACTGTTTTTGACGTGATTTGATTTTTTTACATTTTTTTCTGATTTTAAGTTGTTGGGTATAATAAATTTATACATATATAATAAATGTTGTACATTAATAAATTTATACATATATAATAAATATATACGTTTTTACAAACTACACTGTGTAATTTGCAACTACAATGCTATATGTTAATTATACAGAAAATGAACCAAGTTTTTATGTAGTGTAGAAGGATTTACGAAAACTTATCCCAATTATTTTTCTTAATTATTCCTAACTATTATATTCAAACTTTAATAATTTCATTTAATAAATAACGGACGTTAATATCCAAAAAATCTTACGGTTTAATTAAAGTGACTAAAAACTAATAAATGCAACCGAATTCCTAATCGCAAATACCATTAATATAACAATATAAGTATATAAAAACAAACTCATTTTTATGGGTAGTCAAATAATTTTTAAGATTACGCCAACAACAATTTTTCGAGAAATTCTCTATTCTTCTTACTTTAAATTTTTTTTAAATAATAGACAATGAATATTATTTAAGAATTAATTTATAACGAAAAATGAGCGTATATTAAAGTGACTTAAAAGTACTAAATGTGTGTTCTTTTTGTTTGTTTTGTTATTAATTATTACCAATGTATTCATAATACAAAATGTGTGTGTATTTGTTATAAATTATTACCAATGTATTCATAATACAAAACTGACATCGGAAATAACTGAACAAAAAAGATTTGTAAGACTAATTGTGTACAAAGTTTACACTTCGACAAAAGAATATCCTAAACAACCTAAACTTTGCGAAAATGTAAATAAATTTGACAGTGATCTCGAAGAGGGTTTTTGCCCTACTTAGTATATATTTTATCCTTTATCTTTTGATCCCATAATGGTTTTTCCGGCTCGCTGTTTTATAAGGTATGATATATATTTCAGTGTGAAAACGCTAATAATATTTATTAAATAAAATAATTTTTAAAGGCTAATAACGCAAAAAAAATTTATTTATTTATACGGAAAAGAAATACCCAAAATATAAGTATTTATAAATATAATTAGGCTTTGATTAACACGGCTATAGAAATTTTTAGAAATATATAAGTTAGAGCTTCCAAAAATAAAACCATGATAAATCTTACTTTTGAAGTAACGCATTCCACCGTCATTTTTAAAAATAAACGGCCCAAACACGTGTATATGGAACTTACTTGTAAAGCTCCAAGTTACACTGATCGTGGTCACGAGTGGGGTGGATTGATTTTTTGAAACACAATGTTACAATTTTTAACGAAACTGATTTTTGAATGGTGATACAGAGATCACGAATATGACAAACACACACACACATACACACACACACACACATATATATATATATATATATATATATATATATAGAGAGAGAGAGATAAATCTCCCTTAGTGAAAAAAATATTCCGTTTTCAAAATATATATATATATATATATATATATATATATATATATATATATATATATATATATATATGCAAGGTACTTTACAGTAGGCACAACAGTTTTTCGTTTAAATAAGTGTAGTATATTTATTTATTTATTAATATCGATGTAGACATAGATAATGGAATTTATACAGTGCTTTGCAACTCATGTGAAATTCAAAGTTTGTACATGCATTATCTTACGAAAATCACGCGAACGGAGGTGTATGAAATTTGACACGGTTAAAGTTTATATGGTAAAGAAGTGGAGAGCTTCAATAATTAATTAAAGTAATAAAACATTAATCAAATCGAAGAATTATGTACGCACATAAATACGATACAATGTCGCATCGGTTCCTAAAGTTGGCTGTTAAGTTATCTCTTTTTTTTTTCTTTTTACCTTCGATAGGGAAGCGCTTGACCACGATCTCGCCTGATGGTAAGCTAAGATGCGGCCTAAGATTAAACGCCGTACCTGTTCACTCTTCTCTTGAAGATCTCCAGGTTGTACCCGTCGGGGGACACAGACTCGGGTAGCATATTCCAGTCCTTTGCGGTTCGGATCAAGAATGTTTTATTTCTTTTTTATGTTATCTCTTTTTTTATTTCCATCAAGGAAAACAAATTTTCTTAGTGTACTCAATATTATGAACGCTGTTATAAAATACAATAACTTGTAGATATGGTGAGGAAAATAGCTTAACGGAAAATAAACTGGAATTTGCTATTACACTTTGCTAGGTTTACTTTGGTTTAAGACAGCGATTATTAAAATATGTTTCGCGGTACCTAAGGATTCCGTTAAAAAAATTATTGAAAACAAAAAACCCGACTGCATTTAATCTTTAGAAAACGTTCATTGCCTGAAATGAAAGCTAAAAAGAAAGAAACAAGCCCAGTAGCTTAGAAACATGTTAAGTAATAATGAATAACTTCACCATTGAAATAGCTTTATAATCGATGGAGGTACATACATATAAAACAATTCATGAATTTTAATTCATCACAGAACGATAAACAGTCGGGGCCCATTCAATTTTTAGCTATCAAATTTTCGCAAAGGGCCCCGACTGTTAATCGTTCTGTGATGAATTAAAATTCATGAATTGTTTTATATGTATGTACCTCCATCGATTATAAAGCTATTTCAATGGTGAAGTTATTCATTATTACTTAACATGATTCTAAGCTACTGGGCTTGTTTCTTTCTTTTTAGCTTTCATTTCAGGCAATGAACGTTTTCTAAAGTTTAAATGCAGTCGGGTTTTTTGTTTTCAATAATTTTTTTATTTAACACTTTTTAGTTAGGATTCATTAACTTCCATATTAAAATTATAAGATGGTAAATTACGCAATCTTGTCACTTCATTCAGAGAGTAAATATCGTGGGGATTATTAAGTAATTTATGGTAGTCTAAACTATTTATTATTAGCCCCACTTGAGACCTAACCGGGCTAAAAGCAACGCATGCTTTGAGCCGGGTTAGGTTCGATTCTGACTTTCACTCCAGGAACATTGTTTTTAATTGCTTTGTCGTCAAATTCTATATAGGTAAACAGCCTATGGTAATTTCTCGTTGTTGTGTGTAAGTTGTGAGCAGCCGCAGCATTAGAGATGGCACGAATATACGTCGCCAAATATTCACGTGATTTTGGTGAATATTTGGCGACGTATTTGTTTTTGCCGTGTTGGTTCCGGGCTCCTTTGAAGAATAGGCAAACTGCCGTTCTGCCAGGCAGGTCGTAAAAGGTGACCGATTGGCTATACGAGTCACTACCATCGTGGATACTAGGTGGTAGATTTATGCATTTTCTCGCCTAGGTCTGGACTCTGGTACCACCGCCTTACCTATTCCTGCCGCAATAGCGTCAGTGCTTGTCACTGTCGTATTGCGGTTTGGATTTATTAGACCTCGCCACAAGATAGCAACGCACCATTAACGCCTTTGATGTCTATAGGCGATAGTTGACTCTTTCCATCAGGAGACCAGGCGCGTGCGCTCCTTGTAGGCAGAAAAGCAGTGCTTTACTTGCCATTCACAGATATTTTAATAAAACGTTCGTACGTTTTAGATGATTTTAATTAATAGTAAGTAAATGAATAAAATGTGTCATAATCATGTGCACGCCGCTGAAATCTATAAAAGAAAAAGTTTTTGTGGCCGAGTACTCCGTCGCATACTCAGTATCATAATCCTGTGCACGCCGCTGCAGGAGACCCATCTGCTTGTTTGCTATCTTATGTTCTAAAAAAAACATTAGCGAGTTCGGAGTTGATCGTATCACAAGGCACAGGTATTATTTGTTTATGAAGATTGAGTGCTGTAAGCAGATGCTTCTCCTGATAGAAAGATGGAAAGATAAAACATCGCCTATAGACACCAAAGATGTTAATGGTGTGTTGCTATCCGTGTGACGGGATGGCAATGCCACATGCATAGGTGTACCGGCTACCTTACCCTCTTAACCGGAACACGACAATGATCATCATTGACGCTATTGTGGCAGGAATAGGTAAGGCAGTGGTACTAAATACCCGGGCAAGGCGTTGCAGAAATCTAACACTTAGTAGTCACGATGGTAGTGACGGAAATAGCCAATCAATCGCCTCTTACGACCTGCCTGGTAGAACGACAATTGGCCTATTCTTCAAAGAAGCCCGTACCTGCACGGAGTAAGAACTACTGAACCGATTTTGATAAAACTTAGACAGTTCCCTAAGTTGTTATATAACTTATTTTAAATCAAAAATAATTATCTCGATGTGTTTTTTATTTCCTGAAAAATTCCTGGACAAACATACAAATATACATACACTTACGCAATTTTAGTACACGTGCTTGGACGCCTAAACATATCAACATACCTACTCAAATGTTATCCAATTCCAACAATATTACATACATACATGTCGAACTGATAACCTCCATTTTTTCGTCGGTTGAAAATATTGTCTAACTGATGATAAATACTGATTAATGAAATGAATACCGAATAAGAAATACTGAAGTAGGTAGGTATATAGATGTATATAAAGTACGTGAATATAAATAGGAAAATTAACTTTAAATCGTTATATATCTTAAACTATTACTTAAAAAGAAAAATGATGAATAAAACCCAAAATTATTTTTAAATACCTATTCAACGATACCCCCATGATATTGTTCATCAATATATTTTTTTTTAATTTTGACAATGTGGCGCCTGGTGGTTTCCATTGTGGGTTTTAATAAATGTCATGTCTTAAGTGACACTCGCAAGGTTAAGACGAATCGATTGACATGCGAATCATTAAAATCAGCCTACGCGTTTGGCCTCTAGAATGGCACATAGGAACAAACATACATACATACATACATACATACATATATAGACTGATAAACACAATACCCTCCTGCAGTCGGGTAAAAAGCCAATAGGATTTATTTTATTTTTATTTTTTATTGTTACATAAGTACACAATTAAATAACATAATCATAGTATTCTAAAATAGATCAAGATATGTGATGAGATGAACCAATACTGTTTTGTCTTTAACAAGATTTATGAATCGAAAATATAGCGAAACGTACCAACCCATACGGAAATAATACCAATTTTTAAAACTTCTTGAAATCTTTCCAGCTAAAACTACCAAAAGATGAAACTGCAACTGCGGTGTGTTCAGGTAATCGGTGAACATACATAAAACATATATAAACATCCGAATTGAGAATCTCATCCTTTTTGGTAAATTGGTTGAAAATAAAACGGTGATAGAATTTAATTATTACTAATTAGCTTAGACATGAAATTGTTTTTTTTTTAATATTCATAGTTTTTGTTTTTTTTATCTTCAGAGCTTTTTTCATTATAAAATAGCAAACAAGCACATTACTCATCGGATAAAAATGATCATTGCCCTGTTGCTGTTGCTGTACAATTGCATTAATGTATTACTGCCTACACCGGTGGTTCCGTGTGACACACGTGGTATAATACCATATTTTGCTTATCCTCTAAATCGAAACTCATCTCTTGCGGCAGGAAAAGGTAATATGGTAGTAGCAAATCCAGAAATAACAAACCTTTACCACCTAGTTAAAAGTATTATTATTGGTTTATAATAATTTACTATGAAATCCCATAAAGTTGCAGGGATTTAGTGAATGTTCCAGCAACTTAAAAATTTAAGAACCTGGTTTTGGCGGCTACTTGTAAGAGTATCCTCGGTAGTACAGTCGTTTGTAGGTCAGCTGTAGATCTTAAGTTCACGTCCCGAGTCGATGATATATATTGTAATTAATTTTTTTTTAACCTAGAATGATATTTGGCATTACCATCTCGCCGCACGGATCGCAACGCACCATTAACATATTTAATGATAAAAAAATGTCGCTTTTCAAGAGCGATTGGTATTTGAAATTATGTCTCATAATGGCGTTCCCTAAATATACCGCAATTGGCCCGGGGCTCACGCTTCGATGCCTAAATCCATCTCCATCACATTCAATATTCAATACTCGATCCACTGTTATAACTAGCTTTCACACGCCTCTCTGGAAGGATTTCTCAAAATATATCCTTCATGGAACAATTTCAGTAACTGTAAACTGTACTTAAGTCATAAAGTGAATTGGGTATTTATTTGTAAAATTTTACCTTCAATTTTAAAAACAAATTTTAAAAATATTAATTAAAATGTAAGTCTTATTTTTTATAAACAGAGTGCGTTTCCGACATCTCACAATCCGCTTGATAGGTAAAAAAATATTTCCAATGCACTGTCTTGGAAATATTTTTTTTACACTGTACACGAAAAACTAACTTAAAAGCTTAAAGACAGCATAATTTTTATATACGCTATATATGCTGTAATATATATATATATATATATATATATATATATATATATATATATATATATATATATATATATATATATATATATATATATATATATATATATATATTTCACTATTATGCATAGGGAATTAATTGCTTATGCATACTACTGAACCGATTACGATGAAATTTGGTATAGCTGAAGACCCAGAATTACACATAGGCTATTTTTCATCTCGGAAAAGTTAGGTGATCCCGCGGGATTCACTAAAAGCTTTTATAATGCAGCGGAGTGCAAGCTGCAGCTAGTAAATACATAAATAGAGAAAATTTAAAATATTATGACGATATTTCAAATTCCTCACAAAACAGACAGTTGCCTTCATTTATGTTGATTACACTCTTCATACAAATACGCCGGTTTTGGAGACTTGACGCCATCTCCTATGAACACTTTTCTTCTCTCTCTTGGGTCTCTTGGGTTCCGGTTTCAAGTGTAAGGTAGGTAGATGGTACAGATTTGGTACCATCGTTTTAAATGTTTCTTTTTATATCATAGGATCACAAACAAGCCGATGGCTTTACTGATGGTAAGAAAATCCACCTACACACATAACATATTATTGTGAAGAACACACAATGCGTAGCTATCCATACAGCAGGATGGAAATGCCATGCATGAATTTACTGGTTACCTAACCCTCCAAACCGGAATATGAAAATGGAAAGTACTACACTATTGTGGGAGGAATAGTAAGGCGGTGGTACTCGACCCGGGCGAGGTGTTGCAAAACTCTACCACCGTTTTCTATTCGCCGTGTTGGTCCCGGCCTCCTTTGAAGAATAGGCCAACTGCCGTTCTGCCAGGCAGGTTACGACCTGCCGATTGGCTATCGAGTCACTACCATCGTGGCTACTAGGTGGTAGAGTTCTGCATTGTCTCGCCCGGGTCTGGTACCACCGCCTTACCTATTCCTGCCGCAATTGCGTCAGTGCTTGTCGCTGTCGTGTTCCGGTTTGGAGGGTAAGTAGCCGGTAAACTTATGCATGTGGCATTAGACCTTGCCACAAGATAGCAACGCACCATTAGCATCTTTGGTGTCCATAGGCGATGGTTGACTCATTCCATCAGGAGACCCATCTGCTTGTTTGCTATCTTATAATGTAAAAAAAAACCTAGTATTTCCGATGGTAGAAACACATTTATCCAATCGTTCGCCTTTTACGAACTGCCTGGCAGAACGGTCTTCAAAGGGAACCTGGCCAACTCAGGGGATTACATGGTCACTGAACCATATTAGATTTCATTATGCGAAAGCTTACCCATCGATGACTTTTTTAATTCATCTATATTATATTATACATATAGTAAAATCGTAGGAAAGTCAATGTATGTCTGGGGTAAACTCAAAAAGTACTGCATGGATTTACTTCAAATTTTGCATGAATATTACTAATAGGTCGGGTCAACATATGGGCTACATATTATCACGCTATCACCTACGGGCCTATGGGGGAGGAGCTGTGCGGAGTAAACGAAGTCCGCGCGGACAAAATCGCGGGCAACAGCTAGTTATCTATAAATTATTATTAACTGAAATAACTGACCTCTACCACAGAATAAATAATAGTGTGTATATTACATACCTCTACGCAAAAAATCATGTTTTTATAACAAGCAGCTGAAATATGCATTAATTTAGTGTATATGTTACATACGTCTACGCAAAAATCATGTTTTTATACAAAGCAGCTTAAATATGCATTAATTTTGAGTATCGAAAAATGAACTATAAAGTAATTGGGTCGTGTTACGCGGAATTTGATTAAGTTTGCTTGTAGTTAATAAATGAAAATTGTTCCTTTGGCTTACCGACATGAAGGATTACGGGGTTGAACGACGTGCTTATGTAAATGGTGCTGTCTGATGTCTTCGCTAGTCAGCGCATCGGAAGAGCGTGTTGAGTGGCTTGTACGATCCCCCTACGATAACAATTTTATTACTTTCCACGATACATGTGGTTGAAATTTAGTACTTGGCCTCGGTTTTTTATGGCTTGAGGTAAACAAATGAATATACGTCTTTCCTGATCGAAAGAGTTAGCCAGCGTCCATAAATATTTGCAAAAGGAAAGTTGTTATATATATATATATGAGTCAAGAAATACAACTTATTACATAAAAAACCTAAACGTCCAAATCTTAACTAAATATAAGGAAAAATAAATTGGAAAATCGAAAAGTGAAAAGTGCACGCCTTAAAATTAATTTTCGTATTTATTTTTATACATGGCCAGCATGGCCGTCGATCATAGCTTGTACAGTGGAAACAAAATTATAATTATTGTTATTGAAGTTTATTTTGACATGTTATGAAATATAAAGTATTATATTAATGATAAAGCTATAAGGTAAATACTCAAAGATTAATGACATAGATATATTAGAGAGGTATATACTCAAAGATTAATGAAACAGAAAAAATGAGCATTTTTATTAATTACTAGCTGACCCGACATACGTTGTTCTGACTTTTTAACTACTCTTATTTTATTCTATTTTTCTCACCTTTTAAACCTTCCCTGTACTTCAACAATTAATTCAAAACCAAAATTAGCCAAATCGGTTCAGCCGTTCTCGAGTTTTAGCGAGACTAACGAACAGCAATTGATTTTTATAAATAAGAACTTAGAGTAAAGATATTTAACCAATTCCGAATTACAGTCATTTGCAATAGAATCTTGCGCACTGTAATTCTGAAGGTAATGAAAGAACTTTTCTCGACATGTTAAGTTTTGTAGTCGTAATCGTGTCATTACCTTACATACAGACGACAGACTTGGATTAAACCTAACGTTTTGCGTTGAGGCGTTCAATCTGTGTACCTAGTAATCAATCAACTTAATACATACACTAGAAAATTTCGTCAAACTAAAATATTCTAGTCACATAACTCAGATTAGTTAGAACGTCGATTGATTGATTACGTCATATGAGATTTGAAATATTTCAAAACAAGTGACCGATCCAGCCAGGTGATCCAACCATGCTGGCGATTTTATTTGTTTAAAAATATCGTAAAACCCCTTTTTAGAGAATATATCAAATGCGGTAAAAGGCGAGACAAGTCTAATACGTGTCAGTAACATCGTAACCGGTAAATAGTGATAAAGTTCTTCAAAATCTTGATCGGGTTTTAGTATCACCGTTTTACTTGTCGTCATCGTGTTCCGATTTGAAGGATAAGGTAGCCGGTAAACTTATGCATGTGGCATTTCGACCCCGCCACACGGATAGCAACGCCCTATTAACATCTTTGGTGTCTATAGGTGAGGGTTTTCTCTTTCCATCCGGAGAACCAACTGCTTGTTTGCTATCTTATGAAATAAAAAAAATAATAAGATTGTGATAAGTTTTAGCATTTGTTTTTTAAAAAATCGTTTTCTCTCGTACAAACGGTTTCTGTTTACGATATCGTTTTCATTTTACGACACTTTCATATAGGGAACGAATGTGTGAAGCATCATACGCCGTGTGCGTCGATCAAAGATTGCTTTTCATTGGTTATATTGGGGTGAAAATCGTGCATATTTTATCTCTACTCTTTGCCAGTTTATTTAACTAAAAAAACAGCCAGCAACAAAAGTAAAAGCTTAATCTGAAGTATACTTTATCCCGCTATATATTGCATCCCGCTAACTAGTAAGGAAGCAAGCAAGCAAGAAGCAAGGAAGTATAAGCGGACCAGGGCAATTTCTTATAAAAATAAATAACCTGCTGATGCTGCTGACAATAAATTTATTTTATTTACAAATAACATACCAATCATAATTCCTATAAATATAAACCATGAAATAAAAATGAATAATACTGTAAGCCAAATAATGAACTAGCTCAAAGGTTGTTTATGTAAATTTATTAAAACTAAACTAAATTAGGTTTTCAATTAGGAAATGTAATCAGTCGAAATTTATGTTAAGTTAAAAAGAAACATACGAAAAGAAATGAACGAGGCCAAATTTTTGGCTTCATTGTAAACGAGGATTTTAATTGGAAATTATTAAAAGGTAGTATTTGTCAAAACTCAATATTAACGTTTTCACCTTAAGAAAATGCTGTATTAAGTACTAATTACGAATTTAATAGCACGATTATGAGGCATGAATTTTTCATTAATAGACATTTCACCATTTACTATAGGATATCTATTGCACAAAAAATAGCATCCAAATCTATAGAGTAGGACGTCTCTTAGTACCCTGTAAACCATTATTCAAAAAATCTAGCATCTTAACGTTTCTCTTCTCTACCTAACTATGACGTAACTTTGCCCGTGAGAAAAACCCATCATACTTATCAGAACAGACTCCAAACATAGAAAATTTTTATTAATATTTTTAGGAACAACACGAGTTAAAGTTGCCCATATAATCAGATCCATAGTATTTTGTGGTCGAGCCCTAGCTTTTCTGCTATGTTATAATACATATAATGTATTGTATCCAAAGGTTGACTTGTGGATTATGACAACAGGCATTAAGTTCGCCTTTTGTAAGAAAATGCATATTTTTGGTGTACAATAAAGTTTAAATAAATATGTCCTAACTAGTAAAATGCTGATCTAGCTCCACATTTTCAAAAAGGGCATTGATTTTGTCCATTTGACTAGCGTGAGCTTAAGCCTTGACATCCAAATTCCAGGTCTGTAAGCGCTTGAAACAACCTTGCGCTAGTTTCTCTGTTCCTATTTTAAGTTTATAAACGTCACAAAATATGTTTTTTGCGGTTTGTGTCACCTTTTTTGTATAAATATTATAGAAATATTAATGCAAGGCGTTGATTTTGAAGTAGTTTGCGCCGGATCGCACCACTCGTAACTTTATCAACCCACGCTGAACAAGCATAACAAATACAACCTAAGTACGTTGCATTGTAAATTATCTTTAAAGTTTTAAACGTTAAACCCCATGTCGAGGCAGATATGCCGGCAAAGGATAAGAAATTCCGTTTAGCCTTTTCACCGATGTAATTAATATGATTTATAAAAGTGTAATTTTTCTCCTAAGCCCCAGTTGATTATCAAATTAAGACTAGTGTGAGCCAGCGACTCAATCTGTGCTCATAGCTTGTATTATTAAAGCAACGTCGTCTGCATAACCCGTAAGCAAGCATCCTTCCGGCAAGGCTAATGAGAATAAATCGTCAAATCCTAAGTTCCATAGATACGGTGAAAGTAATGCCTGTGTCTGTCATGTTCAGATTTTAAATATCCGCTATGGATAGAAAACAAGATCTCTATATCAAAATTCCTAGACTTTTCCCCTGTGTTGGTTCCGGGCTCCTTTGAAGAATAGACCAACTGCCGTTCTGCCATGCACGTCGTAAAATGCGACCGATTGGCTATGCAAGTCACTAACATCGTAGCTACTAGGTGGTAGAGTTCTGCATTGTCTCGCTCAGGTCTGGTACCACCGCCTTACCTATTCCTGCCGCAATAGCGTCAGTGCTTGTCACTGTCGTGTTCCAGTTTGGAGGGTAAGGTAGCCGGTTAACTTATGTATGTGGGCATTAGACATCGCCACAAAATAGCAACGCACCATTAACATCTTTAGTATCTATAGGCGATGGTTGACTCTTTCCATCAGGAGACCTATCTATCCTATGAAATCTATCCATTCTATTATTATCTATGAAATCTAGCTATCCTATGAAATAAAAAAATGCAGAAAACAACGCCCCATTAATACTTGTGTTGTTTATAGGCAATGTGTATCGCTTTCCTTTAGGAAAGTTAACTCCTAAAAGAAAGTGACCTATATTATAAAAAAGTGATTTCCATTATTCTAGGAGAGGTGTAATTAGCATTTGAATAACATAATATTGATCGTAGTACTACAGAATACAAATTACTATTAAAATAGTAATACGGAAACAGAAGATTGTATCTAAAAATGACCGTTAATTAGAGCTCGTGACTACAAGCGATCTATAACCATAGTCCAGAATAAACTCCTTAAATTAATTTTCTCGCCCTTTCTGTTGATACCCTTTTCATTTTTATTTACATACGTACATATCTTTACGCAAAATTCCTTACGGAATACGCAGAGAGGAATAAGTGATGAATAGCACATCGTGATCCAGGTAGAACTCCCTTTCTTTCTCCATATTCTTAACCCTCTGTGGTCTAGTGGTCCAGCGTTGGCGTTGACCATATGAGGACCCGGGTTCGGTTCCCGGGTCGGGCACATAAAAAAGTGTTTTTTCAGTTTTCTGAGAAACACAAAGTTGCCCGGGATTGGAAAGTGCCCGTTTGGCGATAGGCTTGCCATCTATCACATTTGTGGGACCAAGTATCTTCGGCTAATCGTGGGTGCACTTGTTGTACCTCTGCGTACCCCTTCGGGATATGGGCGTGAAAATACTATATTCTTAACCCCGTTTTGGTCCGGGCTCCTTTGCCGAATAGACCAATGCCGTTCTACCAGGCAGGTCGTAAAAGGCGACCATTTGGCTGAAGTGTCACTGACATCGTGACTACTAGGTAGTAGAGTTCCGCAACATCTCGCCCGGGTACTTGGCACCACCGCCTTACCTATCCCTACTGCAATAGCATCAGTGCTAGTCATTGTCGTGTTCCGGTTTTGAGGGTAAGATAGCCGGTAGACTTATGCATGTGGCATTGCCACTACACGTCACACGGATGGCAACGCACCATTAACATCTTTGGTGTCTATAGGCGATGGTTTCTCTTTCCTTCAAGAGAACCATATTCTGCTTGTTCGCTATCTTATGATATAAAAAAATCCTAGTATTTCCGATGGTAACGACACATTTATCCAATCGTTTGCCCAACAAATGGTAGAATACCACTCGGCATTAACACTCTTTTGATTTTCAAGTAGAATTGAACGTTTCTCGCCTGTCTCACTTTTGTTGGCCTGTTCTCATTTTCAAACACCCATTCACAAGATTGCTGTTTTTTTTCGGGTTCAAAACAATAAATCCACGTTTCGTCTCCTGTGACAATGTCATAAACAGCATTAAAATGTCCGCAGTCGTATTTCAGCAGTATCTGTGAGCACCATTCCACGCGAGCCCGCTTCTGCTCCGCTGTCAGTTCATGAGGGATCCAACGACAACAAAGTTTCCAAACATTCAATTCTTCGTGTAAAATTTTCTGAATTCTGCTCATACCAATCCCCAATAGTCCCCGAATTGTCTCATAGGTAATCCGGGGGTTTTCTTCAATTAACCGCTTAACAGTAGCTACATTATTTTCGTTGACGGCAGTTGAAGGCCGCCCTTCACGAAATTCGTCATGTAAAGAAACTCGACCTCTCTCAAATTCAGCAAACCATCGCCTCACGGTGCTCAAATAAGGTGCTTCTCGCCCAAAAGCATTTTGAAGCCGAGCGGCACAGTCTTGCTGAGAAAGAGAACTTTTAAAATCATAAAAAATCATCGCTCTAAAATCTTTTCGACTTAATTCCATTTTCGTTGCGTACGTAGAACTTTGATGTGTGATAGAAAAACAATTGACAAATCATTTCTCGCCAATTGTTTTTTTTATTACTAAGAAGGTTGCAACGTTTTACAAATATAACATTTCGAATGTCTGAATGAATTTCGAATTCAAATAGTTGCGATTAACTAGGAGTGCAAAACTTTTATTGTGCCCCATGTATCTGTTTTGTCATTATTTCTACACGTGCCAAAAGAGAATGACGTTATTGCTTTTCAACCAATGAAAAACGGAGGTTCTCAATTTGACATGTACGTAATATTGTTAGGATTGGATAATATTTGAATATGATGATTTATTTAGGCGTCCAAACACGTGTACTAAATTACAGGCATACAAATACTGTTCACGTGTGCAGTATTTGTATTTCTGTTTACAAAATTCGCGGGAACTGAAAGCTATGTTATCGAGATAATTATTTTTAAATTGGGGATATTCCAACTAAGGAAACAGTCTAAGCTTCATCCAAGTCGGTTCAGTAGTTTTTGAGATATGAGAATAGACATAGTTGACATTTTAAGGCGGTTTAATTTTTTTACAACTATTACTTAGTTTAAGTATATAAATAAAGGCAATGCTTCTGTATACAAACCAAACCACCAATATGACTGGACATACGCACACATACATTATACAGTAAAACACATTAGCAATAAAATTATTTAAACTATCGTGAGACATTGTTAACTATTAATTAAAAACGGCTACACTCACGTTTAATCGGCATAGGTTCCGACTAGTTTCGTACCTATATGAGGTCCTTCCTCAGGTGAGTTAGACGTTCGCTCGGTAGCGTCTCGTCCGGAACTGCGGTCGGTAGCTCGTCATGCGCGGTCCGTTGGGATCGGGAATGTGAAAAGCGCCGTCGGCGAAGATGGTGCACAACGTCTAGTTTGCGGATTTAAATTATAGTTAGAATTTGAATGTGCACAAAATGCACTCACAACATCTACCATAATATCATCTTCCGTAATGTTCTTTTTCCGCGTTGCGAACGAACGTCTAACTCACCTTATATAGGTTCAAAACTAGTCGGAACCTATGCCGATTAAACGTGAGTGTAGCCGTTTTTAATTAACACATTAGCAATGTTAATGAAATTATCGCAGTGACAAAGAGACCAGAACAAAATCGGTTTAAGCAAGTTTTTTTATATCATAAGATAGCAAACAAGCAGATGGAAAAAGTCACCATCGCCTATAGACACCAAAGATGTTAATGGTATGTTACTAGTCGTGTTGCGGGATGGCTATGCTACATACATAAATCTACCGGCTGCTACGACAATGAAAAGCATTGATGCTATTGCGGAACGATGTGATTACATTAAAATACTCGCATAATTAACATTATACCCAGTTATTAAAGCGTCTGTACCTACATAAAAATTTTAATTTCATTTTAAAAGTTTTGACATAAAAATGTTTTTATTAACCTTATTAAATAATAAAATCTCACGAGTAATTTCAAGAGCTTCAGCAACGAAATTATTTGGGTTTACTTTCGAAACTTTTTCTGCTAAATTCAACTTCAATGACATTACTTTAAACATTTTTTCTAAGCTTACATAAGTAATCGAATGACAGGAAACTTTGACTTGTTCATACCCGGCGGCTTCGCTGGGAGAAAAATTGTTAATTATAAAACAGTTACGTCATTATTTGCGCAATCATGGGTCCTTTTAATACAAGTGCACCAAAGAATGAACTAGCTGAAAGTAATTAGGGCGAGCGAAGCGAGCCCTACACTAGGCCACTTTCTATGCACGTTTGTGGTACATTTTACTGAAAAAGTATCGCATTTTTAGGTTTGAGCTTTGACGTGGTGGTTTAAATTCATGTCTAGATATGTTATCTACCATTAAAATGCTATTTCATAAACACTAAAAAATAGAAGATACATTTTGTATTAGAATGTAATTACTGCTAACGCCATCTATTATAAAACTAACTAGGTACAAAGCAAAGCAAAGCTAGGGCAAAGCTACACTAGGTGACGATTTGTGCCCTTTAGTGGTAGATTTTACTGAAAAAATATTGCACTTTTAGGTTTAAGCTTTGGCGTGGTAATTTTATTTCATTTAATTCATTTTCATTCACTCCATTTTAATACAATATTAATCTATTAAAACACTTGTACTTTTTACTTCCCACTACGTATGTGGATAGGGAGGTTACTGATTTTGCTCCGATTTTCAAAAATGGACTTTTCACCATATGTCCACGTTTTGTGGTCTTAGGAACCATTTTCGACTATTTTCGTGATGACGTCAGTATGTCTATATGTATGTGTGTGTGTGTGTGTGTGTGTGTCATAAGTTTTCAAAGTCAACAAGTCATAAGTTTTGAACGACTGGACCGATCGAAACGCGGTTGATGGCATTCGATTGGATTCCGCTCAACTTATACTCCTGAAAATTTAAACCAAATGGGCCCAAGAGATTTTGAGAAATTTTGAAAAAACCCAAAAAAAATTGTGGCGAAACATATTTTTTTTTTAAAATAACTTCCAGATTAATGTACCGATTGAGTACAAAAATTAATCTCTATTCCTCAAAAAATTACGTCTAATGCATAAGTTGCCTCAAAATCAGTTTATTCGATTGGAAGTAATCATTGACGAAAATTTGAAAAAAGTGTTTTTTTCGACATAACTTCGAAATATTTCAACCAATCATTTTTTGGTATTCTACGATATTTTAGTACTAAAAAAATTACGTCGAATGCCGTTTTAAAAATCAAAACCGAATCTTATTTTCAAAAGTTACAGCTTTTCAAATATTAAATTAAAATTACGTTTTCTTTAGCAAAGTTATTTAATATTTTTGAAATAACTTTCAAGCTAATATACCGATTGACTTCAAAATCTAATCATCTTTTCTCCTTT
Organism: Apodemia mormo; assembly: GCA_036924255.1. NCBI lineage: Eukaryota > Metazoa > Arthropoda > Insecta > Lepidoptera > Riodinidae > Apodemia > Apodemia mormo. The sequence goes on from JAUPFN010000016.1 coordinate 19,917,082, forward strand.
AAAAATTGCGCCACGTACCGTTAATTGGTTAAAAATCGGTCAATTTGTTTGGGATCTATCAATGACGAAAATTTAAAAAAAAATGTTTTTTGACATTGCTTCGAAATTTTTGAACCTACCGATTTTTTAGCTAAAGCAATATTTAAATTGAGTTGAATGCCATTTGAAAGATCAAAATCGATCATCGTTTCCAAAATATACAGCTTTTCAAAAATAGATATACTGCCATTTTTATCAAAATAGGTGTTTATACTGAAAAAACCTATGCTTATAGTTTTTACTATTTTGGGCGTAAAATACGTTAATTTAGCGGGAAGTTTCAGGGATGGCTTGCAAGGTCAACCATTTATAGATTACAGACAGTGATAGGTGACCAGTCTATCACCAACTGGGTACTTTTCCAATTCCGGGCAACATTGTTTTTATCAGCAAACAGAAAAAACACATTTTTGATTCGTCTGACTCGGGAATCGAACCCCGAGAGTTTTTCTTAAGGGAAAAATTCGAAAAATTTATTCGCTGAGTTTCTACCGCCAATTCTTCATGGCTGCGGTAATTGCAATATTAATTCTAAAAATTTTGAAGGTTAATTAAATTAAATTTTCTTTATAAGATCAACTTTTATTTTTAAAACTCATTTTTCCTAGAAAATTCTTTTACTTACAAGAAAGTTACCATAAATAAAAATTGATTTCTATCAATATTAAACTTCAAGAGCGAAGTGGTGGTGCGAGATAGATCTTGAGTTGCTACATATTATAGGTAGGTACTATATTATAGGAAGACCAGAAAATATGGTGTAAAATATGTAGATAACCTTTATAATTGTTCTGTGTAGATAATTTTGATAATTATAGAAATCGTGTTTTTAATAAATCAAGAAAATTTAAAAGAATTTTTCTTATACAAAAGTATTAAAAAAAATTATCTTAGAAACATTTTATTTTTTATTTTGATTTTATTTTTCTGCGCCTCCCTAGATGCAAAACCTGACGACGCCTTTGATGCGAATATCCATACTTATTACTAGGTAATATAACTTAGTGAGCCCTTACAAAGCTCTGCTTTTTGCTAGTCTTTATAATAATATGTAATTCTTCTGTACATGTGTATGTTACTGAACTCCTCCTAAACGGCTGGACCGATTTTAATGAAATTTTTTGTGAGTCTTCGGGGGGATCCGAAAATGGTTTAGATTCACAATTGTAGCCGATAGATTACGCTCGAATCCGAACGCGACTTCTTAAAGTGCACTGCCTACAATTAATTTATTATAATTTATAATTTTTTATGGGGGTCAATGGGGTAGAGTCAGATTTATGGCAGGCGACAGTGTTGCATTACTTGCTTACCAAGGATTTATTGGCTCGGTTATGAGGAATGGAAGTCACATGCGGGAAATTTCACTTTATTTAGTAATCGAATGACATAATACTTTGACTTGCTCATCTGGCTGCTTCCGTACGAGTAAAATCGGTGATAATAAGTAATTAACCTTTATTTATGCATTCATGGGATCTTACTTCTAACACCCGTGTTTACCCCGTGCTGGCCCGGGCGTTCTTGAAGAATAGAGCATTTGCCATTCTGCCATTCAGTTCATAAATCGAACGAGATGGTTATTCATGTTTTACATCGTGACTATTACGTGGTAGATTTACGCATCGTCTGGCCCGAGTATGTGGTACCGCCGCCTAACCTATTCCTCCCGCATTAGCATCAATGTTTGTCGTTATCGGGTTCTGGTTTAAGACGGTAAGGTAGCCGGTAAATTTATGCATGTAGCATAATCATCCCGCCACACGGATAACAATACACCCTTAATACTTTGGTGTCTACAGGCGATGGTTTCTTTTTCAATCAGGAGTGCCATCTGTTAGTTTGCTATCTAATGATATATCAAAACAACATTCAAATATTTTAATTTTCCTCAAAATTCATCAAATATTCTTGAGCTGTAATGGGAACCGACAAATAAAATGAAAATGGTAATGTGCACTACAGCCGGGGGAGCCAGCGGACTGTAGATCTGTTCTTCTCTCTTCGATGCCCCACCAGCCGTAGTGCTTTGGCCGTGAGCCGGGTGTCGCCGGGAAGAATAAATAGAGACCACAACTTGTTCGTTGCAAAGGTGCTTTATTGTAACGAAATAAAGCAATAAAGCTAGCACCGTTGCAAATATTTAACCTATTCTATGGGAGAGCCAGTACTTGCCCTAACACTGCCCTACTCTAGAGCCGGTACCCTATGGATATATACTAAAGCCCAGGAACTTGTCTGGGAAACTTATTAAGTCGTAACGAAACTGTAACTTTATCGGAACTGGAACGGAACGGAACTGATTGTATGGCCGCGCTCTTCGATATTTATAGCGCGCGGCCAGACGCGCGGCGGAAATCTTCAAAGACAAACGGCGCCGGGTGTTGCGCCATAATGTCTGGGATTTGTTAAAATCCTACTTTTCGTAATCTAATCTTAATAATTTTATCTTAGGTAGCTTCTCCTACCTTTAATTAACTAGTGTGGTCCTCTAGCGAGTGCAACGGTACTACCTTTTTACAAATATATGCAAAACAAAGTACGTAATGCCCTAAGACCTACCGAAAACGAATTACAATGTGTTATTTCTTATTTACATACAAGGATCTAACACAAATAAACTTATACAATAACAAACAAGAGTGTTATATACATTATACGTTCTTACAGGACCTCGGAAACTCTTACAATTACAGAGTTGTACGCCTTTTCAGGTCGTACTATCCTGTTAACTATCTTTATATTACAGAAAAGTGTCTAAACATATGCCTAAGGCTTATACTTACATTATATATACTATTTACAATCATAAAACATTTGTTTACATAAAGAATTTTGCACTTTTTGGATTTTCGTAATAGCGAGTTCCCGCATATAAATATTATCTCGCAAGAGTCGACTCGTAATGTCGTCAACTGCGTGGAACTCGCTTTATTCGTAATATGCCTAATAGGCAACGATCATAGCTACATAAAGCCTTATTATTTCTATACAACAAAGCTGTATGTAGGTCTTAGGGCGAATAAAAGGCGAAAACGAACATTATTTATTATAGAAAACTTACGAACTAAACGAAATATACATTCTATCCTGCCTTATTTACATTAATATTTACAATAAAACATGTCTGTGCTGCACATTCTCCCGCCTATAACACGCAGTGTTATACTAAATATGGTGCAGCCAGACTAACTTCTTAACCGGTCTTCGCATGACTCCCGCAGCCGTACGTACGTCAGCCACTCGTACCACGCCGTCTGCTCCAGGGTGTACTGCCTCGATGATCCCCGTTGGCCACGTATTTCTTGGCAGCGCGCCGTCAGCGATGAGGACGATGTCGCCGACGCGCAGCTCTGCTCCTCTTCCGTGAGGCTCCCGCCGCTTTTGGAGTAGCGGAAGCGCTTCTCGTACCCAGCGTGACCAGAAGTGGTTGGCCAGCTGTTGTGAGTGCCGCCAGTGGCGGCGGCCGATGGTATCGCCTTCGGAGAACGCGCCCGGGACAGGCACGCGTGATGGTCCGCCCAGCAGGAAGTGATTGGGCGTCAGTGGTGCCGGGTCTTCTGGTGAAACCGACACGTGAGTGAGAGGTCGGCTGTTGAGCGTGTGCTCGACCTCTACCAGCAGTGTGTGCAGTACCTCTTCTGGTGGATGCCGCTGTTGCAGCACGGCGAACAGTGCAGCCTTGACAGAGCGCACCATGCGCTCCCTAGCGCCTCCCATGAAAGGCGCGCTCGGTGGGATGAATTTCCACTTGATTGAATAGTTGGCTGCTGCTTCTTTAGTGGCGTCTAGTGCGGCGCGCCTCAGCTCTGCATCAGCGCCGCGCAGGTTGGTGCCGTTGTCGCTCCAAACCTCGGTGGGGCACCCGCGGCGCGACATCATGCGCCGCAGTGCCATTACTGCGGAGTCCGTAGTCAGGTTGGCGGCTATCTCCAGATGAACCGCCCTTGACGTAAGGCAGGTGAAAAGCGCCACGTATCTCTTCTCGTGGCGCCGCCCGATGGTCACGCTGTATGGCCCAAGAAAGTCCAGGCCCACGTAGGTGAAGGCTCGCTGATGGTGCGCGACCCGGGACTTCGGCAGGTCGCCTGTAGGCGGCTGTGGCGGGATAGCGCTTCTCCTTCTACAAAGCGCGCATCTCTTTACTATGCCGCGCACGGTGGGGCGAAGCCGTAAAACCCAAAATTTCTGTAATATTTCACTCGTAGTTGCTTCCACCCCGCTGTGGTGAAGACGCCGGTGTTCATGTTCTATATAGAGGCGGGTGTATGGGTGACGGCCATCTAGCACGGCCGGTTCTCGTAATTCTTCATTTATATCTTCTGCCGCCGCTATACGTTACTTTATTTTCAAAATTCCTTCTTCATCGATGAACAATGATAACTGCTTCAAACGGCTGTCTCTTGCTATCGCGCTCCCGCCCGTAATAGCTTCTATTTCGCTAGCAAAGCTTTCTTGCTGTGATAATTTTATTAACAATTTCTCGGCGCTAATGATATCAGCGCCATCTAGCGGCAAGTAACGTCGTTTTTCTTCAGAACTTCGTGGCTTTTTAATTTTCTCTATTTTTCTTGAGCTTTTCGTATACTTTTTTCCCCAATCTTCATCATTGGAGGCACTCGGAGCTGTGCGCTTACGCACACCGGCGACACATTTCTTATTTGGTCTGCAGAGCTCGATGAACTGCAGCATGCGCGCTGTTGCACGCACCAGTCGAAGCCACGACGAAAATCTTGTCACATCCGGAAGTGCTTCTGTAATACACATAATTTTTCTAATGTTATTTACAATATTTACACTATTTACAGCTGCCGACGGTTTTTCTTCGCCTGTTATTTCGCTACTGGTAGCGACATCTTGCGGCCACTTGTCCTCTTCTAAGTATAGGAAGGCCGGACCAACGAACCATCTATGTCGGTCTCCAAATTCTTCCGGGATATGGCGAGTAGCATCATCAGCTACATTGTCGCGAGACGGCACCCATCGCCACTCTGCGACCTTCGTAATATCTTCAATTTCTGCTACTCGATGGGCAACAAACGGCTTGAACGCTCGCGAGCCTGTGCGTAGCCACGATAGAACTGTGCGACTGTCTGTCCAGTACACCCTGCGGCTTGGCTGATACTCGTACTCCTCCATGACGTGCTGAGCTAGGCGGGCACCTAGTAAAGCTGCTTGAATTTCTAACCTTGGTATGGAGGTAAACTTGAGCGGGCTGACTCTTCCTTTGGCTGCTGCTAGGCTGACGCTGACTTCGCCGTCCTCGTTGACTATGCGCCAGTAGACCGCCGCAGCATAGGCAGACTCACTGGCATCCGTAAAGATGTGCAGCTGCCGATCTCGCGCTCGCGCCAGGTTAGAGTGTGCGCGAGGTATTTCCAGATGTTCCATTCTTCTCACATCTTGAAGCCAGCTTCTCCATGTCTTCTCTAAGTCCGCAGGTAAAGGCTCGTCCCATGGTAGTCCGATTCGCCACGTTTCTTGAAGTAAATGTTTCGCGTGAATAGTTACAGGTGTAATTAAACCTAAAGGATCGAAAATAGACATAGCTACCCGTAGCGCGTGTCTCTTCGTAGGTGTTTTATCTTCATCGTACACCGCTTTAACATTGAAACCCAGCTTATCGTCGTGAGGTTTCCATTTTAATCCCAAAACCTTCTCGCTTTCTGTACTTAGTTCCCATTCGCCGCCCAGAGATGGCGCTACTAGTAGCGTTTTAGCTACGGCCGAGTTGTTCGTTTTCCATCCGCGCAGCTGGAAATGCGCCTGTTGATGAATAAAGCTAACCTGCGAGGCTATTCTGATGGCATCTTCCTCACTATCGAAGCTCTGCAGGTAATCGTCCATGTAATGGTTTCTTACCACGGCTGTAGCGGCGTCGGGATAGAGGTGGGCGTACTCTTTTGCGTTCTTATTTTTAACGAAGATAGCGGTTGGTGATGACGCAGCTCCAAATACGACGCTGGTCATCCGATACTCACGTGGCGAATCTTTTCTATCGCTTCCTCGCCATAGGAAACGTAATGCGTCCCGGTCTTGTTGTCGTACACGTATTTGCAGAAACATTTCTTTTATGTCTGCTGTCACGGCGATAGGCAGCTGTCGAAATCTCATTAGCACTCCGGGTAGGTTCTGCAGAAGGTCTGGACCAGCTAATAACATGTCGTTGAGACTTACTCCATTGACCCGTGCAGCTGCGTCGTACACTATTCGCGGCTTAGGTTTTGCAGGATTCACTACTGCAAAGTGAGGCAGGTACCAGCTGCTTTGGCTAGGTGACTCGTAGGCAGGTTCGGCGTAACCATTATCTAATAAATGTTGTACCTGTTTTTCATATGCCTCCTTTAGCGCGGGGTCCTTGTCCAGACGTCTCTCTGTATTATACAATCTTTTAATAGCCAGGCCGCGGCTATCAGGAAACTCGCGGCTATCTTCTTTCCATAATAGACCTGCCTCGTAGCGCCCGTCAGGTAAGCGCTTACACGTATTTTCTAAAATCTGCAGGGCTCGCTGCTCGTTCTTGTTGATGGGCTGGCGCGGAGTGATGCCGACACTGTCCAAATCGAAATAATTTCTTATTACCTTCTCTATATCTTCATCCTGTTCGGCATAGGCAGCTCTCTGCACAAGGTGGACTCGCTGCTTGTGGCGGTAGTCCACACCATGTAGCACCCAGCCAAGGTGCGTGAGCGATGCTACTGGTTGTCCACGTCTTCCGCTCTTCACAGCCCTCGTCACGATCAGGTGCCAGTTGTCCTGGCCGATGAGCACGGTTGGCACGGCGCGCTCCATGATGACATCTTCTTCTATATCTTCTAGATGTCTGCAGTTGTTGACGATGGATCTACTAACAGACTGTGGCGATAGGTTAAGGTTACCTATAGTTCTTCCTATAACCCGATGTCGCTGATGGTGATGAAGGCCCTTGATGGTGACTGCGACGCGGCGCGACCTCTCTGCGTTGAGTCGCGTGCCGCCAACTGTTTCTATATGGAACGGCTCCACCGGTCCGCGAGCTCCTATCTTCTCAGCCACCTTCTCTTCTACCAGCGTGACTGTGGACCCTTCATCTAATAGTGCGTATGTGTTCACGCTGCCCCTGGTACCTGTCAGGACAATCGGTACAACTTTAAGGTAGGCGCGTGGCGCGCTTGACTGCGTTGACGTCACCACGGCGTCGCTGTCTTCTACTTGATCTTCAGGTGTCTTCTTCGTATAACTATTGCGGCTATTGTGTAGCCGCCGATGGTGCGAACTCTTGCACCCGTCGATGCCGCACTGCCGAAACTTACACTCGTGTTTTGGCCTTCGTTTTTGCAGACACCTGAAACATAAATTATTACGTTTTGCCATAGCCCACCTATCGTCAACACTAGCTTTCGTAAACTGTTCACATATAGAGCTAGTATGTGCATCTTGACATATCGCACATTTATCTCTCTTCACTTGTGGTTCATATTTCTGTGTGTGTGTTCGCTGTATTTTCTTAAAAACTTGTTGATTTTCTTTCGTAGGTTCATGTGGCACCAACGCAGCACACATCTCGGCTTCTTTCATTAAAAATTCACTAATCATTTGTAGATCGGGTTTTCTATCTTCCCGTCTTGCGTACTGGAACCAACTGTGCTGCAATGTATAATTAAACTTCGCTAATAAACTATTCACTGCCACCGTATCGTGTAGGTAGCTCTCTCTGTTGAGAGCTCGAATCGTAGCGACGATATTGTTCACTTTACTGGCGAACACACACGTTTCCCGCGCACTTTCTTTCACTCGCGGCAATGACTTGATTTTTTCTAGTTCTGCGTTCACTAGTGCGTCGGGCCGACCAAACTGTATTTCCAAATGGTCGACGATCTCACTTGGGTCGGTTTCCCCGTAAAACATGGAGGCGACGGCTTCTTTGGCGTTTCCACGTAAACATCTTCGAATTCTTGCCCGATTTTCCGCCTTGCTAAAATATTTCTCCGTATCTCGATACGCCGCTTTAAACTGCAACCATTCTTCACCAGCGCCATCGAAACTTGGTAACTCCATACTATAGCGCGGCGCCCCTCGTGATGCTTCTGCCAGGGCGGACGCGAGCGCGGTGATATCTGCGGCCTTCAATGCACCAGACTCTTGTTTTGGTGCCGTATTTTCAGTAGGCGTCGAAATCTTCGCCTTCTCTACGACGGACACATCATCTTCCGCCGGACGTACAGCGCGCGCTGAAATGCCCGCCGACTGCGCGGGCGACGTAGCTTGTGGCGCCTGGGCCACCTCTCGTGGTGCGGGCGACTCATGGCCCGCCGAATCTTCTTGATGCGGCGCGTGCGCCGCCTCTTCGTATTGCGGCTTAGGTGCCGCCTGTCGTAGTGGGTGTGGCATAAGTGCCACCGTACTAGTGATTGCCAGCGGCTCTGGTGCCGGCTGGCGATCCGTATGGGTTGGCCGAGCGGAGTCCATCCAATCTTCGACCCTCGTAATGGCAGTTGCTTGCCCTTCTTCATAAACAGCGCGCGCGAGTTCCGTCCGTAAGCGCGCCTCTTCTGCTCGTAAGCGCGCTTCCTCTAATTTGGCGCGTAGATAAACAATACGCGGCGACTCGACTGCAGATGGTACCGGCTTTTCACTATTTGCAACGGTGCTCGTTGTGGTCTCGGTCGCCTCGGTGTTCTCGGTCGTTGTTGTGCCGCTAGTCTCCGTAGCGGACGTGGTGGTACCGCTCGTTTCCTCCTCGTGACTAGCGGCCTCTTCCTCTCGGCGACTCGACATACTCCTCGTCTCGATCGGCATGGTTCAGTTATCCGGCTCGAATGCGACCAGAAAATGTGCACTACAGCCGGGGGAGCCAGCGGACTGTAAATCTGGTTCTTCTTCTTCGACGTCCCACCAGCCGCAGTGCTTTGGTCGTGAGCCGGTTGTGCCGGGAAGATGAAATAGAGACCACAACTGTTCGTTGCAAAGGTGCTTTATTGTAACGAAATAAAGCAATAAAGTTAGCACCGTTGCAAATATTTAACCTATTCTATGGGAGAGCCAGTACTTGCCCTAACACTGCCCTACTCTAAACCCGTACCCTATGGATATATACTAAAGCCCAGGAACTTGTCTGGGAAACTTATTAAGTCGTAACGAAACTGTAACTTTATCGGAACTGGAACGGAACGGAACTGATTGTATGGCCGCGCTCTTCGATATTTATAGCGCGCGGCCAGACGCGCGGCGGAAATCTTCAAAGACAAACGGCGCCGGGTGTTGCGCCATAATGTCTGGGATTTGTTAAAATCCTACTTTTCGTAATCTAATCTTAATAATTTTATCTTAGGTAGCTTCTCCTACCTTTAATTAACTAGTGTGGTCCTCTAGCGAGTGCAACGGTACTACCTTTTTACAAATATATGCAAAACAAAGTACGTAATGCCCTAAGACCTACCGAAAACGAATTACAATGTGTTATTTCTTATTTACATACAAGGATCTAACACAAATAAACTTATACAATAACAAACAAGAGTGTTATATACATTATACGTTCTTACAGGACCTCGGAAACTCTTACAATTACAGAGTTGTACGCCTTTTCAGGTCGTACTATCCTGTTAACTATCTTTATATTACAGAAAAGTGTTTAAACATATGCCTAAGGCTTATACTTACATTATACATACTATTTACAATCATAAAACATTTGTTTACATAAAGAATTTTGCACTTTTTGGATTTTCGTAATAGCGAGTTCCCGCATATAAATATTATCTCGCAAGAGTCGACTCGTAATGTCGTCAACTGCGTGGAACTCGCCTTATTCGTAATATGCCTAATAGGCAACGATCATAGCTACATAAAGCCTTATTATTTCTATACAACAAAGCTGTATGTAGGTCTTAGGGCGAATAAAAGGCGAAAACGAACATTATTTATTATAGAAAACTTACGAACTAAACGAAATATACATTCTATCCTGCCTTACTATCTATTTACATTAATATTTACAATAAAACATGTCTGTGCTGCACAGGTAAACTTGCTCACACCATCTTCCAACACCGTGTCTCTTGTTATTGTGGTCTGTGGTAAGTACTATAAGTCTATATTCCTGCATGTAAATGGAAGCCACACAGACAGACAACCTAAGAAATTGCCTTGGAAGGCGTGTCCAGTTTAATCTGTGGTACTTATCGATGACATAAAATTACTCTGGAGGTTTTTAAACCTTTTATTTACTACTACTTAAACTAATATTACATCATGAACGATGAACTATTCTTAGATTCATGTATTTTTTTTATATCATAAGATAGCAAACAAGCAGATGGGTCTCCTGATGGTAAGAGTCAACCATCGCCTATAGATACCAAAGATGTTAATGGTGCGTTGTTATCTTGTGGCGAGGTCTAATGCCACATGCATAAGGTTACCGGCTACCTTACCCTCCAAACCGGAACACGACAGCGACAAGCACTGACACTATTGCGGCAGGAACAGGTAAGGCGGTGGTACCAGACGCGGACGAGACAACGCAGAACTCTACCACCTAGTAGTCACGATGGTAGTGACTTGCATAGCCAATCGGTCGCCTTTTACGACCTGCCTGGCAGAACGGCTTCAAAGGAGCCCGGAACCAACACGGGGGTATATTTAACATACACTTTTCACATAACACCTCTACTTGTTGTTATAAAAGCGAAATAGAAAATAAACTCTTAAAGATAAAATATGTACGATTTTCACCCCAATATAAGCAATGAAGAGCAATCTTTGATCGACGCACATGGCGTGCGATACTCCATATATTCTTTACACATATGAGAGTGTCGTAAAATGAAAACGATAGCGTAAATAGAAACCAATTGTACGAGAGGAAATAATTTTCCAAAACATAAATGCAAGCGCTTACTACAATCTTATCGACGTTAATAAGATCGTGAGTCGATTGACAAACTTTTTTAAATAGAGATTTCGACGCGGCTGAATTGAAACTTGTGACCTATCTCATCTTTCAGGGTTCGTCGTCGCACAAACGACGTTTTAACAAATACAAACTTCATATTCTTGCTTCAATTAGGCGCTTTTGCTTATTTTTGGATCTTTGCTTGTCCGGATCTCAATAAATATTTAAGTTAATTTACTTCACTTGCTCAGAGAACTAATGTTAATTTTGACCTCTTCGAGAACCTTCTGTCTCTCTCTATTCTGCACAGAGAGCACATAACCAACTATAGTCAATGGTTTTGCACTATATATGATTTCTGTGGTTCTGCATTACCTTTTGCCCATTGGCAAATATTCAAGAAATTATTAGAATTTTGGTTTTGTTTAGTTTTAGTGGCATATAATATACCATTCCTTAAATTAGGGTTTATCATCTCAAAAATCTGTCAACCAGGACAAGAATCGTAAAAACCCCGGATTTCAGAGCTTACAACCCAGACATTTGAACAGAATATTTTTTTCTGTTACTCAGTAAACTTTACTGCTTTCCTTTACCTTTTATTTATTTTTATTGATTCTTTAACCAAATCACATTTTAAAAACAGAATCAGAAAGCAACAACAAAACAGAATCTTCTTAAATTAAGGAACTATTATTACCACGAGTTGCGCGCGAGATTTGAATTAAAACCCGGACTATAAATAAAACCCCGCCCGGACGCTCCCCGAACGCCTCCTAAACTAGGACAAATCCGGGGAAACCCGGACGGATGTCAACTCTACCTTAAATGTATCTCAAGATGACTACCTAATTGTGGAAAGAACTCAGTTAATATAGTCCAAATTTTAGTCTCTACATTTTTCTCTGCAAATGATGCACATAAAGCATGAAGATGGTTTGATGATAAACGAAAATTTTTATTTATTATCTTAAACACATTAAGCTATTTTTAAAAGCTTACCACAGCGTGTTGTATCTACAGTTGTTTTTGATTAACAAATTTTAAAACTTATTAAATTGTTTTGAAATATTTTGATAGTCTAATGTCATTTGATAGTCTTTGCCAGTAATAAAAAATCTGTAAGCGGTTGACCCTGCAGGCCATCCCAGAAACTTCCCGCTAAATTAAGATATTTTAAGCTCAAAGGATGAAAACTGTAAGCACAGATTTTTTCAGTTCGCTTCTGTGGTCTAGTGGTCCAGCGTTGGCGTTGACCACATGAGGTCCCGGGTTCGATTCCCGGGTCGGGCACAAAAAAATAAAGTATTTTTTCAGTTTTCTGAGAAACATAAAGTTGCCCGGGATTGGAAAGTGCCCGGTTGGCGATAAGCTTGCCCCCTATCACATTTGTGGGACCAAGTATCTTCGGCTAATCGTGGGTGCACTTGTTGTACCTCTGCCTACCCCTTCAGGGATATGGGCGTGAAGATACTTCAAAGATCAATTATTTTGTTAAATATAGCAGTATATTGATTTTTAAAAAGCTGTAAATTTGGAAACGATTTCAACTCAATTTTTGAGATCTAAAATATTGCTTTAGTTAAGTAATCGATAGGTTGAGAAATTTTAAAGCTATGTCAAAAAATATTTTTACAAAAATGTTGTCATTGATAAATCCCAAACAAATTGACCAATTTTGATACAATTTTTTTAAGGTATTTGACACAATTTTAAGGGAGAAAAGCTTATAATCACATTCGAATTTGATTTTTGAAATTAATTAATTAATAAATTGAGAAATTTCGAAGCAATGTCAAAAAATATTATGTTCAAAAATTTTCGTCATATGATATACGTAAATCCCAAACAAATTGATCGATTTTGATTTTGATACAATTAACGATATTTAACGCAGTTCTTAAAGAAGAATAGCTGATAAGATTTTTAAGTTTATCGGTATATTAGCGTGAAAAAATTTCAAAAATATTAAATTTGCTTAAAACAACGTAATTTTAATGTTTGGGAAGCTGAAACTTTTGAAAATCAAATTCGATTTTAATTTTTGAAACGGTATTCGACGTAGTTTTTAGTACTAAAATATCGTAGAATACTAAAAAATAATTAGTTGAAAAATTTTTCGACAACGATTACTACCAAACGGATAAACCGATTTTGATGAAATATATGCATTAAATTTAATTACTGTGGAATAGAACTGATAAGTTTTTGTGCTCAATTGGTACACTAATCTGGAAGTTATATTAAAAAAATATTGTTTCGCCAAAATTTTTTTGGGGTTTTTTCAAAATTTTTCAAATCTTCTGGATCGACTTAGTTTAAATTTTCGGGAAGTCTAAGTTGAGCGGAGTTCAATCGATTGCTAACAACCGCATTTCTATCGGTCCAGCCGTTCAAAAGTTATGAGTTATTTACATACACACATACACACACACATAAATACAGACATACTGACGGCATCGCGAAAAAGGTCTGAAAAAGTTTCTAAGACCTCAAAACGTGGACATTTGGTGAAAACTAGATTTTCGAAAATCGGGGCAAAATCAGTAACTTCCTTATCTACATACGTGGCGGGAAGTTGAAAAATACAATTATTTTATGACCTGTACCGTATTTTCATTGTACATTTAAATGTACCTACTTTAAGTAGGTATTCCTTTTTTCTGTACCTTGCAAAGAGACAAAGCTATAGGCTACATGGTAGGTTCGCTAAACCTATTTAATGACGTCATCATGTATAACTTTAAAGAATTTTTATGAAAATCTTCTGCATACTTAGCAGAACTTGTTTGTTAATATAAAAATCAGGTTGTTTTTTTATATTAACAAACAAGCAGATGGTTCTCCTGACGAAAGAGAGAACCATTGTCTATATACTAAGATGTTAATAGCGCGTTGCTATACGGTTTAATGTTGGTTTAACTTGCGTGTGGCGATTTTGAACGTAAAATTAATGTTGAGGTACTGTTTTTGCCCTCGGTTGGTAATTACATTTCAGCGTCAACAAGTCACTTTGGGTTCAATAGTACTTATCGCACTCTATATTTTGTAATATTTACCGTATCGCGGAAAAAATCATATAAGTACTGTTAATGATGGCTCAATTTCCGTATTGCGATTTTATACGTAAAATTTACGTTAAGATACAACTGCCATTGAATAAAAATCCACTCAATTGTAATATAATTATATATGTCATCATTTATACAATGAATTATATATGTCAATTAAATATATATGTCATCGTCATCAAGTCACTATAAGTATTTATCGCACCTGTATGATGTCATATTTATGATTTCAAAACTTTGAACGATTAATTACCGTATCGCAGAATAAATCATATTATATGTAAATGGTAGCTCAATTTGCGTGTTGCGGTTTTGTACGTAACATTAAGGTTAAGATACAGCTGCCATTGTTGAATAAAAATCACCTCAATTACATATTTTCAACTTCAGCAAGTCACTATTAGGTTCAACACTATTTATCACACTCTGTATATTGTAACATTTACAATTTAAAAACTTTAAGCGATTAATTAACGTATCGTGGAAAAATCATATACGGTTAAATGGTGGCTCAATTTGCGTGTTGCGATTTTGTACGTCACATTAAACTTAAGTTACAGCTTCCATTGTTGAATAAAAATCCACTCAATTACATTTCAGCGTCAACAAGTCACTATAAGTTCAACAGTATTTATCGCACCCTGTATTTATGGCTTATAGCGGCATTTTGTTGTTAAAAACAGTCCCGTTTTTTCAATAGATGCAATATCCATTAAACCTGCAGACTGCACGTGGCCAATTTATTGTAATGAATAAATCGTAGGCGACAGAAATACAAAGACTTGAAATAACTGAAGTAGACATGTTTTTTACATATTTGACTTCGTCGTGCCTTAGAGGTTAGCTTATTCGACTCAGGTTAAAAAGGCCAGGTTTCGATCCCCTTATCGAACATACCTAAAGTATTCCTTCGAGAAAATAGTATACCTAAAAGTTCCTGAGTCTAGTGATGGTGTAAATACTCCCATCTCTGGAACGAGCACATATGGGTTATATTACAGGTTAAACCATAATATAAGCTCCCGTATCGGCTTTATAAGTCGGTAATCTGCGGTGATGGGGATAACTATCCATCCCATCAACAAACAATCCAACTAATCTTGGTATCTATTGATGTTTGATTAATCTAGCTACACTGCAAGTGAACGGTTGTATAGATATTAATTTGTGTTAAAGTTATTTCGAAAATATTCCCTGAACTAAAATGTTATAATGCTAGAACGGTTGTAGTGATATTCATTAGTTTTTAATAATGACAAACATCGACGCTATTGCGACTGAAATAGGTAAGACTGTGATACCAAATACCCGGGCGAGATGTTGAAGAACTCTACCACCTAATAGTCTCAATGGTAATGACACGTATAGCCAATAAGTTGTCTTTTAGGACCTGCACGGCAGACCGGCAGTTAGTATATTGTTCAAAGGAGCTTGGACCAACACGAGGATTTTTTTCCATTTTATCTATTTTTTTTTTCATCGAAGCCATTAAAAATTAAAAATATATTCGTCAGAATCCTTTTTTCAATTCGAATATGTTTTGCTGTTCTTTTACTGTTCTTTTATGTAATTTCTATCCTTAGGGAATTACAGTCTCGTGAAAAATCGTTTTCGATCTCTTGCAAAGGTTTTCGGTAGAGAGAATTTATTGATTTATTAGGTGCACTCTGCGGACTATGGCTTTTCAGCATTCTGGAATTTCGGCGTTCACTTTATAATCCATTTTATTATTCACAGATTGTATAGAATACGACGCAAAAAAACATTAAAAAAGCGTTATAGCAAGTCTCCTCTTTTTACATCAAAGTCTTTAACAGGCATGCCGTGCAATTTGCGTTGGACTGTCCACCTTTTCAACTTTATTATTTCCTCACTTCATATTTCGGGCATTTATTAATGATTTTGTAATTGGTCTGCCACTGGCACTCGCTTTTTGTCAATTACATTGGAATTTGAAACGTGAATTAAAAAGCTGTTTGCGCAATGTTATATACTAAGCTTTAGAACTTATGACATAATCGTTGGCATTTTCATGAACTTTTATTTAATATTTGAGGCTATAACTTTAGCTTAAAAATATTTAAAAATCACTATTTTATAATCTAGAATTTTCTCATTCAATTCTTGCAATAATAATAAATGACATGAATGAGACTAATTTAAAGCCTTTTTGCTTAAAAAGTACGAGTATTATCCCAATTTCCATCAAAGTTTTAATATATCATTAGCTATAAAACGCATTTTAAAGATTTTTGATATCCCTCGATCACGCCACAAGAGTAAACGGATAGGAACGCGCACTATCAGCCATAGAATGTCCACTGCTGAACATTGACTCGTCTAATGACTTCCACCAGGTCGTCTATCTACGTAGCATAGGATAGCAACCAACCAGCCCCCCTATTCACGTAACTGATTCAATGCGCTTAGGGCTCTCACACATGTAAACGCGATAGAACGCCGAGGCGTGCTACGACGCGACATAATAAGTAAGAAAATGTGTAAAAGTCTTAAACGCTTCGATTGAATTGTCGTTTAATTACGTGAATTAGTAGACCCCAGATGTTGGTGGCCATCCTACGCTTCGTTTGCCGGTATGTGGTCTCCACTCGAGAAATTTTCTGCACTGTCGGCCATCCCGTTTCGTCGCATTCGGTCGAATTCGCAGTCGGTCAAATAACTGAAATACTGTCAAAATAGTGAACGGTCAATACAGCGATTAGTCCATATTGCAAACTGTCATAATAGTATTTGGTCCATGTCGCAAATGGTCCAATTGATATAATTTCCTAATAGCAAACGCTCAAATTAAATAGTCAAGATGCTATGTGCCCTGCCCATTGTCATTTCAACTTACTGACCCGCTTATTTACGAATACTATACAACGACGTAACGTATAGGAATATTTTATTACCAATGTCGAAAAAGTTCTCGTGGGATTTAAAAAAACTTTGATCGGGTAGAGAACTATGAGGCGCAGCTTGTGTATTATAATTCGAAAGTTTTTGAAGAAGTTTGAACATTTGTACTCAAATACCACTCAACCGCTGAAAGAATACAACATTCTTTTCATCCTGAAAAAATAAGCCTATCCGTGAGGTTTTTAAAAATTTTAATTGGGTAACAGTTTGTAGAGTTAATTTATTATGTGTGTATGCTATGATATCCTGACTAGTGCGATTTTAAATGTGCGGGACAGCGATAAAAACCTCGATAAAACTTTTAAAAAATCATCATGAGTGAAGATTTATTTTCAAATTTTTTGGAATAATTAATTGACGCAAACGTTATAAAGTTTTGTGAAGATTTTTTTATTTTTTAATATTAGTAGGTATATTAGTAGGTTTCATGGATTTTACCTCAAATCTTTCTAATACTTGGTACAACATGTTGATATCTACATTAATTAATTAACTCATATTATAGTTTTTTTAAGTTTGACAATAAACTACTCATAAACAAATGAATATACACGTGGGTGTGCAATGCAATTTTTATTAACTTAATTTTTTTATAATGTACATTAAAAAAATATTATTACACTTCCCCGTGCAAAATTTAACTTTTTTTATATCATAAGATAGTAATTAAGCAGATGGGTCTCCTAATGAAAAGAGTCTACCATCGCCTATAGACACCAAAGATGTTAATGGTGCGTTGCTATCTTGTGACGAGGTCTAAATGCCACATGCATAAGTTTACCGGCTACCTCACCTTCCGAACTGGAACACGACAGTGACTAGCACTGAAGCTAATGCGGCAGGAATAGGTAAGGCAGTGGTACCAGACCCGGTCGAGCCGATGCAGAACTCTACCGCCTAGTAGTCACAATGGTAGTGACGCGCATAGCACTCGGTCGCTTTTTACGACCTGTGACCCTGGGAGCCTGGGACCAACACGGGGAAAACCTGTGCAAAGTTTCGTCATCCTCGTCAAAAGATTTCGCTTCGCCTATTATATTATTTATATAGATCCAAATAATATATTTTTTGTTCTATTATTCTTATACTCATATTAAATGAAATGTTTATTTGTATTTAACGTTTCATTATAACGAACGAATACTTCAAAAGTAATTTAAAAGAATTTTTGAACTGAAAATCTGGAGCTGGAGCGATTAAGCCTTAATTCATTTCGTAAAGATTTTAGCGGGAATGTTGACATTTGACCCAAAGACATATAAAACTGCTTAAAACTTTTTTCTTTCATAAATATGGTATAAATTACGCTTAGCAACAGGCAATACATTAGCATGAAAGTTGATATTTAACTCACAGTCAACAACATTATTTGACTATGACTTATGAATTTCACAAACAAGCTAGAAAGAATTAGAGTGTATGTATTTGTTCAGGTCACCAATGCGATTAACCTGATCTTCTCGGTTATTCCTGTTGCAGATTATCAATCGCTGACTAACTGCTTATGAATAAATATGGTAATAAATCGTGACAGCTGGGCTTCTGTGAAGAACAGGCCTTCCTTCCAGGCAGTTTGTAAAAGGCAAATTGATGGCCAAACATCTGACTATCACTATAACTACTAGATTGTAGTTCCGCAATGTCTCACACCTTTCTTTCTTCACTACCTTAACTCGCAACTTATAACTGTCATTTTTCGATTTAAAATGAATATAGTCTTTGAACTTATCTCTATGTTACATGGGGCACACCAAGGAAGTTATATTCTACCCGGAATGCTTACACGTACTTCAAAATCGTTCCGAAGAGTACCACGACATGAGTGGAGTGTGTCTCTTTCTACTAAATAAAGCGCCAATCGCCATATATAAGTGTGGCCATGCGTAGTTTGCAAATTACTACTAAGGAATTCTACTAATTTGAGAAACAGTTTTTACATTGCATAAGTAATTACGTAATAATTAAAATAAGCACATTTTAGAACTCACTATGTTAATTACAATACATTTAATGCTAATTTATTTATCGACGTGTATGAGTAAAAGGAATTAACGATTTCCGAATATATAAAAATCTACCATTTAGATAGTTTTATTTACACTGGCAATTGCAAGAAAGGGACAACATCCACTCTTATCGTTGTCTTGCTCAGAACGTTTTTCCCCTCTGTTAAGTAAGAAACAAATGTCAACTTTATTTGTTACGAAATAAAGTACATTTTTATTTTTCAAATATTGCTTCGTAGTAATTCCAGTTATCGTATATAAGTTCCTTGGGGCACACTAAAAGTTTGGACTTCTAGCTAATCGGAACTATTTGAATTTCGAATGTTATATTTTTGAAACATTGCAACCTTCTTAGTAATAAAAAAACAATTGGCGGGAACTGATTTGTCACTTGTTTTTTTATCATACATCAAAGTTCTACGTACGCAATGAAAATGGAATTAAGTCGAAAAGATTTTAGAGCGATGATTTCTTATGATTTTAAAAGTTCTCTTTCTCCGCAAGACTGTGCCGCTCGTCTTCAAAATACTTTTAGGAGAGAAGCACCTTTTTTGAGCACCGTGAGGGCGACCTTCAACTGCCGTCAACCAAACATAATGTGTCTACTGTTAAGCGGTTAATTGAAGAAAACCCCCGTATTACCTATGAGACAATTCGATGACTGTTGGGGATTGGTATGAGCCAAATTCAAAAAATTCTACACGAAGAATTGAAAGTTCGGAAACTTTGTTGTCGTTGGATCCCTTATGAACTGACAGCAGAGCAGAAGCGGGCTCGCGTGGAATGGTGCTCACAGATGCTACTGAAGTACGACAACGGACATTCTAATGCTGTTTATGACATTGTCACAGGAGACGAAACGTGGATTTATTGTTTTGAACCCGAAAAAAAAACAGCAATCTTGTGAATAGGTGTTTGAAAATGAGAACAGGCCAACAAAAGAGAGACAGGCGAGAAACGTTGGTAAAAAAATGATCGCGTTTTTTTTCTCAGCTACGGGTCCCATCTGTACAATTAATTCCACTTGAAGATCAAAAGAGTGTTAATGCCGAGTGGTATTCTACCATTTGTTTACCCAGGGTGTTAGAAAAAGTTCGCGAAAGACGACCCAAAAGCCGCATTCTCCTACACCATGGTAACGCTTCTTCACACACGGCCAACAAAACAAAGTCATTTTTAGCTTCCGAAAAAGTACGTCTCGTCACTCATCCTGCCCATAGCCCCGACCTAGCACCCTGTTATTTCTGTATTTTCCCCAAAATCGAAGAGGCAGTTATAGCGTTTAATCAGCACGTAGAAAACATGCCTTCAGATCTGTGGTCCTCCCGTTTTAAAAATGGTTCGATCGCATGAAAAAATGTTTAAAATGTAAATTTGAAATTTTGATTTTTGATTATTTGAAAAGCAATAAACGTAATGTTTTGGTTAAAGATGTTGTTTCTTTAAGTTACGCAAAACTTATAGTGTGATCTACGTATATCATCCATCCCTGGCATATGGATATAAATGCACTATTAACATGTTAAGTGTATTTAGATGATGGATATCTTTTCATTAAGATTGCCGTCTGCATATATAAAAAAAACAATAGAGAGCAGACGAAATATATCAAAGCAAGTTATTTAGAAGAAAAAAATTATATTTGTTACTCACTAGCAAAAAGACCATGTTTGGGTACCACTATCTACATAATAATGATAAAAAAGACTGTTACTCTTATTCCCGAAGAGGTAGACAGTGCTTCAACTAGTGCATCCTCATAAGCCCAACAGCAGTATTAAATCCAAAGATGTGACAGGTGGCCCACTTGTGCATCTTTCTTTAAACTGAATCAAAATTCTAATTCACAACTCACCTACCGTCTGACGTGTTAGCAAATGTGTCTTACATCTTTAGGCATTAATATGTTAATTTAGACATAGAACCAACAGCATTAC
This sequence comes from Apodemia mormo, assembly GCA_036924255.1. NCBI lineage: Eukaryota > Metazoa > Arthropoda > Insecta > Lepidoptera > Riodinidae > Apodemia > Apodemia mormo. Next base: position 19,937,933 of record JAUPFN010000016.1, read on the forward strand.
TTCACGAAGGCAGGATGTTCAAATTGGTAATAAAATATAGGTCGCATATTAATTTACATTTACATAGAAATGCGGGTAAATGAGAAGACGCTACGGGGCGCTTTTAAGTTATTACATCGCTTTACAACTCTACACACCATGCCTTATCATACATACATATACTTTTCGCCAGTTTCCGAACAAAGTGTACATAGAGAATCAGCTTAGAACTTTTAAAACAAAAATTTTTAACGCAGTAAATCTGCAGTAACGACTTCCCATTTCCTGTAAATCCGGAACCTTGCATCAGATTTTCTACTGTCTACTCTTCAAAGAAGCCCGGACCAACACGGTGTACTTGAAAAAGTAATTCTAGGCGGTGAACCTGGGCTGTGGATATATCCGTCATTGACGTTAAATAGGTTAATTTATATAGTATGAAATAGTTTATTTCAGGTTAGTTCATATAGTATGAAATAATAAAATTCCTCTTCTTCGTAATGGGCAACTTCGAAACTTTACATTGTGTGTGGCCCGACACGCATTTTACCAATTTTTATTTTATATCTGCCTACCGGTTTTGGCCTTTTACAGCATTTTAAGGTGAGGCATCGCGACAAACGGGAAAAAACTGGTTTGCTAAATCTCGTTTTTTTTTATTGATTGTTAAATAACAGTTTTACAAAAATTACACGATATACCTGAAGATATTATCTAAAGAATATGCTAACTTATTACATGATAGAATGTACTTTACTCGATCATATAAAATTCCGAAAACAGGCTAAAATAATCTCTAAAACAAATAATCTGTTAATAATATTTCTAATCTTCCACATGATTTTTATATGGTGATATTTAGTTGTAAATACAAAAAAGATTGTGCTACATTTTAGTTTTCAGCTGATGTCCTATATTTATTTATCCGAACATTAACACGTTTCCCAGCGGTTTTAGAACCTACCGCGCCACCCATTTTCTATAGAATTGACGCGCATCGAAATACCTCGCCTTAAGGAATATGATCATGAACTGTTCAAACGCATTATGCACTAAACGTATACCTAAGGCAGTTCTACATTTGGACCCCGTTAGAAGAATAGACTGACCAGACTGCCTTCCTGCCAGACAGTTTGTAAATAAAAATTGGTAAAGTGTGTGTAAACTAAGCGCAATGTAAGGTTCCGAAATTGTCCACCACAATAACGCGGACTAAGAAAAGGGCTTTTATTGTTTCATACTATGGACAGTTAAGCTGTAAAACGTCAATGATAAAATATATCTGCACCACAGGTTCGCTGCCTGTAAAAACTTCTGTAATGTATTTAGAGGAGTTTTTTATAAGTTGGTCGAATATTACTCAAAAACTTGTAAAGTCTTATAAGCCGTGACAGTTTTCCTTTTAACTTCATTATATTTACTGCTACCATGATCTTTTTTCCATCCTCAAAACCAACCGTTTATCCTGCAGAGGCTATATTTTCGTTTAGCCATATAGCCATTTAGTCTGACGACGACGGCGACACTTGACTCGTAACACAAAATATGATCATTTAAAAGCTTAATATTTTACAAGAGGTCCCTTAATCGAAAACTAGTTTTCACAAAGCTACAATATTTTTTCAACCTGTCTAACTAAACCTCACGCAGTGGGTTACGTGAGAAAAAAAATTAACTCCCCACTATACATATAGGGGAGCTACCCTGAAAAGAAATATTTCTCAAGATTTTATCACTTTATTGACGTGACTAATATGTATATTCGTACCAAATTACAGCTTTCTAGTAATAAGGATCTCTAATCTATCGTGCAGACGGATGGACTGACGGACATAGGAATTTATAAGGGTTCCTTGTTTTTACTTCGGAACCCTAAAAACGGCCGACTGACCAAACATATAACTACAATCGTGATTTCTAGGCGGTTTAAAACGTCTTGTGGATGTTTGGTAATTTCGCCTTACCTATTCTTGTTGCAATAATGCCAGTACTTGTCAATGTCGTATTTCACTTTGAAGGGTCAGGTTGCCGATAAACTTATTCATTTCGTATTACCACCCTATCGCACAGATACCAATGAACTATTAACATCTTTAGTGTTTATAAGCGATGGTTGTGTCTTCCCTTTAAAAAAATCCATTTACTTGGTCGTTTTCATATAATAAAAAAGTATGTAATGGTGCATAAACTTTACGTAAAAAATGTTTAAAAAATACGAAAAAAATAGAGAAGCAGAACGTAACTTCTATCGATTTAATATCAAGTATAATACTAAAAACGCAGTACAAAATTCAAAATGGCACCTAAAAATACATCCTCCAATTGAACCATTCTGTTCGCGGGCCGTTTCACTACACGATGAAACCAAATATTTCCGTAGCGGTATCCATTGCCCAATCCGGCTGGAAACCAACTGTACTTTATTGTGGCACGATTTATTTTATCGAAATATCCCGCTTACAGTTCGTTAGCTTGTAAAACTTTGTTAATGTTGTATTTATTTCTCTTTACAGGTAAGCTGGAATACTAAACAGTTTGTATGTGTTTTCTGTGTTTTAAATTGACCTTGGAAGTGACACCACTACTGGTGAGTCCTGAATATACTAAATTAAATAAATAAATAACGTCACGATCCCGTATTTGTCTGGGCTGCTTTGAAGAATAGACTATGTGCTGTTCTGCCACGGAATTCATACGAGATGAACGATTCGCTATGCGAGTCATTACAATCGTGGCTACAGGTGGTAGAGTTTTGCATTTTCTCGTCCCGGTCTGGTACCACCGCTTTGCCTATTCCTGCCAAAACATCGTAAGTACTTGTCACTGTCATATTCTGTGTTGGGGGGTAAAGTAGCCGATAAACTAATGCGAGTGGCATTAACACCTCGCCACATGGATAGCAGCGCTTCATTAACACCTTTGGAGTCTATAATCTCTGGTTATCTCTTTCCATCAGGAGAGCCATCTGCATACTTGCTATCTTATGATATAAAAGAAAGCCCGAGTCCCTGTAACGGTAAGCTGAGGTACAACAAGTGTACCTATTAGCCAAGGGTATTAAGTGACATAGGTGGTCAATCTTTCAATGAATAGAGCAATTATGCAGTCTCGAGCGTCTCGAGAGATAGTTAACTTCTATCCCTGAAAAAGTAAAAAAGTTATTTTAACAAATTGCCTCACAAGTATTCGAACCCAAGACCTCATGCTTCCTAGCCAAAGCTGGTGCTTCTAAACCATTGAAGCGGCTATAAATATTATGTATTACACTACCTAGTTAATTTTATTTATTCTATATATCGTCAACATATTATGATGAAAGTACTACCTTAATAAAAACAATTTAATTTCACAAAAACAATCTTCTAGAACTAGACGTTCTAACTCCAATAATAGAATTAAATGTAAAATAAGTAATTAATGCAATTTAATTTACAATTTTCCGGGGACTCCCTTATGTGGCCTCTTTTACGTATGCACTTAAACGAGAAAAGTAGGGAAAGAAATGAAAAAATCTCACCGAACGTTCCGAAAATAAAGAAAACCCTGGCGCGGCAGCACAATTACCCTATTACGTCCACTACACATTCTATCTCATACTATTAAATACTACTAAATCTACTTTAACTTAATTTCCCAATGTTGATTCCAAGCTCCTTTAAAGAATAGGCCAACTGCCATTCTGCCAGGTCGTAAAGGCGCTGATTGGCTATTCGGGTCACTACCAACGTGGCTACTAGGTGGTATTTTCTCGCCCGGGTCCGGTACCACCGCCTTACTTATTCCTCCCGTAATAGCGTCAGTGCTTGTAACTGTCGTGTTCCGGTTTGGAGCGTAAGGTAGCCAACAAACTTATATACTTATGCATGTGGCATCAGTTAGTTGCTACATAGCACCTCGCCACAAGATTTTGGCGAGGTGCTATCTAGCAACGCATCATTAACACCTTTGATGTCTATAGGCGATGGGTGACTTTCCATTTCGGTGACGAACTTTCATAGTAGAACGAAACTTTCGTAGGCATGAACGCTCACACGCGCATGCACGTAAGCATACATGTATACACATACACATTTCCCACTCACACAATATTTATAACTATCTTCTGTATATATAATAAAAATGCATGATGTGGTGATTAGAAAAGTTGTTGTGCATGAGCCCACGAAGGTTTCTGAGTTGGTAATATAATATCTTTTCTTCAAAAATTATTGTAATAGGTGGCGTAGCAACGCACGTAAGGTACAGCTAGTTTATAATAAAAAAAAAATTTGAATTTTGTATAAATGTTGACAGACACATGAAGAATAATGATCAAAAATAAATAATAAAATATAATAAAAAGAGAATACTGCTTTACACATAGTAAATATTAACAAAATTAGTGTAGTAATATGCAAAAAGTATGGTCACGGTACGATGTACCTACTGACGAGTCTAGTTGCAAGTTCGTTAAATGGCTGTTTGTGAACAATTCTATACGCCGTGAACGGGTGTCTTTACTTAACATTTTTATTGGAAAATTAGTTAAAAATTTAAGTATTTTAAAATATCTTGATATATATAAATTACGCGTCACGTTGTTCGTCCGCTATGGATTTCTAAACTCATAATTTGCTTTTTTTTTATTATCGATAGGTAAGCGCTTGACCCCGATTCTTGGCACGCCTCTATCTCTCTCGCCTATCGCCTCAAGTATTTCTAGCTGGTATTTGGCGGATCCATCCCAGAGGTGAGTGCAGTATTCCATGCACGAACGGACTTGTGCTTTATAGAGGTTGAGCAACTGTCCCGGGCTGAAATACTTTCTCACCTTCGCCAAAATACCAAGTTTTTTGAGGCAATTCGGGCTTTTGATTTGATGTACGAACCAAAGTTGAAAGTATGCAAGGAGCTCGAGTTGTTAGTTATCACCACGGACACACCCTGGAAAGACGGAGACATGTGAAATGGACTACGTTTAGCAGAGAATAGACACGCCTGGGTCTTAGTTGCATTAAACTTAATCAGAATGGCGTTGCCTAGGTTCATACGATCGACCATTGCCCCTCTGACAGACTGGATCTGTCCCGTACTGTCCCACCCACTGGATACATATTTCTCTCAACTGTGCTATCATCGGCATACCCACAGATACCGGGCTTCAGCAGGTTGTTTATGTGTAGCAGGAATAGAGTTGCGGAGAGAACTGATCCATGAGGAAATCCGGCATTTAAAGCTATTTGGTCGGACGAGCAGCCATCGACGACTACTCTAATCAACCTGCCACTCAGAAAATCTGAGATCCAGGCGCAGAGAACAGTAGGCAGACCATACGATGGAAGCTTGCCATTAAGACTATCATGCCAGACCCTGTCAAAGGCCTTCGAGATATCAAGGGAGACAGCTAGTGCCTCCCCATGATTCTCGATGGCCGAGCTCAAGATATAGTGGACCGATTTCGGCGAAACCCGTATTGGCGGTCGCTGAATAGATCGTTCGCTTCTAGGTGTGCCATTAGCCTGCTGTTCAGAACACGCTCCATAGTCTTGCAGAGTATGGACGTGACCGAAATTGGCCTATAGTTGGAGGGGTCGGCACGACTGCCTTTTTTGGGCACATGCTGCACGTTGGCAAGCTTCCATGATTTCGGTACTTTTCCAGTCATCATTGAAAAGCGAAAGAGGCGTGTCAACAAAGGAGTGAGTTCAGGCGCACAGGTTTTCAGTACTATGGCTGGGATCCCATCAGGGCCTCTGGCTTTGTTCACGTCCAGATTCCACAGCGTTTTAAGAACCTCAATCTGACAGATGCGAATTTCCGGTATATCACCTCGCATCCAGGTAGACTGGAAGGCTTCGTGTTGGTGGAATCCCGACGCGAGTTTTCCGCGAATAGAGTAGCGAACAGGTTTGCTTTCTCTACGGCGGTATGAGCCAGCGTCCCATCCGGTTTCAGCAGTGAAGGAAGTGAGGGGTGGCAGAAATTTAATTCAACCGACTTTGCCAGGGGACCAAAAGGCTTTACCACCTGAGGGGTATGAAGCCAGTTTGTTCCCAATACGGCTGACGTGGTCAAATCGAGCTTTCAGTAGAACCTTTTTTTACAGGACTTGGCGGCCCGGTTGAAAGCTTTATACTTCTCCGATACGTCCTTGGCCTTGCGGCGTCGAGCACCTGCCCAAGCCAGATATGTCTCGTGCTTTAGCGCCTCAGCGCGTCTACAATCGGCTCTGAACCAGGGTTGAGCTTTACTTGCTTGTAATGGCTACATCGGATAAAGGAATAAAGTACTCCATTCCTTGTCGTAGCACATCTGTAACAGCATCCGCGCAGGTCGAGGAGTCTTCAGAAGAAAAGCAGATAGGCCGCCACGGATAAGACGCAAAGAAGGAACGCATCTCGTCCCAATCTCCTGACTTGTATCGCCACACACGCCGAGAGCCCTTGGGAGTGGGATCGGGCGGCGAGTAGACGAATACATATTTCACAATGATCGGAGCTGCTAAGCGGCAAGGGAATCGCCACCGAGTAGCGGTCCGGATCCGTAGTCAACAGAAGGTCCAAGCAATTGGCTTTATGACTCTCAACATCAGGAACCCGCATCACTCCTTGAACCAGCTGGGTAAGATTTAATGCAATAGCGAGTTTACGCATCTCTCTGCCAGCGAGGTCAGTGCACTGGTATGGATATAGCCCCTCGTGGTGGGCATTGAAATCCCCCAGAAGCACTAGATGAGCGGAAGGGTATTTGTGTTGAGCAGCATCCGCTGCCTCACTTAGTTACTCTGTGAGTCTGATCGTCTCCTGGTCTCCGCTATGCGCACGGTAGACACAGGCATAGAGAAGCTCCTCTAGACCTGTGTCAACCTATGTCAAGAGCGAGAAGCGGGGGTCTTCTAGATACCGGAGACGCCGAAAGTAGATGTCGTCACGAACGTACGCCCACACTCCTAACCGAGCTTTAAAATTATGCTCCAGAGTCCAGGGTATAACCGGGATAGGTTAGTACGGCAGATCAGACACCTTATTTATGTCTCCGTGGGAACAAGATACAAGGTTTATGAATCTCCAGGTGGAAATGGACTGCAACGAGATTAGAATGTAAACCTCTGATGTTAGTTAGGTCTACTTTCATCGAGAAGGAGTGCTGCCGCTGTACGACGTTATTCTTGTACCTTGTCTTTTTCATTAAGAGCGTGAGTGAAGTAGATGTGAAGACGGCAGTGAATCGAGGTGCTATACTTCCGGACCTAAGACACACACTTGGAACTTACACTGTTGGGGAATAGTCTGGAGACTGCGGGGACGCCCGAGCCCCCCCAAAAATGTCTATAGGGCCCTCTCATCTGGTCGCCAATCGACACTATGGCGCATTTCGGGATTTTTCGCTAGTTGACGGGGCAGCCTTTCACGTGTAGCTAGCACTCTACTTGGGCCCCCTACTGACCAGCGGTCGGCCAGCAGTGCACCGTGCCTCGGATCCCGCTACCTTCCATGACTAGTCTCCAGATGCATGAACGTCAGCGTGTATCAGACCGTCCAGATTGTATAGACGCAACTGATTCGACCCGTCCTCACTGAGGCTACATCAGCGTAAACGTGACGGAAAACGAACGCTTGGCGGCACGACTTCAGCTGGTGGCTGTTCCTTATAGCCACGACATATGTCTCCCATCATATTACCTGATTAGCACTACCCAGGGGCCACTTGTAGGGATACAGAATTGTGTGTTCTCCTACCGGGTGTTCTCCTACGAACGAAGGTGATTCAGCACCCAAATTCATTGATTGCTTGCTTTCAACGAACCGCCCCCCCTCCCCCCCCCCCCATAAGTACCCCACTAAAATATTCAGCACAAGTAATATTTATGGCAAAACAACCTTTACCGGATCAGATAGTTGATACATATATTATGTATTATTAAATGATATCTATGCGTGTACAGAATAATTGATTTCATGAAAAAGTCCTTGTCTTTAGTCTTTTATCAAGAGTGCCATTTAAGGATTATTCATGACCAACACAAATAATGGAATATAAAATAATCGCACAAAAACGCGAAGAATGTTATAATAATCCACATCAAGCTGGTAATCATGGATTCGCAGAAGCGTTGATTTGTACACCGTATTTCTATATCGGCTTAACCTTTAGGGAATGCCTATATCCCTATGAAAATAAAAATAGCTTTTATTTCAACAATTCATATTTGATAATAGATTGATATATCTAGGTCAGGGGTCGGCAACCTTTTGAATCGGAAGAGTCAAAAATTACAATTTACAAAATACAAAATTCAAAGTTTTAAAGAGCCACAAATGTTTCTTTGCCAACAAAAAATAGTACTCGCTTACACAATTTTTTTGATAAAAAACTTATCTATTTATTTATATATAAGTAGTGTTTTTTCACAAGTTAGATAGCATACATATTGTTTGATGAGATAATCGCAAATTATATATATATATATATATATATATATATATATATATATATATATATATATATATATATATATATATATATACATATATATATATATATATATATATATATATATATATATATATATATATATATATATATATATATATATATATATATATACATATATATATATATATATATATATATATATATATATATATAACAATTAAACATTGACTTAGAACACTAACTTGTACTTCAATTACAAATAATTGAACAAAACAAATTCAATGGTTTGCGTGGTTATATGAGTAGAAAATTTTAAAATGTATTTTTTAGAAAATAAATAATATTAGCGTAAAGAACTAAAGAGCCGCAACTTCACATCCAAAGAGCCGCTTGTGGCTGTGGTAGGTTGCCGACCCCTGATCGAAGAAGAAGTTTTACCCAGTGTTAGTTCGGGCTCCCTTTGAAAAATAGACCAACTGCCGTTCTGCCTAGCAATTCGTAAAAGGCGATCGATAGATTATACGTGTCACTACCATCGTGATTACTAGGTGGTAGAGTTCCGCAACATCGCGTTCGGGTACATATATGGTACCACCGCCGTACCTATTCCTGCCGCATTAGCGTCAATGCTTGTCCGTGTTTCGGTTTGGAGGGTAAGGTAGCTGGCAGAATTATGTATGGGGTATTGCCACCCAGCAACACGGATATAAACGCACAATAATTATTATATCTTTGGTGTATATAAATAGGCGATGACTTCTCGTGTTACGGAATTCTATCAACTAGTAGTCACGATGGTAGTGACACGTATAGCTAATAATTGTTTGCCTTTTATGAACTGCCCAGCAGAATGATCTACTCTTTAAAGGGACTAGATCGATACAGGGGAAATTTTACAATTGATTGGACTACTTCAACTTTTTTCCAATGTTTAAATGGAAGTTAAGTTTACTTTTACAAATTAAATTTCCTCTAAGTAAAATCCCGTACATACAACATTAAATAATATTTTATATTACTAAAAAACTTTTTGAAATAAGCTACCCAGTCATTAGCTTAAACAATATTTCTTTGAGTATTATAAGAAAATAAGTTATACTCATATTTATCAATTACTATGACTTATTATTATGAAACAAATTTGCAATTCCAATGCTTAGAAAACAACGAGATATTCAACTATCTAACTGTGTGGCTATAGCTCGAATGTATGTAGCGTGAATTTAAAACTCATCTTTCGGGGCTCATACACATAAACACGATACGAAGCGGACGTCTCGACGTGCTATCACTAAGGCGACCATACGTCCCGCTTTTGGCGGGATTGTCCCGTTTTCAGGTTGTCTGTCCCGCCGTTCCAATAAGAGCAAAATTATCCCGCTTTTGCAAACAAACCCACTTTATATACTTATTCATCAATCTACATCAAATTCATTGCATTAAAATTACGAAGGAGACAACACATGGAGACAAGAATTAGCGAAAGTGCGAAAGTGAAAATTAGCGAAGATGAATGATTGAATATTTAAATGTAAGCTTTATTTTTATTAATTAATTCTTAATAGATTAAATATCTACCTCTCCCCTGTCATTAACAACTAATTATTTGTATACAAAATTCTGTTAGCATCCCGCTCTGACTCAAAAGGAAAATTGATACGTTAGCTATGACACGACATATTTTCACGATGCATCCTATCGTAGAAATCTACAACGGTCAAAGTAAAAACTCACTATACGACACAACGCAAAACACCATGCAATATATGCCACCAGCCACAGTTAATCTCTAAATATGGGCCGTACCAGACGTATTCTATTTTCATTGATATTAAGAAGATGTATAAAGACTAGTAAGGAGAACTACGTTATGCATATGCATCGCGTGTCGTGTTAAATGGTCACATACATCTAGTTCTTAATTACATATAATAATAATAAAAACTTATACCATCTAAATATGAACTGGGACCAAGATTAAATTGTGTTGATCCATTTTAAACCAATGGAAATAATCTAGTATGTATCCATCTTGAAGGTTCATTCTAATCTTAAATATCGGCAAAAGAATTTTTGAAATTAGAAATGTAAGATACAAGTAACCACCGTTACGTTATGTAAACCACAAAGCAAAATAGAACAATAAAATTACCTCAAGCTCTTGTTGTGGTCGGCCATTGTCAAACTGGCAAAAAAACGTAACGGCGTGTCATCAAATAAACAACACAAATATCATCTAAAGCGGCTACTAAATCAGAACGATTAAATTTTAGACTGTACATTTAGGCAGAATGATTAAAACAGTCTAAATAACTGTTCATCTCTTTGTGTAATATTGCTATCTAATTATTATCATATCTTACCTACTTTTTTAAAAGCAGAAAGCGATTGTTACGTTAAATTTTCTATGTTTTTGACAGTCAATATAAGTACAATAAGATCTGTAATTATATTGTCAATATAAACATGTTAAGCTATCTAATTATTATCACATCTTACCTACTTTTTTAAAAGCAGAAAGCGATTGTTACGTTAAATTTTCTATGTTTTTTGTCAGTCAATATAAGTACAATAAGATCTTGTAATTATTTTGTCAATATAAACGTGTTAATTTAAACGACACTTTCTTGTAATACATAATCTAGTTTATAGTGGTTGATCAAATCAACAGAGCGGCGCTGCGAGTGCAAATGCCACCCCAATTGCCACTAAAACGTCGCTTAATGAGCGCAATGGACAACTGAGTAAAGTTAAACCTTTAAAATAGAGATTTAAAGGTCTTATCTCGAACAGATGGAACATTTGAAGGGTCTTTGCAATAATTAGAGCGTTTTGCGTTTTATAAAAAAAAAAACGAATTATTATAAGGTTTTTATATTACTTTGGCGTTAAGATACTTGTTATTGTTATGTAGTAAATTTATTTTAATATACTCTTTGGTGTAGCGATTGTGAGCGGTTTTTTAGAAGTCCTGCGGCCCTACCATGAACTCTTATAGCAGGTCAATTTTAGCCGATAATTAAACTGTCCTGCTATTTCGTACCATGAAAGCGTTATCTAACAGGCCAGTCAGTGACCACGTGACCTATGCCGGCGAGCGATCGTTTTACTATTCAAACCAGCTTCTGCCCTGCGTTAGCGTACCATGAAGTGTTTTTGTCAGACCGAAATCGATATTTGAACTGCTAAAGTGTCATAATATTGCCGGTCACTTGCAGGTGGAAAAAAGTAACTTTTATTGGATTGCTTTGTCTTAAATGTACTGTAAACGTAGGTATTTTTTATTATTACTGCTCTAGTCTTATTTGGAATTTATATTGCATATTATTTGACATTAACTGTGTTTTAGAAAAATATTGATATTAGTATAAAATATAGTTCCTAATTCATTACTTCTATTTAAAGTTATTTATTTATTATTTAATATTTACTTACTTTTAAAGCATTTTTTATTTATTTTTAATTTTAGATAAAAAATACTTTTTTTTCACTTCACGCCCAAAATTACTTCACGCCCGTATCCCTAAAGAGATAGGCAGAGGTACAGCAAGTGTGCCCACGATTAGCCAAAGCCTATCGCCACCCGGGCACTTTTTCCAATCCCGGGCAACATTGCTTTTGTCAGAAAACTGAAAACACATTTTGTTGAATTGTCCGACCCGGGACCTCATGTGATCAACTCCGACACCGGACCACTAGACCACAGAGGAGATACACATAAATTTAGATGTGTGATGAAAATTAACGTTTTGAGTGTGCACTTTTATTGAATCCCGTTGCAATATCTTTATGAGTATTCAAAATATCTCATAAAACTTCCAATTGTTCATTGAATATATTGATATCATACGATCGTTTTGCTTCCGACATCAATCACGTTTATTAAATCAATGTGTAATTTTAAGCTTTAAAATAGTCACAAACTATTCCAAAACTCTAATCTCAAAAAATCAAGACGTACCTACTCAAGAAATTCAAAAACCGCGCTCATAACATAAATGTCTTTATTAAACAGTTCAAGGTCATGTGTAATATTCCCAGAGTTGCGTTCTTTAATGGATGCCGCTTAACAAATATTACGTGGTTTACTTTATGTTCCATATATTTTACGTAGACTTTAAATAACTTAAAACTCGATCTCTTTTGCCAATTTGTATTCTTAAATTCAAGATTTCTAATTAAAATGCATTAATAATAGTAACCTTATACTAAAATTTAAAAATCGGCAAGTTATGTGTTTCTCAACGTTAATTTGATATGTTCTGCCAGAGATAATGTAACCGGCCAGAAGACGACGCATTGCAGTTCAACAAAAATTAGTTCATGGTACGATCGTAAAACCTGACAGGTTAATACTCATAGTTGAACTGCCTGGAACTTGACAAGTATTATAAGAGTTCATGGTAGGCCCTCTGGGCATAGTTATAAAACAGTTACTACTGTTTTGGGTTAAAATCTCAGTATCAGCTTATAATCTATTGGTGGTATATTAATATCTCCGTATAACGGAGAGCACAAGTTAAAAAGGCAGACGTTAAAGTTGCGACGATGGAAATCCTTCTCGTCAGCATACCCGTAAATATTGACCACTTTTATCGCAATATTAATAATATTAGTTCAAAAAATATCCTCAGAACTTAATTATTGTAATTTTCACACAATATACTAACAGTAAAGTTTTGTAACTTTTTCATAACACTAACAATCCATACTTTAATATTATAAATGCAAAAGTCTGTCTGTCTGTCTGTTACACTTTCACGGCTAAACCCCTGGACCGATTTTCATGAAATTTGACATGGATATAGTTGAAGATCCGGGCTCAAACATAGGCTATTTTTTTTTCAAAAATCAGTCCTTGGAGGGCTGAAATAGAGGATGAAATTTTTATTAAAAGCTATTTGGACGACTTACTAATATATTCGCGGGTGAAGCTGCGCGGGTCAGCTAGTATTATAATATAGATGATCTGTGGTTGTACTGTGAATGGTAGATTTTGTCTTATTTATGACTTCCCGCTACGCTAGTCAAGATCTCCATCTTTTGAGGTCCTCAAAACCTTTTACGGCTATTTTCACAATGGCGTTACGTGTGTGTAAGTATTTCATAACTTTGAACGGCTTGATAGCCTTCGATTAGGTTTCGACAAATTTAGTCTTCTTGAAAATCTGAACTAATTCCGCGCAGGAGATTTGGTGAAATTTTAAGAAAATGTCACGAAAAAATTCGGATAAGCAACGGTTTTTGGAAGCTTCCCGATTGAGTGCAAAATGTAATCAGCTTTTTTCTTCAGAAAACTGCGTGTAGTGCCTCAAAATTGCACCAAATTCGGTTTATCCGTTAGGAAGTTATCGTTGGCGAAAATTTGAAAAAAGTGTTTATCAAAATGTAACTTCGAGATTTTTCAACCAATAAGTTTTTTTTACTTTTTACGATATTTTAGTACTAAAAAACTATGTCAAATACCGTAAATCGGATCAAAGCGGTTGATTTGTTCGTGATTTGTCAATGGCAAAAAATTTATAAAAAGTTTTTTTGACATTTCTCGACCTATCGATTTTGTCGCTAGTAAAAAAATGTAGAATCTCAAAAATTAGGATCAATTCCATTAATGAAATAAAAATAGTTATGAAAATAAACAGCTTTTCAAAAATTAAAATATAATGTGCACAAACTCTAAATTTTCGAACTCTTTATGCTCAAAAAATGTATGCTTTGTTATAGTTTTTACCTCTTTAAGGTTAAATTCTTCCATAATACTTCAATTTAGCGGAAATTTTCAGGGATGGCCTGCAAGGTCAACCGATTTACAGATTGTTTTATTAGGGATCCACCCATGCGAAGCCGGAAAGGGAAACTACTCTAAAATAACTATGATCTCGTCGAGTTCCTCGGGGAGTTGATAGAGTTAATGGAACTTTTCGATTATACGTTTTTGTATTGTAACATTTTAATATATTTCTATACATAATATTTTATTTATTATTATCTTCTAAAACTATATTAACGAGTACGTTCTACTATACCTATTGAAGATAGTATACTAGAAAATTAATATAAGAACTTTTGTACCGCTTCAGCCGACATCTCGTTAATAGAAAGATAACACTGAAGCTTTTCTTTGCCCTATGAGCAAGCAATGGAGCAGCTATATATTATCGCTAGAATAACTTTTTCTTTATTAATTTAATTATTAACTATTTTAGTAGACCTGTGATTTTATTAGAACTGTGCACCTATCTCTCCTGTGTTGACACGCCTCTTTCGCCTATCGATGACGACTGGAAAAGAACCGAAATCATGGAAGCTTGCCAACTTGCAGCCTGTACCCAAAAAAGGCATTCGTGCCGACCCTCTAACTATAAACCAATTTCAGTCACGTCCATACTTTGCAAGACTATGGAGCGTGTACTAAACAGCAGGCTAATGGCACACCTACAAGCGAACGATCTACTCAGTGACCGCCAATACGGGTTTTGCCGAAATGGGACCACTGGGGATCTTCTAGCGTTTGCCACCTACATCTTGAGCACGGCCATCGAGAATCATGGTGAAGTACTAGCTGTCTCCCTTGATATCTCGAAAGCCTTTGACAGGGTCTGGCATGATAGTCTTATTGGCAAGCTTCCATCGTTTAGTCTGCCTACTGTACTCTGCGCCTGAATCTCAGATTTTGGATGGGTGAATTCGCCAAATACCAGCTGGAGACATTGAGGCGATAGAGAGATATGCCAGGAGGCTCATAAACGACGATGATCTGGTAGGCAAAAAACTCCAAAGCCTCGCTCATCGCCGCAGAGTGGGTAGTTTATCGGTTTTTTATCGGATACACTTTGGAGAGTGCGCTGCGGAATTGCACGACTTAATTCCACCATCCCCGTTTTTCTATCGATCGTCGAGGCGCACAGATTCTAGCCATTCCATTCTAGACGTTCATCTAGACGTTCCACAAACCCGGACAAAGCGGTTCGACTCAACACTCTTCGAACCGCAAAGGACTGGAATATGCTTCCTGAGCCTGTGTTCCCCGACGAGAACATTCTATTGATCTTCAAGAGAAGAGTGAACAGGTACCTTCTAGAGAAGCACGTTCGATCTCAGGCCGCATCTTAGCTTACCATCAGGCGAGATCGTGGTCAAGCGCTTATCGATAATAATAAAAAGTTTTTTATTAGGTAAAGCGAGTCTCGATTGAAGAGATTTGAATAAACTAATCATTATTAAGCCTGATCTCTTGCGTAAGCACTATTATATACCTAATTTTTGGTAGTAGGCAGTGTTGGACGTCGTGATGTTCCTGATGTTTTTAAATTTTGTGTATCTACTTTTTAACATCCCGCTACGTATGTAGATAAGGAAGCTACTGAATTTGCCCCGATTTTCGAAAATCGAGTTTACACCAGATCTCCACGTTTTGAGGCCCTAGGAATCTTTTCCGACTACTTTCACGATGTGTGTGTGCACGTGTGTGTATGTGTGTATGTGTGTGTGTGTGTGTGTGTATGTGTCTGTGTATGTAAATATCTCATAAATTTTAAATGGCTTAACCGATCGAAACGCGGTGGACGGCATTCCGTTTCGCATTGGATTCCACTCAACTTCGACTACTACTGAAAAATTTGAACTAATTCAGTAAATTTTTTGAGATTTTGAGAACTTTCTGAAAAAACTTCAAAAAATATTTGGCGAAAGTATATTTTTTAAATAACTTTAAAATTAATGTACCGATTATGTATAAAATCCACTCAGCTCTTTTCCTCAAAAAACTGCGTTTAATGCATAAATTGCATCAAAATTGGTTTATCCGTTCGAAAGGTCGTTAACGAAAAATTTGGACAAAGTGTTTTTCGACATAACTTTGAGTTTTTGTTTTAACCGATCATTTTTTGATCATTTATAATCAGATACAGATACATCAGATACCCTTAAAAAATCAAAATCGAATCAAGTTTTCAAAACTTACAGCTTTCGAATATTAATATTTTGTTCTTTACAACAAACTCACTTCATATTTGTAAAATAACTTTAAGACTAATTCACCGTTTAATTTCTAATCTATTCAGCTCTTCTACTTAAAAAATTATGTCAAATACTGTAAATTGGATGAAAATCAATCGATTGATTCGTTCAGGATTTATCAATGGCGAACATTTTTGAACAAATGTTTTTTTGACATTTCTTCCTCATTTTCAACCTATTGATTTCGTAGCTATTAAAACATTTTAGGGCTCAAAAATTGCGTTGATTGGTATTCGAAAGATTAAAATCGATCATCATATGGAAAATAACCAGGTTTTCAAAATTAAAATACTGTAATTTTTTTGTACTAAAATTTTGTGCTTACTTTAAGCTAGGTTCATATTGCAGTGGCGTGGTGTGTTGTGGCGTGCCAGAACGCCATCGGTTACGTTTAATTTGTATGAATAGATTCACATTAATACGAGAACGCGCCACGACATCACACAACGTACTAATGTGAATCTAGTCATACAAATTATCATTAGCCTGAACAATCTGAAGTAAATTTTGAGAACAACATAATGTTTGCATTTGAAAAACTGTAATTCAAAAATTACACTTAATAATTCGATTCTGATTATACCAACTGATTTCAAATTCTAATAAACTTTTCTTTTTCAAAAACGATGACACATATGTAAATCGAATCAAAACTGGTCGATTCTTTCGTGATTTATCAATGACCAAAATTAAAAAAAAAAAACATTTTTTGGCGTTACTTCGACATTTATCAACATATTAATTTTGTAGCTAAGGCAATGTTTTGTAGCTTAAAAAACCAATTGCCGTGTTCAAAATATGGACTACTGGATCAAATTGTTTACATTTTTTTGTAATTGTAATATAATTTGTAATATAATTTTTATATAATACGTATTTATATAATAATGATAGAAATGCTAACCACTTGTCGACAAACTAAACACGCATTTCTTCAACTAAATCCCAAACTGACCAGAAAGTCACTTAAACTACCAAGAGTTAAGTATAAAATTTGGTCTGATAACGGGGAATTCTCATATGAATAAACACATTCACGCCATAAGGCTAACATAGAGTCCGCTATGTAAAGCGTGCCTAAACTATGAAGAAACTCCCTACTACGTGCTATATGAGTGCGTAGAAGTTCAATACCTAAGGGCCCAGTTCTTCAAAGAGAATAAAACGTAACAAGGAGCTATTTAAGAATACTTCTATGATACTAGACCTCTGGAATTGGCTGGCAGGTATAGCCCGCTATGATGAATAGATACTTACCAATTTTCGAAACTTCCGGAAAGCTAAGTATAATACCAGTATTATAGTGTAGTATTGTTACAACTGTTAATACCCTGATGATGCTTGTGTATGCGAAGCGAAACCACGGTGTGTGTGGCCCCAGTGCCTCTTTTATTTTCGGGACCTTAGTTATTTATTTTATTTCTTTCACTGCTATTTCATTTTAGTTGCATAACAGAGGTCACATAATATTAATTTGTGATAGTTTCTCAAATTGAATTGTTTTCTTTTTTGAGTAATGGATTTCTGCAAAATAACACCTGAATCTATAAAATATGCGATAAAAATCAGTATACAGAGAGAGCAGGTGATTGATTGAATTTACGTCCAGCGAAGCGGGCACGTATTATCAAGTTTCTTATATAATTTTATCTCTAACAAACTACCTTTGACTTTGAATAGAAGTTTTAGTTGTTGCATAGATAGATTAAGCCTCATTACTATTTCTAATCTCTGAATTGGTCGTGTTGGGCCCGGGCTCCTTTGAAGAATAGGCCAACTACCGTTCTGCCAGGCAGGTTGTAAAAGGCGACTGAGTAGCTATTCGCGTCACTACCATAGTGACTACTAAGTGGTAGAGTTCTGCATCGGCTCGACCGGGTCTGGTAGCACCGCCTTATCTATTCCTGCCGCAATAGCGTCAGTGCTGGTAGATGTCGTGTTCTGGTTTGGAGGGTAAGGTAGCTGGTAGACTTATGCATGTAGCATTAGACCTCGCCACAAGATAGTAACGCACCTTTGGTTTAACCACCATTAACATCTTTGGTGTCTATGGACGATGGTTGACTCTTTCCATCAGGACACTCATTTGCCTGTTTGCTATTTTATGATATAAAAAAAAAGAATTTTAAAAAACATAAAGCTGTTGTATCACCAATATTTATATGTCTGTGTATCTGCCTGTAGTTTAATAGAGGTTAAACAGATTTCAATGGCAAATAGTTATTAGGGATGGGCTGATGTGAGTAGTCAATAATTTACATTTTAGAGTAGGTAAACATTTTGTCGTTAGGCTTATATGATATATTTTATACCTTTTGTGCCGACGACATGGTGAAACTCCATCTGTAATTATTTGAAAATACACTTGTATTGTTTCACAAAACATTTTATTCAGTTTATATTGCCAACCGGCTTCGCTTTTTACGGAAACTTCAAGGTATATGTTAGCAACATAGTACTGAAGATGCCGTAAAAAGCGATAACGGTTTGCGGTATGAACTGAATAAAACGTATTTTATAATAATTACTTATTAAAAAAAATATGTAATAATTAATAGTTACTAGAAATCGCCTGCGGCTGAAATGCAACCATACCTAAAACAATAAAATCTCTTTTAAGTTTGACAACAGACTTTAGCCGTAAAGAAAATATATGTACCTATGTTTATTATATAATGTATGTCAATGAATGTGTGTTTAATGTTAATTTTTAACAATTTAATGTATTTTTGTGCATTTTAATTAAAAATATTAGGTTTCTGCAGTCCTCCACAATGTAAACTTCAGCTCCGTCAAATATCATACTTCTCCACCGTTCGCACAATTGTCGTCAAAAGGGATAGGTACAAAGATTTTACTTCACGACTTGATATACTTGCCTATTTTAGCCCTTAAAATGATTTTACTTTATTTATTTAAGCCTTTATTTTAAACAATAGAAGAACATACAACACTACCCTAAAATAAAACTTTAAATTGTTCAAAAGGTGAGTCTTATATAATATCTGTAAAATAAAAGTTTAAAAAAAACGACACATTCCTTCATTATCAGAACACCTTCATGCTTTATTTGGATAATTTGCAAAGTAATAAATCCTGTCCAATGAACTTGACACATTTGAATCCAGGTAAACTTTTGTGATTGTGTCAGGACAACAAATTCACCTTACGAACCATCCCGCCTTATTAAGCTTTTGATTAAAAAAGTGCACTCAAATCGGTCCATCCGTTTCTGAGCTGCGATGTCACAGTCGGACACATAAATAGACACATATACATGTCAAACTCATTAGGCACCTTGTTTTTGCGTCAAATGTAAGAAAAAGATTTCTTACAGCCGTTCTGTAATGTGAGATATATTTTTCACAACCAAATTGTCAAAGTATTTGTTGTTTATGCAAACAAAAAAATATAAGACATATTTTGTTGATATTTGATACGTTCACGATTGATATGAGCAAGTTCTGTTGGCTACCATTATTCAGCCTTAATAGCGTCAAATGTCAATACTTGTCACTGAATTCCGGTTTGGATCATCCAAACCTACCTGGGTTTGGATGGCTGGTAAACATATACCAACACGTGGTAACACTATGCCACTACATGGATAGTTACACACTATCAACTTTTTAGTATCTGTCGGCGATGATTGTATGGTTCCGTTAGGAGAGCTATTGTAGAAAGCTGTTTGCTATTCCATGGTATAAAAAAAACCCTCGCACACCCAAATATTTTGAAAATCGTTCCTACTTCATTCTTGGTCTTTGTGTTACCTATTTTTTTCCGAATTCGCAATTCACAGAATAATTTAGTGCTTACTAATAAATACGAGTTCAATTATGATGAATAATATAAATGATCTGTTATTCATAGCGAGTTTTTGCTACCCATACCGATGGTATAGTTACAGACTACAGACTACAGACACAACTACAGAGCAAAGCGTATTATCGTCATTCTAGAACGTCCTTCCCGCGTTTTATTAGCGCATGCGTCGTCTGTGCCCCGTCCCTTTCCCGCGAATTGCGCGGCAGTCTCTATTGCGCACTAAGCCGCGACACGCGAACGCGGTATAATCACCAACACGATGATTGCCGATTTGCCGCCATCCCGAGCTATGGAACACCAACTGTACATGCAACAGCGTGGCTTCAACATCAGCCACGCAGCGCGAGAACCGGCAAACGGTACTACTGTTTGTTTTTGTTTATATGCGAGCTTATCACGTAGTAAGTACTCTATAAGCTGCATATGTCTAGTACCTCTAAACTCTAACCAAACCTATTGAATTATATTTATTGAACAAAAAGTATCTGATACATTAACGAGTAGGATTTTTTCTCATTATATTTCACTTACTACGTTGTATGTTCAAAAATTGCATTCCGAGAGTAAATGTTATAATGACAATAATTACTCAAAAAGCTGCATAATATGACCTGTACGCTTGCTTATTTTATACTCAAATATATATATATATATATATATATATATATATATATATATATATATATATATATATATATATGTATTGCTTTGTTTTTTTAAATTCTTCAATATGTTGGGATTATTTCGAACATATGTTGTACGTTCATTCAATGCATCCCAAGAGTAAATATAACACGTCAGTTATATCGGATCTCACAGATAGAGAATAAGCAATGTGAAAAAGAAAGGTCGTAAAGGCCGGATGAGGTCGTAAGGGACGTGACAGTACCCACCTTGCGACTTGTTGCGTTTTCTACGTTTGTTGTGACATTTACAACGTTCCGTATTCTGACGATTTATGTAAAATATACCGCAACCGAGGTACAATACGGCTAATAACATGAATCATTGCGATGTATGGGTTGCCTAGTTTATTGGCAGGTTTTGTCGTTTTATGGTTTACAAGTTATTTATCATTTATCTATGTTTGACATTATTGTATTCGAAATACAGTTTAGTAAGTAAACAGTGAAGATATGAACGTAAAGCTGAGTCTCCACCGAACAAAAATTGCCAACTTTTGTGTTGTCAACACGTGTTGGTGACAATTTCCTTGAGATGGCAACAAAAATTGTAAACAAATATTGGAAACCGTGTTTCCGTTTTTGATGGTAAACATCAAAAGGATACACTTGTTGCAGACATTAATTGGCTCTGTGGAGGCGCTTAGTTGGCAACAAAAAGAAACAAATTATGTCCGATGCGTGAACGAACGTATCAATCGAGTTTTTAATTGATTTATATCACATAGGTACAAACTGTAGTATGGGACTCAATCGATTAAAATTATAAAAATAAAAATATGAAAAAGGCTGCATAGTAAGCTATCAGTGATGCTATAGGGCTGCATGAACGAAGGAAAATTAAAAAAAATCTTTTTACGATGAAAGTTTCTGATTTGTTCCTTAAAAAACAACCTGCTAACAATCATCTTCATCACCTCTTCGCAAATGAAGGAAAGAACCTGGAGGGATTGAACTATTAAATTAGTTCAATCCCTCCATGTTCTTTTCTTCTTTTTAGGCTTGCCAATACATATGCTTTTGTTTCTTTTTGCATAAAATATTACATCCTGCTGCTGCCTGCTAATGTCACCATCGATCGAAGACATTTGCCTTGGAGACAGCTGGTTATCAACTAAAATATTTTTCAAATTGTTGGCAGCTCGGTCTAGACAGAACGGAAACAAAAGTTGGCAATTATCTGAAGAGTTGTAAACAGTTGGAAAAACTGAAATTGCCAACAATTTTGGTGGAAACGCACCATAAGGAATATTGATTGACAACTTTTTCAACCGACTTTTCAAAAGGAGCAGGTTATTAATTCAGCTGTACGTTTTTTTTAAATGTTTACCTCAGAACTCGGTAATTTATGTCAGTTTTATGTCAATTTTATGTCAGTTTTATGTCAGTTTTACTGCATTAAAAAAATATTTTAGTTAAATTCAAAGCAGCATTTAATCATTCGATTCGAAATTAACGCCCAATATGTCGGAATTTATGACAATATATCGAAATTATGACATTTGACCTACGTAACATAGAGCTAATGAAATTTAAAACATACCTATGTAATTTTACCTTATTCTTGACCTGTGAATGACTAAAAATGTCTATAGGTAACAAATATGACTCGATTATTATAACTGGCTAAGTCTACATCAAGTTTATTCAGAAGTCAGGACAGTATATTAACTACGGAAGGACCATTTTGTTACGAATAATAATCGAGTTTCCGAAATATCAATCATAAATTATGTAGTCTTCTTTAATGTAGATCAGGGAGTCTCATAGTAATGACAAGGAAAGACGATTTTGTAAATTAATTAAATTTTATATATAATTAAAATTTTAAACACTTGTCAAAGAATATTAGTATGTTTCCGCGTTATCAGTTTACGTTTTACTCACATGACTATGTTTACGTCATACTTTATCCTCAAATAAAAAAAAAAGTATCTTCACGCCCATATCCCCGAAAGGGTAGGCAGAGGTACAACAAGTGCACCCACGATTAGCCGAAGATACTTGGTCCCACAAATGTGATAGGTGGCAAGCCTATCGCCAACCGGGCACTTTCCAATCCCGGGCAACTTTGTGTTTCTCAGAAAACTGAAAAACACTTTTTTTTTTAAAGTGCCCGACTCGGGAATCGAACCTGGGATCTCATGTGGTCAACTCCAACGCTGGACCACTAGACCACAGAGGCGAGGCATTTATCCTCAAATGATATTTTAATCCAATCTTGAATTGTAGGTAGTTATAATGATTTTTTGGTAAAACAATAAAATATCTAGTTTTTAGGAACGAGTGTTAAAAATAAAAGAGACAATAATTAATTATTTTCCAACATTCAAATTATTGCCTTTTTCAAAACCAAACTTAATCTGTGATGATCCAGGCTCCTTTCAAAGAAAGACTTTCAACTGCCGTATTTCCAGGCATCACGTCAAAGGCAAGAAAAGACTATTCCGTGTCACTATTATCGAGATTACTGACTAGGCAGTAGAGTTCTGCAACGTTAGCCCGCGTTTTGTTATTGTTGCAATGGCGTCGGAGCGTGTCACTGTCATTTTCCGATTAGGAGGGTAAGGTAAGGAGGGTAAGGCAAGGTAGATTTGGTGCGTAGTAGTAGTAGGTTAATGCATTTCACATTCCATCCCATCCACATAAATATTTCCAGTGTCTATAGACGATTTTTGTCTTTTTTCACCAGAAAAACCTCAACTTGTAATTGCTATACTATGATATAAAAAAATATTTGTTATAACCCTTTCGGCAAAGTCAAAACATATTAAATTCTATGTAATCTCTTTTATTAAAAACTACAAATTTAATCTTACTTGTTCATAATGCAGCGTTTGCAGCTGTGACATAATGCAGTGTGCATTATGAATAAGTGTCTGATGACATCAGATTCGCCAAATATAGGTATTTGTCTGGAGAGTAAAATAACTGCAAAAATGGAATATAAGGCTTAATCAATCAGTCAGCTCTGGTACAGTAAGGCCGCGGTGGTTAAGTGACCTCGAAGTTAGTCCTAGTGTCCATAAATTACAACGCATCAGCCACGTTTTTGAATTGACGATATACATTCGTTACAGGCTGTACAAGATTCTCTTAACGTTGACTTGTTTATAATATATATATAATATGAATATATATTATTGTATTTAGTACGACACCCGTTCTTAAATGTATCATTCGAATACCGTATTTTCGAATGATTCCACTTCGTTCACCTCTAGGAGTTACATAAAAATGGACGCTCCAAACTGGGTAGCCGTCTATTGCACTATGTAATTACATTATATTCTAAAAGTCTTGTTTATAAATATGTAAATGTATTTACATATTTGTAAACAAGAATTTTAGAATTTTATATTACTGACGATTTTATTGACATTCCTTAACACACCATAACTGTCCTTGTTAACTTATGTGCCGTTTTTGTACTATGAAAGATTAAATTAAAAAAAGAAAATAAATAAATATATATTTATGCTGTCATACAAGAATATTATGTAACCTAAATAAAGCCCTTAACATATGTAGTAGGTGGTTAAGATAATTGTTAGTGTGATAAAAGCATGCAAGCACAAAAGTAGCATAAAATGTACTAAATGCACTGATTTTAATATGATACCCAGAAATATTACGTGACTTATCTGACTGATTATCATATCTGACATTAAATCAGGTGTCCAAAAATAAAAATAAAAACATAATATAAAGATACTCGTATAGTTTAAAAATAATTATTATTTGATGACTTGAAAGACATCTCTTCACATTCGATTCATTCGAATGATTATATTTCGGCCATCTCTAGGTATAACACGGTAAGGTCAGGGAGGTCGGGACCACCTACAGGCGCCCCGGACTGCGTCACAGTCTATTGCGCTATGTACAGTATTATGTTCGTTATGTTAACTGCATTTACGTGTTTGTAATAATAAAGCTCTTTCAGGATTCCTAATTACTTTCACGACTATTTTAATAAGGTACTTATACATTCATGTATTGTCCATTCACGCCAAATCCTTGGGATTGGCAAAGAGAATGAAGTGCCAAACTATACGCATACATGATTTGCTTCTATAGTTTCGGTGGTTTGACATCACTCTCGATCAATATCTGAACAATCTCTTTTATATACATAATTGAATGCAATAATTGTGTATCTAATTTAATTATACAGTACAATTATAAAAATCATATAGAGTCTAGTAAGGTCTGGGCTCTTGCTTCGTCATCTTCTGATCAAAAATTATATTACATATAATGTTAATGTTAGTAGATCTAGAATATCTTCTTCAGAAGGAGAACAATTCTGCCTTTTCAGAATCAATGGCAGAATAGGTGAGAAAATAGAACTAGCCTTCCTCGGAACTTATAGATTCAGGTATCTCTCCATAGCTGTCTTAAGCAATTTCTTTCAGCGTTCTTTCTATTCCTGCACAAAAAATGGTCATTCTCTGGCCCACGTCACAAAAGAGAAGGCCGGGCTCGACTCGACATACCTAAGATGATTAAAATAATTCAAAGATATGAATGATTTCCCCTTACTATCTGAAATGTAATATGTAGTTGTATGCCGAAAGCTAACTTTCTCCAGACGTCTGTTCGAAAATTTCTTTGACGTAGGATCTATAATTCAAATTGGCCTGATGGATTTCCACTGGTTGCGTAGAGAAGTATTGACGCGGAGTTGGCACCAGTCTGAACGCGACTCCCCGGTTCTGTTATGCATTAGACGTAGATTCTTAAAATCTGCTATAGTGAAACCCAATAACTAAAAAAGGAGTGTTCGAATACAACAAATAGGAACGATTTCCCAATATAATGGATTCCGTTCCTGAAAGAATCTACCAGTTAAGAACAAATAGCAGTTACTAAGAGAACACCAGTACGGTATTCGTCATGATCGGTCGGCTTGCGAACAAGGCTAAAGTGTGCTAAACTACCAAACTCATCTATGGGTAGAAGAAGACAGTAGTGAAAAAAGTAAATAGCTTTAGATAGGCGTAAATTTCTACTTTTAAAGCTTGTTATCTACGGGCCTTTCGAGATATTATTATATATCACTAGCTTTTTGCCAGGTTGGACCATTAGGACTTAATATTTGTCATTACCGGCGTTTCCCTATCTGGTGAGCTATCTCCAACACTGTTTGTTCTACATGTTGCTAATTGGCAACATTCATTATTATACGGGCGACAGTATAAGAGAGGTAGGTATCAACTACGCTCATAATTTTTAGTTTTTTTTAACGAGTATCAAAACGACATTTTGTCTAATCGAAGAATTTTTGACCATTTGACCATTTACTCTTTTTGTATCTTAGCACTCCCTTGACTACTACTGCTCGCATTAGACTTCTCGGTGTCGACAAATTGAATAACACTCGTATTAGTGATCATTTGAAAGGTAAGGCTGAACTAGTCACCATGAAGCTCTCACCGGGCGAAGCAGTAATATTTAATACCTTCCAACCACTTTTAACTCTACGAGGTACAAATTAAACCTCCCAGGATACTGTTCTCATCTTTAAGTACTGTAATGCTAGGAGCATTACAGCACATTAAATACTTCAATAACATGAGAAACTATTTTGTTGCGTGAACCAATACTATGTACATATTGTAATGTTGAAAAAAAACATTATAAAAAGTAGGCAGATGTCTTACACATAACGTAACGTTATTGAAAGAAGTTTTTTTCCTTTGAGAAGTAAGCTACAATACGTAAACAGCTTTGAAATTCGCTGTACTTTCCATCGTCGCGTCGTTTACAAAACACACTTTGCATATAACACGCCTAATCGCTATTTGCGACGTTGCGAGACATTCAAACAACTCGTCATGTTGGTTTTTGTCGACTTTTTAACTTAATCCAGTTCACTGAATAAAACTTGTTTTATGAGAAGCTATCTGGTGTTTCTGAGGTACATATCATATTAAATAATGCTCACATCAATTAAAACAAAGACTCGTAAATTGACTTAAATTGACGTAAATTGACTCGCCAAATTGACAACAATTCGGAAGAACGGAAAGTTTTTCAACTCTCCGTTTTGCCTCCTTATCAATTGTAGTTAATGACAGAAATATTTGAAGATTAAGTTCATTTTCACATTTTATTCAATCCGATCATTAAACTTCTCTAATAACAGAAAATATTTAAAAATTAGAAATAACGGTGGGGGAGGATCTACATTTTTCTTTAGATTTATAAATCATGTCTTACCCAGGTTTATCCTATTCCTTTTAAGTCAGGAGACGAATTTTATGATTCTTTTTCTTGCGCCCTAGTAAGTTATGTTGTAATACTCGTATATAGGAATCTCCAGCATAAAATATAAAGTTATTAGTCTAGGAGTCTAGCTATGCGCTTTCTTAACCACGGAACCGTACACTGCACACCACCCGACGCACATGGCAAGTTATTTACTTTTAAATAAAGCTGGCGTAAAAAATGTAAAAATACTTATAGAAACAAAATTAGTATCTGTTATGTATTTTAAAATTAACTACACGACGTAGACCGCGACAGTTGCATCCAATCGAGGCGAGTGAATACTTACAGGAAATTAAAATATGTCGCTGTCCTCTTTAAAAATTATTACTTACAGTTTGTTGGGTTAGCGATCGCAATTTTTATATAACCTAAGAATAATAATTATTATTCTTAGGTTTGTAATTATTTAAGGAATAACTAAAAAGCTTATTAAAAGAAGCTTGATTGTAAACTACGAGACCCCTGTTAGTGTAGTTGTCTATGGGCGGCGGTAATCACTTACCATCAGGTGAGCCTCCTGTCCATTTGCCCCCTCTTCTATAAAAAAAAACTAATATTATTTTAACTTTTGAACAATGAAATGGAACACCGTCCATAGTTGTTGAGTGGCATTCCGATATTCAGTTTTTTAACTATTAGTCAAAAATATGTAATTGATCATACAACTACGATATATGCCTTTCAGAATTATAATTTATATGTGAATTACGCATTCAATATGTTTTCTTTACTCTTAAATACGTGTGATATTGAACAAGTACTTACTTAGAGTAATGGTTTCTACAACAGGGTGACTTCCATAGCTATCAAATCTTCAGTGAGGTTGATTCGTTTTTGTATTGCTTCTCATGTTTGGGTTGCACTACTATTGATATTACTGTCCGAAATTGTAGTGTTCTGAAACATGCAAATTAATGATAGTTTTCTGTTAAGAAATGCCTAATGGCCAACTATCACACAACGTTAAGGCTCAAGACCGGCACGCGTAGCCTTTTAATTCAGATTACCAACTAGCATATGTTTAGTGCAAGCTCACTGTCAATGCACTGAACGCGATGTGAAAGCTTGCTGTCAATGCATTGACTGCGACATTGCAAGCTCGCTGTCAATACACTGCGACGTGCTAGCTTGCTGTCAATGCACAAGCCCCGACGTACAAGCTCACTGATAATGCACTGGCCGCGGCGCGCAAGCTCGCTGTGAATGCACTGGCTGCAATGTGCTTTTTATTTATTCATTTTACGAAGACGGTGAAATTAGTTTAAAGGTGGTTTGCAACCCCATTACGTTTGCTTAAATCACGAGGTGTCGATACCTATGTGTAAAAGTGGCAAGCCTGCTGACGTTTGGAGATCCGGTGTCCGTTTTTTATCTGTGGACGAGGTTATACAATACAAAATTAATGCTAAAATTTGAATATGTTTTTGCTTTGATGTAATGATTGAAAGTGTGTTATTGTTTTGTATCATGACTTTAATCACACTTAACAAACACAAACTGGCTAACGATCAGCATTTTTATGATGTTGAAAGGTCGATAAAATAAATACTTGGAGGCGTGAATAGCCGTGTCTTTTACAACTTGTTACATTGTGGTTTGCTATTTCATTCAAAAGTACCGTTTGAAAAACTTTCCCGCTTGCAAAACGGACTTACAGCGTAGCAAAGTAATTTATCGAGTGACGTAAATTACTCTGTCCTAGCCTGAAACGTAATAACTTTACAAAGAATAACAGCATAAAAAGCAGTAATTATAAATATTCTTTGAAAAGTAATTAACATTAAAATTTTCCTAAACGCTGGCGATAAATAGTACACACTATACTAAATTACTCTCCGCAACATTGACTGTATTATTTCTTTTTCACGCTTCGTTTTCGAAGCGAAACTTGCGTTAATTGTGTGTTATATGGGCTTGTTTGTTATGTGTTTTGCTGAAGTAGTGTGGTGACGGTTTAGGTCACTGTCCGTTCTATTTATTGTACTTCTTATTCTGTATAAAAAATTACAGTATAGTAGCGACATATACTTGTTTTTTTTTATATCATAAAATAGCAAATAAGCAGAAAACTCTCCTTGTGGAAAGAGACAGCCATCGCCTATAGGCACCGAAGATGTTAATGGTGCATTGCTATCCGTAAGGCGGGACGTTAATGCCACATGGCCACATGCATAGGTTTACCGGCTACCTTACACTCCAAACTGGAACACGACAGTGACTAACATTAAAGCTACTGTGATAGGAATATGTTAGGCGGTGCGATGGTATCTCGGACGAGATGTTGCAGCACCTAGTAGTCACGATGGCAGTAACTCGTGGAGTCATTTGCTTGCCTTTTACAAACTGCCGGACAGACTGACGGTCTATTCTTCAAAGCGGATCTGGACTGCTAATGGGAAAGTTTCTGCGTGGGATGCAAATTAAATAACCTCAGTTTTTGCAGTTAAGTATTTTTGAAAAATAACTCTTCATCTCAAATAATAAATAAATATCAGTGGGCAATTTACACGAATTGATCTAACCACAATTACTTTAGGATTAGATCAATTCGTGGTTAGTGGTGGTTAGCAAACAAACAGGTTCCCTGATGTGCCCGGCAGGGAATAAATATAAATAAATGAATTACCCTTGCTGATTTAACCCCAAAGTAAGCAAATTATTGGCTTGTGTTATGGGTGTTAGTCAACGATGCTAATGCTTAGAAATACATATAATATAAATACTGTTACATACATAATAAACACCCAAACCCATAAATACAAACATCTATGTTCATCACACAAATGTTTGTGCCTGTCGAGGAACGAACCGAGCCTCCTAGATTCGTAGTTAGGTTCGCTAAGCACTCGACCAACGGAGCGGTTAAAATTATCAGCCGCAACCAAGGAAGTTACATTCTACCCGGAATGCTTACACGCGCTTCGAAATCGTTCCGAAGAGTACCACGACATGAGTGGAGTGTGTCTCTTTCTACCAAATAAAGCGCCAATCGCCATATATAAGTGTGGCCATGCGTAGTTTGCAAATTACTACTAAGTAATTCTACTAATTTGAGAAATAGTTTTTGCATCGCATAAGTAATTACGTAATAATTAAAATAAGCACATTTTAGAACTCACTATGTTAATTACAATACATTTTATGCTAATGTATCTATCGACCTGTATGAATAAAAGGGATTTAACGATTAACGAATATATAAAAATCTACCATCAGATAGTTTTATTTACACTGGCAATTGCAAGAAAGGGACAACATCCACTCATGTCGTTGTCTTGCTCAGAACGTTTTTCCCCTCTGTTATGTAAGAAACAAATGTCAACTTTATTAAGAACAAAATAAAGTACATTTTTAAATATCAAATATTGCTTCGTAGTAATTCCAGTTACCGTATATAAGTTCCTTGGCCGCAACACAGAACTTCATGGCTTTGATATAGGTGAAATGGTGAAGAAATAAATATTTTTCGGGTGAAAGTAACCATTTAAATAACAACTTGTTCCAATGCAGTTTACCCTTGAGGCTAAGGAGCCGAGAAAAACATTCAAAAATACCGGTTGAAAAACTTTTATGGCCGCAAAATGGACTAACAGTCTGGCAAAGTAATTTAACGAGTGTCGTAAAGCACTCTGGGCCGGCCTAAATTTTCCGAAACATCGGACTTTTTCCTTACATTTCTTTTGTTTTAACATTGCAAATATTTTCATTCTCGTGTTCATTTGTGAACATTACTTGACTAAATGTTATGAATCAATTAATGTAACGTATTTTACGATTTGCATGTTTTTGGTGACTGCAAAAATATGTAGTGAGTGTATCGATTAGTGTTGCCGATCGATTGTGGATTATCGATAGAATATCGATATTCTATCGATAGTAATCCGATAGTAGTACTATCGATATTATAATCGATAGTATCGATTAAATCGATAGTATCGATACTATCGATTGTTCAAAAGGATACAATATTATTGGAAAAATAAAATACTATTAATACTCTCGATAGTATCGTATCTCCCAGTCAGAAAAGTATTGATCCTATCGATAGTATCGATACTATTGAATTTCTAGGAAACAATAGTATCGACAGTATCGGTACTATTGATACTATCGTAAATTAGCATACAATCGATAGTTCAAAACAATCGATGGTATCGATACTATAAATTCTATCGCTACTATTGTTTCCTAGACATTCAATAGTATCGATACTATCGATAGTATTGATTATTTTTTGATTAGGAAACACGATACTATAGATAGTATCGATAGTATTGCACTTAGTAGATTGTATTGTGTTCTTCTAAATTATCGATTGAATCGATAGTATCTATAAAATCGATACAATCGATGGTTGTATCGATGGTATAGGCTTTTTTAGATTAAAACTATCGATGGCGGGACTATCGATAGTTTGGCAACACTAGTATCGATACTTTTGTTTACCTTATGTAATGATACTATCACAAAAGGGAGTTAAATTAGTAAAAAAATATTTCAAATAGCCAAGATCATATTTATTTCACTATATATATTTTATCACTCAAGAATAATACATATTACTGACCATACTCGTTGAACAGGCGCTTTTGCAATGAGATCTCTGATCCGTCCGGCGGCCAGTTGTGACTTTTACGTTCACTTACTGACAACGATTTGACGTTGACACTTCTTTAATACAGACAACAATGGTCTGTCGAATATGTCAACAGACTATAATCGTTACACTTATGACTGGTAAATTATAATGACTAGCGATCGCCCTCTGCCTGAAACTCGACAACAATTCTATTTATGTTAAAGCACAAATGTATACAATTCAAATTATAGCATAAACAAATTATGACTAAGTTTGACCATAGACTAAATAATAACATGTATCGATACTTTTGTTGAACCTAATGTGAACGTAGTTACACGAAAAGGGTCCAATCCACACAAAATCAGTTTAGAAATATTGAAGTTTGAAGTTAGATATTTTTTAATTTTTTAACGTACCATACATGGGGACTAGTTCTGACGTTGAATAAAGTAATAAAGAGCTATTTTTGCTTAGATGTTTTTTACTGGCCAATAGTATTGATGTTTAGCATCAGTTTGGTGCATTTAACTCATTTCTGACCATTTTGTAGACTGGATCCTTTTCGTTTAACTACGTCCATGTCTAAATAAATAAATAAATATTACTGAACAAATAACACGAATTGCAGCAATTTACTTGATTGTTGTATGGGTGTCAGTCAACGATACTAAAACATAGAGATACATAGATATATAAATACAAATAGATTTAATAAACACCTAAACCCTAAAACACAAACATCTATGCAAGCGACCTGGTTCACCAAAATTTACCAGTTTGCCGATTCACCAAGATTTACCAGTTTGTCGGTTCACCAAGTTTCATCAATTTGTTGTTTAACCCTTTTGACTTTTCCTGACTTCTGATAACGGCTATCTCTTATTTCCTGCAATAACTATAACTGACTGTAGCTCATCTGAGTCCTGCAGCGGGACAAAAAGTAGATTCCGAGCTGCTACTGAAGTATCGATTTGATTTTGACCTTGATAAAATTTACATGCACCGGGATCGAACCCAGGACTTCACAATCTGAGCCGGATAGTCTAACAGTTAAACCTTCGTGGTTCATATACATATATATTCAAATCAATGGTAAAAGTATTTCCATTTATGTCCCAGTAACTAAAACATGTTTTCGGTCGAATATTGTCATACATACTTAAACTGACCATATAGTTTTTATGTCAAAACGGGACATAAGTTTATTTTAACTACGCAAACAATAAATGATAGAAGTAATGTCTGTAGGATGTATTATTTCCATAAGAAGAAAGAAATTGAATATTAGTGTTAAGTTAGATCTACCAAAAATTTTGAATATTTTGAAAAAAATAATTTTTCTATTGAAAATTAAACATTGTAAGCGCGATTTTTATGTTCGGCTCATATCTTAGCAAATATATGTCCAATTAAATAGGACTTCCGACGAATTAGTATACTATTTAAAACTTCTTGTGCCTTTATTGTGTATATTTTTCGGAAAACGGGACATTTTCAGGTTCCAGAAAAATACTTGGGGACACCGGGACAGAGTACTTGAAAATGGTACAGTCCCGTTCAAAACGGGACGTATGGTCACGTTATACATACTTAATTTAATTTATTATAAACATAATAATAGCTATATCATAATCCAAATAACCAAAATTAGTCGAAATATATCCATAACGTTATGATTTCACCGAAGTCATTCAATTTTCATCGCGTTTAGTTATGTGGCTTGCTTGTTATATTGACATTTGAAAGTGCTAATCGCCTATTCATATGGATAAAACCACAGATTATATGAATACGACAAAACAATTCAATTATATTAGTCTGTTATTTTATGTCATTTAAATTTTAATCAAATCCGTAGAGTTCCATAATGACTCCGCCAGATTTAATACCCATCGCTTTACATATTTAATTAATAACATCAATTCTTGTCTCTACCGTGTACTGATTTGAAAGGTAAGATAACAAGGAAATCTATGTATGTAGTATTACTATCCCGCCACTCGGATGGCAACATACCATTAACATCTTTTATGTCTATATGCGATGGCTATCTCCTTCCATCAGGAGAGTCAACTGATAGATTGCTTCTATTATATGTATAAAAATATATTATGTTTTCTGTCTTCTGTGCCATCGACTTGATTTTTTCAAGTTAACTGAGAGATCCATACATTAATTAAAAAATATGTTGATTTCACATGAAGTGTGTATGGTAGGGACTTCTTAAATGTATTATTTCAGTGCATCTTGTTAAAATTAATAATGCGAAAGTTTCTATACTTGCGCGTTATGTTTCTCTTTTATGAGGTATTGAATGTGCGGATTTGGATAATAAAATTTGGTATAAGTAAAGCTAAGTATTGAAAATATTATTAAAATTAACGGTCATTCACTAAGCCACTGTCTTTAATCAGTCTATGATCCGGCTTCAGTTGGCTCACTCTGATGAAATTTCCTAGTAAAATACTTTTTTATGTTGTGCATGTAATCAAATCGTAATAGTGTTACCGTGTCTTATTCATATATTAATAATAACAAGTCTGTTTTAAAACTTAAATATATTTTAAGTTTGACAACAGACTTTATCCGTAAAGATCCGTAAAGAAAATAGCATATATGGTGTGTAACACAAACCACATGAATACTAATAGACACGCCATTGGGCAGAAAACGTGTCACCGTGCTTATGAGCAACCGCTCCTATTACTGGCAAAAATTTCATACATTTGTTGATTATATTGTGAAAAAATTGAAATAAACCATGTTGTACTGTTTTATCGTGCCGAATGAGATGACAAGGTTTAAATTACCCTTGAATTGATTGTATTTCATTGGTAAGTAGTATAACTCTGTATTTCTGTATGTAATTGCAAGCTACGCTGCCATGCTAAGAAAATGTTTTGAATGGCGTATCCATTTAATCCGTGTGTGTAATTATTATGTATGTATATACCACATTAATGTGGTGTGTATAATGTATATTTTTATTGATTGAATGTATTTCTAATACTCGTTATTTAAAAATATTACATTTCTGCAGTCTTCCGCGATGTACATTTTTAATAAAATGCCAAATTTCACCTACCGTTCTCGTAATTGTTGGAGAAAGGTGTACAATGTTGTTAATTCGCGTATTATAATGTACAGATAACGTTTAGTACCCGGATGACCGAGCACGGCTCGATATGTTTTTTTTGGTAAAAACGTAATCTAAAATAAAACCTTGCTAGGTCGATTTATCAACCCCGAAACCCCCTGTATACTAAATTTCATGAAAATCGTTAGAGCCGTTTCCGACATTCAGATTAAAAAAATATCATCACGCCCGATTCCCTTGCGGGGTAGGCAGAGTAAACCGAACGTCTATAGACTGTCCAATTCATCGCAATTCACCGGTTTGTCGGTTGACGAGATATGTGGTGATCCTCATCGCCGTATTTATTGTCATGTTAACGATTATCGACTATTTCGAAAGATAACCAGGACCGACAGCTTTACGTACTCATCCGAAGCACCGGAGTTGTAATACACCACTCCGCCAGACTACGAACTGCTATTGAGATTATAGATTTTCGAGAAAACCTCGAAAAAAACTCAATAACACTTTGGCCCGACCCGGGGATTGAATACGGGATCTCATGACCTGAGCCGAATAGGCTACCACGAGGAATTCAGATTATATACTTATATTTAAATTAGGTGAACTTGCACTGTAGGTGTCAGATCTTTCCGCTTAATTAGATAGAATATACAATTTAGTTACGAGTAATAATGGGTAATAACCGATTAAAAATAAAAAGGACATTTTAAAGAATAAAACAAATTTTACATGGACGTGTTTATTGTGCATGTGTTTTTAGCCTCGTTTTTTCAAGTATTTTGAAAATTATTATTTCATTAACCAACCACATAATTTAGACGCATTTCAGGCATTTCATTCATAATGAGTTTTTACCTTTAAAAAACATTGTGCTTAGTTTATCACCAGGTTATCTATCACATCAGATATTATGTCGTAGCTAATCATGGACACACTGGTCACACCTCGCTTTACTTCTTAAGGGATACGGGCGTGATAGTATCTCTTTATTTTATAAGGAAACCGCAACAAAAATGTGAGAGCTATCTGTTTCTGACCCTCAATAAATGCCAAGCGATGTTGATGCCGATTACAATGTGGATAATCTTGGCACGTACGTATTTATTTTGTTAGTCGTGATTATAGTGCTCCCAATTAACAGAGTTAAGTGCTAAGCATTTCGAGTTGGAGTCGTTCATTAATGCGTTGACCGGCTCTGCATTTCCCCGTGTTTCAAGTACTCAGGCTGAGTAATTATTTCGTTCGTTCGTGTAGTTTATTTTTCGTTGGCGAAGTAGTGATGATTTAGAACAGAAACTGCGCCAACGTTGTAATTTTTAAGGTGTTTGTATTATTTTTTTTCGTATGGAATGACTTTGGTTATAAAATTAAATTTGTTTAATAATATGTAGTAATAATCGATAGGATTAAAGTAAGCTTCTCTAAAATATTATAAACATCTCATTCATTTTAACGTATGTCTAACTAATCGTTGTGGAATCGAAATGTGGAATCCCCAACCTGATCCACAAATTCTTTCTTTTCTAATGCCCAATTTCTGTCATTCTAACAAGAAACTACTTCGGTGATTTCTTCTTATTTCTTTTACACATCATTTATATTGGAAAATAGTGGAGAGTGAGAATTGAAATCACAGACTATTTAATATTTAAAATAGTAATCAAGACTTCACAAAAAAAAGACACTAGCTGTTTTTTATGAATGCCACAAAAGCACTTACATGCATTAATTACAAATGTCTACTTTTTTATTTACTATACCTCTTCCACTAAAAACCTTACTAATCAAAAATATGTATATATTTGTAATTGTATACAGGGTTATTTTGAAAGATCCGACCAAATTTTCAGAGACTTCAGAATCGATAATATGTTCGATTTATATAATATAAAAATAATTTAAAAAAATAAAAAATCCATTTTTATCCGACACAAAAAACAAAATGCATGGATATAATTTTAATAAAGTACGCAAAATTCGCACCGAAATATTTTAGAGTCTTCAACCAAAAAAGTGATCGGGGAAAAATGGACTTAGAGCGACAAATTACATTATAGGTAGTTACTATCGTAATTATAGGTAAATGTAAAATGACCGCGAGAGACCGCGTCTTGGCAAACGTAGCGTGGGACGCCCCCTTACGCGGTGGCGCGACGATCTAGCAGAGCGGCGGGAAGTAACTGGATGAGGAGAACCAAAGACCGGGCTCAGTGGCGCGCCTTGGGAGAGGCCTATGTCCAGCAGTGGACGAATGCCGGCTGATGATGATGATGATGATGATGTAAAATGACACACCGCCAGCATTACAGAGTTTATTCACAAGACTCGGTGCATTCAAAACATTAATTTAATGGGATATTTTTAAACAAATATTTTTATATTGTCTTAATATTTTTTACAATAATAATAATAGTCTAAGATCCGAATTAAGATCGACCTTCACCCATCTGATAATCGAATGAAACATTTTTATATAAAATTTTTTACATAGACAAATACGTCTTGCAATCAAAATTTGTTCATAAATAAATAAATAAATAACTTTTTTTAGTATCTTTCACCCATTTGTTAACTAATTAAATGTTATTAAAACTAAAAATTAATCCATAATAGGTCCATGAGGTATTATTGCCTACGTATTTACATTCATGGCTACCGGGCAAGTAGTTATAAACAGGTAAGTAAATACAGGTGAGAGCACCGATCATCATCATTAACAGATTGATGCACTCATCTGTGTTTACTTACATGTTTATACCTGCTTGCCCGGTAGCCATGAACGTAAATACGAAGGCAATATCTTATGGACCTA
This sequence comes from Apodemia mormo, assembly GCA_036924255.1. Lineage (NCBI taxonomy): Eukaryota > Metazoa > Arthropoda > Insecta > Lepidoptera > Riodinidae > Apodemia > Apodemia mormo. The sequence goes on from JAUPFN010000016.1 coordinate 19,975,627, forward strand.
TTCTATACTAGCTATTGCCCGCGACTTTGTTCGCGCGGACTTCGTTTCTCCGCACAGCTCCTTCCCCGTAGGTGATAGCGTGATGTAGCCTATATAACATGTAGCCTATATGTTGACCCAACCTGTTAGTAATATTCATGCAAAATTTGAAGTAAATCCATGTAGTTCTTTTTGACTTTACCCCGGACATACATTGACTTTCCTACGATTTTATTATATTATAATATGTGAGGCTAAAATTTCGGATCTTTTGAGGATTTGGTATACTTGACGTGTAAATGGAGATGAAGTGCACAAAGTTCTTTTAAATACAATTTGCCACAAATGTGTAAAATCAAACAGGACATCAATATAATAATGGTATTTTTTTTAAACTACAAAGTTAGTTATGTTTTAATACAAATAGATGTATATGTAACGTAAATCTATAATTGGCCATAGGTTTAGCACTATTTTTTAAACTGTATCTATATCTATAAAAGAGAAAGTGTGTGTGTATGTTCCATATAGGCTCCGAAACGGCTGGACCGATTTCAATGAAACTTTCAGGGAATCTCCAGATTGACCTGGCGAGTAATCCTGTAAAGTTTGGTGACGATCGGAGCACTCCTATTTTTGAACTGTCAAATAGAGGTTTTATTTACTATGATGATATTCTATTGTTTTATAACCCAAATTTGTATTGACACATGCGTTGTGTATATTTATGTCATTATGAACCCTGTAGAATTATAATGGAGTATATTGAAGTATAATGAAGCATAATAAATGTAAAAACTAAAAATGTAGTGCCTATATGAATTTAGATATTTCAAAGATAGCAGGAAATCTTCATGGTATAGGGAAAGGGGAATTGTTTTACTCCAAATTTTAACGCGTGCGGGCCACGGGCAGTAACGTATAAATCAAAACTACTGGATCGATATTAATCATTTTCTTCCCGTGCGAAGCCGGGGCGGGCCGCTAGTTTATTATAAAGCGCTGTAGATTTTGTATCAAAAATAAATCAATTTAGCAGTGTTCGATCACTAGCCTTAATTAAGATAAAAAATTACTAAAATGTATTCAATTTGAACTTTGTTATTACAACTCATTCATGTGATGGAAAGAATCTAGTTATTTTAACATTTAGAATGCTCAAATGAGAAGCTATCAAAACATTTTACAGTCGCAATCATGTGCAAAGTCCACTGACCCTAACGCCATTAATAACGTAGATACGTTTAGAATAGAATTACTCTTTCGTTTTATACTTCTAGTTACGAATCATCATTCGTCATTCATCTTTACATTAATACGTGAAGGGAAAACTTTGTACCCTTTTTTTAGACAATTGCGCGAACGATGGATTATGTTTACATTGCGGAGGACGTAGACACATAAAATACATAAGAAATACATTAAATTGATAAAAATAAACATGACACACACTACGTACATGTGACATATAATACACACATATATATTTAATGGTTTTTTACAGCTAAAGTCAGTTGTCAAACTTAAAAGAGATTTTATTGTTCTATGTTTCGTCTAGTTTTTCCCCATGTTGGTCCCGGGCTCCTTTGAAGAATAGGCTAACTGCCTTCCTATAGGCTTCCCGAGAAATTATGCAAGTGGATCACCAGTTTTTTGGCTGTTCGGAGCATGAAGGTCGTAGTCGACGGTGTATGCTCCGACCTCAAACCTGTCAATGCTGGTGTTCCCAAGGCTGCGTGCTATCACCGACACAGTTTCTTCTGCATATCAATCATATGTTGCGAATTAGTAACATACATTGCTATGCGGACGACAGTACTGGTGATGCTACATACTCCGGCCTTAGCGGTATTTCTCGGGAACACGTCAAAGAGGGCCGGAACAAGCTCGTGTCTGAACTCGAAAATTGACTAACCGATGTCTCAGAATGGGGTCGTCAAAACCTTGTTACATTCAACTCCAAAAAGACGCAGCTTTGTGCGTTCACCGCAAAAAAAAAAACACTTTGTCGTATCACCTCGGTTCGAGAACACTCACCTGACAGCCTCAGCCAGTATTGGAACACTGGGAGTCGACACATTATCGAACAACGTTCAGTTCCGCGGCCCTTTGGAAGGAAAGGCTAAACTGGCCTCCGAAAAGCTTGGCGTACTCAGTAGAGCAAAGCAGTACTTCATGCCAGCCGATCGCCTTCAACTTTACAAGGCCCAAATTCGACCTCACATGGAGTACTGTTCTCACTTCTGGGCCGGAGTTCCTCAGTACCAGCTTCTTCCTTTTGATCGCATTCAACGTAGAGTGGTTCGAATCGTCAACAATTTGGCTATTTCTAATCGGCTTTTCTCTTTGGCGTTACGCAGAGATGTAGGTTCGCTCTGCATCTTTTACCGTATGTATCATGGGGAGTGTTCCGAATAGTTATTCGGACTAATTCCTGCTGCTAAATTCCATCATCGGACATCGCGTCAAAATTTAAAGTTCCATCCTCGCCACCTCGATGTCTGGAAATCCACAACCATGCGCTTTTGTCGACACTTTTTGCCTCGCACAACTCCTTTGTGGAATCAATTACCCTCGGGGTGTTTCCGAACGGACACGACTTAGGGCTTCAAGAAATGAGCTTATTCATTCTTAAAAGGCCGGCAAAGCAACTGCAAGACCCCCAGTATTGCAGTTGTCCATGGGCGGCGGTGATAAAAAAAAAGACTAACGAACAGCAATTGAATTGTAGTCACGATGGTAGAGACGTGCAAGCTGTCATTAGCCATATTCAGTCTACCTAGCAAAATAGCAACCATTCTATTTTTCGTGTTGACCCAAGCTTCGTACAACACGATTAATATTTTTAATCATACGGATTTGCCGCAACAATATTATTATTGAGAACATTATGCTCGAATTAAACTATTTATTTAAGACAGAGAAATGTGAATATTTTATTTTAATACCTAAACATTTAATTATTTTATTTTTTGAATTATTAATTTTCTACGTCAATTATGATAAAATATAACGATATCTTTTTATTTAATTTATTAAATATATAAAACTTTCCCATGAAAGAAAGCGTACAACGTCTGACAGTGATACTAAAATACATGTCAGAAGAGTAACGGACAAAATAAGTAAAATAAAAGGGGCATTATTTACTTCGATAAAGAAAATAACATGTAATTTCAAATATGCTCCCTCAAAATCCCCAGGGCTCTATAAATATAAAACAGATTATATATTCCCCTGGTTGTTTTCGTATTACTTTTATACTTTTCCTGCCAAATTAGCGACAGTACTTGTCACTTTACTCGGTTTTCCGGGTAAAGTAGCCGGTAAATATGTGTCATTACTATCCCACCTTACGGATAGAAACGCACTAGTACAATTTTAGTGTCTAAAGGCAAAGACGCTGGTTGTCAAAATAAAGTCTTGTATCGATCAGACAAAACGACCCGATGATCACGGTTCAAATCAAAGCCATTAAGAATAATGACATCAAAATATCAGCAATTGCCGAACATTTACTGGAGTCGGGATCAAATCACTAAATCGAATTACATAGACCACTCGTTTCATCGACAGAGCGACATTAAAATGAATAAACATTGCGAATTTCAATCGGGGAGACGGATATAAATTATCGAGTTCATGGAACCATATGACCAATACCATGTAACACTTATCGACTGTCTTTTCTTGTAAAAATAATCAACTGCTATACTTCCAGGCATGGCGTAAAGGCGAGAAAAAACTACTACGTGTAAGGCCCCGGTTTTACTTTGATTATTGCGAGTGCGAGTGTTTAGTGCAGGTGCTTAGTATTAAGCAAAAACACGTGTAGACAGCCGTTGATCAGTGCGAATGATTAGTAATCAGCGTCTATCACCCGTATTCATAAACGATACTATGAGATCGAGAGAGATGAAGAATTCTGTAATTAAATAAATAGTAATAATCGACCAAAGAATAATTAGAACAAAATAAGGTATTCGAGATTTGTAAAATATTTTTGTCTCTTCAAAAATATTTACACCGAATATATTTATATTCGAAGACGTAGCCATATTAATAATACTATATTAATTAATAAATAGGAATAAATTAAAAATAGTAACACCCAAAAGACATGTAGATTAGAATCGTGATTAGAATATTTTGATAATTTGATCTAATGACATTTGACATTTGTGAAACATACAGTGTGAAATACGCTGCAATAAAACCAACCAATCACAGCTAGGTATTCGACACTATGATATCTCACAGGCAAGTAATACTTAAGTGTTGTTTATAAACTAGATAGCTTGTCATGTGAATTGCATAGCAAATTAGCGTTTTTCGCATAGTGTTACTACGTTACTTAGGTAATGGTTGTTTATGAATACGGGCGTATTCACTTTTACTACGCTTACTACTAATTATTCGCATTAATCAACGGCTGTCTACACGTGTTTTTTGCTTAATACTAAGCACCTGCATTAAACACTCACACTCGCTCTAATCAAAGCGTAACCGTGGCCTTACTTACATCGTGACTACCAATTATGTGGTAGAGTTCTGCGACATCACGACCGGGCTTGATACCAACGCCTTACCTATTCCTAACACAATATCTTCGGTGCTAATGGCCGTCGTATTCCGGTTTGGAGGGTAAGGTAGCCGATAAACATATGCATGTTGCATTTGATAGTTCAGATTTTCAAGAAAAACCTTAATAACACTTTCGCATGACCCGGGGGTCAAACCCAGGACCTCATGATCTGAGCCAAATAGGCTACCCCTAGACCACGAGGCTATTAGTAATATTGAATCTACCTCTACTAAATTATCCCAAATATAAAACTCGCTGACCCGCGCTGTTTCGCCCGCGAGTAGATTATTATGTCAATACAGTTTTTCATATAAACTTTCATCCTTAATTTTAGCCTCTTAAGGGTTGATTTTCAACCAACGGAAAAAACAGAGGTTATCAGTTTGACATGTATGTATGTAATATTGTCGGAACTACATGATCATCATATTTAAATATTATATATTATATATTATTTGAATATGATCTATTTAGGCACCCAATCACGTGTACTAAATTTTGTAAATGTTTGTATGTTTATTTACGAATTTCTCCCGAACTGAAAGCCGTATTGAATTTTTTCTTTTTGATTTAAATCAGGTATATTTCAACTTATGGAACAAACTAAGTTTCATCAAAATCGGTTCAGTAGTTTTTGACATATAAGTATAATTTATATTTGAAGTCGGTCAAGTTTTTAAATTCCTATCATTAAAATAAGTGAGCTTATATTTGACCCAAGATCTTCAACTATCTCCATGCCAAATTTAATCAAAGCCAGTTAAGTGGTTCAACCGTGAAAGCGTGACAGATAGATACACAGAAAGAAAACCTTCGTATTTATGACATTAGTATAGATAATACTAACTTTTCCACAAAACAAACTGTTTCAGATAAGTTGTCGAGAACAGCTATAAATTATTTAATTAACGTAATCGACGGATCAAGGCACAAAGCCTCGATAACTGATTAAAAGATTAACTCTAGCGGAATTTTCAATCTCTCCAACTGTTAGCGTAACATCTTTCACCTTCACCTAATTTCAAAGGTATCTTTTACGTAAAACATATTATAAAAATGTTTACCTTTCAATCAATGCAGACAAGCTATTTATGCGACATTGTTCACGATCAGTGGAAGCTAGGGATAAGTAGTATAGGTAGTAGTAGTAGTAGTATCTTCATACCCGTATCCCCGAAGAGGTAGGCAGAGGTACAACCAATGCAACCACGATTAGCCGAAGATACTGAGTCCTACAATCGCCAACCGGGCACTTATCTAACCCCCGGCAACGTTGTGTTTATCAGAAAACTGAAAAAAAACATTTTTGATTTGCCCGACGCGGGAATCGAACCTGGGACCTCATGTGGTCAACACCAATACCGGTCCACTAGACCACAGAGGCGAAGTAGTATAAGTATTTAATATAATCCATACTATCCACACTAATATTAAAAATGTGAAGGTTTATCTATCCGTCTGTATGTTAATGTACTCGCGGGTGAAGCTGCGAGGGCCAGCTAATAGGTACATTATATGTTAAACTACCTGACCCGGCAAACGTGTTGGTCCCGGGCTCCTTTGAAGAATAGGCCAACTGCCGTTCTGCCAGGCAGGTCGTAAAAGGCGACCGAGAGAGTAAGAGGCTATGTGTGTCACTGCCATCGTGGCTACGTAGAGTTTTGCATTGTCTCGCCCGGGTCTGGTACCACCGCCTTACCTATTCCTGCCGCAATAGCATCAGTGCTTGTCACGGTCGCATTCCAGTTTGGAGGGTATCTAGCAGGTAAACTTATGCTTATAGCATTAGACCTCGCCACAAGATAGATTTCTACCGGTCGGAGGGATGTGCTGTGCCGCGCTCCCGGCTTCCACCACCATCTTGCTTGTTTCTGCCATCAAATAGCTTTGCTGTGTTTCAGTGAGAAGGGCAAGACAGGCAGTATAATTACTGGCACCGAGACTTAACACCTTATGTCTCAGGACAGGCAACACAAACGAGTTACCTGGGATAGTTCCAGGTAAACTAGTTTATGTTCATTGGCGACGTCGACCACTTACCATCAGGTGGCACGTCTGCCAGTTTGCCTATCCAAGTAGGTAACACAAAAAAGCAACGGACCATTAACATCTTTGGTGTCTATAGGCGTTGGTTGACTCTTTCCACCGGGATCCCCATCTACTTGTTTGCTATCTTATGATATAAAATTTAAACATTGTTTCGGCATACAAATTACTTGTATTGAATATTTTAGTATAGTAATCAAAATTTCATTGAAATCATTTCTGTAGTTTAAGAATCCACAGCGGAAAAACAACGTGACACTAAATAAAACGTCAATTTATATACATTAAGATGTGAAAGATTGTATGTTTGAAAGTTTGATACTCAATCACGCAAAAACGGCTGAACCGATTTGAATAAAATTTGGCATACAAATAGATTATGACCGGGAATAGTACAAAGGAAAGGAAAAAATAAATTTTTCCCGTAGGATTTACCAAAATACTTTTATAATGCAGTGGACTGCAGAATGCAGCTAGTTTTATACAATCCATGCTATAATATTATAAATGCGAAAGTAACTCTGTCTATCTGTCTGTCTCTTCTTCACGCCTAAGCCATTGAACTGATTTGGGTGAAATTTGGTACAGAGATAGTTTAAGACCCCAGAAAGGACATAGGATAGTTTTCATCCCGGAAATCCCATGGGAACGGGAACTACGCGGGTTTTAATTTTAGAAAATATTCTGCGCGAACGAAGTTACGGTTATCATTAAGCAAAGACCAAGTGAATTGAACATCCAAAGGTGGGATAGGTTTTTTTAAATCATAAGATAGCCAACAAACAAATGGTTTTCCTGACATCGCCTATAGATACCAAAGATGTTAAGGCGATAGGTAATGCCAAACTACGAAGTAGACTCATCTTTGAAAGCCTACTACTGCTAACCGGTTGGTCCAATAATTAAAAAAAAATATGTATTATACGTATAATATAATTAAGTTTAAATTTTAAGTTCGTTTTTTCAAATTTTATTGTTATTTTTGACGGAAAAAAATCGAATTTCTTTCTTATTTTTACGCAAAAATTTGCTTATAACCTTCAAACTACTGTAACGATTTTGATGATTTTTTCTTTTTATTACAGACAATTTATTGCTTTAAAAAATTTAAGTTCAAAATTTTACAAAATCATTATAGTGTGCTATTAAATCAATAAAAACCTTATTATTTAATTCGCGGACAACGCTCGCGTCGAAAGTCAGTAGGCTTGGGCCTAACCGGTCACTACAGAGAGCGCTCAATTTAGTTCAAAATCCAAGGATGAACTAGTTCGTTCTATTAGTTCATTAGTTCTTTTTTTGAAATAATTTATTAAGAACAATAAATAAAGAAAAAAATATAGTTATGATTATTGTAAGTTTTGTTTATTGTTATTTAAAAAATACAAAGTATTACACGAAAATTTTACACGTCCATTTATGTAATATAAGATTTTTTATTTAAATAATGAAAAATAAAATAATTTATATTAATGATTAGTCAACAGCTAGGCTAGTTCCTAGTATAATGTGTAATTATATTAGAATACTTAAAAAGTATGAATTTTTACAATTAAAGTTGACTTTTTTATTATGGCACATAAAATCTTTTATCGAAAAAAAAACGAAAAAATAAAATGATTAATATTAATAATTAGTCATAATTAACGTGATGTATAATAATAATAATCAATTATGTGTAACAATAAATGGGAATAGAAGAGATTTTTTTTTAATTTTAATTAAACTTACCGTAAAATAAGACATAAATGGTATTAGTATTGTTACGTACTCGGGTTCGTGATTGTAGGAAAACACCACTTATATTAAATCCGTGTATTTACACAACACAACGTAATACTAAAATACACTTTACACCCTAGTCACTCGCTGTACTATCACTGAACTTAGAACACTACACAATAAAACACTTCTCGCTTCGCACTGGTCACTTGATGTATCGCTCTCGATCGCTTGATAAAAACTGCCCTGTGTTTGTCAACAGCTCTCTATTTATAGGCAGGGTAAAGTCCAGAAAAATCTAAATTTATCGGGAAACAATGAATCACTTCTTATCGTAAACATGTTATGAGTCATAAATCCTAGCACACGCTACTTTCAACCTTATGCCATATCCCACAAAGTCCATTATGGCATAGCCCAGGTCAACTATTTGTTTGTCAATAGGAGTAGCTATCTCTTTCCTTTATTTCTAGATAGTTAACGCGCGCGCGCTCCAACTCTACATGCTTCTAGATTATTCGTAACAGTATTCTGTTTGATAATTAGCCAGCAATACTTCAGTTGACGATTGTTATGATTTCATATGATTTGATAAAATTTCAACCATGGGGATTTGAAGTTGTTTAGTATCGATATCGATTATCGAAATATCAAGGCGCGCACAGTAAAAGTAAATAACTCGGTTGGTCACATAGTGCCACTGTCTAGTAAAGTGGGTGCTAACAGAAATATAAAAAGAACTAAGAGCGGGATTTTCAATGAACTAGTTCGCATAGTTCACCTAAAGGAGCGCTCTTCCCACCTAGGTCGCTCGCGAACTAACCAAGACTAAAAGTCAGTCTCCCAGTAGCGTTCATACGGGGAGGCTGTGTCGCATGTTAGCGTGCTCCGCTCTCCATATTCGAGTCAAAGAGTAATAGTACAGATAGAACGTTTGGCACAATAGTAAGGTTGTGCCGTTTGGAAATTAAACATTTCGTTTACGCTTGGATGTTTTTTATATTAGATAATGAGCTTGGATCAAGAAGGCTGTTTTTTACAGATGTTGTTCTTATAATATAGACAAGGAATAAGAAAGGATTTTTTTAAATTCATCCCCTAAGATGGTGAAATAGGGGGTGAAAGTTTGTATGAAACTCTGTCATTTTTAGGTTGTAATGAATGATATGCCGTAATTAAATTAACTGAAAAAAAATCAAATACAAATTTAATATTTTTTTGTATTCTAGTCCATAGAGAGTTAAAAAGAGGCTTTAAAGTGTGTATCAAAAATGAATTGTTTATTTATTGCATTACTATAAAATCTAAATTATTTTAATTTAGTATTTATGATTTTTAATACAATTAAGAAGTACGAATTTTCGGATTTTTTTAGTACTTATGCTCTTCAGTTGAAATTGAAGAAACATGCACGTAATGTTCGAAGTTTCATCCATTAAAGGAGTAAAAGTGTGTGTTACAATTTATATGAAAAATCAAACGTTTATGGTCAAAATAACTTGAAATTCGGCACTTATGTTCTTCAACACAATTTAAGAATCATATATTTGGGGATTTTTTAAATTTCATTCCTTAAAGGGTAAAAAAAGCATTGATGTTTGTATAAAAAATAGATCGTTTATTGTAGAGTATTGTAGAAATTATTTAAAACTTAGTATATATGATTTTTAATACAATTAAATGAATACGAGTTTAAGGTTTTCAAATGTCATCTCTTCAAAGGATGAAAAAAGTGGTAAAGTTTGTAGAAAAAATAAAATATGTTTAATCAAAATCTCTTCAAATTTATTAGTCATGATCTTTAATTCAATTTAATAAACGTGCATGTAAGGATGCTGTGAGTTTTATCTCTTAAAGAGGTAAAAGAGGGTATTAAAGGGGCTGAAAGCTAGTACTTTATAAATAGTTTTGTTTGCGAGTAGACGCTGAATAATATTTTGAGACTATTCATGTACTTACCTACGTTTACGCTTGAATGTTTTATTAGCTATATATAGATAAGTATTTTGTCAATATTTTGTATAAATGTACAAAAATAAAAAAATAAAACATATAAACAACGAAGATAATTCAAGCAAGCGAATAAAAAGCAAAGCTCTAAAGAAAAAAAAATAAAAACTGGTACTGTTTGAAGGTAGTAAGGACTTCGCAACTAAAAATAAATAATTTAAATATATTATACATACAAATAGTCTAAATAAACCAACTTATTTAGTAGTTTCCTCTATAAACATTAAATCAAATTATATATCTACTTTTTTCTTATGAGATTTTGAAACAAAAACTAAAAAGCTAGTTAGTTTTAAAATATTATTCAAGAGATTACATTTTACAAAATCAAATTTTGAAAGGTTTTGTTAAATATTAATTGTTGATTGTATGTATTAAAATAAAGTGCTACACGGGATGTATTGTATATTACAAAACTTTCAAAGAAATAGGATACGTAACTGTTATTATTGTGTAAATTGTTATATGATTTTTTGTCGATTTTCGATATATTTTTTTACTTTAGATATTTATCGTTTTTCTAAAATGAATGTATATGTAATCGATAAATGAGCGATTACTGGTTATTGGTTTTGAGTTTGACAACATTCAGTCGATACATGATGATAAAAGGTCATATAGGTGAACAAAAATGTTACAACGTAGGGATCTGTATCCACTATAAATACTCTTTGACGTTGGGACATGCCAGCACGCGAAATAGTATTTGCGCTACTCCTGTTAGAAACTTAAGGTCGTTCGCAGCTGTAATCGCCTTAACAGTAAGTTGCTCTCCGTGCGGTAAAGTTAAAATGTCACAAACATAAGTTTACCGGGTAATTATTCCTCCAAACTGAAACCAGACATTGACAGCCTCTTGTTTTACCCCGTGTTGGCCCGTGCTCCCTTTGAAAAATAGACTATCTACCGTTCAGCTAGGCAGTTCGTAAGAGGCGTGCGATTGGCTATGCAATTCACTACCATCGTGACATCTATGTGGTAGAGTTCTACAACGTCTTGCCGGGGATTTGGTACCACCGCCTTATCTATTGACTATTCCTGCCGCAATAGCCTCAATGCTTATCATTGTCATGTACTAATTTGGAGGGTAAGGTAGCAGGCGAACTTATGCACGTGGCATTACCATCTCGCCATTCGGATAGCAACGCACCATTGACATCTAGTGTCTATAGGCAATGGTTTCTCTTTCCATCAGAAGCGCTTTCTGCTTTTTTGCTATCTTATAATACTAAAAAAAATAGAGAACATCACAACTAACCATTTAAAGTGACCGGTTTTTATCGAGGGTGATGGCAAAAGAGACTCTCTTACCGACGACGATCCAAAGATGACAGAGATGATAAAGATCTCATTCACTCACTTTGGTCACCTCATCCATACTTTGACATTATTAAGAAAAAACCTTTTTTTGCATGTTTGTAACGAATAAACTTAAAACTACTTTACCGATCTGAAAATATCTCTCTTTATTAGAAAGCTACAGTATCCAGGAATAAAATAACCTATTTTTATACCTAACTGAGCTAAAGGAAATAATGATTTTTGGCCTCACGTACAAAGTCGCGAATATTAGCTAGTAATGTATACAGAAAGCCATGAATGTGAAAGTTATGTTTGTAAAAGTCGTATTGATTAGCAATCGGTTCTCTTTGATTACCGCGTAAGGGATTTAGCTTAAGCCCGCGTACGTTTGCTTAAAGTACAAGACCCTCGTTTCGTGCGAGATAGGAGTACATAATTAAGCTTTTTATTTACAAAAAGGTTAGAAACAATCAAATATCAAGAAGATGGTTGTGTATCAACCATTTGTCTAGGTGAACGCAGAAAGATAATGTTTTAGATTAAGACAACAACAGTTATTATTTAGAATGTCTAATGTGAAATGGAGATATATGGAGATATAATGGAGATATATAATAGATATAGTTAGTAAAGTTTTATTAATTATTCAAACAAAGTAAATGATTTAAAAAAGTACACATAAAAATGAAAAAATAAAATTTACAATCATTTTTTGTGAAACAATCAGGGTGGGCCCTATTTTGTTTTAAGTAGCATAAATTATACATAATACGTATGTACTAATGAGATGTTGTTTCCAAAAACTCGTAATAATATTCTTTGTCTAAAGTTGGGATTGAAACTGGAATAACATAACCACTAGACCATGCGGCAAGTGAATAATTGGTACAGTAAAGTATAAAGATAAACACAAAATACGGGCAACGGTGAGTCGGACTCGCCCGCCGAGGGTTTCGTACAATTTTTTCCTTTTGCTTTACTTTTGTTTATTTGGTTACATACTTTAAATACAGACTAATTTTTTATAATTTAATTACAAATGTATGTGTCAGAGTTTCCCTGTAGGTACGTCAACGTAGAAGTTTGATATTTTCAAAGCTTTAAGGAACCTTAGAATCGACTATATGGTTTGAATTTCAACTCGATTCCACCCATTCTCGAGATAAAGGGTCTTGACAGACGGACAGGTAGTGGACAAACAAAGTGACCCTAAATGAGTTACGTTTTTTTCCTTTCAGGTACACAACCCTAAGGACATTGTGATTTATACATTATATATACTTTTTTGCAATTATACAAACCTATTATCAAGATTAGTTAATTAGAAGTCCTTAATTAACAACGGTTTAATCGACTATGGATAAAATTGGCTTCCATGTTCCCCTGAAGAAGCTGTAGGTGTTTCAGTACCCATTGTGATAACGACAGGCCGTGGGTGTACGCCTACGTGACTTAAATGTCTATATTTATCGCAGGCAGCTGCTTCTTTTAATAACACGAACGACGTTTATTTGTTGGATACAAAGATATGATGTCACTCATTTTAACAAACGTCATTGTTAAATAAATATTATAATATATATCTATCACCCCATTTGGAAAACTTAACGACTATCGCTAGACGATAAGAATGACAGGGACCGACAGCTTTATGTGGTCTCTAAAGGATCAAGCACAATGGAATAGCTCTCTACGGGCCAGGGCGAACAGCACCGCGACTTGAAAATTCCAAATGTTATATATCTCCTTCGTTGAGCATCATAAGTAGTTATTGCATCATATAGCTCTTCTCGTTTTTCATCCATAATTACTTAATCTTAAAGATGAATACTCAAATCACAGATGAACTCGTGCGCGCAATTCCGCTCGCTATAGTGCACTAGTGACGGGGCGCAGCAGGCCGAGGCGGGCCGCATCGCATTCAAATCTCAGGCCTGGGGCAACCTTGTTCTACAGATATCCATAGGCAATATATTTAGGATTTTAAAATTAGTACAAAAATATTAAGTTCAATTTTTCATCACGATAATAAATATAAATTAAAAAAAAAACGTTCTTTCACAACATTTTTTACTGCTGTATATCATATTTTAATACTTATTATCCTATTCCGGACGAAGACAAATCCAAAAACTCAAAAATCATAAAAATTGGTACAGCCATTCTTGATCAATACACGTTGTAACTAACATATAAATTTGTTTAATTTATATAGATTTAATACATGCATGTAAACATTTAAATGTATTTATATACGAACCGAATATAAAAGACGAAAGCTATAATTGGAAGCATTTGTTTGTTACTATGTAACTAACTTGACCTATAATTTGTAAGCGTAAAGCGTATTTACCCACACCTACGCTTTTCTAAGAAGTTCGTAATGGTTATCTTGGCTTTCGGTAGCTATAATTAGTCTCATATTGTGGATATTATATTATTATTAGAGTTATTTGTCAAAGATTCTAGAGCTTATAAATAGATGTAATATTATAAATGCGAAAGTATTTCTGTCTCTCTCAAAACACAAGATAGCAAACAAGCAGATGGCTCTCCTGATAGAAAGACAAAACCATCGCCTATAGAAACCACAGATGTTAGTGGTACGTTGCTATCCTTGCAGCACACATGCATTTATGTATCCGGTTAACTTATGCATGCCACATGCATAAGTTGACCGGCTATCTTACCCTGCATACCGGAACACGTCAGTGTCAAGCACTGACGTACCAGACCTGGGTGAGATAATGCAGAATTCTACCACCTAGTAGATATCATATTAAATGTCTTAAACATTTATTTAAAACGTGTATTTTGTCCATAACTCTATCCATATTGTTACTTGTTACTTATCGCCGACACGTCCGTTTATATCCACATGGTAAGGTTCCAAAACATTCTCAAAAATCCTTCAAATAAGTCTTACTTAAACAGCTTACATGAAAACAAGTCATGTTACACACTAATTTCAACCTTATGCCTTTTGCGAGAATATCCATTATGGCATCGCTATTTGTGTCACTAGTACTTTACCGGTAAAAGCAGCTGTCTCTCTTATTTCTAGATTTTTCCAATTCTCTTTTTTTTCTAGAATATTCGCAAAAATATATTCATATGTAGATAGGTAAGCATTTTAGATCCCTTTTAAACAAAAAAAACGCATACAGCGACGTTCGACTTGCAGCACGTAATTTTTAAATATGGAGAAAAAGTGCATAATACTATTTTTATAATATTTGTTAAAATTCATTAAATGAAACAGAACACAATACAAAGTTAGCGATAACTATTATTTTATTAATATTATTATTTTTCCATTACAGGTAAGCTGGAAACCCAAACAGTTCTTGCGTAAGTATTTTCATTTCAGAAAACAATGGCGGTCCTATATGAGGAAAACAGGGATATGTAAGATTCTTGTTCTCTGTCCTTCTAGCCCTCGAAGTAAATAGTATTTACAAAAGAATAGGTGAATGACTGATTGATCAGTCACTATTGCCAAGGGCATCAAGTTTTTAAACTGGAACATTTCAGTAACGGTTGGTACTGCGACAAGAAAAGATAATGCAGTGGTAACGAATCCGAACAAGATGCACAGAATACTGTTACTAGGGACTAACAGAAGTCAACCTATATACAAGTAATATTCGAGCAACTCACACGTAGACGCCTCTCACGGAAGCGATATCTCGGAGTGGTTCGGGACAGTTTGTTCCGCACCAGTCCGAGATATCGCGTCCGTGAGAGGTGTCTATGTGTGCGTTACTGAAATATTACTTGCATGGACTATGGACTTCAGTTAGTCACTAGTGCTCTGTGCAAGATGACACGAAGTATATCAATGACGCGTTGCTATCCGTGGGATGGGATTGAAAAGTCACATGTATAAGTTGAGCACTATCTACCCCTCCAAATCGAAACACGACAGTAACAAGTAAAAGATATTGCGGCAAGAATAGATAAAGTTTTTGCCGTGTGTTTTTTGTTTTGCGTTTTTTGTTGCGGAACTGT
This sequence comes from Apodemia mormo, assembly GCA_036924255.1. Taxonomy (NCBI): domain Eukaryota; kingdom Metazoa; phylum Arthropoda; class Insecta; order Lepidoptera; family Riodinidae; genus Apodemia; species Apodemia mormo. The sequence continues at coordinate 19,991,282 of JAUPFN010000016.1, forward strand.
CATCTAGGTATAGCCATTGTTCGCCTTAAAGATGGTCCAATCTTCAAAAGGATTCCGCGCCAATAAAAGGAAATTGTCCTATATATGAGTTAATCCAAACTAAAAATTTTCATTGTACCAAGTTTGGTTCAGTCATAACGCGATAAAGAAACATACAAACATTAATCTTTAGAGGTCCGAAGTAGACTAGGAACCCTTATAGTTTCGCTACGTCTGATCCTTAGTATACATAGTAGTCACGGCAACCGTGTTAACATATAATCTTGAAAATTTTTTTTTTGGGTAGCATTTTTTTTTATCGTGTACCCCATAGTGTGGGGTATAGTTGAATAGGTTTTCAAAAAATATTTTAGGTCTGTCACAACAATTTTTCCATTAGGGACTCGTTTGTGAAATATTAAGCTTTAAAGTGCTAATAGTATCGAGTTCCCCCCCCCCCCCCACTGCCAGGGTGAGAAAAAATTCATGGTAGTAGTAAATTTATTAAAGTTAAAAGAAAAACTATCACGGCTTAGAAGGCTTTACAAGTTTATGAGTTTATAGTTGACCAACTTATAAGTATAAAATGTACTTGCAGAAGTTTTTATAGAAAATAAGATATATTTCATTGACGTTAAATAGGTTAAATGTTCTTCTTATGAAACAATAAATGTCCCCTTTTTAGTCCGTATAATATTGGCCATCACAGGGCGATTTCGTAACGTAGGATCCCGCAATTTATTATAATTATTGCAACAAAACATGAACAGAGTGCTAAGTGTGAGTTTTTCTTTTCGCGTTCGATCGAGAGCGCATTTCAATAAAGCATGAACATTGAACAGCTTAACAATATACCAGCGAGATTCGCCCGGATGATGTTTTTTCATGTGAGAATGGGTTGTCACGGAAGAAATTACCTACATCAATTCAATTTTAGTAGTAAAAGACTATCTAACTAAAAAATTCAAAATTCTATTATAATCATTAGAGCCGTTTCGGAGAAACCAATTAAATATATATTTATATTTAATTGCTCGTTTAAAGTATAAGATTTTAAAAAGTATGTGTATGGAGTGCCGCTAATGGCACATTATCCCTATTAGTTGTAAATTGCGTCATACTGGTACATGGCTATAAATAACCTTAAGTTAGCCGCTACTTGACTTTAAAATAAATATAAAAGTGGGTTTGTTAACCTAACAAACCCTCTTTATATTTATGGTTTAAGAGCCCACGGCATAAAACCTATTATACCACGGCTCATAAGACTACCGGATGGTATATACATAGTTAGATTCGTCGTTAATTGGAGAATACGAAATGGCTATGCTACAATGCGAAAAACCGGGTGGCGCTATTAAAAAAATGAAAAAAAACGATTTCTAGTACCATATGACTACCGAATTTCGTTTGTTTCTCGATATAGGGGAGGGGCAGGACTATACGAAAATGGGGTGCTGCATGTCTTCATCCTGGCCCTTATCAGTGGCAGTAGCATTATAAGTGACGCCTTGTACCTAGGTATCTGGTACCATCGAACTACCGAACAAATCCAAGCTCATCTGAAAGATCATCAATTTCTATGTCACAAAAACCACTGCTGCATCTTCTAAACAGTGGATGAGGTGGTTGCTGCAGCGATTAAAGGTCGCCCACTACACGGCTGAAATCGGCGTTTCTACTCGTTTGTGTCAGCAATCGTCTGATTTCTTTCGACTGGTACTGATTGAATACCCATGCCAGGGTCAGATACGAATAAGTTTACTGATCGCTTATTGTTTAGACGAATGAAATCGCATATTTTACGTAATTGTTCGATTTTTTAACCGTTTTCATTAGGTTGGTTTAATCACATATATGTACTACTTAGGTACCTATATATAGGGTTATGAAATCAACAAGAAACTCTTATAGTTTCATTTGACCGTCCATCCTTCTGTCCGTCCGTTCGTCCGCAGCTTAGCTCAGAGATTCTTAGTACTAGAAAGCTGTTTCCATTAGATTGTTTTAATTTTATTTATTACTTAGGGATTTATAGGGTTCTGAAAAAACAAGAAACCCTTATAGTTTTATATGACCGTCCATTCGTCAGTCCATCCGTCAGTCCATCCGTCCGTCCGCAGCTTAGCTCAGATATTCTTAGTACTAGAAAGCTGTAATTTGGCATTTATATCTATACATATTAGTCATGCCATCAAAGACGGTAAAAAAAATTAAAACATATATTTTTAGGAAACCAATACCGAGGGATACCGATATTATGTTAGTCGTTAAAAGGTTTCACACCTAAAAAAACGCGGCCGTCGAGTTGGGTCATACATGAAATTTTAAGTGACACTCCATTGACACTTGACAGATACTACTCTGCCGGTACAATAAAAGGTTCCGATTTACGGTTCACGGTTCTTTAACGATAGCGATAGAGTGTCGCCCTCTGTCACTTATCATTAAAGTATTTGAATAAGAAAGGCCATGAAATACATACGAAGACATAATATTGAATAAATCTCATAATAAGATCTTTAAAATGAAAAGACATGAAAACAAAAAATGTAATCTAAATGTACCGGTGGGTGTCGGACGTCATCCGCCCCCGTAGCCCCTGCCACTGCCTGCGGTGGGCGTGGAGAATATGGATACACTCCTAATAAATGAAAATCTCAGCATTTCAGAAGTAATAGCGGTAAAGCTATTTATATAACTCTGTATTACGGCACTCCTTTATAGATCATATCGTGAACGGAACTATATTTCAAATTGAAATTGAGTTACTGGGAGCAAATGTTATGTTTATCTCTACGTTAGTGTTAATATTATTATGGGAAAGGAGTTTTTTTTGTTTAAGCTAACTCGGAAATTCCTTGCTTATTTTTACTTACAGGAAGCTTATCAGGCAGAAGGTAACAAAAATATTGTTCTGTAAATGTCATTTTCCACTGGTAATGATATACCGAGACAACATTTCGAATTTGTTTGGTACCACTGCCTTAAGAATAGGTCCAGCCACAATAGAAAACCCAATAACACTATACAAGCCTATAATCTGTTTTGATAACCGTCTATTTAAAAATTGGTACTTTATAATATTTATTATATTATACACATTGACTTACTATGTCAATGATTACACATGTCGGCAGTAAAAAAGAATTATAACTTCTTACGTACGTACATATGTACACACATACACATACACGCACACACACACTTTTATGATACGTGATGATTACGACTAAGATTCTTGACGTCAGCGACAAATACGTGTTAAACTGCCGACAATCTAATAATGGCAAAATATAAAATATATTATGCCATTATTAGATTTGTTTCACTTAAACAACACTTAAGCTATAAAAAAGCTATAAGAACAAACACCGCTAACCAGAATAAACGAAAGCTGGGCGGCCGAAGCGGCGAATAACATTGGGATTCCCTATTATGCGGACGCCTGCGGTCAATAACTTAGGCTATTTTAAAGCAGATTAGGAAAGAAAAACACGGATAACATTGTTTAGATTTTCTTTTCGTATGGAGGTTACATTTTCTGTTTTTTATTAGAAAACGAGAGGACCTTAATAATTTTAAAATGTAAATAAACGAAAGGAATCTTAATGGTTTGTATTATATAAAAGCTCTGTTGTATGGTTTTTTTAATTTTATTGTACCTATGCAGATTGCTTTGGTTGCGAAGTAAACGTGTATAGAATACGTACATTGTGAGTTTGTGTGTATATGTGTGTAATTTGGAAAGTTTGAGGGATATAGGAACACGACAGCCATCACAACCACAGACGTTTTGAAAAAATTTAAATACAACAAATAAAAATTTTGACACGACATAACTATATGTATATATATATATATATATATATATATATATATATATATATATATATATATTAGTAAAAAAAAATTTAATAACTAAAATTTGCGAGAAACTATACTTAACGAAATAAATCAATGCCTTGGTCACAAAAAACCAGACCAGATTTGTGCGAAGGTTCGAATTTATGTACACAAAAATTGCTCATTAATTTACTTAGCGAAAACTTTGTAACAACACACTAGCATACGTTTGACACAAACACATATATACTACATACTTGACCCGCGCAACTTCGCTTGCGATAAAATAATTACAGTAATAATTACTTCATACTAATTGTCAACAGTATAATCAACGATTTCATCAAATACCTAATGGTCCAAGACCTGGCGACGAATTTTGGGAAGGTCCTTTTAGCAGATTGGAATTGCGAAAATATATAATTTCGTCAAATGGCGATACCAGGCCTACGAGTCAGGTAGAGCATTTGCGGTTATTACACTACTGCACAGTATAAAACATTTGCAAAAAAAAAACAAAAGAGGTATTTTTAGCAACTTGATTTTTATTTCGTCTTTTAATTAGGTTTTTAAGAATTCGAAAAAAAATATGTCAGACATTTTTGTTGGTTTTAAATTACTTCCAGACACCTTCAAATACATTTACCGAATCAATATTTTATATTAGAACATTTGTTCTGTTTTACAATAAATTATTACATACACTATCCAACCGGTTTCGCTTCTAAATAAGCATCTTCAGAGCAAATAGAACTTATAACTAAAACAAAACAAAGTTTCATCAAGTGCCGCCGACAAAGAGTGTAGAATACATTTAACGAAAGTTATCAAAGAATTTATTTTATATTTATTTATTTGTACACAATAAAATATATAATAAATAAATAAATATCCCCGTGTTGGTCCAGGCTTCTTTGAAGAATAGATCAAGTGCTGCTCTGCCAGGCAGGTCGTAAAAGGCGATCGATTGACTATATGTGTAACTATCATCGTGACTACTAGGCGGTAGAGTTCGGCAATGTCTCGCCCGAGTATTTGGTACCACCGCCTTACCTAATCCTGCCGCAATAACGTCAATGCTTGCCATTGTTGTGTTCCGGTTCGGAGGTGAAGATAGTCGGTAGATTTAGTTATGCATTTGACATTGCCATCCCGCCACATGGATAGCAACACACCATTAACATCTTTAGTGTCTATAGGCGATGGTTTCTCTTTCCATGAGGAAATCATTTTCCTTGTTTGCTATCTCATAGTGGAAAACCTGCAAGCTATTCTTTTGCTATATTTTTATATTATTGGATAGCAAACAAGCTATAAACTAGATAGCAAACAAAGATATTAATGTGTACGTTGCTATTCATTTGGCGGAATGACAATGCCACACGCGTAGTTTATTTATTTTCCAAACCACAACACGACAAAGGCTATTGCGGCAGGAGCGCAAGGCGTCGCTACCAAATACCTGGACGAGACGTGGCGAAACTCTATCGCCTAGTAGTCACGTTGATAGTGTCACGTACTGCTAATCGGTCGCATTTTACGACCTATCTGACAGATCACCAGTTGGCCTATTCTTCAAAGGAGCCCGGACCAACACGGGGAATGTTTATTTATTTATTATACATTTTGTTGTGCACAATTTAAATGTTAAATAATTAAATAAATATAAAATAAAATTATTGGAAACTTTCGTTAAATGTATATGTATACTGCCTAATAGTGAAATAACCGCAAATGCTCTACCAGACTCGCAGGCCCAGTATCGCCATTTGACGAAATTATATATTTTCGCAATTCCAATCTGCTAAAAGGACCTTCCCAAAATTCGTCGCCAGCTCCCAGTCTATAGTAATAAAGCATTAATATTAATTCATAACGTTCACCGAGTACGTGCTCGTGTCCTCTTGACCACCGTTCTATCCCAAGTGTCAGCTTCATAATATAGTTGTACCTACCAAAGACTACCCGATTTTTAGTTTTTTATTAATTATAATTAAACAGCACCGAATAGTCCAGCCATTTGCAATAGGAAACTGTGCGCTGTAATTCTGAAGCTAATAAAAAAAAAACTCAATATGCTAAATTTTGCGAGTGTAATCGAGCTAGATCCGTACATATAGACACTGGACAGACTCGGGTTTTTTCAAACTAAATGCAAATATTGTCTTTAATAATAAAATATTAAATCCATTAAAACGAATCTATTTTTTGATAATTGTGTATTTATTATATTTATTTATAATATTTACAAACCTTTGTTTGTTACCGTTTTTCTAAAATCTATGAGTGTAGTAAAATTAGGGTGCTTATGCACTACAAGGAAATTTACTGTCCGGCAGTCCATTTTTTTACGGTCCGATATGGCACGCCATGAATATATATATAGATACTAGCTTGAGCACTTTATGTGCTTTTTTACTTTACCTTCCAACATTTTACTTTTCCCCGTTCCGGGCCGATTTTTTCTGTTGGTAGCACACACAGCCTTAATTTTTGTATCTTGCCTCTATATCCACGCGCTTAAGCAGTATATCAAAAAATTATAAGCAGCTGTAGATATCTGATAGTGGTAAAAAAATCTTTCGTCCTGCCTCAGTTTAATGCAGTTTATGTAAGATGAACCTGTCACCTTTCACTTAAAAAGGGATGAACACAATTTATTTTTGTCTTCTGTCTTTGCACGTAGATAAAGCAAGTAACGCGTAATTACGCGTACACGGCGTGTAGTTTCAAAGAGCTTTACCCTATACTGCACGGCATCGATCCGAGTAAAGACGGATAAGTGCACAAGCCAATCATCCGTTTTTTTCATACCGCATCGGATCGTAATATGTCGAACTGTTGGACAATAAAATTCCTTGTAGTGCACAATCGCCCTTACGGTCGGTTTTACATGATTCCCCGTAAAAACAGTAACTGACATTTAGAATCTAATACAAATGCCATAATAAAATAATAAAGTAGCTGGTAGAAGCGACAGCTATAAATTGACTATAAATAAATCATATGAAAGCTATTACAGTTATCCTCGCCAGAATGAGGCTATCGTTTTACAAAGTTCATATTAAACTGCTTTAAGACATTTTTTTTATTTTACATGCGAAATGGAATAACTTGCAGTGTTGTTTTGAAAATAGTGCAACTTGGCGTCAATTATGTCGAAATGTATCAATAATATTTTCTCCTAAAAAACGATAGCAAACAAGCATATTAATTCAAACTTCAACACTAAAATTCAGAGCAATAAGTGCCGTCTTCTTTGTGGATTCGAAGCTATGAGATACAATACTACCTACGTATGTAGATAAGGAAGTTACTGATTTTGTTCCGATTTTCAAAAGTCGAATTTTCAGCAGATCTCCACGTTAGAGGAACCCTTCTTGACTATTTTCACGATGACGTCAGTGTGTATTTGTGTGTGTGTGTGTGTCTGTGTGTGTGTGTGTGTGTGTGGATCGAAACCCAATTGATGGCATTCGATTGAATTCCGCTCAACTTAGACTCTAATCAGCTCTTTGCTTCAAAAAACTGCGTCCAATGTATAAATTGCATCAAAATCGGTTTATCCGTTCGGGAGTTATCGTCGGCGACATATTTTGAAAAAAACGTTTTTTTGACATAACTTCAAGAGCTTTTAACCAATCATTTTTCAACCTTCTACAATATTTTAGACTTAAAAAACTAAGTCAAATGCAGTTTCAAAAATTAAAATCGAATCATGTTATCAAAAGTTACCGCTTTCAAAATATTAATAATTTATTTTTTACAGTAAAATTACTAATATTTTTAAAATAACTTTTAGGCTAATAAATTTAAAATACTGATTGATTTAGCTTTTCTCTTTATAAAACTGCGTAAAAGACGATAAGTATGGATGAAAAATGGTCGATACCCTGACAGATATCTACATGCGTCATCTCATCATCACCCCCGCCATTTACAATCTGTAGCCACATCATTAACAAATAGAGCATTTGACTTATGCGACTCCAAACATCTGAAGCCTGAACTAAACCATGTTCAGGATATACTTAAGAAAAGTGGTTATAAAAAAAGGAAGAACATTAAGCATTATATTAAAAAGGTTAAGTATTCTATAGTCAAAAGGCAGCCGGCATTCATGACATATATTAAATTACCGATAAGATTGGAACGCTACTGAAAAATATTCCATACCTACCAATACTATACGCCAAGCTTAAAGGTAGTCGAGCATGTGGGCACGCCTAAGGATGTCATAACCTTTCAGACACCAGGGATATATAAAGTGGACTGCAGTTGTGGTAGTGCTTGTATAGGTCAAACTAAACGTACTATCGCAGGTAGACTCATAGAGCATATCACGGCTGTAAAAAACAGGCAGGTTAATAAGTCGCCTATAGCTGAACTTATTTTGGACACTAGCACTGATCACTGGATTAAATCCTACCGCCCTCAGGTTCTCTCTACTGAACGACACCACGCGACACTATGTTCCCCGTATGGTACGGGAAGCTATTGAAATTAGAAAACATAAAAATTTCAATAGGGAAGACGGATTTAAGTTGTCTCCTGCTTGGAATCCAGTGATTAGCAGAATACGGCCTTTGCACCTGCAAACAAATCAAGTCCAAGATACGGTTAGTGTTGTGTGTAGTGTAGGCTAAAATCGAAAAAACAAGACCAGAAGGAGTTAGATGAAAATCGATCCCGACGTGAACGACGGAGGAAACTCGCTGCTCCAGTCCGCTCGTGACCACGGTCAATGTAATTTGGCCGAAACATCGAGCTTTACAAGTAAGTTCTATATATGTACGCGTTTTTGACCCGTTTTTATATTTTTAAAAAGGATTATTCTTTATCCACTAACTGCTTGAATATTTTAATTTTGTAAATATAAATATTTTAATTTATATTTATAAATTGATGTATCAATTTATAAATATAAAAAATATATTTAAATAAACATTATCTATGTCTCTATACGTGAAGGAAAAACTTTGGACCTCTTTTTAAAACAATTGCACAAACAGTGGAAAATGAAATTTGGCCGTGTTGGTCCCGGCCTCCTTTGAAGAATAGACCAACTGCCATTCTGCCAGGCAGGTCGTAAGAGGCGACCGATTGGCTATCGAGTTACTACCATCGTGGCTACTAGGTGGTAGAGTTCTGCATTGTCTCGCCCGGGTCTGGTACCACCGCCTTATCTATTCCTGCCACAATAGCGTCAGTTCTTATCACTGTCGTGTTTCGGTTTGGAGGGTAAGGTAGCCGGTAAACTTATGCATGTGGCATTAGACCTCGCCACAAGATAGCAACGCACCATTAACATCTTTGGTGTCTATAGGCGATGGTTGACTCTTTCCATCAGGAGACCCATCTGCTTGTTTGCTATCTTATGATACATAAAAAAAATTTAACATAACGGAGGGTTTCAGCAACTTAATATATTTAAATAAAATGCGTTAGAAGTACATTAAATTTATAAAAATAAACATTACCCACACTATATTCACGTGACGTACATGATAATATACACACATGTATAATTCGCTACTTTTTTACGGCTAAAGTTAGTTGTCAAACTTAAGAAAAGATTTTATTTTTTAGTCCAGGTCGAATTTCTGCCACAGACGATTGCTAGTTATTGTAAAAGTGCTTGAAGTTAGCGTGGCTTATTTAAGGGCGAGTACCCGTTTTTGACCGTAATTTCACTCCTTTGGGAAAAATATACCTAAATATTCGTTCTATAGCTCTGAAAGTCAAGATCTTTTAATAAAACTTCCTCTTTTTGAATCTTTTTTAAATTTCAAAAACCTTAATTAGTTTTGAGATATTTTCAAAAAACTAAGCCCCCTTTTTATTTTTAGTAAATCTATACGTCCATACTACAATATTATAAATGCAAAAATCTGTCTGTATGTCTATCCGTTTATCCGTCCATCTGTATGTCTGTTTGCGTATCTGTCTGGTACGTTTACACGGTTAAACCGCTGGAACGATTTTGATAAAATTTTGCGTGGCGATAGTTGAATATCCGGGCTCAAAAATAGGCTATTATTTTTTTCAAAAATAAACCGCTATGGGGTTGAAATGGGGGATGAAAATTTTTATGAAATACTATATCGACGACAATTAAATCAGCTTGCCAGTGAAGCTAGTTGTTTATAACTTCTAAAAAATTTCCAGCGTTCATTTTTTCAAAAATCATCTAGATTCTATTCCGGATCGAATAACTAAGGCGTCATTCAATCCGGAATTAATATTTTTCCGAAACTGCTTAAAAAAGTTGAACAAAAGGCACTTGTTAACTACATTAGGACTCATAATATGTTATTGACTCATCATAGCCCAAATCAGATATATTTTTTCTGTATTTTAGCTATACCAATAACTAATAGATCTTAACATCCCTTATATTTTTTTGACATAATATGTCATGGGATAGCAAACAGGCAGATTTAAAAAAAAATATGGTTCCTCTGATAGAATAAATATCATTCTTAGTCATCAAATGGATTGCTAGTAATTTGAACATAATGGTCCTGAAATCTGTTAATGGGTAGTTTTGTTTTAAATAATAAACACCAAGCAATTGTCGGTTTTTCACGTACCGTATCATGTGATTTGTTTAACTCAAACATATTTCGATCCTCCTATCAACCTCTTACAGATAATTAGTGTACTTAACGATTTCAGTAATTGATTTCCATTAAACGAGGCGTGAAGTAATTTATCGCTGTTTCTCAAAGACAAATCGGTCGTTGGAACAAAAAGGGCTCTTTCCGGAACTGAATAATTAGTTATTTCTACCAATAAGGCATAGAAGGGCACAAATATAAGTTACAAAAGTATATATTTCAACGCTACTTTCTCATAAGATTATATTAAAAGATTTTCTTTTTAAGTGAATACTTTTGAAAAATATATTCATTTTACTTTAGGTTAACAATCACTATTTATTTTATGATTAGCTGTCACAAAATAAATATCTCTATCTTGGCTATGCGTGGCACAATAGTACCAGATGCTAGGTAGGTACTAGGTGGTAGAGTTTTGCGACGTCTCGTGCGGGTATTTGGTGCCACCGCCTTTACTCTTCCACATTTCACATGGATAGCAACGCACCATTAACATCTTTGTTGCCTATAGTTTTTTTTTTCATCAGGAGAGCCACTTGCTTGTTTGCTATCTAATAATACAAAAGTTACCTTCCGAAACAAAAATAGAATTTTCCAAACCGGTTTACAAATGACCGAGTTCTGACGTAACAGTGTTAAAAATTATAGCCGAATTTAGAACATTCTTCTTTGTGTAAGGTCGGTTGAAAACTTTTAACGCAGTGCAAGTTGAGAGACTTAGATAAGTCCCTGTATTATGTATTGGAAAATATCGTATTTTTAAAATACAACACATTTACAAGGCTATGAAAGGCCATGGGAAGCGCTTGATCGCGATCAATAAGGCCATGATACTTATAAGCGGAACAAACTAACAAGACACCACTTCTATATGCTCAACATGATCAAATGCCCCATTTTGAATGGATCTGTCACATTTTCCACAATTTTATCCCGGTGTACCCTTATTATATCGTTGCCATAAAAAGTTTAAACAATTACAGTTTTTTATATCATTTGAAAGCAAACAACTAGATGATGGCTTTCCTGATAGAAAACTCCTGAAAAGAAACTATCGCCTTAACACCAAAGACGCTAATGGTAAGTTGCTATCCGTGTGGTGGGATGGCAATGCCACATGCATAAGTTTTAGATGTCCGACTTAAAATTTATATACAAAGAAAAAGGGTGAGTGAACCTTGTATTTAAAATGATCGTCTTTAGTTAAATCTCTTACTATAAATAAACTTGTAATTTTATAAAATTTTCTCATATTTATTATGTTTGAGTAAGGCTTGTGAAAAAGATATTATTTTTTGAATGTAGCCTTTATTTGAGCTATTTTATTTGTTGTCTATGTTTTCTTTAAAGTGTAATACTCAAAATGTTGCCGTTTTAAATTATACCACGTAATTAATAGATTTTTCCCTAATACCGCTGCCCCATTCTGTTTTAAATATATCATACTTTAATATAATAATATTTCATTAATATATATGAAATGACGATAGAAAATAAAGTAGATTGTAGATTACCCCAATGACTTTGTCATTTGTCAATGACGTTAACTGTCAAATATTTTCAAATAGTAATTCTGGCTAAGATTTCCGCCGCTCACTGGTACACTTTATAGATACATATAAACGGCCCAATGCCGCCAATTAACTTATTTAACTTTAACATATCACGGCACGGTGTCATGGCATTATTTCGAAACTTTTTCCTTAGGTTCGTTCACTTAAAGATAGAAAGTGTGTACTGACTCCTGACGAAAAACGCTCGCTCAATATAAAATTTTATTTACTCTGACTGTCTAACTCAGATTAGTGAGATTATACTTTGACTGAACATACATTTAAACCTTTGATACAATATTTGTTACAATATTTTGGATTTAGTTATTCACTGATTTTTATTTATATTTAGAAAAATGGTTACTTGTGCTTAATTTGTAAAAAAAAAAAACGTTAAAACTGTTTAATTTTTGTATTTTCTTAATTTAAAGTATTTTTAAATATCTAAACCCCTTGGATTAATAAAACGATTTATTTGAAATATTTCAGCATTTATTTTAATTCCAAAAACTTCCAGTTGTTGAAGACGTTATAAACTTCTTTCGGGTATTTTCTAGTATGACAACTCGCCATTATTCTTTGGCGGTAACCATATCTAATTTATAAGTATACGATGGTATACGCTCTATATTCTCTACATACGTCACAAAGAAAGATTCCGATTGTGTTTAACAATGCGATCCCACTAAAATTATTAGATAGAATTATTTAAATAATTTTAAAGCAATCCTTACTACATGCATACTTACAACTCTGAGTATCTGGCATCTCAACGAAGTCACCAGACTAGAGGTATAAGATCTGCGTTAACAGCACGCTAAGTATATGGCATCTCAAAGTGCTGCTGAGACTCCAGAATAGTTCCAAACTCAACGTTGAAAACATGCGGAATATCTGGCATCTCACCAGAATAGTCCTTATCGTACCAGATCAACGTCGGCAACATGACGAAAGAGTCATAACGTTCTAAAGAGCTACAGAAACATTTAAAACGGCTGATTCTCGCAGATACTCCGCAGATTTTTATAATTACTTTCAGACTATTAAGTTTCAAAATTCTTACTCCATCAAACAAATCGAATCTGAGCTCACACGCAGTGTTTGTATTCCGGTTTAATAAGTTTTTCTTCTTTCCATAGCTAAATGGGTAAATTTGGAACCCTTCTACTTTTAATGTCCGTCGGTATGTCCGTTTGTCCTTCTATCTGACCTTATGTCACAGTCCTTTTACGTGGAGACTATGGGTAATATACGGTTGAATTTTGAAAAATACGTGTATTTTATAAACCGCTACACAATAATGCTGTACGACTATAAAAAATAAAATTATTAAGGGTAGCTCTCCATTCCCAAAAAAATAGTAGAAAGCTTCGATAATAGCCTGCAAAGTCATGATTACAGATTTTTATATTTTGTTGCTGCTGTTCTGCATGCACTTAAAAAATTCAATAATATGTACACTAATTCTAACCTTGCATAATAAAAATTATAGTAACATATAATAATTGTCTATTTATTTATCTTTGTAAATTTATGTTTTACAGTTAATCTGCAAAACCGTTTGTGATGATATTTCTTACGGATAGTCCAAAGTCTAGGGAAGGACATAGGCTACTTATTACTAACACCACACGGGCGAAAGCTAGTATATACATATATACTAGATTTCGCCCGCTTCGCCGCAAAAATAGGGTACGATAGTAGATGAAAATTAAGGCTTGTATGTAATGTCAGATATGTAAAACACAAAATGTTTAACAAACTTGTACAAAATGCGACAAAAAGAGATAATAATTGTTACTATAACCGAAACTCACAAAACAGAAAGCTTTATAAACAAGATGGTCTTAGCATATTTAAAAAAAATGGAAAAACAAGTCACATCTAATTAATCTGTGTTTGAGTGACAATAAATATTTTGATTTGTTATTGTAAAAAAGGTTGTTCATCTTTTAACCATTTGATTAAAATCAAATAATTTTCATGATGAGAGATTGCGACATTGAATGGCTTAAAATAGTAAAAAATAGTAATGATTGTGAATTCAAGTAATCATAATTCCATATCTAATTATAAATTGGTATAATATGTTTCACTACATAGTATAAAACAAAGTCGATTTCTCTGTCTGTCCCTATGTCCCTATGTATGCTTAAATCTTTAAAACTACGCATCGGATTTTGATGCGATTTTTTTAAATAGATAGATTGATTCTTGAGGAAGGTTTTAGTATATAAATCTTTCCAATATTCCCACGGGAACAAAAGCTACGCGGGTGAAACCGCGGACAGGTCGCTAGTAAAATATAAAATACCAAACACGTGTGCAAGCGCCCACAATAGGTGTGTGAGTATGTGTGTATGCGTGCGTGGGTAAGGAATAATGATAAATGTCTGTAATGTCTTAATAACTAAGTAGATTTCAGACAAAATTATTACAAGCTTTGGATAACAATACTAGATAACAATAAGACAAATCGCATTTTCAAATAATCACATGCTAATGTTTGGCGTCTGTAATGTATGTTAGTGAGAGTATGTAACCATACCATACTCCCGCGTAAGTGTGAGTTACATAAGTGATACGAACGTCGTAATGATATTACTCGGCAGCGCTGTCCGACTGAACGTTTCTTTGCATTATTCATACGTTCATTCGTTCACTAAACCCTCAAGTTACGAGGTAACTGACAGATTTATATACTTTTATGAAGGATAATTTTGTCTTTATGTTTATTATAAGCCTTATATTACATATAAGGATTATTGTCAGACATACAAGGTGATATGTATTTAACAATGGATTGATCCAAAAAAAGACGGATTTTTTTTATAACATAAGATAGCAAACAAGCAGATAGGTTTCGTTATGGAAATCTCAACATCGATTATAGACACCAAAGATGTTAATGGTGCGTTGCTACCTTGTGGCGAGGTCTAATGCCACATGCATAAGTTTACCGGCTATCTTACTTTCCAAACCGGGACACGACAGTGACAAGTATCAACGCTATTGCGACAGGAAAAGGTAAGGCGATGGTACCAGACCCGAGCGAGACAATGCAGAATTCTACTACCTAGTAGCCACGATGGTAGTGACTCGTATAGCCAGTTGGCCGCCTTTTACGACGTACCTGGCAGAACGGCAGTTGGCCTATTCTTCAAAGGAGCCCGAGACCAACACGGGGAACCAATCTTCTCTGTTTTTCGTCGGTTGAAAATGGAGCAACAATCATTTAAACTAGCAGATGTTTAGTGAGAGATAACTACCGTCTACAAGGTTAAAATGCTACATGCATAAGTTTACCGGCTATTTAATCCTCCGTTATAATAACCTATCCCACCCATCTTATAAATATTATCTTTTATCAGAAAAAACACAAACATTTTCTTGAATGTACGCGAGTACGCTACGTATATACTACCTATTTAGTCTAGTTTTATAAATTATACTACTTTTTGCTACATTTGGTACGAAAATCTTTAGTGGCACCTCGGAATCCGATAGTGATGTGATAACATCACTGTGGTTAGGGAAAGCACGCAGAGTTGTTGGTCCCGGCTATCACTAAAAATAAACTACATTTGTAATCAGGTTGGGATAGTGCGGCGATGGGGATCGTAATCCACCGCATAGGGGAACCGATAAATCGATGAATGATGATGCATCGCCACCGTGCTAAACCGAAAAATTTATAGTGATCCGAACGCACTCTGCTTGCTCCGTAAGGGAACCGATGTGATGATACATACTGTCTCTTTAAGGCTTAAGCTTTCTTATAATTATGTAGGTTTGGCCCGATTTTCGAAAATCGAGTTGCCACCAGACCTCCACATTTAGAGGTCCTAGGAACCTTTTCAGACTATTTTCACGATGACGTCAGTATGTCTGTATGTATTGTGTGTGTGTGTGTGTATCTCACACTTTTGAACGGCATGACCGATCGACAAACGGTTGATGGCATTCGTCTGAATTCTGCTCAACTTAGAATTCCTGAAAATTTTAACCGATTTGGTATAAATTTTGATAAATTTTGAAAAAATGCAAAAAAAATGATGAAAAATTATTTTCATCCAGATCAATGTACAAACTAAGTACAAAATCAAATTAAAAAAAACTGCATCCAATGTAAATTTTATCAAAATCGGTGCATTCGTTTGAGAGTTATCGTTTACGAAAAAATTACAAAAAGGGTTTTTTCGATATGACTTCGAAATTTTCTAAACAATAATTTTTGATCTCCACCGATATTTTAATACTAAAAAACTACGTCGAATGCCTTTACAAAAATTAAAATCGAATCAAGTTTTCAAAAGTTACAATTTTGCAAATATCAAAGTAACGTTGTTTACAGCAAATTTACTTAATATTTTTAAAACAACTTTAAAGTTAATATACCGATAGATTTTAAAATCTAGTCAACTCTTCTAATTAAAAAATTACGTCAAATACAATAACAATTGATGTCTCAATAACAATTTTTTTTTACTTTTCGTCGACATTTTTTTATTTATCTATTGATTTTGTAGTTAGTAAATAACAATTTAGAGCTCAAAACTTGCGTTGAATGCCATTTGATAGATCAAAATTGGTCACATTTTTTTATAATTTTTACAAACTTCAGATTTTTGAACCCTTCAAACTGAAAAATATATGTTTAAGTATAGGTTTTGCTACTTTAAACTTAAAATATCACAATTTAGTGGGAAGTTTCAGGGATGGCTTGCAGGGTCCACCAACTTACAGATTATTTTACATATTTGGTATGAAAATCGAATACTGAACACCATCGTTCAGTATATGTAGATACAATCTTTTATTAGTTAACCCGATCATGAAACATTTTGTAACAATAAAAATATATCGACTGCATAAAAAAAGTCCTTAAAACGGTAAATGTGATTTTCCCCGTACTAAGTATGAAAGCATGTGCCTCCAAATATTACGCATCATCATAAAAATGGGAAACATAAACTGTGTACAGTCGTGAGCAATATCAAAACCGCAATTATCTTAATATATATGATTTATGCGTATGTGTAAATATGACCGGTGGCAGTGTTGGCCTCATAAGGTACCGGGTTTGATTCCCGGGTCGGGCAATACAAAAATATGTTTTTTCATTTTTCTAATAAAAACAACGGTGCCCGGGATTGGATAAGTGCCCAGTTGGCGATAAACTTGCCACCTATCACCAAAGTATCTGCGGCTAATCGTGGATGCACTTATTATACCTCTGCCTACCTCTTCAAGGATACGGGCGTGAAGATACTTTTTTATTTTGATGATAGGATCCTGGAAAGTCGACGAAAGTTTAAAAAATTATTATAAATGAATTCAAGTCGGTAGTTGCAATTTTATTTTTCGGGTGTAACTTAAACTCTTGTCGGGTGATTCATTTTTCCTGAAGATTCTCCTTCTCCTTTAGTTGCGAACTTAAACGTGCGTTGAGTTCGTAAAATGTGTGATTTTGTGTTTGATGCTAACATAGGCGAAAGTGTGGATGATGTGGATGAATAATTGTGCGGCTCTCTATCTGTATGAAGGGTGTAGCATTAAATTAATGTAGTGAAGTGCCGTTCGCTCTTCTGAAGATGCTTCGGTTACGAAGTGAAACGTGCGTTGAGTATATTTTATATGTTACTGCCTCATCATGTTTTTTGTCCGCGATGGACTCGGAAACTACTGAACCAATTTCAATTAAATTTTGTAGACGCCTACTGTTTGATGCAACTTAAAAGATATAATAGTTTTTATCTCCATTCCCCACCAATACTTTCAATACAAGTAATTTTCATGGCAAAACAACGTTTCCCGGGTCAGCTGGTTATTCATAATAAAAAGCGTCAATATAATATCAGTATCATTAAAGTGAAAAGTGACCATTCCATTCAAGGAATAGACTAATTTTTTCACAATTTTGTGAGCGTGCATATGTTGTATTTAAAGTATCTTTAAAATTAACTTTTTATAGATGCTTTAAATAGCGAAATCCATTAAGAATGAAATGATTTATTGTGAAATGAATTAACGTAAAGCCTATGATACAAAATTGGTTTCGCAAGTAAAGTCTAAGCCCAAATTTAATGGTAATGACTGGTTGTGCAATTTACTGGTCCATAATTTCACGCCATAAGATCTTAAAGGACTACCAGCTTTTTAGCCATGCTGAAAAATATGATATGATAGTTAAAGACACGTTTGGATTTTAATGAAAATAACAGTCGTTTTAAAACTATATATAACAACCGTAACGTAACTATCTATAGTTTAGTTCATAGTGAATATAAATTAATTATTGCAAGGCGCCATTATATTTATCCAAGCTCACATATTATGTTACATGATGTATAAGAGTATTATAGTACGATATTCGATGAATCAGTGATTGCGGTTGCTTGTCAAAAAACCAACAAAATGATTATTAGTCCGGGAGGAATCGGCGCATGAGTACCAAAAACTATTCCACCTCAATTTTTTATGCGATCCTCTTCAAATTGCCCTACTGATGATATAAATGCATGTTGCCATAGGGCAACCCGGTGCCATATTGTTTAAATCGAATTTTTTTAAGCAATTGCAAGGAATTGTTGTTTTTCAACCGGACAATTCTTTTTATATTCTTTATTGAAATACCAATAAAAAAGGTCCTATGACTTTTTACGATAAAGTTAATATTTTTAAAGATATGAATTTTTAAAGGTTCAAAAAATCTCAAATTTGGGTACTTTTGACCTATGAAAAATATATTTAAAAAAACATAATGTTAAAGTAATATTTTTTTTTAATTCTCTATATAGTAGTTAATAATATTGTTAATTGAGATTTAAAAAAAATCCATTGTTTATATATTTTTTTAATTGTTAATTTCGCGCGCTCACAAGTATGCGTCGCTTACTGGACTTCCTGAAGATTTTCATTTTGTTTGTGTAGTTGTATTTATCTTCGCCTAATTTTTTCTTCACTTGTGTAACTTGCATAACATGTTCTGTGCCACGAAAATGTTTGTTTGTCAAGAGAAGAATTAAACAAATTTTCAAATCGGATAGCAGCCTCATTTTTCGTTGTGGCGTCGCTGGTCCGTGCCGCTGAAGGGTCATAGTTGTGGAACCAACGGGCCAGCTTCTTGTCAGGTGACGTCATAACTGTGGAGGTCGATGACGCCACACGAGGACCAGTAAGGGGAAAAGGAAGATCTTCCCAGCCAGGCAAGGTGTACTGCCTGGGGACCGAAGTCCATTTGAGAAACGTTGAAACTTGTATATAGTGTTACTAGATAAATAATTGTAATATCACGATTCAGGATTTTATTTTGAATTTCATTTTTTCCATTTGTTATTGATTTTTGTCCATTTTTTATTTTTCTTCTTGTAGCGTTTGTGATTGTTTTGAGCCGCTACATCGTCAATAAGCTGCACGTTGTACAGTTATATATGTATCAGGCTTCGGATTTTTCACTACATCGTTTTCATTTTCACAAAAAATACATGGTAGGATATCATCAGAATATTTTCTTTTCTTGGGAACAACTAAAAACGACATGACACTCATATTTATTGTAACAAAAAATCACAAAAACTAAAAATATATCCATCTAATAATGTTAATAATACACAAAATCACTACACTACACAAGTGAAGAAAAAATTAGGCGAAGATAAATACAACTACACAAACAAAATGAAAATCTTCAGGAAGTCCAGTAAGCGACGCATACTTGTGAGCGCGCGAAATTAATAATTAAAAAAAGATATAAACAATGGCATTTTTTTAAATCTCTATTAACAATATTTTTAACTACTGTATAGAGAATTTAAAAAAAATATTACTTAAACATTATGTTTTTTTTAAATATATTTTTCATGGGTCGAAAGTACCCAAATTTGAGATTTTTCGAACATTTAAAAATTCATATCTTTAAAAATATTAACTTTATCGTGAAAAGTCATAGGACCTTTTTTATTGGTATTTCAATAAAGAATATAAAAAAAATTGTGCAGTAGTAAAATAACAATTCCTTCCTTGCGATTGCTTAAAAAATTTCGGTTTAAACAATATGGCACTGGGTTGCCCCATGGCAACATGCATTTATATCATCAGTAGGGCAATTTGAAGAGGATCGCATAAAAAAATTGAGGTGGAATAGTTTTCGGTACTCTTGCGCCGATTCCTCCCGGACTATATATAATTTTTGTCATCCCATTATTCATTGAGTTGATTTTTGTGTTGAAGAAATTTTACAACTCTTTAATAAAAATTAAAAAATATAATTAAAATTTGAAAATACGAGGGTTGACATAAAGTAAATAATATATACATAAGTATGAGTTATAACCATAATACAAAGTTAACGTTGTAGTTTTATAATGCTTAACAGAATTACAAAAATAACTTTTATTTTTTATTATTATTACAATTACACTCGAAAAAGTGGCTAATACTTGATTTAAGGGGCATTTGCATCAGTAAAACAGGCAGGGCATCAGTAAAAGTGTGTGTGTCAAAATAAATAAATGGTGTGGCGGAGTTCTGCTATATTATTACTTTAAGCAGTTTTTCCGATATCTGTACATCTGAACATTAACGACACTGTTAATACTTTGGAAAATCATGAAGTAAGCAATGTTAAACCTTGTTTGAAAATATTTTTATCTTTTTTATAATGTCAATAATACAATCCAGTCTCTCATCGTGACAGATTCTTGAAACATACACTAAGACCTGGCATCTGTTTGGAAATGGGGATGCAATTCTGTGACACAGTAAAAAGTACGATGTAAGCGACGTATATTCTTTTCTTTTTTCCATAAAAGAATGGTTTTGTATCTGATGTTAAGTGATCACCGCTACTCCTGGGCGCTAAAGGTCGTAGTTAATGCGAAATTTGACATTGTACAAATGAGAATCTTATCTTCTATTTTAAACAAACTCTCACTCGAGTCATATTTGCATTAAGAAATGATCTGTTAAACCAAAGAAAGAACTTCGTGGCGACGACTACACTTTCGAATATTTAAAACACTAGAAAGGCTTTGCAAGAAAGAACCGAATTAATTCTTTTCTTGCAAATTCGAAATCCATAGGTGGAAAATTCGCAAGCACCTGATTCCACAGATATTTTGATAAACAGAAAACATTGTTAGAATTAATTTATGAGTATCATGGATGTGATACAATTGAAACGAAAGGTAGTGTGAGGAATGGGGCAAACTTATCTAAGGCCTGAAAATTAGAGGAGACCACAGCGGCACAATAGTCCACCCACTTCCAACACACTTTCTTCCGCATCAGTAGCAAAGTCAGTAACATATAAAATATACTCAACGCACGTTTCAATTCGTAACCGAAGCATCTTCAGGACAGTCGAATAGCACTTCACTACATTAATTTAATGCTATACCCTTCATAGAGATAAAAAGCGGCACAATTATTCATCCACATCCACAACACTTTCGCCTACGTTAGCATCAAACACAAAATCACATTTTACACATCTTCAGGAAAAATGAATATTGCCTTATCCGACAAAAGTTCAAGTTGCATCCGAAAAATAAAATTGCAACAACCAACTTGAATTCATCTATGAAAAATTTTAAACTTTCGTCGATTTTCCAGGATCCTATCATCAAAATAAAAAATGTATCGTCACGCCCGTATCCTCGAAGAGGTAGGCAGAGGTATAACAAGTGCACCCACGATTAGCCGCAGTTACTTTGGTGATAGGTGACAAGCTTATCGCCAACCGGGCACTTATCCAATCCCGGGCATCGTTGTTTTTTATTAGAAAAATGAAAAAACATATTTTTGTATTGCCCGACCCAGAATCAAACCCGGGACCTCATGAGTTCAACACTGACACGGGTCAAATTTATACATACGCATAACACATATAATTAACTCATATATATTAACTCTGTTACTACTAATGTACTAATAACAGTCGTGTGATTAAAATTAAATTTGATTTATTCAAATAATAGGCTTGCGTTAAAGATAAATTGTTTATCTTAACACATACCGAACAGTTAAAAGTAGGTCAGTACGTTGTTCTTGAACCACATAAGATATTAGATCAAATAATAAATAATTACAAATAATTGAAGTAAGTACGTACTGCTGTTAATCGTCGGCACTTGGTGACTGAATTTTGATTTTTATTATAAAATCACTTTTACTGGTTTCAGTATATTTTTAATTGCATAAAGTCTATCGGATTCGCTTATTAACTTATAAGGACCTGTCTTGCGTTGCTGATGCTTTAATACGCGAAAAAATACGTTATGAAATTATTTACTACTGAATAAATATTTTGTGATTGACCATACACTTCAATTCAATTTTAATGTACGGAACTAACGTGATGTAAAGGTTATTAAGGCATCATTTTATTTTGTATATAATCAGCTATAATCACCACGTTTCAGTGCTTAAATCGAAAGGATTCGTCACAGCATAAAGTTTAAATCAACTTATCGTACAATCTTATTCACCCGTTATCAGGCTCATTGGTATAATGGTTAGCCTGTTTTATTCGAACTCGGGTTTACTAAGATCGACTGGAGAATTTTTGCTTTCATTAAAGTATTAGTAACATCCAGAAGTCCGGTGGTGGCTAATACACCACCACTAGACACCACCTTGAAAAAAGGACGTAAATCTGTTGATTCTGGTTATTGTAAACAGCAAACAATTATCATCGTTAAAAATGGCAAACAATCTGAACTGAAACAGGGTATTTACAAAATATTTTACATTTTAAAACTAGTGCTAAAACATTTTTATTTTCTCCTCCAAAGTGAACGCAAACAGGTGATATGAGCTTCATTAGAATAATAGTAGGATAGATTTTACACTTTCAATCGTCGCCACTTGGTGAAATTCCATCATTATTAGCTGAAACTAGTTTACGCAATCATCACATCAAACATCTTAGAAGACGCTTTAAAAGGCGAAACCGATTGATTAAATAATTTAGTCTATACTTATAGTGAAATAAAAGTACAAGTGTGCCGTAAACTAGTTCCAACTAATAAGAATTTGGGATGGCTTATTCTAGAAAAAACCAGTGAATTGAAATGTTATTCAAGTATCACTTTGATAATTAATAAAAAGCGTATTTAGAAGAAAATCCATCTGAGGCTCGACCGCTTATTCAATCATCCCGTTTGAACTTGTAAGAGCAATGTGAGTCTCAACTCTCAGGGTTAAATTCACTGTAATCTACCAAACATTTTCATAACAAACGATTCAATACTAAAGAAGGATTTACCTTGCTTTCAATTTAACGCTGCCACGTACTTAAATAAGAGGATCGGCCTTCATTGTTTATCTCCGTATTGAGAAAATTTTGGATGGATTATATCAAAAACAATTATTAGCTTGAAATTTAATTTAAACTCCTAAAACGTATTTAGAAGAAAATCTGTCTAAGGCTCTTCGATCTATTCAATTACCCCGTTAGACCTTTTGCAATCATTATGATAAACCAGAATAGTATAATTGAAATACATTACTAGATGTCGATAACCTTTATGGTGATTTGAATGTAAAAGTTTTTTTCATTGAACGTACGTAGTTCAAAAATGTTTAATATTCACTTATTTTTACAATAACACGTGTACCTTACTAAGCACAGAGTTAAGTAATACAAAGATAATTTAAAACTACTATTTTAAATTTAAATGAAATTTTTATGATCTCCGTAGAAATTCAGAAACGGATGATGTCTTGACTCCCATATCTCAGATAAACACGTAAAGATGTTGGTTTCGGCTATTACGATCAAAATGTATTTGTGGTTACTGATCGGTAAAACAAGCGATGGACATAATCATCCATCTTGCTAACCGATAGACTGGAGAATCTAAAAGAGGTGAACTAGAACGGTTAGTTTATTCTGACTACACTATAAGGGAAACGGCGAGAGGACATTCACACACACATACACGCACATGCACAAACACAAACACAGACAACACACATAAGGACGCATCCACTAACTCACGTACATATACATGCAAGAACGCTAGCCAGCACGCTAAAA
The DNA here is from genome assembly GCA_036924255.1 of Apodemia mormo. Lineage (NCBI taxonomy): Eukaryota > Metazoa > Arthropoda > Insecta > Lepidoptera > Riodinidae > Apodemia > Apodemia mormo. The sequence continues at coordinate 20,015,323 of JAUPFN010000016.1, forward strand.
GGCAAGCACACTGAAAAACAAGAACGCCAAAACAAAATAAACTACTAATAGGATAAAGTATTGCCCACTTCTTTACCCGCGTTATAGTTTTATCATCAATTCATCCACATTTTGGAATCGGATTTTTAAAAAACGGAATAACGGCAGTTCAATTTACAATGTTAAAAAGGTTATGCTAATTTGCCGTAAGCATTCGTTTTACGGTTCTTTAACAAGAAAAATAGAATGCCGCTAGGTTCCTTAAATTGTATCGTAATATGCAAAGTGATGATAAGATCGTGAAAAAATAAAAAACAAGAGAAACTTTCGACTTTATAATATTAGCATGGACTAGCTGTTACCCGCAACCTCGTCCGCGCGGACTTCTTTTTTCCGCTCCTACTGATAGTAGCGTGATGGTATATAGCCTAAAGCCTTTCTCGATAATTGGGCTATCTAACACTTTTAGTTTTTTTCAAATCCAACTTGTAGTTCCAGAGATTAGCGCGTTCAAACAAACAAACAAAAATCTCTTCAGCAACAATAAACAAACAAAATAATATATCGTGTCTTTATGTGAGATACTTAATTGTACACCAACCGGTTTTGCTAATAACAGCATCATCCCTGATAATCTATACACCTATACATATAAATAAAATTGAAAGGTCTGTCCGTGATTTCAAAATAACTAGGTTTTTTATTATTACTAATACCTAAACAACCATTTTTTTAAATTTATTTTAGACTGTCTGTCATTCTGTTTGTACGGGGTAATATCTGCACCGGCCGGACCGATATTAATAGAACTTTCACTAATAGATATAGGAGTTTCTAGGACAGAGCATAGGCTACTTTTCCCCAAATGAGCAAAAGTAAATAATGATTTTGGATCACGCGAACGAAGTCGCTAATAATAGCTAGTTCTTAATATTTTTTTAGTAAGTGCCAGCAGTGAAAAGTATCCAACTCATTACAAAATTTACACAGTGATTCATTACATTATATCACGTCACATCACATTATGCCATTCAACACCAAATCACATCACATTACATTAATTAAATTTAATTATAATATATTACATATTGCATCACATCACATTACATTACATTAACAAAACAGTAATCTATTTTCAATATGTGCAACAAACAGTATTTTAATGCGAAAGGGCGGCTATATATTATTAGTTTGTTCCACTTTCACAGCCATCATCCAATTTCATTGAAATTATGAATACATGTAGAAAGTTAACAAAGCACACTTTTTTGCTTTTAGTCTCAATATAAAAAATATGCTGCCATAATTTTTACATCTTTATACTATGTTTTGTTTGCTATATTAAAAGAATTTTAACTGCTTAATAAAACTTCGGTCACGTTAACGAATGTAGTGTTAATTAATGATTTAAGCTTAATATTACACTAATGTACAATATGAAATTAATTGTTAACAATTCTTTGCATATTGTATGTACATTTAAACTAAATTGTATATTAAATGAATATAATTTAAATTTTAAATTTAGTAACAAATTATTTCTCAATGCCACAGCTAAAAAACTTTAATATGTATACGCCTTTATAATTATATTTTAGACTGGATCGTAATTACCTATTTAGTAAACACAAGTTATACGTTTCAATTTCAAACAAGCTCGTTTTCATCCCTTTTACGCTTTAACTCTCTACATGTATTCGTAATTTCAATGAAATTGGATGATGGCTGTGAAAGTGGAACAAACTAATAAACAAATAGCCGCCCTTTCGCTTTAAAATACTGTTTGTGTCACATAGTGAAAATAGATATCTGCTCTTTTAATGTAATGTGACATGACATGATGTGATGTAGTGTGGTATGCTGTGATGTGATGTGACGTGCTGTAATGTAATGAATCACTACATAAATGTTAGTAATGTATTTTACATTTTTTTGGTAATATTTTTTATATTACATAATATCAAATAAGCAAATGGTTATTCTGACGGAGACATCAAACATGCCAATTGTGCGTTGTCATTTGTGAGAAGGGTTGAAATCATAGATTACCCTCCTAGGTATAGGGGGGTTTGGCTGAAATGCAACATGTGTAAGAATACCGGCTTCTTTATCCTTAAACTTACTGCCTCTTACACTAAAACTGAATTTAGACACTGAAGTATCAGTTCATACATGCCATGTTTTTAAATAACATAGAAGAAGCAAACAAACAGGTGGTCTCTCTCGATTGGTCTTCCACAAATTTGACCACGCAAATTCTTCTGAAAGTAACAAATATCGTCTACCGACATAGCTAGATGCGTGGCCTGGCTATAAAGCTCTAGTACTTATTTCAATACTAGCTGTGCCCGCGACTTCGTCCGCGTGGGTTTTTTTTTAAAAAAGTAGCCTAAGTTACTCCTTATTACATCAGCTATCTACCAGTGAAAGTCCCGTCAAAATTGGTTCAGCCGTTCCAGAGATTAGCCGGAACAAACAGATAGACATACAGATAGACATACGGACAGACAGACAGACAGACAGACAGACAGACAGACAGACAGACGGACAGACAGACAGACAGACAGACAGACAGACAAAAATCGTGAAAAGTGATATTTTGGTACTTGTACCGTGTGTACATCCATATGAAGGCGCGGTGTTAGCTCAACATTCACAAAACTGGGTTTCTTTTACGCTCGAGTACGAGAAAACCCAAGGAAAATATCCCACGCAAAAAATACCAAGCGTAGAAAAAGGTCTAAAGGAAAATGTTAACCGAATAGAATATCAAATATCTGTTTAATATTTTCAATAAAAAAATCGTAATTTGCTTCATAAAAATAAACTTTGGTGTCGATATTCTCTGTATTTTCAGCGGTAACAACAACTTTTTTTTAAAAGAATATAATAGAAATATGGTTTTATTAAAACTTTAACCAGACAAATATTGAATTAAATGCGTATATTCTGAGTTATCTAAAGAAATCCCGCAAATTAAATGTTTATTTGCAGTCTAGTTACAGCTTTTACAAAATATTTTTGTTGCTTTGTTTTGCAATTTTCAGCCTTATTCAACGTCTCGTAAATATAAAATTAGATTACGCGGTAATATGCAGTTGTGTGAGTAAAATCAACGTTTTTAAATCGTAGTCATACCGCGCCACAAACAGTCACTCCAATTTTATTTATATGTATAGAGTATAGATGTATAGAAGATGTATAGATATTAGTAGGTACGCACCAAATTATTCCTCGTTTTGGTTCGGGCCTTTGAAGAGTAGACCATTCTATCATTATGTTAGGTTAGACCTGGTACAGGTACCGTAGTTTGTTCCGCAACGTCTCGCCCGGTTTAGTACAATCGCTTCAACTTTTCCTGCCGCTATAGCGCCAAAGCTTGTCACTGTCGTATTTCAATGTCTATAGTCAATGTTTGTCTCCATCTGTTAGAAGAGCCATCTCCTTGTTTGCAATCCCTTAACATATAAAAAATATATCCCTTTGCCAATCTGAATAATACAAAAACAGGCCTCTTTGATTCGCAGACACTACCAGCGCTTTTAGAAATTGCTTACTTTACTAGACCATGTGTCTGGTTGTAAAGCAATTTTGTTTTTTTTGTCGATTTTTTTTTGCCGATCCGAAATGGCACTGACTAGTGTATTTTTGCATCGTTGAAATTGTATCAATTCCATCGAAACATGAGAACGAGCGTGAAACTTAACAAAAGAGTGGAAAAGTAACGTACAATCTGCGATATACTCTATTCATACTGTAATATAATATATACGACAATCTGTCTGTTACAATTTCACGGCTAAACCACCAAACCGATTTTGATTAAATTTGGCATAGAGATATTTCAAGATCCGGGGTCACGCATAGGGCACTTTTTCAAAAATCAACCCCTAAGATACATAAAAAGAGGGTGACAATTTGTATGAAAGATTATATTGATAGCATGTTACTCTACTTGCACGCGAAGCTGAGCCGTGCAGCTAGTTTTAATAGACAAGCTTAACGAGCAAGGTCAATGCAAAGTCGACCAGAGCTTTATCAATAGACTAGCAATGATTTGGCGAAATCTGAATATATTTTTAATTAAAATTTATCTCGAAAACAGTTTTGTCCTCGAACGACATTCAATAAAAACATTAATAAATTATTAGTTGAGTCAAAGCGTTGCGACAAAATAAATGTTCCATAAACTATGAATAACTTTAAACAAATTATCATACACTACACTAATGAAACAACAATGAAGTATGAAATTTATACTATTTAGAAATGAGGCCAGCGAAATTCGAAAAGAAATTTATTTTATTTACTTATTCACATAACAAAATCCACGGTGCTTAGTTACTAAGTACATTTAAATACTAGCTTGGAATTACAACCAGTAATACATTTAGATTATGTTTCTAGGTTTTATACAAAACCAGTAAACAGTACAGTAAACAGAGTTACCCTATGAATACTATGGTCACAATTAAAATTCAGTACTTTTTGAAGTGTCAAAATAACAGTTTTTTACAAGTGTAAATGTTTGCGTGTTACTCGTACAAAAGGAACCTCCTTAACTCAACGAAGAAAATCTAGTTATTTGCAAATTTTCGTGAACTTTTACTTGTACCTACGTGATGCCACTGAAATGGGAAAAAAGAAATGGAACAAATTTACCGTTGTTTTGAAAAATAATGACGACACCAGCGGCACAGTTATCCACCATCGTCCACCACACTTTCCACCACGAAGTAATAACTTCGGCATTCTTTGAGTGATGTTCGAGTCTCCTAAAAATACTTCGGTCGCGAAGTGAAACGTGCGTTGGATGCGCTTATTGTCTGCTTGTGTGCTTACTACTATCGTGGTGTAAAGTGTGGTGGACGAGGGTGGATAACTATGCTACTGGGGTCTTCATTATTTTTCAGACCTATAGTAAGTTTTTTCATTTCTTATTATATTAGTTTCCTTCGTTCAAAAGAAACCTAATTTAGCTATGTCTGTGTATCTGTAATTTCCAGCTGATTTTCAAAACGGTTAAACCAATTTGAGAAAAATAAAAAAATACTTGGTTCTTGATAATAAAACGGTTGAACACAAACCCTCTGATCTGATTTTCCCCATATTGGTCTGGGCTCGTTTAAAGAATAGACCAACTGCCGTTCTGTCAGGCAGGCTTTGAAAGGCAATCGATTGGCTATACGTGTTACATACCACCGTGGCTACTATTTGGTAGACTTCCGCAACGTCTTGCTCGGGTATGTGGTATCAGTGCCTTACTTATTCTTGACAATCAGTTAACCTGGAAACCTCACATAGAACACGTTAGAAAAAAACTGATAGCTATAACAGGAACACTTCTTGGTATAGCACGGTGCCTCCCAAGACAAATAAAATATATAATTTATAATACTATGGTAAAACCCCATTTAGAATATTTAGTTGAAATCTGGGGAACAGCGATAAAAAATAATTTAAAGATGTTATATACTACCCAAAACAAACTAATTAAAACTCTATTTCAATATGATTACTTAACGCCTACAACGAAAATATATGAAGACACTAAACTCCTAAGTCAAATGCAATTATATAAATACAACACATGCATTTTAATTAAAATAATAATAATAATAATAATAATAATATATTTTTATTTCCAATTTTACAATGTACAATATAAAAAATACTCTGACTCCTAAAATAGTAAAAACTGCGAAAATCCTAAATAAAGACATACATACAGACATAACTTTTACAAAAAATATTGACATACAAAAAAAAAATCACTAGACAAATGAATAACATCTACTTAAAAAGACCGAGAACTAAATATGGATTAAAAAATATGATGTTTGAAGGAGCTCAGATGTTCAATAAATTACCTAATAATATAAAAGAAGCAACATCTATACGTGGTTTTAAAAGTTTGCTTAAACCGCACATATTAATAAATTGATTAGTACATATTATTTAAATAATACAAGTATATATAAATATATGCATGTATGTGTGTGTATATGTGTATATGTATATATATATATATCAAAAATCAAATCTCTTATATTTATAACACTAGCATATAAGTAAATGAATTTAAAAAAAATAACGTTAATTGAATTTTATATATTATTGCTATCTGGTTGCACTGTGCACATGCCTTAGATAACGATCTTTTCTAATGTACCTAACGCATACGTAGTACTGGACTAAATACAAATAGTGTAAAACTACCTACTTATATTTAATTAGTTTATTCTAAAGTGTAAAAACATTTACGTAGATTTATATTGTTTTAAAATAATTTTAGTTAAGAAGTGTTACAAATATAAGTTTGTCCACTAAGCCTTTGTAGTAGCATACATTTCTCTAGTGTGTAATCTCGGTAAGTGAATTATTGTAATTCTTTTGAGATTAATTAAACCGTACTTATTCCTGTCGCAATAGGGTCAATGCTTGTCATTGTCGTGTTCCGGTTTGGAGGGTGAGGTAGCCGATAGACGCATATGGCATCACCATCCCGCCACATGCATAGCAACGCACCATTAACATCTTTGGTGTCTACAGGCTATGATTTCTCTTTCCATCAGGAGAGCCATCTGCTGCAGACAAATTTTTTGGGACATACCCCAAAGGGTAAAACGGAACCCTATTACTAAGACTCCGCTGTCCGTGCGTCTATCGGTCCGTTTGTCTGTCTATCTGTCCGTCTGTCACCAGGCTGTATTTCATGAACCGTAATAGTGAGACGGTTCAAATTTTCACAGATAATATATTTGTGATGCCGCCATAACAACAAATACTAAAAACAGAATTATATAAATATTTAAGGGCAGCTCCAATATAACGAACGTGATTTTTTGATGGATTTTTTGCATTTTTTTTTCTCGTTCTTAATAACGCTTGAAATATTCACAGAATATTTAATTATATATTCACTTTAACAATAAAAAGTTAATTAAAATAAAACAAATATTTAAGGGGGGAGGGGGCGGCTACCATACAACAAACATGATTTTTTGCCATTTTTTTTATAGATGATGGTACGGAACATTTCCTGCGCGACTCGCACTTGGCCGATTATTAAACGTATTTAACTAGTTTAAAAGTATTTAAATAGTTTGGTTCAAGCCGACCTTAGCATCAGAATATTGTTTAAACTAGCTTTATTTATCCTATGTAACTAAATCTATACCCCTCTGTGATACACAAACAGACCGTGAGAACAATATAACACGGTTCTGTTCAACGATATTACCGTCCTTCGCTCTTTAGCTTAATTCTCTACAACACAAAGCAAATTAAACCTTTTAGTATGGTAATACGGTCCATATAAACATAAATGGATGAGAGCAAACTACAAAGCTTCTCGTCACGTATCAATTAATATGGTCACTATTTATTATGATGTACGCTATTAATCTTTTGTGATTTGCTTTTCTTGGGATAGTTAATTAATAATAATGGTATTCGAGATGTTATACCGACTTTTTCGAAATGGAGTTAATGATTTAAATGTCTGTTAAGTCTGTTTTGTTGCCTGCGTGCTTATAGTAGGGGAGCCCAAGATGCTAAATGGGTAGTTAATCGAGCGTCGTAGGGACATGTTGGATTTTGTAGTGTAATTATAGAAAAAAATAAAAGGTTGTATAATGTTTTTAATTTCAACGGTGGGGAAAAATCTACGGATAAAAAAATGTTTAAAAAAACTGTGACATGGAAACACTAAATCGCATCAGATTAAGGTATGATGGGTTACTTGCCATCCAAAATTTAGAAAATCTGCCGATTCAAGTGTAGCGTAAGGGAGGGTCACAAAGTTGCAAAGAAAACGTTGTATTGACAGTCTCGAGCGCATCTGGATTTTCTTTTATTATATAGGAAATGATATAAGAATAACCAAAAAAAATATAATCTGACAATTTCAACAAGCCGAAGATGTTGGAATTTTATTTTTTTCTGCCCTAGTTACCCGCCTCTATATAAAGGGCTTATATTTGGTGGAGAGCCTCAACAGTGTGCGAGGTATCCCCCTATGTTAATCTGACGTGCTCGTGTAAATGCAAAAATCCCTTCTTGGGCTCCCTTACTATTATTATATGCGCGTACTCGCGTACATTCAAGAAAATGTTTGTGTTTTTTCTGATAAAAGATAATATTTATAAGATGGGTGGGATAGGTTATTATAATGGAGGATTAAATAGCCGGTAAACTTATGCATGTAGCATTTTAACGGTAGTTATCTCTCACTAAACATCTGCTAGTTTAAATGCTTGTTGCTCCATTTTCAACCGACGAAAAGCAGAGAAGATTGGTTCCCCGTGTTGGTTCCGGGCTCCTTTGAAGAATAGACCAACTGCCGTTCTGCCAGGCAGGTCGTAAAAGGCGACCGATTGGCTATGCGAGTCACTACCATCGTGGCTACTAGGTGGTAGAGTTCTGCTTTGTCTCGCCCGGGTCTGGTACCACCGCCTTGCCTATTCGTGCCGCAATAGCGTCAGTGCTTGTCGCTGTCGTGTTCCGGTTTGGAGGGTAAGGTAGCCGATAAACTTATGCATGTGGTATTAGACCTCGCCACAAGATAGCAACGCACCATTAACACCATTGGTGTCTATAGGCGATGGTTGACTCTTTCCATCAGGAGATCCATCTGCTTGTTTGCTATCTTATTATATAAAAAAAAAGTTCTCAATAATCTCAAATATGCAGTAGGTTTGATGGGTTGCCTTTAGTTCCGACGGCGAAAATCTTAAGTGACTCTACCATGAAGGGTAGGAAGGATTGTAACTTGTATTTTTTGATTTAAAGTTGATATGGCAAAAACATGCAGTAAAGTAATTTTTTAAATTATAATTAACAGAAAGAATTTCGACCTTTGTGCGATCACTAGTTGAACCAGCTAGTGAATCGAACGGAGTTCTCCGAATCTGCTCGAAGAATCCGGCGTTTATATGGATCTATAAGTTTGTTCGCCAATAACTCGAGTATCAATAGTCGAAATACTCGAAATGTCATGAATTTTTTAAGTTCAAACATTAGCCAATTCGATCAAGGGCTTGCCGAGACATAGAAGTTGAGATGGGGGCCCAAAAATCTTGTATTAAAACTGTGCCATCGTTGTTTGGGGCAAACTACTAATTAATATAAATGCATTACTAAATAATAGTCCAATCGACCGTGATTTTATTAATGATAAAGCACAAATATCGATTTGACAAATTATGGGATAAAAATTGTTTCTCAATTTGATCATAAACCTAGATCATAGATAGTATTGTTCAAATAAACTATTTAATAATAGCGCGTTATAGACTATAAACTATATTTTTCTATCGCGCTACGTTATAGACTATATTATAACATGTAACTGGAACACAGATCGCGCGAGCCGGCCGAGATAGCGCTTGACTCATCACAACGTCAAACAGCGAGCGACGACCGAGCGCTATAACGCTATAAACTATGTTATAATGTCTAGCGTCTACGGTCTAGCACGTTACTTGTTAGATCGCGTCGTTAATAACTTCGTAAGTTATAACGTTATAACTACGGCCTACACTAGCCGCTAGGTATATAGCGTGGCGTTATGTTCTAGCGCCGAATGCGAATCTAAATAGCGTACGCTATACGTTGAGTATACATAGCGCGCTTTAATTTAACCATATGCATTATATTAACCACTATTAATCATAGACCGTAGATCATATAAAAATATTTCCTAATTTTAATAAACAGTACGTGCGTGCGTGAGTGTGTTTCAATCGGATGGTAGTGCGCCAAACGTACTAGTACCAAGTGTGCTCATTTGGCCCACATTGTTACTAAAACGTCACCATAGATCCCGTTTTGAACGCAACTATCCTGATTTCAACTACGCCGTCTTAGTGTCCCCAAATATATAATATCATAAGATAGCAAACAAGCAAATGGCTCCTCTGATAGAAAGAAAAACCGTCGCGTCGCCGATAGACACCAAAGATGTTAATGGTGCGATGCTCTCTGTATGACGGGATAGCAACACCACGTGCGTGAGCCTACCAGCTAGCACCGCTTTACCTATTTCTGCCGCAATAGCGTCATTGTCGTGTTCCGATTTGGAGAGCAAAGTAGCCGGTAGACTTATGCATGTGGCAAGCCATCTCATTATATGGATAGCAACGCACCAATAACATCTTTGGTGTCTACAGGCGACAGTTTCTCTTTCCATCAGGAGGGCCATCTGCTTGTTTGCTACGAGTATCTTATGATATATAAAAACTTATCTTGATAACTTTAGAAAATACGCTCTTAAGAAGTAAATGTCATTTATAGTATCATCTCCTCTCATCATTATCTCCAGAAGTAGGCTCCTTCTGAGTGAACTACTACTATTATCTTAATACCTAAAAATCACTATTGGCTTCTACGCTATCAGGCTATACCATCAGGAGTATTAATAGGTGAACGTCTGATACCATTGGACTCAAAGAATGCTATTTCTTTCTTATGCGCAGCATCCTTCTAATCCTTGCCAGCCAACGTCTGATATGAACTGCATGCATACAAGAATCGCCCACCAGCCGCCTTCAATTTGCAAAACGGCAACGCGTTTTCGTTTCTACGCGAAACTCCACCAAGGGTTTAAAACCCAATATCAAATTTGCGGGATCCGCGGATCCGCGACTTGAAAATGCTCGATCCAGCAGATTAATAAGTACCGCGAGATCCCACGGGAATGAAGGATTTTGTTTTGCGGGATTGCAATCCCTATACCAAATACCCGGGCTAATCGTTACGAAACTCTACCACCAAATCACGATGATAATGACACATATAGCCAATCGGTCGCCTTTTACTATCAGCCTGCCAGATCGGCAGTTGGCCTATCCTTCAAAGGAGCCTGGACCAACACGGAGTAAAATTGGCCAGTCTAGCTTAACATTGATATTTAATTTCGTTTATAATAGGAAATAGTTAATTATTATCTACAAACATGCTTAAGTAGTTCGCATCAAAATAATGTTTTAAGGTAAAAACAATATGGTAATTTCATAAATACCCTGCTAAAATAAATATATATTATTTAAATTTACGAATATGTATAAATTCGGAGTAATATAACAGTGTTTGTTTTCTACTTCCCACAAAGGCAAGCTTCGAAGCTGAAAAGAAATAGAGCACGCAGCGTTCCGCTTATTACCCCCGAGCAGAATTCTATTAAAGTTATCGAGTTGCGCAAAGCTGATGCCCTTTCACACACGTTTGTACTTATTGGGATCTTTTATTTTTATTCTTGGTTTTCACGATCACACGTAAGAGCGAATTCAATGTTATAACAACTTCTTAAGACTGGGGATAGATACTAAAATTATACATTCATGATGCTGTTTTTGCACAAGATTACCTTCTTATCTAGAAAAAAAACAAGCATTGTTGCCATGGTGGAAAAATAGGTACGACAGTGGTGACTATCGCGGCGATTTTCTCCTGTGTTGGTCCAGAAGAAGTCATTGAAGAATAAACCATCAGTCGTTCTGCCAAGCAGTTTGTAAAAGGTTAACGATTGGTTATGCGAGTCACTACCATCGTGGCTACTAGATTGTAGAGGTTCACATTGTCTCATAGACATGTGTAACACTGCGCTGCGCCGCGCAATTGCGCTAACTCAATTTACTGAGCGGGTGTGTCAACTCACTTATTCAAAATGTGTTAGCGCACGGCGCAGCATAGTTATACCACAGACTACTTAGAGACTATACGCAGTAAACTCTCATTCATGTGCACAATTATCATGAATCATGAATGACTCTTATGTGTCGCGACTCACTCGTTGAGTTACCAATGAACCAACGCAATTCATGCGCTGTGCGCTGTTTGTGTTATGAATCTGTAGCGTGGTGCACGGCGCACTTTTCGCTCGGTGCTCACTTCTCTTTTCCCGCGGGCTGCGTCAGATTTGTTGCGCCATGGCGCAATGAGCCGGCGCAATACACTGCGCTTGAGTTACTGAGTTAACGCAAGGAATTTCGCTGAGTTACCCATGTCTATTGTCTCGCCAGAGTCTAATCCCACCACTTTGACTAGCGTTATGGCTTGTCAACGTCGTGTTTCGGTTTGAAGGGTGAGGTAATCGTTAATCTTATACATTTGCCGTTAATACCACACCACAAGGATAATAACGCATATTTTAGATCTGGGATCTATAAGCGATGGTTGTCTCTTACCATCAGGAGAGCCATCTGCTTGTTTATTACCTTATGATATAAAAAACAGATGTTGTGGAACCCCTTCCACTGACGGTTTCGGGTAATGATGCAATTAGCCTGCTTATCTCTCGTTAGATTCCAAGCTGGTAGACAAATGGCCTATTCTTCGAAAACTGATCTCGACTAAAATGCACACATGGGGTGGCCACACATGGCGTATTGTGCCCATCTTTGCATCGGACCACCTCTGCATCAAATCCTGTAATCTTCTGAAATTCAACGTAGAGTGGTACGACTTTCGACTTGTCGACAAACCCACTCTTACAAGCGGTCTAGAACTACTTATTCCCCGGAGAAACATTGGATCTCTTATTACCCCGTGTTGGTCTGGGCTCCTTTGAAGAATGAGTCAACTGCCGTTCTGCCAGACAGGTTATAAGAGGCGACCGATTGGCTGTACCTGTCACTATAATCGTGGCTACTAGGCGATAGAGTTCTGCATTATCTCACTCGGGTCTGGTATAACCGCCATAACTTTCCCCGCTGCAATAGCGTCACTGCTTGTCACTGTCGTATTCCAGTTTGGAAGATAAGGTAGCCGGTAAACTTATGCATGTGGCATTAAACCTCGCCACAAGATAGCAAAGCACCATTAACATTTTTGGGTCTATAGGCGATGGTTGACTCTTTTCATCAGGAGACCCATCTGCTTGTTTGCTATCTTATGATATAAAAAATAATGTTTCTTCAACCAACTGTATAACTGTCCTGATGCGCTATTTCTAGTTCGGCCATCGCAGTCCACGCCGTAGTGAGATTCCATACACACCATATTAATATGGTCATCTACGACTGTTCGATTTTCTCGTACCTTCAATATTCATACAGCCAAACCCTGAAGGAGATTAGCTCACATGGTTTTCTTGAGTAATACATTACAATAACTCTTTACTTTACTTAACAAAGGCGAACTTATCACTAAGAAAACGATCTCGATTTCCAGATAACCTTAAGGATAGGATAATAATATATTCTGAAAGTAAGATTTGCTTCTAAAAGAAATAAAGACAACATTCCAATAATAGAAAATAACAAAATAACAAAAAATAAAAATAAAAAGAAGCAAATAAATTACTGGGAATACGTAAAGTACATTACAAAAATTTAAGGACAAAATACAATTAACTATATAGAAAGTGACATTTAACCATATTCTTGAAAGTTTTTAGACTCGGCGCTTTCCTAATATTCTTAGGAAGAGGGTTCCAGAGCGTTACAGCTTGACACAGCTTAAATTTGCTTTTTAAGAGGAAATTAACAAATTTCTCAGAAGCCTGCATCGCATTGACGATAACCGTTTATGTTATGCACATACTGTAAAAAAATCCTCGTGCTAATCTGTATTAAGCTCGTGCTCCTGATAAAGAAAATATCGCCTATCTACCTGCTAAACAGCTTTTAAATGCGAATGAAGGTTGATCATGTCTCTTTTCCTGTGACAATAGTGGAAGTACTTATCACGATTTCTAAGTTAAAATAAACATGGTAACAACAAACTATTAACAGTATTATGCAATGGGTTATCCTTGTCCATTATGCGAGCCGTCTGCTTGTTTACCGCCTGTTATAGAAAAAAATTAATAAAAATTTAAATATTTGCTGGACCAATTGCACAAGTAAGTTATACTTACATTGTTTATATATATATATATATATATATATATATATGTGTATATATATATATATATATATATATATATATATATATATATATATATATATATATATATATATATATATATATATATATATCGTCCGCGCGGACTTCGTTTACTCCGCACTGCTCCTCCCCTGTAGGTGATAGCGTGATACAGACAAACAGACAAAAATTCTAAAAACTATATTTTTGGCTTCGATATCGATTGTAGATCACGCCCCAAGTATACTTTTAAAAAATATTCAATGTACAGTTTTGACTTTTCTACAATTTTATTATATGTATAGATAAAGAGAGGGCAATCTGGCAGCAGACTCACCTGGTTAGTGATCACTACCACACTACCACTCTGAACACAATTCAGAAAACCCCTTAATTATATAGTACTAGCTGACCCGCGCAGCTTCGCCCGCGAGTATATTAATAAGTCATCCAAATAGCTTTTAATAAAAATTTCATCCCCTATTTCAGCCCTCTAGGGAGTGATTTTTGAAAAAAAATAACCTATGTTTGACCCCGGATCTTCAACTATATCCATGCCAAATTTCATGAAAAATGAAAAAAAAAGACAGACAGATTTTCGTATTTATAAATATTAGTATGGATATATTTTTTTAAATGTATTGCTAAAACAAATATTTACATGTTTCTGAATTAAATATTATTATTATATATACAATTTCTGTTCAACTTTAAGTTGAAATAACAAATATTATTATATATTTATGTCTATTATTTTTGTGACTTTTAGAGTTTTATTTAAATTTCACAACACTCATAGTTTTGTTTGTCCGCAATGCAGCTAAGTGCCGTAACTGTGTCTCATCTAGGTAACCCTAACGCCTTTGGTTAACGTTAGTGTAGTGTTATGTCACATACAAAAATATTTTTGTTGTTTCTTGATATTTTCATATAATTTATTACGGAATAAATAAGTAAAACAAGTCACAAAATTAAATTACTTTAACTCCACTATGAGCAATCAATAGACACTTCTATAACTGAGACGTATCTAATTACACCTTATGTCCTAATTTTTTTTTATACAGAGAGTTTAATATACATATCTACTTATATATAATAGAAGTATTTGGCTAAAATCCTTTAAAACTATTTATTCTGTTATGTCCTTGTCCTTGGCATAGTGTGTAAAAATTAAAAGGATGAAGTGCCGAATGAAGCAAATTAAAGGACTGGCATAGAATTATAACAAAAGCTTTTAGTTTTCATACTAGTGTTCAATATCAGTTAAGCCACAGGGAAAGCTTATAAAAATATAAAATAGCATAAGACTCTTTCATAGTTATCAACTAAATAGCATTATACAAAGTGTCCCTCCTCATCCTCCCTGCTAATAACAAAACAGATATATGACACTTACTGAAACCTAATTCCAGGTCAAGCAATTCCTTCTTAACGCTTAATCCTTCTGAAAAACGTAAATTGTTTACTTCTGCCTATTTTTTCAAATATTTTACGTCTACTATGATCTAAGCCATGGTTTGTATCACTAACATTCAAACAATTATCACAAGAACGAAAGGAACCGGATAAACAGGGATTTGCAATATTTTTTTTTTATTTATTAATAACTTTTACTGGTTATATACTACTATATAACACTATCATTATATCATTAACTAGCTGTTACTCGCAACTTAATCCGAGTGACCCAAGATCATTACTTCCTATTGCTCTATCGGGTAAAAAAGTAGCCTATGTCACTCCCGGATAGTGTAGCTTTTAAATGGTAATAGCATTTTAAGTTCGATCCAGTAGTTGTTGAATTTATTCGTTACAAAATTTTCGTTCAGACAGAAATCAGAAATCAAAAGTACTTTATTCAATAAAACTTTTTACAAATTATTTTGACGCGTCAACATTTTCTTTACACTACTACCGGATCGAATAAAATGTTTTCACGTTATAATATTTCGAAAACCATTGATATATATAAAAACCCGAAAACCTATAGATCATAGATCTATAGATCGATATATCATCATATATCGATCGTTCGATATCATATATATATATATATATATATATATATATATATATATATATATATATATATATATATATATATATATATATATATATCTATATTTTATAATTTCCTTATGTTGTTGATAAAATAATAATGATACAAAAATTTTGTTTCAGGTAAGCGTCTTATGCGAAGTTATTTCCTTCTGCTTTGTCGCATCGTATGAATGACTCCATTCTCTGACACAAAAAGGTAAGTTAAGGACACTGAATAAGTGAGTGTAAAGTTGTTTATGTTTAAAAGTTACTTGTTAAGTACCTATTGCGTATTCTAAATACCTTACAAGAAGTTCTTTTGAAGTTATTCGTTAACAAAGAAGATTTAATACAGTTTATCGAATCATTATTATAAAAAAAAATATAAAACAAATATTTTCAAACCAAGAATTATTTTTGTAATCTATCCTACCAGTCATCTCAATGTAGTAAATAAAGTTTATAAACTAATGTGAAAAATCAAATTTCAGTTTACCAAAACGTTCTACTAAGCCATCATAGATATAACGAAAAGCTGATCGCGATTCAAATATTGTGATTCGCTGTCGAGTCACAGGAGATTAGCCTCGATTTGCAGCCGTGTTTCACGTAAATATATTCTGATCGGATTGTGCACATGTCACGCGGATAATTCGAAAATATCAACACATCAGCGTTCATGGCATGCTGTTTTATGCTCTTTGACTAGTATGTCTTGCATTGTAGTTTCTACCTATAGTAATATTAATATATTACTTACTAGCCACTGACTCAGACCGAAAAATATAAAGATAGCGCCTCAATCATTTTTCCTAGTGATGGTTCCGGGCTCCTTTGTAGAACAGACCAACTGCCGTTCTACCAGGCAGGTCGTAAAAGGCGACCGATTGGCTATGCGAGTCACTTCCATCGTGGCTACTAGGTGGTAGAGTTCTGCATTGTCTCGCCCGGGTCTTCCTTACCTATTCCTGCCGCAATAGCGTTAGTGCTTGTCACTGTCGTGTTCCGGTTTGGAGGGTAAGGTAGCCGGTAAACTTATGCATGTGGCATTACACCTCGCCACAACATAGCAACGCACCATTAACATCTTTGGTGTCTATAGGTGATGATTGACTCTTTCCATCAGGAGACACATCTGCTTGTTTGCTATCTTATAATATAAAAAAAATTTATTGAAGTCTCAAAACCAAGGTGATTTGTGTAAATAAATAAAATGCTTACACACACACTCTCGAACCCAAGCCGAAGAAGATGCTGAGCAAGATGAACCTTGTCATCTTTTTTTAAATATTTTTATTATTAGGTATGTCTTAGCTTCTGGGCGTCATACAGTAAACTCACAAACGTATCAAATAGTGGCGTCCTTGTGACATAATATAGCAGTGCTTCATTTTTATTTATTTTTATTATCTGAAGCAACTGAGCAAATATATAAATATATTTAGAGAACCGCTGCATCTTTCATATACCTATAAGAAACCAAGCATGCCAGTTTTCAACTTCCTGTAAAACAGTTTGACAACGTCAGTATTACAGGAATTTCTTTACACTTTTTTCAGATTCGCGAAGTGAATATATTTGCTTCATCTGTGTCTGTATAATATATATATATAACTATGTCTGTATAACTAGCTGACCCGCTCAACTTCGCCCACGAGTAGACTGACATGTCATCAATATGATCTTTCATACAAACTTTCAACTCCATTTTCAACCCTTGAAGAGTGGTTTTAAAAAAGCGTAGCCTGTGTTCGACCTTTCAAATATCTCCTTGCTTAAAATCATCAAAATCAATATAGCGGTTTAGCCGTGAAAACTTTCGCATTTAAAATATTCGTATAAACTAGCTGACCCAAAACTTCACCCACGACTAGATTAACGTGTCGATAGTTTTCATATAAACTTTCATACTTCATAAAAAAATTGTGAGAGTAATGTAATGTCTCTTTAGAGTCTGGTGTACCAGGATACACCTTTATATCGGCTGCCGGGTACCGGATGGTAATATGGAGTTTGTAAGAACTGGCTGCCTTACGTGCTCTCTCGGCGGCATGTACTTGGGAAACACATTTCACAGCATTACAATTTGTCTGTTATACGAAACATATTTTTGTAATCAGAGCAGATCTTGATAACTTTTACACATTAAGGTCCGCTTGCACTAAACTATTTAAACAATTTTTAATTTCATTCAAAAAGTATTTGAATAGTTTGGCGCTAGCGAACCTTAATTTAATTTTTTTAAGTGAAAATGTTCTTAGTCGCGTTGAACCATTTTTTTACAAGATCGTCACGCTAGTGACGTAAGACGGTAAGAAGTGTTCACAGTAAACGTCTTGCGATAGTATGAATTTTGAGAATAGTATTTCATTAGTTCTTGAACAGTTTTAGATAGCGTAGGGTAGTGGAAGGGATATGGAAATTTAGGAAGTGTAGTGGAAGGGAAGTACGGATAGAGTTGCAAGAAAAGTAAAATTTAAAAAATAGAACTTAACTTCTGTCGGCTTTTTTTGCTATACGTAATAAACAAACTATTTGTGTATTTCCTGTGCGTAGAAAATTTGATCCATAGATGCTCTTTTTGGCATTGACTGCATATTTTCATCCGTTTCCACGAGTAGCATCTAGTATTAAATGAAATAACGATATAATGCCAAACATATTTTGCTTATAACCTGGAAAGAGTTCGCGAATAAGTTTCCCAAATCACTTTGATAAGTTTAGAGTCCCAAGTTGGCAAATCACAACCAAGTTTCTTGGATCCGTGCCGAAATACCGAGCTAACATTGCTTTATACATTTCCTCATTGCGTTTATAATTTAACGTGCTGTCGGGGGAATTAAAATAACGGTACAAGAGGATTAATCGGTTTTAGACCCTTCTCAGCTGAGCTTTTCCGGTGTCGGCGTTCAGGTATCATGACTGTCCATTGTTGGGACAATATTGCTTCCATATATCGTCTAAATAAATAAATAGCGCCTGCATCTTTGAGCGAGTAGGCAGAAACATAGTTATGATTAACCAATAGTATGACTGGTATCTAGGTTTGAATTAGGTTTGTTACGAACACGGAGTAAATGGAGGCGCCTTCTTACGACATTTCTTAGACGTCAAACGTAGCTAAATTTTAAACTGACATAAATACGAGAACGTATGCAACAGTACGTCAACAATAAAAACTCCATAACAATTAGTGTCAATTTGGCAAACTGGCAATTTGGCAAAAACAAAACTGGCAAATCAGTAATTTTCCATACTTTTGACAGTGAGATGAGCATTCGCTCATATGCATGGCTACACGTTCAATGCCAAATGCCATGTCTATTAGTATTTATGTGGTCTGTGGTTACGAATATCAGCATCCGCGGACTATCAGCATCGTTTTTAAGCATCTGCATCAGCAATATTCCATGCTGATTTTTAATGTTGATATTCAAGTCCTAGCATATTTGTTGAAGGCGAGTTCTAACTCAAGTCTCGTATAGTTTTAACTGATCATAGTTTGAAAAGCATTTGGTTTCCTCATCCAATTGTTTAGTCGACATAAATTAGTTTGAAGCTTGTGGTTTGCGTGCGTAAGATGAACTTGTATTATATTTAAAATAATGTATTACGTTTTTTCTTCACGACTGCCCCGTTGTTCGAGTGGTTAGCTACCCTGACAACGCAATCAATGTGGCTCGGGTTCGATTCCCAACAGGGGCAGGCATTTATGTGATGAGCATAGATGTTTGTATTTATCTGCACCATAGTAAAAACCTGTATCAGCGACAACCCTGGTTCGAATGACATATCGAGCATACATCCAGTTTTTTAACAAGACTAAAATACTCATTAAAAAAACAAAATTTTTGAGAAAACTAAAATACTCAAACTTCGTTCCAATATCACGATTGTTCCAAGCGGTACCAAAGTTCCAAAAACAAGTTAAATTTTATTATAGTTTAACCACGACACGGTCAATTTTATATGCCTAATAAAAAACTCAGGGTCCAGTATATTCTTACCAGTGATTCTCAGCCAGCACTCCGCAAACCACAATTAATCCATGGAAGCACTAAAATGGATCCGATGGTAGCTTTATGTTCAGTTATAGAACAACCTTTTATTTATTTACAATTCGAGTATATTACCGCCAAACAGTAAGTGGTCCATGCCAAGCAAGATATTTTGTAAAGTGGTTCATCATCCTTAAAAATAATCACTAACTTAAGCCTGTCTCAACTGTTACTGAAACAAGAGCGAGCTTTTTTTATGCCGATTGCTTCGCACGGCTGCATTTTAATTTATCTTTTACCTTACTTTCTACAATCGAAACTCTTGTAATTATTTCTGCTTATTTTTGTAAGTAAACAATGGATATAAAAGCCTTGAGCTTTATGCTATCATTTTTGAATATTACAAAACGTTGTTTTACGTCAGATTATTCGAAACAGATAACGAGGTTCTGGATTCGATTCTTTTTTTATATCATAAAATAGCAAACAAGCAGATGGCTCTCCTAATGTAAATAGATAATCTATAGACATCAAAGATGTTAATCGTGCGTTGCTATCCTTTTGGCGGAGTCTTAATATCACATGCATAACTTTACTGGCTACTTTACCCTCCAAACTGGAACACGACAATGACAAGCAATAACGCTAATGCGGCAAAAATAGCTAAGGCGATGGTACTAGACTCGGGTGAAAATATGCAGAACTCTACCGCCTAGTAGCCACGATGGTAGACCACGACCACGAACCACGACTCACGTAGTCAATCGTTCGCCTCTTACGATCTAACCGATAGAACTGCAGATGGTCTATTTTTAAAAAAAATCTTGTAAAAGTTGAATTGAATAAAATTTCTGATTATGAGTAATTTCTTGCAAAATTATTATACCGTGGTCCCAGGAATATTTTTTTTTTATTAATAACAATGTAAATTTTTGTGAACAGCTTCGTTTTGATGAGACGCTCATCTTTTCTATCTTCGAAAAATCTTAAATAAGGTAATTAATAAAGATATATAATAAAGAAAACTTTAGACAAAACTTTGGCTTGTCATTTGATTTTTTTTTAATGTAAATGATTTTGCGCTCAGCGAAGCGGGCGGGTGTTAGCTTGTCTGACTATAAAATTTTCTAGTTTTGTTAATACACTTGTACTGTTTCACAAATTACTTTAAATTTAATTAATATCACCAACCGGTTTCGCCTTTTACGGCATCTTCAGGGCTTTATGGAGTTTCACCAAGTGCCGACGATAAATAGTGTAAAATATATATAAAATTTTCCTCCTCCTTCTAGAGCTAGTAGTAGTATAATAACAGTTTTGGACTTTAATTTTCCCAACTCTCAGCTAGCGAAGCCAACAAGAGGCCTACAAGATCACTTGCAGGCAGCAAGCTGCAGCTGTTTTGCTTTTGGCTATTTCTAACTGCTGCCGAATGCTTCAATATTCGGCGTGCATTAAACTTAGGTATCAACTAAAGCAAAATCGACAAGTTCCTTGGTTTAAAGTCGATTGTTTATAATTTGCACCTTGTATCGTAAACGAATGAGGTCACTTGGCAGCAAGTAACAACATTACAGGACGGGGAGCTATTGTGTTAAGCCCAATATGGTCTGCATACAATACTACCTGATAAATATGGTCGTAATTGCCGAATTCTTTTATCATAATGTATTGGTAAATGCGGCTCTTGGTTTAATTATGTCGTGAAGCTTTGTGGCAATATACCTAAGTCTGTTTCCAGCCAGGCAACTCAAAACATGTCATTAACGTAGCGACTAGTAGGAGACAGATATCGGATTCCATTGATTCAAATCCTGTATAGAATCATTTTTTAGCGCAAGCTCTTCTGAATTAGACTATCCGCCTTTCCGCCAGGCAGTTTGTGAAAGGTGAACAGTTGGCGTTCAAAGGAGCGTGTCGTGACTAAGGTTCATAGAGTCCTGCAAGGCTCCCATCCGTGTTCAGAAACATCTTAAGCTGCTTAATCCTGTCGCGATAGCGTTAGTACCGGTCACTGTGGTGTTTCAGTTACAAGGTTAGGGTAGCCGGTAAATTTAGACATGTGACCATTGACATAAAAAAACACAAGATACACAATCAGTGTCACAAAAACGCCCTTTAAAAATAAGCGCAATATTTTAAATTGTGCGCTCATTTCAAATAGAATCGTGTCAGTTGCGATACTGTCAATTTGAATACTTTTCGTACATTGCCTTGTAAAAACAACTATAATACTTGCGTTTAAGGTTGAATATGCAAAAATATATATTTTTGTCATATCTATACTTGTATAAAACTGAGGACAGTTTTGGATGTCAGTTTTGTTCGGGACTGTGCATCTTGGATTTTTTATATCAATGCATGTGACGCTTAATGGCCACACTAGGTGGTAGAGTTCTGCATTGTCTCGCCCGGGTCTGGTACCACCGCCTTACCTGTTCCTGCCGCAATAGCGTCAGTGCTTGTCGCTGTCGTGTTCCGGTTTGGAGGGTAAGGTAGCCGGTAAACTTATGCATGTGGCATTAGACCTCGCCACAAGATAGCAACGCACCATTAACATCTTTGGTGTCTATAGGCGATGGTTGACTCTTTCCATCAGGAGACCCATCTGCTTGTTTGCTATCTTATGATATTAAAAAAATATTTAAAAAACAGTAGCAATCGTGGGACTGCCGATAGAAGTGAAAACGGAACTATTAAGTTGAGAGTAATTAAAACTATATGCAAAACATAGCTATAGATATACTATTATCATTAGCATGTCGGTGACGCGAACCGAGGATTTTACCCTCTACCAAAACGCTCAACGCGCCTAAAGAAGTTTTCACTTCAAAAAATATTAATCCTACAATATGGCATCAAAACAGTAATACATATTTTGTTGTCTATAGCCAAACTTTCCGCCAAGAGAGCTGCATGCTTACCTGCTTGCTTGCAATCTTACGATATTAAAGAAACTACTTATAATACAGCCTGGCAAAAAAGAGTAAAAAATAATTGAGGCCGCCACTATCGTTTATATGGTATCACATAATTGTTTTGGATACTTCGAAGTTTAGCAACAACACACAAGATTGTTTGTTTGTTTAATTGAATAAGCTCTAAAACTACTAGACTAGAATTCTAACAAAATGTGATATTATTGGAAAGTAAACAAGAAACAATTGACGTTTATTACTCGAATCTCGATAACTTCAGTGTTGCCATGGCTAATATATTTAGTTCAATCCGTCACCGCAACGCACTCTTTTTTGCCAAGCTATAGATAAAATAAGTCCCATATATTATTCAGACTTTTTATCTATCAGTACCTTTCCATCACAACGTTAGAAGTCGTAGTAGGTAAGTGATTTACAAAGACGTAACAGGTAAATGACGGTTCGAGTGCCGTTTCTGGCAATAACACGGCCGTCTGAGTACTCTTTACCCTTCAACGATAGCTTTGATGGATGAACTCCAGCAACCAAAGGGAGTGAATTATTTGTCTAAATTCTGTTCGTGTTATGTAAATATTATTTTATGTTAAAATACACTCGTACTGTTTCACAAAATATATTATATTTAGTTTATGTCGCGAACCGGTTTCGCTTTTTATGGCAACTTCAGGACTATAAAACAGCCATCTACAAGGCTAAATAAAGGTTTTGTAAATTATACGATTTGCATTTTAATATAATAACAAATGGAGCTACACCAAATGGCATAACATCGTAAAAATAGCTGAAAAATTATCCTAGGACCTAAACACGTGGAGATAGATTTATAAAAATTCAGTAAAGTATCCTCACCCCCATATCTCTGAAGAGGTAGACAGAGGTACAATAAGTGCAGCCAGTATTAGCTGAAGATACTTGGTCCCACAATGTGATAGGTGGCAAGCCTATCGCCAACCGGGCACTTTGTTTTTATCAAAAAACTGAAAAAACACATTTTTGAATTACTCGTCCCGGGAGTCGAACCTCTTGTGGTCAAGACCGACACCAGACCACTAGACTAAAGAGGAAATTATTATATTGAAAACTCGATATTAAAAATTGGGACAAAATCAATATACAGTGTGTAAAGAAAACCCTGTCGAATAATTAAAGGTGTTATTTGGTACCGTAATACGGTTACATATGTGTAATTATTTTATGGATATTAAATAATAAGTTTTCCTAATAAAAAAAGTTATCTTAAATTGTATTTTCATACATAAAGCACGACAGCACCAAAGAATGCCGCGGAAGTCGTATGCTGCCGAAGGAAAGTGTTGTCATTTTTAATATATTTGCTTAACTTTTTTATTTTTTGAAATAAAGTTATTTTAATATTTTTTTCAGTAATACCTTTAGCCAACCTATATGCCTTTTTCGGATCGGACAGGGTTTTCTTTACAAACTGTATATCCGTGTTTGGTTAGAATAAGGTTTGATTCACCACATTCGCATCTACTTCTCACTATTTACCGAAAAACAGAATGTTACAAAAAGAAAAATACAAAAGAATCATGGTCGCCCTGTTACAATTTATTAATAAGGCCCAACGTGATTTACAAAGACGTTTCTACTCGTAACAGGTAAATGACGGTTCAAGTACCGTTTTCGCAAACAGGGGCCGCCCGTACCTCGTTTACCCTTCAGCAATAGTTATGATATTATCAAACAAGACTGAATGATTAGAGTCCGTTTCTCATTTTACTCAGGGCCAAGGTTTTCTTGTTTTGTTGATACTGAATTACTTTTTAAAAATAAAAAAAATGTACATTCGTATCAGGAGACTTAGATTTTTTTCTTTTTATTATAACTTGTAGTGTTTGTAAATAGCAAATAATAATAATAATAATTTATTTGCAAGAAATAAGGTTACAAAGATCTTATATTAGTTTATTTATTCGCCTATTTCGCTATACGTTAGCTGTAAATTCATTTTCAATTAATTTGAATTGAATTTATATTTTTTATGTATACAATAAATATGTAAAAAATAAAAAAGAAGTCTTATAATTCTATGTATAACTTAGATTTATATAAAAATATGGTAAATAGTTCTTCACCATATAATGGTAGAATATGCTGATAATATTAAATTGTAACCTTAAGAACATGAGATATAAGGAACATTCGTGTTGGTCCCGGGCTCCTTTGAAGAATAGGCCAACTGCCGTTCTGCCAGGCAGGTCGTAAAAGGCAACTGATTGGCTATGCGAGTCACTACCATCGTGGCTTCTAGGTGCTAGAGTTCTGCATGGTCCCGCCCGGGTCTAGTACCACCGCCTTACCTCTTCCTGCCGAATTAGCGTCAATGCTTGTCACTGGTGTGTTCCGGTTTAGAAGGTAAGGTAGCCGGTAAACTTGTGCATGTGACACTAGATCTCGCCACAAGACGCACCATTAACATCTTTGGTGTCTATAGGTGATGGTTGACTCTTTCCATCAGGAGACACATCTGCTTGTTTGCTATCTTATGATATAAAAAAAGAATGTGTAATAACTATTCTTTCAAATAAAATATTCATTCATTAATTCATTCATACCTAAAAATGGTTCAAAAATATTATACCACTGTAAAAGATTTAAACTAAATTTGTAATAAACGTCAAGTTACTGTTTATTTTAAGCACGTTCTTAATAACCTTAATTTTACTCCAGACATTTTCCCCCCAGCTTTCTCGACAATGAATTGCTTTGGTCAAGTTAAAAAGGCTAAGGTAGCGATAGCATTTGAAAAGTTTACACGCTATTCTTTCTATTTTTAGTAATAGCACGATACTTAATTTCTTTTTATAGAAAATCTTAAAGATTTTAATCAAAACAAATCTACAGGGATCGTGATGTATAGCATTCAGGTCTCTCTACCTACCTTGTAAGGAACCCAGCGTATTTATGTATGCATATGTTTTCCGGCTACCTTACTCTCCAAATTAGCTCACGGCAGGAACAAGAACCTATGTTATTGCGACCGGAATAGGTAATGCGGTGGTACCAAAATCCGGGTGAGACGTTGCAGAACTCTACCACCTACTTAGTAGTCACGATACTAGTGGCACTTATTAGCCTGCTCTCGCTTTTAGGAGATGCCTGGCAGTAAAGCAGATTATTTATTCTTCAAAAGAACCGAAACCAATACGGGAAGACAAATAAACTTACTGATCTAACCCCAAAGTAATAATAATAATACTCTTTATTGTACCACATAAAAACATTCCATAACATAATATACAAATTCATACAGCTAATACAATGGGCGGTCTTATCGCTAACAGGCGATCTCTTCCAAACAACCAAATTAAATTAATTAGAATACAACAAGGACAAGGTACAACTATAAGAAAAGAAAATACATAACTCAGACAAAAACACAAAGTTAAAATTACTTAAAATAATAACAGTGAAAACAATACCCCTTATGAGCTACAAGAATTTAGATAAAATTCGTAAACCACTTTTTTGAACATAGGTTTACTGCTAGCCTTCCTAATGTTAATGAGTAGCGAATTCAATATTAGCGAATAGCGGGTTTACAATGTGGAGGACTGCAGAAACCTAATATTTTTTAAATAAAAATCGTTAGAAATATTTTAAATTAATAAACAATAAACACACTATACTCATGTGATATACATGAAAATATACACACATGTATACTATTTTCTTTACAGCTAAAATCAGTTGCCATTCTTAAAGAGATTTTATCGTTTATTCTTTGGTCGAATTTCGGCCACAAGTGATCGCTTGTAATAGAATTAGTCCGGGAGGAATCGGCGCATGAGTACCGAAAACTATTCCACCTCAATTTTTTTATGCGATCCTCTTCAAATTGCCCTACTGATGATATAAATGCATGTTGCCATGGGGCAACCCGGTGCCATATTGTTTAAACCGAAATTTTTTAAGCAATTGCAAGGAATTGTTATTTTTCAACCGGACAATTTTTTTTTATATTCTTTATTGAAATACCAATAAAAAAGGTCCTATGACTTTTCACGATAAAGTTAATATTTTTAAAGATATGAATTTTTAAAGGTTCGAAAAATCTCAAATTTGGGTACTTTCGACCCATGAAAAATATATTTTAAAAAAACATAATGTTTAATTTATATTTTTTTTTAATTCTCTATACAGTAGTTAATAATATTGTTAATAGAGATTTAAAAAAATGTCAGTGTTTATATCTTTTTTTAATTGTTAATTTCGCGTGTTATGCGTCGCTTACTGGACTTCCTGAAGATTTTCATTTTGTTTGTGTAGTTGTATTTCTCTTTTTCGTCGATAAGTTGCACGTTGTAGTTATATATATATATATATATATATATATATATATATATATATATATATATATATATATATATATATATATAGGCGAAGATAAATACAACTACACAAACAAAATGAAAATCTTCAGGAAGTCCAGTAAGCGATGCATACTTGTGAGCGCGCGAAATTAACAATTAAAAAAAAGATATAAACACTGACATTTTTTTAAATCTCTATTAACAATATTATTAACTACTGTATAGAGAATTAAAAAAAAATATAAATTAAACATTATGTTTTTTTAAAATATATTTTTCATGGGTCGAAAGTACCCAAATTTGAGATTTTTCGAACCTTTAAAAATTCATATCTTTAAAAATATTAACTTTATCGTGAAAAGTCATAGGACCTTTTTTATTGGTATTTCAATAAAGAATATAAAAAAAAATTGTCCGGTTGAAAAATAACAATTACTTGCAATTGCTTAAAAAATTTCGGTTTAAACAATATGGCACCGGGTTGCCCCATGGCAACATGCATTTATATCATCAGTAGGGCAATTTGAAGAGGATCGCATAAAAAAATTGAGGTGGAATAGTTTTCGGTACTCATGCGCCGATTCCTCCCGGACTAAATGGATTTTGGTCTGATTTTTGTCAATAATATTCTACTTTAACGGCTTTCATTGGAAATACTTGTTCGCTTTACCACGCTACTTATGCAGGTTAGCGCCCTTTATTCAAATATTTATTTTGGTGACACTGCGAGCTAGCACCAGTTAATTACAGTTTCTAACAAAACTCAGCTTCAGCTACACGTAATTTCGCCTAGGCCAAACTAATTAATTCAGGACGGGTTTTGTACACAACTAGTTTCATTTACTTATGCTGTTTTTTGGTGTGCTCAAATCTATAACGATAATATAGTATTTCTAAAGTACTAGCAGTTACTCGCGACTTTGTTCGCGTGATCAAAAATTATTAATTTCTTTGAGTCAATCGGGCAAAAAAGAAATGGATGATGTAGCTTTCTAAAGACGAAAGAATTTTAAAAATTGGTTAGTAGTTTTTGAGTAAAATGTAATAAATAAAAAAAATCAAATATTTCCTCTTTATAATACATACTAGCTGTTGCCTGCGACTTTGTCCGCGCGGACTTCGTTTACTCCGCACTGCTCCTCCCCTGTAGGTGATAGCGTGATAATATGTAACCTATATGTTGACCCAACCTGTTAGTAATATTCATGCAAAATTTGAAGTAAATCCATGCCGTACTTTTTGAGTTTACCCCGGACATACATACAGACAAAGAGACAAAAATTCTAAAAACTATATTTTTGGCTTCGATATCGATTGTAGATCACGCCCCAAGTATTCTTTTAAAAAAATATTCAATGTACAGTTTTGACTTTTCTACGATTTTATTATATGTATTTAGTTTAAAGTAAGTAGCCCGCACAACTTCGCCCGCGAGGTAACTACATTGATGACAATATAATGATATGATGACAATCGATATATTTATTCATCAAAACTTTCAGCCTCTATTTAAAAAAGTTAGCCTATGATCTTCAACTACGTCCATGTCCAATTTTATAAAATTCGGTTTAATGATTTAGAGTGAAAGCTTAACAGGCAGACTTTCGCATTTATAACAATATGGACTAGCTTACCCGATCGATATTTTCCTGTTTTAATTATTAATATTCAATTATTACTGAAATTTATACTAGTATTTGTATGTTTGTAACAAATAAACTCAAGATCTACTACTGTGCCGATCTTAAAAATTCTTTACCTAAACTTATCTGGCAAAATAGGTTTAAGCCACGGATATGTTTAAGCACGTCAACATATTATATATAAAATCTTCTTCGAAGCCTAATTTGTGCAAATAAAATATTTTTATTGTATTGTATCTAAATAATATGTTAATTATCTCTTATCATTCAAGGTTTGAAGGTCCAGTATTACCCTGTCGAAAAGCTGACGAATTTAAGGTATTTTTGCCGTTATTTATTAGCTACTATTTACAAGAGTAATTCTCACGTTTGCGTAGGGCCTACTTTTAAAAATACCTAGTAATGGTATTTGTATAGATGTGCGCATCGTTACAAGTATCCATCCATTTG
Organism: Apodemia mormo; assembly: GCA_036924255.1. Classification (NCBI taxonomy): domain Eukaryota; kingdom Metazoa; phylum Arthropoda; class Insecta; order Lepidoptera; family Riodinidae; genus Apodemia; species Apodemia mormo. The sequence goes on from JAUPFN010000016.1 coordinate 20,044,578, forward strand.
GTTTTGGTTTTAGTTTCCATAAAAATATTGTTCAACCCAAAATCAATGATTAGAACGTAAAGATGAAATACCAAGTAGTTTATGTATCTGTGCTTTTATATGGCATTATATCGCCTTGGTTTGATGCTCAGTTTGATGCTAACAATGGCTTCATGTAGTCTTATATATTTTCAGCTTACTTTGCCTACAAAAACTAAGATTTAAAAATATGGATCATCCACTAATGTGGCATACTTATGCTTTACGCTGTAAACACTTGTCAAAAAAAAGAATGAACATAATGATATGGAATTAAAATTCATACTTACTAATGTAACGAGTATAAATGCCAAAGTTTATCTATTTGTCCGATGCGCTTCCACGGCTAAATCGCAGAACCGATTTTGGTGAAATTTGACATAGCGATCGTTGAAAGTTTGGGGTCCGATATGGACTATCTTTTTTCCTAAAAATAAATCCGTAAGGAACTGAAATAGGGGGAAAAATTGCATGAAAATTTATAACGACATGTTAATTAAGTCGCGGGCGAAATTGCGCGCGTCGGTTTGTTAATTGTAAAAAGATGTTATTTGAGCTAAAATAACCAGGAAGAAATTTTGGGTAATAACAGAACTATAATATAATGTGGAAAAAAAGAGTAAGCGACAGGAAAGTTACATTGAAAGGACCTCAAGTCAGCCACCCTACGTTACATAAACCCGTAATACTAATGGATTGCATTCACAGCCTGTGCTTGGGGTCAAAATAAAGTGTTACTTGTTATAAAAACTAGCTGACCCGCAAACGTTGTTTTGCTAAATATATTTATAACAGTATTTCTCTACTATTTAACAGATGCTATTATACACATAAACCTTCCTCTTGAATCACTCTATCTATTAAAAAAAACTCATCAAAAGCCGTTGCGTAGTTTTAAAGATCTAAGCATTCATAGGGGCAGACTGCGAAATGCGATTTTGTTTTATACCATGTAGTAATTAGAATTGAGATTATGTTAAATACCCCTAGTATTTTAAATTTATTAAATTTCATGGCACTGGGTAAAATCAAGAATGACGCGCATTATTAAATAGGCAAGGTGTTACCAAGATTTTTCGAAATCGACATGTTTGTTATTTTGAAATTTGGAGAAAGCGAAAAAAATTTGCTGAGTTAAGATTTATTCTTTTGCCTATGAATGACGCGAAAAGGTATAGATATACTATAAGTACGGTAGATTTTTAAGTTTTTTTGAAGATACTTCTCCGTAAGATAAGATATGATGAAGTGAGCTTAATTATATGAAACATGTTCATTGTAATGTTTTTTATTTAATATAATGTTAAAAATGTATATCTTTGTAATATATCTTAGTAATAGTTATGAAACATACCTTTAGCACGGTAAGCCCTATTACTGACAAACATGAGGAGTTTAGGAGCGTAGAAAACAAGTGGCTTGCCTCGGTAATTAACGCCTATGGAATGCGGTATTTTATTGTTTATTGTATCGTACAGTATCACAATTATTTGAAACGCTTTTTACTTTATTATGGTAATTAAACAACAACGTGTAAACACACTCAGCGGGATACGTGATTGATCGCTTGATACTATTTTAATACTATTTTAGAGTTATCTTGTTTGTTCCAACCATGTTAATTATATCTTACGGAGAAGATCAACTGCGTCCTTTCCTGAGAGTTTAAACGCGTTTATAAATAGTCAGTAACTCCAGGACAAAAGAGACACACTAATAAAACCGGCCAAGTGCGAGTCGGACTCGCGCACGAAGGGTTCCGTACCATCATCTGTAAAAGAAAATCACGTTTGTTATAGGGATGTATACTTAAATATTTATATTATGTAAAAGGTATTTATTTTTATAGTTAATATATTTCAAAATATATGCTTTTTTAAAAATATTCAAGTTTCTACCTGTTTACTAAGATCGATTAAAAAATTGCTTAAAAATTACGTTTTTTATATGGGATAACATTTTTATTTGATTATTTATTTTGAAAGATAATAAACAATTATATATTCTGCGAAAATTTTAAGCGTCTACCTGTTACTGTTATTAATATTGAGCAAAAAATACGAAAAAAATCACGTTTATTGTATGCCTTAATATTTTCATTTTTTTATTTTTAGTATTTGCTGTTATAGCGGCAAGGGATATACGTAATTTGTGAAAATTACAGTGTGCTAAATGTGAATTTTTCTTTTCGCATTCGATCGTGAAATAAAAACTCACACTTAGCACTCAGTTTGTAGCTATCACGGTTTATGAGACAGGCCTGGTGACAGACAGACAGACGGACAGACAGACAGCGGAGGCTTAGTAATAGGGCCGTTTTACCTTTTAGGTACGGAACCCTAAAAATGGCAAGTCCTAGCATTTGCGCAATCACACGTTCTCGTTTTATACTAATTTTCATCAAAATCGGTGAAATCGTTCTTGAGTTATAACGGGATATACGAATTTATAATACAGATATAGTAAAACTTTTTCTAATTAGTGAAACTTATGTCAGTCAGTATTTATCAAAAATTTTATCACGCAATTTAACTAAAAATTGGATATACAGACGAATACTACAGATTTATATATCGTATAAATGTAAAAAATTATAACTAAATGTTAATTGTTATTCAGAATTTGGTTAATTAAAAGTCGTTACGATCCAGTACACTGTTCTCTATGTCTTTGAAATCTGTCTCCAGCTGCAGCGTGCAACCCATTATAAAAGTTTTTGGCAAATCCCGCAGGATCACCCTATTTTTTCGAGATAAAAAGTAGCCTACGTGCTATTCCAAGTCATCATCTGCCAGTGTGCCAAATTTTATTCAAATCTGTTCAGTAGTTTTTGTGTGATTGAGTAACAAAAAGATGTTAATGGTGCGTTGCTATCTTGTGGCGAGGTCTAATGCTACATACATAAGTTTACCGGCTACCCTACCCTCTAAACCGGAAACCGACGGTGACTAGCACTGACGCTATTGCGACAGGAATAAGTAAAGCGATGGTACCAGACCCGGGCGAGCCGATGCAGAACTCTACCACCTAGTAGTCACGATGGTAGTGACGCGCATAATCACTCGGTCGACCTGCCTGGTAGAACGGCAGTTGGCCTATTCTTCAGAGGAACCCGGGACCAACACGGGGATAATATTAATATAGATAAGATAAGAAACAAACAAATGTCTCTCCTGATGAAAAGAGAAAATCATCGCCTATATACACCACATATTTTAACGGTGAGTGCTATCCGCGTGGCAGGATGTAAATGCCACTTGCATAAGTTTACCGGTTACCTTACCTCTCACAGCAGAATACGACAGTGACAAGCATTGATGCTATTGCAGTTACATATGGCGGTGGTACCAGATCTGGGTGAAAATTTTAAGAACTCTACCACCTACTTCTTTAGAAATATGGCGTCAAGAAAAGAATGAAAAGGACATTGACCATCTATGTATGGGCGTTGGACCAAGTGCCGCCCAACATTGAAACATAGTGCATAATGTTCCTTAGATTAATACTTGTCTGTAACCCAGAATGCTTCAAAATCTGTCCGAGGAGTTTTGAGAAAAAAAATATTGAATATAGAGGTCTTACATTAACAAAAATCATAACCACCAGCTTATTTTTAAAATAAGAGACGGTATATTACAAACAATTAATTTATTTGGGAAAAAAATGTAACATCTTATGTAGGCACTAACATAATCAATCGTCATCGTCATTGTCGTCTAAGATTATTGTATCCAAAAATAAAGCAGGGCGTCTCATAACGTCTTGGTGCCTAGCCCACCCCAAAAACTAAGCTAGGCACATAACGTGGGCACAACTACCGATTGTTCTTCGTCCAGTAAAACATGAGCAGCAATAATGTTCAATGGAATCAAGCCCATGATTGATATCGTTTATTAGACAAGCGAGATCCAGGGTCAGTCTCGGGAGCTAGAATAAGTAGGATAATATAATTTTTAACGAAAACTTCGTAAATGTTCAAAAAATAACAAAATATCAAAACTTAAGCACTAAAATTCATTAGATAAGACTTGTTGCTACTTATTTACATTCTTATTTATGTATTATTTCCATTTTCCCTGTAATCAGATCATAGTTCGTATTACATGGACTAAATAATTGGTGTGAGATGTCTAGGATTTATTTATTTATTTATTTATAATTCCGTGGAATGATTTTTTTTAATTTTTTTTTTTTTTGATATCTAGTCATGTTAAGAAACAAATAAAAGTGTTTCCATGCTTGGGCAGCGTTTGGTCCAAAACGGTCAATCTCCTTTGTATATAGAACTTAAGTTAAACTTATCCTACGACTTACTTGTAAACCATACAAAGAGCCCTACATAATATTAGTTAGTTGGTTCTTGGTTTTCAAACGAGAAAGCCACGAAACGTTCCAATGACTTTCAATAAATAGTTCCCTTAAATATTAGCTCCTGTGACACTTGATAAAGGCGGCTTTGTCCTGTCTCCTTAGTCACGCGATCATTTTCTTTTGAATTGCAGATACGAGTTGATTTATTATATTGATGTAGATGTTTAAGTTCTAAAGTTGAATAGTTTGAACACTTTCAGTATGCTGACTAAATGTTTTCAAACAAAGAATTAGAGGTAATTTAATGATAACCTGGATCCATTTTATAGAATAGATTGTCTATTTAACTGACAGGAATCAGAAGAGATATTTATTTAGTTTTGTATTATCCATTTTTGTCAGCATTTTTCTTCCAGTTTTTAAAATTTTACTAAGCACAGAATCAGTGCTAAAACACTTACGTATTTAGCAATACGAAAGTATTGACAATATGCTTCTATAAATTTGAATTTCATATGCAACGATGAACTTTTTTTATATCAGATTAGCAAACAAGCTGATGGATCTCCTGATGGAAAGACTCAACCGTCGCCTATAGGCAGCAACTATGTTAATGGTGTGTTGCTATCTTTTGGCGAGGTCTAATGCCACATGCATAAGTTTTCCGGCTACCTTATCCTCCAAACCGGAACACGACAGTGACAAGCACTGACGCTATTGCAGCAGGGATAGATTAGGCGGTGGTACCAGACCCGGGCGAGAAAATGCAGAACCCTTCCACCTAGTAAAACATCTCTCGATGGCGTCGTACATTGACCGAAACTGCATTTGCAGCCGAAATGTAGAAAAAAAACTGCCCCATTATGCCTCAAGACCATATAACGCACCATACAATGACACGTTCAGCATGTAAAGGCTTTCCAATAATCAGTCTTGGATTTTAAGATGAAACGTAAAATGAAAATGAGCCTCGTCTGAAAAAAAGATTTTTTTTATGAAATAGCTTATGAACATCCAATGTTCGCGATATAGCTAATAATCGTGGACGATAAAATCGCGAAACGTTAACGATGTGACGATCTATTCAATTTTAGCTGTCCACATCATGAAATGCCATTCGAGAATTTCATGTCCATTTCATGAAATTCTCGAGCATTTCATGATGTGATCAATTCTGCGATCGAGCCACGACATGTACACCACATTCACGCTGTATACAATACCATCAAAAATGAGCTACAGGCAATAGCTATAGTACCGATTTTACCAGTTCTATTAATGGTTTATGATTTGTAAACACCAATTCTCTCGATAATATCGAGTGTCAATTGTATTGATACTATCGATAGGTCGGAAACTGTCAATTAATTCGATATTTAGTGGGTACCGTAGATTTAACTATCGATATTCGAGCATCAACGGCCACATCTAATTATATTTGAATTTTTATTGGCGTACTGTGTATATACACTGACGTATTGGTATGAGTGTAAAATTTAGCTACGCTTGATGTCTAAGAAACGTCACAAGAAGGCGCCTCCATTCACTCCGTGGTTGTAACAATTTTCCAAACTTCTACTACAGATATATCATCAAAAAACGAAATTCAAAACTATCATGTAGTTCCGGTGAGACCATATTGAAAAACAAAGTTCTTGTTGAAAAACTTGGTACTATAATTATGCATTTATTAAGGGTTGCCTTAGGGTTTAATAATTAATAGTAAATTAAAACTATTTCATCTGGATTTCATATGAAATACATTTTTTTATGTTTAGTGAACAAATATTTATTTTTTAATATTCTCTAATGTGTTTAATTTTCCATCTTTATAGATCCACTTTAATTTATCTTTCTTATGAGTTGAGGGAGTTAGCAATAAGTTACACTGATTGTAAGGATTCGTCTATAAAATCTAAAGAAGTCAAGTCTGGCACATGAAATTAAAATTCTTTTGCAAAAATAAGAAAAACGTTGGTTTTAGCCTGAGGCGAATACTCGACAAAGTAGTGAAGTAGATTCTTACAAGAAAAAGCATGAGTTGACTAAACTTTTATAAAACATAACACTACCCAAACCTATTAAATGTTTAATGCTATATAAATGTTTGTTTATTCAATAAAGATGTACATTAAAGGCGACGTTTATCAGTAGAGCGCATTCACACTCTGTAAATAGGATTAAAAACAAGACTAAACAAACTAGTAACAAAATGGGATCGTAAAATGTAACGACTAGCGCGGATTCGTTCGCACAAACGGCTTTTGATTTAAGCTCGTTGAAATTTTTATCAGAATTTCTCGTACAGCTTAAATGAGACGACAGAGCTACGAGTAAGTTAACTTATTTTTGTTAATTTTATAAAACCCTTAAAAGAGAGATTACATTTATTAATAAGTTAATTAAACTTGTTATTTAATGGTTGGCTTGTTCAGCTCAGGTAATTTATCCAGGTCCCGGATTAAATCCCAAGTGAAGATTAAGTCAAAAATCATTTTTTTTAAATTGTTCTAGTTTTTCGATAGCTTCTAATTTTGGGTAACTACTGGATTGCAAATGCGACAACACATTTAAAATGGTGGTATTTACTCAAATCTTGACTCATGGCTTGTCTTTATACCCATTTCACTTTTTTAAGTAATATGTGACATAATGTACAAATATTTCATTATATATGAACAATTATCTATATCTATATTAATATATAAATGCGAAAGTTTGGAGGTTCGGATAGATGAATGTTTGTTGAAAAATTTCTAAAATAAAACTCGCATAGTTCCCGTTCCTTCTGGATTTTCTGGATAAAAACTACCCTATGTCCTTTCTCGGGTCTCAAACTATATTTATACTAAATTTCATCCAAATCAATTCAGATGTTTAGACGTGAAGAAGACAGAGAAACTTTCGCATTTATAATTTTAGTATGAATAGTATGGATTAATTAATGTGTTGTTAATGCAATATGTATATATGAAAAAATATTAGCTTTCTGCACTCCTTTCCATGTAAACTTCATCTATGCCATACCTTTATGTACAGACTTATCAGAATTAAAATGTAATATCGGCGTTTTCCATAACTGCATTGCTTTTACAGCACTTTTTGCAATAACGTTCTATATTATTAAAAGCCAAATCCGTAATGCGAAATTTTAATAGCCCGCAAGAATATCGGCGTTATTGGCAATCCCGGAAGTCAGGCCATATCATAAAACTATCAGCATTATAACATTTTTCTCGTATTTGTTCAATTTTCCATGATTTGAAAGTAATTTCGACTATCTTTTGTTCATTTTATGGCTTTGATATTTAAAATATTGTCCATATTTTATTATTTTGCCTAGATAAACATCGATCGATCATCGTCATCATCGATCTAATTTTCTATTAAGTAGCTGTTATCGGGGATTTGGTTCATGTGACCCAAAAACATTACTTTCTCTTGCTTTGACGGGTAAAAAGTAGCTTATACTACTCTAGAATAATAAACCTTTTCATAGGTGAAATTCATACTAATATTAAAAATGCGAAAGTAACTCTGTCTGTCTTTCCCTTGTACACGCCTAAATTATTAAACCGATTTGAATGAAATTTAGTACAATGATAGTTTGAAACCCGAGAAAGGATACAGGATAGTCTTTATCCCGGAAATCCCACGGGCGCGGGAACTATGTGGTTTAAAGCCAGGGATTTCAGGGTTGGATTGAAAGCCAGGGATCAATTTTTTAAACCGCAGTAATAAGGAGTAACTTAGGCTACTTTTATTTTAGAATTTTTTCACGCGGACGAAGTCATAGCATGCAAGTAATTTAAAAAAAGACCCTCCCAACAAAAAAAAGTAATTTTAAAAATCGGTTCATATATGACCTAGTTTTGAGGTAACAAACATTAAAAAAACATACAGCCGCATTACCCTCTCCTTTTATGAAGTCGGTTGAAAAGAAAAACATGCAAGTAAAGGTTATTACAGGCTTGCTCGGAAAAAATATTTTCACTCTGTTTTTTCACTTTTAACGATTATTATTAGTGGTCATAATCATTTATTTCATCGCCACTTATTCATTTCATTGTTGTAAATTTGCCTTTGATGTACGATCAGTATTTAGTCATCAAACATGTTAAATACGGATCTATTATACTATATCAAGCAGAAATATTGTATAGGTATATTATACAACATTTAAATTGAATTAAGTTTAATTAAATTCAAGTGCAAACACGCGTACTCACTCGCGATGAATGGAGTTATGTAATCCGTTCAAATCTATGTTAACTTTGCGTTGGAGGAATCTATATATCTCACTGTTCTCATTGTTAGACAACTTTGTTAGGCTTCAGGTGGCCCAACTTATTACGAATTGTTTTATATTTTAAGATAGCCAACATGAACTTGGTTTCCTTAATGGAAGAGATAATTATCGCCCACAGACACTAACAATGTTCACGACGCGTTACTTTGCGATACGTTTATGTGGTGAGATGTAATGGCACATGCATAAGTTTATTGGCTACTTTCCAAACCGTAATATGATAGTTATAATCTTTTTTCGAATTGAATTTAGGCAATTGGTCCAAATGACCGCTACTGCGAAACCGAGCATTTTGAGCGAGCAAAATGCTCAGTCAGAGTTTAAGTTAATTGGGTTAAGAGCCTGCCCTAAGGGTGTCTCCTCTGAGACTGAACTTCGGCTTAGGGCAGTATTTTGATGATTGGTGGGAGAGTAAGTGGCATCAGGATTTCGACTCGTTAATGACTCTTGACCGGAGTCTCGAGTATTGGCGGGTCGAAATAGTGGACCGAGTCTCCGCCGGCGGCGACTTTGGCGTGTGCATGTGAATTGTGAAGTGTAGGTTGTAATGGGATCATCGGGATCGATAGTAATAGGCACTGACAATATTGTAGCAGGATTTGGTACAGCAACGACAGCAGTGGCGTTACAACAAAAGTCGAGCCAGACGTTGTGGAACTCCACAACCTAATACTCGTATATTATTCACTAGCTGTTGCCTGCGACTACGTCCGCGCGGATTTCGTTTACTCCGCACTGCTTCTTCCTTGTAGGTTATAGCGTGATAATATGTAGCCTATATGTTGACCCGACCGTTAGTAATATTCATGCAAAATTTGAAGTAAATCCATGCAGTACTTTTTGAGTTTACCCCGAACATAGATACAGACAAACAGACAAAAATTCTAAAAAATATATTTTTTGCTTCGATATCGATTATAGATCACGCCCCAAGGATTCTTTTAAAAAATATTCAATGTACAATTTTGACTTTCCTACGATTTTATTATATGTATATGTAGGAAGTGGGTCAGATACGATAAATAAAATGAGGATGTGGTGATATAACAACTCTTTATATTTTGTTCAACTTGTATCAAATATCAAAAATAACATAAGATCACTATTAAAGCTTTCCATTATTTAATGACTAGTTCTCGTTTAACAATTCCAAGTAACTTAATTATTCCTTATTACAAATAAGTCATAATTTAAGCAATAGATAGTCCATTATAAATTGTACTGCGACTAATTTATAGTTGACAATAATAATTAACTTGTTTGCACAAATTAATTATCCAAGAGTCAAGGATAAGCTGCTAGCAAGATACAACAAGTGTACCGAGCCACGCCAGAGCCAAGACTGCCTTATCGGCGGGCGCTCAGAGCCTTTTATACAGGTAGCAAAACAAGTTGAGTAGTAGGGATATCGAACGATGCGCTTGCCGGCCCAGGCCGTGCATTTGTTGTTTACACTTTACAATATTCTTGCATTTGACGACGCGGACGCCGTCACGGCCATACTGACATGCACACGTCCTCGTGTGCGCATCTTTATACATCTGAGGACAAGGAACGCCTCGTTCATCCTGACATATCTTTTAGAAAACTAAACATAATCTTTTTTTTTTTTTTTACAACTCTATAATTAGCGTGATCTTTTAGCGAAATGTTACAATAGTGTGCTGGTCCGGTAACCCCTTCAGCAATAACAACTATTAAACTCTTCTCGTCAGTTTTGAAACCGGAGACTGGATCCTACTAAGCTAGGAGTCCCTCTCTTCAGTTAAAAAACCGGAGACTGGATTGTACTAAGCTCCCTCTCATCAGTTAGAAACCGGAGACTGGAGTGTATTAAGCTCTCTCTCTCATCAGTTAAAAACCGGAGACTGGAATGTACTAAGTTCTCTCTCATCAGTTAAAAACCGGAGACTGGAGTGTACTAAGCTCCCTCTCATCAGTTTAAAACCGGAGACTAGAGTGTATTAAGCTCCCTCTCATCAGTTAAAAACCGGAGACTGGAGTGCACTAAGCTCCCTCTCATCAGTTAAAAACCGGAGACTGGAGTGTACTAAACTCCCTCTCATCAGTTAAAAACCGGAGACTGGAGTGTACTAAACTCCCTCTCATCAGTTTAAAACCGGAGACTGGAGTGTGCTAGGCCGGAAATCCCTTTAGCTAATGTGCTAGACCGGAAATCCCTTTAGCTGAGAGTGCTAGACCGGAAATCCCTGTAGCTAATGCTAGACCGGAAATCCCTTTAGCTGAGAGTGCTAGACCGGAAATCCCTGTAGCTAATGCTAGACCGGAAATCCCTTTAGCTGACAGTGCTAGACCGGAAATCCCTGTAGCTAATGCTAGACTGGGTTGCAATCCCTGTAGCCAAAAGGCTAGACCGGAATGAACCCCTTTAGCTGAGTCATTGGACCGGACACTCCCTTCAATGACTCTAATCTTCCTACATTTTTTGTCAATCCTACATTTTTTTTGTCAATCCTACATTTTTTGTCAATCCTACATTTTTTTTGTCAATCCTACATTCTTTTGTCAATCCCACATTTTTTTTGTCAATCCTACATTTTTTTTTGTCAATCCTACATTTTTTGTCAATCCTACATTTTTTTATCAATCCTACATTTTTTTATCAATCCTACATTTTTTTATCAATCCTACATTTTTTTTGTCAATCCTACATCTTTTGTCAATCCTGCATCTTTTGTCAATCCTGCATCTTTTGTCAATCCTAATTTTTTTTGTTAAATTACTTCTTTAACATTTTTTTCCATTGATTTCTTTTCATAGTTTTAAAAGACTCCCATTTCCTTTAATTATTGTTTTTTTCGCTTATTTTTTACTTACATTTTTAGTGATATTTTATCATCATTTTACTACTTTTTTTTTTTCGTTTACTTAATATCGTATTTTTTTGCTGATGATGCAGTCTTATGAATAGTGGCATTAGTTATTACAACATTAGAGAATCTCCTTCGCAGGTAGATATTAAAACTCTGACTGTTATAACTATTTACAATATACACTGCATTTCTATCAATATTGTTTGGACCAGTTTTATGAACAAGATCATTATCATAAGTATACGCCGTCACGTCATCCTTGTTATAATTTTCATATAGGTACCTCAAGAAACCCTACAGGAATATGGGGAACTTCTCAGAGGCTATCATGGGCGCACTTGTTTTCTAAAATTGCGGCAACTTTTAAGGAGCCCTTATATTTTGAGTCAAGTTTCGTTTAGTGTCGTTCTACATTCCTAACAAAGACAAAGTCACCTACACTAAAAGGTGTAACCTTTCATTACCTTAACCATAAAATGTCCGATTGGGCTGATTTTTTGATTCTATTGGATACACTGGATCTTCAAAGCTTGTAGATACTTTTGCGAGTTTTTGTTAGTTGCCGAATGTCAAACCTAATGCTGCTGAGCGCGTGTTAAATATTACCTAACCGCTTTTGCCATGATTTGTCAGAGAATCATACTGCGCTATCATTATTAAACCCTACAAGATCCGCATCACATATTCGGACCGACTGTTAGCTCTATATGTGCCTGTCGCAAGAAAATGTAAATCTGTATTGTTTTCTTTTTTTTTTAAATATTAGTTTGAGTTTAGTTGGTAATAAACTTTAAGATTGCTTATTAACGATCATCGAAGGGTCAACTAATTCGATCTCATCTCGACGAATTTAAGCCCGACGGATTTCATTCAATTGGTTCTCAATTGTTTTTAAAAATATCTACCAAGCGCTCTCTATCTTTATCTACAAGGTCAGTGTTTACCATACTCTCGCTAGCAGATTTTGAAATTGAGCACGATTAAGTGTTTAGGTATTGCTAAGCATTAACCTGTTGTTGCTTAGTTCCTATTCTACCTTGCTCCAAAATTTTGCGACCTAACGAAAATTTTTTATTAAGACTCATTAGGTCAAACGTGAAATATGACCTCCAAATTTTAATTTTGCCATGTGGTTAAACATTTGATCTGTTGAGTGGAAATTACATTAGGACAAGCGACTACTTGGATTCTTGTTCATAAAACCGTTCTCTTACAAAGGAATCACAAGATATTTGTTAGATATGGCCTTCTGAACCAGAGTCAAATATAAAAAATAATTAATTTTCACTTAGTGTAATACACCATGTGACGCTCTGGAACAGATGTTGACTGGTTTTCTGTTTTCGGAACTTGATGTGGCAACTTCTTTCTTCTTGTAGCGCTTCGGACAAATGGAAGCTATGTAGCTGGGCCGGGGTCACAACATACATAGCAGACCACAGGTGGTCGGCCACTGGACACGCCACCAGAGATAGTGGTAGACGACCTGCTTTCGCTGCAAGCAAAAATTATTTGAGATAAGTTTCTGTTTATCACGGCAATAGTTGTTACGATGTTCGATTCTATCACAAAAATAGTAACTTCCTCGAAATACAGTGGTGCTCTTAAATCGGTTCATATCTAAGTCTAAAAGGAAGAGATCTTCAAGTCATAATATAGCTTGCCAAGACAGCAGCTTGTGAAGTAGGTGACGGCATGACTCTTAAGTGAGTGAGTAGCTACAATGATCAGATCAACCACGTCTAATTTTTTCTTTTCTGTATTTATTTTACTTAAGGTACACCAGTAGTAAGGCACACCACAAAAATGCTATGAGACAGATGAAGTGTCTTTGGAACGACAGAAGCATCTCATTAAAAACCAATCAGAGGCTGGTTCGTACGCTGGTGTTCTCCATATTTCCGTACGACGCAGAGTCATGGACACTAAGAGCTACAGACAGACGTCGCATTGATGCGTTTGAAATGTGGTGCTGGAGGAAAATGTTACGTATCCCTTGGACAGCACACAGGACCAACGCCATTATACTAAAACAACTTGGAGTAAAGACCAGACTGTCTGCTACGTGCCTTCAAAGAATTCTATAATACTTCGGCCACATCTCTAGAAAGCAAGGAGACAATCTCGAAAAGCTAACCGTGACCGGAAAAGTAGAAGACAAAAGACCACGTGGTCGTACGCCTATGCGATGGTCAGACCAGGTTTGCACCAATCTCATGTCTAAAAAGTTTTATGATTCTCTGCACGCCGCTGAAGATAGAGTCCAATGGCGTAATATTGTGCTATCAAGAACGATCTAATGAGGAGATTACGACCCTCAGTAATGAAGAATACGAAGCAAGGAGGAGGATACCAGTTAGTCATATCGTCTACTTCATCAGAATCAAAGCGTATCAATTTAATGGGAGTTACAGAACGTGAATTATTATTTTCTACTATTTTTCAAAGAATAGTTTCCACACCACAAGCGAAAAGAGACATTTACTGTTCTACATAATTAACTGAAATAGTTTGGTGCTGAAGTGGGAGTGAATCCGATCCCAATTCTGATGTAGGAAGTGGGTCAGATATGATAAATAAAATGAGGATGTGGTGATATAACAACTCTTTATATTTTGTTCAACTTGTATCAAATATCAAAAATAACATAAGATCACTATTAAAGCTTTCCATTATTTAATGACTAGTTCTCGTTTAACAATTCCAAGTAACTTAATTATTCCTTATTACAAATAAGTCATAATTTAAGCAATAGATAGTCCATTATAAATTGTACTGCGACTAATTTATAGTTGACAATAATAATTAACTTGTTTGCACAAATTAATTATCCAAGAGTCAAGGATAAGCTGCTAGCAAGATACAACAAGTGTACCGAGCCACGCCAGAGCCAAGACTGCCTTATCGGCGGGCGCTCAGAGCCTTTTATACAGGTAGCAAAACAAGTTGAGTAGTAGGGATATCGAACGATGCGCTTGCCGGCCCAGGCCGTGCATTTGTTGTTTACACTTTACAATATTCTTGCATTTGACGACGCGGACGCCGTCATATATATATATAGATAAAGTGACACGTTTAGGAAATCGTTCTTATCAAAAAAACAGCTATTCTTTTATATATATATATATATATATATATATATATATATATATATATATATATATATATATATATATATATATATATAGAAGAGGGGGCAAACGAGCAGGAGGTGCACCTGATGGTAAGTGATCACCGCCGCCCATGGACATCCACAATACCAGAGGTCTTGCAGTTGCGTTGCCGGCCTTTTAAGAATGAGTAAGCTCTTTTCTTGAAGGCCCCAAAGTCGTAACCGTTTGGAAACACCCCTGCCGGTAATTGGTTCCACAACAAAGTAGTGCGAGGCAAAAAGTGTCGAGAGAAACGCACAGTTGCGGATTTCCAGATATCGAGATGGTGAGGATGGAATTTCAAATTTTGACGCGATGTCCGATGATGGAATTCGGCGGCAGGAATTAATCCAAATAACTCGTCGGAACACTCTCCATGAAAGATACGATAGAAGACACAGAGTGAGCCAACATCTCTGCGCAATGCCAAAGAGTCAAGCCGTTTCGAAATAGCCAGGTCGTCAACGATTCGAACCGCTCTACTCTGAATGCGATCAAGAGGAAGGAGCTGGTACTGAGATGAGAACAGTACTCCATGTGGGGCCGAATTTAAGCCTTATAAAGTTGAAGGCGATGGGCCGGCAAGAAGTACTGCCTCGCTCTGCTGAGCACACCGAGCTTTTTGGAGGCTAGTTTAGCCTTACCTTCCAAATGACCGCGAAACTGAACGTAATTCGATATGTCGACTCCCAGAATCCCGATACTAGCTGAGGCTGTCAGGAGAGTATCCCCAAATCGAGGTGACACGACAAAGGGTGTCTTTTTAGCGGAAAACACGCAAAGCTGTGTCTTTTTGGGGTTAAAAGTGACCAGGTTTTGACGACCCCATTCCGAGACATCGGTTAGTCGATTCTCAACTTCGGACACAAGCTTGTTTCGGCTCTCTTCGACGTGTTCCCGAGAAATACCGCTTCGGCCGGAGTATGTAGCATCACCAGTACTGTCATCTGCATAGCAATGTATGTTGCGAATTCGCATCATGTCATTGATATGCAGAAGGAACAGTATCGGTGATAGCACGCAGCCTTGTGGAACACCAGCATTGATAGATTTAAGGTCAGAGCACGCACCGTCAACTACGACCTTGATGCTCCGATCAGCCAAAAAACTGGTGATCCACTTGCATAATTTCTCGGAAAGCCCATAGGAAGGCAGCTTCGCCAGAAGCGCTTTGTGCCATACCCTATCAAAGGCCTTCGCTATGTCCAAACTAACTGCCAATGCCTCCCCCTTGGACTCAACTGCTTCCGCCCACCGATGTGTTAAGTATACAAGATGATCACCAGCTGAGCGGCCGCGACGGAAACCGTACTGGCGGTCGCTAATCAGCTGGTGCTCTTCTAAATACTTGAGGAGCTGCGAGTTGATGATTGTCTCCATAATTTTGGAGAACAAGGAGGTTATGGCTATCGGCCGATAGTTAGACGGATTAGAGCGATCTCCTTTTTTAGGGATGGGATGCACTAAAGCTGTCTTCCATGAAATCGGTACTACGCCGAGTGAGTAGGAGAGCCGGAATAGGCGTGTTAGTACCGGCGCCAGCTCTGGAGCTCATGATTTAAGTACAATCGGAGGGATGCCATCCGGTCCACTCGACTTATGGACGTCCAAGGAAAAAAGTGCTTTACGTACGGAAGACTGCAAGAATTTTAATTCCGTCATAGAACTATAGCACTGTGGGATGGTAGGCGGTGCATTTCCTTGGTCGTCCAGAGTCGAGTTGGCCGCAAAGAACGAGCCCAAAAGATCGGCCTTCTTCCTTGCGATATGGGCCAGAGAGTCATCATCTCCGTGTAAGGGTGGAAGAGAGGGCTGTGAGAAATTCCCCAAGACAGCCTTGGCGAGAGACCAGAACGCACGAGTTCCCGAAGGAAGGCGAACTAATCTCTCACCAATTCTGCCAATGTGTTCAGATTTTGCCTTGGCGATAGCTCTTTTGAAGAACCTCGAAGCGGAATTGTACTCCTTACGTAACGCGCTGGTTTTTTCATCACGAGATGTCGACACTGCAGCCCAAGCCCGGTAGCATTCCTGCTATCGGCGTGAAGCCGTTTTGCAGGAGCGACCAAACCAAGGCTGAGACTTACCACCAACTGGTACCGCAGAAAATGGAATGAAAAATTCCATGCCCTGCAGCACCACATCAGCGATAGAGTCAGCGATGACACTCGGATCATCCAGCGAGAAGCACATCCGCCCCCATGGGTAGGACGCAAAAAAAGACCGCATCCCGTCCCAATCTGCTGACCTATAGTGCCAAACGCGACGACAGCCTGCAAAAGGAGGCCGTGATAGGCGCGTAACCGGCACTTTACTCCGGATCAGGCAGTGGTCTGACGTACCAAGAGGGACGTCCACAGATACCTGATAATTGTCCGGATGGGAGGTCAGCAGAAGGTCCAGCAGTGAAGACGTATGATCGTCCACATCGGGAATTCGCGTAGGCGTGGTTACCAATTGTGTTAGACCATATGCCAAGGCAAAATCGTGAACAGACCTCCCCGCATGATCGGTAGTGCGTGAACACAACCATTCGGCGTGGTGGGCATTAAAATCGCCTAAGATCACGATCTCAGTGGAGGGGGTCTGTTGCAACACGGAATCTACAGCCGTTTGAAGGTGCTCAACGAGCCTGTCGACTTCAGCATTTCCGCTATGGGACCTGTAGAAGCACGCGTAGATGCGGGGATGGTCGTCGCAGTCTACACGCAGCCAGAGGATGGATAGGTCCCTATAGCCTTCAATGCTGCTGAGACGTCGAGAGCAGATATCCTCTCTGACATAAGCACAAACTCCCGCCCGGGGTACAAATGAATGCTCGAATTTGTACCCCGGGTAGGAGAGATATGAGGTATCAGCCGGAGAAGATATCTGCGTCTCAGTTAAAAAGAACAGAGCCGGCTTAGCCGTCTCAAGGTGGTAGTGGACGGCATTTAGGTTTGAGTGAAGACCCCTAATATTAGTATAATCCACGTGGAGTGTGGTAGAGGGTGCCTTTCGATGTCTGTTCGATTTGCCCCGAGCAGCGAAGTTTGAGAGCGCAATTGTGCCCCCCCCCAGAGTACGCAGGGCAGCCTGGCCATCCATGATTAGGCTGATTACAAACCCCTGAACATGGATGTCCAGAGGGGGATTCTCCACCGCTTACGCTAATGGTACCCCCCTGGGGTAAACTACTACCTTTAAATTGCGCTTCCATAGTGTTAGGGGGAGGGGGGAAAGGGCCTCCAGGAACCTCACAGACCAAACGAAACGCAACAGCAAAGCTGTTACTTTACGTTGGTTTTAAGTGAGGTAGTGGTATCGTCCCGGTCGTGCCGACCCATTCAGCCCATATTTATTGGTTAGTACATTGGTTTGATAATGGTTAGTAGCTTAGGTATCAGCTTAAAATTAGGTTGGATGTCCCGGTATCTATTTCAGTCAGACAACTAGTGATCTCAACTAATATTACAAAATTACAAAGCAAATATTTTATAATAATCTTAATAAGGTTTTGTACCATATTTCATGACAATTTCGTGAACGGAGGAGTTAAAAACTTGACACAGGTAAAGTTTACATCAGTGATGGGACTCGAGCCGTGGCCTCGAGCCTTGTTTTGTTTGAGTCACTCGAGTAGGTAGCTTTTATTCTACTCGCACTCGAGTAATATTGATAACTCGGATTACGAGTGACTCGAGTCAACTCGACCACGGACCACTCGAGTGGCCTATACCGACTCGAGTGAGAAATTCAAGCTATGACAGGTTTTGCCGATATATCTTCCATTTGAAATTTAGCACAAATCTGTGCAAGTTGGCGACTAATATGGTAAAATATTTCATTTCATTATTTTTCTAATACCTGGCTATGTTGTTAACCTAATGTGAAAGCTAAAAAAAATTATATTAAAAATAGGTATACTCTTAGACTAAGTATTTTTAAAATCATGTAGAAATATAATAGCGACTATAAACCACAGAAGAAGATGGCAAAAATTAAAGATTTAATGAATTTATAATATTTTACTTGTTTTTGTATTTTATTTTCTAAAAAAAATCACATCTTTACTTCAGATAGTCGTCAGAAATCATATCCTTCACTCACGTGAAAAAAGGACACTCGTGGCTCGAGTCTCATCTTCACTCGCGTGCCTTGATTTTGACTGGCAAGTGACTCGAGTGAAAAATAGACCATTTAGTTTTTGCAGTCCTTCCCATGTAAACTAGTGATGGGACTCGAGTGACATTATTTCCCTCGAGTCTCATCTTTACTCGAGTGGCATTCGAGTGAATCAGTTTTCACTGGCTAGTGACTCGGGTGAAAAAAGTCACTCGAGTCCCATCACTAGTTTACATGCGGAAGACTGCAGAAACTAAATATTTTTTGATAACGTCCACTAGAAATACACAAAATTAATTTAAAAAAATAATTATATACACTACATTCATGTGACATACGTGATTATACACACACGTTTATCTACTATTTTTGTTATGTCTAAGGCCTGTTGTCTAACTGAAAAGAGTTTTTATTGTTTAGTCTGGTCGATTTTCGCCCTCGTAGTAATTAAACTATGCAAATGCAAATTCTAAATCACATATGTACATAACAATAGGTACCGCATAATTCTTTAATCATATTATTTATTACATAACTACGTACCTATATCTTAATACTAAGGTATACTTGAGAATGTAATGAAAACAAAACGCAAATTGCTTCTCCCAGAGTTCACCGTAGACGAGTAGTTGCTCTTGAGTCGAGTCAGCCGGTCATTCAGTCTAGTTTCAACGATTGCATCAGATGCTCAGAACTGTCGCTTTGGAAAATTAAAATGTAAAATTCAAAAATTTTCAGTGCTTTTTGTTTTTAGATTCAGCTGTCAAAAGATGAAAATAATTGTTTTTTCTATCTGTGTATTTGTATGATAAAAGAATTGAAGCATGAGATGAAATTATAATGTGCCGTTGGCATCTTGAAAATAATGTTTTATATTAGTGAATGTTCATTAAAGAAGGAATGTAATTAATAACTTTCGGTTTATAAGACTGAATCCGGGATCTCACAATGAGAGTTAATATATTGCAGAATTATGCATTACTACTGCTGCGTACGACCATCTACGTTATAAAAAATTTTCGCGAATCCCGCGAGATCATTAAATGTTTCCGGGATCATTTTTTAGCCCATGTACTATTCCAGGTCATCATTTACCTATGTACCAAATTTCATACAAATCCGTTCAGTATTTTTTGCGTGATTGAGTAACAGGCCTCCATCCATTCAAACATACAAACTTTCGCATTTATAATATTAAATATTAATGTAGATTCCTATAGAATTCATTAATAAAAAATATCAAGCAATCAGATAGTAGTTACGAGAACCATGGAATTCAATACATGCCGATTAGTTGTACTTTGAAAACGTGATACGAGGATAATTGTCTATCGTTGAGGATCGGTATACAATTAACCTATATATGGACGGTTCAGAGAATGACAACTCATATTGGATAATATTATATGTAGCGTGACTAGGCAATTTGCTAGCCACTTTGTTGACGTCGTTCTGTCTGCGTCAACTAAAGCTTTTATAAATTGTTGTGCGGTGAAGGTTGCTAGACGGTCATCAAAGAATATAATAGTATTTATTCAATTTTATAAAGTTACTTTTTTTAACTTAACTAACAATTGTTTCCCATTTTGCCTATGCTAACTCATCTCTCTCATCTGATTACATCTCTTATTATTTCGCAGAAGAGTATCTTTTTTGATAAATATAATAAATTAATATTAATAAACACTGGGCAAATTGTACGATTTGATCTAACAACAATATAAACAAATAATTTACGTGTGATATGAGTGTATGAATTATTACCTATTGTATCTTCACATAGTATAAACATAATTGCTTTCGCTGTATTCTCGCTTTCATCAATAGGAAGAGTAATTAATTTAAGAAGTTTTTCCGAACAGATACATACGACTTAAGAATATAATACTTACTCATTTCTAAAAGGCCGGTAAAGCAAGACTCCTAAAAGTGTAGTTGTTTCAGATTTTAGATCACATACCATAAGGTGAGCCTCCTCTCCTTTTGCTCCACCGATTAAACTGGATACGCCTTTCAAGGCAAATTCTTAGGTAGACGGTGTCGCTTGCATTTACTCAGAGAAATACAGAGATGTAACTCTTACCGATCAAATAAAATCACTCCAGAGGTCATAATGTCGAATACAAAGGATATTGTGCTATTTTATCGTGTCGAATACATAAGGATGACGAAAAGTATGACTGTCGATCGACGAAAAGTGCTAATAGTGTAATAATTTGAAGGTAGTTTATTACAACTGGTTAATTTTAATCGAACATATTATGTTGAATTTATAGATAATTGAAATAGTCTAACAAAAGTGATGACCTTAAAAGTAGAAAAACCACACAACATTTACATAGACAGAGTTTTGTACTAAAATTGAACGTTATGTATAATAGGTATATAGTTATAATAGATATTCATAATTTAATTAGAAATAAGATAAAAATGTATTAAATTATTATGTACTATTGCATGCTAAATAGACAAATATGCAAACTACCTATTATAACCCTAATAACTTCATGTACCTACCATATTTGATACAATTAATTATGATTGATTGAGGTATTCCGTCACCAATACAGGTCCCGTCCTTAGTTATAAGATGCCCCGCAATGTATATCTTCCAGATAAGTACCGATTGAGTACAAAATCAGCTCTTTTCCTCAAAAAACTACGTTTAATGCATAAATTGCATTAAAATCTGTTTATCCGTTCGGGAGTAGTAATCGTTGACGTCAAATCGACTCCAGAGGACATTCCTTATGTATTCCACACGATAAAATAGCACAATATGGCATATTTCAATTTTTTACGATGTAATATATCTATAAGCGTGTGACATTTACATACAATTCGCTCATATGAGCAGCTACGCATTTTGCACCCAACACCGTGTCTATTAGTATTTGTGTGGTCTGTGGTTTACCCAGTTGTGGTTTACCAGAAAAAATAATAAAATATGAAATTTAAAATAAAATCCTGAATCGCGATATCACAATTATTTATCTTTTACACGGTATATACAGGTTTTAACACTTCTCAATTGGACTTCGGTCCCCAGGCGGCACACCTTGCCTGGCTGGGAAGATCATAGTCACAGCGCAGACAGGATTATCATTCCGTCAAAGTGCAGAGAGCTCGCCGTTCTACAGATCCCGCTACAATAGCTACAACATTCAAATTTTAACTGCAAAACCTAAAACCACTAGTTTCATTTACCGAAACTTCACCTAGTCCAGCTGCTGTACCTGCCTTGCCGGCCCTCCAGCTTTGCTGTATCGACCGCCAACAGTAAGATTTTCTGAAAACAACCTCTAGGAGTCAATTTGCTAGCGCACGCCGTCCTGCCGCTAGGATCGCCTAGTGGTACCGTCGGCATCCGCTCCAGTGGTGACCCTCGACAAAACAACACGCATCAGCCTTCAAACCATCAGCGTTTAATATACCCCCACTCCGCTCCCAATAGCAGCAGCCAGCTTCACAAGCTACGCCTCATCCACGCTTTCCGGAATCCACTTCGAACTACCCACGTTCACTGGATCTCCATCCAGCAACACTATCCCGCTCGTTCCGACTCATAGCGTACCACAGCGGAGGCGCCCTCGTCCCGACTCACCGAGGACCACGCATATTCTGCTCGTCTCGACTCACCGCAGACTCGAGCACTCAAGGCACACACGCTTAACTGGCACAACGAGATCTACCTTCGGTCTTGGGGGAAAGTACTGTAGCGGTTCAAGCAATCTACAAACGCTACCAGAAAAAATAAAAAATGAAAAAAAATGAAAATTCAAAATAAAATCCTGAATCGCGATATCTCAATTATTTATCTTGTACACACTATATACAGGTTTTAACACTTCTCAAATGGACTTCGGTGCCCAGGCAGCACACCTTGCCTGGCTGGGAAGATCTTCCTTTTCCCCTTCCTTGTCATTGTGTGACGTCATCAACCTCCACAGTTATGACGTCACCTGACAATAGTTGGTTCGTTGGTTCTATCACATTATGACCCTTCAGCGGTTTGGACCAGCGGCGCCACAGACCAAACCAAGTCATCCAAAGTTGTTAATAGAAAAACATATTAGCTTTATAACATCAATCTAGTATACATCGCAGATAGTTTGGCCTACTGTGAATCATATTTCTTGTGTAATGAAAACAATATTAGTCACGTTAATTTATCGGTTGCTCATTAAGATTTTTATATTGCGTAATCTCTGTTTAGTATGACTATTGGAACGCAACAAACAAAATAATGATTCGTCATTATTAAAAACACAAAAAATACACTTTATTGCGTGTTCGTAATACAGAAATGAGAAGGAGATTGGGGTTGAAAGAACGTATCGGTGGGAAAATTAAAAAGTGCATGTTCCATTGGTTCTAGATTTGTAGATGAAATAACAAATAATATAGTAGGGGAGCCCAAGAGGGGATTGTTATGCCCAACTGGGACAGAAAAAAAAAACAAAATTCCGATAACTTCGGGTTGTGGAAATTGTCAGATTATATTTTTTCGTTATTTTTACATAAAAAAATTATGTAAGAATAACGAAAAAAACTACTTGTATTGTATATTTGTGGGGGGTACTTAAGAGGAGGGGGTCAATTGAGATAAAAACTATGATTTCTTTTAAATTGGACCTAACAGTAGATATCTACAAAATTTCATTGAAATCGGTTCAATCGGTTTGGGAGTTAATCGCGGACAAACAATGCGACACGCAATTTATATATTATAATGTTACGATAATTCCTTTTCCGTCTTTTACAATTGTTAAACTGGCTGATTATTTATCTACAACAACTGTATAAGGACCTGTATACGAGGAATTAAGTTTTGACCCTTTTTCATATTTTAAATACAATTAGCATGTACTCGTACGTGTATAAATGTAATAAACACACACACAACTTGTGTCAGTACCGGGTGATGCAGTGACTACTAGAAGTCTACCAGAGTTCTGCAGCGTCTCGCCCAGGTTACGGTCCCATCGCCTAATCTATTCTTGCCACAATAGTGCCAATTCTAGACACTGTCGTATTCCGGTTTGGAGGGTGAAGTACTTGGTAAATTTATGATTGTGGCATAATCAACCACACGGATAGCAACGCGCCATTAACTTCTTTGGTGTCCATAGGCGATGATTCTCTTTCAATCAGGTGAACCATCTGCTTGTTTGCTATTTTATGATATAAGAAAACACAGTTAAAGCTACTTATTGTAATACTTGTCATTTAGTACTATAATTGCCTAATTAACGTAATACTCGTATATTCGTAACGTCTCTTGACATTAAAATAAATTTATTATGCAATTCTTGACCTTTCATTATGATATAAATGTTAAGACACATATGGCTAAAGTTCAATAAGTTGAATTTGGTTTTTTTTATCATAATAATAGAAATAGATAGCCAACAAGCAGATGGGTCTCCTGATGGACAGAGTCAACCATTGCCTATAGACAGCAAAGATGTTAATGGTGCGTTGCTATTTCGTGGCGAGGTCGAATGCAACATGCATAAGTTTACCGGCTACCTTACTCTCCAGACCAGAACACGACAGGGACAAGCACTGACGCTATTGCGGCAGGAATAGGTAACACGGTGGTACCAGACTCGTGCGAGACAATGCAGAACTCTACCATCTAATAGCCATGATGGTAGTGAGTCGCATAGCCAGTCGTTGGTCTTTTACCACCTGCCTGGCAGAATGGCAATTGACCTATTCTTCAAAGGAGCCCAGAACCAACACAGCATGGTTACGAACTATTTACATTTTTAGCGAATGGGCGACGGTTAACACTTTTCGTCAGAAGAGCCGTCTGCTTAAAAAAATCACTTCTTGGATTTTAAATTTGGCACAGTTTTATTTGTTAGAAGACGTGTAAGTTGTAGGCATGGAAATTATTGTTAAATTAGATTAACTGTTATGTTGTTAAATGTAATTAATATTTAACAGTTATTTATTTACGTTATATTATATCAGTTACGTTATATTATATAAGTAGCCTATATGTATAAAAAGTAGTATAAGCAGTTAAAACGTGAAGCTATCCAGCTAGCGCAGCAAATAAAACGTTTTCTCACACTGTTAATGATATATTTAATTTGTAGTTTAACAGTATTCGATAATATAAATAACAGTTGTTAATTGTTAAAAAAATTTAGTGATCCATGCCTAGTAAGTTGCAAGTTATTTCCTGGTGTTACGTTATATTATATCAGCAGCCTATATTTATAAAAAGTAGTATAAGCAGTTAAAACGTGAAGCTATCCAGCTAGCGACCAAAAAAAACGTTCTCTCACACTGTTAATGATATATTTAATTTGTAGTTTAACAGTATTCGATAATATAAATAACAGTTGTTAATTGTTAAAAAAATTTAGTGATCCATGCCTAGTAAGTTGCAAGTTATTTCCTGGTGTAAAAATGACTTAACATCATACCAATGTTATGTCGTAGCGAATGGTTCTTATACCCTATATAAACAATGATGATTAATAGACTTTTTTATGATTCCTTGTTGCCCGCGACTTTGCTGGCGTAAATTTATACTTTTATAGTTGCAAGATTGGTTACCAATTCCTTTTGTGTTTATTTAATACTAGCTGACCCACGCAGGTTCGCCCGGGAGTAGATTAACATGTCGTCGATATAGTTTTTCGAACAAATTTCATCCCGTATTTCAGTCCCTTAGGGGTTGATAGTTGTAAAAAAATTAGCCTATGTTTGTTCCCGAATCTTCAACTATGCCCATGCCAAATTGCATGAAAATCGGTCCAGCGGTTTAGCTGTGAAAGCGTAACAAACAAACAGACGTAGTATGGATTTTAAAGCATAAGATTTTTCATATTTTATCATATTTATGTTTATGTTTGTATTTATATTTTCTAAATAAAATTAATGTGGAGTCAAGTATATGTTACAAATCGTTCATATTTTTATATCATAAGATAGCAAACAAGCAGATGGCTCTCCTGATTGAAAGAGACAAGCATCGCCTAGAAGTTAATGGCGCGTCGCGTTGCTGTCTGTGTGGTATAATCAACCCGGATTATGCCACATGTAAGTTTACCAAGTACTTCACCCTCCAAATCGGAATACGACAGTGTCTAGCATTGGCACTATTATGGCAAGAATAGGTAAGGCGGTGGGACCGTAAACCTGGGCTAGACGTTGCAGAACTCCAAAGATGTTAATAGTGCGTTGGATTTTTTATATCATAAGATTGCAAAAAAGCAAATGGCTCTCCTGATGGAAAGAGACACCATCGTTTATAAACACCTGAGATGTAATTGGTGCGTTGCTTACCATGTGGCGGTTGCATCGGTTGCATTTTACGAATTGTCTGGCAGAACGGCAGTTGGTCAATTCTTCAAAGGAGCCCGGACCAGGCCCGTTGGTATCCAATCTAATCTAATCTGTAAAAAAAGATTCACCTACCTGCTATATTAATAAGCATACATTGTAAAGTTTTAAAGTTCGCTATTTAAAATGCAATTTCAATAAATTTGCCATTCAAAGCTTAATAAAAATACGACTGTAGAATAATTTAATCCAGACTTTCGCCTGCACAACTGGAAAACATTATTGATGAATGAGCGGCTAACTTAACTTTAAAACAGTATTTTTTTGATTTTTTTGATTTTGATGTGTGTGTGTGTGTGTGTATCTTTCTTCTAACTTTTTCATTTGTATGAAATTTTATTCGTACAAATCAAAAAGTTTTACACCCTTGAAAGACATCTGTTTGTAGCTGGATCTCTTTGATTAGACGTACCAAATGCTGGGTTAAAATATTTTCACCTATTATGGAATGACCTTATATAAACTGTTACATACGTAATAAACACCCAAACCCAGAAATATGTGTAATGTGCTCACCACACAAATGTTTGTCCCTGTCGGGAATCGAACCCGAGTTCCATAGTTTCGTAATTAAAAACGCTAAGTAAAAACGCTAACCACTCGACCGACGGGGCGGTCATATAATAAATAACATTTCATTATAGGCATTGTCCACTTAATTTCAACTGTGAAACGTCAACCTAGCTAAATCTTTAATTAATCTAACACTTAGATAATTAAGTCCCGTACAATACTTGAGTATCGTACGATTTCGTGATTATATCATGTAAAATGGCGTAATATTTTATGAGATTACATAATTTATAATTCGAACCAAGTAAAGCATATGATTTGACCAAGTGAAGCGTTTTTTCTCCGATTAGTCCAAGCCATTGAAGAATAGACCATCTGCCACTCTGCCAGGCAAATTGTAAAAGTCAAACGATTGTCTAAACGTGTCGCTATTATCTTGATTACTAAGTTGCAGAGTAACGTAACGTTCCGCCAGGGTTTGGTACTACCATCTTACCTATTTCTGCTGCAATAGCGTCAATGTTTGTCACTGTCATATTCCGGTTTAGAAGGTAAGATAGCTGACGAACTTGTATTTATGGAATTAACATTCCGCCACACGGATAGCAAGGCCATTTACATCTTTGGCGTCTATCGGCGATGATGTCACTTTCACCAGGAGAGCCGGCTGCTTAATCTTATAATATAAAAAGTTATCTATATCAAGTTGCCTTTTACCATCAATGGGCATGGTGGGCATTAGCTTGTTGGCTATTCTCTGCTAGTATAAATCATCAGTATAAATATACTACATTTTATTTAGTTTATCAAATACGTTAAGTTTTATAGAAAGAACAGAAGTTGCTACACCGCAAGTTGATCCTCTATTTACAATTGCGAAAATACCGCCAGGCGTATCACCTAACATTCACAATCCGCCAGCGACCAGCGATGGCTGTTTAACGTAACGAAAAATCGTCAAAAACGTCACCAATTGCTTACTTGTCATTGGATGGACTTTTTGAGATGTCACAGCATCAACAATAATCAAGCGGCAACGACTGCCACTAATAGTAGGGGAGCCCAAGATGCTAAATGGGTCTTAGGGACCTATTGGATTTTGTAGATTAAATTATAGAAAAAAATAAAAGGTCATATAAAGTTTTTCAATTCAATAGTGGGAAAGAAAACTACAGATAAAAAAATGATTAAAAAAAATATTTACCATGGTAACACTAAATCGCGTCAGATTAAGGTATGGCGGGTTAATTTGCACCTAAAGAAAATCTGCCGATTCGAGTGTAACGTAAGGAAATGGGAGAGTCACAAAGTTGCAGAGAAAACGTTGTTTTGACATTCTCGAGCGCGTCTGAATTCTTTTTTATTATATAGGATATGACGTAAGAATAAAGAAAAAAAATAATCTGACAATTTCTACAAGCCGAAGTTATCTTAATTTTGTTTTTTTCTACCCTAGTTACCCCCCTCTATAAAAATGACTTATATTTGGTGGAGAGCCTCAACAGTATGCGATGTATCTTCTCTATATTAATCTGACGCGCTCGAGTTAATACCAAAATCCCCTCTTGGGCTCCCTTACTATATTATACAAAGCTATTGTTACGATAATTGCATTGCAATTTACGTGATAACCGCACTGTTTGGTTTCGGCACGTTTAAATCACGTGCGCATATTTTACGTGTCACTACTTCACTACTATCGTGACTTTGACATGGCGGTCTGTGTTCTCTCATCCGATGTAGTAGTAGTAAAAGCGTTACTTAACCGATACCTGCCACCATAACAACTCTACTCATCACTGTCGCTTTTCAAGCTCCAGCTTGAAAACATATGTAAATGCCTGTAAAACGTTACGTCCTTGCATATGCTCTGAGTACAATTAGGATAGTATTATTGTAATATTTTTTTGTTAAGACATCATTAAGCGGGTATTAGGAAATAAAAAAAAAACATCTTGTAGCTCTTAGAAACCAATACCTTCCAAGAATTAAATGTATTTTTACTGCCAAACAAAATTACCGCCACGATTTACGACAACAATTCTACATTTGCAGTATTACGACTTTACAAAAGACCGTATTCCACGCTGGTATCAAATCGTTTGAGGTTCAAACCTTAGAATATGTATTACAATAGAATGCATGTCCGAATACAAAGAACACGGGCACGCGTGATAAACTAAAAGTGCCGCATGTCTGCAAGATTGCAGTTTAGATGCACTTTTTGTAATGTTGACAAAAGTGCATTTAAACTGCCTACTGATTGTACCTATAGTTTGTTTGCAGTCGGGGTGCAGTTAAAATTACTGAACAGTGCACACTGAATTTGCAATCAAGTTAGTGGCATATTTATAATCCAGTTTAAACAACTGCCACAGCAGTAGTCACAGAATACTGCAGACTAACAAAAGTCAATGTACATTTAAGTAATATTCGAGCAACGCACACATATACACCACTCACGGACGCGATATTTCGGAATGACTTGGGTCAGTTTGTTCCGAACCATTTCGAGATATCGCGTCTATGAGAGATGTCGTACTCCATTGAAAATAATGTTACATGAGCTTTACATTTTTTAGAGGACGCAATTTTATTTTTGGGACATGTGTGGGGGTCAATAGAAGCTTAACCCCAACTTTGTGGCGTTGCCGCCCTTGTCCCTCGACCGCCATCTTGAAAAAAAGAGGGGTGCAAACACCTTTTTCGCGATATCTCGGAAACTATGCGTCTTACAAAAAATTCGTAAAGACATAATTTGTAGCAAATCGCTTTGCCTGCAAATATGTTCATATAACTTTTTGCCCTAAATTTATGCGATTATGCTTACCACATATTTCAGACAGTACCAGAACAATCTAATCATGATTTGTCATTTTTAATTTTTTTCGATTTTTTTTCCGATTTTATCCTTCCACATTTGCATTGTGAATATGTAAGTCTTGTCAACCTTTTACTTCCATTCATCCTTAATTCTACATAACAACGGAATAATATTATGTCCTTTCTAATTTTTAAACCGAAATTATTTTTCAATCCAAAACTCCTTCACTGTAATTATTGTGGATGCGATCCGCACTAGTCCTAAAAACACATTTTTTTAATGTGAATGTCATCTCCATCGTGTTAGCCGTACTTTTATTTCATTACTGACATACCCAATTTCCTTATTGGACATGAGCATCACTTTTAATATATGTAAATTGATCTGGCGTTCTCATATTTCCAGACATTCTTTAAGGACTTAATGTATTCAAAAGAGATTTATTAATCAATTATGTTATTGTATTGAAGCAAATACTATGTATACACGTCATGTAAGCTCAAAATAAGAAAGTTCGATATAATTTCACTTGAAAAGAGACGTGAATGGCTTGAAATTAATTTATTTCGTAAATTAATAAAAAACAAATAGAGTATCCCAAACTATTGAGAAAATGTAGTTTTGGAGTACGGAGAAAATTCTACGTAATTCTATCACTATTTTAGCTCTTCCTTTACGAAGAATGATGTGTTGTGCAAATTCTCCTGTCCCACGCATTTCCAAGTTAGTATATTCCTTTTAAGTCTGATTTAACATATTTCATATAATTGTTAACTTTAGTTTGTTTCTCTCTCACTTTTCTCGTATGATGTTGTAGGTAATTTCTGCATTTATCTGTAAGTAGATATACAGTTTGTTTTAAATTATTGTCTTTAGCTTTATTAACTGTAATTTTGTAACAACTGTTGGTGAACCAAGTGAATATATAAATAAAATATCAGTGGCATATCGTCAATATCTGCAAGTTCGTCCACTTGTTTCAACACTTTATCATAAACCAGAACTTTCACAATATTGCTAGTTAAAATACTATGAACGGTGTTTTATTAAGCAAGTAAAAAGCTGTTAAAACCATATTTAAGCAAGTAATTTACCATAATCAATGGGTAAATTATAATCAGAAACAACAAAAATTTATAAGTTTTAATAGAGCCTTTTGCTAACAAGCTTTTAAGATGCGCTCGCTACTGACATGCACTCTAAGGCTGAATCTCTCCCGGCTGGTTTACCGTGACAGGTAGCTGTTCCAAGCATGCCGGCGGGATTCCCGGGGACTCCCGTAAAGCGACTGAAAATTCCAACAACAAATGAATGTTTGGCGCCATTTGTTGACTCGTTTAAATGTTTATGCTCTGCCAAAATGGAAATTTAAATATTTTGACTAATTTTAAACGTTTTTATATCTTAAGATAGGAAACGAGCATATGGCTCTCCTGATAGAAAAAGACAAACCATCGCCTATAGACAACAAAGATATAAATCACACAGTCACATGCATAAGTCCGGCTACCTTACCCTTCAAACCGAAACAAAACCATGACAAGCATTGATTGATTCCAAAACGGAACGAGACAGTGACAAATATTGACCACACCCCAATCATCGAAACGGATATCTCCATAGCCAAAAAATCCAAATGTTAGATACATTGGAATTTTTGACGATTTTTATATAATTTTTCGTTTTCGCATTCGTTTTTCAATGTTATTGATTTTAATGATATTTTAACAAGCTTTGTATCTATATAGATTATATGTTTGTAAATTATCAAATTCAATTTTAAAACCATTTAGGCACTTTCCACGGGTTAACAATATTAGCTACTACCGGAGTGGAACGAAGCCTCACAATAATACAATCGACACTTCTGTAACAAAATGAAAGACTTAATTTTCTATATATTTTTATTATATATTTATTATAATGGATAAACTGACATAACGAGAATTTTTTTTTTTCACATATATATACAATGATTTAATTAACGTCTTTTGTACTTGTTTGATAAAATGCTAAGGTATTCCTTGGAGAAACACAGGTGGCTGACTCTGCGAGCATTACTTGCGGGAATATAAACACAAATAATCACACAGGCAAAAAATATTGACACATTTATTGCAATATTACGTGCCAAAATAAAGTTTAAAATTAAAAACTTATATACGACCTCATAAAATATACCGTATATTCATCAGGAGTTAATCCCATGTTGACATTAGGAAGTATAAATATCATCAAAATATTGCTAAGCCAAAAATGTATCAACTTTAAGTGCTAATTTTATATGAGCACATTAACACGCCCAAAGCACCAGTTCAGAAAATTAAAATCACTTAATGGCTGCAATTTACGAATAAGTGGCACATTTGTTAAAATATGTACTACATAACATACTAATTTTAACTTGTGTCTTCGCTCGCGTAAAATTCGATGGGGTTTACCCATTCTAATTTTAAAAAAATATGTTATAAAATTAACTTTATGCCAGTCTACAGCCTGATCCGTCTAATGTTCTGGTCTGTACAATGATAGAGTAGTCATAACGATCATGTTTGGAACGAAATTCCTTATGGGGCGTATATATATATATATATATATATATATATATATATATATATATATATATATTAGGGTGATTCATTTGCGACAAACATTTTTTTTTTTAGGTGCTCAAGCAAAATTTTGTTCTACATATTGAAAAAAAAATTTCCACCAAGTTAGCGCTCTTAATTCGAGTTTGAAGTGCTTGCCGATTTAATTTGATTTTTTCCCATTAGAAATGCATGTAAATATTTTTATTTTTTTTCAAATTTCTAATGCTTGGACACATTTAATGATATTGGCATTCTGATTACTGAAATATATCCAGGATTCCACGCTCTTTAAATGACTTTTCGTCAATTTTAATGTCGCCTGCTTTGGTCCACTGGTACCATCTGTCAAAGTTATGTTTTCGAATAAAATGCACATTTTTTTGTTTTTACAGCGAAAATTGATTGATAGATGGAAAAAATAATACATATTTTTATAAAAAATTTGATTCTCTTCAAAAAAGGTCGTAACTTAAGTCTCTCAGACTCATAGTTTTTAACTTGCAGTAACTTTTGTAACTAAAAATGTAGAAAAATGATAAAAAAATTACAAATTATGATGTTTAAATTCAAGTTTTTGTTTCAAATTTATTTTTCTCATTACATTGTCAATTTTACTTTTTGTACTTTTATACCTGACATGTTACATATACTGACATACAGACACACATACACACACAAATAAATAAATAACATAATAAGCGGGAAACAAAAAAGTTAATACAAAATTTTAATAAATTTGTAATTTATCATAGTTTATATTTTTATTAGAAATACAACCGAAAGAAAATGAATTGTTATTTTATAAACTTTAAATGAAAGCTACTAGGAACGAGGAACTACTAGGAACGAACGAACTACTAGGAAAAATAGACCCTTTCCTGACAAATATAATCCTGGAACCTTCCAAAGTACAGTGAAATTATAAATTCGGTGAATTCCACAAAAAATATCCTATTTCATCATTTACTTGTATGCCTAAGTTCATATGAATCGAAACATTCAAACATCCAAACACCTAAATATACAATATTTCACATTTAAAATATGTGCGGGATGGCATTAATGTTAAATTCCGAAGTTTAGTCTAATCTAAATTAATGTATTCCATTTTGATTTTATCTGGTTCGGTTCCGATTACCTAATCTAAATCAGTGTAATGTAACTATTAATTGTACTTACACTCCATTACAATACGCTAATTTGAAATGTTATTTCATTTGAATTACAAATATTAAAATGCATGTTAGGGTGGAGCAAAAATCATGGTGAAGCACTAGCTGTCTCCCTTGATATCTCAAAGGCCTTTGACAGGGTCTGGCATGATAGTCTTATTGATAAGCTTCCATTGTACGGTCTGCCAACTGGTCTCTACGCTTGGATCACAGATTTGTTGTCGACGGCTGCTCGTCCGACCAAATGGCTATAAATGCCAGAGTCCCTCAGAGATCGGTTCTCTCCGCAACTCAACTCCTGCAACACATTAACGACTTGCTGAAGTCCGTTATCTGTGTGTATGCAGACGATAGCACTGTTGTGAAGAGTTACGCATGCAGCGCGCGGGCCAGTACGGAACAGATAGGGTCTTTCAGAGAGGCCATGGTCTATCGTATGAACCTGTCCTTAGAAGCAGTCTCCGATTGAGGCGATGCCAATCATGTCAAGTTCAACGCGACTAAGAGGCGTGTCTATTATCCGCTAAACGGAGTCCATTCCACATGTCTCCGTCTTTCCAGGGTGTGTCCATGGTGATAACTAACCACCTCGAGGTCCTTGCTTATTTTCAACTTTGGTTCGTACATCAAATCAAAAACCTGAATTACCTCAAAAAAACTCGGTATTCTGGCAAAGGTGTGACAATATTTCAACCCGGGACATTTGCTCAAACTCTATCAAGCACAAGTCCGTTTGCGCATTGAATACTGCTCTCACCTTTGGGATGGATCCTCCAAATACCAGCTGGAGATGCTTGAGGCGATAAAGAGGCGTGCCAAGAGGCTCATAAACCTCGCTCATCGCCGCAAAGTGGCTAGTATATCGGTTTTTTATAGGATACATTTTGGAAAGTGCGCTGCAGAACTGCACGACTTAATTCCGCCATCCCCGTTTTTCCATCGATCGTCAAGGCGCACAGATTCTAGGCATCGCCATATAGTGGACATTCCATGTACCCGGACAAAGCGGTTCGACTCAACATTCTTCATTCAAACCGCAAGGGACTGGAACATGCTTCCTGAGTCTGTGTTCCCCGACGAGTACAATCTGGGGATCTTCAAGAGAAGAGTGAACCTTCTAAGGAAGCGCGTTCCATCTTCAGAAATCAGAAGAACGTTATTAAATAAAACTTTTTACAAGTTATTTTGACATGTCAACATTTTTTAAAACTACTACCGAATCGGAAACTCGGACACACACTGAGAAGATCTGGCGGAAGAAATGCAGCGGGCTTGTCTTTTTTTCATTTTTTTTCACAATATCACAATGTTACAAAATTATAAAACATGTATATGATATTGATATGAGGAGCAATTAATCCCATGCTTGTTTGTCCTCCAAATAATCTGAGATTTTATAATACCCTTAGGCCATATCTTAGCTTACTATCAGGCGAGATCATGCCCAAGCGCTTTCCTATCGACACTAAAAAAATCTTCGCTTAGGGTGTAATTTGCAGCAAATAAACAAAATTGTTTTTTTTTTTAATTTAGAATTTTGAGGAAATTAGGCACTAATAAATCACATAATCTTCTGGGAATATTTATTTATCTTATAATCCTAAAAACATTTTAGATTTTTTTATTTAGATTGACAAATTTGACCGTCTATCTAGATATATAGATGGATAGATAAAAATACGATCGTTCTAAATTCAAATTACGTTATTTTTTGATCATTTTATTAAAATTATTACAATAATATAGTCATGTAAAAGGCGTTTGATTCATATTTTTTTATTTTAATCTTTAAAATGGGATATTTTACAATTCTATAACAATAAAAAAAACATTTTTTAAAAATAAACGAATTTTATAGTAACTATAGTATATCGTATAAGCAGATTTTCCTGACATTTGCTGTCTATAGGCGTCAAAAATATGATGATATGGAAAATTTGCTGTCTAATTAAATTTATAAAACTAATATAATATGAAACTAAAATTCAAATTTAAATTATTTATTGCAACATGTTAACAAATCAGATAAAAATGGGAAGTTCGCTTCAGCAGTACATACCTACATTAAAATTTGAACCAACTGATAAAGGAAATTTTGTATTTTTTTTAAAGTCAACTTTAGGTCTTTAGAAAAACTAAACTTTAATCATTTGTTGCAACAGGACAATAAAACTCATAATAATAGCGAAAAAAACCGGCGATACATTGTATATATTAAGATTAAGACAAATTAGTAATGCAATAATGGTGTTTCTAAGTCAATAATAAGCATTTCACAAACTAAAACTTAAATTCAAGTAACCGGGCAATAAATCTCGTAAAGATGTCGATATTGACAGTGACGATACTCGCTTCAGCAGCACATACTCGTATATTAAAATTTGAACCATCTGCTAAAAGAGAATTGATCTTTTTATTTAAGTCAATATTAGATATAAGTCTATCTCGAACTAAAAATTAAATGTAATCATTAATTGAAATATTTGTTAATACCTTTAAAGTACTCGCTTCTGTAACACAAAATATGTTTATTAAAATGTAAATAGATAGTAATCGAACAGGGAAGTTAGGTCAAACAGTAACTCTTTACAGAAGATTTACTTAGATTGTGATTGATCATTGAATGCAACGATCACCATCCGTTTCACGAAACGGCAATGCGGTGAATCGTGGTGAACCGTAAAAGCTACTGTCGATTGCAATTTTAGATTGAATAACAAACATCCAGAATTCTTAACAAAGAAGCTTTTATATTATCAGTATAATAAGAATAGTTAACTTTGTTTCAGGTAAGCGTCTTGTTTGCAGCTATTAACTTCTGCTGGACCGCATTTGTGAACAACACGAGCATTCAATATTAAAAGGTAAGTAAGTTTACGACATATGCAAAGTAAGTATAAAGTTGCTTAAGTATACAAGAAATATGCGCTAAGTATAGTATAAATATTAATTACTAAAATAACTTACATGTGGGTGTTTTTAAATTATTCAAATTAGTAAAGTTACTTTCAATCTTAATAAAAAAATTAAAAAATATACGAAATTTTGTTTCAATTTACTACTATAATACGTAGAAATATAACCTATTTTCCTCAAATAGAATTTCCCCCTGTTGGTCCAGACTCCTTTGAAGAATAGGCCAACTGCCGTTCTGCTAGGCATGTCTAAAGGCAAACGATTGGCTATGCGAGTCACTACCACCGTGGCTAGTAGGGGGTAGAGTACTGCATTGTCTCGCCCGGGTCTGGTACCACCACCTTACCTATTCCTGCCGCAATAGCGTCAGTGCTTGCCACTGTCGTTTTCCGATTTTGAAGTTTAGGTAGCCGGTAAACTTATGCATGTGGCGTTAGACCCCGCCACAAGATAGCAACGCACCAAGAGACCCACCTGATTGTTTGCTGTCTTATGATATGAAAAAAAAAAATCGTATAGTTAATAGATTCTAATAACGAACTAAGAAGCAAGAGGCGTTACATAACATAATATTATTTTTCTATACAAGAATGTAAAATCCAAAGTTGATTATTCCTATCTTTATATGAAATGTCTCTAAAATTGAAAAAAATACCTTTAGTAATCGAAAAAAATCCTTACGAGGAGTAAGGATTTTTTTCGATTACTAAAGGTCCATGCTTTCAGTCCCATTAACCAAAGTTCATTGTTTATTTATATATTTTTATAATTATAATTGTTTATCTATATATACAAAAATCAATCCCTTTTTTCCTTGGTCACGACATCACGCCTGAATGGCTGAACCAATTTCGGTATTTTTTTTTGTTGTGTTTGTAATTGTAAGGAGAAGGTTCTTATAAAAGAAAATATTAAGAAAATTGCGCGGAAAAATAGAAAATTTAAGAATACTTAACCACCATATAAAGTTTAATGCCATTTTGGTTGCGTGGAAGGACAATTCCTTAGTCTTATATAAATTACGTGTCACGTTGTTTGTCCGCTATGGATTCCTAATATGAATGGCAAAACAACGTTTGCCGGGTCAGCTAGTTTATATATAAATTAATCGACACAAACGTGAACAAAGACTCTTGAATGACCAAACGGAGCTCAATACTTCTCCTTTGTTAAAGCCCTTTTTAATATGTATATAGGCACAAGTATGTACTAAAAGTAAAAATAATTAATAATTATAATGTAATTCAATGTAATAATTTTTTTAATGCAATTTCAATTTGACATTTTCGATAATTATTCTGTTTTATTATTATTATTTTAGTTTAAATATTTTAATTTATATTATTAATTTGACTTTTAAACATTTTTCATTTTTATTTACTTAGTGATAATTATTTTTACTCATCTTTGAAATAAATAACTGTGTAATAGGCAATAGGTGTGTTAATCTATTTTTATTTTGTTTTACTTGACATTATTTATATAGCATAATTAATTATTTAATTGACATTTTTGTATCCACATGTATAGTTATAAATTAGTGCAATATAATTGTAAATTAAAATTTCCCACAAATTTGGGCAAAATTGTTAAGGCTGACAACACCTTTGAGCGATATTTAAGCTTACCCTTTAAAATCAATATTTACGTTTGTTTATATTCCACAACAGTCAATAATAATCAGTTAAGTATATTATATCTTGAAGATGCTTTAAAAAGTGAAACCGGTCGAGTAATATATTAAAAAAGTGAAATTTATGTACAAGTGGAATAGTAAAAGTATCTAATAACAATGGAATTTCACCAAGTGCCGACGATGGAAAGTATAGAATACATTGTTTATAAGATCGACAAATCAATTTTTTTTTATTAATATACCGGAATATACTGAAACTCGACTTGTTTGTGGTAAAGATCATTTAAAAACATTTTTACTAGAAAGTGGTTTAATGGCAACTTTAATAATATAATCAATCCACTTTTTATTATTTATTCATATAACCAAGTATTTGGAAATGTGTGTATTTTTAGTTTTAATTTCTTATATGCTAAAAAATGTAAATGATGATTACATTATTTAGATTTTAACCCAGCATTCAGTACGTCTAGTCAAAGATATCCAGCTAAAAACAGATGTCATTCAACGGTTTAAAACTTTTTGATTTGTACGAATAAAATTTCGTATATGAATAAAATTTCATACAAATCAAAAAGTTTTAAACCCTGGAATGACATATGTTTTTAGCTGGTTATCTGTGGTTAGACGTACCGAATGCTGGGTTAAAATATTTTCACCTATTATGGAATGAACTTATATACTAATTACTTGTATTGAATATTTTGGTGGGGTACATGAGAGGGGGGAGGCGGGTTAATTGAGATAAAAACTATCCTATCTTTTAATTTGGTCCAAACAAATGATATCTCCAAAAAATCGTTGAAATCCATTCAGTAGTTTAGGAATCCATAGCAGACAAACAACGTTACGGACAAACGGTCCGCGTGGAAAAATATCGAAAATAGTTGCCCTATCACATCAGCTACCTGCCAGTGAAAGTCCCGTCAAAATCGGTCCAGCCGTTCCAGAAATTAGCCGGAACAAACAGAAAGACAGACAGACAAAAATTGTAAAAAATGTTGTTTCGGTATA
This sequence comes from Apodemia mormo, assembly GCA_036924255.1. Taxonomy (NCBI): domain Eukaryota; kingdom Metazoa; phylum Arthropoda; class Insecta; order Lepidoptera; family Riodinidae; genus Apodemia; species Apodemia mormo. The sequence continues at coordinate 20,083,340 of JAUPFN010000016.1, forward strand.
TGTACTACTAGCGACCTGCCCGCGGTTTCACCCGAGCAGCTTTTGTTCCCGTGGGAATATCGGAAAGGTTTATACACTTAAACCTTTCTGAAAAATCAATCTATCTATTAAAAAAAACCGCATCAAAATCCGTTGCGTAATTTTAAAGATTTAAGCATACATAGGGACATAGGGACAGACAGAGAAAGCGACTTAGTATTCGAGCGATCGAAGCGACGAAAGTTAGACTTGACATTCTTGACAAATCGGCAAAATCTCTTCTTTCTGAGTCGACTTATGTTTCATTTCCTAAGCGGGTGAGTATATCATACCCTAAAGACAGGACACCTCTTACTATTATGACTTACCTCTAAGTTTTTTAATTTATCAAAACATTTATATTACGGTGTCAATGGCGTCAAAAGTGTGTAGTACTTAAATATGTATGTATGTATAAACATAAACTTTTAAATAGCAGTGAAATGTGATAAAACAAAAGAACATCACAATATGAAACTTTTTCATTTATTTACCGCTATGAAAGAATAAGATTTATGTGCCACGGTTTGATTTGTTTTTGAAACTACTTTACTGAAACACGGACAAAAGTGAATAATGGTCGACCTAAATTCGATATAAGTTCCTGCATACTAACAGAATCAAATACGCTTTGCGGGTCAGATATGAGTGGCAATCTAACTGCGGCTTAAGAGCATAACACACTTATATAGAGTGTGCACTTGCTGTCTTGAACATTAGCCTGTATTTATCATCACTGTACCGGAAAATTCAAGCAAAAGAGCCAGATTTGAATTCAGTCATAGGATCTTTTATTGTAGGTACTTCATTTACATGTAAAATAGCTCCCAGACCCTTGTTATTTAAAAAAATATGACAAGGATGCCTCTTATTATGCAGAATGACGGAATTGGGGCTAGAAAAGCTTTGTCAGCCAATACCAGTATAATACATCGCGTTTTATTGTGTTTCATAATATTGTATCACTCTATCAAGTATCGGTATAATTTGTCACTGTTTATTTATGTAGGTTGTAAGAATATTAAGAGTAATTACCAAAAAAAGATAAAATATATGTAAATTACTTTAGTCATGAATTCAGCAAAATATGCACGATGAATAGAACAAATAAACAAGAATATAGTATTCTTTATTTAAAAATATATTAGATTTGAAAAATTAAACAGGTAACAAATAAATTGAATGAAAATTACCTGTATGTAACATAAAGGATCTTTTGCGAGGTAGGCAGAGTGAACTGAATACCAACAGACGGCCCGATTTACCACGATTTGACGGTTTATTGGTTGGGGTGCTGGGTAGGGATCATCTTCCTTGCATTTTACCGACTTCATTACGATTATCAGCTGTTTCTCGAGACAACAGAGACTGCCAGTTTTCTGTACTCATATTATAAGGCATAGGTGTGTTATAACACCACCATCAGACTCTGATCTGTTTGTAAAGCCTAGAAAAGTCTCTATAACACTTTTTCGAACCGAAGATCGAATCTGGTCCCTCATGATCTGCCATGTGAAAAAATAAATATAATTTACACAAAATGTCTTCTATCCTAACAATTATTAAAGATTAATTATAAAAATCAACCATAAACTATTTAAAGTTTTGTAGTAATTATTATAATTTATAATGTTTATTTATGTAAGCTTACAGATTATTAGATATTTGATAATATGTATATAGGTTTGTATCTTAAATTAATTATAAAATAATACTGTAACCATTGGTTTGAAATTTTATAATGAAAAACAACGTGTGTTTGTACTTATGTACGCACGTAAGAAGCTATACCTCTTTGGTGTATCAAGATAAAAAAAATAATTTTATCTTTTGCGTTATCATATATTATCATATATTTTATTGTTTTATTATGACCCTTTATCAAGTTAAATAAATTTTATTTAAATATCATCAAAGAATTATTTGTACGTAATTAAAAAATGGACAAACTTTTTTGATAAAAATAAAATGTTGACTAGCTAATTTCATGATGTCGGTTTTTCGTGACGGTGTGACAAAAAATTTACCTTTATCATTTTTCCCTAATGCGACGAAATAAGTATAATTTCAATAAATATTTTATTTTATCAGAAAGGTATCAATGGAGGAAGTACCAATGAAGCGAACTGCTTCCGATTGCAGAAACAAAACAGGTAAGCCGCACTCCACGGTGATATACCCTCTAATATCGCGGGTGTTAACATCCATTATTGGAACGTCACATGAAAATTTTATCAACGTCACTAGGCTTTGAGAGCATTCGGAAATCCGTTCCGGCTTTATAATGCTGCAGACGTGACGTTCCGTTTTGTAAAACCCATCCCATAGAATGTAGACAACTAGGGCTGTCGGGACTTTATTGCCAACGCTCAATTGCTTCCCTAGGAAATATTGAGGGACAATGCCTTTTGAAATGTCGTGTTTATTGATATAGCTTTTACTGATGGCTTTATTTCGATTAGATTTAGTTGATACGTGCCCCGATTCAAGAAATATTTATTTTCTTATAATATCAGTTTAAAATTGTATTCTGATGTTACATACATATATTTTTTTTAAATCCATTCTGTACACACAATACAATGCTATAACTCTTTGTTGTACATCAAAACATATGACAAATTACATATAAGTCGCAAAAGTAATTTGATACATGTAATATACATTACACACAAACGCGGTCTTATCGTTAAAAAGCGATCCCTCATCCAATAGTAATGCGTCAACAATTTTTTTTGGAATATGATACTTATCGTTGAACTAGTTCTCTAGGATTTTGTTTGGCTAATTTTAAGGTATTTAATTTTAGAAAATATTTTTTTATAAAATCAGTGTATAATATTTTTTATAAAAGCGTTCTGTTTATTGCAGATAAAGTTTTTATTGTTGTTTTTATTTAGTTACTAGCTGTTACTAGTGATTTTGTTCGATTGACCAAAACTCATTATATACATTTGTTCAATTGGGTTAGAAGTTAGCGTATGTCATTTGTGGATAGTGTAGCTTTCTAGTGGTAAATTAATTTTTAGGTCAGTTCGGTAGTTTTTAAGTTTATTTATAAACATATAAAAATACATATGGAATTTATTTGTTGCCAATTTGAAGTTTAATTCTAATAAAAATATTAGCATATTGCCTAAGAATAGAATTCAATTAAGAAAGTACCTTTTAGTAGTGACATAAGTTTTCAAAAGATAATGCAAAACACGTCCCATATATGTGTAGACAACTAGAGTTTTGGGAATTATTTGCTAACGCTCATATGTTTCCCTAAAGAATATTAAGAGATTACCTTTCAATAGTGTTATTAAGAAACTTAAGTATGTAATATGCGCATAAATTAGCACTTTTTATTGCCACTATTATGTGTAAGTAGCAATACAATATGATGAGGAAAGAGACAGAATGAGCGTTGATTTACATTTACGATCAAACTTGTTTAAGGCCGATATAGTGTTTACCGATGGCTTATTTAAATAAAATTATTTTTCTTAAATTAAAAAAAAAACTGTTGTTTTGCTTCTGATTTTGTTTTCTTTTTGTTTTACAAGATTTTAGGCAATTAATATAATAATCTTCTGTCTTCAAATTTGTTTTCTTTTTTCAATTTGTTGTTTATATTTGTATTTTTTAATTTTTATCTTTAATTATAATAATAATACAGGACAAATTACGCAAATCGATCTAAAGTAAGCAAATTATTTGCTTGTTTTATGGGTGTTGGTCAACGATACTAATACATAGAAATACATAAAAACAAGTTTTACTACTGTTGTTTTATTATTTTATTTTTTCAAACATAAATGCAATATATTATTAAGTCAAGATATTTTGTCATTCTGAAATACTTATTTGTCATCTGTTAAATATGCAGTACATATTTAAGAGAATATTGTTATTGCCTATAAATGAGGCGAAACTTAGACCATAATTATAATTGTATTTTTTGTTTTGCGTGTATTTAGTGTATGTCTTATAGCTATCGTATTCAAATACGTGATTTCTAACGATTTGTCAACCCTAACTGGTCGGCTGACGATGGATTGTTGGACCTCTTTGTGGGCCACAATGAGGAATAAAAACACATCGCCTTTGTTCAGCCGGGACTATTACTGTGACTCGCTCTTCAGTCATATCAATCCGCGAGCTCGTTTACTGTGTACGAATGGAAAAAATCATCTTCGTTTCAAACATTTATGCGAGAATTTAAATATTTAGTAAAGGATTTTCGAAAAGTAAAAGTCGTGCGAATAGATATCCCAAATATTTTATGGTATAGGATACATAATTTAAATAATTTTACCTAATAAAATAAATTGGAAATGAATTCATTTTTAAGGAAAGAAAAAATATACCTGTGTGTTGTGGAACACTCGGTTAGAACTAAGTTTTTTTCTTTCCACCCTATCTCCCCGCTCTCCTGTCTCTCCCTCTTTCCGCCTGTTTCGGCCTATTTCCGTCTTTTTCTGCCGCTTTCTGCCCCATTTCGCCTTTTCCCCTTGTTTAAACTTGTTTCTACAACTTTCCGCCTGTTTCCTCCTATTTCTGCCTTTTTCCACCATTTCTAACCCTTTTCCCCTTTCCCAGGCTTTTCCTCTTCTTCTTGCCTTTCCGCCTTTTTCCTTCACTGCGTGTGAGTGGGCAGCCACAAAATACTCGTGACGGAAACTCTTGGCAGAACACACACTTCTTACACTTTATTTAGCCTCGCCCCACTCCAGGAATAGGTAAAGCGGTGGTTCGAGAACCCAGGCGAGACACGCACAGCCAATTGTTCGCCTTTTACGAAACACGTCGCAGAATAGCAAGTGGTCTTTTCTTCAAAGGGGGCCCGGACCCAACGCCTATAGACGCCAAAGATGTTAATGGTGCGTTTATATCTTGTGGCGAGGTCTAATGCCACATGCATAAGTTTACCCGCTACCTTACCCTCCAAACCGGAACACAACAGTGACTAGCACTGGCGCTATTGCGGCAGGAATAAGTATGGTGGTGGTACCAGACCCGGTCGAGCCGATGCAGAACTCTACCACCTAGTAGTCACGATGGTAGTGACACGCATAACCTCTCGGTCGCCTTTTACGACCTGCCTGGAAGAACGGCAGTTGGCTTATTCTTCAAAGGAGCCCGGGACCAACACAGGGAACGATAAATGCAGATGTGACCGGCTATTTTCGGCTATTTTCGCATACATTCCAGATTACGTTGTGCTTTAGCGCGCATATAACTTCGGGACGATAGACGCAAGTGCGTCCCCAGCATTTAGACAGTATATTTCCTGGTTTGGTCCCATTCTCTATCCAGATAATGGTAGATTGAAAATTGGTTGTTGCTGTTTTACTGCGCTTAAATTATACATAACAAGCAATAATAATTAATGACATTAACATTGAACTACAACAAGCGATTAAATCCAAGGACTGTGAACTATGACACTAATTAAAATGTACTAATACCGTGTTTAGTTTCAAATAATTAAAAGGGTATATTTATTATAGTTTAAAGCAGGGATACCAAACCTGGGATTAATTGCCCCCGTGGGGTTAAAAATAGCTATTTTAGGGGGGTAACAGAGTTGGTATCAAGAACAAAAATTTGTAGAGAGTAAAATTTAAAACATTATTAATCATAACAACATCTAACTAATTTTAACTTTGTATGTGTTTTTAGCACGTATCCCTTGCTTGTGAAAACTTAGTAAAAATCAACAGAATTAATCACAAACCAAAGAAAAACTTCACTACATTGAACCAGTCGGCAGTAGCTCAGTTGGTAGAGCACGCCTGCCAGAGGAAAAGTCGCAGGTTAAAATTCTTTCGTGTCGGAATTTTTCTTTTTTAAGTTTTTCATTTTATCTTATATTAATTCACAGTAGTCTGTAGTTCTCAAAATTTAGTGGGTTAAAGGTATGTATGTGGTTATAATATATATATATATATATATATATATATATATATATATATATATATATATATATATATATATATATATATATATATATATATATATATATATATATATATATATAATACTAGCTGTTGCCAGCGACTTTGTCCACGCGGACTTCGTTTACTCCGCACTGCTCCTCCCCCGTAGGTGATAGCGTGATAATATGTAGGTATTATGTTGACCCGACCTGTTAGTAATAATATTCATGCAAAATTTGAAGTAAATCCATGCAGTACTTTTTGAGTTTACCCCGTACATACATACAGACAAACAGACAAAAATTCTAAAAACTATATTTTTGGCTTCGATATCGATTGTAGATCACGCCCCAAGTATTCTTTTAAAAAAATAATCAATGTACAGTTTTGACTTTCCTACGATTTTATTATATATGATTTTATTATAGATGGTATGGTATGGTATGTTTTTGTTAAATTCTTTACTTGTATTATAATTTGTGGTAAAGTCCGTTTCTCTTTGTCAGTCATATGGGAAACAATATTGAAAAGGTTAGGAACCACTGATTTAAAGTCTATTATCAAGTAGGCAGGACCTCTCCATGACATTAATGGTTATTTATCAATTTAAGGAAACGATCAGAATCTTTATACCCTGCGAACAATTTTACTGGAGCGGTCCAGAGAGCCATTAAACTGGTTCTGTACAGTAAGCGGCAAAATATCTGATTGTATAGAAATGTATGACGCCAATTTACTTTTAAACTCTTAAACACATTATCGTTTTACAGTTACGCGGAAAAATAACAAGCCGCAGTTACTTTAACCGTACTGTGCGTTCTCTTCAACTGGTTATAAAATTGATTTTGTGGTTGCATATTATTGGTTTTATCCCTCATCATTTAATTTTAATCCCTCATTTTATTTACTAAGTGGTTTCAGACGGTAACTTCTCAACGGCTTGAGTATTACTCTTGGTATTTAATGTAAACTTACTTACAAACGGTAAGGTAAAAATTAAGTTTACAAAAAACGAAGTGAGTAAGTTTACATTGAATGAAAAAAATATATTTCAGCACAATTATTAAATCCCTGCCCGCTAAGTATACGTAACGTGTGATTTTGTCGGTCTATTTTCTCGTCAATGAAGATATTATCCTTACTTGTTTTCTGTCCGCTTAGGATAAACAGTGTGTGATATTTCACAATGTTGGTCGGGACCTCCTTTGATGAATAAGCTATTACCGTTCTGCCAGGCAGGTCGTAAAAAGCGACTGATTATCTATATGTTTATTACCTTCGCGACTACTAGGTGGTAGAGTTCTGCAACGTTTCGTCCGGGTATTTGGTACCCCCACCTTACCTATTTCTGCCACAATAGTGTCAATGCTTGTCACTGTCGTATTCCGGTTTGAAAGATAAAATAGCTGGTAGGCTTGTGCAAGGGGCATTGCCAATCCGCCACACAGATAGCAACGCGCCATTAACAACTTTGATCTTCTATAGAATCTAAGGCGATGGTTTCTCTTTCCAGTATCCTAGTGCCCTGAAGTGACCAAATAGGTCACCTATCCAGGTGACCTATCTGCTTGTTTGCTACCTAATGATAAAAGGAAGAATTCCATAGGAAATAATGCTGTGGAGAAACTGAAGTACTTAAACATATTATATTTATTTTTATTAAACAAGATATATATATATATATATATATATATATATATATATATATATATATATATATATATATATATATATATATATATATATATCTCATGCATGATATAATATCTGCTTTTGAATAAGCGGTAAAAATGAGAAGTTGTTAATATTATTAAAAATAATAAAGGAAATTTAAAAGTAATTATTAGCAGAATTTTATACACAATATTTTTGCGTTTTTTTTGCCTTCTATGTGGAATCATAGTCGGGTTCGGTCGTTAAGATTTATGGTCTATCTGTCTGTCTATAGAATGTTTATTTGCTGACCGTCGTCCTTTTCATCAGCAAAGTCATTTGCTTATTTACTAGTCTTTGCTATAAGAATATCACCACGCCGCGCCGATAAGACAGGGTAAGCAGGTTGCGGGTAAGGCAGTGTGATCCGAACCTCATAAGACGTTCCAATCGTGATTAACCAGTTTGTTAAATCTTATAATAATTATCGCTGATTCGAGGCGATAACAGAACCGTTAATTTTTCATACTAATCCGAGATACCTTTGCTAACTCACCACTATCAAGCTTGGAGCAGCTTTTGAGATATCAATAAAAAAAACATGGATTTAATTAAATTTTCTTTTTTTTTTTTTTTATATCATAAGATAGCAAACAAGCAGATGGGTCTCCTGATGGAAAGAGTCAACCATCGCCTATAGACACCAAAGATGTTAATGGTGCGTTGCTATCTTGTGGCGAGGTCTAATGCCACATGCATAAGTTTACCGGCTACCTTACCCTCCAAACCGGAACACGACAGCGACAAGCACTGACGCTATTGCGGCAGGAATAGGTAAGGCGGTGGTACCAGACCCGGGCGAGACAATGCAGAACTCTACCACCTAGTAGCCACGATGGTAGTGACTCGATAGCCATTCGGTCGCCTTTTACGACCTGCCTGGCAGAACGGCAGTTGGCCCATTCTACAAAGGAGGCCGGGACCAACACGGCGAAATTTCTTTATTTTGTTTAATTTATTAAACTATTTATGCCGTTGATCTCTTTAATCACGTATATTAACGCACGTAACATTTATCCAGCGACACGAATGGCAACGCGTCAATAACATCTTTGATGTCTAATGCCGATGGTTCTATCTTTCCATCAGGAGAGCCATCTTGTGTGCCATCCTATTATAAAAAAAAACCCTTAAACGCTTAAACAAAGAAATTGAAAAATGTTTATTCGTCTATGTAAACATCTGAATGTTTACATAGACGAATAAACATTTTTCAATTTCTAATTTGAATTTCGAAGTCATAAAACATAGAGATCGCCTCTGTGGTCTAGTGTTCCAGCGTTGGCGTCGACCACATGAGGTCCCGGGTCCGATTCCCAGATCGGGCACATAAAAAAAAGTGTTTTTTCAGTTTTCTGAGAAACACAAAGTTGCCCGGGATTGGAAAGTGCCCGGCTGGCGATAGGCTTGCCACCTATCACATTGTGGGACCAAGTATCTTCGGCTAATCGTGGGTGCACTTGTATCTCTGCCTACCCCTTCGGGGATATGGGCGTGAAGATACTTTTTTTTTTAAACAGAGATATGAGATATGAGAGAAAAAGAATCAACCATCGCCCATAGACACCAAAGGTGTTAATGGTACGTTGCTATGATATGGCGAGGTCTTATGCCACATGCATAAGTTTACCGGCTACCAAACAATTAAAACCAGAACACGACAATGTCAAGCACTGACGCTATTGCGGCAGGAATAGGAAAGCGGTGGTACCAGACCCGGGCGAGACAATGCAGTACTCTACCACCTAGTAAGATATTTTGTGGTTCAGAAACCGTTTAGAAACGGTTCAGAAACCGTTCAGAAAGCATAATTTTCTTAAGAAAATATCAAATGCAAAATAATTGCCGATTTTATGTGCCTAAGATGCACCCAAAGTAAGACGTCTACAGCAATATTGCACTTTACGGGGATATAAGTCTCCTGTGTGTTAATAGACACATGCGCACTATCTGAGTGCTTTTCACCAACTTCGATAGGCTGTTTTTGCGTAATTGAGTAACAAAATTTCACATTTACAGTATTATTAGAACAATATGACTCTTATCGGTCTTTATTGAAATAAGATAAGATACTCTTTCATCTAAATTTCGAACTAAGCAACATCATTTATCTTTGGAAGTGTTACAAAAAACACTAGCTGTTAGTTACGAGGCCGTGAACGCGTACGTGCCATTCCACATTTCATATTAGCTCTATAAATAAAATAGTGATTCATGAGTGGGAGTCCTGTCCTACGCTGTCTCGACTTGTGAGCTTTACTAGTATTCGTATTTCGTACGGGATCAATTATGTTCCACGAAATGTATTTTGTAGAACATAATTGATCTTTTCTTAATTGGGTGTTAGTAGCAATAGCAGATGGGTACTTACTTAAAGCGTTCATGACGTAGATCTTATACACTAATATAATAACGATGACGAGAATTTTCCTGTTTGTTGTTCCTATTTGTTGTAAAGTTGAGTTTTGCGTTGTCTCGCCCTGGTCTGGTTCCACCGCCTTATCTATTCCTGCCGCAAAATAATATTACTAATAATATAAAAGCGAAAATCCGTCTTTCTGTACCGCTTTCACTGTTAAAAATTTGGCAAAGAGATAGTTACAGACCCGAAGTAAAACATGGGCTATTTTTTTTTCAAAAACCAGCCCCTATAATTAATATATACTGATGACAAGTCAACTGTGCGGTTCGCTTAGTCTATTAAATAAACTTTAAAACATAAACGCTAAATTGGTTTACAGTTGAAATTAATATTTTAACTAATAAATTTATTTCGGTGTACAAATGTATAAGTAGGATGTTACTGAAGTCATTATTAGATAACGCATGATAAGAACCGACCTTAACCGATTAGGTTCACTAACCAAACTCAGCAAGAAATTGGTTGATAAAAGTCGCTTATCACTTCGTTAATACCTAATTTTTATAATCAACGATCGGTCATTTGTAGTGCTAACCATTATCAACTAATTTAGTAATAGCGAGGCGTTCCACTAGTTGTTTAACCATTTGGTAATTTAACATTTGTAGGAACTACTTTAGCGTACGCCTCGTAGAAAATGTTACTGCTCGTAACTAAAACGAGTCGTTTAACTAATATAGGAACGGGACATAAATTAATAAAACGTCTTTTTTTATTTACTATCAGTAACACTTTATACGAGGCGTAAGCTAAAACTGTTCTATAAATGTCAAATTACCAAATGTTTATTTTTTTTAAGTTTCTAGGATTAAACTCGTAGTAAAATATGGTATGCTTGGTTGTTATGAAATTGGTGTTTAAATGTTACTTTACGGTTTACCTCTTTGAAGAACAAATGCCATTGAAAAATGAATCAACACTGGGTATAAAAGGAGCCCTGGCCCTACACGGGCTCTTTATACAAAATATTTTATCGACCTTCCTGTACAGCAGAACGCAGATCATGAAAAGTTTATTTTTTATTTTTTTATATCATAAGATGGCAATAAGCAGATGGTTCTCCCGATGGAAAGAGTTAACCATCGCCTATAGACACCAAAAATGTTAATGGTGCGTTGCTATCTTATAGCGAGGTCTAATGCTACATGCATAAATTTACCAGCTACCTTACCCTACAAATCGGAACACGAAAGTGACTAATACTGACGCTATTGCAGGAGTAAGTAAGGCGGTGGTACCAGGCCCGGGCGAGACAATGCAAAACTCTACCACCTAGTAATCACGATGGTAGTAACTCGCATAGCCAATCGGTCGCCTTTACGACCTGCATGACAGAACGGCAGTTGGTCTATTCTTCAAAGAAGCCCGGAACCAACACGGGGTAACATTGTGAGAAGTGAGATAAGATTAAGTATATTCTCATGATTACTAGATGTTACAAATCTGTGGCAACCTACTCGGATTGGTATTACCTTCTCGACTATTCCCGCGCCATAACATCGCTATTTGTCGCTATCTTCTTCCGACATAGAGGGCAAGGTAACTTAAGCGTGTATCTATACGTTCTACGTAGAAAGCAACACAGTCATAACATCTTTGGTATATACGCGTGAAAAATGTCTTAGCAGAATACAGGCAAGAAAAGCCGTTTGCTTGTCGGTCATACTAAAAAGTGTCATCAGGCCCGATACTCTTGCGGGATAGGTGGAGTCAATAATGAGATAAGTGGTTTCCCCACACATTCTACCGATCAGATAACATATATCGCTTGATTCTTGTGATAACCGAGCGCTCTACGTGTTCATCTGAAGCAAGTGGGTTATAGCAATTTAAGACACCACCACCGGACTCCACGCTTCTACTGAAATTTAAAGTTGCTAGGATAAATCTATACATATAATAAAATCGTAGGAAAGTCAAAACTGTACATTGAATATTTTTTTTAAATAATACTTGGGGCGTGATCTACAATCGATATCGAAGCCAAAAATATAGTTTTTAGAATTTTTGTCTATTTGTCTGTATGTATGTCCGGGGTAAACTCGAAAAGTACTGCATGGATTTACTTCAAATTTTGCATGAATATTACTAACAGGTTGGGTCAACATATAGACTACATATTATCACGCTAATCACGCTATCACCTAGGGGGGAGGAGCTGTGCGGAGTAAAAGTAATCCACGCGGACGAAGTCGCGGGCAACAGCTAATAATAAATAATAATAAATAAATATTACTGGACAAATTACACAAATTAATCTAACCCCAAAGTAAGCAAATTATTTGCTTGTAAGATGGTGTTAGTCAACGATACTGATACATATAAATACATATATAAATACTCAAATATATTTAATAAACAACCAACCTACAATGCTCAGCACACAAATGTTTGTCCCTGTCGGGAATTGAACCCGAGCCCCATAGATGCATAGTCAGGTTCGCTAACCAATCGATCAACCATAACATAGTATGCTTAATGCAAATAGTTAACCTTAACACGTCATCAGCGTCATCATTCGAGCCGAATAATCTTACCACAAAATCACGAAGCAGTCATTCAAAATCATTTATCAGTTCAACTAGCTGTTGCCAGCGACTTGGTTCTCGTGATCCAAACACATTAATTCTATTTGCTTAGTTGGGTAAAAAGTAGGCTATGTTACTCCGTAATAACGTAGGTTTCCATACATGAAAGACTTTTTCAAATCGGTCCAGTATACTTTGAGATTGTCCGTACTAAATTTTTACTCTTTATGTACAGATGAAGACAATAAACAACAACGTTGGTACCAACGTGACCTACCAAGTGAAATCTGCCTTTCACCATCACGTATGAGCCATCACAATTTTAATCTTATCCACTTTATATTAAGTGCTATTTGAAATTAAACCTAAGGCGGTAATTATTATATTAAGTTTATTTTGAAATCTAATACTCTATCAGCATTTTGACCTCATTGCAATCCATACATAGAGAGTGATTTTAAATAAAAGATCTCTGCATGGTCTATGTTCTTAGAAATGACGAAAATCTAATCCATTCTAATAGTTTAAATGTGAAAGTTTATTTGACCGTCCCGTTGGTCGAGTGGTTAGCGGCCCTGACTACGCAATCGACGGGGCTCGGGTTCGATTCCCGACGGGGACAAGCATTTGCGTGATGAGCATATATGTTTGTATTTCCGGGTTTGGGTGTTTATTAAATATGTTCCAGTATTTATATATGTATTTCTATGTATTAGTATCGTTGACTAACACCCATTACACAAGCAAATAATTTGCTTACTTTGGGGTTAGATCAGTAAGTGTAATTTGTCCCGTGAATATTATATTATATTATATATTGTCTATCTGTTACGTTTTCACGACTAAACCGCAGAACCGATTTAAATGAGGGAAGGAAATAGTTGAAGATCCGGGGTCAAACATAAGCGTAACAAAACCAACCTGGTGAGGTGCTTGAGAAGGGGAGTTGAGATAAAAAATATCATGTCTTTTAAGTTGAAACAAAAATTTCTTTGAAATCGGTTCAGTAGCTTAGGAATACATAACGACAAACAATTTATATATATATATATATATATATATATATATATATATATATATATATAATTATTTTTTAATTTAGGAGGTTACACTTCTCAATTTGTCCCATATCCATTTGGTGAAGATCTGTCACGAAGTTTCAGAGATACCTACAGTAGATTGGAAATCGGTAGTTTAACTCCGTGTTGATTCGGCTCGTTTTGAAGAATAGATAACCTGCCCTGCAATTACTAAATGGGTTACATGTCCACCATACCACAATAATGTCAGTGCTAAGGTAGCCAGCAAATTTGTACAGGTGGCCTCCATGTATTTGTTAAAATTAATTGCGAATTTGAAATATGTACCTATTAAATGAATGAACGACCAATGTCAGGGCTGACCGACACTGCATTAGACGCTGCCCTATTTAATACTACACCTGACTTAATGTAATTACAAGGGAGGAATGACTAAAGGGCCCTTGTTATTAGTTGCTCCACACCTGTTACCTTCGTCAATTAAATACATGCCCGCTCGGGATAAACAACGCGTGACGTGACGTGTGTGAGAAAAGTGACATTTGTTGATGCTGACTAATAAATCGTAAATAGTAAAATACATGCAACGACAAACGTTTTTTGTCGCAGAAATAAATTACACAAATAGATTATAGACGAACTAATACGGCCTAAGACATAACATGGATGTCTTCTGATTTTTGTGCATTACAACAAAGGTAAACAGAATCTTATATGACTCTACTGAAAATATTATGGCACTACTATAAATACTATTTTCTTTCTCGGGATCACGTTGACGAGTACCGAAACCAACATGTCTCTTAAGTCGGGAATCTACTTGCCGCAGTCTCGAAATGTGGTTGATTAATTTAGCCTAATTCAACATCAAGAAGACAGCTTTGTGCGTTTACCGCTTATAAGTCACCCTTTGTCGTATCACCTCGTTTTAGGAAAAATCTACTACTTGTTACAGCCTCAGTCACTATTGGAATTCTTAAAGTTGAAATCGAACAGCGTTCAATCACATGGTCATTAAAAAAACTATGCTAGCTTCCATGAAGCTCTGTGTGCTTAACAGAGCGAAATATTACTTCTTGCCAATGTACTCAACGGACGTTACACTTCGGAACCAAAGCACCTTCAGCAGAAACGAACACTACCTCACTTAACGCGAGTGTAAGTAATATTGATTTGCGCCAGTGTTTGTAACGCTTTTTACACGCGTGGTGTGGCCAGTCAAATCACCATCTCCAATCTGCCAGAGAGTTCCTAAAAGGCAAACGATTAGCCATACATGTGTTTTGCTCGCCGTGTTTGTCCCGAGCTCCTTTGAAGAATAGGCCAACTGCCGTTCTGCCAGGCAGGTCGTAAAAGGCGACCGATTGACTATGCGTGTCACTATCATCGTGGCTACTAGGTGATAGAGTCCTGCATTGGCTCGCCCGGGTCTGGTACCACCGCCTTATCTATTCCTGCCGCAATAACGTCAGCGCTAGTCACTGTCGTGTTCCGGTTTGGAGGGAGGTTTAAGGTAGTCGGTAAACTTATGCATGCGGCATTAGACCTCGCCACATGATAGCAACGCGTCATTAACACCTTTGGTGTCTATAGACGATGGTTTTCGTCCGTATTTTTTTTTAATTTTTAGCTTTAATTTTCAGCATCACTATTGTTTTTGTATTATTGTTTTATTTTTCTAATCTAAATACAGTATGTTATATCTAATCTAAATACAGTAGTTAAGTCCAGACCTTCTGTCAATTTGTAATGCCTGTTTAAAATATATGCAGTAAAAATAGTGTTAAGTTATAATTAAGAAAATGCTGTTATTGCCTATAACTGAGGCAACACTTAGACCATAATAATTGTAATTTGTCGTTTTGCATGTATTTAGTGTTTGTCTTGTTGGCAGTACTCAATAAATATATAAATAAATAATGGTTGACTCTATCAGGAGGCCCTGCTGCTTCTTTACTATATTATGATATAAAAAAACCTGTCTGTACCATCGTGACTACAAGGCGGTATAGTTCCGCAAACCGTAACGTCTCGCCTGGATATATGTTAACACCGCCTTACCTCTTTCTGCCGTCATAGAATTAATTTTAGTCATTGTCGTGTACTAGTTTGGAGGGTAAGATAGACTTATGCAAGTGGCATTACCATCCAGCTGCACGAATAGCAACGCACCATTCACGTCTTTGGTGTCTATAGAAGATGGTTTCTCTTTCCATCAGGAGAGAAATCTGCTCGTTTGATATCTCGTTAATATATAATGATATTAAAAAATTACTTTCACCCCCGATGGTTATCTCTTTCCATCGAAAAATCCTTTTGCTTGTTTGTTATCCTATGATATTTATGAAAGAAATATGAACAAAGCTTTTCACACCAAGGGGCTCTTTTATTTGATACTTTTGTATGTTGTGTGCAAACTATCACTGTGTTTAAAAATAGTTGTCAGCACAGTGGTGGGTCGCCACAGATGTCACATTCCTTATACAATGCCTTCACAGGCTTACGTATCGGATTCTTTACTCCCGTGTCAAACTGGACCCCATATGGAGAATCGTAATACCTGCTAGACAAACCGAAGAAAACGTCTGTATTAAAAACTTTGATGTATATTTGCATTGTCGCTACAATCAGCATCTGAAACGACACAAGTAGCTAATTTGCGACAACGCGAACGTCCACATTTCTCAAAAAACATAATTTTAACCGATCCAAAAGATACAATATCATAATCTTAAAGGTTATTATTGACCATAATAGTAAAAATACCATAATAGTAAAAATGACCATAATAGTAAAAAAACAGAGCACTTTTGATTAACACGACTATCTTTAACTCAAAAATCGAGATATATCGATCTTTTAGCAAATTAGCGATATAGTAATGATCATCGATTTGCATGTCCTTTACTGGGTAGGATTACATTACACAAATACCATAAAGAATATTTGGAGGCTATTTGTTTGTAATGAATAAACTCTAAAACCGCCATACCGATTTCAAAAGTCGTTTCATCATTAGAAAGCTATACAATCTAGTGGTAACATAGATTTCTTTTTACCTGTCCGGGTAAAAGGAAGTATAGTTATCAGGAGATGCGAACTAAATCTCAGGTGACAGCCAGTTTGGTATAAATTTTAAATTATCTCTAATTTTCATATTATCACTATTGCTGCATCGTAGTTGATAAAATAGAATGAGCGCTAATCTACACGCATGCTCAAACAGATTTATCATAAGTAGGTATCATTAGTGTTTAATCTGTAAAGCTAAGATCGGTTGGTTCCGGACTTGATTAATGTATCGGGCCAAGTGTTATGTTTTACATCTAAAAAATCTCAACAGTAACACGGACTCAGATGGTATATTAACACCTCGTTTCTACGTAAAGAAATATCCGTGAAAGTCCGATTTTTAAAAAAATATTTTGAGTACAGTACATAATCAAAGAATGAGATTTTTATAACAAAACTACCTGTGCCCCGACTTTCTAAAATAAAAGTTGCCTAAATTACTCATTGCATCAGCTATCTGCCAGTGAAAGTCCCGTCACAATCGATCCAGCCAATTCAGAGATTCGCCGGAACAAACAGACAGACAGACAAAAATTAAAAAAAATATTACTAGGTAGGTGGGAAGTAGCTATATGTACCGTGTATACATATATACCTACATTAGTAAAAAGCGGTTATTTTAATATTACAAACAGACACTCCAATTTTATTTATTTGTATAGAGATGGATATAAAAAAAAATAAAAATATCAACAACATTTCTTGTAATTGACAAAATTCAAATGATAAAGAGATTTAATAACACTATTAAATTGTACAAATTATGTTTTTATGTGTTATTGCAAAATAGCGCTATTCTTTTACTCAAACATTTCCACAGATGGCTAACAATTAACAAGACTATTTGACATTTAGTAGTTGTTTCAAATTATATAATGACGCCGTGGGGGTCCGTACCCGCGCTGTGAACAATTATGACACAACAATCATAATTTATTAACAATCAAGCCCGCTTTGTCGCATCCGACCCTTTTACACTCGAGAAAAAACCAACAAACTTGCTTACAATAAAATGATATCAAGGAACAACATTTTGCGGAAGACAGCCGTTACGTCTTGTTTAAGATATGGTGTCATCTCTTTCTGTCTAATACAATTACACGATTAAAGTAAAGGATAGTTGTATGTTACGGTTTACAGTTTTAACAAACTATAGTGGTGAAGGCAGGATGCTCGGACGCAGCTGGCTGGAAACTTTTGTGTTTTTGTTCTTGAAAAAAAAGATTGTTTCGCGCAGTTTAGCTCGGGCCCGTGCTTGTTTCCGTAATGGGAACGGAAAATGTTAATGAATATTCGACAATACGTGGTGAATTATATGTTTGCACCGCCCTAGGGCTGTAATTTATAAGAATTATGGTTTCGAATGCCGACGATTAATTAATATAAGCGTGAGTGGAACAGTTTCCGTAATTACTTAAACTGATTTCATGATATAGCGGCAATGCTGTGGCCTTATTTTCATGTTATTAATGATGTCTTTTAACTTCTTTAACCTTCTTAATGTTGTCTTACTAAATATTATTTATTTGTACTTACCTACACGTTAGGGTCAAATTGCCTTGAATGCCTCGTTGTTAGGCTTGGTTTACATCATAAGATCCCAAGTTCAGTGTACGAAACAAATCTAGCAAAAACATTATCTTGTTTTTTTTTACTACTAAAAATCTTAGCCACAATTTAAAAGGTGTGTTATCGATCCTGTGCCTTTATAATATATTTATTTCTGAGGATAAATAATAATACGAGTACTAGTGATTTTGGAGGTGAGTTTATCTCTGTAAAAATTTCTTCCATTAAATTCAAGTGTAAGAATGTGTGAACAAAATGTAGTATAAGTATATAGGTATATTACTAGGGATACACTTGTGAGACGTGGCATATAACATTAATTCTAATAACAAAAATTTTAATGAAAACATCTTTTAATGTCCTATATCCACAGTTGTACGAAACCGATAAATAATGAAGCAAAAAAAGCATACCCTGATAGGTCTACAAGCAAAGAATGGATATAGATATTTTTTATTTCATCGTGCATACACCTTCGCCCGCTGTAACACTCTATATTGTGTGGGCTGAGGACCATTATTTTGTATTATTAGCTATAAAAAATATTTGTTTTATTTTTTACTAGCTGTTGCCAGCGACTTCGTCTGCGCGGACTTCATTTACTCCGCCCAGCACCTCCCCCGTAGGTGATAGCGTGATAATATGTAGCCTATATGTTGACCCGACCTGTTAGTAATATTCATGCAAAATTACTTTTTGCGTTTACCCCGGACATACAGACAAACAGATAAATAGACAAACAGACAAAAATTCTAAAAACTATATTTTTGGCTTCGATATCGATTGTAGATCATGCCCCAAGTATTCTTTTAAAAAAATATTCAATGTACAGTTTTGACTTTCCTACGATTTTATTATAATATAGATTGTCTCAATTTTGTACCCTTCGCGTTGGTTTTAATAAGCAAATATATATAAAATAAATATCATTACGGCTAAAAGGAGACCATCCATCGTTGCATTTGTTTTAAATTAAAACGACGTTTAATATTAAAACGACTATCGTAGACTATAAAACAAATAATTTTTTATTTTTAATTATTTTTAAATTAATTAAACAGTCTTTCAAAGTTAAAAGCAATGTTTCTACATGAACAACAACACTATTCTAATTGTATAATTTAGCTTTATTTTAAATTTAGTATACTTAAATCTTCAATTTAACTTTATAACTTCAGTGCTTAAATCAATAAACACGTCCCCCTTAAAAACCAATTAAAGTCAGTCAAGCGTACAACCCTAGCATTCCCGTCTGCGATGACTATCCATTTAATGTAATATAAAAAAATAGGTTCAGAACGCTCAAAAGTATTCGATGCTAATTTATATTACAAAATTAAGAAACTGTCTGTTGTTCATGTATTTGTTTAATCTAACTTCTTATTAAAATTTTACCCGACTTGAGGTTTAATTATTATAATTTTCGAAAATATTCTAGGCAGTTGGGTCTGAATCCTTGAAAAATTCTGCGAACCGGTATTTTGTAGGCGAGCTGAGTACTTAGTTAATTTCAGTTTGGTGAGCTTTGACCCCACCCTAAAAGTGTCTCCTGTGAGTTCTTTTTTTATATAAGATAGCAAACAAGCAGATGGGTCTCCTGATGGAAAGTTAAATGTTAATGGTGCGTTGGTATCTTGTGGCGAGGTCTAATGCCACATGCATAAGTTTACCGGCTACCTTACTCTCTAAACCGGAACACGACAGCGACAAGCACTGACGCTATTGCGGCAGGAAGAGGTAAGGCGGTGGTACCAGACCTGGGTGAGACAATGCAGAACTCTACCACCTAGTAGTCACGATGGTAGTGACTCGTATAGCCAATCGGTCGCCTTGTACGACCTGCCTGGCAGAACGGCAGTTAGCCTATTCCTCAAAGGAGCCCGGGACCAACATGGGGGGAAAGGTTCAAATCTAGGTTTAGGGCAGTATCTCAACAATAAGTGGGAGAGTAAGTAGCATCAGGAATTTGGCTCAAGTGTTGCAAGGTCTCTAGTGTTTACAGGCCGAAACAGTAGGCCACGTGTCGCGACGCCATCACCTACCTATTTTTTATTATTATATTATGGATTTAATATCATTGGCCAATCATGGGTGCACTAAGTGAACTCTGCCTATCTATTCGCGAATGAAGGCTTGTCGATATTTTTTTTTCTTATTATGTTATGTATTCACATTTAAACAATAAACAGCAAATCAAGCGGCACTTTTGTCTTGTAACATAATATAAAATTTAATTAAATTGATGCACAAAAGGTGGCGTTTATTATTGAAAGTATTCTTACCAAATACAACAAATGGGACATTAATTCAATTAAATTGTAATTACTGACGAAGCTCCTGTCCATACCGATTAGCTTTGAAGCATTCCTCACGTGCCTACATATTTGTACGTAGGCTAAATTGCGGCTTTCTTCGGTCCGGCATCGTTGGATCTTCATTGGCCGTTCAAACTAATTAGAACACAAGCTCACTCCGTATTGGTACAAAGTAAACTTCTTAAATGTGTAATGTGTCCGAGAAATATCTCATTATAAATCTATTAAAAGAAAAAATATAATTTTGGAAAATCTAATATACCTCTTACTAAAAAAATTAACGAAAAAAATTTAACACGATAACATTTTTGCATGTTAATTTTAGGATTTTCCCATGCACGGAATAACTGCTAAAACACATATATACTTGCGGCAATACAGTAAGTAAGAAGAACCGTGTCTGACCCGAAAAATAGGTAGATCAATGACATTTTCAAAAATAGTATTGAAATCATTTTACGAGTCTACTGGAACAACCCGGCGTTTGTATGTAGGTATGTATAAGTATGTATGTATGTATTAATGTTCGTTCGACTATAGCACGAGTATTAAAAATAGAATTTAGACATTTTGACAGAATGTCATTTTGTCTTTTTAAGCTCAACGAAATGCTTAAAAAAATTCTTTTAAGCACTTAAAAGAAATTTTTTAAGGATTTTTTAAGCTTAATTATTTTTTTTTTTAAGCCGCCGAGATATGAGTTTCAATTTTAATTACAAAACACTTGGTTTCGCCTTTTAGCACACCATCAGGACTTGTAGCTAAACCAATTAGCTACAATGTTTATCTACAAGTCCTGATGCGTTATTACGCAAAACCCGTAGACTTTTAAAACATTTTTTATATATCATAAGATAGCAAACAAGCAGAAGGATAACCTGATGGAAAGAGTCAACCATCACCTATACACACCAAAGATGTCAATTGTGCGTTACTATTTTTGGCGAGGTCTAATGCCACATGCATATGTTTACCGGCTATATTACACGACAGTGATAAGCACTGACGCTATTGTGGCAAGAATAGGTAAGTCGGTGGTACTAGACTCGGGAGAAACAATGCAGAACTCTACCACCTTGTAGCCACGATGGTAGTGACTCGCATTGCCAATCGGTCGCCTTTCCCGACCTGCCTGGCGGAACGGCAGTTGGTTTATTCTTCAGAGGAGCCCAGGACCAACACGGGCAAAAAATATATATAGTGAAACTAGTGCAAGTGTTTTGTAACTAAAATTAAAATTTAGTTTAACCAAGTGCCGATGATTAACAGTATAGAATATAAGTTTCAATTCTTACTAAATACCAGCTATAGCTTGCAGCCCGCTGAATAATTTTTTCGGGATCAAAAGTAGCCTATGTGCTATCCCATGTCATCATCTACCTACGTGCCAAATTTAATTCAAATCCGTTCAGTAGTGTTTGCGTGATTGAATAACAAACATCCATGTAAACTTTCGCATTTATAATATTAATATAGATAATCTGTGAGAAAGGGATTATAACTTTGTAAGAGGGGGGCAAAAAGTTTAATGTTAAAACTATGCTACTGCATGTTCCAAGTCGGGTCGAACTGATAGTATTACTTATAAAATCGTTTTCTTGACTCTATCAACAAACAGTTAATAGACGATAAACAGAGATGAGATGGATTTGGTTGGGATTTGACAAACATATAGCTATTTAAATGTATTGTTAGATTATAGGATAGCAAACAAGCTGATGGTTCTCGTGATGTAAGGAGACAACCACAGACCACATGAATACAATAGACACGCCATTGGGAAGGAAACGTGTCGCCGTGCATATGAGCAAACCCTCCTATTACTGTCAATATTGTCATACATTATTTTCTAGGTTAAGTTATATTGTGAAAAAATTGTACTGTTTTATCGTACCAAATGAGATGACAAGGTTTAAAAATTACCTTTGAAATATTTTTATACACCTACACACTGTTTATGAAACTAAACAAAAAATAGTATAATATTTCAATTTGTAAACAGTCATACAATTAATTAATTATCAACAAACTCCTACGATTGAGTTAGATGTTAAGTAAAAAATTATTATAAATAAATTAAAATTTTGCTTACTATTTACTGTCTTCTAATAATAATACAATAATTAATTTTCTTGCCTAACAAAAACACTTTGAAGAAGTGCTATGTTTAGTATAAGTCAAGTATTTAGTCATGTTTAAATAACAAAACACGAAACTAATCTAAAATCCGACATGATTCATTGAAAAACATTATTTCATTATGAATCATGTCAAGATGCAGACTAATCTAAATTTAGTGTTAACCCAAGTAGTTTTTCTGATGCTCCATTACAGTAAATCCTATTATATTTTGATAATATTGATTAAAAAATTCAATATTAAATTCAACTATCAATAATAAATTCAAAAAATAATAAACCAGTTCCATTAATATTATAAATGTAAATGTTTGTGCAGATATTTGTTATTCAATTACTTTGCATTGGGTATACGAATTTGAATGGAATTTTGTATACAAACACCGTCTCGACTTCACATACATTATATTTTGTATCTCGGAAAAGTAGGGAGTTCCATTAGTATAGGTTTAATAAAAACTATTAATATACGAACAACAAAGAATTCATAGCAAACATAAGTAAAACACACATGACATTTTTATGAAATAAAAGACAAAATCGTTAATTTGCGAAATTAGAAGTGTTTCAAGTTATTACAACTAATTTATAGTTCTGACTTCTATCACGTAGTAAGTAGAGTTCTGACTCTACTGCCTGCTTAAGCCACGAATCGACCAGCTCTCACTTTTTACGAGATGCCTCATCATAAAGTAGTTGATCTAATCTTCTAAATTTGACCCGGACCAACATACGGAGACAAAAACAAAAATATTCAAGTTTGTATTGAACGCAGTGCCTCGTGCATCTGAAGTAACTAATTACACTACCTTTCTACCATAGAATTGTATCATCAACTAAGAACTGTTGTATCCGTAATCCGTGTTGGTATGATCGTGCAAAAAAAAATATTATTTCGTCTAATTAATCTGCTATCAGGGAACTTGCAGCTTTAACAAACGCCTGCCGTAATATTGTGTCCACTAAGATGTAGAATTCTGTAATAATTACTCACTCGGACTAGTCTTACCGCTATATCAATGATACTCGTTGCCAAATTCAGACTTGGAATGTAAGGTAGACGGTAAATTATTTACTCTTATTGGTTTTTTCCTCGGCCACGAATACTACAGCAACATTTACAACCTTATTGCCTAGTAGCCAGGGCTGGAATTAGCCTTAATCTGAGCATACGGGGCTATAGCCCAGGGGCTACCGCAAGTGAGATGTCCCCCACAATATGTACAAAAAAAAAATTTCGACGTGTCAGAATTTTTGTCTGTTTCTTTTCTTGGTCTGTCTTCCCATTTTCATCTACAATACTTGTACAAAAATAATTATCCGTGGATATTAAAACAATACACCCATATTTGTTTACCTTTTTATTTTACTGTCGATAGGAAAGCGCTTGACCACGATCTTGTCTGATGGTAAGCTAAGATGTGGCTTAAGATGGAAGGCGCTTCCCTAGAAGGTACCTGTTCACTCTTCTTTTGAAGATCCCCAGGTTGTACCCATCGGGGAACACAGACTCAGGAAGCATATTCCAGTCCCTTGCGATTCGGATCAAGAATGTCGAGTCGAACTGTTTTGTTCGGATACGTGGAACGTCCACCATATGGCGATGCCCAGTATCTGTGCGCCTGGACGGTTACCTCCAGAGATACCACCGCTTCCACGTAAAGAGGAAACCAAAAACGGGTTACTAATTCTCTAATTCTTCTTTTTTAGTTGCCGAAGGTCTCCAGATCTCCAAATTTGGCCATGCATTATTAGCAATGGTTATTTTTCATCATCAGGAACTTTTCTTGTGTCCTAAACCTAACCTAAACCTTAATAATCTATAACATATTTTTTACATTTAGCGGTCTATTAGCGGTCTATATATATTTTTACATTTAACGTAAAATATTAAAATAAGTATAGCTTTTTTAGTTTCGGGAAAACTTCTAAATTTTAAAACAGGTCAAACCAATAAAAAGTGTACGAAGAAGTTAAAGTAGTTTATTCAATTACAATTATGACACATTCGAGACTAACAAAGTCAATTCCCTCCTTTATTAGTCCGTCCCGTGACTGGGACAAAGTCAAAAACAAACTAAATTAAGTCTTACTCTTAAAATAAGAATCTATATTGTGTACTTTTGCAGGTTTTTTTTGTTAATAAGTTGCAATGCACTTTTTTCACAAAAAAAAAGAATTTTACTTCTGCCAACCGAATTTGCTTCTCAATGCATCTTAATCTTAAATCTTCTACAAAGGAAAACCAAGTCACCCGGATAAGTCAAATTAATAGTGATTAGACTATTCAGCTTAGATCATGAGGTCCCGGTTTCGATCAAGAGAGATTTTTTGGAGACTTTCCTTAAAAAACTACATCTCAGTAGCAGTTCCGTATCTAGTGGTAGCATGTACAATACCACGGGTTTAACATTTTTTTCATTATTTGGTCCTGACTCCCTTTGAATAAACCGTCTACCGTTCTGACAGTCAGTTCGTAAGACGCACGATTGTATATATAGGCATAGAATAATAACGCATAGAAACCAAGTCGACCCGCGCTATATTAAGCCATTTCAAAGAAGCCTCAAAAGGCTTCTTACGCTCGCCGGCCGCTCAGACATGTGACACGTGCTACACAGAGTACAGCTCTCGCAATTTTAAAAAATGTGAGTTACTGTTTGATGAAAGGTTGTCACCGTGCTTCACAAAAGCATATTTAGGGCTTGAAGATCACATTTCACAGATAAGAACTACTTGGCTTCGGATATTTTTGTATAAATTCCAAACAAATAAATCGTAAATATCTAAGTTCAACGATATTCAAAATGTTGCCAGCCAAAGAGGAAAATATTCTACCACTTATTTGTTTTCACCTATTTTCATCATAATTAATAACGTGTATATTACTATTTTATGTGCTATATTACATATCTTGGACTTTGCTTTTGCATAAAAAATATTTTTGAAGTGTTGGGACTTACCATTATACTGGCACAAATATTACAAAACCGTTTGTCAAACCAATATTACAAAGTTTATATTCGTGTATAATGAGGACTTTTAGAAGGCAAAAAAAATGTTCCAACTAGCAGTCTAGATGCCGCAGTGATCACCAGAAAAACACTGTTACTGCTAAAAAGACATTTTTTTTTTAAATTTTTCTTATAAAATAATATGCCATGGTACAGCATTATTTCATGTTTTCCTAAGTGTCAAGTAGTTTTACTGGCGATATTTTCGAGTTTTATCGACGAAATAATGTAGGGTAACGTGCCCTAAAATCGGTCTGCGCCAAATGTTGGTCTCCTAATATGTTTATGCTGATAATTAAGTTTCAATTCTACAAAGCTTGAAATTTATGTTGCGAATGACGATATTGCTCATACACGACTTAATTAATTTGTGCCGTATACTCCAATGCATATATTATAGCACGTAGAAGCCAAAGAGTCACCACAAAGAGCTGTATTGTTTCCGATTCAGCTAAAAACGTTAGAGGAGATTACGCACAGGGATTAACGTAATCACGTTTTTCTATATTCTAAGATCTGAACCAAAACAGTTTCGTACGATAGGTGGTGCTCAAGCAGTGCACAGAGCCAATAGTAGTTTGACTCAATATAGTCGTCATAAATATTATCTTTAGCTTAAAACATTTTAACTTTTTAAACTGATTTAAATAAATAATTTGATTAATAAGCTTACCTATGCTATTACTTTTTACCTTAAAGTGCTTTTAAATATTGTTCCTGCTTGCCCGCCAATCTGCTAACGTTCAAGCTAGTTTAGCTTTTACCAAATATATACATATACACACATACACGCACACAGACATACGCATAAAGACATACAAGCATTCGCCAAGCAATGCACAAATTTGTAATAACATTTGACCGCCCCGTTGGTCGAGTGGTTAGCGGCCCTGATTACGCAATCGACGGGGCTCGGGTTCGATCCCCGACGGGGACAAGCATTTGCGTGATGAGCATAAATGTTTGTATTTCCGGGTTTGGGTGTTTATTAAATATATTCCAGTATTTATATATGTATTTCTATGTATTAGTATTGTTGACTAACGCCCATTACACAAGCAAATAATTTGCTTACTTTGGGGTTAGATCAGTAAGTGTAATTTGTCCCGTGAATATTATATTATTATTATTGTACAATTATATTTTAGTAGACATATTTCAATATTTTTTTAAAGAATTACTTCAATAAATGTTTTTATAACTTCAATAATGTAAACTTGTATTGGCCATTTTTTTTATTTACGGTTGGTGCTGGTTGGTTACCGCTGTTTGATTACATATATATATATATATATATATATATATATATATATATATATATAAAATCTTGACTCTTTAACATTTCCCTGTAATTCTATTACCTCACCGGTATATAAAATGTAAGTTTTAAGTTTTTTATATGTCCAATAATACTATTGGAAGAAAGACAATCTTTATTTTAATGAGGTAAAAATATTTTAAATTACAAATGAAAGCACAAAAACTAAAAAAGTATAAATTAAATATAGGTTAAATAGCTTTGGAATATCATCTTGAGAACATCTAGAATATTTCTCGACATTTAAAATATTTTACGTAACCGAATAAAAGTATAAGTTTCATGTTTATACTAAATGCCTATTAATGTTATAATATGAAAGACTATTTGTAAGGTAGAAAAAAGTATCTTCACGCCCATATCCCCGAAGGGGTAGGCAGAGGTACAACATGTGCACCCACGATTAGCCGAAGATACTTGGTCCCACAAATGTGATAGGTGGCAAGCCTGTCGCCAACTGGGCACTTTCCAATCCCGGACAACTTTGTGTTTCTCAGAAAACTGAAAAAACACTTTTTTTTATGTACCCGACCCGGGAATCGAACCCGGGACCTCATGTGCTCAACGCCAACGCTGGACCACTAGACCACAGAGGCGACTATTTGTAAGGTAGACCTATTTTAAATACCGTTTTGGGAAAATATTTATTTGCTTGCAACATTATTCACGCAATAATGTGTCTTTGTGTGCGTGTCAACGCAAGTAATTACACGAAGGGTGACGAAGGTCATGCACACATCGATACGGTTTTGGCTTAAAATATGAACGAAACGTTGAATGCAATTTTCACTCTAAGCGTTATTACTCTATGTACATAGGTATACAATCGTGCGTCTTACCCTGAGGATGCTTGTGTAAGCGAAACCGGTTACAATAATTATTGTAAATACCCTGAGGACGCTTGTGTAAGCGAAACCGATTGAAAATTAAATATAATTATCTTATTGTGAAACAGTACAAGTTTTGTTTTCTTTTTTTTTGTGTTATCAGTTAGCAAATATTGTCTTAAAATGGATATTCACCAAGTGCCGACGATAAAAAGTGTAGAATGAAGAGATTGTTTTGAAAGGTCACCAAGGTATCCATTTAATCCGTGGTTTAATATAAGAAAATATTATGCAGTTTTACTAAATAACCGACTATGAAAAGCATAAAACATTATGTTTAGTTAGTGACCAATTCCCTATTGAGATTCCTGGAGCGGCACCGCGGTGGAGGCCGAATATTTGTAATACCATTTCCGTGATTGTATTTTCCGGTTCAAACACAACACGGAAGATAAACATGATAACGTATCCTAGTATCGCAGCAGAATAAACGTAAACACTAAAATTGTTTGTGTTTGTTATTGTATGATAACATCTATCTATATCCAAGGATTTAAATATTATAATATAATACGTTATCTTCAAGCATACTGTTATCCAAAAATTATACAGAATTTGTTACTGTTAAAAAACGTTATTCATTACGTCCTGTTATACACTACGAATTAACATTATGGTAGGTATATGGTATAATGACGTTGTCTTCTAGCGCTAGTTAGTGAACCAATCACAAAACAGCATGAAACACGCATACATGTCGATATTATAACGTTATTTAGCGTTAAGAATTTCGTACTGTAATAAGTAAAAAAATAATTTTGTTACTGAGGTATCGCTACAGTAATAACGTTTAGTATCGTAAAATAAGTTCTGTTACCTGATAACGTTTCAAATCCTTGTCTATATCACCGCGTGTACCTACTAGTCTATTAGTACTGAAATGCTGGGGCTGCACTTGCGTTTATCGTCACAAAGCTTCGTGTAATGACACGATAAATGCAGATGTGACCTTTACACTTATCGTGTCATTGCACGTAGCTTTGTACGTGACGGAACTGCGGTCCCATAGTAAAAAGAAAACGTTCGTATTTTTTACAACTCCGCCCGCGACTTCGTCTGCGTGGAAAATTTTCTAAAATAAAAGTAGCCTAATTTACTCCTTATTACCGTAGTTTAAAAGAGTCCTGAGGTTTTACCCACATAGTCTCGTTCCCGTGTGATTTCCGGGATAAAATCTATCTTATTTGCGTCTCAAACTATCTTTGTACCAAATTTCATTTAAATCGGTTCAGTGGTTTATGCGTGATAAAGAGACAGACATATATAGCCACTTTCGCATTTATTATATCTATTAGTATGGATGTTTGTAACGAATAAACTCAAAAACTACTGAACCAATCTTAAAAATTCTTTTAATATTAGAAAGTTTACTATTCAGGGGTGATACAGGCTACTTTTTTACCTAAAGCAGTAAAAGGAAGTTAATGATTTAGGGTCACACGGACGAAGTCGCGAGTAAAAGCTAGTTATCTTTATCTTAATACGTTGTCGCCTCTGTGGTCTATTGGTCCAATGTCGGTGTTGATCACATGAGATCCTGGGTTTGATTCCCGGGTCGGCCAATTCAAAAAATTTGTTTTTTCAGTTTTCTGATAAAATAATGTTTCCTTGGATTGAAATAAGTGCCCGGTTAGCGATAGGCTTGCCACCTATCACATTGTGGGACTAAGTATCTTCGGTGGCTGGACCGATATTGATGGTGTTTATGTACGTTTAAGTTGGTCCCATGCTATTACCATGATTTGTTGGTTTTGTAAGCTAATGCTTAATTTAATGCTTTTAGCTTGTGATAAGTTGTGTGTGTTCCAATTTTAAACTCCGTAAGTTTTTCAGCCAATATTTCTTTTTTATATGCCATAGGATAGAAAACAAGCAAATACCTTTCCTAATGAAAATATATTAAAGGTGCTTTTGCTATCCGTATGAAGGAGACAAAATGTAATATGCATAATAGACAGTGGTCCAAGAAACAAACTTTTTTTTTTGATTAATAACAAGCTGAATTTTTCGAAACAGCTTCGTATTGACGAGACGCCGATCTTTTCTATCTTCGAAAAATCTTAAATCGACTAACTAATGAAGATAGATTAAAAAAAAAGATTAGACGTCGGACTAAGAAAAGTTTCTACTTTACGTGTAGGAAAAGGTAACCCTTAAGTTATAATAATAGTTAATAAGCTGTTAGGAGAAAATTAGGTTGTTTTTAAATTGATTAATATCAATTTAAAATCTCATAATTCCGAATTTTTAAAGTGGGGGATCAGTCAGAAAAACCATCGAATGTGTAAGACAAACGTGTTTTCGTGTTTTTTATAAAACAATCAAGCGATTAAGGTAAAGAAATAATTATTGTTATTAATCAATATTTTTATTTTATCCAATTAAAATCTTCGAAGCCCCCTAACTTTATTAGTTACACGATTCCAGATTTTTCGAAGATAGAAAAGAATTCGAAGATAGAAGATCATCAAAACGAAGCTGTTTCCAAAAATTCAGCTTGTTATTAATTTAAAAAAATGATGTTTCTGGGACCACTGTCTATTAAGCATATTACATTTAACCACAAAAATCTTTCTAAAAATGTTATACTTCGCGAAATCTTATGTTTTAGGGAAAAAATAATAAGAAGAAAGATATTTAATACAACAAAAGAAAGTTTAATTATAACGCATTATCTAGTTAAATAAATTTTATTTAAATATCATAATTATTTGTACGTAATTAAAATATTGACAAACTTTTAAAAAAAATCTGAAATGTCGACTAGTTAATTTCATGATGTCGGTTTTTCGTGACGGTGTACGCGCGTATCGTAAAAATTTACTCTCATAATTTTTGCCAAACGCGCAAAAAGAAGTATAATTTGAATGAATTGAATTCGTATAGGATGTACATGAAAATCAATCATGCGTTAGAATCTCAGAATATTTGAGAATGGATGGACCGATGTCAATGTATCTTTAAGTTAATCCCACGCTATTACCATGATTTGTCGGTTTTGTGACCTGATGAAATGGATAGTGGATAGTGATTCCAATATTTGTTTGTATTTGCTCACTTTGACGTCTTTAGTTTGCGATAACTTGTGTGTGTGTGTTCTAGTTTTGAAAGCAAAGTGGCCGGCAAACTTATGAATGCGACATAACATCCCCGCTACACACAGTAACTCATCATTACCATCTTTGATGCCTGGTGGATAGGTGGTGGTAATATCTTTCCATCAGGAGAACCATCTGTTTATGAATTACCCAATGATATAAAACTGTAATAAATTCAATTTTTAAAACAAAGAAGATTTTCTTAAAGTTCTTTTTGTAAGGTTAATTATGCAAACTCTTGCTCTGTACATCGTTATGTTAAACCTATTAATTTAAATGTACAACACTTCGTTATAAGCGCTTTATAAGTAGGTGTCTTATATAATTTAAACGTACTATAATTGTCAAGCGTTTAACATAAATCCTTATATATTACCGCCCCGTTAGTCGAGTGGTTAGCGACCCTAACTGCGAAATTTGTAAAATATGATTTTGATTCCTTTGCCGCCACTGCCTTGTGGTCTACGTTCTCGGTTTAGTGGCATAGTATGACGCCGTGAAGAGAAGGTTTTTTTATCGATATTCGTCGGAATATTTTTATGTATGTTCTTCTATTTTTCAAATAACCGATTACTGAAAAATGCCCGAACCGATATCAAAAATTATTTTGTTTATGCTGACACACTTTCCATTTGATACCATATATACGTACCATTAGTAAAGAGCTGATACAATGTACCGGAAATACATGTAATGGAAAGTTGATTGTGGCGTTTAAAAAATTGTATCAGATTTTAGCTGTGTGAATATCCTGTTTTTTCTGATTTTTATGTTTTTTTATTGCATTGAGAATAATTGAAAAGCACTAAAACTGCAAACAACCGACTTCACATTTCCTGTATCTTCAGGAACCTACGTCAG
Organism: Apodemia mormo; assembly: GCA_036924255.1. Classification (NCBI taxonomy): domain Eukaryota; kingdom Metazoa; phylum Arthropoda; class Insecta; order Lepidoptera; family Riodinidae; genus Apodemia; species Apodemia mormo. The sequence goes on from JAUPFN010000016.1 coordinate 20,115,260, forward strand.
ACCTTCATCAAGTTAAAATTGGATTACTTTGGAAGTATAACCCTTTAAAACAAAAAGAGGAATATTACAAATCGGTTCAAGCGTCTGCGAGTAATCGTTTAAAAATATATTTAAAAAATTGAGAACGTCTTTTGAAAATTAATGTAACAGCTCGGAGTATACTGGGTGTGTTAACACCATCGTGTCACCAAACCACCAACCACCGCCAAAAAAAATTCAGGTAATTATTTTTCACAAAAAATGTAGTACTTTTAGGAAAATCAGGAAAAAATCTTACATGTTCATTTTTAATCATCGCTTTGAACTTCAAAATTACTATTACTTTTAAAAAAATGATTATTTATCCATAAGCATCTGAGCAATTTATGTTTAATGTAATAAATTAAAAATTCATTATTAATTAAATTAATAGATGATCTATTTCTCTACCTATATATTCTTCTAGGGTTTGTATTCATAACGGAAAAAATCTTTCCGTAAAAACAGAAGTTTAAAAAAGCAGAGCAATCGAATAAGTCAGAACGTTTTCTTACTGTACTATTTTTGCATAATATATAGTACAATTGACTAAAACATAGTACGATACGGGTGGCAACCCTACGGCAGAGAGCACACTTGATTGTTTGAGCCAGAATGCGGTGGAGATCACCGGTAGTCAGTAAACAGTTAACTCGTGGTGTATCAAATATATTAAATCTGAGTATCAAACTTTTCACTCTGTCTCTTCAATAAGGTTCTTCAATAAGGTAATAAGTGCAATGGTGTCTTTTTTATTTTATACCATAACTAGCTGATCCCTTAACCCGTTACGTCATTAATTTTTTTTACATCCCTCGAGAGTAACATATTTTACTAGTGTAAAAAGTAGCGTATGTGTAGAATCTGGATACATATACTGGCTAGTGCCTGTACATCTAAATTAACAGAATTCCATTTAACCGTTGAGACTTGAAATAGTATTCGATATATAATATATAGATAATATTTCGTATCTTTTATACAGTAATTAAAATTATAGAAACCTTTCGTTCTAGAAGAACTACATATAAATTTTAATTATTTTGTAATTATATCGTTTTTTTTTAAATCTTTATTTAAAAAATTGCACAATGTATTTATCTAAAGTAATATTATAAAGAGATAAACTTTATAACTTTGTCTGTATAGGAAGGAATTTCTATAATTACTAAAGCGATTTGAACTTTTTTTTCAATTAGTAGAAAGCTACATTATTCTTGGGTGACATGAGCTATATTTTATTGCAATTTTTCTGCGGGATCGGAGGCTACGCGGGTTTACAGTTACGGCACGTTTCTTGAGCGCTGACCTTGACTTGGGCAGAAGTGCAAAGTTTATTTTTCCGTGCGCATAGCGATCCCATTCCGTAGCCGATCGCTCTCGAACCGTGCCGAGAACGCCGGAAACTATACCGCGGCAAACGACTAGTTTAAAACAAATTTTAAGAAACAATGACTTAAATAATAATCATTACGTTACTTTACATTCAATGGCGTTTATTAACATAAAAAGATTTGTATCAGTAATATGATGATAACACACTATCACGGAAACTAAAAAAAACAGTCATTTGCAAATCTTGTGAAAGCGCTATTAAGGTCATTTTTATTAACTATGACCAACTTAGCTTTATTGCCAGTTAAACCAATGTCGTCGGCCATTTGCATAATTTATAGATATAATAAAAATAAAAAAGATTACTTAGCAATACAAAATTTAATATGATTACTAATTTAACCATATTTTGCAATTCAAAAATGAACTATTATGTAAATAAGAGAATATTAGTAGGTATTCCTTCAAGAGAAGAGCTTAGGTACTAATTCTTCAAAGGCTAGAAACGCAACTGAAAAACCACTGGTAGTGTTGTTGATTACTTACAATCGTGTGATTTTCCCGTTTTGTTCCGGGCTCCTTTGAAAAATAGATCATCTTTTCTGCCTGGCAGCTCGTAAGAGATGAACGGTTGACTATACGATACGAGTCACTACTATGAGGTGGTAGATTTCTGCATTGTCTCGCCCTGCTCTGGTACCACCGCCTTACTTATTCCTGCCGCAATAGCGTCAGTGCTTGTTACTGTAGTGTTCCGGTTTGGAGGGTACAGTAGCTGGTAAACTTATGCATGTGGCACTGAACCCCGTGACATGGATAGCAACGCACCAATAACATCTTTGATGTCTATAGACGATGATGTCTCATTCCATCAGGATAGCCAGCAGATGGCTACGATATGGTATGGTTTATGGTGTGTCACTACGCGTGTGGCGGGATAATAATGGGACACATGTCCTATAACTTTCTATTGCTTTCTTATGATAAATAAAAAAAAGCGTCCGTTCATTTGCCACCTCTTCAATAAAAAGTAGGTATAATTAATTGATATAAAAAACCCAAGATACACAATCAGTGTGTCAAAAACGTCCTCCAAAAATGAGTGCACAATTTTAAATTGTGCACTCATTTCAAATAGAATCGCGTCGGCCGCGTCACTGTCAATTTTATTTATTTTCGTACATTGCTTTGTAAAAATAACTATGAGTCTTGCACTTAAGGTTGGATATGCAAAGACATATGTTTTTGCCATATCTATAACTACTTAAAAGAAATTAGGGACACTTTTGTGTGTCAGTTTTGTTCGGGACTGTGCATCTAGGGTTTTTTATATCAATGGTATAATTAGAAATATATTTTTGACTGACATATTTACCAACGAAATAAAAAATATTTGAATTTGTCACATACACAAAATTCCAATAGATTTTTATCACTAAATACCATACTATGGATTACAATATACCCGGACGGACGTCCGGACCCTCTTTAAAGAACAGATGTCGTAAAAGACAAACGATTGACAATGCGTATCACTACCATCATACGTATAATTACAGGTATAGGTGGTACAGTTCTGTATCATCTCGGTAATTGGTACCTATTCCTGCTGCAATAGCGTCAATATTTGTCATTGTCATATTCCGGTTCGAGAGTAGGTAACCGGTAAACTTATACAAGTGGACAATTTCATCTCACGGATGGCAACGCACATCATAGATACAACAAGATCGTTGGTGTCTATAGGCAATTGTTACCTCTTTCCATCACGAGAGTCACTGCGTGTTTGCTATTTTATAAATAAACAAGCACGAAAACGTGGCATAATATAAATTTTGCGCATATTTAAGTGTTTTATATCAATAAAGTCCTTGCAAATTAGCTTCAATTTACTACTAGTTAAACTAATGCCGACATTTATTACAACATTTACATATTTTTAATTGATATAAACAATAAAAATACTTGTTGCGTTCCGTGCAATGCTGTGTTTTTTATCACGTACACAAGATTATACTACGGCGGAATTCCTTCCTTAATAACTCACTTACTTACATATAAACACGGAAACTTGCTTGTAAATAAATGCCTTATTATTAATAATTAGTTTTTGCCCGTCTTGATCCGTACTCTTTATCTTTTGTTTAACTGTTAGGCATCTCGTAAATGACGCGAAAAGACCAATATATATTTGTAACTAATACTGTGGTTACTAACTAAATTAGCCGCACGCCATGAAGGCCTATTTGACACATTACAATAGTCATGTGAATGTCAATTTATAATCAAGAAAATATTACCAAATGCGAGTCGAATTTATAAGTTTTTGTATTTATAATTAGTATGAAAAGTAATAGCTCACTTAAAAGTTTTAATAAAACGAAAATATAAATGTTTACTTAGATAGTACGAGTATTTGAATAAATTGAATATTAGAATGAAAATGAATACACATGATTATTTGCAAACAACAAATAAATTCATACAGTCTATATTAAATTAGATTCATCCATATTGCTATTTTGACTGTCGTAGCTGCTATCATCGTCTACATTTGTTATAAGTTTATTTTCTGTAATATTATCTATTTTCACATCTCTTTGATCTTCCCTTATTAATTTAACAGTTCTATTAACATTTTCATAAAAATATAATGGATAATATTTATAATTTAGAATGCACGTCACTATTGATAAAGAACAGCAATTTGCTCCGCCAAACCTAGTTATCAATTTATACGAAAATTCATGAGCCGACAAACGTCAAATCGGCCATCATAGCGTGCCGCTAATACAGGTAGTAGAGTTTTAGAACGTCTCGACTGGGTCTTGGCTCCACCATCTTACCTACTCCTACTTCAAAATCGTCGATACTTATCGCTGTTATGCTCCTGTTTGGAGGTTAAGGTAGCCGGCAACTTTACGCATGTATCATTTCAACGCCGCCAAATGAATAGCAACGCACCATTACCATCCTTGGTGTCTATAGGCGAGAGTTATCACGAGAATCATCTGTTTGTTTGCTGTATTATGTGTAATGAAACTAAAAAAAAGCATTGCTATCTTTTTGGCGAGGTCTAATGCCACATGCAAAAGTTGATATTAATACAAATAAAAGTTTAAAGTTATTGTTATAAAAACAGAGCGTAATTTTTGTCTCACAGATAAGAATATATTATATAGTTGGATCTCGTTACCTAATTTGTAATATAAACTTATCAGTACGAAAAACTTGGCCACATGCTTTACGCGTGTTGGCTTTTTGTCACCATTTAAATTGGCACCATTAAATTTAAATTTAAACAAGCAGATGGTTTTCCTGATAAAAAGAGACAATCACCTCTATACACCATAAATGTTGATGGTGTGTTGCTATCCGTGTGATAAACAGGTAAGGCGGTGGTACGAGTAAGACATTGCGGAGCTCTACATCTAGTTGTCACGATAGAGTGAAGTATAAACCTAATCGTATGGACTGATGGAGATGGACGAATAGTCTTTTATTAAAAGGGCTCGACCCACATAAGAATTAAGTTAAAAATAACAAATCGGTCTTTAATAACTAACCATGTTGTTTATCGCGTACATAATGTATCGATGAAATTGACTTACTGATAACTCTATCATAAAAATTAATATTATTTGATCGATGTTTGTAATACTGTGACTTTTCAATAGTGTATGAGTATAGTGCTATAAATCAAAACGATTACATAAGTAATATTTAAACATTATCTGACTTGTAAAAATATTTTGAGAGAAATGGTTTACGAAATAAGGTTTTTTTTAAGAGGGGTTATATTCGGAAGTATATATTTGTAGAATTTCCGGTTCTACACAGAAAACAACTTGCTACTGTAAAATGTTTTTAGTATCAGCAATAAAGGCTAATAATAATAATATTCGGAAGTAACCGGGTGATATTCCATACAGTGAATTTTCCTAGTTTTCTTCTACACTATCAATATACATATAATATACTATCTGAATCCGCCAACGTTTTGCTGTGATTCAGTTATAAGAAACTCGAATATACTTAGAATGTTCCCTTTCCTATGAAATTTCAGGATAAAAAGTATTTGAAAATACATGTACATGTACTATCCTGTTCAAGACGTATGTACAAAGCGTATCGGCGGGAGGTGGTACCAAATCCATTTTAATCATAATACAATATTTAAGACTTGGCGTAAAATGTAAAAATATTTCGTGTTAAAGAACGCTGGTTTCCTTTAGAGGGTTATCTAATGCTGGAGCCGCACTTGCGTCTATCGTCACAAAGCTTCGTGCAATGATTCGATAAATGGAGATTTGACCGGTTATTATCGGCTATTTTCGCGTACATTCCGGACTGCGTGTGCCTTAGCGCGCATACGATAGACGTAAGTGCAGCTCCAGCATTACACGTTAATACATCGATTTTAATCACTTCATAACTTTCCAAGTAACTTTCCAACTAATTAAAACTTTAGGATAACGTTATAATGCTTTGTCTGTTAGTTTGTTTTTTGTAACGAATTTAGTCGAAATACGTAGATCACACTATAAGTTTTGCGTAACTTAAAAAACAACATGTTATAACCAAATTATTATGTTTATTGCTTTTTAAAATAATCTCCTTTACATTTTAAACATTTTTTCATGCGATTGAACCATTTTTTTAAAACAGGAGGACCACAGATCTGAAGACATGTTTTCTACGTGCTGATTGAACGCTATCACTGCCTCTTCGGAGTTGGTAAAAGTAAAACCTCTCATCAAATCTTTGATTTTGGGGAAAATACAGAAATCACAGGGTGCTAGGTCGGGGCTATGCGCAGGATGAGTGACGAGATGTGATTTTCGGAAGCTAAAAATGACTTTGTTTTGTTGGCCGTGTGTGAAGAAGCGTTATTATGGTGTAGGAGAATGCGGCTTTTGGGTCATTTTTCGCGAACTTTTTCTAACACCCTGGGTAAACAAATGGTAGAAAGAATACCACACGGCACTTTTGATCTTCAAGTGGAATTGTACAGATGAGACCCGTAGCTGAGAAAAAAAACGCGATCATTTTTTTACCAACGTTTCTCGCCTGTCTCACTTTTGTTGGCCTGTTCTCATTTTCAAACACCCATTCACAAGATTGCTGTTTTTTTCGGGTTCAAAACAATAAATCCACGTTTCGTCTCCTGTGACAATGTCATAAACAGCATTAGAATGTCCGTGGTCGTACTCCAGTAGCATCTGTGAGTACTATTCCACGCGAGCCCGCTTCTGCTCCGTTGTCAGTTCATGAGGGATCCAACGACACCAAAGTTTCCGAACTTTCAATTCTTCGTCTAAAATTTTCTGAATTTAGCTCATACCAATCCCCAATAGTCCTTGAATTGTCTCATAGGTAATCCGGGGGTTTTCTCCAATTAACCGCTTAACAGCTTAACAGTAGCCACATTATTTTCGTTGATGGCAGTTGAAGGCCGCCCTTCACGAAATTCGTCATGTAAAAAAACTCGACCTCTCTCAAAATCAGTAAACCATCGCCTCACGGTGCTCAAACAAGGTGCTTCTCTCCCAAAAGCATTTTGAAGACGAGCGGCGCAGTCTTGCGGAGAAAGAGAACTTTTAAAATCATAAAAAATCATCGCTCTAAAATCTTCATGACTTAATTCCATTTTTGTTGCGTACGTAGAACTTTGATGTGTGATAAAAAAAAACAATTTACAAATCATTTCCCGCCAATTGTTTTTTTTATTACTAAGAAGGTTGCAACGTTTTAAAAATATAACATTCGAAATTCAAATAGTTCCGATTAGCTAGAAGTGCAAAACTTTTAGTGTGCCCCATGTATAATATTATACAGTTAATTAACGTCCAAACTTAGTACTTACCAGGTAAGATTTTTTATATCATAAGATAGCAAATAAGCAGATGGCTCGGCTGATGGAAAGGGACAACCATCGCCTATAGACACCAAAGATATCTATGGTGCGTTTATCCTTGTGGCGGGGTCTTAATGCTACATACATAAGATTACCAGCTACCTTATCCCCCAAACTGGAACACGACAGTGACAAGCACTGACGCTATTGCGGCAGGAATAGGTAAGGCGGTGGTATAAGATCCGGACAAGACAATGCAGAGCTCTACCATTACTAGTTGTCACTATGGTAGTAACTAGCATATCAATCGCTCGGCTCTTACAAACTGCCTAACAGTAAGGCAGACAGTATATTTTTCAAATACAACCCGGGCCAAAACGGAGAAAAATTCCTTTTACCTCAGAAAAAAACATTGTTTCTGTGTCATTTCAGAAGATACTTTCATCATGCATCGAGTTGAGTGGCGCAGTTAAAAATAAACTAAAGCTATGAAAACTAGCCACTTTGTTTGTCACGTACACAAAATACCGGTGAAATTCATTTAGTGATGGACCTCTCATAGAAACTCACATTTTATCGATGGCTTCAACACTGTTTTTTTAATGTGTTTAAATCGAAAGGGGTAAATAATGTTACCCATTCGTTCATTAAAATAAAACACTCTCTAATGCGTAAGATTAAGTTATTTACTGAACTACGAAATAAGTTGTTTTAATTTTTTTATCTAAGAATGCAGATAACAAATATATTTTAGCATTTTTAATATTGCTGCGCAATTGTAACAGTCACTGAGTTACCTACGCGTCTAAAGCTTAAATTTTTTTGGGAAAATATTTAAAACAGATGAAATAGAAACTACTTAAAAACGTTTTAATGGCATTAAAAGAATCTATGAATACACATTGTTAAAATGACCCGAAATATGTGATTTTATAACTGAACGTAATATATTCAGCCAAATATTCATCGCGATCTTTAATGATGTAGAAATATCAAATTGTCTCCTATCGATAGTTTAAAATTAGAATATTACTATTGGTCGTTTAAAATACCCGATTATATTGACAGAATAAAACGTAGAAAGTATCGATATATGTTAAGGACTAAAACTGGTATTTTTATGGTATCAATGGTACCATAATTTTAATTATTACTAGCTGTGGCCACGTTTTTTTCAATGTAGCATAAGTTACACCTTGTCACATTTACTGGCAGTAAAAACCCGTTAAAATCAATCCAACGGTTTCAGAACTTAGCCCGAACAGTCAGAAAAAATTGTAAAAAAATGTTATTTTAGTGTATGTACCGTGTATACATCCGTACGCATTTAGTAAAAAGCGGTTATTTTAATATTACAAACAGACACTCCAATTTCATTTATTTGTATAGATGTATAGATTTTGAAGGTTCCACAATAATATAACAAAAGAGACGCCAAGGAGATGTATTTAGTGAGCTTCACTAATCTGATATATTAATTTCATTGTAACGAGTTATCAAAAGATTTTGAAGACCTTTGAGTTCTATTTGATAATGGAAAACGCATATTATTTATACATAATTTACCACTGTATACATTTTTAACTCATGTTTTTTTCGAAATGAGTATTCAGGAATTAATCAAGGTCACACATTACTGTTACATTTTTATAGTTTCCTGCTTTCAAAACTCGTTAAAATAGTCTCGCGACATCTAATATATTTAGTGTTTTTGTTGCTTTGTGATTTTCGAGGAGAATTATGTTATCAGACAAAATATCTAACATATAGTAGTATCTCCAACGGGGTTGGCAACTCTCAAAGTGGCGCCAGCATAGCTAGTACTCAATAGAAATCCCCCGTGTTGGTCTGAGCTCTTTTGAATAATAGACCAACTGGCGTTCTGTTACACAGGTCGTAAAAGGCGACCAATTGGCTATTTTGTATCACTATCATCGTGACTACAAGGTGGTAGAGTTCCGCAACGTCTCGCCTGGGTATTTGGTACCGCCACCTTACATATTCCTGCCATAACAGCGTCAATGCTTGTCATTGTTGTGTTCGGTTTAGAGGGTTAGCCGGTAGACATATGCATTATGCATGTGACATTTACATCCCGCCACCCGGATAGCAACACACCGTTTACATCTTTGGTGTTTATAGGCGATGTTTTCTCTTTCCATCAGGAGAGCCATATCCTTGTTTACAATTTTATGATATACAAAAAAATCCAGATAGATAGTCTTTTACTATTATTATTGAACTGGGTAAGTCGCATCTCCGCCATAATCCATTTTAACACGAAAAAAAACACCCGAGCAAATCTCGGTCGCCCAGCTATTATATAAATAAGCAAAAACAAAACTTTCAACAAGATATAATATTTTATGAAACCATAGCGTATAAAATATGTATCATATAACGTTAGTGATTTACGACAATTTTAATAATTGAGAAATTACTGTACATTAATATTCATATTTTAATTAACGAATATTTAACAAAGTGTTACTGTTGTAACATTTAACCAGTTAACAATTCTCACGCCTGAATTTAATAAACCAGCCCCGAGCTGATAACGACATCTGTCATCGTTGACCACTTATCTTAATTAATTGCACTTAAATGAGGTCAGATGTGAAAACAACTAATCATTTTGGTGTGCGTTTGATTTTTTAATGTTTGTTAATTATATTAACTCTCTATAAGCATAATATAGCATAGAATAAGACGTAATACTACAAACACAAGCATAGCATCATTTTAGCCCTTTTTAAGTAGTAGAGTCTAGAGAGACAAAACTGCCAAAATAAACTAGAAACCCTTAGTACCTACTAGAAAGGTATAATTTGCCATGAATATACATATTTTTAAACGCCCTGATTTATACTTCTTATTCTTCTCGGAACCAACCTCAAAAATATATTTTAGATGCCAAAATAAGCCTCTGAAAAAATAAGCCATTAATATTAAGTGAAAGTTGAATTTAATACAAATTTAGCCATTTTCTTTATATCGAAAGAAAACGGCTAAATTCAACTTTGACCCCAAATAACTTTTGAATGAGTTGATTCTTCGAAAAATGATATTAGAACTTTTTTTTAGAGCGTTCAATTTGCTACAAAAATATTAAATATAAATTGCAGAGCAATTTATGGTTCATTAGTTACAAAAATCAAAAGTGTTATATCATAAGAGCAAATACTGTTGACATAAGCCATCTACTGATGGCTCTACCGATGGAAAGCGACACTCATCGCCCATAGACACCAAATATGTTAATAGTGCGTTGCTTTCTCTGTGGCGGAGTCTTAAAGAGACGTACATAAGTTGACAGGGTACCTTACCCCCCAAACCGGAACAAGACAGTGACAAGCCCTAACGCTATTGCGAAAGGAATAGATAAAGCAGTATACCAGGCCTGAGCAAAACAATACACAAAATAAATCGTAAGGCGAAAACTAATAAACATTGTTATAAAACAATTATATAAAATAAGCTCTTTATCAAATTAGTCATGGCGGGTGGTTAAATACCATGGCGTTAGCCACACATACTGAATTAAATCATATTATTATCTTATTAAATTACACCGGAAACAGGATAGCGCTCTCTTATCTGAGATCGTATTTCCTGTTTATTGTACTATTTTAATTGAGGGATGATACGAGCAATTTAGGAGTAAAATTAAAGATTACATTTTATTTTTATATTATATATAATTAAGATGCACTTCTAATGCTCTTGTTTTACTCATTTGGAAGTTGGATATAAATTGTATTTCTTTTTGTTTCTGATAACATTTTTTCTTCCTATAAAGCATAAAACAGCTAACTAATTTTTTTAAAATATTATTAGATACCAAACAAGTAAATGATTCACCTGATGGAAAGAAAAACTTAAAGACATCAAAGATGTTAATGGTGCGTTGCTATCTATGTAGATAGCTAGACTTTTATAATGGAATGAAATAACGGACTTTTACAGAACACCAAAGATATTTATTAAGCTTTGCTATTTGGTAGAGATGTTATTGTCACATGCATAATTGTCTGCGTGTTGGTCCGGCTCCCCTTTGAAGAATAGATCACCTGCCGTTCTCCCAGGCAGTTCGTAAGAGCTTCTTACGATTGGCTATAGACACAGAACTCTACCACCTAGTAGACAAGATGCGAATCTTGTCTACTAGGTAGTAGAGTTCTACATGATCTCACTCGGGCCTGATACCACCTCCGTACGTATTACAGTCGCGATAGGATAAAGTTTGTCACTCTCAATTTCCGGTTTGAAGGGTAAGGTAGACGGTGGCGGTAACTTATGTACGTGGCGTTAAGACCCCGATACAAAGATAGCAAAGCATCATTAACATATTTGGTGGGTATAAGCTATGTCTCTTTCCATCAGGAGAACCATTTTCTATTTGTTTGCTACCTTATGGTAGAAAAATATAGCGAGCAATCTAAAGCAGATGTTGTGGAACTCTACCACCCAGAAGACATTATAGTGACGAGTAGTGACATGTTAGTATGCAATAGTTAACTGATGATTTTTTGAACCTTTTTTGTATTCATTTGTATCGTTAAAAAAGTTAATCAATTTAATCCGCTATACATATTTCTATCAGAATTGCAAGCACTCTTGAACCGATTTTATTATATTTCGACCATCTGTTGACTAGCGTGTCAAACATTCATAACTTGTATTTTACGGTGGAGCCATAAATGACAGTCATTTTATTAAATTTGTTTAATTTGTTTTATTCTTCAAATTTTATGGAGTATAAAACTGCTGTAAATAGCTCGCAGGTGTCGATTATATTTATTTATTTTTGTTAATTAAATTATACAGATGGATATTATCAGTTAACATAACTGTCTAAGTTACTATAATAGGAGGGTTTATATATTAAAACATATAAATTACATAGTTGTCAAAAAGTTTAGTTGTAATGTAATTTTCTGTTCGCGAATAATAATAAATGGACGAAAAATAGTCTTCAAATATTGTAATAATTAAAAGGGCTCTATATCTTCTAATGATACACAATGATAACTTGTGTTGAGGATCTGTCCTAAGTTACATGTATATCCTTCACAAGTTACATTCAGCACCTTACTAAACATGTGTTTTTAAAATGTAGAGAAAACTCTATATAACCAATTTAATTAGCGCTAAAAGCAATTAAAAATCCATGCAAATTTTTAGTAATTACAATAATGTATATCTTAAGCACAATTTACTAATTAATTTTATTTAGGAATTATATGCGAAAACAACTTTACAGAAAACACAAAAAGCTAAGTAGCACTGACGTATGTAGTGTGAATTGCCAAGATGCATACATGTTTTGGTGTTGCATCGTTTAAATATGCACAAGCAAGCTTACGATCACACGGTTAGGCGCGCCTAATGAGAAAGTTTATCGAGCGTTTATTGCGTAGTTCAGCGGAAAGCTTCGCCGCGTCGCCAGAGGCGCTGCCGCCGCAGGTGTGCCGCTCGCCCCGCGCCTCAGTCCCCCCGCCGCGCTACGACGCAGCTTTCTTTCAGCCACTTCAACACGCCAGTCGACTGTCAACTACGGAGGCGGGTAGTTGTACTACGCTTAATTGCGTATTGTAAACACGACGCATTATCTGCGCACCGCTTCCGTTCGCGAAATAAACTTGATCTAGCGGTGGTGCTTACTGCTTATTAGTGTCGTGTTGTGCCAAAACTTAATAATTTAGGAACTGTGTGACATCGTATTAATGTAAATATTAATTGTTTGTGGCGTTCGTAGTTGTGTAGTGTCAGCTGGTGTCTTGATTTTTTGGATTATTCTGCAGTTGTGTAAACTGTAATATAGTAACGGGGAATGCTGAATTTATTGGTACCAGTAAGTTGCAATGCGGGCCAGTTAAAGTAAACTATATGATCACTAATCATTATCTCTTCAAATCAGTCTCGCTATTTGGCAGCGGACAAAGGTCACGCGGATGTCTGATTAACATAATTAAGGAATGGAGTATGGACATGATATTTTTTACTAATTATTTGCATACAAACACAATATATTTTATTCATGTATTACGTCGACTAAAACTTTGTACCCTTTTTCCAATAATTGTGAAAACGGTGGAGTATGAAATTTTGCACACATAAAGTTTACATTGCGGAGGACCGCAGAAACCTAATATTTTTAAATAAACATTTCACACTACATTCATGTGACTTACATATCTATATTAATATTATAAATGCGAAAGTTTGGATGTTCAGATAGATAGATATTTGTTACTTAATCACGCAAAAACTACCAAATGAATTTAAATGAAATTTGGCGCACAGGTAGATGATTACCTGGAATAGCACATAGGCTATTTTTTATCCCGGTAAAATTAGGTGATCCCGCGGGATTCACCAAAGACTATTACCTTTAATGCAGCGGGCTGCACGCTAGTATTATATGATAAACACACAAGTATAGGCACTATTTTCTATACGGCCAAAATCTGTTGTCAAGCTCAAAAGATATTTGATTATATAATGATCGAATTTCGATCCTTCCCTAGTAAACTTCAATACGAATATTCCAGTAAGTAGGTTCCTACCTATTTTAATTAATACATATTATGTATAAATCGACTCGTATGTAAATTTTAATTTTATGTAAACAAATTAGATTAGGTACCTACCTAATTATTTATTATTACCTATTGTAAACTTTTTTCTTTCTAATGATTAAAACATTCTTATTAAATTATAATTATAGTGGAATGTTTATTTTCAAATACCTATAATAAACGAAAACTTTAAACATACCTACATTAAAAAAAATGTTTGATTAAATACCTATCGCAAATTACAAAATTAAAGTATCAGGATACTAAGTCTTGGTTGATTTTTTGTAATAAAATAAATTTATATAATTATAGATACAAACTTATATACCTGTTTTATTAATTAAGATATATATAAAGCATATCGCCTCATCTCTAAACCGGTCCGAGAAAAAAATTGTTCTTTACAGAAAAGTAGTCACTCGAACAATTTTTAAATTTCTGTAATGCTTCCCGCTAAAATTATCGCGCCACGTTTCTTACGAGGTATAATAAATTAATTTTGACTTATGCTTAATTTCTTGTACTGTTTTGTTTTTAGAATTAAGATACTAGTTTAACAGATAACAGTTTCACTAATTTGGGGATCCTTATTGCTTTTATATCACTAGCTGCAGCGTGCAGCCCGCTGCATGATAAACGTTTTCGGTGAATCCCGTAAGAATGTCTCATTTTTACGGGATAAATAGTAGCCTTTGTACTATTCCAAGTCATCGTCTACCCGTGTGCCAAATTTCATTCAAATTCTTTTAGTAGTTTTTGCGTGATTGAGTAACAAACATACAATACATGAGTAAAATAACAGAAACTACTTGTCTATGTAGCTTAGCGGCATTGGATTCAATATAGGTAGATACGTGTGGTTCTGAGTTAATATTTTAAATCGGCCAAATCGTTTAAAAATTTTTTTCGGTTTTTCTGATAAATATTACTTTTTTAAGACTGAATAAGTGTGTCCTATTCATCAAAGACTGATAAGCCGCCTATCGCATCATGACAGTTAACACCATTGGCTAATTACGGGTGCATTATATTTCTGGCAAACTATTCGCAATACAGACGTGATGGTACAGCTGTCGGGCCCTGTTATCGCTAGAAATAGGTAATGATCATGGGCATACTCAGGTTCTGAGCCAGGTGGGGGGGGGGGGGCAACCGTAACATTTTAAGACTAAATTTTTATCTACAAAAGTAGATAGTTAGGAGATAGGTAATCAAATTCCAGGGCGTACCGAAGGAGAGAGGGGGCAGCTCCCCCCCCTCTTCCTTTGGTATGCCCATAGCATGATCGTTATCTTTGGAAAATGAGTGACGTTATTTTTTTCCACATCTAACTTCTACAAATTTAAAATGAATTGTTAGACAAAGTAGGTAGAGTAGGTAGTTTAGAAAATTTTATTTATAGTTTAGAAAAAGCTGTAGATACTTAGTCCCATAATGTGATAGCTGGCAAGCTTATCACCCACCGGACTCTTATCCAATCCCGAGCAACGTTGTTTTTACCAGAAAACATTTTTGAATTGCCTGAACCCCGGACCTTACACACAACTTTACGTATTAACAATAATAAATATGTGGTCAACACCGACAACGAACTACTTGACACAGAGGCGACTATTGGTCCGATGTCAGTGTTGACCACATATTTATTATTGTAAATATGTGAAGTCACGAGAAGTGTAAGCAATGCTTGATTCCCTTGGTCTTTTACCACGTGGCAGTACTACCGCCTTACCGCTTCTTGCAAGATCGCCACTGTCGTGTTTGAGAGTTGTAGAGATAAAAGACCGCCGTCACACGAGTGACAACGCACCATTACCAACTTTGACGTCTATAGCCGACTTGATATCGGAACACTCTTTGCTTGATATAATTATAAAAAAAAATATTGTAAAATACACAATAAAAATAGTTACATTGTGCTACAAATTACACCAATACATTATAAACAAAAAATAAATGTTAAAATAATGCTTAAATATTAATCTAAAAAGGATATTTGCTACGATATTGTGTAGCGAATTTCCAAATGTTTTCTGCTATACCGCATCATTAAACTTCTCTTAGTCTATGTCACATCCTACAATACGACTTTTAATGTTGAGCTTTTCATAATTTCAACCCAACTTGGCAACAAGTTGTTTTAGTGTTATCATAGACAAAGGTAATTGATTTTGTTTTCAGAACTTGACTGAGTTTAATTTGAATCACCTTGACATGTTTTCACAACTTTGCTGAGTTCAGATTGAATCAGTTCAGATCGTCCTCTACAAATACAAAAAGATCTGTCTAAATAGGAACAGTTTGGCGTATCGCTTTATTTTTATTATCGAGGAAAACCTTATGGCCAATTGCACGACATATAACCGCGATATGCACGATATATAACAAGCATAAGGCACTCCTGATAGTAAGAAAAACCATGGCCTATAGATACCAAAGATGTTAATGGTGCGTTGCTATCCGTGTGGCGAGATGACAATGCCACATGCATAAGTGTACCGACTATCTTACCTTCCAAGCCGGAACACGACAATAACAAGGATTGTCACTATTGCTGCCGGAATAGCTAAGGCGGACCAAATACCCGGGCGAGGCGTTGCAGAACTCTATCACCTAGTAGTCACAACGGTAGTGACACGCATGGTCAATTGGTAACCTCTTATGACCTGCCTGGCAGAACGGCAGTTGGCCTATTCTTCAAAGGAGCCCGGAGCGACACGGGGAAAATAACTCATCTCGCTAATCGACAAACTCGTGAATCCCGGGGAATCGGGAAATCTATAGACATTCGATTAACTCTGCCCTACGACCCGACAAGGAAACTGACGTGATGATACTTTTTTATTATTTACGATATAAAAGGTTTCATAGTAAGTTCGGTAAAAACTTTCTTGAGCTCTATCTAGTTTGTTGAAATATATTTACAAACCAAATATTATGTTATAAGGTAAATGGATATTTTATTCCTTTAATTAACTGGCAATTGAATGGACGGCACTTTGACTGGCTGAATTTGTCAACATTATCAATTAATGCCATCAAGCTTCTGACCCACTTATACATAAATGTTAACTGTATAAGCTTGAGATTGGAGATTATGAAACTATTAGTTAGGATGATGATTAAACAAACGCTTTAAGATTAGATTTGAAGTTTCCTAAACTAGTTTTTATATCATTCGATAGTAAATAAACAGAGGGCTCTCCTGATGGAAAGAGAAAGCATGGCTTATATACACGAAAGATGTTAATGGTGCGTTGCTATCCGTGTGGCGGGATTGCAATGCCACATGCATTAGTCTACCGACTACCTCACTCTACAAACCGGAACACGACATTACAAGCATTGACGCTATTATAGCAGGAATGGGTAATGCGGTGTTACCAAATACCCAGGCGAAACGTCGCGAAATTCTACCATTTATTAAATAAGATTGGAGTACTAAGCTGCAATTTAATAAAGTTATAATTTTGCTAACGAAGCGTGCAGATAGATACACTTGAAGGGATTCGAAATCATAATACTAAGGTTTTAATGCAAGAGCTTCTTCGACTTTTAAAAGCTTGGTACTCCTAGCGTTTTAAGCTAACTACTGTTAGAATAGAATATTATTTTATTTGCATGAATATGTCTTTTCGATTGACAACATTGCGGAAGGCGCTTATTTTAGTTTCGAGAATAAAAGAGCCAGCAAACTTATGGATATGACACAACATCCCTACCACGAAAAGTAACGCTGTATTAACATTTTTGGCGCCTATAGCTGATATATATTTCCATCAGAAGAATCATCTACTTATTTGCTATCCAATCAAATTAAATAAATAAATACAACCATTACAAAGTTGTAACCGCCATAACAAGTTACTTTAGTAAAATGTATTAAATAAACTCAGACGTGCATCGTAATATTTTATGATATTATATAGTTACATAGTTATATTACTTGACGCTTTAACATGCTACTAGTTACGAAGTCTAATGTTACTTGATTACCTTTATTGGTATATGGAGGGCGAATACCAATAAATACTATCAATACAGATATAAGAATGCAGAGGTCATCATACTTAATAACTATTCAACTACGAGTATATAAAAATAACTACTAGTTTTTGTTTGCTGCTTTGATCGCATTAAAAGTTATTTTTCTATTTATTGAGAACGATAATTTTTTTGGATGAAAGGTGCCATATGAAAAGGTCAAATGGTGTGCCATAATATTATAACCTTTTCTATGCACCGGTTCATTCCGGTTAAGTACTCATACTTAAACATGAAAACTTAAATAAACCAACTTACTTTTATACTAAGGGGCCATTCATAAATTGCGTAAGAGGTTTTGAGGGCTAATTTGACCCCCTCTCCACCTAATTTAAGACATCATAAGATACCGACTAGTCCCCCCTACCCCTTGATAAGAAATTTTCATAAGAAAAGGATATATTGATAAAATATAACTCCATTTAATCTGAAAATAGACTTTATTGCAATCATACTACTATAAATATTATTAACTAACTGTAATAATATTAATCTTATTAACCTATCACAGTTTTGACCAGAATAAGTTCAGTAAAACCTAAGGTGTTGAAAGAAATAGTTACTAAATCAAAACTCTAACTATTATTTACCCACGGGCTAACTAACCAGTCTGACATTGATTCAATTACCGGAATGACTGATTCTTTTTGATCTTCTTGAGAATCTTCCAATTTTTCGATATCAATATCTTCATTGTCGTACCATTCATACTACATCATGAGTATCATTATTGTATGATGTGAGACACAGGCTCTGTCCAGCTCGACGACGCAATAATTTAATCGGTCGTACATTCTCAGTTCGAGCACACTGATACTTGTGAGCTGACTGACGACGGATTTTCATATTTTTATTTTATGCGAAGTACAATCAACACGTTGGACATGTACGCGCTTTGAAGAGATTGAAGCGAAGAGGGTGGATGCGGAGATGGAGCTATTCTATAAAGCCATTTTTTAAATAAAAAAATAAAATAATAAATAAATAAATAATAGAGTTTTGATTTATTAATTATTTCTTTCAACACCTTAGGTTTTACTGAACTTATTCTGGTCAAAACTGTGATAGGGTGATAGGTTAATAAGATTAATATTATTACAGTTTTATATATATATATATATATATATATATATATATATATATATATATATATATATATATATAAATCAGTATTTTAATATCTACATTGATTTAAATAATAAGTGAGGTCATTTACATTAAATTCGTAACTTAAAATTAATTCATCACCAATAAAAAGCCTTACAGATTTAAATTCCAATAAAATAATTTCGAAAATAACAAAACAATTGTATTTCAAAATGTATAAAACAATTCAGACTTAACAGTACACAAAAAATATAAAGTAAGCCATTGAAATAACGCTCGTAATAATACATTTTAAAAACCAACAAAGCTAGTGTTATGAATATATTTACATACGTAATTAATGAGGCGAAAATACTGCGTAATAATCGCTATTCAACTGTACATCCGCTGTAAAACTCATTGAAACAGTGATTAATATTTCCACAATAGACTGTCATCAAATATGCAGGAAAAGAGTTTTATGCTTTCAAAAGTAGTATTACTTATTTGTAGACTGAATGCAATTTCTTAGCGGTGTAGTACAAGTACTGAAAGTTTTGTTTTTAGTGCTCATACTCTGCTAACCCTCGTTTAACCCTCTGGCCTAAATTAATATATAATAGCACATCCATTCTGTGAAGTTAATCTTCTAGTAGATTAAAGTTTTCGCCAGTTTTAAATGAAGATAATCTTTATCGCCGCTCCGCTTTAACTTGTTTGAAAAAAATAAACCCCTTTTCACATTTTTTTTCTTTCCTGACATTTTTACCTCATTCTTATAGTTTTCTTCATTGTGAACTTACAACATTAAAATTAACGTGCCCCCAAAAATGTGTGTGTGTGTGTATGTGTGTGTGTGTGTGTGTACATGTATGTATATATAATATGTATTAAGTATATTACATAGCTCTAAAGAGCTGTAAATAAATTGTTGAAGTGTAGTTTAACTGAATGTATTCAAGTTTATGGAAATCAGTTGATCGATAACACCATAAAGCGGAACGAACCAACCATGTCATTAATGATATTCGTAAGGATTATTTTCAATTTCAATGTGCTTGGTAATAAATCTGATAACCCGTGTTGATCCGGAACCCTTTTTTTGAAGAATAAATCAAATGCTTCACTGCTAGGCATCTCGTAAAAAGCGAGAGAAGACTAATAACGTTATTTTATTTCATAGGATCAAACAAGCAGATGGTTCATCTGACGGAAAGAGATAGACCATAGACACCAAATATGTTAATGGTGAGTTTCTTTCTATGTGACGGTGTTGGGATTTTACATGCGTAACTTTGCCGGCTACCTTACCCTCGACCCCGAACCGTGACAGCAATAAGGTCCGATGCTATTGCGTTCGGAATATGTAAGGCGTTGGTACCAAATCACATTCGCCCACAGTCACATGTTCGCCCAATTGTTCACCGTTTAGGTACCGTCTGGATGGAAAACAGATTGTTTATTCAGTGAACGCCTAATAATTAAATCGGTTTGTTTGCTCGGCTTTTATGGCTAAACGCCTAGGTCGATTGTGATTGAATTTTACACCAAATCAGCTTCAAAACTAGTTAACTTTTATTATATAAACAAAGCCGCGCCTGAAAGGTATTAGATAATATATTCGTTCGTTTGATCAGTAATACAGTGAAAGCGGAACAAATAGATATTGTACTTATAATATTGCTAAAACAATATTTATCCTTATTTGCAATATTATGAATACGAAAGTGAGTTTGTTTATTTGTTTGTTAGTTATGATTTCATGTTTTAACCACTTAACTAACTCATCATCATGAAATTTTGTCAAGAGTACAATAAAGCTACCATCGAAAAAATAATTTTTCTTTCATAAAATTTTACTGTTCAGATGAAAAACTCTGTTATTCTCCTTTATTATTCTTATTATTTCTTATAAAAAAAATCTTTATAAGAAATAATAAGCAAGCAAGCTAGCAAATTATATAGCAATATACTAGCTGCAGCGTGCAGTCTGTGGCATTATAAAAGTTTTTGGCAAATCCCGCGGGATCACCTAATTTTTCCGGGATAAAAAGTGTCCTATGTGCTATTCCAGGTCATCATCTACCATGTGCCAAAATTCATTAAAATACGCTAAGTGGTTTTTGCGTGATTGAGTAACAATCCATCCAAACATTCACATTTATAATATTAATATAGACTAGCTGAGCCCGCAACTTCGTTCGCGTGGAAAAATTTTGAAAAAACAGTAGCTTAAGTTACTCCCTATCTCATCAGCTATCTGCCAGTGAAAGTCCCGTCAAAATCGGTCCAGCCGATCCAGAGATTAGCCGGAACAGACAGACAAAATTGGTAAAAAATGTTATTTTGGTATATGTACCGTGTATACATCCATATGCATTTAGTAAAAAGCGGTTATTTTAATATTACAAACAGACACTCCAATTTAAGTGTTTGGTCACACGTTGGACGAAAAAACTAGGAAGTCGAATTTTTAAAACTATAAGTATTTATTCACTTAAATAATAATTTTGGGAGAAGCTATTTGTCAATTTGACTGTATTGTCAGAAGCACTTGCTTCTTTATAATTCGAATTCAATCAACGATAAACCCATGTAACCTATGCTTTGCAAAACTTTATATTTCACGCGCTTTCATCAAGAAGAAATTAAAACTTTGTATGTAAAAAAAAGCTTCATCGTCAAAGTACACAAGTAGAACATCAAAAATCATAACTTTGAGTTATGCCTAGTCCTAAACTCTAACATCCTTAATATTATGGATATATAATATTCAAAATTTAAGCTTAATAATAATATTATTATACAGAACGTGGCAGTGTTGTGAACGGCACACATTGTGATTGTGAGGAGGTTTCTTTCTCTGCCGCCCAAACCACCGGCCGGGCGGCTTTAGTTGTTTACGCCGGCGCGGCGGGAAAACCTATTTAATTATAATATTTATTCTTATGTAAGTTTTTAAATAATATTATAATTATAAATTTATCTAAATAAGATAAAAATGTAAATGTAAAAATATGTAATCTTACTAAAGGAAAATAATTTATTGATAAGAGACATCTTAAAAACGAAGCATAAGAGCTGTTGCATATTATGATTAATACCTATCATATTTTGAACCGCCCGTTGGTACGAGTGGTCAGCGACTTTGTCTACATTCTACGCATATAATAGGGCTCGGATCCATTATGCATTTGTGAGATGAGCATAGATGTTTGTGTTGCTGTATTTGGGTGTTTATTAAATTTATTTCAGTATTCATCTGAAATATTTTTAATAAACATCTGTATTCTGTTCTCATCTCTGGGCCGGAGCTCCTCAGTACCAGCTCCTTCCTCTTGATCGTATTCAGCGTAGAGCGGTTTGAATCGTTGACGACCTGGCTATTTCGAAAAGGCTTGACTCTTTGGCATTGCGCCGAGATGTTGGTTCACTCTGTCTTCTATCGTATCTATCATGGGGAGTGTTCCGACGAGTTATTTGGATTAATTCCTGCCGCCAAATTCCATCATCGGACATTGCGTCAAAATTTGAAATTCCATCCTCACCATCTCGATGTCTGGAAATCCACAACTGTACGTTTCTCTCAACACTTTTTGCTTCGCACTACTTTGTTGTGGAACCAATTACCGGCAGGGGTGTTTCCAAACGGATACGACTTGGGGGCCTTCAAGAAAAGAGCTTGCTCATTCTTAAAAGGCCGGCAACGCAACTGCAAGACCTCTGGTATTGTGGTTGTCATGGCCGGCGGTGATCACTTACCATCAGGTGCACCTCCTGCTCGTTTGCCCCCTCTTCTATAAAAAAAAAATTCATATGTACACATGTATCACAGATTATTACAGTTACTATGTATGTATTTCTATGTATTAATAACAAGGAACTAGTCGACGGATTAACAAATAAGAAAATAATTTGATTAAAGAAATAGTTTAATAAAAAGCAAATAATTTAATTGGTGTAATTTTTCCACCGCATTATTATTATATATTATGATGATTAATATCAGACTGCCTTGGTCTTGCGAGTAATTTTTTGGACAACAAAAATACATTATAGTGCGTGTGTGTGCGTAAAAATACATTAAAATTGTGAAACAGTGAACGTTTATACAATTTAAAATAATCATATTAGAGCTCCACAATGATTTTTTCATGTACTGTGTAATAAATAAATAAATAAAAAATATCTCTGTGGTCTCTATGGTCTAGTATCGCCTCTGTGGTCTAGTGGTCCAGCGTTGGCGTTGACCATATGAGGTCCCAGGTTCGATTCCCGGGTCGGGCACTTTAAAAAAAAGTGTTTTTTTCAGTTTTCTGAGAAACACAAAGTTGCCCGGGATTGGAAAGTGCCCGGTTGGCGATAGGCTTGCCACCTATCACATTTGTGGGACCAAGTATCTTCGGCTAATCGTGGGTGCACTTGTTGTACCTCTGACTACCCCTTTGGGATATGGGCGTGAAGATACTAAGAAAAATATAACATGATAGGGTTTCACCATGGGTCGATGATTAGGCCTATCGTACAAGATTTATTTTTATCAGAAGTATCAAATCAGTAAGGATTATGTTTCTACTTTATAGTGTTTGGTCGCAAGTCTGACATGAAATATTTGTAAGAGAAAGTCTAGTAGAAACTAGAGAAATCCAATTTGTAAAAGCTTCATTATCAACCCACGCAAATACAACTTCAAGAATCCTTATGTAGCACACTGGCCATTTGTTGAATCGATGTATTTTAACTACTCCTTTAATATTATATTTGAATCGAATAATTTTTGATTTGTCCTTATTTTTTGATTTATCATTAGATTTAAGGGTTAAAAAGAAAATTACTTAAATAGATGTGGGTATCTAATTTATCTACAATAAACATCATCTGACTTGTAACAATAAAACGCGAAAATGAATTTGTTTGTTTATTTTATTTTCACGTCTTAACTACTTAACCGATCGTCGTCTTAAAATTTAGCATACACTGCATCAAAAAACTGTTGCTTTAAAACTCTGTTGGGTATCAATATTTACGTGACTTGGATATCAGCCTTATGCATGTACATCTGGCATGGTTGTACAATGTACATATTATAATAGGATACTAAAGAAGCAGGTAGCTTTTTCCATGAAAAAATTAACGATCTCCTAAAGAAATCAAAGATGTTAATGGTGTACTACCATCCATGAGGTAAAGAATAAATACCTATCACATTCATAAATGGTAACCTTACCAAGAAAATGGATGACAGGACAAGACAAGAAGGACACCAATCTGAGCGAAACTGCAGAACTTAAACACCTAGCAGTTATGACTGTTACCGTCTGACTGCTAGGTGGTTAAGTTCAACCTTCGCTAACTTATTACGAGTTGAGTTGCCTGACAGAAAATCAGATGGTCTTCTTACAAAAGGGGAACTTTACCTAATATAATAATTGAAATATACTAAAACAGCAACATGATTTTATGATTAATAAACGGGCAAGTTTTAAGGTAACAACACACAAAAAACAGAACCCAATTGGACATCATCACTTTTTTGGGAAGTTGTTTGATTGAAGTTGATTGAAGAAATCGATAATATATTTTCATATATTGTTTTTGTTTGTAAGATCCTACCCAGATTTTAAATATTAGTGAAATCTTATTATGGTAATTTGCTGTTTAAAAGATAAGTAGGTAAATTATTTTAATTTGAAATACTTATAACCATAAACGAATAGAAATGCTTGTTAAAAACCGCGTATCACGTAGTAAAACAGGCGAAGAGAAAGGTACTTTCTCTAGCCCTGCGGCCCTGTAGAACTTAGTATAATAGCTGTGCAGAAAACACTTTTACCTACAATTTCATTTGGTATTAGTATTTATCTGAATTTTCACTTTGTCATACATAACGTCGAAGAAACCGTTTATACTGGAATTGTAAATATAATCTATAAATTATATTTCTAGTTATTTTTATTATTAAAAATTTTAATTACCATAAAAACCAATAGCAGATTAAACTTCTTTTAATCTGCTATTGGTTCTAAAACTAAATAATAATATTATATATATATATATATATATATATATATATATATATATATATATATAAATTAGGCTAATTGAACCAATTAGGCTAATTTTGGTTTTGAATTAATTGTTGAAGTCCAGGGAAGGTTTAAAAGGTGAGAAAATATAGAAAAAAAAGAGTAGTTAAAAAGGCAGAACAACGTTTGCCGGGTCAGCTAGTAGCTAGTTAATGATATAAGTGCTTCGTATTAATACTTAATCAAATGGTAGCTTAGTAAATAAATACATAATGAAATAATGTTCGTTAATGTTGGCTGCAACTGCAACTTTGCAACCATTTAACCGAAAGAGTACTACAATATCCAAAAGTAACCCAGGCTAATTTATTACACGACTGATCAGACATCATTAACGATTTTTAGTCATTCGAGTGATATTTCGAATAACATTTTTAAATTAGCAATATTTCAAAATCTATATTTTTACTGTCAACTTATTTAAAGAAAGTAAATCGTGAGACAGATGATGATTAAAAAACTACAACTATCGGATTCCGTTTTACTATTATTAAGTGCAGAACCCTATAAATAAACAAAAGTGGTTACACATCATTGCTTCGTATCAATTTATCTTGGTCCGTTAGCCGTTAGACATTGAGAAGTTTTTTCATCTCTTTGCAAACCTCACGCTCGAATGTAGACTCGACGTATGTGGGTCGGCACGAATTGCATTGTTCGTCTTTGATTTATGGATTGTTTTAGTAACAACTAATTGTATACATACTTTCTAATTTAAAGTTTATTGTCTTAGCAGAAGAAAGTTATATAAAATTAAGTCACCGAAATTCAGTCAGCACTTTCTCTACAATTTTTTCTTTATCATTATATCCCAAACAAGCTCTCTTGATGGAAAAAGAGAAACCATCGCCTGTAGACACCAAAGATGTCAATGGTGCGTTGCAATCCGTGTGGTGGAATGGCAATGCCACATGCATATGTCTACCGGTTATCCTACCCTCTAAACAGCAACACGACAAAGACAGGAATAGGTAGGTTGCGGCAGGAATAGGTAAGGCAGTGTCACCTTATACCCGGGCGAGACGTTGCGAAACTCTACCTCCTAGTAGTCACGATGGTAGTGACATGCACAGCCAAATAAGTAATGGGCAAATTATGATTAACTTTTATATTTGTAAATCAGTCTATGAAAGAATGAATGAAAGAATATAACTATTTGGTCAAATCCACGCTAATATTATAAATGCGAAAGTAACTCTGTCTGTCTCTTTTATTCACGCCTACAGATTTGGATGAAATTCTGTACAAATATAGTTTGAGACGAGAGAAAGGACATAGGGTAGTTTTTGTCCCGGAAATCCCACGAGAACGGGAACTATGCGGGTTTTTATTTAAGATATTTTTCCACTCGGACGAAGTCGCGTGCACAGCTCTTATGAATACAAAAATGTTACAGTTTCTAATAAGTACAGCCTTCAAAATTTACCTTTTACGTATGATCTTAATGAATTTTTATAATCCTTACAATTTATGATGTTTTAGGTGCCATTTTACCGCACTATAAATGAGCTCGTGTATCTTGTGTGTGACCTTTCAGAAGAAGAATCAAAGTAGCTAATCGAGACAATATTTTTATCAATAAGTTTTCTAAACTTCGTTATAGATTTTGTTATGGTTTTTACTTTCGGAAGGGGTTACATGTATAATTTAATTTTTCAAAATTTCGAAATAGTAAAGAAAATTCGTTACCTTGTAACCAACTAACTACTAAACAATTTATGAGCTACCAAACTTACTAAAAAACATCCGATTATGTATTACCTTTTAAAATGAAAACATGTATGTATGTGTGTTTGATGATCTCTTTATTTCGAGAGAATCTTATTTCTTTGTTATCTATTGGTATAAAAAGTACAACAATGGTATATTAATTGCACCATAAAACCAGAGTAGTTGTTTATCCATACTTCCATACTAATATTATAAATGTGAAAGTATGTCTGTCTGTTACGCTTTCACGGCTAAACCGCAGGACCGATTTTCATAAAATTTGGCATGGAAATAGTTGATATCTGGGGTCAAACATAGGCTAATTTTTTTTTCAAAAATAAACCTTTAAAAGGCTGAAATAGGGAATAAAAGTTGTATGAAAATCTATTTAGACGACGTGTTAATCTACGTCGGGTGGAGCTATGCGGCCGAAGCTGCGGGGGCAAGCTAGTGTTGAATACTTTTCTCTATGTGGCATGCGTGATTTTCTAACACCGCCTATTTTCATATTTACCGAAATGTTACATTTTGTGATGGCCGGAATTCGGACACGCAGGCATGACGGAGTGTGACTAATATTTTATAAATAGTTTTCCAATCCATGTTATTTTTCATGTGGTCGATTCTAATCGCTATTACTAATAGTTTCCTTGTGTATATTTTCTAAAAGTAAAGCAAACGGGAAGGAGGGTTTCAAATAGGCAATAATTTTCTCTTACCATCACGAGATGCATCTGCTTGTATGCGAGCCTATGATATGAAAAATATCTTCACGCCCGTAAGTATCTCCGAAGAGGTAGGAAGGGGTACAACCAGTGAAATCCACGATCCACGATAGGTGGCTAGCCTATCGCCAACTGGGCACTTATCTAATCCCTGGCCTAAAGCCTGTGACCGTCTCCCTGAAGCCTCCCGGCTTTAGAGAGGCGGTCGCAGGTTCAAATCCTGCGTGTCGATATGTTTCTTTGTTATTTTTAATGTTTTTGAAAAAACACATTTTTGAATTGCCCGACCCAGGAATCGGTCGAGAGGACTAGGTGGTAGAGTTCTGCATTGTCTCGCCCGGGTCTGGTACCACCGCCTTACCTATTCCTGCCGCAATAGCGTCAGTGCTTGTCGCTGCCGTGTTCCGGTTTGGAGGGTAAGGTAGCCGGTAAACTTATGCATGTGGCATTAGACCTCGCCACAAGATAGCAACGCACCATTAACATCTTTGGTGTCTATAGGCGATGGTTGACTCTTTCCATCAGGAGACCCATCTGCTTGTTTGCTATCTTATGACATAAAAAAAAAAAAAAAAAAAAATCGAACCCGGGACCACATATTGTCAACACCGACTCTGGACCACTAGACCACGTAGGCGATATTATATGAATAAAAGTAATTAAAAAGAATTAGACCTACTTCAAATGTCTGTCAACTAACTATACCCATATCTCAATAACTACTTAATCGATTATGATGAAACTTAGACAGTTCCCTGTGTTGAAATATATAACTGATTTAAATAAAATAATATCTCAATAAGGCTTTTGGTTTCCGAAAAATTCGTGGACAAACATATGAATATACATACATGCACGTATTACATTTAGTACACGTGCTTGGACACCTAAATAGATCATCGTACCTTCCCAAATATTATCCAATTTCAACAACATTACATACATACATGTCAAACTGATAACCTCCGTATTTTCGTCGGTTGGAAAGGTTAATGATGAATAAAGTCTTACTGTTGTGTTATTGGATTTTAATTTAGCCTTTTGAAGGTTCTTAAGTCGTATTTGTTCGAAAACAGCCTTGCCTGGTTTTTGAGCAAGGTTGTCTAACGAAGATATCGTAATTTTTTCTTAGTGTTAAATATATTATTTAGGAGATAGCACACCAGTTATATAAATAAATAAATAAATTCTTTATTTTTTTTTTTAATTTATTGTAAGTATTATTTTTGGTAATTTCGAACGTTGATTCTGCCTGCCTCTTTACTGAACCCACGTAATGGTCTTTTTTAATAACATAAAATAGCAAACAAGTGGATGGGTCTGTTGATGGAAAGAGTCAACCATCGCCTCTATAGGCGACATCTAAAACATCTTTGATGTCTATACATCAAAGATGTTAATGGTGCGCTGCTATATTGTGGCAAGGTTTAATACTACGTAAGCTTCCGATCTCCGCATTATTTCGTGGTACTAGTTATCACTGGTATGCCAATGTCTGAGTTTTTTTCCGCCGGATCTTCTCAGTGTATGTTCACGTTTCCGATCCGGTAGTAGTTAAAAAAATTGACGCATCAAAATAACTTGTAAAAAGTTTTATTGAATAAAGTACTTCTGATTTCTGATTTCCAAGTACAGTTATCAGTCTCACACGTATGCCACTGAAGAGGGGGTCGCAATTTTATTAAATTTTATACTACGTTTGTAATACATCACCCGACTACATTGATGCTACGCCTTACCACTTTTTACCTTGGTTCTCCTTTGTGTCAAGCAAATAAAAAAAGCGATTAACTTCTGCGTATTTAAATACATCTGTATTCTCTACGACATTAATAGCAACAATATTAAAAAAATTTTAAGAGATCACTACTCTCTTATCAGTTAAATCATCGGATTAATTATCTGCAGTCCTATTTATGTACATTTTTTGTATAATATAATAGCAGACAAGCGGATGACTTTCCTGATGGAAAGAGTCAACTATCGCCTACATACAACAAATATGTTAATGATGCGCTGCTATCCTTGTGGCGGCTACATTACCCTCTGAACCGGAAGACAACAGTGACAGGAACTGACGCTATTGCGATAGGAATAGTTAAGGCGGTAGTGAGAAGATGCAGAACTCTACCGCCTAGTAGCCACGATGGTAGTGACTCGCACACCCAATCATTCGCCTCTTACGAACTTCCTGGCAAAATGGCAGATGATCTTTTCTTCAGAAGGAGCCCAGACCAACACGGAGGAAATGAGCTTGAAGCATATTCATATCAGCGATTCAAATATTATAAAGGGGCAGTATTTGTTTGTAAAACTCAAAAACCAATGGACCGATTTTAATAACGCTTTTATCAACATAAACCTATACTATCACTGAGTAACTAGCTATTTTTTCACCCGACTGCGAAGGAAGCAGTTTGTGTGAGTGTGTGTGTGTATGAGTTACGCGAAAGAATTGCGAGGAACGGCTAGTATTTTATATTAAAAAATCTTCTACATCGTTAATTTGGTCACTAGTACCATCGCCTTACAATTCCAAATTGTTTCAGTTGGTGGTTCTTTCTTAAAATTGATTAATTTTTGTTTATTTTTCATTTTAACCTTTTCATTAATTGCCTCAATTTCATAATATTATAATAAATATCACTGGACAAATTACACGAATCGATCTAACCCTAAAGTAAGCAAATTATTTGCTTGCGGATGGGTGTTAGTCAACAATACTAATACATCCAAACCCAGATATACAAACATCTATGCTCATCACACAAATGTTTGTTCTCTTTTGGGAATGGGACCCGAACCCCATCGATTCGTGATTAGGTTCGCTAACCACTCGACCACCAGGGCTGTACTTGCACACAAAGTTTACAATTCTTAACTTCCTCAGTGTAATCTATCAGTCATTATATTTCGCTCAAACGTACATGAACTTAAAGCTTACGAGCGGGCTAGCACCTAAGTGGGGTTTACGCAAGCTTTGCTTATGTAAGCAATTTGTGATACTTGTGCAACTACACTTTGCTTTCGTTTACTGAGTTCATGTTATGAAAACATATCGGTCTCAGATACTTAGAGGTTAAGTAACGGCTCATACACTTCCCTTAGCTGGGTTCAGATCTGTAGGGCTACTCTTGAAAACCGATTTCAATTTTAAATTAATATTTAATGAATTTTGAAGTATTTCGTACTCTGGACAACTATATTCAATTATTACATCTATTTGTAAATACAGATTACTTATTAAATAATTCCTGTTTGTTAGTATTACTTAAAAGTGCTGTTATTACTATAATATCGATATTGTAAAAGTAATATAAACTAATACAGATCTGCTAATCTGTTGATAAACAAAAGGAAAGCATCGTTCATCGCGATCCGCGGCTATCGCGCTGTCACGATATGGTAATCGATACTGATAATTTAAATTCTGATAACTCTCACTCAATAAAATTATTTAAAGTAACAATGCCCGATGACTTCGTCTATGGAAGGATCCACTTCTTCTCTATTAGGATCCTTACATAGCCAATTTTATTCTTAGTACTGGTTAGCAAAAAAACACGGGTTTTTACTTTTTATGTTGACGGAATAGAAGACGGTAAGTGGTGACAGTACTAGTGCCTTATTAACGACAGATAGCTTAGATACCACGAAAAAGAAGATCTACGCGCATAAGGCAGGCTTGCTAATAAATATTTTTTCCAAACTTTCGTTGTTTCTTTGATTATTATATTATTATGTGTGTGTGTGTGTGTGTGTGTGTGTGTGTGTGTGTGTGTGTGTGTGTGTGTGTGTGTGCGTGTGTGTGTGTGTGCGTGCGTGTGTCCGCGTGGGCCTGTGTATGTGTGTGAATATGTGTGTATCTTCTTTACATTTTTCATACTTATTGATATGATTTCCTTTTTACTTTAATAAATGTTTAAAAAATACGAGATGTAGCTGAAATTATATGTACGGCGTCAGCGGGGAGACGAAATCGTAAATAGTTCAAATCCATCCCTGGCGAAATTTTTCTTTGTTTAAAAAATTTTATTCGCCGAATAATGTAGTCACTAGATCCTACCTAATTCCAGTCTTGTGCTCTTGTAAATTTATATATATATATATATATATATATATATATATATATATATATATATATATATATATATATATATATATATATATATATATATATATATGCACGTCTTATATGTTGAATTATTTGGTGTCTATAAAATAAAATATGAGTTTGTTAACAAGAAGATATTGTTTCTTACTTAGAATAGTTTATTCCTAAAGAGTCAGACTACACACATTAACTTTGTAAATAGACCTGACATGTTTGGAAAATAAGACGTTCACATTACTAAGATATCTTTTTAGAAGAATTATACCGTGTGTATGATTCACAAACGTTATTTATAGCCTATATTATTAATAATGAAAATGAGTGTAAAACAATTCAAAGCGAACGCTAAAGAGTTTGAAGTTCCAACTCTATCGTCTTACTGGGTGACCGCCAAAAAACATTGCCAAATGTTTACAGTCGCCTCAACATTTACTAAAACATTAACCGGTTATAGAATGAAGATTGCATTGTGCGCGCATTTGTCAAATACTATCTATATAAAGCAAAAGATAGATGGTCAATTAATTGCACTAACGTTATCTTAGCTTAGGACAATCTTAAATAGTATGCTGTCACTTCTTGTCTTAGAACGATGAAAAGAATGTGACAGCATACTATTTAGGATTGTCCTAAGCTATGACAATGTTAGTGCAATTTTTTTTTGGCCAAGACTGTCGTTGCACGCGTATCACACAAATTCTTCGAAATTTGGCCCACTTTTTATTTTAAGTCTGAGATAGTTAAACTCATAAACTCGGGTTTTTAATAATATTTTATAGTTTCCTCATTTTTACGATTTTAATTCAAATGTCGGCGCGAATGAGCTAATTAATTACATAAAGTGAATTTGTACCTTTTTAATATGTGTATGGAAACAAAATTGTAACTCGTACGCATTCTACTCATCCATTTGTAACTTCCTCCACATTTTTTCTTATGACAGGTGGTGTTTCAAAAACGAATGATAATGCTGTTTCCTTTAATTAACGGTTAAGTAAATTTTAAATATTATATATTAGAATATTGTGTTACTAGAATGGTTGAACAGATTTGCCAGAAATTCAATGCGGAGATAGATTATGTTCTAACGGTTAGAGCATAATCTATCCCCGCACCGCTTTAGTAGTTAGTTCCTCTAACCTCATTTAATAGTTAGTTCTCTAGGAAAAATAATAAAAACTGGCAATGTGCCGGTCGGGCCACTTGCAATGTAGGGTTCCGTACTTGCCTCTCATGATAATGCGGACTAAGAAGTTTTTTATTGTGTCATACAAAGCACATTAATTTACCTATTTAACGTCAAAGACGGATATATTCTCTTTTACTCCTCCAAGAAAATTTTGTAACTTTGTTGACATTTACTCGTAAACTTGTAAGCTGTAACACTAACAAAATCTAATACTTTAAAGCTTAATATTTCACAAGCAGATCCATTTATGAAAAAATTGTTTTCAAACCCTCAATAAATTTTAACGGCCTATCCACCTCCCACACACACCATGGGCTACGAAAAAAAAGACATCCTCGACTTTACCAGTAGAAGAAATTTTTCAACATATCACATACCACTTTGTCGGAGTGGCTGATATGTATATTCATGCCAAATTACAACTTTCTATATATATATATATATATATATATATATATATATATATATATATATATATATATATACATACATACATACACTCAAAAAACGTAACTTTCTTAGCGCAGATGGGTCAAAATACGTGTTAAAAAGTATTATGATTCCTTTAGAAAGAAAATATTCTAAGTAATAATCTACGCTTGTTAATAAAATCATATTGTTGTTTGAGGGCTCAGGAGGCAGGTAGTCAGGGCGGTGTGGAAGGGTACAGAAGGTCTTCTGTCGGCCAACAGCTGTCGCAGCAGCTGTCTGCCCTGGTCGCACGTGCGGCTACACCTATTATTAATGATTTTTTGTCAATTTTCGAAGTGTTACTGAAGAACGAAATTAACAGTTGCACCTTTTTGGGGGTTTTGTGTTTCATTTATTACTATACTAATATAGCAAAGCTGAATGTTTGTTTTTAGTTATGTGCTGTAATCCCTGGATTTACAAATCTGATTTGAAAAATTATTTTTCTTTTATAGCCCAATTATTGAGCAAGGATATATGACATCACGTTATGATCCTTAAAAGCTGATCAAACACTGGTAAAACAACTTTAACAAGTGTCTGATAAAGTTTTTTCATTAAAATGTGCGAAAAACATACGTAGTAATTCGCAATGGCGACAGTTCGCGAACTTAAAAATTGGCACTTAAAACGAATCCCAGAGAGACGAGAAATTATTAAATTGTTAATATTAAAGTTTGTCATATATGTGTTCTTCACGTTGAAATGGCTGGAGAGATTTAGGTAAAACTTAGTGCATAGATATAGTATACTCAGATTGTAAACGTAGGCTATTTTTTATCCCAGGAAAAGACATCTTTCCTCTAGGACTCACAATAAACTTAAATCACGCATACGAGATGTAAATATATATTATTTTTTATTATGTTAGAAACCCAAGATATTTGTTGCCTAAATTAACGAATAGAGTTAGTTACCTACTACACTGCATAAAAAACCAAAAAAGTTAAAAAAATCTTAACGTTATAATCGTTGGTGGTTCAATAGATGGTATTCTAATGAATAAATTTAACAGCGGATAATGTAGTCGGGTAACAAATAGTCCGATATATTTATTAACTGCGCCTTAATTTTATCGGTACAAAAAGCAGCATATGTGTTAAGTCTTATTATATACAATTTGTATAAAAAACTTCTTTAAATTCATCCATCATTCATCACATTGATTTTAAAGGTGTAGAAAAAACATATACATACATAAACACATACAAACTTTTGAATTTATAACGTGACTAATTAGGCGTACTGAACAAACTCAATAAAACTTGACTGTTTGACTGTAGACAAGTTCCTAATACTAAGAGTGCAAAAGCAAACACATAATTGTATACATGCCATTACTATGCGTTCCAACTGAGAATAGGACTGCCACGGTGACATTGCTCCGCATTTTGCGAAAACTTCGTAAGTGATGAGTAAGGTGTGCCAAAAATTTTACCAAGAAATACTTAAAAAAATATTCTTATTCTAATTGTTATATTTTTTATTTAGATTCCCATCAGGTCATGTTACCATGTATTAAAATAAGGTGTAAAAACTAAATAACACTATGTAATACTTTTATGTATACATATACATAGATGAACCGCTAGACTAATATATGTTATTGTTTTTTTATTGATAAATGTTATATTTTAATATTTTTAGCCTATTTTGGACAAAGACAACCTAAACCCACAAAAATGGCAACAAAATTGGTCGTTTTTGACTTATAAGTGGTGTAACTAACACGACCTTTATATATAAATATATGGTGAATGAGATGAGATGAATAGTGATCCTAAAGTATATATATATATATATATATATATATATATATATATATATATATATATATATATATATATATATATATATATATATACATGAAAAGTAAGACTCATGTTTTTTTACTGATTTTTTATTGATGAAAATAATATTATTAAAACGTAATTTGTTCTTTAATAAATCAGCAACACTTGTGGTATGAAGTTGATAACAAAGGCGACCCCTTTCTTAGTTGAAATGCATAGAAATAAAATAAATACGTCTTAATATTTTACAAATGGTCGTGATGTTAAAACACCGGATATAAAAATAAACTTCAAAACAACAATATCTACAAAAAACTTAATAAATAATATTATGTATTTACGTCTTAATTAGGACAATGTTAAATACTTGATTGCTATAATATTCCTGATTTTTACGTAATTATTTATTTATTTATTCTTTATTATACACCTATTACAAAGAGGTACAAAAGATGGACTTAACGTAAAATGTAGCGTAAATGTATTTTTTTGTTCAATAAAAACCTGCTTTTTTCAACTGACTAAAAAACGTAGGTTATCAATGTTAACATGTATGTTCATCGTTCATATGTAATATTGTTGGAATTGGGTAATATTTGAGTATGATGATCTATTTAGGCGTCCAAGCACGCGTACTAAATGTCGTAAATGCATGCATGTTTATATGTGTAGTTTGTATGTGCATAAATGTCTCGGGAACTACAAGCCACATCGAGATAATTAATTTTTATTTAAATCAGGTATATTCCATTGTAGGGAACAGTCCAAGATCCAACAAAATCAGTTCAATAGTTTTTGAGTGATGAGTGTACAGATATTTAATTCGGTTTATTTAATAAGTCGGCTCAATTTTTTAAACTACTTTTATTATCCTACTAATGTGTGTTTTAGTCTTCAAAAACGATGTTTTTCAATCAACAATAAATCCTAGGTAAAAAGTACCTATTTTTATGCATGATATCAAATTTTTTAATTCTTTTTTAACTTCTTTTCTTTTTAGTTTTGAAATCCTCAGTACTACGCCGATTTAAAAAAAAATGTAATTTCGTGACCTTATGAAGAGAGAGAGAGAGAAGTAAGAGTAGTGTGTTGCTTTAATAAAAAAGTTTTTTTATTGAGTAAAATCTAAAATATATTTAACGAAATTTCTGTTTATTTATAGTCTCTCGGTAAAAGTACTGGCTTCGAAGCAAACGCATGAAAAATTGCGTTCGAGTCTGAAAATCGTTTTAAATAGCATTATCAGGTTTTCTAGGTAAACTTGCTCGATGCTAGAAATGTACCCGATTTGTCGTAGGATGGTCACATTTCACACCTTGAGACTTAATATCATTGGCTAATTGTAGATTCGATACACCTCTGCTTCCTCAGGAATATGGTTGTGACAGTTTTACCCGACTGCGCTAGAAGGAAGGTTATGATTTTCGAGCTTATTTGTATGTTTGCGTGTTTGTTTCTTTGGCATGCTCTGTAGCTTAAACGATTTAATGAATTTAAGCGTGCAAGTGGTATAATATTAATCTTAATTGTGGAAAAAACAAATATCTATATAAATATCTATATAATTTTTACCCGACAGCGGTAAAAGGTTATGTTTCTGGTTATGACGCAGCTGGGTTCATTTTTTTTATAATTACGTGTTTCGGATTTCTTTAAAAAATTGTAAAGGATTCTTTAAAACAAATTACCAATAACCTAGATATGAAAATTGCCCCTGGCAATACCAGAGGGCTCGATCACTCGAGCAGCTTACCTGTTGCTCATTCTTTAAAAATTCAAATAACATGCTTTTTCTTCAAAAAACGGAATACATCTAACTACTTTAAGTAAACGTGACCGTTATTGATTCCACGAGATCGTTCCGACACTGGTTCTAGATAGGGTTGCCAGACGTCCATTATTTTAAAGAGCGTCCTATTTTTCAGACCGAAAAATTTATTTGGTCCCCTAATTTAAATTAAATTTTCCCAGTGTTCGTCTAGGCTCTTTTGAAGAATAGACCAACTGCTGTTCTTCCAGGCAGGTCGTAAAAGGCGACTAATTGGCTTTATGTCCCATTACCATCGTGACTATTAGGTAGTAGAGTTCCGCAATGTCTCGGCCAGGTATTTGTCAGGGCAGGTGTCACTGCCTTACCTTTTCTGCTGCAATAGCGCAATGCTTGTCGTGTTTCGGTTTGTAGGGTAAGATAGCCGGTAGATATATGCATGTGGAATTGCCATCCCGCCACTCGGATAGCAATTAGCAACACAGCATAAACATCTTTGGTATCTATAGGCGATGTTTTCTCTTTCCTTCACGAAAGCAAACAAGTGCTATCTAATAATATAAAAAATAGGAGTAATTATTTTACTTTTTTTTTGATTTAGGGGACAATATTTTGTCCTTTATTTTGGGGAAAATGAACTCATGGGTATGATAATGGAAAGTAAAGTCCAACTTCAGCAAGCAATACAAAAAAATCTTATCTCATTATAGAAAACGAAGAAGCACTTAGAGCAGCGAAAATACCAAGTATACTTATAATAAAACTAACTAGAAAAAACTAAAATACTAATTGGATCGTATTTCTATTTATATATCGATACGTCCTTTATTTATTATGTTATGCTTATATAAATTTTTTCTTATATAAGTGCTAAAATCTAATACGTAAAACCGGAGTTGGCAACCTTATTTCTAGGCCACTTTTGTTATTACAAACTAAATTTTAAAAACTCAAAAGAAATAAACGTCTACACGCGATAAGCCAACGTGTTTGTCAATATGGCTTCCCAAACAAGGCAGACCTGGTAAAATTTCAAAAGGTTGTTTCTAAGGTTGTAATCGAAAGGAGTTTTCAAAGAGTTGAAATAAAACTGTCTGGAAGTTTCACAGCAATCCGTCGAGTTTCCACCGAACACGTGACAATTGTTTATGTGTATATTCAAGGCCACGTAGATACTGCGACGTTACAACACAAACACACTGTATTTTTCACTGAAGAAATTGCTATAGGTAGATATGTTTTTATTATTACTATACTATTTCCATTTATTTTCTCGATGACAGATCGACGACAATGTAATTTTGTGTTGTTCACGTTAAAATGTCTCATAAATAATACTGTACTTCATGGACGGATAGTGATATGCTACACATAATGATTACTATACTACATATTGAGTGTTCCCACTTCGAAAGAATATATTATTTGAATGTTTTTGTTATATTTGTCTTTGTTCAAAATATAATAAATATATGCGATCGATATCATTACTTATTTGGTCACAACACACAACTATCAAATTAGAACAGTCATGGAGAAAATAAAGAAATGGAAATAGTATAGCGATCGCTCTCAGGTAGAAAATTGACTGTAAGTTTTGTCATAAACAATTTTTAAATCTTTCTCAAGTTTGAAAACTGACTAACATCATAAACAACTTTGAGTTTGGTTGGTTTAATACTCAAAGATAAACAACGACTTCATTAGACCATAGACTAAACAATGAAATCTCTTTTAAGATTGACAAAAGATTTTAGCTTATTTCTCCCGTGAAACAGCTTTGCTATGTTTCGGAGAGAAGGGCAAGACAGGCAATGTAATTACTGGCACCGAGACTTAACACCTTATGTCTCAGGATAGGCAACACATGAATGGAATACCTGGGCTAGTTCCAGCCCAGGTATCCCATTTTTGTTCATTGGCGATGTAGACCACTTACCATCAGGTGGCACGTCTGCCAGTTTCCTTATCTCAATAAAAAAGAATACCGTAGAAAAAATAGTATACATTACACACATGTATAGTATTTTTTCAACGGCTTTTAATTTATAATTGTCATACATGTCACATGAAGTGGTGGGTGTAATTTTTATTTTTATTAATTTATTGTATTTAAAAATATTAGGTGTCGCAGTCCTCCGCAATGTAAACTTTAACTGTGCAAAGTTGCAAAGTTTTATATACTCCACCATTCAAGCAATTGTCTTAAAAGGGAGTGGGTCCAATACAGCGACGGTAGTTGCCATACAAAAAATAAACTAATGCATGTAGTATTACGTCTCCGCACACAAGGATGACAATGCACCATTAACACATTGGTGTTTTAGGCAATGGTTTACTTTTTCCATCTGCTTACTATCCTATAAAATAAAAAGTAATAATATATATATATATATATATATATATATATATATATATATATATATATATATCCCTCTTGTTGGTTCAGGGCTCCTTTAAGAATAGACCAACTGCCGTTCTGCCAGGCAGGTCATAATAGGCAACCGATTGGCTATGCGAGTCACTAACACCGTGGCTACTAGGAGGTAGAGTTCATTGTCTCGCCTGGGTCTGGTACCACCGCCTTGCCTAGTCCTGTCGCAATAGAGTCAGTGTTTGTTACTGTCATGTTCCGGTTAGGAGGGTAAAGTAGCCGGTAAACTTATGCATGTGGCATTAGACCTCGCCACAAGATAGCAACGCACCATTAACACCTTTGGTGTCTATAGGCGATGGTTGACTCTTTCCATCAAGAGACCCATCTGCTTGTTTGCTATGTTATAAAATGTTTTATAACATGTAAGTTATAAAAAGAGATAAACAAATTTCAAACCAAAACCTTTCGGTCTAAGCTATGTATAATTTAAGAAAAAACTAATATTTTAAGGCCTTGATCGACGAGAGAGTAAAACCACGATTATACCTCGTCCGTTAAGCTAGCTAGTGTATCATTGCAATTACTAATAATAATAAATACCGCGGTTCATTAATGATAATAGTTCCTGCGGTTTTATATACCGACAAGCTTGGTTCGCGGCTCGTCATGTTTGCTATATTTTTTCCGCGATTCTTGGACACGACAGTTTTACTAGCTTGTCGATCAGCACCAACGGGCCGCGATTAAAACATTTGTTCTTTAAAACCGCAATGTAGGCTCGTACGTCGACCAGGTAAGTCATTTAGAGGAGCATTTTAAAACTTTGTGGCTTACAAGTGATAAAGTTAGCCCCGCTTTCTGATAAGTAAATCCATACTAATATTATAAATGCGAAATATGTCTGTCTGTCTCTTCTTCACGCCTAAACTACTGAACCTATGTTGATGAAATTCGGTGCAAAAATAGTTTGAGACCCGTGAGAGGAATCCTTATAAGGATAGTGTTTAACCCGGAAATCCCTCCGGAACAAGAACTATGCGGGTAAAACTCCGGGATTGTTTATATTTTAAACCACGACAATAAGGAGTAACTTAGGCTATTTTTATTTTAGAAAGTTTCCCACGCTGAAGAAGAAGCGGGCTCAGCTAGTATTATATAAAAACTGAAAGATACACAAACTAAAGACACAAAAAATGCGCATCGCACAAATGTTTAGACAAGGAAATCTAACCCAAGCGCCATCGAGATAGGATCGCTCACCAACCCACTTATGTTAAAATGGTTTAAATTCTGCTCATTCATCACGTTATTTCTGTTATTATCCTCAAAATTGTATTTATTCACAGACGTTTTAATATATGTAGCACATTGATCTTTATTGTAAATAAATAAATGTGAATCATCGAACCGATTGATGAATGCGAGCCAAATGACGCAACGATGATGTACTGTTACATATTTTCGTAAGAATGCACATAAACAGTACCTACCTACATAGGTACATATATTTAAAAAGTAAACGGATCAAGAAAGCAACTCGCATTTTGACCAACTTACATTGATCATGGTCACGACCGGACCACCACCAAAGAGTACTACTCATGTACCACCACGGTCAATGTAACTTGGCCAATTATCGTGTTTTACAAGTTCTATGTATGTGTTTTGACCAGTTTAGTTTTTAAAAATTATAATGAACTGTTAAAAAGTTCATAATGCCTGCATAATTATACATAATTCCGTTGTTGCTTGATTATTTCCACATTACACTTTTTAAATAAATAAATATCATCACACCCGTTTCTTTTTGGTGTGGGCAAAGTCAACCGAACGTTTATAGATGTTCAGATTACTGGTAGTCACCGATTCTTGACAAGATGAGTAGTGATCCCCATCGACCAGAAACATGGAAAATTATTTTATGTTATTACTAAACTCACAGGAGTTTATGCATAGACCATGCATATGTTAGCCCGAGATAAGAAAATATGTTTGTCACAGCTCATCTGTTGCCTCTTGCCATGGTCGAGTTAATTTACAAATAAAGTTGACATTGCTAATTCTTGGGCAATACGTACTCCAAAAAAAACATTTTATAAAACGTGGGAAAATAATACAGCCATGGGCGTAGCTTTGTAAGGGGCGAAGTTCAAAGGTTAAATAATTTACAAAACTCGACTAGTTCTCTCTGCCTACCTCGGAAGGCATATGTATGGCGTAATGATATATATTTATGTCACCAGTTTTACCCGAACTTCTCACTAGACTTTCCAATCAACAATGATTCACCGGTTTGCCGAGTGGCGTGATGAGTGATTCCCTGCACTTTACAGACCTAATAACGGTTGCCGCTTATTTCTCACCGGGACCGACAGCTTTACGTGCTCATTCATACCACAGGGTGGGAACCAGACTCCGAACTATTAAGATTTTGGGTTTTCAAGAAAAACCTCACTAACACTTGCCTGACCCAGGGATCGAACCCGAGACGTCATCATATAATCCAAATAGGCTACCTTCTATGATAATCCTTGAAAAAATCATTCCAAATACCCCTTAGTGGTCTGAGACCCCTATGAATAATATTTGCCAGGCAGTTCGTATAAAGCGAATCATTGGCTATACGTGCCACTACCGTCACGACTACTAGGTGGTAGACTTCCCAAACGTTTCGCCCTGGTATTAGGTACCATCGCCTGTCGCAATAGTGTCAGTGCTTGTCCTGTTTCGGTTTGGAAGTTAAGTTAACCGATAAACTTATGCATGTGGCATTACCATCCCGCCAACAGCCAGCGACGCACCATTAACGTCTTTGGTGTCTATAGGCGATGGTTTGTCTCTTTCCATCAGGAGACCCATCTACTTGTTTGCTATCTTATAATATCAAAATCTGGAACGGCTTTCCTCACACGGTTTTTTCGAGTAAATAGGTAGTTTTTTCTAGCTTTGATGTTGGATTTTTTAAGAGAAGTGTCCCTAAAATCCTCATCCGGTATTACATTGGCAACCTTTTGTGTTGCAAATGTCCGTGGACCGTGGTGACCGCTTTCAGGTGGCCCACTTGCTCGTATGCCTACAGATACTATAAGGAAAATGTAGTTACAGTTTCGACTCAGTTATAGTTTCCTCTGTTGTCTAGTGGTCCAGCGTTGGCGTTGACCACATGAGGTCCCGGGTTCGGGCACATAAAAAAAATGTTTTTTTCAGTTTTCTGAGAAACACAAAGTTGCTCGGGATTGGAAAGTGCCCGGTTGGCGATAGGCTTGCCACCTATCACATTTGTGGGACCAAGTATATTCGGCTAATCGTGGGTGCACTTGTTGTATCTCTGCCTACCCCTTCAGGGATATGGGCGTGAAGATACTTTTTATAGTTTTATTACTACAAGTATTTGATTAATCAATGCAAACTCTGTCTTAAGACAGATTTTGCATTGATATTCGTAGTCCAAACAGGTACGTTTGAATGGATTAGTGTTAATTTACCGAATCTATACTCTATGTTCCCTATTCAATCCGTGATAATTTAGTTTATCGTCAGCCGTCGCTAGGTTCACAACGGTCCCTTGCCGTTCACAATCCAAGCTCAAGAGACCTATCATGGACACCTGACAACTCAGTATTATTTCAATATTGTTTTCATGTAAGAAATAAAGTTGTCCTAATTTAGAATTTCCGTAGTCGACACTTGGTGACTATATTTTGTATGTAGCTATCACCATAGCTAAACGGTTGAAATTTTCACAGATGATGTAGGTATGTGCTGCCGCTATAAAAACAAATACATATTAAAAACAGAATAAAGATAAAGGTAATTTAAAACAGTTAACAAACTTAATTTAGTTTTATTCTATGGCCTATGCGTTTTCGGTACAATGCAAAAAACCTTTACCTCCCGTAACTACTTATAAACTGTGTTACGGCACAGTATACTGGAAACTAACAGTAGTCAGTCTACATACATGTGATATTCGAGCAACGCACACGTAGACACCTCTCACGGACGCGATATCTCGGTATGGTTGGGGACAGTTTGTTCCGCACAAGTACGAGATATCGCGTCCGTGACAGGTGTCTATGTGTGCTGTGCTCGAATATGAGTATTCTGTGGTTACGGCGAAGTAATGATTGATTGAATGAATAATTAGCAAACATATTATTTTGTCAACGTGGTAGGCGCACAATTTTGATCAGAACGAACATATTGTCGTAAACAAGTTAACACAGTACAGGAAAAGAAAGACGATGCTACAATATCAGTTTGAAA
The DNA here is from genome assembly GCA_036924255.1 of Apodemia mormo. NCBI lineage: Eukaryota > Metazoa > Arthropoda > Insecta > Lepidoptera > Riodinidae > Apodemia > Apodemia mormo. The sequence goes on from JAUPFN010000016.1 coordinate 20,158,680, forward strand.
TCAAATACTTTTTTAAACAATATGATGAATCTATAAAATACATATATTAAGGGGGGCTCCCTCACAACAAACGTGATTTTTTTTGCCGTTTTTTTATAGATAATGGTATGGAACCCTTTGTGCGCGAGTCCGACTCTCACTTAGCCGGCATACTTATTACAAGTTATAACAACCAAATTATTTAAAATCCTGCAATCTTAGAAACATCTTATGTATTTAACTCCCCAATATGACACGTGTTATATGGTTTTTATTTAAATATAACTTTTAAATATACAGACATAATTGTATATTTAAATTTATATAAATAAAAACGAAGATAATTAAAAATAGATAAGATTGTAATCGAAAGGAATTGGACACAGAATCTAATGCACCCAAAAAACAAAGCCACTTTACCACGACAAAATTAAGACGATATGTTATCTTTATCCAGCATTACCTACAGGATACAGCATCATTACATTTTTATCTAGTGTTGATAGATAATCCCTTTTGCTAAACTGTGTTAAAGCCGCTGGTAGTTTATCACCGTGTCCGTTTAGATATTTGAAATCCATTACGTTTTACGAGCGATGCAGAGCAATTCTGTTATTTATTGAAGCGAGCGTCAAGGTCGGCGTGGGGAACGATATATGCGTCATAAACACACATGAACTCCATGTTTTGTTAAGTGTGCAACGTGAAAAGAACGCAGTCTTCTCTACGATAAAAATTCAGCCAAGTAACTCGCGCATAATAGGGTTCCATACCATTATCTATAAAAAACAGCGAAAAATCACTTTTGTTGTGTGGGAAGTGAGAACCTCACTTAAATATTTATTTTATATTGATTTAATTGTTTATTTTAAAATGAATACATAACTTAATACTCTGTAATTATTTCAAGCGTCTACCAGCTGTCATTATTAAGATCGAGAAAAAAATGCAATAAAATCACGTTTATTCGCAATCAAGAGAGTCTACTTTAAATATTTATTTTATTCTATTTTTAGTTTTTGTTGTTATAACGGCAATAGGTATCATCATCTGTGATACCTTTGTCTCTATTGCCGCTATAGACTATCTGTGAAATTCAACAGACTACCTATCACGGTTACTAAGATATAACCTGGTGACAGACAGACGGAACGGAACGGAATCTTAGTAATAGGCTTCCGTTTGTACCCTTTGAGTACGGAACCCTAAAAACGTACTCCACGCGGTTCTTCGGAATTCTTATGAAGTATTCAAGAGTAGCTGCTTTCCTAGCTGGAAGCTCTTAAAAAGAGAAGGAAGACCAAATGCATGACTATATTTGTAACTACTAAGTGGTAGAGTTTTTCAAAATTTCGCCCAAGAATGGTACAACTGCGTTAATTTTTCCTGAAGTTCAAGATATTCCATGGAACTAGCTTTTTGTTAATGTTATCTTAACTTAAATACTTGTAATTTTAAACATAAAATTGTCCTGTATTAGAACTTATGAGCATATAATCTAATATGTGCTTTATGATAGTAGATAAATTAATCTTATATTCGTCCTTCGTAATATTGTAATAACACAATACAATACAATGTGCTGAGGATTTTGACACAGCTCCCCAATAACTGTCTCCCTGTGTAGAACCGGACCACCCTGACACAGAGACAGTTATTCGGGAGCTGTGTCATAATCTTCGACACGTTGTGTCTTTTACAAGACATTCTCATATACTTTGCGTTACAATACAATATTCCTGAAAAAATACGCTAAAACATGCTAATAGCATTGGTAAAAAAGCTGCCGTATTTTGCTGCTGTACAATGCTACTAGCCTTCAATGGACATCAGCTTCAATTTATCTTTATATGACATGATAATAATATTAGATAAGATTTATGTGTTTTGTACTTATTATAATATAGCACTGAAGATGCTCTTAAAAGTGGAAACTGTTGGCATAATACATCTGCGTGTATAAAATTTAATAAAAAAGTATCTACATGTGTAGTTTAAAAATGTATTATACATATATAACAATTTTTTAATAGATTATACACTTGTATATAATAATGAACAATAAAAAACCAAATTCATAATAAATAACCAATACTAAAAAAAGATATTGTAATATTATAAACATACATATGTGTGTACATGTCTATATATGTGTATATGTGTATATATAGGTAATATGTATATATATAATAATTTGTATAGTATAAGTAGTATATATTTAATTTATTAAGATCTATGTTCTTATATGACATATATTTTCTGAGGCACCGTTTACATACTTTCTGTTTGCCCAAAGGTTGACTGGAGGAGAATGCCAATAGACATTATGTCCGCCTTTTATACAAATTTATTTAGGGTGTATAAATTTAAATAAATAAATACATAATATACGTTGAAATTAAACAGTGTATGCAGCGCAGAACTTCGGAATATATGCACTAAAATGGATGATATTTTTTTGTTGTGTTTGTTATTGTCAGAACAAGATTTGTATAAAAGAATTTCGTGAACGTGTTTGAACGGGAAATCTCATAATATGTTATCTATCAAAAATGAGTCAGTGAGTGAGTCACTATAATATATAAAATAGGGAAAATAGTTGGGTGAGGGAATAAACAACATGCAACAAAGTGTAGTCGAAATACTTATTAGAACGAAGTTCCTTATGTGACGTTGCGGATGGGTAGCCTAGCCGGCAAAAAAGGTTTTTTTTATAATGAGGAACTTCGTTCCTATTTGATATCCCACGTCACACGGTTTTCTTTTTTTAATTCTGTTCAACCGACTTCCTAAAAGGAAGGGGTTTTCAGTTCGGCTGTATGTTTTTTTATGGTTATTACCTCAGAGCTCAGTATCATTTATGAACCGCTTTTGAAAATTCTTATTTTGTTTGGGAGGATACTTCCCATTTTAATTTGGTGAAAAACTGATGCGGATATCGGCCATGGGAAATCGGTTGATGCAGTTTTAATGCGTATAAAATATTTATTATTTGGTCCACGGAGTAAATTTTGGTCCTACTGTTAATACGAAAAATTTTATTTTATTTTTTTCATTACATAGGTATACCCGTACAAAGCCGAGCGACGCGGGGAGCTATTTTAAAATATATTTGAACTTTCTCTACACAAATTTTAGACCAAAAATAATGACGCAATTCTGTCTAGAGATTTCGGAAGTAAGTTACTGAAATTATAGAACGGATAAAAGTGTAATCATTTTGCTAGAAATTGTTTACGTAAGACAAGTAATAGCAAATCGCTCAATGGCATTGCACCTTTTGGCCCGGTAGAACCGCATTGCAGCTCGCTGACACTACAACACAACTACAAATATACAAATTTTACATAATCGCTTAAATATTCCAAGAAATAAATGATCATGTTTTCAACATTACTCGTAATTGAATAAATATTACATGTTTTCATTTATTTATTGGATGTATATATATTCTTTCTCTGATTTATTGCATGACTGCAATAAATTAAAAAAATAATATTTTCTCATCATGAATTGTTTTTCTTTTCAGTTACTTTTTCAAGAGTCTTGTGTTTCAAGTGATTTAAAGTCTTAAGTTTACCTTATTGCAGACGCGAATGAACAGTGCTGTGATATAATCTGTGATGTGCGTAAAAGATATTTTTATATGTAATTTATGAGTGCCCAGTACAAACCGAGTACAAAAAAAACGGAAATTTAGAATATTTATATTTACAATGCAAAAAGAGTGCAAATTGTGTAGTGTTGAAGGTTGGTGTGGATCTCAGAACAGCACAGATTTTTCCATAAACACCCTGATGAGGCCGGCGGTCCAACATCCCGGGCAAATGGAGCCCAGGACAGATGCTGTACTTCTCTCCGCCTATCTTTTAAAATTAGGTGATTATCCATTGTATACGCTTCACGATTACTACGCCAACTTCGGTGAGTATCGTGCACTTGGTTAGACAACTCGCACCATTAACTATCTAACTTGGAGAATATTAGTGTGATAGCTCTAACATATACTCACTGCTTGTTGGTTTAATTATTACCTTATAATTGCACTTTCACTGACATTTTATGAGACTGCATAAAGAGATAATTTTACAGCATTAGAACTGCACCTGCAAGCAAACAGTATACGGCGCTCCAGCTAGCACCAGAGACGAGATATTTGTCGTTGTCAACAACCAGATATCAGAGTACTTTATTCAGTAATAGTTTTTACAAGTCATTTTAAATAATCAACAAATTAAGCTAGTACGATATTGGAAACGTGGCCACAGAAACAGTTCGTTTATTCTAATATTCAACTTGCGATATGTAATTTTTACTGCTGTCTCGACTTTTAGCGTATTAAGTCGAATAACGTATGCAACTAGGTATATCAATTACAGCAGTCAGTATAGATAATTTCTTGCATGATTCAACAAATATATAGTCAACCAGTCAAGACTGGCACACTATTCTACCTTACCCTCCAAACTGGAACACGACAATGACAAGCATTGACGCTATTGCGGCAGGAATAGGTAAGGCGGTAGTACTAAATAACTGGGCGAGACGTTGCGGAATTCTACCATTTAGTAGTCACGATAATAGTGACACGTATATCCAATCGGTCGCCTTTTACGACCCGCCTGGCAGAACGGCAGTTGGTCTATTCTTCAAAGGAGCCCGGATCCAACACGGGGAAATCTTAAATGGTATACCTATAATTTGCAAAACTTCAAAGGACCCCGAACGAACATGAAAGGAAATGAGTAAACATTGAAAAGGAGCACAATGCAAATAAAGCAATGCAATTATTTATTAAAATTTGAGAGTTATTATCACTGACAACTGAGTAAAATATTCGTCTGTCTAGTTTCAAAATCTATATGAATTTTTATCGTCGCATCCCCTTTATAAATATAAATGAAAAACATAAAAATAACTTAAGCACCAAGAAAATTATATTTTTATTGTGCTACTTTATTAATAAACATTTTATTTTTCGATTAAAAACTAAAATACGTACAACATGAAGCAATATATAATTGTAGAAAACGCGGCAAGACCTAATTATCTTGCCTCACCGAAAATTACAACATTTTAAGTAAGTACAGCATATAAAAAAGCACAGACAGCACTTAAAAATGCTCAAATACTTAAAATAGTAATATCTTTTTTTTCACAGGACTAGCCCCAGACATCTAAAGTTATTAAGCAAATTGTACAAAATTACCAGATTTTTTATAAAAAGTAATTTGTCTAAAGACGAATCTTTTAAATACCAAATAAAGTTGTTCTTTCTGTAATGATTAGAAACACATGTTACACTGATAAATGTGGGGTATCTATTTTCTTCGCTGTGGACCGCATGAATGACGGGCAATTTCTTATCATTTACGAGGATACGAGAATCTGAAATTTATCTTTTACGAGTCACCCTCGCTGATATTTGCATCTTTCGTTTAGATTAAGCCACCAAATCTTAGTTTAACATATTTTATGTACCAAGAACTGACACAAGTATTAATTTATTTATATTTTTGGTTGTTTTTGTGAGGTAGTGCGTGGTCTTTCGAGATCCAAATGTATAAACTCACCAACAGCGGACTCCAGACCACTGCTGCGACTTAACTTGATGGAAACAACACCAAAAACCCTAAGCTCGACAGGGGAATCTAACTCGACACTTATAATCTGAGCCAAATATGCTAAATGCTAGACCAATAAGACAGTAGGAGAGATACATATTTAAATACGTGAATGACTGATTGATAAACAATTTGTTTGCTTCGTTTTTTTTCATAGAATGGAAAACATCGCCTATGGACACTAAAGCTCTCAAGCATCAAGCTTGATGGTGCGATATCATTTGTGTGGCAGGTATGTCACGTGCATAACTGAAGTGACTGACTACCTTGCCTTTCAAATGGAACCGTCAGGAAAATGTAAGGCTTAACCTTCAAAAGTGACTGATGGTAGTGAACTTTTGGCCAATCGTCCGCCTTTTGCGAACTGCCTGATGCAAAGGCAGATTCTTAGAGGAACAAGTATAGTCGACCGACGTAACATAATTTGCAATTTGTTTTATCGTAAAAGAATAGGTGCAAATTATTAAATCTCCTTGACGTTAATTATTTTACAATTTAATGCTAAGTAGATTGCAGACTGCCTATTTTTAGGATTCCGTACCTAAAAGGTACAATGGAACCCTATTACTAAGCCTCCTGTCTGTCTGTCTGTCGCCAGGCTGTAACCGTGTCAGCTAGAAAGCTGAAATTTTCACAAATTATGTATTTCCTTTGCCGCTATAACAACAAATACTAAAAATAAAGAAAATGAAAATATTAAGGGGGGTCCCCATACAATAAACGTGTTTTTTTTTCGTATTTTTTTGCTATGATGGTACGGAAACCTTCGTGCACGAGTCCGACTCGCACTTGGCCGGGTTTTTTTACTGTAATTGCGTCCGCGTATATATCACACTTACGGAATATTGACAGCTGCATTATAATGGAGTATAACTGGGGCTTTATGTCAGCCTTGAATGTTTCCGTTAACAAATCCGGATCAATTTTATTAAGTTGTTAGAATAAACCTACTGTAATTATTTCGATTTTATCAAAAAGTAATTGTTCGAAATAGGAATACATAACTAAGGGGGCGTCCATAAATTACGTGAAGTGTTTTTTTAAATTTTCTGTCACTCCCTCCCTCCCAGGTGAGATGTCGTGAAATTGTATAAAGAAAAAAAAAATTGCTTCGCGCTTTTGTTTACGACTAGTTAAGACTATAGTATAGTAAGACGCAAAGTATGAATGAAATTATTTTCTTTCGGACGAATTAGTGAATGATCTTAATCATATTAAAATCTGGATAATGGACCAAAACAGTTTATTTTTTTTTTGTTTAAATCAGAAAAAAATTGCTTGATATTTGCCGAGACCCCACTCTCTCCAACGTAAGATTACATGAGATTTGACTTAACCCCCTCTCCCTCTTAAATATCTCACGTAATTTGTGGACGCCCCCTAACTGATGCTACAGTTCATAAAGAAATCGACATCAAATTTCTATGTTTATTGTCTTTAATAATAATATGCTCACATCTTCAAATTCTTCAGACATGCCTTAAGATGAGCCCATGACACTATCCAAAGTCTTATCGTGTAAGGCTAAGGCGTATCACCTTTGTATGTTGGATCGCATAAAATTTTCGGCTTACTCTGTCTACTTCTCAAGTAAACTGATGCTATACCTAAAACATTTTTTTAATATTTTGTTCCAAAATCAAATCTCTACTAATTGGCACTTGAGCCCTTAGAACGGAACTTGAACAAATGTTACATTTGTAAGTTTTCAATAATAATATTTAAATGTCTATAGTGTTTTAATATTGCCATTGAGTTTTATAAACTACTAGCTGTTGCCTGCGACTTCGTCCGCGCGGACTGCGTTTACTCCGCACTGCTCCTCCCCTGTAGGTGATAGCGTGATAATATGTAGCCTATATGTTGACCCGACCTGTTAGTAATATTCATGCAAAATTTGAAGTAAATCCATGCAGTACTTTTTGAGTTTACCCCGGACATACATACAGACAAAAATTCTAAAAACTATATTTTTGGCTTCAATATCAATTGCAGATCACGCCTCAAGTATTCTTTTAAAAAAATATTCAATGTACAGTTTTGACTTTCCTACGATTTTATTATATGTATAGATAGAGATGGGTCGAGTGTAAGTTTGCACACTCACATCACATCTCCAGTTTAGACTAATATAGAGAGAAAAATTTGATTGGTTGTTGAATGTGAATGTGATGGAAAAATTTGTAGAAAGTTATTTTATTCTCAACATAGACTATTATCTCTGAACTGACATTTTTCTGGAATAATCTACTTTTGGATTTGCGTCATTTCAAGGAAATCGCGGCAAAAGCTATTAAACAATAAGCAGTCATCAGTTTAAAAGTACAATATTGCATTCAAATCTTTTGCACATAGACGTAGTTCAGTGTTAACTGAATGCATTAGAGATACTATCAGTTGAGTTGGCACATTTAGCTAAACACGACATGATTAGACCAGCATCCTGTCAAATATAAGGAGGGCTTTGTTCGCGTCAAACCGCTTTGTAATCGATAAGGCCGTAGTCAAACCGAATGTTTATACGGAGTGACGTCACTGGACCGCCCGGCTGACTCATTGTGACGAAAACAGGGAAACGTAATAGATTAATCATACGACACTTTGGATTAGGGATTTTTCATATATTATCACATGTTGTATTTTATAATTATTTGAGTAAGTGTTTATAATGTTAACGCTGCCATTGATCACGAAACAATCACGATTAGAATAGACCATTTGAAGAATATAGGGGCTGCAATTCTGCCAGGCAGTTCTTATTTTTATATATCATAAGATAGCAAACAAGCAGATGGGTCTCCTGATGGAAAGAGTCAACCATCGCCTATAGACGCCAAAGATGTTAATGGTGCGTTGCTATCTTGTGGCGAGGTCTAATGGCACATGCATAAGTTTAGCGACTACCTTACCTTCCACACCGAAACACGACAGCGACAAGCACTGACGCTTTTGCGGCAGGAATAGGTAAGGGGGTGATACCAGATCCGGGCGAGACAATGCAGAACTCTACCACCTAGTAGCCACGATGATAGTGACTCGCATAGCCAATCCGTCGCCTTTTACGACCAGCCTGGCAGAACGGCAGTTAGTCTATTCTTCAAAGAAGCCCGGATCCAACACGGGGAAAACTTAAATGTTATACCTATAATTTGCAAAACGTGTCAACACTATCATGAGTAAAATGTGGTAGAATTTCACAACGTCTTGCCCGGGTCCGATACTGCTGCCTGAGGTACTTGTTCCTGCCGCAATATCGTCAATGCTTTTCACATAGTGTAAAGCATTGACCCATTTCACATATTACACACGATACGTGTGCAATATGCCTTTGGCTTTGATACCGGTTTCGTGGCAAAAGAACTACGCAGATGACACTACCGTCCCGCGACACGGATAGCAACGCGCCATTAAAATGTTTAGTGTCTACAAGCGGTAATTATATATTTTCATCAAGTGAGCCATCTACTGATTAGATATCCCGTGATATAAAAAACGTGTGTATACTTTTAGTCGTCGTAAATACAGTGAACTAATGTGCATATCTGTTAAGCTTATGCCCCTTTACGGTCTGACCCGATTAGGAAAAACAGCGTCGGATATATCGTACGCGAGAGATATTTGTCGACTTTGACTTATATTTCATTTATTCCAATATACACGCTCCTACAAACGTTTTAAAAGATAGATTACTTAAAAAGTAGTAGAATAGAGATAAATTACTTTAAAAAAAATCGTTTCATAAAACATTTTCGTCCTTAGCATACGAAAATCTATACATATAATAAAATCGTAGGAAAGTCAAAACTGTAAATTGAATATTTTTTTAAAAGAATACTTGGGGCGTGATCTACAATCGATATCGAAGCCAAAAATATAGTTTTTAGAATTTTTGCCTGTTTGTCTGTATGTATGTTCGGGGTAAACTCAAAAAGTACTGCATGGATTTACTTCAAATTTTGCATGAATATTACTAATAGGTCGGGTCAACATATAGGCTACATATTATCACGCTATCACCTACGAGAGAGGAGCTGTATGAAGTAAGCGAAATCCGCGCGGACGAAGTCGCAGGCAACAGCTAGTAGCGATATACATATTGTGTAATTGCGATATGTGACGGGAACACGAAATAATACAACGGGGTTTTATTATGGTATCTTTGTAAACAATACATAAATAATAATTAAGCAGACATTAAATGCCAACGGCAACCTCTTAAAATTGTGTTTGTCTTTTAATCAACAATTATTATACAAATAATTAACAATGAGATGGTTTCATTTATTGCAAAAATATTTTGATGTGTTCGTGGAATTTAAAAAGTTATAATAATTATTATGCTTCGCAGTGATTAATATACTGCCACAAAAAACTTAAATTGTACAAAAATAACTACTTAATTTCATTTTTGGGATGAATAAAACTTTAACCATCTTAAATGATTTCAAGAAACAATTTGATGATATTGTTTTTCAACCGGCTTTCCAAAAGGAGAAGGTTATCAGTTCGGCCTTTTTTATGTTACATGTTACATCAGAAGTCGGTCATTTATGAACCCATTATAAAAATATTTTCCGGATTCTTCCCATTCTCTTTATATCTTTCTGCAGATCTAATGCAGGGCTCCGGAAAAACAGGAAAAGGAAGTCATTTTTTGCAGTTTCACTGCGTTAAAAATTATTCTTAATGAAATAAGCGCCTTCTTTAAGACAATTGCGCGAACGGTAGAGTATGGCATTTAGCACAGTTAAAGTTTACAATACAGAGGACTGCAGAAACCTAATATTTTTAAATAAAATGCATGCAACAAAACAAATACGTTAAATTAATAAAAATAAATATTACACACACTACATCCATGTGACGTACATGATAATATACACAAATATATACTATTTTCTTTACGGCTAAAGTCAGTTGTCAAAAGTTAAAAGAGATATCTTATAAAGAGATATTGTTTAGTCTATGGTCGAATTTCTACAAGCTACAAGGATGCGATCACTAGTTCTTTTTATAATCGGTCTGAACTATTATCTAAATTATTTACATAATAGGTACATAATTATTTAAATTACTTACTTAATACATAACAGACAACTAATATTTTCTCTTTAACCCTTCGAGTCCCATCCTCGTACGCGCGGTATGTAGCGGTGGCAATTGTTACTAATTGACCCGCAGCAACGCTGATACCGCGTTGTACAAATAATATGATTTCTCTACAATTAAACCATATTTTATCATTGTGTAAACGGCTACGTATTGATAGATATATTTTCTGTCTATTAGGATTTAAAATAAAGTTATTCAGTAAAATATTTTACATATATAATAAAATTCAAATTAGGTGCGGTCTTATTTTACCCATTGAGCGCCGGTAGAAACATAAAAAATACGAAGCGGTCAAATATGACCGGTGGAATTCCACGGGTTAAAAGAGCATGGGGGGAATGGAATCCGCAGCGATTATATTTGCTCTGTATACCTACTTTTCCTATACATATTCCTATATATTTCCCCGTGTTGGTCCGGCTCCTTTAAAGCATAGACCAACTGCCATTCTGCCAGGCAGGTCGTAAAATTCGATTAGTTTCGGTCATCGATTGGCTATACATGTCACTAGCATTGTTTCTACTATTTGGTGGAGTACCGCAGCGACTCTCCCGGGCATTTGGACCACCGCCTTGCTATTCCTGCTGCAATAGCGTCAATGCTTGTCAACGTCGTGTTCCGTTTTGGAGGATAAGGTAGCCGGTAGATTTATGCATGTGGCATTGGTATCCCGTCACACGGATAGCAACGCACTATTAACATCTTTGATGTGAATAGGTGATGGTTTCTCTTTCCATCTGGGGAACCATATGCTTGTTTGCTATCTTATGAAATAAAAATAAAATACGTGATAACATATAATATGTTATTTCATATGTCAATTTATATTGTTATGACCCTTATCAGTGGTTTACCCATGTTCTTATAATAGTATTGTTCGTGTCTGTTCATAATAGCTTTTAAGAAAATTCACAGTTTTTTTTAAATGCATATGAATGTTTGCATATTACTTATTAAAAATATATTGTATATTTATTTCTATCTCCAAAACGGCTTGACCGATTTTGACGCTATTTTCACTGACAGGTAGCTGATTTTATAAGGAGCAACTTTAGGGTTTGAGTAAAAAAATTAAAACTTAGATCAATTCCACGCAGACGAGAGACGCGGACGTATCTCGTATACAATAACTATATTTTAAATATGTTCTATTATAACAGTATAGAACAATGTGGTTCTATATTGTTAGTCGCCGGCACTTGGTAAAATTATTATTAAAAAAGCACTTGTACTGGTTTCACTATATGTAATTTTAATTGTTTGAAGTCAACCAGTTTTGCGTATAAACGCATCATCGGGACGGGATATAGCTAAAAGCTAAATAAAAACGACTTGAAATAAATATTCTAATGTAAATAGATAAAAGCTTTGTCAACGGTAACGAAGCTATTCGCTTTACGTGACATACGAGAACTAAATTTTCAAGCTCACAGTATTTGTTCCTAACGAACCTAACTCTTTTTCCTTTTAATACAAATGTCGTACTAAATTCTCAGTAAAAAAATATATTAAAAGGAGTATTTTTGTTTTTGATAACGTAATTTTAATCTCCTTTTGTCAAAAATTTCAAATAACCTTACGCATTTTCTATATTTCAATGCTAAATTAATGTAACTAAATGTGATCTTAATGGATCAAACATTAGCAACCCTTATGTACTTTGTTTAGATCGGATGAAAACTAACGTATTGAGCACTTCGAAAGTCACATCTTTGATTTATCATGAATTCCATACGATAAGATATAATTTTTTAAAGCGGTGTACCACACTATCACAATTATTTGTAGAGGAAGTAATAAAAAAGTAAACGTCTTTACGTCTTTAAGAGGTAGGCAGAGGTACAAACAGTGCATCTACGATTAGCCGAAGATACTTAGTCCCACTATAATAGGTAGCAAGCCTATCACAAACCAGGCACTTTTAAAATCCCGGGCAACGTTATTTTTATCAGAAAACTAAAAAAACGCATTTTTGAATTGTCCAACGGCAGAATCGAACCCGGAAACTCATGTGGTCAACACTCAACACCGACACCGGACCACTAGACCACAGAGGCGATACAAGTAATCAGATTCACATAAATGCGACGTCAGCTACTTGACCTGCAACATGATGAAGCAGGCGCTACTAATCTAAAAATCAAAATTAAATAACTACGTTCGCTTGCGCACGGGTTTCTTACGAATGCTAAATCTACATGATAATACTGAACAAATATATTAGTATAATCTACTCATCTAAGCGAAAAAACTATTTAAGTTCCACCTTCACCATCTCCATGTCTGGAAATCCACAATTGTACGGTTCTCCTGGCACTTTTTGCCTCGCACTATTTTGTGGAATCAATTACCGGCAGGGGTTTTTCCGAACAGATACGACTTGGGGACTTGCAAGAAAAGAACTTACTAATTTTTAAAAGATCGCCAACACAACTGCAAGACCTCTGGTATTGCAGATGTCCATGGGCGACGGTGATCACTTAACATCAGGTGCACCACCTGCTCCTTGCCCCCTCTTCCATAATTAATTAATATTCCTATATTCTATTCCCCGTGTTGGTCCGGATCCCCAAGAATAGACCATCTGCAATTCTGCCAGACAGTTCGTAGGCGAACGGTTGGTCAAACTTGTCACTACCATAATGATTACTAGATGGTAGAGTTCTGCAACGACTTTTTCGGCGCTGGTACCACCACCTTACCTATTCCTACCGCAATGGCGTCAGTGCCTGTCAACATCGTGTTCCGGTTTGGAAGGTAAGGTAACCGTTAAACTTATGCTTGTGACATTACTAACCCGCCATACTATCCGTGCAACGCAACATTCACATCTTTGGTGTTCATAGGCAATGATGTTTCAATTTCTATCAAAAAAGCCACCTGCTTGATTGTTATCCTATAATATTAAAAAAACGTGTGGTGTCGTGAGACACACTACATAGGACCGAAGTTCCTAATTATAAAAACACAATTTCAAGTTCTATTCCAGGTACAAGAAAAATAATTATTCAGGTATACATATTTCATTATGATTTTTATGATCTTTTACTGATAAAAATAAAAAAAATACTATACAAAATTATCTTAACACCTTTGTTATATATTTATAATGATTTATAAAATTATATAATAACTAGCAGCCCGGTACGTGCTTCGCTACGTATCGCCATTTATTGAATACATTTGTTACAAAAAATGTGATAAATGAAGAACCGCTCTACCGATTTTGTGCAAACTTCACATAAACCATCTACTAAATAGTCCGAACAAAGGCTAAACATTTGGCTTGGATAGGTTTTTTTTAAATATTATAAGATAGCAAACGAGCAGATGGGTCTCCTGACGGAAAGAGTCAGCCGTCGCCTATAGACACCAAAAGTGTTAATGGTGTGTTGCTATCTTGTGGCGAGGTCTTATGCCACATGCATAAGTTTACCGGCTGCCTTACCCTCCAAAATATTTGAAGCCCGTTCTTGAGTTATAAAATTACAACGTAAAGTGGCATTAATTTTTATGTATATAGATAATCTGCAGGCATAATAACAGTCATCACGTACACAATAAATAAAAAATTTCGCTTTTTTTAACGTTACGACGTTTTTTGCCGGCTAGGGTACCCCTCCATAACGGGGGATATGGAACTTCGTTCCAACATAAGAAATATTTTTTACGTCTACGTTTCTCTTTCAATGAAATAGGTACTGTGTGTTTTGCTCTATCCATATGTCGCATCTAAAGTTCAACCGCTTTCTTAAAAATATAATAACCTAATTTGATTTTCAATAGCACAACACGCGCAGCGATAAGTTTCAAAAAGCCTGTGATATAATATCGCAGTGAGCCATTGATATTTATAACTCGACAGTATTGCCACTCGCAATAACAACAATTCGAATATTAACCTGCTTCAAAGCTGAGGTTAATGCGGTTATGCCCTTTGTTAGTTCTTTACCCATTGTGTAATTTTTTACGCTTTGTTGGTCCGGACTCCCGTTGAAGAATAGACAATCTGCTATTCTAAATATGTTAATTGTGCGCTGCTATCCATATGGCGGGGTGGTAATGCCATACCCATTAGTCTACCGACTACCTTACTCTCCTATCTAAACCAGAACACGACAATGACAAGCATTGACGCTATTGCGGCAGGAATTGGTAAGGCAGTGGTACCAAATACCCGGGCGAGTCGTTGCGGAATTCTACCACCTGGTAGAAATGAGAGTAGTCGCACGTATAGCCAATCGATCGCCTTTTACAAATTGCCTGGCGAAACGGCATTTCTGCTATTCTTCAAAGGAGCTCGGACCAACACGGAGATGTTTTCGCATTACTTATCTATGTGGGATATCTAATAATCATGAAAATTTTGCAAGATTTTATTGGAATTGAAACTCCTACATCGGGAGTGTAACACATTATTACCGTTTGTAGGGTGACATCTAAAAAGTTAAGTAAAACAATCAGCGAGGCGGGGCCGCTAACGCTCCCCTTTGTAAGGGTTGAAGGATATGGGAAACCATTTATAACGCTTTAAATAGTGGTTTTTGTTATCAATAGGGTAGTTGAGAGCTAGAAAAAAACTTCGCATATTTTTACTGTGTTTGATTCTTTTAATAACTAATGTTAATTATTTTTAAGATTAAAAATGCGGATCACGTGACATTGAACGTCAACCCAGAGCGCGTGATGTCATAGTTTGTACAACGTCATTCGAGAAGCCATGAGAGGTCAACGCACAGAGCAACACAACACCCAAACCCAGAAATACAATTATCTCTAACACAAATGTTTGTCCGTTCTGAATCGAACCCGAGCCCCATCGATTCGTGATTAGGTTCGCTAACCACTCGACCAACGGGGTGGTCTGAATGCGGTTATATGAAAAAAAAGTGAGGAAAGCTAATGTTTTTTTTATAATATGCATTACAAATAAATTAAAGTAAAACACGTTACACACACACCACCATGATTTAAACACACGTACTACTTATAGTTGCAATAGTATTTCCGGGTGTGGGTGTTTATTAAATATATTCTTGTATTTATATATGTTGAGAGTAAAAAGTAGCTTATTTTGGGGTTAGATGATTAAGTGTAATTTGTCCCGTGAATATTTTTTATTTTATCTGTCAAGTGTAATATTCCAATACAAAACTTCCATTTTTTCGAAGAGTTTGTTTTTTCAAACGAAGAAAAGTGATTATCTTGCGAATTTCCCTGAACTTTTAAGTATACACTTTACACGTAAAAGTTCGCGAAAATTTCCAAAATAAATACTTTTCCTCGTTTAAATAATGGATTTCCGCATAGTAGAGCCTGAATCTATTATCTATAATAGATATATAATAACTATCTGTAATAATGAACATGATATAATGAATAAAATCTATTAAAAAATTCTGCTAACACTTTTAATTTCGTCAATGTGTAACATTCAAGGAACTCAAATGTTATCTTGATTGAAGAAACACCTTTCGTAATTTCCCTAACAAACTGATGTTTGAAACTGGCCAAAATAAATCACGATTATTTATCGTCCAGAAAAAAATATAAAACATGTTGATTTTGTAATAATTAGATTATAATTAATTAAAGACTATAAACACGCCATGTTAAATAAGTTCTGATCGATTTCTCGCTTGAAAAATAAAACACCTATTTTTTTGGTACGTCCAAGGAACTTATATACTATAACTGGAATTGTTACGAAGTAATATTTGAAAAATAAAAATGTACTTTATTTCGTAACAAATAAAGTTGACATTTGTTTCTTACATAACAGAGGGGAAAAACGTTCTGAGCAAGACAACGACAAGAGTGGATGTTGTCCCTTTCTTGCAATTGCCAGTGTAAATAAAACTATCTAAATGGTAGATTTTTACATATTCGGTAATCGTTAAATCCTTTTTATTCATACATGTCGATAAATAAATTAGAATAAAATGTATTGTAATTAACACAGTGAGTTCTAAAATGTGCTTATTTTAATTATTACGTGATTACTTATGCAATGCAAAAACTGTTTCTCAAATTAGTAGGATTACTTAGTAGTAATTTGCAAACTACGCATGGCCGCACTTATAAACGGCGATTGGCGCTTTATTTAGTAGAAAGAGACACACTCCACCCATGTCATGGTACTGTTCGGAACGATTTTGAAGCGCGTGTAGACATTCCGGGTAGAATGTAACTTCCTTGGGTACGTCTAATCAAAGATATCCAGCTAAAAACAGATGTCATTCAAGGGTGTGAAACTTTTTGATTTGTACGAATAAAAATACGATATAAATTTTATACAAATCAAAAAGTTTTAAACCCTTAAATGTCGTTTGTTTTTAGCTGGATATCTTTGGTTAGACGTACCGAATTCTGTGTTAAAATATTTTCACCTATTATGGAATAACCCTATATAAAAGGTAGAGTTTTACAACGACTTGACCGGATTTGGTACCATCGCTTTACCTATTTTCGCCGCAACCTCGTCGGTGCTTGTCGTTGTCGCATTTCGATTCGAAGGGTTAAGGTATGGGAATGATTGCTATTTTTATTTATTTTCATTGGATAAAATAAAACCAAAAATTCACAAAGATTTCACACGTGAAATTTCACTGGCAATGATTTTCATACATAAAAATTACCCGAACGTGAAATGACCGTACACGCTATTAAACATTAAGTATGAATTTCAACCACTGTCACTCCTATACGAATTAAAAGATTTCATTGAGTGGGATATTTCACAGACCAAATGAAGAGAGGTAGCAAATGTGACGTATGAAAATGCATTTCATACGTCATTCCCATTTTCTCCGTGTTGGTCCCAGGCTCCTTTGAAGAATAGGCCAACTGCCGTTCTGCCAGGCAGGTCGTAAATGGCGACCGATTGGATATGCGAGTCATTATGGTAGTGTAAGGTAGCCGGTAAACTTATGCATGTGGCATTGAACCTCGCTACAAGATAGCAACGCACTATTAACATCTTTGGTGTCTATAGCCGATGGTTGACTCTTTCCATCAGGAGACCCATTGCTTGTTTGCTATGTTATGATATAAAAGAAACATGTTACTTGTGAAATGTTCCATGCCTAGTAATGTATCGGATAAAATTTTTGCATGTGGCATTCCAATCTCACGATATGGATAGCAACGCATCAATTAACATCTTTAGTGTGTATAGGCGATGGTTATTTCTTCCCATAAGAACCATATAAATAAAAAAAATATCTGTTTGTTTGCTATCCTACGTTTCAAAAACCATGAGTTGAGTAAAAAGTTTGTAAAACTTAATCCGTGTCAAATCGTTGGTAGGTATGATTAAAGCGAGATGGCCATTTTATTAACACTATTTACGGTAATCTGACGCTCGGCAAATTTTGTTCTAAATTCTTTACTTGCCCTACTTACTTTGTGAAGGAGTATCCGCTTGAATTAATGTTAATTTAACAAGGTCCTCTTCATCCTTAGATTGAAATATCCTAAATAGTTTTACTGCGGCTTTCCTAAGAAATAATTTTACTACTAATTATTTCTTAGGAATATATATAAAAGTAATAATAATAGAAAAGTATAAAAATCTTATACTTGTTTATTAATAGCTAACTATTCCCTGCGACTTTTTTCACGTGACCCACACTCATTAATTCCTTTTGTTCAGTCGCATACAAGGAGTTCCAGAGATTACCGGATTAGTTTTATTAGTATAGATTACGCATAAATGTGTGATAACCAAGTCCTGCAGTCTTTTGCATGAGAATTTTCCTCCTACCACAGGGACTCCTAATGGAACAATGTATTTTTTCCGGTTAAAAGTAGCCTATCTGTTAATCCGGATAATAAATTACCTCATAGTCTAGTGATTTGCCTATTCATGGCTAAAACATTAGGCTTAAGGTTCGATTCCCGGGTTGACCTTTTGAAGAATGACTTCAGACATTCTGTCAGTCAGTTTATAAGGAGCCAATCACGAGTAAGAGCCAAACATCGTTATGCCAAATTACATCTAATTCCGGTCAGTCGCTTTTAAATGATTAGGTAACTATCAAAGTCTACAATTGTAAAATTAGTAAAATTGTTATAGTTTACGTCGGTTATGTAAACAAGCTCACTTTCGCATTTATGATATTAGGCTAACAAATTCAAAAAATTCATACTGACAATCTTGATGTTAGGAAATCAACAACTATGCAATTCTCGAGGCACTTTTTGTCCCGCTCTACTACTCGGTGGCGTGGAACCAATTATCGGCAGGATTTTTTTCCCAAACTTGGGGTCCTTTAAAAAAGAACACACTCATTCTTAAAATGCCGGCAAGTGTCAACGCAACTGCAAGACGTCTGGTAGTATAGTTGTCTACGGGCGGCAGAGATCACTTATCATCAAGTGAGCCTCCTGTCCTCTTCCATAGAATAAAAATCATTATTTTCTTGACAGATAGATACCTACCTTTACTTATATAAAAATACAACGGAAACACAAGTTAAACAATTTAACTCCTCTCCATAAACACTGAATACAAAATTACATCTTTGCCACGGAAGCAACTTGAGAATAATTTAACTAGCTTTTACAAAAACCGACTATACATTATAGAAGCCTGATGCATAATGCGATTGTTTATCACAATGCCAGGTTTATTATGGAAATATATTCTCTAAATTATGTTTCCCAATTATTCATACTGTTGTTTCATATTGCTTACAAGTTATTCTTTGTTCTAGGTAAGACTACGGCCTGTAGTTTATGTGATCCTGGTTATGCTTTATCGTCTGTTACGCACCACGGTAAGTTTATATAAAAATATGTTGTTTTTTTTCTTTCTTTTTAATTTTTAACAACCACCGTTTTTTATGCCGCAAAGGCATCATTAACAAAGTTCCATTACGAAGGAGACAACGCGATCAAAAATTTATTGACATACGGGTTCACTGCAATTCGCCATTTAACTATTGACTAAACAAGTGGTAGTTCCATTGCAACATTTTAATGACCTGATAACGTACAAAAGAAGGTTCTGTGGATGGTACCTACGTATAATTTTACTTACTAAAAAAGATAACATATTAGGAAACGCGGAATAAATTTTGTTTTAATTTAAGTACTAAATTATAAAATTCTTTGCAGTTCCGGGACGGTAAAATAGCGTAAAAGTCCAGGTAAACGGTAGAACACAGACCACAAAAATATAAACTGGGAAAAATCATCGTTTATAGACACCGAAAAGTTAATGATACGCTGCTATTTGTGTGGCGAGGTGTTAATGTCAGCTACTTATCCTTCAAAATTGGTCCGGTGGTGGTGGTTTTATATTCATAAAAATGTAAGTATCATCACGCCCGGTTTCCTTGCGGGATAGGCGGAATAAAACGAATGTTTATAGATTTTTCGGTTTACCAAGATTCACCAGTTTGTCAGCTTGCGAGATATTTAGTGATCCTCATCATCGCATTTTACCTATGAACGTTAACGATATATTCATAATCATAGAAAAACCCTTTATTCATATACTGTATGAGTATATTATCACCAAACAGTAGGTGGTCTATACCAAGGCAAACGTTTTGTAACGGGGTCCATAAACCCTGATACACCTGGTGTCTATTACTGGGTCTGAATGTCTGGTAATCTACCACACATTCAGACCCTGATCCTTCATTCGCATTCAAACGAATTCAAACAAATAATATCTTCAATTTTATTATATTAGCGTAGATATATTCTTTATAATAGAATACATAAAATTAATGATTGTAGTGTTCGTCTTGATTATATTGTGAATATGGGATTCGTGCGGGCGAGCTCGACGGGACGGAACGACCCGCTGACCTACTCCCAATGCTGAACTGGATTCACGCGGACAAAGCCGGCAACACGGTTATTGCCATTATTATATTTGGCTATCATTTGGAAAATTACCATCTATATAAAGTTATTTATGTTAAGTGGTGATGATTTAATTAACAATAAAAATCATCGCTCTAATTCCTTTACCAGGGATGCAGTATGAGAGTTGTTATATCGTTGACTGACATGTAAAACTCACCAAGTACAGTTTTGGGTGATTTCGAGTTAGGGCCCTAACTCACCGGGACGCCATGGCGACGTCGCTGGCCACCAGTTTATATTGGCTATATATGGCAGCTAACTCACTAAGCGACGTATCCAATTCGTAAGTTTCAATATATATTGTTTGGATACGTGGCCGGCGACGGTGCCATGGCATCCCTGAGTTAGGACCCTTATATACACGATGTAATCAATTTAAGAGTTAGTCTTTGTCTGTCCACTGATTCACGCAAGAAAACGTGAATCGAATCGAAGCGTTTAGGGCTTTTTCACATTGTCTTACACATTATAATATAACACTGACTGCTTCGTTTTTTAAACTATTTTGATTGATAAAACTACACGTGACATACGCTGAACTTAAATGTCAGCATTAAAAATCAGCATTGATTGCTGCCCAGGGGTTTCAGATGATATGTACATGTTGACTGACTTCGACTTCAAAACTAAATTTTTAAATTAGATTAAATACCTCCTCTAACACTTTTTGACCCGACAAGAGAATTGAACTCATGGCTTAACAATCTCAACTAAACAGGCTAACCACTAAACTAAGAAGACAGATATAAAATTTTACATTTTTTAATAAATTACCCAATATAGGTGATAATACAAATAGGTAACACTTTTCAACCAGCATATTATTTTTCTGTTCTTGTTTTAACAACATTTCAAATAACTATTAATTACATAACAAAACTCAACGTTTCATATCTCAGCACGATTTAGATCGGCTTTTAAAAGGCTAACGTATCTAGTTTCACATCTTAATCAGTCCCGAGCTCTCGGCTTTATATTAATAATGCTATTAAGTCAGTCCAATCATCTAACTCACTAATTGCCGAGCTTTGAATCTTAACGGCAATTAAATTTCGTCACTTCACTCGGCTTTCGACTTTCAATAGGTTTGTGGTATGCTTGGAGTTTCTTAAGTATGTATACTGTACATGCTTCATTATATACAAAACAGAATATATAGTTGGAGTACCGTTTTTGGCCACTTGAAAGAAGAATGGCTAGTGGTCGTACAAGAAAATACCTGGAAGAAATTTGTAACGTCTTTAATAACTGGAAGGTTTTCGGAATTAAAATAGAAGCTTCTAGCATTTATATATTTATATATTTCAAATAAATCGTTTTATCAATCCAAGAGGCTGGTCTAATTTAAAACAGCAACATTTTGAGTATTACACTTTAAAGAAAACATAGATAACAAATAAAATGGCTCAATTAAAGGCTGCAAAATTTAAAAAATAATAACTTTTCACAGGTCTTACTTAGACATAACAAATAGGAGTAAAATTTTACAAAATTACTAGGGTATCTATAGTAGGAGATTTGACTAAAGACGATTATCTATAGTCTATACATATAATAAAATCGTAGGAAAGTCAAAACTGTACATTGAATATTTTTTTAAAAGAATACTTGGGGCGTGATCTACAATCTATATCGAAGCCAAAAATATAGTTTTTAGAATTTTTGTCTGTTTGTCTGTTTATCTGTTTGTCTGTATGTATGTCCGGGGTAAACTCAAAAAGTACTGCACGGATTTACTTCAAATTTTGCATGAATATTACTAACAGGTCGGGTCAATATATAGGCTACATATTATCACGCTATCACTTACGGGGGGGAAGCTGTGCGGCGTAAACGAAGTCCGCGCAGACGAAGTCGTGGGCAACAGCTAGTTTTAAATACAAGGTAATGAACTCACCCTTGTTCATTGAATCAATGTACAAAAAATTAGAATGGTAAAATTAATTTAATAATATCTTTACATTTAAATAAAATTGAAGTGTCTGTTTGTGATTTTAAAATAGGTGTAAGTAAAACGTGTTATTTTTACGATGTAATAACTAAACAACCATTTTTAAAATTCCAGTCTGTCATTCTGTTTGTACAGGGTAATCTCTGGAACGGCTGGACCGATTTAGATGGAATTTTCACTGAAACGTAGAGGAGCTTATAGAGCAGGACATATGCTACTTTTTTCCTAAGTGAGCAAAAGGAAGTAATGGTTTTGGATCACGCGAAAAAAGTCGCGAATAAAAGCTAGTTTTTGGTTTAGTTGGGTGGAGCAGAAGTTTATTGAGATATTTTTAAAATCTTTTAAAGTTTTTTCTGAAATTCCAAAATCTCAGTACCAGCTCGAAGACTGGCGGGTGGTGTTATACCCCTATCGTACTTCGTATGAGCACGTAATGCTTTCGGTTCCGGTTATCGCTAAATATAAACCAGTAAATCGATAGACGCTCGGTTTAATCTGTATAACCGTCATGAGCATCGGCATTTAAAACTTTTGATTATGATTTGCTTCTTTTTCCCCCGTGTTGGCCCGGGTTCCTTTGAAGAATAGCACAACTGCCATTCTTCCAGGCAGGTCGTAAAAGGCGATCGCTTGGCTGTAAGTGTCACTATCATCATGACCACTAGGTGGTAGGGTTCTGCAACGTCTCGCCCGGGTGTTTTGTACCACCGCTTTACCTATTCCTGTCGCAATAGCGTCATTGTTTGTCACTGTCGTGTTCCGGTTTGGAGGGTATGGTAGTCTTATCCATGTGGCATTAAGACCCCGATATAAGGATAGCAAAGCACCGTTAACATCTTTGTTATCTGACGATGTTTGTCTCAGGAGAGGTATTAGGAGAGCAATCTTGCCTGCTTGTTTGCTATCTAAAGATATAAAAATAATTAAAAAATAAATTTACAAACAAAGACATCATACTGATTCACATTAACATTTTTATATATTTAGGCAATCAGTTTCGCCTTAACAACATTTTCACGGCTGTGTATGAACGTATAACATAGCGTTAAAATAATAACTCTGGTCTATAAATAAAAATATATTATCCTCGAAACGGGAACACGACAATTTCGAGCACTGACTCTATTGCGGCCGGAACAGGTAAGGCGGTACCAGACCCGGGTGAGACAAATAAAAACTCTACCACCTGTAAAAAATATTTTCAAACATATTCTTAGCATTCATTTGTGTCTGAAATGTTATTAACTTCATATTTAGCATACGGTGGTGAGACCAAGTAAAGTAAGTTACATAAAATAATGAAATTAACTGTAGAAGAATCTAGATTGAGATTTTGTTTGAGATAGTAAGATGAAAGTTTAATTATTTACAACAATAAATGAGATTAAATTTGATTTAATTAATAACCTTTGTATTCAATTCTAATTATTCGAATTAAATGCGAGAGAATATTCCGCCAAAGATGTTCCGCCTCTCATGACTTTCTTTTTATTTGTTGGCGCTGATCCAGAGTCTAGACTATTAATATTTTCCTAGTCTCGTTACAATAATCCGATACAACCATACAATCGATAGATCATTTCGTGCTTAAATTATCGTGTGTGTTAACATTTTTGAATTTGGCATGAAAGTGCATTGCTCTATTACTTATGTCGTATTAGCTCATCCGCGCAGCTTCGCTCGCGAGTAGATTAGCATGTCGTCAAGATAGCTTTTGATACAAATTTCATCTCCTATTTCAACCCTTTAAGGTTTGATTTTTGAAAAAAAAGCCTATATTGACCCCGGCTCTTCAACTGCTTCCATGCCAAATTTCAGCAAAATCGGTCCAGCGGTTTACCCGTGAAAGCGCAACAGACAGACAGATAGACTTTCGCATTTATAATATTGGTATGGATATTAAGTTTTTTTTTATATCGTAAGATAGCAAACAAGCAGATGGGTCTCCTGGTGGAAAGAGTCAACCATCGCCTATAGACACCAAAGAATGGTGCGTTGCTATCTTGTGGCGAGGTCTAATGCCACATGCATAAGTTTACCAGCTACCTTACCCTCCAAACCGGAACACGACAGCGACAAGCACTGACGCTATTGCGGCAGGAATAAGTAAGGCGGTGGTACCAGATCCGGGCGAGACAATGCAGAACTCTACCACCTAGTAGCCACGATGGTAGTGACTCGATAGCCAATCGGTCGCCTTTTACGACCTGCCTGGCAGAACGGCAGTTGCCCTATTCTTCAAAGGAGGCCGGGACCAACACGGCGGTCAGTCAGAAAGAATGATGGTAATCGTAAATATATATTTTGTTTCAGATTTTATGTAACGGCTTTAATTTAAATATCTTTCGAATTAATTAAAAATATTCTTTACCATGTTTGCATAAGGTTTCATTCAAGTGTGTATGGATGTTAGCAAATATTTAAGTTTAGTAACCAGCAATTAAATAAAATATTGAAAAACCGAACTGCGCGAAAATTCTATCTGATTTCTGTTCACGTAATTGGTGTAAATTTGTCTAAGAAAAGCTGTAATAAAGGGAGACGCAATGAATTATATTTCAAAACTTTTGACCTTATTATAATTTATATATTCCAACAAAGGCTTCTTAATGATGTTAGACATTCTATTATAATTCATATTCTACCTTTATGGTGCACAAATTTGAAAAATAAAATGAGTAAATTTTATTCGAATAAAATATACTAGCACTTTTGACGGGTCAACATTTTCTAAATACTGCCGGGTGAAAAACGCCGCCACACAATATCCTCTTTTATTTCATTAATTCATCATATGTTTATAGTATTTACAGGAGAAGATAAGGACTTATCATTAATTTCCATAAGCAATCAAAATTATATAATAGCATGCATTACGCTGAATATATAAAAATGGTTTTAATAATAAAAACTAATGAAAAAATGAAAATGTCTATTATGAAAATTTGAACTTGTTAGACAGCTACAAAAATTTTGTTAGTGCTGTAATTTCAAATCATTTAAGAAAATAACGTCATCTTAAACAGTTTGCGGCCGAATCGCCATTACTATTAAACGCTGTGATTATGTTTACTTAAATATTTACAAATTTTAATTAAATAACTGTAGTTTTCCATAATTGTAGCGTGTACCTTAAATATAAACGTGAAAAAAATGATGTCTAATAATTAATTGCATCATTATAATATATTTATATGAATCATTGCACCGGTACGTATTATTTAAATGTATTTGATACTTAAATACAACGTCTTCGTGTTCTGTTTTAACCGGTGTTTTATTCAATACTATTAGAATGCAAATTATCTATATTACATATAATAAAATCGTAGGAAAGTTAAAACTGTACATTGAATATTTTTTTAAAAGAATACTTGCGGCGTGATCCTCAATCGATATCGAAGCCAAAAATATAGTTTTTAGAATTTTTGTCTGTTTGTCTGTATGTATGTCCGGGGTAAACTCAAAAAGTACTGCACGGATTTACTTCAAATTTTGTATGAATATTACTAATAGGTCGAGTCAACATATAGGCTACATATTATCACGCTAACACCTACGGGGGAGGGGCAGTGCGGAGTAAGTGAACTCCGCGCGGACGAAGTCTCTGGCAACAGTATTAAATATATTGATAAAATGTCGATATTTTTTAGATTTAAGTCTTGACATTTTGTCAATTGTTATGTAGACAACTCTACTAAGTCCGCCACACCGACCACACAGCCCATAGACACCTAATAATAGGCGAATGAATTGTGTCAACACATCTGACTTATAGTTCCGATGTAATGTCCACGCGCCAATGAGTAGTGATTGGGCAATCAGTGTCGACCAATCAGATGCTCTGTACATTACTATCTTTCACTGTGGCCTTGAGTTACCCAATTACGGCATTGCAGCTAGTTGCCAGAATGCATTCAATACGGAAAATCAAACATTAGCCGTCTATAGGCTGTGTGGTCGGTGGTCCGCCATTACTCGTCACGAAATTACACGTTTTTTCCTTGGTTATTTTATAGTTCCTTCATCTAAGATTTAACTAGTGTATACTTTTAAAATATGAAGCGATTAATTAAATTTGCTGGTTAGCTGGTTTGGCACCCAACACCTGCTTTCGCGTCACGCAAAGGGTTATTGGTTTTTTATCTAGCAAAATCCCGAATCAGCCCGAATTCTCATAGCTTAGCGTTAATGCCCCATGTCTCTAAAAAGCACATTATGGAAATTTTTACACTTTCAATCGTCGGCACTTGGTGAAATTCCATTGTCATTAGTCTAAACTAGGTTATAATCACTTGTACTTTAATTTCACTACAAATATAGACAAATAATTTTAAAATTATTGGACTAATAATTAAGGTAATTTATATACTAGGCGGCAGAGTTCTGCAATGTCTTGATAACACTCCCTTACCTATTCCTCACAATAGCGTCAATGATTGTCACCAAACACTTGTCAGTCGACTGGTGAATTATTATGAGTCTGAGCATCCATGGGCGTCCATTTCATTATGTATCTCTCGCATCCGTATTATAAATGTGTAATATATATATATATATATATATATATATATATATATATATATATGAATTTCACTGTCGCGCGCTTGGCGTGTGGGAGCTACACGGGAAAATACGTTTGAGCTACTCTTTTGCTACAGTTTAAATAATATTAGTTACTATTGCTTTTGCTATAGCTAGTAGGTAACTGTTTTGAGTTAGTGCGGTTTTATATTAGAAAGAGAAATACCAAAGATAAGAAAGGTATACCAAAGATAAACGTTGCTTGCTTGTTATTTGTTTGTTAGCTTGTTATTTGATAACACATGTGACATGTGAAAGGAACTTCATTCCTGCCGGATGTCCCACGACACCTCTTATCTTTTTTATCTTATAAAATAAACTGCCGATCGATTGTAGTCGAAATACAATCGTAATCCCATTAATTTTAAAGCACATATTTATATCTAATAGACAAATTATAGGATAAATAAACGATGGCACAGTTTAACCATACATAGTCTATTAAATTTTTTTCAAAAGTTTGACTAACATTAAACAAAATAGTTTATATACTAGATGTGTGTGTATGTCAAACACGTGGTAATGTATGTAATGTTTTTTTATTAATTTAATTTATCTCTAATGCATATTACATTCCTACCTAATATTATAAATGCGAAAGTATGTATGGATGGATAGATGTCTATTACTCTTTCACGCAAAAACTACTCAACTAATTTGGATGAAATTTGGCACACATACAGATGATGACCTGGTTATAGTACATAGGATACTATTTATCCCGGAACAATAAATTGTTCCCGTGGGATTCACAAAATACTTTTATGATGCAGGGGGCAGCGAGTATTACATAAAAAATATTAGCTTGCAGCACTTCTTCTTCATATAAATTTTGACTCTATCAAAAGTTATACTCCCCAGTTCGCGCATTTTTTGTAAAAAGGGGTACAAAGTTTTCGCAACACGATATATTAATACCCGATATAATTAAATACTCTATTTATATATATATCATTTTTGATCAAGTAGAAACGCGATGCGTCATACTAACCAGCAAAAATTTCGTTGATAATACCTCTTTCCGTAGATAAATCAAATGTGAAATGCTTATATCAACATTATTCTTTATCACGTTGTATCTAATCAAATTTAATAAGTAAATGTATGCAGTGTTCACTAGGCCCGCATCGCGTAAGCCCATAAATAATACAGCGAACATCGGTATCCCGTAGTCTCGTAGTCTGTAGTCTACTATTTGAATAGACGGCCTATTCGTGTCGTACGCACGACTCAAGATTGATTACTGTTTATTATTAGCTGGAAGCTTCTACTTTTTTCCACTCCCATCTAATTGGTCGTTCAAGTTAGCCCTACTTGTTTTTGCAGTAACAATAAATGAGTAAGTGTGGTTTTAATTATTACATGAATTCACTGAGCACGATATATTTGCATTTAAATTATCCGTGTATATTATTTTCACTGACTTCTAAAAAGTGGGTATTCAATCGGATGTATTTATATATCCTAATTCTATAAACTATCTCGTTATTTTATAAACAAAGATCCAAATCTATATTAATCTATATTTTACTAATCTATATTAATATTATAAATGCGAAAGTTTGGATGTTTGGATGGATGTTTGGATAGATGTTTGGATGGATGTTTGTTACTCAATCACGCAAAAACTACTGAACGGATTTAAATGAAATTTGGCACAAATGTAGATAGTAACCTGGAATAGCACATAGGCTACTTTTTATCCCGGAAAAATTAGGCAATCCCGCGGGATTCACCAAAAAAATGTATAATGCAGCGGGATGTACGCAGCAGCTAGTATTATATATGCGAAAGTTTGGATGTATGGATGTTCGTTACTCAAGCACGCAATAACGTCATAAGCGATTTGGATAAAATTTGCCAGATCATAATCCGATCCGATCCGATCAGATAATAAATAATAAGATGTAGATCATAATCCGGAATAAATAGCACATGTTGTTTCCGTGGAATTTACTTAAAATTTTAAGAAGCAGCGGGCGACAGGGCGCAACTGGTGTATATTATAAATGCGAAAGTTTGGATGTATGCATGCTCGCCAAAGCGGCTTTATCGAATTGGTTAAAAGGCACACAGGTAGATGATCTAAAAAATAGCACATACTTTTATCTTAGAAAAACAAGTTGTTTCCTTGGGATCCATGAAAAACTGTTATAATGCAACAAGCGCAGGTTGCAGAGAGCTAGTTTTTTTATACATAAAAGGAACCAATCATGAGTTACAAACATATGAAGACATATGACATAAAAAATCATCAAAATCTGGCAAACCCACGGAGCAAATACAAAGTAAATACTTTGTATTTGCTCAAACCATTTAGGAATTAGAGTTACAAGCATATGTTTGTAACTCTAACGTCTAAATGGTTTAACTGATTTTGTTGATTGTTCTATGTCATGTGTCTTCAAAATAATTCTAAGCAAGTCGAAATCAGTATGTAACGCTATTGTTGATATCAATAAACATTGTTTATGGATATCAACAGCAGCGTTAGATACTGATTTTTAGTTTTATCTGTATATGTTGGTTTTCTGTCGATGGTTTCCACGAAAGTGCTTTAAATTCCTTCATATTGTTGCGGTTTTCTTAAGGTGCATTATTGCCCTCGTGATCATTAGAAGAAGGTTTACGAGTACGACGACTCGCCTTTGAACAGTACAACTGACTTTATATATTTCTATCAGATTAAAGGGAGCGTCCGTCTTGAAGGGCATGATGCGCATGCCATGAGTTATTATCCCTGCAACGCGGATAGCAACGCATCCTTAACATATTAAGTATTTATAAACGAAGGTGACATTTTTTTATATCATAAGATAGCAGCAAGCAATTTTTTATATCATAAAATATATAGCAAACAAACAGATGGCTCTCCTGATGGAAAGAGAAACCATTGCCTATAGACACCAAAGATATTAATGGTGCGTGGCTATCCTTGTGGCATGATGGCAATGTCAAATGCATAAGCTTACTGTTTACTTTATCCTCTAAACTGGAACACAATATTGACAAGCATTAACGCTATTACGGCAGTAATAGGTAGGGCGGTGGTTCAGACCCGGAAGAGACAATGAAGAACTCTACCACCTAGTAGCCACGATGGTAGCGACTTGCATAGGCAATTGTTCACCCCTTACGAACTACCTAGCAGAACGGCTGATGGTTTATTTTTCAAAGGGAGTCCAAACCTACACGGGGTTAAAGATTTTACCATTAGAAGAGCATCTCCTAGTGTGCTGTTCTTGACTATAAAAGTTTATAATATCCTTAAGTGAAAAGATTATTTAAAAATATAAATATTTTAATTAATTTTTAAAATTCTGTTTATTGTATTAAGAATTCATAAATTGAGACAATATTATTTGTATACAATAACTAATTTGTTGTTTAAAAGAAACAAGACTGACCTCGTTGTATTTGGGTCGCTAGATTGTTGATTTCATAGAGGACCAAGGTTAATATGTATTTAAAATTATCCATTAATTGACTAACCTAGATGATGTGTGCTTTTCTGAGATTAACTGACCTGGTCTAGCCATATTTTAAATATTTACGCACGCGTCTTGTATTTCAAATAAATTAACAAGGACACAATCCTCATATTTTATTCGTTTCCTGATATTTCGTCAAAGATCTCATGGTTTGTTATCTCAAACGGCATTATCAATATTCGCGCCCGAGATAATGTAAATACGGAACATTATGTAAATCACGCTAATTTTTGCGAAGGTTACATTGAGACCTCGCAAAAATTACGACCTCGAGTTTATCATTGATGTGATATCATGATATAGGTACGCAGTAATTGCTTGATGATAGCCATTTGTCACTCTTACTCCGCGAGTGCCTTGCCAAATAAACCTCACTAGGAATACTTTTTTGTGCCATGTCCTGGAAGAAACGATATTTCAGTAAGTGATTTGTTGTAATCAATATTTTGTACCATATTTTACGATATTAACATTGTCTTCGTCCGTGTCGTCTGTAACTTCGTCCGCGTGGAAAAGTTTAAAAAATTAAGTTACTTCTAATTACATTAGCTACCTGCCAGTAAAAGTCCCGTCAGAATCGATCTTGCCGTTTCAGAGTTTAGCCGGATCAAATAGGCAGAAAAAAATGTAAAAATGTGATTTTGGTGTATGTACCATGTGTAATTTAATACGCATTTAGTAAAAAGCGATTGTTTTAATATTACAAACAGACACTTCATTTTTATTTATTTGTATAGATTTATTTTGTAGGTATATAGCCTTGATCGACGAAGTGAAGAAAGAAAAATATGCTAAAATTAATAAGAATGGAAATGTTTACATAATATGTATATAATATATAAAAATCTCATGTCGCGTTGATAGTGGTTGCACTCCTCCAAAACGGCTCGACCGATGTGTTTTTGTTTTTATGTTTATGTTTTTGTTTGTATTATTTGATAAGTATGAGGATAGGTCGTAAAGAATATTTTATAATGCTATGTGATTCAAGTGTTCTTCTCTACATACAAAAATCTATTTTTTGAACGAAATTAATTTTTGGATTTTTTAAATTTGACATCAAAAATACGTTAAAACGCAAAAATATACACCCAAACAAAATATTTACTACGAATAATTTATATGTGAGAACAACATTTACCGGGTCAGCTAGATTATTTTTTATATAGCCTTGATCAAAAAGCTAAAGAGGAAAATATATTTATATTATAGATATTATAGACTAGCTGTTGCCCGCGACTTCGTCCGTGCGGACTTCGTTACTTCGCACAGCTCCTCCCCCGTAGGTGACAGCGTGATAATATGTAGCCTATATATGTTGATCAGACTCGTTAGTAATATTCATTCAAAATTTGAAGCAAATCCATGCAGTACTTTTCGAGTTTACCCAGGACATACATACAGACAAACAGACAAAAATTCTAAGAACTATATTTTTGGCTTCGATATCGATTGTAGATCACGCCCAAGTGTATTCTTTAAAAAAAATATTCAATGTACAGTTTTGATTTTCCTACGATTTTAGTATATGTATAGATTGGAAATATTTTTAAAAATATGATAATACTCTTAGATATTTTCGTATATTGTAATAAAGAAAGTTTAAAAAATGATGTTCAATGTTATGACTTTATTTTTGTGAAATATCGAGAATCTAAGAGAGAGAGAGAATCTAATCTAAGAGAAATAATCTTATATGTTATTTTAAAACAGTCGTTTTTCAGACGCTACCCTTTAGCGTAGAGAGGAAAAACGTTTTCTCACAAGCTTTTAACCAGAACCAAAAATTTAATACAGTCTATTCAAAAGTTGGTTACTCGTATTATATTATAAAAATTACCAGAATTTCAGATAATTTTAACAAATAAATTTAATTATGTAGGTTAATAATAATATTTTGAAACCTCTGATGTAAGATTTGATGTAAAATTCGCGTTGTTTTGTATTATAAAATTCTACTTAAGCACATCAATGGTTTTAAACGACGTGTTGATTTAAACGCCCTGCGGTTTTATAGGCGTTTATAATATAATAATATTTTATCTACATTTTCAACCGTGACTTATATAATAAACAGTCTAAAGTCAGTATAAACCTCTATTGTTTTATAGTCATTTATATAATTATAATATTTTATATTCTGTATGTTAAATTATACTATTATATTTTTTTAAATACTCTTGTTCGTTTTCAACTATGACTTATGTACAGTAAACCGAAGTGATATTTATTTGTAATTAAATAAACTAGCTGTTGCCAGCGACTTCGTCCGCGCGGACTTCGTTTACTCCGCACAGCTTCTCCCCCGTAGGTGATAGCGTGATAATATGTAGCCTATATGTTGACCCGACCTGTTAGTAATATTCATACAAAATTTGAAGTAAATCCATGCAGTACTTTTTGAGTTTACCCCGGACATACTGTAACAAACTCTCCCGAAGACCCTCTAAATTCACATTTAAAATATAACAAAATTGTCTGTTATATTTCGTTTATAAAGGAGTCAACAGAGTTATAATCATATTATCTGGCCAAATGATTCATCTAGTGTTAAATTGAGGACTCATTTTGTGTTATATAGTTTACCCATTCATTCTTTTTAAAGGTACATTTCATCTCTTATAAACAACCATACTTTATTAGGAAATGTATACTATAAATTGATTTAAAGGACTAAAATTTAATATATTGAAGATATTTGGCATAAGAGAGGGAGTAATATATTACATAAATACATAAATACATAAATACTTAATAAAGATATTTGACTTTAAGGAAGGGAATAATATATTAAATATATACATAAAATACATAATAAAATATATAGCTTAAGAGAGCGATATGATGATATTAATAATTACATTGACTTCATCTAAAGGAAAGAAGTATGGTAGTATGGAATATATGGACAAAATTATTGTAATATTTAGGTTGGGAGTTGTAGAGCACTTTAGTGCCGCAATTTTATTATTGTGGGATATGTAAGAGGCGCCGCCTCGCCTCACATGTGTGAATACCATGCCGGCTGAAGGCCATCCTAGCGTATTCCCCAGAAATATATTGAAACTAAAAGGAACTAAAGTCCTTAATCTCAAAGAGAAAATCAATATATTATGAAGAGCCAAGTTAATGGCAGGTAGGCATTACTATTGTGGGGTCACAAAGTGATAGCCATATAGTTTAATGTCCAAACTTGTGAATACATTGTTTGGAAGTTGATGAGTATAGGCATGACCAAGGTGCATCATTAATATTGAGCACAGCCAAAAGGCCAAATAATAAATATATTCCTCAAGTATACAATTAAGCATTGACTTGAAGTAAGCAAATGTTGATAAAAATATATACTGTTGCTATTTTTGTAACAAACAGTTTAATAAAATAATAAATAAATATTGGCATGACAAAGGTGCATCATTTGTATTGGGCACAGCCAAAAGGCCAAATAATAAATATGTTTCTCAAGTATACAATCAAGCATTGACTTGAAGTAAGTAAATGTTGATAAAAATATATACTGTTGTTATTCTAGTAACAAACAGTAACAAAATAATAAATAAATATTGGCATGACAAAGGTGCATCATTTGTATTGAGCACAGTCAAAAGGCCAAATAATAAATATATTTCTCGAGTATACAATTAAGCATTGACTTGAAGTAAGTAAATGTTGATAAAATTATATACTGTTGTTATTTTAGTAACAGCCAGTAATAATAAATATTGGCATGACAAAGGTGCATCATTTGTATTGAGCACAGTCAAAAAGCCAAATAATAAATATAATTCTCAAGTTTACAATTAAAGTTTGTGCAAGTTTGTTTTAACAATTACTTGACAAAACTAAGACAAGATAATATGTTGTCTTCAATCACAATACCGAAACATTAATAGCCGGTACGCGATAAATAAACATATATAAAAGTAATCATTGCTCGCAATGAACTTCAAATAGTCCAAATCATAAAAATTTCATAAGTAAAATCAATTAAGATAATCCTTATGACGAAAGTCAAATGAACTCAGGTTAATGTATAAAAATACATTAAAACAAGCAATTTAATATATCCAGCTCTATGATGTAGCTCATACCTGGTTGAAGATTTGATTGGTTATGTAAATAGATCAACTTTGCTAGGCGTTAGATAGTTGGTGTTTATCTGGGTTAACCCTCTGAATACACTGTTTGCAGTAGGACTTATCCGAATACCACGCACTGGTAACGAGGAGATAACCATAACGACAACATTACATGTGTGTCTTTATATAGATATACACAATGCATGCGACATGCATACAACCCTGATGCCTTCGCAAAGCCGACACTACCTTGTGACGAAGGTATGGTCCAATCAAAAAGCCAAATAATTAAAATAAATTATTACTGAACGAGAAATTAACCTTTGTTCTAAAGATATTATAGTCAAATTTCCTCCTATAACCCTAATAATTTATAGTCACCACAAGCAATGAAATATTACTTATTAATCGAATTTGAAGTTATAGATGAAATTTAGTAAGATCTTTGAACTCTTTAATATTGTGATTGAATACTCAATACATCTTAGAACCCAACCAATTCGTCTTATACTCGTTTTCTAATGAAACTAAGTTATTTATGTCTTCTCCAGATTATTAGAATTCTATTACTCTTATTTCAATTTCTCTTTAATCAAATTTCAGAATTTAATAAGGTCTGAACTTTTAGAAATCAACGCTTATTAGATCTATTGTTGCTTTAAGTGAACAGTATTATGAAACATCTATCCACCCGAATAATCATAAGTAAAGTTCATTTGTACAATCCTTATGATGTAGAGATTCAATCATGGAATCCAGGTTAATACATGAATATATACAGATAAACAATTTAGACAAATAACTCTAGTTCTGTAAAATAGTTCATGTCTGAGATGATTAGATATGAAAATGGATCAACTTTGCTTGGCGGTATAGTTGGGTGTATATCTGGGTTATCGCCCCAAACACCTTGGACTTACGACAGAGGGACATATTAACCGTGTGTCAGCACTGGTGAAGAGAAGATGACCATAATGACAACATTACATGTGTGTCTTTATATAGATATACACAGCACAACTTGTTGCCTTCGTAAAGTCGATACTCCCCAGAGATGAAGATGACATGATCTATTTACCAAGGTAAAAAGTAAAAATGTCTAATCCAAAATTAGTAATTAACCTTAATTTCAGATTTATTTAGTAAACTTCCTATCTTACTAAAAGATCTGTTATGCTCCGTCACTATAAACAATAATATTTCAATTATCCAAAAGAATTAATTTGAAGAAGTTTAATATTATAATTCCTATCCTCCTAAATCCCTATATAAATAATATAAAATAAGAATACAATAAATAAATAAATAATTAAATTAAGTAAATAATTTATACAAAATATGGTTAAATAAACATAATACGTTTGGACTAAAGTTCATTCATTCCTCTCTTGCACTCTAACTCCCTGAAGCTTTATTAAAGTCATTTAAGATTTTCGCTCCAAATTTAATTCAACAATTCAGTTTATATTAATTATTTCTTTGTTAGACACGAAGAGAGTAATTTGTATTAATTTGTGATTATCTCGTTTAATATTTGTACTCGGTTTTAAATTTGATTGTAAATAAAATAATGTTTAATGAAGATTTGATTTTAAGAGACTGGCCTATGCAATCAATTTACGTATTAGCTAGTATTTAGTTTTATAATAGGATATAATAATTCGTATTAACATTTCATAATTTTAATAATTCATATTAAGGTAGGTTTTCGTGTGAATTTTGTGTAAATTTATGCCCCCACTTATTGGTTGTAATATATTATTCCTACAGTAACAGACCTTCTGCCTTCAATTCTTAAAAGATCCTATTTCCTCCTAACAATATTTCCAATTTGAAGCATTAATTCAAGTAATCATTTAAACTAGAGAAAGTTTCTATAATAAATATTTCCTAAGCTTGAATCACCTAGTTTTATTTGAAAGTCAATAATAAACAAAGTATTCCTTAAATTCCTCAATATATTAAAGCATCAGTTCTTCCACCTAATATCTACACGCCCTATCCTATCACCTAATTGTTCCTTCATAAAAAATTATAACTGCCCAAAATTATAACAATCCAGAAATTAAAATCGTATTTGCCATACCTCCAACTCTGCAACAAACCTACAGTAACTCTGCATTCAGCTCCGACGACAGCTAAGAAGTCACCCCCACGCGGCCTCGAAGACTCCAAAGGAATCAGCTCTCGATCCCTAAAGTTTAAATAACAAGCAGGATCAACTGTACTATGGAAATTATTCTAAGAACTTCCTTAGCCGGGTCTCATCTATAAAGATATGTGGTAGCTATCACTAGTTAGTAGCTTTTAAAATACAAAAACGCACACAAAACTACGAATCGGATTTGAATGAAATTTTACACACAGATAGTTGATGACTTGGATTAGCACATAGGCTATTTATTATCCCGGGAAAATCTAGTGATCCAGCGGGATTCGCTTCTATAATGTTGCGGGTTGTACGTTGAAACTAGTTGATAATATTAATTCAGGTGCAGTAGTATTAGTATCTAACAATGGAATTCCTTCAAAATGACGAAGATGAAAAGTATAATTTAAAGTAGTTAAAGCACTTAAATCTATTCCTAATTAATAAGCTATTTAGCCAACATGCTTTTGAATTTGGTAATGCAAAGCCATTTTCTTACTCCTATGAAAATAAACAAACATAGCAATATCGGCCATTTGTAAGGTAAAGATGCAATAATGATAGTTCAAATGCATATGGTAAAAGTATAGTATAAACAATTAAAGCACATAAATCTATTCCTTGTTAGTTAATAAGCTATTTAGCCAACATGCTTTTGGCATTTGATAATGCAAAGCCATTACTTATTCCTGTGAAAAATAAACAAACATAGCAATATTAGCCAATTGTAAGGTATAGATGCAATAATAAGTGTCTAGAGACAACGGGATTCCTCCAAATGCCGACGATAAAGGTATAATATAAAGTAATTAAGTCATTTATTTCTATTTCCTAGTTAAATAATAAACTGTCTTGCCAACATGTCCTGAAATTTGATAATATAAAGCCTTTTCTTTATATTATATGAAAATTAACAAACATAGCAATCTTAGTCACTTGCAAGGTATAGGTATAATAATAATAGTGTCTAAAGGCAATGGGTTTCCTTTAAATACCGATGATGAAAATCTATATACATATAATTAAGTCCATAAATCCATTTCCTAATTAATTAATAAACTGTTATCCGTCAAGCACTGAAATTTGATAAAGTAAAGCCATTACTTAGTCTTGTATAGTTATACAAACTTAAATTGTAGTCTTGTATAGTTATACAAACTTAGTTTAATTTAAATTGGAAAACTACATCACCTGTGTTGTTTAGAATTCCGATTTATACTGCGTCTTGATTAGCAGCCCTGCTGCAAAACTGTAAAACAGCAATTGCTCCACAACCATTGCTCACATTTTTATGGAAAGAAAAGAACATTTAAATAACAGCAAAAATTATGGTTTTATTTTCCTAAAATCAAAATAGACTTCCCTAATAATAATATCACACAATTTCTATAAAGCAAACAAGTCCACGTTTCTCCCATGTTATTAAACATCTTTTCAACAGCTATTCCTTAAAATAAATAATTTCCTTTCTTCATACAACAAACATTCTTCACTCAGTCAAGGATCGATCCACCTTTACACAACATTTTGCACAATTTCATTCTTGTAAACCTAATCACATATTTATCGGTAATATGTTTATTAAAATTGTATAGTCAACATTCAAAAGATTTACCTTCTAATAAAACTACATTCTACCAATACTGCTAGATTTAAATAAACTCAACGACTACCATATCAAATACGAAGTTGCATAAGTACATACATAATCCCTGAATAAATCTCTATTCTACATACTCACGGTTTTGATCAATAATTTTCTACAATTATCTTTTCTCACATTAACAATATTTCCTACACTCCGGAATATCCCTGAGCTTTTAATATTTGATTTTCCTTTTAATAATTATTGTATCAAACGAAGAATATATTTTATAACGTCCAGAATTTTCCAACAAATCTCTCCGTTTTTTCATTTTTTCCAATTTTTTTCCTTTTTCCAATCCTGTCATTCTATTTCTCCATATTCGTTCCCCCTTTTTAAGGTTTTATATGTTTATATGTTAGGTCTTATATATTATTGAGAATTAGTTTTTTTATTTATTTTCGCCTTTAATTCCATTGATATTATTTATTAAACCTAACACTGACATATTTTAATAAAAAAAAAAATAGTATAGGTTCTTATTATTTTCTTTTATTGCACTAAACCTCTTAAGGGATAGATGAAGTCTGTTACAATACATACAGACAAAAATTCTAAAAACTATATTTTTGGCTTCGATATCGGTTGTAGATCACGCCCCAAGTATTCTTTTAAAAAAATATTCAATGTACAGTTTTGACTTTCCTACGATTTTATTATACGTATAGAATATGTATAATGTCATTAAAAACGTTTTTAAATTCATTGGATTCTATATGTAATGGCTACACGCCCTATTGTACACCAGGGAGCCATCTTCTTGTTCGCTATTTTCCCGTTATGATTTGGCCTGTTTTTTAAGAATAAATTAATTGCCTACTATCGTATACATCTCATAAAAGGCGAGGGAGCACGAATCATGTCCGGTCCGGTAAATCTCGTCCGGCTAAGATACTTCCTTACCTATTTCTATCGAAATATCATTGGTGCTGGAAGGTAACTGGTAGAATTCATCGTGAAATTTAATCTCTGCTATACGGATTAAAACGCAATATTTTTATGAGTTAAGCTGCCACCTTGATTAATCTAGTTTTCTAAATCTAGTTTTCTAAATCTAGTTTTCAAAAAATTAAAATATTTTTGTTTATGCCAAATATAAATCCGATTCGAAAAATTAATATAATATCTACTTCCCTGATACATTTGCTACTGTTTGATAAACCAAATAATGAAATTCTTAATGTATGAATTATTTACGGTTCAGTTATAATCTTGTCAACAAAACTAAAACTTAAAGCGTTCATAACAACTTCCTTAATAAAACATTAAATAAGCACACTTACCTAAGATGTTCGTTAAGATTCGTTATAAATATTTACAGAGGTATTTAATTGATATTGTAGATATATTTAAGTAGAATTGAGGTATTTAATTGATATTGTAGATATATTTAAGTAGAATTGACATTTAAAATATTAAACGGAGGAGGTTCTCAATTTGACGCGTGTATATATATATATATATATATATATATATATATATATGTATATATATATATATATATATATATATATATAGGCAATATATATTTGTCCGATGAAAAATAGCTAAAAAATTACAAAATTCTTTAATAATTGACCTAATGTACCTACACACAACATTCACATTGAATTTAACTAGAAAGAGTTAAACATAACGTGTTGACTGTTTAGTCAGCACAATGTTATTTTAAGCTCTATAATTGTTTCCCATAAATAAAGTTCCTCATATCTGACACGAACATCACTTCGGAAAGCAGCGGAGCGCACAAAACCGCAGTAATAGCTTGTTAATAATAAACTTGTAAATCAAAGGGGTGCCGCGTTTACAACGTGCTAACGTTTAACCGGCCCCGGTCGATGTAAACGCGCACTTCAACTAGCTTCACTTTATTATTTCAATCAGAGGTAATGAACACTTGTTTTCAATTGATAAATCTATCTATATATATAAAAATCTATTGCTGTTTGTTAATCTCGCTAGAACTTGAGAACGGCTGAACCGATTTGGCTAATTTTGGTTTTGAATTAATTGTTGAAGTCCAGGAAAAGTGAGAAAATATAGAAAAAAAATAAGAGTAGTTAAAAAGGTAGAACAACGTTTGCCAGACCAGCTAGTAAAGAATAATTACGTCGATTTAACTACGGGATAAGCAGAGTGAATCAAATATGATCTCTATGGTTAGTCCGAGTCTTCTTTTTAAGACTAGCCCATCTGCCATTCTGCCAGGCAATTTGTAAAAGGCGAGCGATTTGCTATATAAGTCTCTAGTTGGAACTACAAGGTGTTAGAGTCCGACGACGTCTCGACCGGGCCTGGTACCACCGCCTAATCTATCGCTGCCGCAATAGTGTCAATGTACATGTACCGGTTTTGAGAATAAGGTAGGCAGTAAACTTATGCATGTGGCATTGACTCCCCGCCACAAGGATAACAACGCATCATAAGCATCTTTGATATCAATATTTTCATGACTGTGTTTATGTTTCTGTTGCAAAAGCATCAGCCTTCAGTACATGTCAATGACATTTTCTGATTTGGAGGGTAAGAAGCCGGTTAATTTAAATTTATGCTTAATAATATTTGTAGGGATGGGCCGAAATTCGTTTTATATTCACTTTAACCACATTTCGGCAACTTTAGCGAAACTTCGAGATTCTGCCGACATTCTGTTTAAATTATAAACATTCGGCACTAGAAAAAAAACCTACTTGCACTATTTTGACTGAAATCTACCCTAATATTATAAAGAGGAAAGATTTGAATTTTTATATATTCAATCGAATAAACTCAAAAAGCACTGGATTGATTTTAAAAAATATTTTACCATTAGAAAGATATTAAATCATCCCCGAGTAACATAGGCTATATTACCCCCTACCTAAATTCCCTAACTAAATTGGAATTCCCTAACTAACTAATCTAAGGCACAGAATATATAATAGTACAAGTACAGAAGAGACACTCCGGAAAGTCGTTTAAAGCAATAGGGACTCTTGCTACGATACAATTAAGTTGAATTCAGATCGCGCGGTGCTTGATTACATACGTTTATATTTACCTAGAAGTTGCATCTCTTTCTAACGCGTTCCTTTCTAATGAAATCAGGGTTGTCTCAAAGATTCTCCGTGTTGGTTTCCGTTGGTTGGTTGGTTTGGCCTATTCTTCAGAGGAGCCCTTTGAAGAATAGGCCAACTGCCGTTCTGCCAGGCAGGGCGTAAAAGGCGACTAATTGGCTATATGAGTCACCATCGTCGCTACTAGGTGGTAGAGTGCTGCATTTTCTCGCCCGGATCTGGTACCACCACCTTATCTATTCCTGCTGCAATAGCTTCAGTGCTTGTCATTGTCGTGTTCCGGTTTGGAGGGTAAGGTAGTCGGTAAACTTATGCATTGCGCTATTGCGGCAGGAATAGGTAAGGCGGTGGTACCAGACCCGGGCTAGACAATGCAGAACTCTACCACCTAATAGTCACGATGGTAGTGACACGTAGCCAATCGGTCGCCTTTTACAATTTGCCTGCCATAGCGGATTTGCTCTATACTTCAAAGAAACACTGATAATAATTAATTTTGTTAATAATTAATTAATGTTAAAATATAATTTATGGCGCATTACAAGTTGCAATACTGGGACATGATAAACCTAAGTAATCCTTACCTATAGTAGGTACTTAAAACCTACTTATAAAATTGCGAGTAAACTAAACAAAACATAAATATTTGTTACATTTTAGAATGTTTTGATAAAATAAAAAACGAAAACTATGCATCCTTCTGTTTATTGTGACAACCATCCACAGAGCAATTATTTTATATTGCGAATCCCCCATTTTATAAGAGTACCTGCAGTAATAAAACATACGTTGCGACGATGATCGGCAGGCTGTCGTACATTAATGGGTATGCGTGTACTCATAAGCACGGGGTGGTCCCGTCTGATTTGCAAAGACGAGTTGTCGTGTCGCGCTCTGTAGGTGCTTATCGCGATATAGGCGAGTGTCTCAGACCCGTCCATGGTATCAAAATTTTGCCGATAAGTCATTGTTTCGCGTGCGCTGCAAAAACCATGAACGATAGGTAAAATAATTTAAATAAATTCGAAAAAATAATTCCCCGTGTTGGTCCCGGGCTCCTTTGGAGAATAGATCAACTGCTGTTCTGCCAGGTCGTAAAAGGTGACCAATTGGCTGTGCGAGTCACTACCATTGTGGCTACTAAGTGGTAGAGTTCTGCATTGTCTTGCCCGGGTCTGGTACCACCGCCTTAGCCGCAATAGCGTCAATTCTTGTCATTGCCGTGTTCCGTTTTGGAGGGTAAGGTAGCCGGTAAACTTATGCATGTGGCATTAGACCTCGCCACAAGACAGCAACGCACCATTAACACCTTTGGTGTCTATAGGCGATGGTTGACCCTTCCCATCAGGAGACCCATCTGCTTGTTTGCTATCTTATGATATAAAAAAAACAAGTCACGACTCACGAGGAAACGCGCCAAAATCTTAATCTTAATCGCATTTATGATATTAACAAGATAAGTAAAATGGATTGTGTCACAAATCATACCTATGTCAATATATTGATTTAATTATGTACACTCAAAATTAATAATACCATAGGTTAATTAAAGAATAGTTAATTTAAGAACAAAACAGTTCGCTTATCGTAATTCAACGCTCCACATGTACGCTCGTTTACAATTCTTATTATTTTCACAACTTTTTTTTAAGTTCCTTGAAGGATGTCTGACATATTTAACCTTTAAGCCAGTGTTTCTAGAATTTTTAATAGATGTTGACCACTTTCAGCACTTCAAATTTACTACGCCTTTGAAAAAATATTATGGGAATATAAAATAACGTATTCAAAAATGGTTATACATATTTACTATTCTAATTTGATACTAAATTAAATGTTATCTAAATATGAGTTAATGAGAAGAATGCCTTTGTTTAATTTTTTATAATGAATAAATGACAGCAAAAAGTAAATAAAAATGACTATAACCAAAAATATTGACAGTGAAGGGTCAACTAGTATTATAAATAAGAAAGTATGTTTGGATGGATAGATTTTTACTCTTACGTGCAAAA
This sequence comes from Apodemia mormo, assembly GCA_036924255.1. NCBI lineage: Eukaryota > Metazoa > Arthropoda > Insecta > Lepidoptera > Riodinidae > Apodemia > Apodemia mormo. The sequence continues at coordinate 20,202,247 of JAUPFN010000016.1, forward strand.
ACGGCCGAACCGATTTGAATGAAATTTGGCGCACACATAAATGATGACTAGGTGGTAGAGTTCTGCATTGGCTCGCCCGGTTCTAGTACCAGCGCCTTACCTATTCCTTCCGCAAAAGCGACAGCGTTAGTCACTGTCGTGTTCCGGTTTTAGAGGGTAAGGTAGCCGGTAAACTTATGCATGTGACATTGGACCTTGTCACAAGATAGCAACGCATCATTAACATCTTTAGTGTCTATAGGCGATGGTTGATTCTTTCCATTAGGAGACCCATCTACTTGTTTGCTGTTTTAGGATATAAAAAAAACCTTATGAATCATACAAGTTATAACAATTCAACTTTATAAAAAGCCTTTTTATTGCCTACCGTTATACCATTCGTGATCAAGGAATTACACAACTACAATGTTACCAATCATAGTAGGCTATTATCAAAATTCCTCATTCTATAATGGCAATTATAATTAATTCGCAAGTGCTCGATAATCATTTTAATAACCCTGTCGGTCGCCGCTAATAGATTCAAATAGGACTCGAATCGAACTATCAATAAAGTATTGTTTAATATATGCCGCTCACTTCCCGCGACTATTAGAGCAGGGCAAACTGTGATAGACATATCTGCGTCTCTTTGGAAATTAAACCATTCAAATAATCTATTTATATATTAATAGGTAAAGTAACAACTTTGTACCCTTTTTTAAGACAATTACGCGATCGGTGAAGTATGGAATTTCGCACTGATAAAAAAGTTTAAATTTTGGGGGACTGTAGAAACCTAATACTTTTAATAATGTTCATTAGAAATACAGCAAATTAATAAAAATAAACATACATAAAAAAAGTACGGCACACACAACATTAATCTGCCATTCATGATAATAAACACACGTTACGTATACTATTTTCTTTGCGACTGAAGAATGTTGTCAAACTTAGAAGACATTTAATTGTTAAGTCTAACGGCCTGGCCACGGGGAAAAAAAACGAAGCTTTAGCGTCTGAAACAAATGTATGGGAAAGTCACATGTCACGCGGTTTGGTTACCGGCGCGGCGGCGGCGCTACCGACGAATTTTCGCCGCCGCCGGTTCGCGTGGCCGGGCGGTAAGGTAGAATTTCGCGATTCCGGTCACACGGCGATCGCAAGTTGAATAGAAATAAACAATTTCTATTCTTTATCAAACCACGCAGTTAGTCTAATTTTTAGAGTCCCATATTTTACACCATAAGATAGCGAATAAGCAGATGGTTCACTATGACGTCAATAGATACCAAAGATGTTAATGGTTTTTGCTATCTGCGTGGCGGGGTATTAATGTCACATGTATAAGTCTACCGGCTTCTTTGCTCTCCAAACCGGAACACGACAATGACAAGCATTGATTCTATTACGGTAGGAATAAGTAAGACGTTAGTACTTAGTACTAGATCTAGACGAGACGTTGCACTTGCAGAACCATACAATCTAGTAAAGTTAAACTGTGCCAGCTGTACGCTATAATTAATCTACGTTCCTCTGTCTGTACCTATCTGTTACAGGGTTGTATTTTTTTAACCGTATTAGGGGGAGGCTTCAAATGTTTTTAAATTGTATCTAATAGGTAATGTTCCAAAATATCTATATATTAACGTGAAGGAAAAACTTTGGACCCCTTTTTAAGAGAATTGCGCGAACGGAGAAGTATGAAATTTGGCACAGTTAAAGTTTACATTGCGGAGGACTGCATAAACCTAATATCTATATACATATAATAAAATCGTAGGGAAGTCAAAACTGTACATTGAATATTTTTTTAAAAGATTTCTTGGGGCGTGATCTACAATCGATATCGAAGCCAAAAATATAGTTTTTAGAATTTTTGTCTGTTTGTCTGTTTATCTGTTTGTCTGTATATATGTCCGGGGTAAACTCAAAAAGTACTGCATGGATTTACTTCAAATTTTGCATGCATATTACTAACAGGTCGGGTCAACATATAGGCTACATATTATCACGATATCACCTACGGGGGAGAAGCAGTGCGAAATAAACGAAGTCCGCGCGGACGAAGTCGCTGGCAACAGCTAGTACATATAATAAAATCGTAGGAAATTCAAAACTGTACATTGTATATATTTTTAAAAGAATACTTGGGGCGTGATCTACAATCGATATCGAAGCCAAAAATATAGTTTTTAGAATTTTTGTCTGTTTGTCTGCTTGTTTGTATGTATGTCCGGGGTAAACTCAAAAAGTTTTTCCAGTTAAGAAAAAAAAAGAAAAAAATAAATTACTCACAATACATTCATGTGACACACATGATATTATACACACATGTACATCCTATTTTCTTTACGGCTAAAGTCAGTTGTCAAACTTAAATAAGATTTTATTAATAATTATAATAATAATTTGCAAGAAATACATATATTGTTTAGTCTATGGTTGAATTTCAGCCACAGGCGATCGCTACTACATATAAAAACGCCTCCAAACACTCAACATAAAGATAAAAATGCGGGTGAAAACAAGGAAAATCTTAGTCCATAAAACTGTAAGTCAGATAACAGCATCATTTGTCTTCTACATTCACAGGCTCCATTCATATTGATTGCACAATTAACAAAGATCAAAACTTCAAGCTGACAAATTCAAAGAAATCAAATCGAACTATCAATATAAAAGCATTTTTGTTTAATATGCGCCGTTCGTCAGCAATGTGGCACTTTGGCACTTGCTCGGAATTCATTATAAGTTTTTTTTTCATAGGATGAAACTGAGACATAAATTTTATTCTAATATCAGACGAATACATCAATTTATTACTACTGTTGTCTTTCGGTCACAATGAATATTTACGTGTAGTTATTTTTGAAGCTATTTAGCACGGATTAAACGGATAAGCCTTACAAAACAATTTCTTAGTTTGTCAGTGTAGCATGCATTTACACACAGAAGTACAGAATTATATTACTTACCGATTAAATAAAATTACTCCAAGGGTATTTTTTAAACCTTGTCATCTCATTCGGTACGTAAAACATCACAACATGGTTTATTTCTATTTTTTCTAAATAATATAATATATCTACAAATGTATGACATTTTGGACAGTGATAGGAGCGTTTGCTCATATGCGCGGCGAAATTTTTTATTCCCAATGGCGTGTCTCTCAATGGTGTGTATTCATATGGCCTGTGTTATTTAGCTACAGTAAATATTTTTTACGACAGTTATTAATATTATTATGTTTTTGATTACCCCAAAGCGGTGAATATGTCATTTCCTTAATCTATGGTCATTTCCATTTTACACACTTGATTGACTAGAATTTTGATCGGTTCGGTGCTAATCAAAAACATAATTTTATGTAGCTATTTTGAATACTCCCCGTGTTGGTCCCAGACTCCTTTGAAGAATAGGCCAACTGCTGTTCTGGTAGGCAGGTTCTAAAAGGCGACTGATTGCCTATACGAGTCGCTACCATCGTGACTACTAGGTGCCTAGGTCTCGCCGGTTTGGAGGGTAAGGTAGCCGGTAAATTTATGCATGTGGCTTTAGACCTCGCTACAAGATGGCAACGTCCACCATCCATCCATCCAAGAGTCCACCATCTCTTTCCATCAGGAGACCCATCTGCTTCTTTTCTATCTTATGATATAAGAAAACAAATTTGATTATTTTATTTTTCTGAAGTTTTAAAAAGTTTTTTTTCTATTTTATGTGGTAAGATTTAAGATTATATGCTGATGCAATAAATAAACTTAATTGATCATACTAGTGTATAATATGAAAGGAAGACATATATTTTGTTCCTATATCAGACGAATACATCAATATGAATAATATTTGCGAGTAATTATTTTTGAGGACGTTTTACTATTCATAAATACTTTGTCTTTCTGAATAACAACTGTTTATAATATATTTCGTATAAAAAGATTTAAGATTGTATATAATAATTTAAATTGAAGTAATCATTTTCTATAAAACTGGAACATAAATTTTGTTTTAGGTATATCAAAAGAATACATCAATTTAATGCCCCTGTTGTTATTCGTTCACCATAAATATTTACGTGTTGTTATTTATGAAGTCGTGTTGACATTAATACTTATAATTGAAAATAATTTAAAAACTTTTATGTTGTTTACGTAATTATATTTCTTAATTTACATAATCCAACTATGATATTATAAATGGGACAGTTTGTAGGCGTGTAGGTTCGTTACATCTTAACTCTGAAACGGCTACACGGATTTAGATATAATTCGGTACACATATTTATACTTCAAGTACATAGGGTTACTTTGTATCCAGGAAAAATGTACTGTGCCCACGGACTTCATATAAAAGTTTGACATCGCAGCACTTATACAATTTATAATATTGTATCATTATCACGCCGGTTCCCTTATGGTGTAGGTAGAGTGAACCGAACGTCTGTAGATTTTGCGATTCACCACGATTCATCGGTTTGTCCGATCGCGAGATAAGTTTTATGGGATCAACAGATTCACGTGCTCGTCCAAGGTATGGGAGTGGTAGCTCACCACTTGCTAGACTTCGAGCTGTTACTGAGATTTTGGTTTTTCGAAAAAAACGGGATCAAACCCGCGATCTCGTGATCTGAGGCGCGGCGGTCAGTATTGTTATTTATTCGAATCAACCATTCTATTGACGTTTTCGACTGTAATTAGTGGTAAATTAAAATAAATCGCAGTTTTAAGTAACTATTTTAACATAGTCGTAGGAGCGGGAAAGGACATTAGCTTTTTCCTCGTAAAAGTATTCATTTCGTTCGTTAATTCTGTAATAGACATTGGATATAATTTGGGCAACGTCGACCGGCATACCGCCGCCGCCGACGTCCCGCTAACACAGATAAACCCATAACTGGAACATTGGCCTCGCGCTAAGTAATGTACTCGCTCGAAAGCCAATCGTTATGCTTACAGAAATTTACTACTAGATCCGTTAAATTATAAGGAATTTTCGTAAAATGTTTAAGGTATAGATAAAACACAGCATAAACAACGTGACTATACGACTTGTTCGAACGGGACTGTCTCTTTTTCTGGTTGTCCGTCCCGGTGTCCCCGAGAAAAGCCTCCCCGGACTCAAAAATTTCCCGTTTTCGAAAACAACGCGGCATTTGCCTGGCTGGTCGTGTGGACGATCGTCGATCGACGATATTTGAAATCATCACCGACTGCATTAAACAATAATCCTTTGACAAATATAAAAATAACTAAAAATATATATTGCTTCACTTTATTTTTTTAATAAAATATATTGTCTTGATAAATAAAAAAAGTTTTTTTTTCATTGAGTATCTAGACTGCTAATAATAAGGGAAACTAGCTTTTTCCTTTCTTTCGGCCTTAGTAATTTAAGTTAGTAAATCAGTGTCCCGTTTTGAATAGCAAAATAAATGGTTAGATAAAGTATACATCAATAGCTAGTGCTAAACGTGGTGGCGTCACAGTGAATATTGATTACATCACAGACGTACGTGAAAAAGGAAAAATCTTCCCAGCCAGACAAGGAGTGCCTACTGCCCGAGGACCGAAGTCTGCCTAAGAAACATTGTGACTTCTAGGTATACTATATACATATTATGTAATGAAAGGATATTTAATTCAAATTTGCCGCGCTTCGCGCATGTCTATATTGCCTGTGGAAGTCGGTAGAGGGCGCATCGGTCGATGTGACGTGTGATTCAATGGCGGATAAGGTTCAGATTATTTTGTGCAATTTATTGTAATAAAACTTGTGATTTGTATGGAGATAAATAAAAGGATATAATTAAGGAATCGATATTAGTGAACTTGAATTGTCGTTTCTTTGTATTTATCAGAGAAAGACATTGTGGTTCACTTATGAAAATCCTTAATAATAATATATCTTATATATATTTAGGATATACTTTGACGGCCCCGTAGGTCGAGTGGCTAACGAAACTGACTACGCATCAATGGGGCCTGGGTTTGATTCCGAGAGGGACAAACATTTGTGTGATGACCATAAATGTTTGTGTTACATGTTATAATGTAGTATACACACGTACGCAGTGTTTATTAAATTTATTTCAGTATTTATATACGAGTATATGTATATTTATATGTATGATACTTGTCAGACACCCATAATCCATATTACAAGCAAATAATTTGCTAATTTTGGGACTAGATCAATTTTGTAATTTGTCCAGTGATATTTATTTATTTATACTTGATTTTTTTTCGTATTGTGGCGCTGTAGATTGCTTGACGGCTGCATTAATATTCAATGGCAGGACTTAGTCCTAACGATTCTTTAAACAATCCTTTATCTATACATATAATAAAATCGTAGGAAAGTGAAAACTGTACATTGTATATATTTTTAAAAGAATACTTGAGGCGTGATCTACAATCGATATCAAAGCCAAAAATATAGTTTTTAGAATTTTTGTCTGTTTGTCTGCTTGTCTGTATGTATGTCCGGGGTAAACTCAAAAAGTACTGCATGGATTTACTTCAAATTTTGCATGAATATTACTAACAGGTTGGGTCAACATATAGGTTACATATTATCACGCTATCACCTACGGGGGAGGTGCTGTGCGGAGTAAACGAAGTAGAAGGAGTAAAAGACGAAGTCGTGGGCAACAGCTAGTGATATATACAATAGAAAATAATGTCACGTATCTCCACTGAACGTCAATTAGGAAAACAGAAAAAATAAATCCAAACACAGATTACAAGCATAAGTCGCTACTTTTAATATGTTTTAAGTAATAAGAATTTTGAATGTTATTTCTTATCGCTTCTAATTATATAAACACTTAAGCAATATCCTTTATAACTTTAATAAATTAAAATACTTACATATGAAAATGAAATGTTAATACCTATTTACCTGTGTGGTCTAACCCGAATAAAGGAATTTAAATTTTACAGCCTTCGTTCATTTGTTGTTAACCTATTAATATTGTGGATTTGAAGGTTTGTGTTTGGATATGAAATGTTTATTCCTCCATCAAACAATAACGGCTAGACTTAGTTATCTTTATATATCAGAAAGCCATATGCTTGTTTCCTTGCTGTGCTACGATTTAATTTACAATAACCGGCCAGGAGCGTGTCGAGCCACGAGCAACATGAGGTTCCGTAGATGTCATCACAAATGTTCTAGATGGTAGAGTTCTGCATTTTCTCGCCCGGGTCTGGTACCACCGCCTTACCTATTCCTGCCGCAATAGCGTCAGTGCTTGTCGCTGTCATGTTCCGGTTTGGAGGGTGAGGTAGCCGGTAAACTTATGCATGTGGAATACCACATGCATAAGTTTACCGGTCTAATAAGACGTCGCCACAAGATAGCAACGCACCATTAAAACCATCGGTGTCTATAGGCGATGGTTGATTCTTTCCGTCAGGAGACCCATCTGCTTGTTTGCTATCTTATGATATAAAAAAATGGGGACTAAGAAAAGAGCTTTTTGTTTCATGAAATTTTAACATATTTAGTGGCAATGACGGACATATCCGCAGTACAAGTTCACCGCCTGTAAAGAATTTCCGATACTGTAATGTAATTTTGTAAGTTTAAGTCGAATATTACTCGTAAACTTGTAAATCCTCTTTATCTGTGGTAGATTTCCTTTAAAAATCGTTACATTAATTAATGTAAATAAATTACATTAATCAATTAATTAAATTACATTCTGTAATTGTATAAACTAATATCGTGAATTTTTCACATATCCAACACCAACTGTTTAGCTGACAGAGGGAAGGGGACACTTGACTTTAACAACTATTAACATTTTAAAGTTCAATATTTCACAAACGGATCCCATAACCCACAAACTGTTTTCACAAACCCACAATATTTTTATATATCTATCCAAGAATACCCCACACTTTAGAATACGCGAAAAAAACATCCCCACTTTACGTATACTTAAAGGAAGTACCTACCCTAAAAAATATTTTGTAAGAATTCATTTTTTGAATTTATCTTTGACTGATTTGTGTATTCGGACCAAATTGCAGCTTTCTAGTCCGAATAATTTCTGACCTAGACTGCGGACGGAAGGACGGACATGGCGAAATTATAAGGTTTCTTAGTAAACTTCAGAACCCTAAAATTGAAATAGAAAGTTGTACTTTATCATTTAAACAAATTGGAAACGACGCTGATTAAACAAAAGATAAGCTCACGCGAGTCGTGCTATCAAAATTAATTACGTACACACAGTAGCGAATTTCCTTTCGATTAGGATAACATGTTATTATACACATTATATTGTACACATTTCGACTATAACTATTTACAGATAATTTAAATTTCTTTCAAACCTGCGACGAAAATGTAACTATTTTTTATACCATATGAATATACAACAGTGACAAGCGCTAACGATATTGCACAGAAATAAGTAAGACGGTGGTAGCAGATCCGGGCAAGACAATGTAGAACTCTTCCAACTAGTAGCCACGATGGTAGTGTCTCGCATAGCCAATCATTTGCCTCCTACGAACTGCCTGATAAAACAGCAGATGATGTGTACTTAGAGAGCCCGGACCAACACGGGGAAACTCTCGACAAAGTCTGCAACGTCTCGTCCGAGTTCGATACCACCGCTCTACTTATTCCTGTCGTAATAACGTCAATGCTTTACACTGTCATGTTCCACTTTAAAGGGTAAGGTAGCCGGTAAACTTATGCATATGGCATTATAATCCTGCCACACGGATAAAAACGCACATTAATGTAATTGGTGTCTATAAGTAACGTTTGTCTGTTTCCTGTAAGAGAGCCATCTGCTGCAGTCCCGAACAGAACTGACACTAAAAAGTGTCCCCAATTTAATTTAAATAGTTATAGATATACAAAAACATGTAAAGGCATATCCAACCTTAAGCGCAAGGTTTATAGTTGTTTTTACAAAGCAATGTACAAAAAGAAATAAAACTGACAATGTCGCGACCGATTATTATATATCGCGACTATTTGAAACTAGCTGTTGCCAGCGACCTCGTCTGCGCGGACTTCGTTTACTCCGCACAGCTCCTCCCCCGTAGGCGATAGCGAGCTAATATGTAGCCTATATGATGACCCGATTTGTTAGTAATATTCATGCAAAATTTGAAGTAAATCCATGCAATACTTTTCGAGTTTACCCCGGACATACATACAAACAAGCAGACAAACAGACAAAAATTCTAAAAACTATATTTTTGGCTTCGATATCGATTGTAGATCACGCCCCAAGTATTCTTTTAAAAATATATACAATGTACAGTTTTGACTTTCCTACGATTTTATTATATGTACTAGCTGTTGCCTGCGACTTCGTCCGCGCGGACTTCGTTTACTCCGCACTGCTCCTCCCCTGTAGGTGATAGCGTGATAATATATAGCCTATATGTTGACCCGACCTATAAGTAATATTCATGCCTAATTTGAAGTAAATCCATGCAGTACTTTTTGAGTTTATCCCGGACATACATACAGACAAACAGACAAAAATTCTAAAAACTATATTTTTGGCTTCGATATCGTTTCTATCGTTCGCTAGGACGTTTTCGAAACGCCTATTGTGTATTTTGGGTTTTTTATATCAATGTTGCTATACCATATTTTTATGTCATACATAAAAAAGAGGATAATAATAACTTCACAAAGATACTAAAATTAAAAAAAAAATAGTAAAGTCGGACCAAATAAGGAAACATATTTACATTTAGATTACTAAACACAAAAAATGTACGCATTGTTTTTCTAATTTAATACCTATTTTTAAGATAAAAATCTCTAAATATTTATATTATTACAAGCTATAATGATTATCGTAAAAATTTTACATACTACTTTGTTACAACTTTTAATTAGTGACTTGAATTAGTGAGAATACGAGTAAATATATACAATTATAGTAGAAGAGCCACTGAACCATCCGACTAGCCCTCTTCCCACAAAGCTAGAATTTTTGTAAATATTGTTTTAACAACAGCCAATTAAGAAAATGCGGTTCTAGATTTCATTTAAAATTTTAAATGAAATCTAGAATCATTTTCATAATTTGCTCACACTAGGCTACAATTTTAATATGTTATAATTTACATAATCTAATAATACCTTTAAACGAGCAATTCTTGTATATATATAATTGGAATCTCGTAATCGGCTCAACGATTTTCATTAAAGTATATATATATATATATATATATATATATATATATATATATATATATATATATATATATAATTGGAATCTCGGAATCGGCTCCAACAATTTTCATGCAAGTCACAAATTAGGGTCAAAAAAAGTCAAGAAATCGATTTATCAAGGTTTCAGGTCCAAGAAAAGCTCGTTTCCTAAGATATGGGTATGTGAAAAACCGAGCAAAGCTGGGTCAACCAGGTACAGAAAAAAAATAATTATTCTATAGGAATCGATTTATCAAGGTTCCAGGTCCAAGAAAAGCTCGGTTCCCAAGATATGGGTATGTGAAAAACCGAGCAAAGCTCGGTCAACCAGATATTGTGTTTAATTTAAAAAAATTGTACAACCTATTTTGATGGTTACAAGTACACGCCAGTTGATAGCAAAGTTGTCATCAGGTATAAAGGTTGACTAATAAAAGACTGTACAAACTGAAAGAGAATGTTTAGAACTTGATTCTTATACCAAACTAGCGATCTGCCCGCGGTTTCACCCGCGTAGTTTTTGTTCCCGTGGGAATATCGGAAAGATTTATACTAAAACTTTCCTCAAGAATCAATCTATCTATTAAAAAAACGCATCAAAATCCGTTGCGCAGTTTTAAAGATTTAAGCATACATAGGGACATAAGGATATAGGGACAGACAGGAAAAGCGACTTTGTTTTATACTATGTAATGATGCTACATTGAACCATTCAACACGTGGCTCAGTTGGATAGAACATACCAGAGAGAGATTTTGTTGTGTCAAAGTTTTTATTTGTTAAGGTTTCCGTTCCCTACCATTTCGATGTTTATAAATCTTACGTGAGTTTTTCGAATCACTGAGTGCTTCACTTTATTCTGCTTTGTATTTTTTTTACTGTATGCAGGCTTTTTTCGGAACAGTTATGACTTAGGGACCTTAGTCATTCTTAAAAGGCTGATAACGCCTGCTATTTTAAATATATGTTAGGTGTGGTGATTACTTACAATCAGGTAAGCTCTTTGAACGTTTAAACCCTCCTATATAAAAAAGTGGTGATAATGGGATGGTACGGAACCCTTAGTGCGCAAGTCCGACTCGCACTTGGCTGATTTTTATATCATTAGATAGCAAACAAGCAAATGGCTCTAGTAATGGTAAGAAAACCATCGCCTATAGGCACCAAAGATGATAAAGGTGCGTTGCGTGTGGCGGGGCATAGCAATGTCATATGCATAAAGTCTACCGGCTACCTAAGTCTCCAAACGGGAATGTAACAACGACAACCATTAACGCTGTTGCGGCAGGCATAGGTAAGGTGGTGGTATCATTAACCCGAGCGATATGTTGCGGAAGTCTACCACCTAATAGTCACGATGGCAGTGACACGTACTAAGGATCGATCCGGTCTTTGCTCACATTTTACAAGTTGCCTTACAAAATAACAAATGATCTTTTTCTCACAAAGAACCCATGACCAATACGATGAATTTAAATTTAGTCTAGAAAAAAAATATCTTCACGCCCATATCCCCGAAGACTTGTACACCAAGTGTACCCACGATTAGCCGAAGATAGTCTCATTAATGTGATAGGTGGCAAGCCTATCGCCAGCCAGGCACTTACCCAATCCCGGGCATCATTGGTATTATCAGAAAACTGAAAGAACTCATTTTTGAATTGCCTTACCCGGGAGTCAACCCTGGGACCTCATGCGTCAACGCCGACACCGGAACACTAGACCACAGAAGCGACTCTTTTAGTTAATTTAGTCTAGAAACAAAGTTTATATCGAGTACGGAAACGCGAAAATCATATTCGCAGATTATGTATATTTAGACATTGCAACAACCTTGAAACAAGACCATTTTATATTCTACTGATAAGTGAGATTACGTAAATTACATGAACAATTGCGCATTACTTGAAAAAAGTTTTAATGATGTTTTTGCACAATTGTGTCTGTCGTATTTAATGTGTTAGGTAATTTTATCAATGGTTACGCAATGATTTGCGATTAAATATTCATGTGTTTACTTATTCGGTGTTCTGGTTCAAGGAGTAAGTATGCCAATGTTTTTTTTTCGCAATATACAAAATACGACGTAGTTGTTACTACCGATGACTTGTTGTTTATGATTAAAGTACGATCGAAATTAGTATTTAACAGATCAAAATACATGAAAATGATGCTTGCATTAGATCTCAAAATTTTCTTTCTTGCCAAAACATCGAATTTTCGCTATTTTTTGGGGTTTTTTGCAATTTACTCGAAATGGAAGCCCGGACGGCCTAAACTGACTTGAAATTCGTGTTCAGCGGGTCGAAAAACATGCCCGTAGATAGGTGGCGCCCGATGCACAGACAATTTTTTTTTTGTGTGCCGGTGATTATTAGTTTTGTTTTATATGAGGCTAAGATACAAATTTTTCGTTAAAAATATAGCCAAAAATACAACTTGGCCCGCCATATATTTTGTTAGTAAATATTGACACGCGAGCGAAAAAGTTTCCCCATCCCTGAGCTAATCTATACATATAATAAAATCGTAGGAAAGTCAAAACTGTACATTGAATATTTTTTTTAAATAATACTTGGGGCGTGATCTACAATCGATATCAAAGCCAAAAATATAGTTTTTAGAATTCTTGTCTGTTTGTCTGTTGATCTGTTTGTCTGTATGTATGTCTGGGGTAAGCTCAAAAAGTGCTGCATGGATTTACTTCAAATTTTGCATGAATATTACTAACAGGTCGGGTCAACATATAGGCTACATATTATCACGCTACCCCCTACGGGGGAGGAGCTGTGCGGAGTAAACGAAGTCCGCGCGGACGAAGTCGCAGGCAACAGCTAGTCTATATATAAAAATCAAATGCTGTTCGTTAGTTTTGCTAAAACTCGAGAACGGTTGGACCGATTTGGCTAATTTTTATTTTAAAATATTCATGGAGGTTCAGGTTAGGTTTAAAAAGTGAAAAAATTAAAAAAAAAAACGAAAAAGTAGTTACAAAGTTGGCAGAACAACGTTTGCCGGGTCAGCTAGTATATCTTTTTTTTATATATAAAAATAAATTGCTGTTCGTTAGTTTCGCTAAAACTCGCGAACGGCTGAACCGACTTGACTAATTTTGATTTTAAAATATTCATGGAGGTTCAGGTTAGGTTTAAAAAGTGAGAAAATATAGAAAAAAAGAGTAGTTAAAAAGGCAGAACAACGTTTGCCGGGTCAACTAGTTTAATATATTTCTAATGCATATTACATAAAAACATTGAGTTTCTTTGTCTCTGTCTTTAAAAGGGATACAAAGATTTTGCTTCACGTGTTAATATATATATAGATGTTATAATTATTGTTTTAAATTTTACACTTGTACTGTTTCACAATTCACTAATTATATATAATATATACTTTTTTTTATTTAAATAGCCAACCGGTTTCGCATTTTACTGCATCATCAGGGCTAAAACTTAATTTGTCGACAACTACGTTGTGTTCCTAACACAAAAAAAGTATATATTATATATAATTAGTGAATTGTGAAACAGTACAAGTGTAAAATTTAAAACAATAATTATGACGGAGTTTCACCAAGTGCCGACGATGGAAAGTATAAATTATATAGATGTTATAATTATGTTTTTGTGTGGAATATATTTTATTAAATTTAAACATATTTAACATAGCCGCCACACTCAACACTGACCTCTAAGACTTTTCTCAGATTTGACAGTATCTCAGTGTGTTAGCGCTGCGAGATTATGGAGTAGTAATATATATGATAAATATAAGAGAAATATCCATATAAATAATAATCGATTGCCAAAAATATTTGTCCACACATCACTACAAAATAGCGGGTAAGTATTTGGGTGGTTCTGTTATTTTTTATAATTATCTAAAGATTTCTGTTAATAAATATAGCAAAGATTTTCTGTTAATAAATATATCTTCTTATTTGTCTGTTTATTTTGTGTTTAAAGGGATATGAAAAAAATTAAAGGAAACTTTTATTTTATTACAACAGAAGCTAGAATAAATAGGAACAAAGATAAGTGATTTATTCAGTAATACATAGGTAACAGAGAGCGGGCTTATCGATCAGACGTCGTACATTCGATGTAGGACAAGCTCTCGGCGCCTTGGGATCTCATTGCGAACACCCGTGAGCCGCGTCTGACTGACGCTAAATGGATGTATCATGTGTATTGATGTTGTTTTAAATTTAATACGCTCTAAATAAACACTTGTTTACCTCTACGGTTATGCGTAGTGGACACGAGTTGTGCAACACGACTTACGCTTGAAATGAAATGAAATTATTTATTTTCCAGCATATGGGAGTTACAAGTTATTAGATGTAATTACCAACATGTTCTACCATGATGTGTGTTCATGTTCACATGTGTTCAAATATCCAGCTTACTTCTAAATACCACAAAAAAAGAATCATCACGCCCGGTTCCCTTGCGGGGTAGGTAGAGTAAACCGAACGTCTATAGACATTCCGATTCACCACGATTCACCGGATTGTCGGTTAGCCAGATGACGGGTGATTCCCATCGTTGCATTTTACCGACCTGATAACGATTATTGACTATTTCTTGTCACCCGGGACCGACGGCTTTACGTGCTCATCCGAGGCACGGTAAGGGTAACACCAACCGCCAGACTCCGAGCAGCTACTGAGATTTTGAATTTTCGAGAAAAACTTCGAACGAACGAAGGGTTCGAACCCGACCCCTTCGGGTTCGAACCCTTTAGAGAACGAGGCAGGCACAAACACACAGGAAAAAAGGATAAATATCTGGTTTACAAATATTCTATATGGTACACGTACGCATGTAGACGCTTCAGTAATCTAGAAACATTCTAGAGTATAATTATAAAGAAGAAAGATTTGATCGTAAGTTTGTAATGGAGAAACTCAAATAGCTCGACCGATTTTACAAATACTTTCACCGATGGAAAATTTCATTATTCCAGAATAAATTAAGTTACTTTTTTACCCAACTAAGATAAAGGAACAAAGGTTATAGGTCACGCAAATGAAATCGCGGAAAACAGTTAATACAAAATATTCTTACTGTCTGCGAAATTCATGAATTGAATAACAAACATCCAAACACTCAAATATTTTCACTCACTTTCGCGTTTATAATAATACTAGCCGCATCGTGTAGCCCGTTACATTATAAAAGTTTTTGGCAAATCCCTCGGAACTAACGGAACGGAAAATAACTTGTTTTTTCTGGATAAAAGTATACTGTGTGCTATTACAATTTATATCTACTTGTGTGCCAAATTTCATTCAAATTGGTCTAGACTTTTTGTTTGATTAACAAACATCCAAACATTTAAACACTCATACATACAAAGTTTCACATTTATAATATGTATGCTATTTACATTTTTTTTGTTAGAATTACGCAAAAGAAAACCCAACATTTTGGTATAACACGAAGGTATACCAAATTTTACAAGGTACAATACACCAAGGTATACAAAATTTTGTAATTTTTGAGTAGTGTTTAAAGTCTTGTATTCGCCGGCAAAAAACAGGCATATGCAACTAAAAGTTGTGTTACCGGATAAAGACGCCAATTTATTTCTTTTTTACAAGGATAACACAGACTCTACAAAACTAAATGTTTATAGCGTTATGATGAAACTAAACTTGAAATATTTCTTCGTATTTTAAATTCAAATTATAGAAGAAAACAAACACGAAAGAATTTAGACACAAATACCTTCACAAATCTCAAGAAATATAAAATTAACTATTATCAAAAATAATGTGTTATATGTAGTTCCTAAACTAAGCAGATCTGTAATTTATCTTATCACAATCTATACGTAATAAACAATTCATATTGTAAAGAGATAAGACTTGTTTATTTGTAAAGGATGAATACAGAAACTACTGAAAAAACACGTCAATTAGTTTTTTAATTAAAATATTTTTCATGATTTTAAACATTGTTTTTTTTGAATTCATTTATCCTAAGTGTGGGCGAAAGTATGTTTTCCTTTGATGTTTTTTTGATTAAAGATTTTAATGTTTTACGCCCTAGTACTTGATTTAAGCTTATTTTTTTATCTCAACTTTATATGTATGATTTCTATTATTTTTAATTATTGAATTATAAAAAATATAACATAATATGTTAAAATGGTTGCGGTGGATTAAGTAGCTGTTCCTCAATTAACTACTTTTTGCTTTTGCATATAATTCTGTGACAGGTTGTATATATAAAATTAAACTCGCACACAGTTTTCCTTGTTGATAATTGTATTATCAGCTTAATTATTTCGGTGATCGAAACTAAATGATAAAACAATTGAGTATTGTGTATATTATATAGCTGTTGCCCGCAACTTCGTCCGCGCAGACTTCATTTACTCCGCACAGCTCCTCCCCCAAAGGTGATAGCGTGATAATATGTAGCATATATGTTGACCCGACCTGTTAGTAATATTCATGCAAAATTTGAAGTAAATCCATGCAAAACTTTTTAAATTTACCTCGGACATACATACAGACAAACAGACAAAAATTCTAAAAACTATATTTTTGGCTTCGATATCGATTGTAGATCACGCCCCAAGTATTCTTTTAAAAAATATTCAATTTACAGTTTCGACTTTCCTACGATTTTATTATATACTAGCTGTTGCCAGCGACTTCGTCCGCGCGGACTTCGTTTACTCCGCACAGCTCCTATGTTGACCCGACCTGTTAGTAATGTTCATGCAAAACTTGAAGTAAATCAATGCAGTACTTTTTGGGTTTACCCCGAACATACATACAGACAAACAGATAAACAGACAAACAGACAAAAATTCTAAAAACTATATTTTTGGCTTCGATATTGATATTCGATAGATTGTAGATCACGCCCCAAGTATTATTTTAAAAAAATATTCAATGTACAGTTTTGACTTTCCTACTATTTTATTATATGTATAGACTAGCTTTTGCCTGCGACTTCGTCCGCGCGGACTTCGTTTACTCCGCACAGCTCGTCCCCTGTAGGTGATAGCGTGATAATATGTAGCCTATATGTTGACCCGACCTGTTAGTAATATTCATGCAAAATTTGAAGTAAATCCACTCAGTATTTTTTGAGTTTACCCCGGGACATACATACAGAGAAACAGATAAACATACAAAAATTCTAAAAACTATATTTTTGGCTTCGATATCGATTGTAGATCACGCCAAGTAGTCTTTTAAAAAAAATATTCAATGTACAGTTTTGACTTTCCTACGATTTTATTATATGTATATAAATGTATAGATTTAAAAGACCCTTGAATTGTTCGTAATACAATTCTAAACTTAAGAATAAAACTGCCTTACCGTTTAAAGGGCCATACAAAATGCCACGCTTTTGCCAATATTTTTCTTTTTCTTTCGGAATTTGCGCGAATAAACTGTGAATCCGGACAATTCCCTAGCGCTCCCGCGTTACGATCCCGCGTTTAATTTTGCCACCTCGCTTTGAATCACAGAACCTGCACTCCAGTTGTACATTGTAATGTTATACTTTTATTTGTTACTATAAACATGGTTGTTATCTATTTGCGTATGAATTTAAAGTAAGATCTGAGATTTTAAAGCCAAGGTTAAAATTATATAGAAGGAAAGCTCGTTTGCCTGGACTTTGATATCATATTCGGTTTCCTCTTCCTTCCTTCGAAGGAATTTAACGTGAAAATATATATGTATCTGAGGTTTCAAAGCCTTAGTCCCCGGCCAAGTAAAAACATATTTTGTTTATTATTTTTAAAAAAAATGGCAGTAGCCCGAAGTCTGGGTATAGTGTTACTAATCTGTTTCCTGCAACTTCGTCCGCGCGGACTTCGTTTCCTCCGCACAGCTCCTCCTCCGTAGGTGATAGCGTGATAATATGTTGCCTATATGTTGACCCGACATGTTAGTAATATTCATGCAAAATTTGAAGTAAATCCATGCAGTACTTTTTGAGTTTACCCCGGACATACATACAGACAAACAAACAAAAATTCTAAAAACTATATTTTTGGCTTTTATATCGATCACGCCCCAAGTATTCTTAAAAAAATATTCAATGTACAGTTTTGACTATCCTACGATTTTATTATATGTATATAGATAACCTATTCGACAACCCTGCACCTGCGAGAGCTATAACAAGCGATAGTCGTCAAGGTTGTCAAGATGCAAAAACGACGACATCCCATCTCGCCAACTTACTCAGTGAACCGCAGTTACGGAAGTGTTTAACATCGCGTCTTTTATTACACTTGGCCTATTCCGTAAAAAAACGGCAAATAGAGTCATTGTTATAATTTACTAGCTACTACCCGACGCTTCGCCTACATGATACCATTTTTGCTCAAATTCATACCAATTTTGGAATAATAATTGCTTATATCGCTTCTTTTTATCATTAGGGCTTAGTTCAACTTGCCAGTACCCAGATTTTAAATCTAATGGGTAGCTGTCCTTTTTGGTGGCTTAATTGAGCCGACGCGCGACGATAGTCGATGCAGAAATGTGTAGACCCATCTTTCTTCTTAACCAACACTACAGTAGAGCACCATGGACTAGAAGATTGCGGTCTCTACAAAAACATTTATTTTCCTGTGAAATATTGACACAATCGGCCTAATGATTAAGTTATCAAAGCGTAACAAAAACCAAAAGCATTTCTGTGATGAGCATAAATGTTTGTATTTCCGGGTTTGGGTGTTTATTACATATATTATGGTATTTATATATGTATTTCTATGTATTAGTATCGTTGACTAACACCCATAACACAAGCAAAATAATTTGCTTACTTTGAGGTTATATCAGTAAGTGTAATTTGTCCCGTAAATATTTATTTATTTATTTATTTATAAAACTAGCTAAATAATGCGATCATATTTTATTACAATATATTGAAGATCTCTCCTTTATCTTTTGTCTCACTCACTCACTTTTTATATTATGAGATTTAAAATACTTTCTTCTACGATTTTAAACCTTTTTTTACACAAACCATGTCCTAATAAGACACATACATATAAAACATCAGTTTGATATATTTGTTCCGAAGTTATGCGCGTACATACATTTCGGCGAATCATTTTAATTTATGAATATACATACATATGAATACAGATACACATTAAGCTCTCACGTATATAACAATTTTACACAAATTTCATTATAATGCTAAAATTATATTTCCAGCCACTAAAAACTATCACACACTGTTTAAATTCGGAAAGGTTTTTATATATCCTTTTTTGCACAGATTCGTTTAAGATTTCGTATTTTGCGTTGATAAGTTGTTGCAATGGATAAGTCAATGCACTGATATAAACCAAAAGAATAAAACATTCCTTTTCGCAATCAACAGTAATTCAACAATTTTCTGTATTTTAAATAAAATATTTATGAGAATAGGAAGGCATTAATTTAATATGTATATAACACTTAAACACATAAATAAATTTTATTACCGTACTGAAGTTGTATTTCCTGCTACTAAAACCTATCATAGAATTTGCACTGCTAAAATTCGGCAAACGTTTTATTTTAGTATCAAATCGCACTGAGTTAAACAATCGCAATTTTTCACGCACGGATTCAATTACAGTTTATTTTTGCATTTATAGCACACTGCTAGTATAGATAAGTCAAAGACATTTATATGAGCTAAAGGAATGAATACATTCCGTTTCACATCACTAGTTACATTTTTTTATATTTTATAGACAAATAGTAATAAGTAAATGAATTAGGAAGATATTTCACACCGAACCAGCAGACAAGCCCGCTAAATTTTTTCCGCCGGATCTCCTCATTGTATGGCCACGTTCGAATGAGGTATTACCTAATTCTAAATAAATCGACTTTTCAAAAGTACTTGTAAAAAATAAAATATTTTTTGATTTGATTAATATTTGAATATTACTTTTAAGTAAAAATAAATGCAATAAAATTTTAATCTGATATAATAAATGTAAATAAAGAAATGTTTATACATTTTAAAACTACATGGAATATATTATGATATTTTTTAAATATTTGCGCACCATGTTATCGTAGAATATGCTGGTATCTTTGATTAATTTTCAAAATTTGTAAGGCCCATATTCTTGCAAATAATTATTTTTCATTTCATTTCAATTAATCTATCTCATATATGTATAACACCAACTCGTAATTTAATTTAAATACATTGCTAAAACGGTGTTTCCTGGTACTAAAAACTATCATATATGTTACAGACCGTAAAAATTCAGTAAACGTTTTCTTGTATTGACAATGCGTATTACAAAATCGCACCGAGCTAAACAATTGCTATTTATCACGCGCGGATTCGTTTATATCGCAATTTTCACACCACTTATCTATTCGTCGTTTAACTGCGTCATAACACTAAGTACGTAATCTATGGTTTGGTGTCTATGGTTATACACAGAGGGGGCCAACCCTCGACGATCAAGGTCATAGGGGTGCCCTCACAATCTCGTGTTTTATTTATGTGCACCGCGGCCATTTTAAATTACTAGTACACGATTATATGTTTACCGTGTGAAATTAGGCGTCCATCCGTTTTACATTGCTTACAATTATGTATACTAAAACTTAAAAGTTCGATTTGGATTAATGAACAAGAAGTTTTATCGTCAGTTTGTCAGTCGTAAATATTCCTATAGGTATAGTGAACAATAATAATATGTTTAAACACATAGTAAAACTGCAAAACCCATTTCTAATCAACTGTATATCTGCAACCCTGTATCAGATCATCCTCAATGTATGCGACCAAGTGGGAAGTATACACTCCCGACTAAAAGTAGACTTTTCCACCTCAGAGTGCTAAGTGTGAGTTTTTCTTTTCGCATTCGATCGTGAGCGCGTTTCGAGTTTACTAGGAATTTGTATGTGATTTGTGCAGCGCCACCTAGTGGTAAATTGGTTTCTCACGTTTACCACTAGGTGGCGCTGTACAAATCACATACAAATTCCTAGTAAACTCCAAACGCGCTCACGATCGTATGCGAAAAGAAAAACTCACACTTAACACTCAGTTCTGGGATATTTGAGTAATCAATGCACATCTTATACATATAATAAAATCGTAGGAAAGTCAAAACTGTACATTGAATATTTTTTTAAAAGAATACTTGGGGCGTGATCTACAATCGATAACGAAGCCAAAAATATAGTTTTTAGAATTTTTGTGTGTTTGTCTGTATGTATGTCTGGGGTAAACTCAAAAAGTATATCGTAAAGTAGTAGGTACTAGCTGTTGCCCGCAACTTCGTCCGCGCGGACTTCATTTACTCCGCACAGCTCCTCCCCCGTCGGTGATAGCGTGATAATACATATGTAGCCTATATGTTGACCCGACCTATTAGTAATATTCATGCAGTACTTTTTGAGTTTACCCCGGACATACATACAGACAAACACACAAAAATTCTATAAACTATATTTTTGGCTTCAATATCGATTGTAGATCACGCTTCAAGTATTCTTTTAAAAAAATGTTCAATGTACAGTTTTGACTTTCCTACGATTTTATTGTATGTATAGATTATTTCTTTTTTTATGCGTTTTTAAGCTATGTAAATAAAATCAGAATTGTAAATATTTTCTAGAATAGAAAGTAAACAGAAAGTATATTTTTAACGTAAACATTATATCAATTTCCATTTATTATAAAAAGAATAAAACAAATATAGAACTTGGTTATCTAATCTTTGTATTAATTATATAGTAGTATAATAATAAAAATTAATGATCTAGTTATGCAAATTGATTCCCGGCAAAGATGAAACCTATGCTTAATCGTTTATCGTTATGGTTAGCATACGTCTTGTATATCTAGGACTATTTGATAAAAATATATTTTAGCTTAACCCTAAAGATGTTGGTAAAAAGTGGAAATGATCGATGTTTAAATAAGGTTTAGTACAACACTACAAGTGTATTTGAACCTCATAATAAATAACATACTAACACCAAGTTCTTTATTATTGTCTTTATAAATATTATCTAGTCTTTATAAATATTACAATATCTTCATTCACATAGTATAAAACAAAGTCACTATCGCTATATGTTTGAAACTACGCAATGAATTTTCATGCAGTTTTCATCAATGGACAGAGTGATTCAAGAGGATGGTTTATATGCTTAATACTATGGTTATTTCTATCTACACTGTGTTAATATTTATTGTAATAAGTTTTTTCGAAGCACCAAATTCTGATAGCACCATATTATCCATTCTTTACGATTAAATTTGAAAATTGTCGATGCATTTCACTTTACCATCTAGTAACATTTGTATTTACAAAAACAAATTTATGCGTTTAAAATTTTAATTCTATAAATATTACAAAAAAATGTTATAAAACTTGTAACAACTATTTTTACGAAGTTAGCATAAATGTATGTAAATTCCGCGATTAAAATTAGTGTCTCATATTAAGTTCTAACAAATACGGCGACTACGCCTTAACAAGCTGAAACTCCAAACTAAGGCCGCCTCCAGCTACCGTATGTACTTGCAACACGCGTTTCGCTTCAACGGACGACTTTTATTACCGTTTTCCTCGAAACATGATGATTCGTATTGTTTTACGATCACTGCCGATCTATACTATCAGCTTAAAT
The DNA here is from genome assembly GCA_036924255.1 of Apodemia mormo. Lineage (NCBI taxonomy): Eukaryota > Metazoa > Arthropoda > Insecta > Lepidoptera > Riodinidae > Apodemia > Apodemia mormo. Next base: position 20,225,081 of record JAUPFN010000016.1, read on the forward strand.
ATGCGACTAGTTTATTAATACACTGTAATAACCTTGATATTTGTAATACGTTTAAGATAACTTTGTTTTAAATGCGAGCCATTTGCTACCAATAGAGGTCGCTTAACTAACACTGATAGAATTTTTTCACGTGTTGAAATTGATTAAATTAATTTAATCCATTTAAACACGTGATTTTTTTAATTTTAGTAATTTAATTGAAAATTAAAAATGATTTAAAAGTAAAACCGGCTGTCTTTCAATTCGTTGACTACTAGTTAATAGCAAGAGGAACTACGGCATTGGCCAACGATATAAGACAGATGGCTGACCTACCAACAAAATAATATATCCAATAAACACATATCCATATGTGTTTGTCATAAAATCCGAAAAGCTTTTCCTGACATGCGTCTACAGTCTGTACCGAAGTGGATAAAATATCCCATCCCATACACATGTGTGAAAGTTTTGATGTTTGTTGCTCAATCATGCAAAAACGGCTGAAATGATTTTGATGAAATTTGGCACACAGATAGATGATGATCTGTAATAGCACATAGAATTTTTTATTCCGGAAAATAAGTTGTTCCCGTAAGATTCACTGAAAACTTTTAAAAAAACCGTGGGCTGAAGGGACCAGCTAGGTCTGATATAAATAAAATTAAAGTGCGCTGATTTACCTATTTGAAGTGCGCAAAATCCCGGGCCTTGCTATGATTTTTTTCCTGTACAATGTGGACTAAAATAAACAAATTTAAAAGGAAACATCAAACATCATCATCATGAGACATATCATACTTTAAAGCTACGATAGAAAAATATTTAAATAATCCAAATAGCTAAAGAGGGTAACGCACGCGAAAGCAACAAAAAGCTGTGATAGAAAAACCCGAACGGTGTCATGTCTATTCAATTCGAGATCGTTGACCTCGTGAATACGATCTTTGACTCTAGCATTCACGAATGCAAAAAATTTACATAGGTTTCCATTAAAAAATGACGGCTCTTAGATCTCCTCTGAACTGGTTTCTCTGTAAACAAGATTTAATAGTATACTTGCTTTCCGTTTTAGCCGGTTGAGCTTTATTTCTATATATTAGGTAGATTTGACACAAAAAATAATTTATAAATTCTTGTGTATGCCTTGTAATTGGAGCTTTTTTAAAATTCTTTACCCATTCTGATTAAGACCAATTTTCATAGTTTACTAGCTGACCCGCCAAACGATGTTTTTGATACAAATTACTTGTATTAAATATTTCGGTGGGTTACTTGAGTAAAGAGGGGCGGGGGGGGGGGGGGGTTAATTGATATAAAATTGGTCCAACTTAAAGGATTAAATTAAAAACTATCCTCTCTTTTAAAATGGACCAAACAGTAGATATCTACAAAATTTAATTGAAATCGGTTCGGTAGTTTAGGAATCCATATCGGACAAACAACGTGACACGTAATTTATTAATACTAAGATATTGTTAACAAAATTAACGTTCAATGTTCAAACAGCCAAAAGCATCAGTTTTTTACTAAGCGAATTTATTAAATTTAGATATTCCATACAAATGGTGTATAACAAAATTACTCATAATTATTTTTTATATTATATTTCGACTTTTATCACAAATTTGCTATATATTGTTGTAATTGTGACGTCATAATTATTAATATTAAAGAAAAGGTGTCTACTACTAGTTGTTACTCTTTTATTATTAATTCTTTTTTAATACGTCTCTATAAATAAATTGAAAAAATACGGTCTCACCCATACGTTATGGGCGGGACCGTATTTAAATTTATTCTTCAGGTTTATACGTCATATCCCTAAAAAAGTACGCAGAGATGCAAATAGCGAACCTATGATTATTGATTAGCAAACGGTAGTCCTGTGGCCGTAATAAGTCCAATGACGTTACAGGTAGCCAAAACTTTGACAAATTCCGGTAATTTTTTTATATCACAAAATAGCAAACAATCAGATGGCTATCTGATGGAAAGGGATAACTATCGCCTATAGACACCAAAGATGTTAACGGTGCGTTGATATCCTTGTTGCGGAGACTTAATGCCACATGCATAAGTTTATCCTCCAAAACTTACACGACAGTGAAAAGCACTGACGCTATTGCGACATGAATAGGTAAGACGGTGGTAATGTCCAATCTTATCTTATATGTCCAATATTATTACAAATAAAATTTATAAGATATAGCATACTCTTACAGCTTTTTGTCAAATTTTTGTCTATGATCTTGGTATTGTGTTAAATAAAAGCAAATGCATTCTGTGTCACATACATAAATGTTAAAAAGACTAGTATATAAATCTCAACAAAACTACTATCTCAAAACAAACATGATTAATTGCCATTGTAAAATTTGTTATTTCGCTTAAACTGCTGATTTCTTTATCATCTCAAAAATGCTATCAAAATATTAAGTTAAACGATACATCGATGGTTTCAAACATCGATATTTCGTTCATAAACATCGATGTGGAAACCCCAAACATCGACGATACATCGTTCTTCATGAGCGATGTTTTCCCCCCGCTCTCAAGTACCCCAACAAAATATTCAATACAAGTAATTGTATGGCAAAATATCGACCATAATCGACATCGATGTATCGGTCACAAATTCCGATGTTCTTAACATCGATGTTTTACTCTAGAAAACATCGATGTCCTGATATCGATGTTTTTTATGAGTTGTTGCATCCTCATAGAAACGTAAGTCTACATGCGATTACGATAATGCATATCTTGTAATTAAACCTTACTGAAGAACAAAAAGTAATTATTAAATACTTAAACTGTCAACTTTACCCATATCTCAAAAACTACTGAACCGATTTTGGTTTAATCTATATAGTTACTTACATATAATAAAATCGTAAGAAAGTGAAAACTTTACATTGAATATTTTTTTTAAATAATACTTGGGGCGTGATCTACAATCGATATCGAAGCCAAAAATATAGTTTTTAGAATTTTTGTCTGTTTATCTGTATGTATATCCGGGGTAAACTCAAAAAGTACTGCATGGATTTACTTCAAATTTTGCATGAATATTGCTAATAGGTCGGGTCAACATATAGGCTACATATTATCACGCTTCCGGGGGAGGAGCTGTGCGGAGTAAACAAAGTCCGCGCGGACGAAGTCGTGGGCAACAGCTAGTTTCTAAACTATATTCCTTGAGTTGGAATACACCTAATAAAAAAAACATTGTCTCGATATGCCTTTTATTACCTGCGAAATTCCTGGATAAACAAACAAATATATAATAAACATAACAACTATGTACACTTACGTACACACGACATTTACTACACGTGCTTGGATGCCTTAATCATATTCAAATATCACACAATTCCATCAATATTACATACATACATGTACTGATAACCTTCGTTTTTTCACCGGTTGAAAACAGAGTGAATTAAACTATTATTTTACAACAATATATTGTGTATAATTAGTTTAAATAGAGATAACACAAACCTTGCTTTCGTAACTCTCAGAATTATATTACAATTCAAAGGTTTCACGGGAAGGCGGATATAAAAAATTTTAATTAAATTCAAGGGTATGAACTTCAAATCAGGCCAAAACCGTATAACCAGAATTTGGCTCAAGCCTCCTCCCCCCTAATTAATTAAATGAATAATAAAATGAAAATAAGATATAAATTTAATGGGGTCCCATTACAAGAAAAAAATTTATAAATTTGAAAAAGTATACACAGTCGCTCATGTAGACTGTTTTGTAGTTTACTTGCTACCCGCCTTGAAGCGACGCTCGCTTTCTTTTATTTTTGTGAATTCCATTTTTTCCTATTCGATTTTACATAAAAAACGTTCCTAAAGAGTGATGTAGACTCACAATACTAAATTACAAACAACCATTGCGAAATTTCGAGTCAGTAGAACGAATAATTCTGTAGATTTGATGTTGAGTCCGTTAGACAAGCAAGAAAATGCTTGCATGCATAGGTATAGCATGTGAATGTTTTATTTATTTATCGCTTTATTGGTCAAGCAATACCTTACAAAAAGGGTAAGTTCAATTATTTTATTATTTATGTAATTCGTATCGATAATATTTATGGATGTTAATGCTTACATTGCACAATTACAATTAAGAAAAACCCAACACGCTTCGCGTTACCGTATAGTTATAATTAAAGTTGCCACGCATCTTCATTAGTCCGTGTCTTATCAAAGGCTAGATAGTGCAAACTAACGACAGCATTAATATAAATATGGAACTTTAAACACGGGAATTAATGTCTACATAGTGGCTATATCACACTAGCGATCTGCGGATGTTTTTTAGCTGAGGCACTTCTGAAACTAGCTAGGCCTCACAAACTAGACACTTTATAAAGTGAGCTAATTAATAGCCTTTACTACTAGGCAATTAAGTGTGAAGATTATAAAGCTTTCCAAACTTATTTATATTATTAATTAAACTTATTAATATATAACGGATACCGACTTACTATGATGTGGGCATTTCGCATGCATCTTCATACCTATTAATTAAAAACCCGACTTAACTATTTACCAACAAATATGTAGTCTCTAGTACGTGTGGGCTCTCAGAGTTGCAAAGTATGTACATCGAAAACGGACAAAACATTTAGTATTTTCATATGCTTAGATATAAATTAAGAGTTATTATACTTATCTAAAAATTGTATAATAAATTGTCATACTTCATTGATCACCGTATCTAGAATTATAGAATAGAATAATATTTATTTTTCAATTGACATTAGCAAAGCAGTATGGCGATGTTAAGAATATCTTTATTTTTTGCAAGATAAGCTTTTTAAGTGTACTTATGATTCTTGCAGAAAAATAGATTTATTGTTAGATTTTTCTCATATTCGAGTAGATATCTATTACGATGCCTTTTTAAGGTGAAATAACTTAATGTCAGATTTAATATGTTTCGTGATTCAGATTAAGGTGGCTGTATCGTTAAACTTGTATGCCACGAGGATTTCAATACTAATGTGCATACGGTGCCAATAATTTTTCTCTCTTATTGGTCCGAACATTCTTTTGAAGAATATACGAATTACACTACCGTCAGACACTTTTTAAAAGGCGATAAACAAAAGCATCACAGCAAAAAGGTTGAACAATGTTTATTTATTTATAGAAGAATATTTAAAACAAAGAATTAGATATGTATTTTTCCCCGTGTTGGTCCCGGGCTCTTTTGAAGAATAGGCCAACTGTCGTTTTGCCAGGCAGGTCGTAAAGGGCGACCGATTGACTATGCGAGTCACTACCATCGTGGCTACTAGGTGGTAGAGTTCTGCATTGTCTCGCCCGGGTCTGGTACCGCCTTACCAATTCCTGCCGCAATAGCGCAATAGGTTGTCACTGTCGTGTTCCGGTTTGGAGGGTAAAGTAGCCGGTAAACTTATGCATCTGGCATTAGATCACGCCACAAGATAGCAACGCACCATTAACATCTTTGGTGTCTAGAGGCGGTGGTTGACTCTTTCCATCAGGAGACCCATCTGCTCGTTTGCTATCTTATAATATGTAAAAAAACCTATCTACAAATGGATGGGACTCGGACGATTCCCGATAGAGATAAAGATTTGTGTGATGATCAAAGATATTTTTATTTCTGCGTTTGAGTGTTTCATTATAAATATGTAACAGTATTTATATATGTATTTCTATGTAATAGTATCTTTGACTAACACCCATAACACGAGCAAATAATTTACTTACTTTGGGGTTAGATCAATACGTGTAATTTGTCCAACGATATTATTATTATTGTTATTATTTCTAAAGGTTCTTTTATAAGTTGGTTAAAATTTTAAATGACCTCTAAAACGAATTTACGTAATATTTATGTGACATAATATCTACCCAACATGGAAATTATCATAAAAATCATTGTTTTTAAATTTATGTATTTGCCTTGCAATAATGACGCAGTATTACACCGGTCTTAGCTAATTATCATAAATACAATTAGTACTTAACCGTGAAAATGAGTTGCGTCTATTTAATTCACATGAAATGCAACTACGAGCTTGTGTTTAATTTTTGGTGTTTGTTTTACTTTGCAATTTCTCACCTAGCTAACTTATATTTAATTTTTGTTGAGGCATATAGGCGGTCGTGCCGTAAGCAACGTGCACAAACAGGATGTATTTTCCTACTCCTCCTATATACTTCTGATTAATTTCGTTGCGGGTCCCAAGACAGCTAAGCTTTTCCCCAGGGCACCCTGAGCTCGCAACTCAGAGGTTATCAGGTCGGTTGCCGTTGTTGATTCTGGTTTACAGAAGTTACAGTGATGCGAACGAGAGGTGGATCAATTGAAAAGCAACGTGCAAAAGCTTTTAGTTTTTTAAGGATAGTGATAGATCGCTATCGTTAAAGAAATGGCGGCACTCTATAATAATGAATTAAAGAATTATAATAGAGCGCAGCTAGCAGCAGCCTACCAACGTAGAAGGGAGAAAATGTAGGGTTGTATGTCTTCTTTAATGCCACATCATTAAAAATAAAAAATAAAACAATTAATTAAAAAAATTGGGGTTAACCACCTCTTAGGGGTATAAAAAAGATAACGACATATTTTCAAATCTACTGAAGTTACATATAAAATTTCATCAAAATTGATCAAGCTGTTTCGGAACAGTATGGTAACTAAAACTATGACACGAGAATTTTATATATTAGGTTATGTATATTAGATATTCTATCATTAGATATCCCCAGATTATGTATATTAAATATCTTGCAAAACACCAGTCACAAATAATATTTGTCAGCAGAAGCCAATTAAAATATATATTGAAATATAATTTTAGAAAAGAAACGCTGATAATACCACTTAATATATTAAAATAATATACTTTAATCGTGCAATTAATATTCACATCTGAATAAAATTACATTAACATTAAGATATACTTCCATTAATTACTGCTAATCTTAATTAAATGAAAATACTAAATGGCTTGCTTAACATTTAAATATACTTGTTCATATATTCACATGTTAAGTAAGCCACGAACAAAAATAGAAAAGTTTAGTGTGTAAGGTTTCGATAATTGAAATTGGAAATATTAGAAAAGCTTTACTATAAAAATATAAGACAACCCACTTAAGCAACATCCTTTTCTGGAAGGCAGTTCTAAAAACCGAATGATTGATAAAAATCAAATTCATACTTAAAGTCAACCACATCTTGCGCTAAGTATATGATAATAATATTCACCGCGTTTGGTCGCGCCCCTTTTTATCAGAATAGGTCATCTGTCTTCCTGCCAGGCAGTTCGTAAAAGACAAGAGATTTGCCGGACGTGACACTAGTCACAACTCACAATTATAGCGAATACTAATTGTATAACGTCTCGCCCGGGTTTGGTACTACCGCCGGGTTAACAAATTTGACGTCTATAGACAATAGTTATCCCTTTCAAACCGCGCGGTTGGTTAAGTGTCTAGCGAACCTGACTACGCAATCAATGGGGCTCGGGTTTGATTCCCGACAGGGACAGGCATTTATGTGATGAGCACAGATGTTTGTGTTTCTGGGTTTGAGTGTTAATTAAATATATTTCAGTATGTATATCTCTATTTATCTGTATTATATCGTTGACTAAAACATATACCACTAGCAAATAAATTGCTTTCTTTGTGGTTAGATCAATTCGTGTAATTTTTCCAGTGATAATTTTATCACGGTATTTAAAAAAGTTAGAATTGAATGTAGGGTGACGATTCGAAGTCGATCGTGTGACTATGATTACATTATTTTTATTTATAATTGAATTTCAATAAAACATATTAAATATAATAAATATGCTTGGTTATTTTACATTAACCTCATTATAATGTTAACTAAACAAGCCTAATTGGGACCACTTCCTTTTGACCTACGAAGGTTTTTCACGCAGTCGTGATATTCCAACGACAATCCATTTTTTTATAGCCCTGAGCATAATCACATCATTAATTTGTCGGAACTGCATTACAGTCGTAACTCTATTATAATTTCATGTCATTTAGATGAAGATATTTCTAATGTAAGATAACTGTAAGTAAATGTAAGATAACTCAAACAAAACATGTTGGACTATTGCAAATAATGTAAAATTTCAAAATGAAGCTATTATTTTACGTTTTTAAATTTATCCGCCAAAACGCATTTTAGGGTGTTTTTATTCATATTATTTGTATGTTTATATTATTTTAATTATTTTTAATATTAAAATATACTGTTTTCAACCGACTTTGAAAAAACGAAGAAGTTTTCAATTCGGATGCATGTTTTTTTTTTAAATTAAATTACATTATTAAATTATTTTTTAAATTTTTATATTATTTCTATTTAATTGAATTAAAATTTATTTATAAATAATTTTACAACTTTCATTTACACACACTGGCCCATGTAATGAAAGCCAGTGTCGTACAAAAGGCCCATCATTACGATCAGCCGTAATAGCCAACAAGCTGTTGCCGCTGTCCCGCATCCTTCGCAGCATCGAAGCAGCTCTCTTCGGCATAATGGCATAGAAATCATCCAACATTCATTCTCGAGGCGCTACAGAAGCGGGGCAGCCGCAATATTCTCCTGAGAGCGTTGTTATATTGAACGCGAAGAGCGTCGAATGCCCGACTTGTGTATTTAACCCAAAAGCTCACGTGTAAAAGAGATGCAGTAGGCCCGGAATAAGATTAACTTTACCTGTTTTGAACAACGGGCAAATCAACGTGCAATCATATTTGCTCTTACTGACACTGCCCGCCTTTCGCGCTAAATATCTTCGTCATCTTTTAAGTCATCAGTTAAAACATGACCGAGATATGTGAATCTGTGTACCCGCTTAAATGTCATGCCAGCCAGTTTTACCGGAGGTACATCTAGTGGACATTTTGTCCCCGCCTTATATACTATGATCTTGCTCTTTTGTGCATTATATTTTAGGCATATTCTTCTTTTGGGCATATTCTTCGCAGATATCATTTCCCGGAGACCGCCAACCGATGCGCTCAGGAGTACCATGTCATCTGCATAATTAATATTGTTAAAGCAGATACTGTCCACATGACAACTGACTTGACGACTACTGAGCACACCGATAAGTTTATTTATATTCAAGTTGAAGAGAGTGAGAGAGCTCAATCCAAGGGGGATTACACCACACTTCAAGCTATACGAGCTCGATAATATACCTGCCCATACATTACATTATTTTCCTGGTTTGCATACCAAAATTGAAAGATATTGATCAACTCAGGTGGTAAACTAACTTGACCAAGCTTTTTCCACAAGATGTCATAGGAAACTAAGTCAAATGCTTTGGACAAGTCGAGAAAACAGGCGTACACTGGCGTTTTTTCTATCGGTGTAGTATTTAACCGCGTGCTTCATACACACTATGGCACCATCTGTAGACAGTTTGGGTCTAAAACCAAACTGGTTATCGCATGATAACCAGTTTGGTTTTAAATTATAGTATTAATTATTATGCATTTATTTAGGTGTGTATTTAGCATGCTATCAAATAACCTTGACTATTTTTTTCGGTAGCCAACGAGATATGTCTGTAGTTTGATGTATCGGTTAAATCACCTGTTTTATTTTTGACAATAGGCATTACGACCGTTTTCATTAGCTCCTTTGGCATATACGAGTGGCCCACACACAAATTATATAACAACGCCAGTACTCGCGACAGGTGGGGGCCGGCATAACGGAGATGTTCGATACTAAGACCGTCGTGACTTGCTGACTTGCCCCTAGACATTGTTTTTACTGTATCAGCTATTTGCTTGGATGTAAACCCGATATTAATTGCCTTCCAATCACTTTCAATGTTTGTTACTTCTGAACTCGGTAATTTTTGAAGCGATTTGGAACATTCTTCTGTCTGGGAGGATGTATTTCCCGTGTGGTCCAAATTAAATCTGGCAAAAAAACTGATGCAAGGTAACAGATACACAGGCAATCGAAAGTTGTTACAGTTTTCCTGCGTTTTAATAATTTCATTCTCCTTTTTATGGATTGGCTGGAAAAAATCTAGCTAGATAGGTATAAGCTCGTCTACTGTATTTATGTTATGTTCATTTGTCTTATCTTATATATGAAATTCTCGTGTCTTATATTTAGTTACCATACTCCTCTCAAATAGCTTTACTGATTTTTATAAAATTTTATATGCATATTCAGTAGGTTTGAGAATCGACTACTATTTATTTTTCATACCTGTAATAAGGGTTGTCCACTCCTAACATTTTTTATTTTATTTTGTGGACATTTTTTTATTTTCTCATGATGTGGCACTAAAAGATACATACGACCATAAATATTCATCCTTCTACTATTCACTCCAATTTTTTATTCAATAATTTATATGGCAAAACAACGTTTGCCAAGTCAGCTAGTTTTCTATAGATTTTTTCCAAATGTTTTTATTATCGAGAAATAACTATGGGAAGAATTACTTTAGTGTTGTATTCGGCTCTTACTTGAATATTGGACTCATTGGCTATCCTATACTATAAAATATAAGTATTCGTAAACACTATCATCTCAAAACTATAAAAGTTACTGCTAGATAACGAGCTGTGGTCCTCTTGTTTGTCGACATTTAATTTCCGCCATTTTACTTATAACCCATTACTCTCATCCTGCAATTAATCTTTTTATAAAGACTTCCTGTGTTTCTAAACCTTTTTTGTGTCCTTTTGACAGCTTCACATCTTTCGCAAGGTTGGAAGTAAACGAAGATAAGACAATCGACAATACAAATATATCGCAAGAGCTATTATTACCCTATTATCCAAAATAAGTAGAATTGATGCTGAAATACACACTACTTGACAGTTTTATAAACAGCTCTGATTAACAAGTTAATTAATTGTTAATTAATTTAATCTGAAACTAGGCACTGAATAACCCCATAAAGTCAATAACAACATAAAAATACATTTTGTCATTGTCTAAAGCTTAGAGTCTAAACGATTATGTACTTATCAATAAACGTATATCCTATTTATCAGAATAAACACTTTTCTAACTAAAAAACGGCATTTTTTTAGATAAATTCATAACGGACAGAAAACAAAGTTGATCCCAAGCTACCGATACTGAGATTCACCAAAATCGACGTCGAATAAACAGTACCCGGGAACAGCTTAAAAACAATATTTTGTTTTCGGAATGTAGAAAAAATTATCAAAGAGGGTAAGTCTGTATATTTAGTGAGCAAGGTTAAAATTCATATGGGATAGCAGTTCATATACACTTCGTGGGCCGTGGGTGGTTCTTGTTTTGAACGACGCGTTACGTTATCTGCTTTCATAGCGGTGCACATGCACCGCTTGAGGACTTAGAGGTTTTATTAATATTTTCAATCATTATTAGAAAATAATAAAAACCTTAACATCTACAACAGAAGCATTTACCCTGTAAATAACACATACGCATGTTCCTACTAGGTATCAAACCCCTAGCTCTATCAATTGCCGTGTCGCTAATCACTTGGCTAACGCGGCAATAAAGTAATTTATATCAATTTTGTCATGAAAACCAGGCATATAGTGACCCAAGAAAAAGTATGTTTTGATTTCGTATAGTAGTTAATGAAAATATAATTGATTGGTTTCTGATTAATTATCTTAAAATTAACAAACAAAAATTTTAAATATTTGATCTACGTGAGCCATTCTTATGTGATTGGTGCATATAAAATTTAGACAAATTATCTTATAATAAAAGAATATGTAGCTACATTTATTTATTACTGATTCTTGGTCGTGAAAAGATTCTATAATCTACTCAAAGCCAGTTCAAACAAAGTCGCTTTTAAGTTTGTTCAGTTACTTCAGAAATGTGAGCGAATGAGCCGTACGAGCCGTTGTGAATCAGCCACTACGGCTCCACCACCTTACATATTCCTACCGCAAAAGCGTCAATGCTTGTCATTGTCGTGTTCCGGTTTGGAGGGTAAGCTAACCGATAAACTTATGCATGTGGCATTACCGTCCGGCCATACAGATAGCAACGCAACATTAACATCTTTGGTGTCTATAAGCTGTGGTTACCCCTTTCCGTCAGGAGAGCTCTCAGCTAGTTTACTATCTTATAATATTAAAAAAACAATCCAAATAATTATCAAATCGTAACATAACATCATAAAATCAACAATAAGTACGGTGTGATCTTTAAAGGCAAAAATAGCCTTAATTGTACTGACATTTCTATCTAAATTGTAAACAAAGTTGAGCCTTCGAGTTGTAAATCAATGTTAGTCTACCGTACACTATTCTCGGACATACATTGTAATAGCATCTCGTAGTTAAACTTCTATGTAACGGTGTTATTAGTCAACGGTCTTTGTTAAAAGCATGTGCATTAACGCCTCATCGAAAAAGGCTAGAGGAAGATGAGAATGATTAACACGAGAGAGGTTAGTGTTTTGTCGGCATTTTCATTAAAGAACACCAAATCTGTACAAATTATTGTGTTGTTTACTTAATATTCGTGATGAGAAGTTTGTACACGTTTTAAAATCCCACTAATATAAAAAAGGGTCAAATACGAGTTGGACTCAAACACGTAGATTTCGTACCATTGAGTGATATTAACTGAGATTACTACTATGGGGACTTCATTTTGTACTTTTTATTTTATTTGTTACTAGCTGATCCGAGCAGCTTCGCCCGCGAGTATATTAACATGTCGTCAAGATAGCTTTTCATACAAATTTCATCTCCTATTTCAACCCTTTAAGGGTAGATTTTTTAAAAAAATTAGCCTATGTTTGACCCCGGCTCTTCAACTACTTCCATGCCAAATTTCATGAAAATCGGTCCCGCGGTTTAGCCGTGAAAGCGTAACAGACAAACAGACAGACAGACTTTCGCATTTATAATATTAGTATGGATGATAGCGGCCATAGATTTTTTTGCTATTCTGTGAAAATATTTAACAGATATCTATAAGTACATGTACGTACTTATTACACCCAGTTTGTGATTAAGAATTATCTACGTATCCTAGTTTAACGAATTAAATTGGAATAATTTAATTCGTTAAACTGGGATACGTAGATAATTCTTCGTTTTTATATTAGGGATCACTAACTCTAACATTGGAGAGGTATATAAATAATATACATAATATAACCATAATTTCACAATATCTAAGAAATTTATTTTATTAACATATAAAATTCATTTCAAGTCTTGAATGCAAAATTAAATTGATGTGACGCGACAAATGTAATAAAAAACAGAAAAACATATAGATAGCTCTACTTGAAACTGACTTTCTATGCTTTTTATGACAGGGTGCAAATTAAGCTTGATCACATTGACACACAAAAGAGCTCTTTGCTGCAAGAATATATAATACGGTGGTATCATTTCTAGGCGAAATGTTATACATCGTTTAATGCTAGTGAGGGGATTAGCCTTCGCTCGCCCTTACTAAGCTTCCTGGCCGAAAAACAAATGTTCATTCCTTCAAAAGGGGCACGGATTACATTGGAAACATATTAATATACCAGTTTCCAAAAAAATAATATTCAAAAACCGTTTTCTCAAGATGTCGTGTTTTCAAACTACACCATTTTTTACTGCTTGACGGGATTGTTCTAGTTTTTTTGTAAGATTTTCTTTTAATTAAATAATGTTTGATAATAAAAAAAATAATCTTCATTGAATTGTCTATAAAGTGATACGTAATTTAGTTTCTGTGCACTAGCAAGAGAATAAAAATTAAAATTTGCAAAAAAGGAAGCAAAAAATGTTACGATCGTAAAACACTCTCTAATACGTTGTATTCAGTCTATCTTTATTTCATGTCGCATGATTTCTTTTAACAATTTTATTATAAAACTAGCTGTTGCCCACGACTTCGTCCGCGCGGACTTCGTTTACTCCACACAGCACCTCCCCCGTAGGTGATAGCGTGATAATATGTAGCTTATATGTTGACCCGACTTATTAGTAATATTCATGCAAAATTTGAAGTAAATCCATGCAGTACTTTTTGAGTTTACCCCGGACATACATACAGACAAACAGATAAAAAGACAAACAGACAAAAATTCTAAAAACTATATTTTTGGCTTCGATAGCGATTGTAGATCACGCCCCAAGTATTCTTTTAAAAAAATATTCAATGTACAGTTTTAACTTTCCTACGATTTTATTATATGTATAAATAGATATCCACTAAGGCGGCAAATGGTTTGTTTTACCACATAATTAATGTCATTTATACTTATTTGTGTGAGCTAATTTTACTGGCAACAATTAGACAAAAAACTCAAAAAGTTTACCCCGGACGTACATACAGACAAACAGATAAACAGACAAACAGACAAAAATTCTAAAAGCTATATTTTTTGGCTTCGATATCGATTGTAGGTCACCCCCCAAGTATTCTTTTAAAAAAATATTCAATGTACAGTTTTGACTTTCCTACGATTTTATTATATGTATAGATACTTCTTTTTAGCTTTTTCAATATTACTGATCTAACCCCAAAGTTAGCAAATTATTGGCTTGTGTTATGAGTGTTAGTCAACGATACTAATACATAGAAATACATATATAAATACTGTTACATACATAATAAATACCCAAACCCAGAAATCCAAACATCTATGCTCATCACACAAATATTTGTCTCTGTATCGATTGAACCCGAGCCCAGTCGATTGCGTAGTCAGGGTCGCTAACCACTTGAACAACGGGGCGGTCAATCGATTCAATCAGGGCAATTGATTGATAAATAACGGACATCCTCAAGGCCTTGTTGTAGGACTATCACTTACTGATAGGTAAAAGCATACTCAATAGAGCTCCTTTACGCGCAGCTTCTTTTTTCGTAGGTTTAGGTGGTTAAGGAAACCTAATAAACTTACTGCTATACTAAGGGAACATACCCATACTACGTGACCTATTTTTTAAGATTTTTCGACCCCTCCCTCCCCTCGGTGACCACTCGTAGTATATGCCAAGACCCCCCCCCCCTCCTTTAGTTTTCACGTAGTAATTCATAATTATGATTTTTAATCATTTCACAGGCAAAAATTGAAAAAAAAAAATAATTTGGCTCATACTCGTCTTTATTGCATAAGACTGCATGCATACTTAAATTACTAGTGAATTATGTATTATGAAAAAGAACAACATTCGTGAAAACATATTGCTATACAGTATGGAACTTACAGTAACTTAATTTACGAACACAACAATTATTTTCATTCATTAAATTTCTCTCATTAAAATCGACTACGTGACAAAAATCTGAGCCACCCCCCGCTCCTGTGACTGACCGTAGTATTTTAAACCGCCCCCCCCCCCCCCCTAACGGATCACGTAGTATGGGTACGTTCCCTAATATGCATACCGCTAACACTCCATAAACTTCCTATTATCTAGTCATTATTACAGAAAAAAATTTATAATAAGGGCGAACGAAGCGAGCCCTACACTAGGCCACTTTCTATGCACGTTTGTGGTAGATTTTAGTGAAAAAGTATCGCACTTTTAGGTTTGAGCTTTGACGTGGTGGTTTAAATTCATGTCTAGATATGTTATCTACCATTAAAATGCTATTTCATAAACATTAAAAAAATAAAAGATACATTTTGTATTAGAATTTTATTACTGCTAACGCCATCTATTATAAAACTAACGAGTTAAAATGCTACAAAGCTACACTAGGCGACGATCTGTGCCCTTTAGTGGTACATTTTACTGAAAAATATCGCACTTTTAGGTTTAAGCTTTGGCGTGGTAGTTTTATTTCATTTAATTCAATTTCATTCACTCCATTTTAATACAATATTAATCTATTAAAACACTTGTACTTTTTAACTTCCCACTACGTATGGGAGGTTACTGATTTTGCTCCGATTTTCAAAAATGGAGTTTTCACCATATGCCCAAGTTTTATGGTATTAGGAACCATTTTCGACTATTTTTGCGATGACGTCAGTATGTCTGTATGTATGTGGGTGTGTGTACTCATAAATTTTGAACGCCTGGACCGATCGAAAGCGGTTGATGGCTTCGATTGGATTCCGCTCAACTTATACTTCCTGAACATTTGAACCAAATGGGACAAAGAGATTTTGAGAAAATTTGAAAAAACTCAAAAAAAATTGTGGCGAAACAGATTTTTTTTAAATAACTTCCAGATTAATGTACCGATTGAGTACAAAAACTAATCAGCTCTATTTCTCAAAAAATTACGTCTAATGCATAAATTGCGATAAAATCAGTTTATTCGGTTGGAAGTAATCGTTGACGAAAATTTTGAAAAAAGTGTTTTTTCGACATAACTTCGAAATATTTCAACCAATCATTTTTTGGTTTTCTACGATATTTTAATACTAAAAAATAACGTCGAACGCCCTTTTAAAAATCAAAACCGAATCTTATTTTCAAAAGTTACAGCTTTTCAAAAATTAAAATTACGTTTTCTTTAGCAAAGATACTTAATATTTTTGAAATAACTTTCAGGCTAATATACCGATTGACTTCAAAATCTTATCATATTTTCTCCTTTAAAAATTGCGCCACGTACCGTTAATTGGATAAAAATCGGTCAATTTGTTTGGGATCTATCAATGACGAAAATTTTTTTAAAAAAGTTTTTTGACATTGCTTCGAAAGTTTTGAACCTACCGATTTTTTAGCTTAAGCAATATTTAAATTGAGTTGAATTCCATTTGAAAGATCAAGATCGATTATCGTTTCCAAAACATACAGCTTTTCGAAAATCAGTATACTGCCATTTTTATCAAAATAGATATTTATACTGAAAAAATCTATGCTTATAGTTTTTACTATTTTGAGCTTAAAATACGTTAATTTAGCGGGAAGTTTCAGGGATGGCTTGCAAGGTCAACCATTTACAGATTACAGACAGTGATAGGTGACCAACTGGGTACTTTTCCAATCCCGGGCAACGTTGTTTTTTTCAGCAGACTGAAAAAACACATTTTTGATTTGCCTGACTCAAATCGAACCCCGAGTGTTTCTCTGAGGGAAAAATTCGAAAAATTTATTCGCTGAGTTTCTATCGCCAATTCTTCGTGCCTGCGGTAAGTCCAATATTAATTTTAAAAATTTTGAAGGTTAATTAAATTAAATTTTCTTTATAAGATCAACTCTTATTTTTAAAACTCGTTTTTCCTAGAAAACTCTTTTACAAGAAAGTTACCATAAATAAAAATTGATTTCTATCAATATTAGACTTCGAGAGCGAAGTGGTGGCGTGAGATAGATCTTGAGTTGCTACGTATTATAGGTAGGTACTATATTATAGGTAGACCAGAAAATATGGTGTAAAACATGTAGATAACCTTTATAATTGTTCTGTGTAGACAATATTGATAATGATAGAAATCGTGTTTTTAATAAATCAAGAAAATTTTAAAGATTTTTTCTTATACATAAGTACTAAAAAAATTTATCTTAGAAACATTTTATTTTTTATTTTGGTTTTATTTTTCTGCGCCTCCCTAGATACAAACGCCTTTGATGCGAATATAATAAATAAAGTCCATGATACATTAAAATATGTTAAAGTCCATGATACATTAAAATATGTTAAAGTCCATGATACATTAAAAGATGTAATTCGCATAAAAATACTTTCCTAAGAATATTACTAGGTAATATAACTTAGCGAGCCCTTACAAAGCTCTGCTTTTTGCTAGTAATAATATCATGGTCACGCGGTGCAGGCTAAGGGGAAGAAACCATGATCAAAATTAAATAAAACAAATCTACGTTAAACCTACGTTTAAATTAGGATCATGATTATTTGTGTAAGATCAACTACTCGTTCCATGACACACTGATACCTCTTTACATTATTGTAAAATTAAATTTAACGTTAATCCTGTTGCAATAAAATACCAACTTTGGTAAGCTTAATTTTTAATCGGACTGTCATTTCCAATAAACGTTGGCTTACTTATTTCATAAGAAATATTGGGTTTACTAAGTAGTTTGTTTATTTACGAGCGCTCTTATCGTCAAATAATTTTGTTTTTTAGTGGAAACCAACCAGTTAGTACAATATTATTTTATATTTAGACACGTAAATCATTATTTTTATCTAAAGAATTCACGGTGTTAGACTTTAATTCCTCAACACTATTTAGATCTATTATCTAAAAGAAACAGATAACATCTTGGCTTCTGGCTTTTCCGCTGTAAATAGGTCACCTTCAGTTTTTTATTGTATGTTACAAAGTTATCTTAATTTTGCTACATTGAAAAAGAAATAACTGCATTATATTAGCTTCCTGTCAGACATAAATATAAAGGCTGGTAAAAACGTAACGTGTCACTACCATTCTGACGACTAGGTGGCAGTCTTACAATGTACCTAACCGTGTATCTTAATTAGTAGAAATAATAGAAAACTTTAAATAAAAAAATTAAAAAAACTCCAACACATTACATTATCATCAAACCGTATTCCTGCCTCATGTCAACCATTTGCAGAGCAGAACACGAAAATAGCCGATGATCTTCGACTAGTAATCCTGCAGTCTCAGATTATATTTACTAAACCATTGCATTGCGTACTTATTTTGTCGCTATATACAGAACTAGCTGACCCGCGCAGCTTCGCCCACGAGTATATTAGTAAGTCATCCAGATAGCTTTTAAAAAAAATTCATTCCCTATTTCAGCCCTCCAGGCACTGATTTTTGAAAAAAAATAGCTTATATTTGACCCCGGATCTTCAACTATATCCATGCCAAATTTCATGAAAATCGGTCCAGCGGTTTAGTTGTGAAAGCGTAACAGACAGACAGACAGACTTTCGCATTTATAATATTAAGTATAGATTCTAACTTATTAATTGTGCTAATTTATTGTAATAACTAGCTGTTGCCAGCGACTTCGTCCGCGCGGAGTTCGTTTACTCCGCACTGCCCCTCTCCCGTAGGTGACAGCGTGATAATATGTAGCCTATATGTTGACCCGACCTATTAGTAATATTCATACAAAATTTGAAGTAAATCCATATAGTACTTTTTGAGTTTACCCCGGACATACATACAGACAAACAGATAAAAAGACAAACAGACAAAAATTCTAAAAACTATATTTTTGACTTCGATAGCGATTGTAGATCACGCCCCAAATATTCTTTTAAAAAAATATTCAATGTACAATTTTAACTTTCCTACGATTTTATTATATGTATAAATAGATATCCACTAAGGCGGCAAATGGTTTGTTTGACCACATAATTAATGTCATTTATACTTATTTGTGTGAGCTAATTTTACTGGCAACAATTAGACAAAAAAAACCGCCTGGTAGAATTTGGATCTCACACAAAACGTAATTATCCATAGTCAAAATTTAAATTAAAACTAACACTGTAAACCGCAAATTACACATTATACACAGTATAAAATATACTAAGCTCTAATGCAATAACCCAAATTTATAAAAACCTGCCAAGTGCGAGTCGGACTCGCGCACGAAGGGTTCCGTACCGTCATTTATAAAAAACGGCAAAAAATTAAATTTGTTGTATGCTTAATATTGTAATTTTTTTATTTTTAATATTTGTTGTTATAGCGGCAACGGTGCGGCGGCGGTAATACATAATTTGTGAAAATTTCAGCTTTCTAGCTATCGCGGTTTATGAGATACAGCCTGATGACAGACAGACAGACAGACAGCGGAAGCTTAGTAATAGGGTTCCGTTTTTAACTTTTAGGACGGAACTCTAAAATTGGTACTAGCGCACATATTTCAGGAAGTTTATGACTTCCTTAAATATGTTTCAAAAACAAATAATATATTTTTACCAAAAAATTAAACCGTGAAAAGTGATCAGATCATGAAAAATCAGTGGGTTAATAATCAATCATCCTCCGTTTTCGTACTCTTTTGGTTTATTTCCCTCCACTTTATCCTTTAGGGTGGATTTTTGAAGGGAAAACTTCTTTAACTGCGTTAAACGATTTCTGGGAGGGGAAAATGGAATGGATTCGCGTCAGCAACATGCTTACATTGAACGAGCGATCAGAAAACATATTAAGGCGAGGCATCGGGACAAACGGGAAAAACTGGTTTGCTAAATCACGTTTTTTTAAGTATTGATTGTTAAATAAAAATTTTACAAAAATTACACGATATATCTGAAGATATTATCTAAGGAATGTGCTAACTTATTACATGATAGATGGTATTTTACTCGATCATGTAAAATTCCGAAAACAGACTAAAAAAATCTCTAAAACAAATAATTTGTTAATAATATTTCTAATTTTTCACGTGATTTTTATATGGTGATATTTAGTGTTAAATACAAAAAAGAATGTACTAAATTTTGATTTTCAGCTGAAGACCTATATGTATTTATCCGAAAATCAACACGTTTCCCAGCGGTTTCAGAACTTACCGTGCTGCCCATTTCTTATAGAATTGACGCGCGTCAAAATACCTCGCCTTAACTATGAAATCAATGGAGCCCCATTGATTTCATAGTTATTTCAGGGCTCAAATCCTAACGGAGACAAGTATATTTATGATTAATATAATTTAAGTATTTATTTGTTTTTCAAAAATTATATGAGGCAACTCTCGGGGTATATCCTATCCCATAAAATAATTATCAAAATTGGAGCACTCTGTAAAAAGTTATGTGTGGTCATACATTTCCCCGTGTTGGTTCCGGGCTCCTTTGAAGAATAGACCAGCTGCCGTTCTGCCAAGCAGGTCGTAAAAGGTGACCGATTGGCTATGCAAGTCACTACCATCGTGACTACTAGATGGTAGAGTTCTACATTGCCGCCCGGGTCTGGTACCAACGTCTTACTTTTTCCTGCCGCAATAGCGTCAGTGCTTGTCACTGTCGTGTTTCGGTTTGGTGGGTAAGGTAGCCGGTAAACTTATGCATGTGGCATTAGACCTCGCCACAAGATAACAACGCACCATTAACATCTTTGGTGTCTATAGGCGATGGTTGACTCTTACCATCAGGAGACCTATCTGCTTGTTTGCTATCTTATGATTGTGATTGACCGCCCCGTTGTTCGAGTGGTTAGTGACCCTGACTACGCAAGCAACGGGGCTCGGGTTCGATCCCCGACGGGGACAAGCATTTGTGCGATGAGCATAAATGTTTGTATTTCTGGGTTTGGGTGTTTATTATGTATGTAAAAATATTTATATATGTATTTCTATGTATTAGTATCGTTGACTAACACCCATAACACAAGCAAATAATTTGGTTACTTTGGGGTTAGATCAGTCAGTGTAATTTGTCCCGTGAATATTTATTTATGATATTTAAAAAAAAATCAGTGGGTGAGTAATCAGTCATCCCTTGTTTACATACCCTTATGGTTAGAATTAAAATAATGAGACGACACTCGGGGTATCCCCATTCTAATAAAAAAAGAATTATCAAAATCAGACTACTCAGTACTCAGTAAAGTTATGTGTAGTCTAACATAAAAAAATACGGGTTGATTTGAGAACCTCCTCCGTTTTTTTCGTCGATTGATAAAAAAATATGTGCCAGTGCGTTAACAAGATTATGTTATGTGCATTAACTAGATTACGTATGTTATGTATCGCTATAGACTAGTCTATAGCGATACATAACATAACATCATTATATATAATAAAACTAAGTAGATAATATGTGCGTGCCGATAAAACTTAAAAAGGAATCCCGGAGCGATAAAGGGACTTATATAGTGTGATAGCCCATTATCCCCCCCCTCGAACAAGAAAGTTCCCGTTTTAAAAAAGGGCGTGTTTTTAAAGATAGGGCTTTTCCAACCCTTCAACTTGGAAATTAAGTATAGTGGCGCCATCTGTTTTCGAGTATTTGAACTTCATTCAGAACAACAATTATTTGGGTTGCATTTAGAAAGGCGCTGCGAGCAATTGCAGCATGTGTAGCGATGTGGCGCGAAATTTAAAATTCCAAATACAAGAAAGTCTTAAATGACATTAATTGTTATATTACTAGTATCGTTATAGATTTTACTAAACTAGTAGGTAATAGGAATGTTTTTTGCGTGCGTGTCATGCGTGCGTGTATACTCGATTTTAATGATTTATGAACTTATACGACGAACATCGCGCATCGTGTATCCCATCTGAAATGACAATATTATTATCATGCTTGTTCCCTTGAGGAGTAGTAGGTATGTATAATTAAGTGAGCCAAACACACATAGACTGTATCGTGTGAACGGTAAATTGTTTGATCTAATTTAAGAAGAAAAGTACATGCAGACACACATATTTCTATTGTAGTAGATATATAATGAACATGTTCTGTTTAAAGCAGTATTTTAATATCATGTATTCGTTGTATTAAGAATACCTTAAGTGTCATAATCACCCTCATAAATAACAAGCTGGCCAGATGTAAACTAGTTTGCTGTGCATATCAATACGAGCAGGAAGTTGTCGATATATCAAGTTGCCCAACTTATTTAAAATATTCCGATTACTGACGATCCGATCTTAATTCTTAAGATCGCGGCTAAGGGCTATGAGACCTTGTAGGCGTATTATTTTAAAATGTATGCTACAATATAATTAAACATCTTAAAACTATTAATTATCTTCACTAATATTATGTAGAGATAATATTTGTTTCACTTCAGTGTTACGAATGCGTTGTCATTATTATTAGCTAGCCTTTACCCATGACTTCGCTTTCGTTAAAAAAATTCTCTACCCCTCGGGGACAACACTTTTATTTTTTTAATCTGGTCTTTAGTCAAAAAAAAATAACAAACGAACTTACTTTTACATTGAGTATATTATTTAGGATTATATGTAATTAATTATAATATAACTGCAGTATTGTATTAGGTATGCCATTTTTGTGATAATAGTTGTATTGGTGATAATTGGACTTCCGGGCAAGGCGTTGCTGGACTCTACCACTCATTAGTCATTAGTCACACGTATAGCCAATCTTTCACTTTTTACGAAATGCCTGGCATAATGGCAGATGGTCTATTCTTCAAAGCGGCCGGGACCAACAAGAGGTGAAATTCGAATTTAAAAATTGTGAAAATAATAGCGATGGTTTTGGTTTAAGCCCTGTTGATAAAATACAAGTAACCCGTAGTTTCAAAATTATAGACACAAGTAATCGTATCTTTTTGCCTGACAAGACGAAGCTAAAAGCAGGGTAAGTTTCAGCCCGCATATATAATTCCCGTACTTCTAACTAACATAATTCTACGATTGGAATATCGTCGGTAGCATCTTGATAGTTTGCTGGTTTGATTATATGACGTCATACTGAATTCAAAAGCGGAGAAAATCCAATAATTTAATGGAACTCAAATCAAAAAAAGGACTTTTATGTGAATATAGAGAGAATCTTCTTAATCAGCTCCATTCAAAATGATGTGCCAAATTTCATCGCAAAAGATCTAGTACCTACTACTAAGCAAAATCTTGAAAACAGGAATTCGCATTAAGCCCCGTTTTTACTTTGATTAGTACGAGTGCGAGTGTTTTATGCAGGTGCTTAGTATTAAGATAAAAATACGTGAAGACACCCGTTGATCAGTGCGAGTGATAAGTAATCAGCATCTATTCACTTTTACTACGCTCATTACGAATCACTGGCACTGATCCACGGCTATCTTCACGTATTTTTGGCTTATTACTAAGCACCTGCATTAAACACTCCACTAATCAAAGTGAAAACGGGACTTTACTGCAAGTAATTATAGGAAAAATTAAATTATTTGGTTTACAATTTTATTAACAATTCTTATATTAATTGTAATTTGCTGTACTAGTGATAGTCTAGTATTTATCATATAACTAGCTGACCCCCGCAAACGTTGTTTTGCCTTATATATTAGAAATCCATAGCGGACAAACAACGTGACACGTAATTTATATAAAACTACGGGATTGTCCTTCCACACAGCCAAAATGGCATTAAACTTTATATGATGTTTAAGTATTCTTAAATTTTCTAATTTTCCGCTCAATTTTCTTAATATTTTCTTTTATAAGAACCTTCTCCTTACAATTACAAACACAACAAAAAAAAATACCGAAATTGGTCCAGCCATTCAGGCGTGACGTCGTGACCAAGGAAAATAGGGATTGATTTTTATATATATAGATTATCGCTAACTACATAACTGATTACCTTTACTCGTCATATATTTCGTTCCATTCCAAAATATTTGTAAAAAATATTTCGCGTTTTCTACGTAATCCTTAGGTAGTTTCTACTAAATCCACTTTACGGATCGCTGTACTGTTACATATTTTTGTCTTATACACTACTAGACGAACGTTCGCCCGCGAATAGATCTAATTTTTCATATAAATTTCAGATTTTTGTCGCGCGATTTTTGACCCCGTCTTTTCAACTATCTCCTTG
The DNA here is from genome assembly GCA_036924255.1 of Apodemia mormo. Classification (NCBI taxonomy): domain Eukaryota; kingdom Metazoa; phylum Arthropoda; class Insecta; order Lepidoptera; family Riodinidae; genus Apodemia; species Apodemia mormo. The sequence goes on from JAUPFN010000016.1 coordinate 20,249,507, forward strand.
CCAAAATCAATTCAGGATTTAAGCCGTGAAAACGTAACAAACTATTTTTCGCATTTATAATATTACTAGCTGACTGCTGCATAATAAAAGCTTTTAGTAAATCCCACGGGAAAAACTTATTTTCCGGGATAAAAAGCATCCTATTTTTTTATTTTATAGTATAAGATACCAAACAAGCAGATGGGTCTCCCGATGGAAAGAGTCAACCATCGCCTATAGACATCAAAGATGTTAATGGTGCGTTGCTATCTTGTGGCGAGATCTTATGCCACGTGCATAAGTTTACCGGCTACCTTATCCTCCAAACTGGAACACGACAGCGAAAATCACTGACGCTATTGCGGCAGGAATAGATAAGGCGATGGTACCAGACCCGGACGAGACAATGCAGAACTCTACCACCTAGTAGTCACGATGTTAATGACTCGTATAGCAAATCGGTCGCCTTTTACGACCTACCTGGCAGAACGGCAGTTGGCCTATTCTTTAAAGGAGCCCGGGACCAACATGGGGAAAACGTAATCCTATGTGCTATTCAAGATCATCATCTATAGACGTGCCAATTGTCCACATCAGTTCAGTCATTTTCGCGTGAAAGAGTAACAAACATCCAGCCATCTATACGGATTTTCGTATTTATAATATTAGTAGGATAAGACTAGTAGGATAAAGTTAGGTTTTCATGTCACCTAAACGCATCTGGAGAGGTAGAAAGACACACACACATACAAATTTACGTATTTTTTGCGTGATCTTGTCATAGAAAGATTTGGTGATATTATTTGACTTTTTTTACTTATACACGGATAACATTTGCTCTATAAAACTATGAAAAGTGTAGTCGTAAAATAACTCTCCAACATAGTTAATTGTATTTAAACGAAACAGCTTATTAAAAAACTTTCAACATTTCTCCACGCGAGTGGCAATTGATTCCGACCACACACTGGGATTCTGACAAATATTGGCTCATCCATATTCATATAATCCTCTTTAAGTACTCAAATGATATCTTCCGCTCTTCTTTACATGTATTTTTTTTACAATAATTCTGTATTACGTTTACGATTCTTTCTGTTTTAATCATACTAAACATTTTACCCCACGCAAAATGGGGAAACATTTTGATCACTATGTGTGTGTATGTGGGTGAACAGATTTAGATGCGTTTTTTTTGAAAGCTGGTTTTCTAGCGATGGTTCTTAAATTTTATCAAAATCGGTACTGGGTGGTAGTTCTACATTGTCTCACCCGGGCCTGGTATAAATATTAAAAAAAAATGGATGTCGTATATAATACAAATAAATACTGAAATATTGTCATTGATTTTGAATTTGTATTTGGTGGAATAATTTTGTTTCTATCTTATTTTTTACATTTTATTCTTATTCTTTATAAGAATTGAATTAACTCTGTATTTAGCGATTTACTCGGAACATGTATGTTAGCTGATACTAATACATAGATAGAAACACATATTATCTAATATATTTAATAAACATACCTAAAAATACATACTTACATCTACACTTGCATTTGTGTGATGAGCATAGATGTTTGTACATATTTGGCTCGTATGTATCGTTTGTTTGTATGCCGTCGGGATTCGAAACCGAGCCCGATCGATTGCGTAGTCAGGGAGCTTGAATTGATTGAGTCAGCCTTGGTTGTTGCAACTCAGGTGTTAATTAAGCTTTCACTGCTTGATATTAAATAATTGCCATATTTATCTGATACCTTTATAATTGTATGTGATTAATTTCGTTTACTGCTTCACACTGACACTTTAATTATTATATATACATCTATACTCTATACAAATAAATAAAATTGGAGTGTCTGTTTGTAATATTAAAATAACCGCTTTTTACTAAATGCATAGGGATGTATACACGGTACATATACCAAAATAACATTTTTTACAATTTTTGTCTGTCTGTCTATCTGTTTGTTCCGGCTAGTCTCTGGAACGGTTGGACCGATTTTGACGGGACTTTCACTGGAAGATCGCTGATGTAATAGGGAGTAACTTTGGCTACTTTTTTTCGAAATTTTCCTACGCGGAAAATTTCGCGGAAGTCGCGGGTTCAACTAGTTTGAAATATAAATTGGCTAGCTCCTGCTTAAAGCTTCTCACATACTAACTGATTACATGCGTGTTGTTGCCTCAGAAATACTCTTTCAAACATGTTAAGACACCTGCGCCACTTGCTGCAAGTTAAAGGTTATAATTTTAAAATATAAATTTCAAAAACACCCATTCCTTTATTATTAGATTACCTTTCTGTCTCATGTGCATGATCTGCGGAGTAAAATATGATAAAAGCTGATGATCTTCAAATAAGAATCCTTTGCAGCTGCACAATTAGGTAACCATTGCAATATTATTGAAACCAAAATACTAAATTTTGCATCAATCAATCAGGAATAAATCAATCAGGGCTGTACATGTTGCTTATTTTTTTTCGTCAAGTAAAACACCCTGACCCAGAAACGACTGAACGGATTTTATTGAATCATAACTGATAACCATCTTAGAGAGGGCTTTCGATTAAAAAACTGCACTCAAATCCCTATATCCATTTGGGAGCTGTGATGCCACAGTTGGACACACAAATACAAACACAATAAGCTTATAAGTTCTAACGCCCCTCATTTTTGCGTCGGGTGGTAATAAAACATTATATGACAAGTTGATTAAAGTACCAAATATAAACAGTGTATAAAATTATCTGAATCCTAGAGCCTCAAATTATTTGAATCCACGCTCGCTAGCGATTATCTAACACGATATGGCTGATCGTTAGGTGTAGTATGTGGCGGCCCTAATTGCCACAATATTGGTAATTAAACGGTTAGTTAGTATGGGACGGGTCTATGATAGACATTTATTTCTTGTCGTACAGATACTGTTTGACGATATTGTTATTACTGACATTACACTTATACTTAGTCCTCTCAATAGTTTAACAGTACCGCTTTCGGTATTTGCATAAAATCTTGAATTTAAGTCGCGAGCGCATAATCCGTTGTAAATAAATTATTAGTGTTGACTACCTATCACATAGGATATAATGCCGTTAGCCGAAGTAAAAATGAGTTATTCGTTGTTTTCATCATATCTTAATTATTGTTTAACCAACAAGACATTTTTCATACAAGAGAGAAAAGACTTCATACAAGAGGTACAGAAAAGGACTGTCGGTACCTTTCATCCAGTTACCGTGTTGTGAAGATTTAATACCACATACATTAATTTACCACCTACCTTATCCTACAATACCGTAACACGACAGTGACTAGCACTGACGCTATTGCGGCGAGGCTGTGATATTAAAGCCACCGGGCGAGATGTTACAAAACTCTATACCATTCAGTAACATTTTAAGCTTACGTTAGTTGCTTACGAATGCTTGCCTAGCCGGAAGGCAATTGATATATTTTTAAAAGAACTAAGCCGTCACAGGATTATTGATAAATATTATCATTTTCAGTCTCTTGTGTAGTGTGCGGCGACATAAATAATAGTATAATTGCTACCTGTTGCTAATTGAAGGGGTTGATGTAGATAAGGTTTAGATACGATCTGTGTTCTCTTACTGATTATATTTGTATTCAGTATTACATTGTTGTTTATAATAGTTTCCTTGAAATAAAACTAAATTAATATTATCACGCCGTTGCGTGTAGTTCCCTTCCATTGTAGGCAAAATTAACCGAACGCTTAAAGACGCTAAAGATCACTACTTACCTATTTGGCAAACCGATACATCCATAAATAATAAACCTATCAAACGCCGTTGTCCTTTGTACCCTAAAGCTAGATTTCCTAATGTGGCGTCGCTGGTCGGTACAACTGAAGAGTGCTAGCTACTGTTAGAATTTCTCTTAGAGGTGACGTCACTACTGTGAAGTTGGATGACATCACATAAGGATGAAAAAGAGAAGATTTTCCAAGCCAAGTAAGAAGCACTGCCTGGAGACCGAAATCGATCTGAAAAGCGTTGAAACATGTATATAGATAGACAAATAATTTTTACAGTGATTTATAATTTGCTTGAACTTATACCTATTGTAGTAGCGATGAATATTGTCCGTTGCTACAACCAACTTTTAATGATCGCCGCTATTTTCGCGCGATAGCGATTCAGGACTAGTACTCTACGTTCTCATCCAAGCATTTAAATACATATTTAGGAAACAGAAAATAAATATTATTAAGCCGTTTCTCTGAAACGGTAGGCAAAATTAATTAAACATCGTAGACCACGTCTCTAACTCACCAGAAATCACTAGGTTGTCGAATAATTAGGCAGCTCTGCTATTATTTTTTATATTCGGGACTGACAGGTTCCGTATTTTCAGAGGCGCGAAAATGTTCCAGCAGCTGGCTCAAAACGTCTACAAGGTTTTTCTAGAAATAGAAAACCAAATAAAATTTATTTGCCGTGATCTGATGTCTCATCACCTGACCAACAAGACATTAAAATTGTAACTTGTAATTAAACAATTCTAGAAATAGATAGATGGACGTTATCGTGTTTTTTCGTCGTTAGTTAGACGTCGGTTATAATCTGATAATATTTTGAAACGTCATTTAATTTCGAATAAATTTTTCAATGTCTATAGATCTTAATATCGGTATCTTTATTTTATGCTAATTAGTTTTTGCGATAATATCGCAACCGCAGCCGACTCTTGCGCAGTGTGCAGAGGGTCTAATTGCTAGTGTCGCTAATTGAACGGTTAGCCGTAACCGGTCTGGTCTTGTTTGTTAAGTGATTATGCGACGTATTAAACGCTGCAATCTTTTTATTTGTCACAGTAAACGATGCTTATAATTTAACTAGATGACGCGCAGCGTCCCTGCGAGTAAATTAGCATGTCATTTTTTTTGAAATTACATACAATATTTAATCCCCTATTTCGGCCCCTTGGGGGTAATTTTTGAAAAATATTGTTTGACCCCCGTCTCTTCACGTATATCCTTACAATATTGCGTTTTAATCCGTTCAACGGTTTAGACGTGGATGTGCGATGACTGACAGATAAACTTCACATATATATTTAGTTCATAAATAGATAGTATGGATATTCATGAACTAATCTGAACATAAAGTAGAAGATATTGATGTTAAAGCAAAGGAAATAATTGGATCTATTAGAATTTTAAACTCTTAGAACTAAGCGTAGCTTTTATTAAATAAGTTTTGGCAGTGATATTCACTAGTTTACTTTTATTTCGCTTTTTATTGTCTTTTTGAACATATGTTTCCCTTGATATAAATTATAATAGAAAGCGTAATAAGAACGTTGCTATCATTAAGGCTAGAATGAAAACCCAGAATCAATAATTCAGGGTTCTTCTTTGCAGGTTTAAAATTATTATGCTAAATCTAAGTAAACAGTAATAGTTAAAAAGATGACTGAACTCGCATGGGCTGGTTAAACCAATCAAAACCATGTGATGCGTAGATATGAGTGTATCAATAGTCATATCAGTAATGCTGCGGGCGCTCTTGCGTCTATCGGCACAAAGCTTCACGCAATGACATGATACATGGACCCGACTAACTAACTGTATATATACAGATTTAAAAAAAAAAACATTTGACTGTGTAGACCATAAACGACTGCTTGAAAAAATAGCTTATAATGGAAAAAGAAAAAAATTATGCAGATGGTTTAAATCGTATATTACTAATCGTACACAAAAGGTAGTTATTAGAGGATTTGTATCAGATAGTGTTTTAACAAGCTCAGGGGTGCCACAAGGATCAATACTAGGGCCTTTGCTTTTTACTATATATATTAACGACGTAAATAGATGTTTTAATTTTTGTAAATATATCTTATATGCAGATATCATAAAATGACTTAGATGCTTTCTCAACTTATTGTCAAGAAAATAGGCTAAGTATAAATCAATGTAAACATATTGTTTGCACTTGCAATCGTAAACCTAGTAAATTTACTTACAAAGTGTGTGGAACTATACTTGAAAAAGTAGATAAAATTAAAGATCTTGGCTTAATTTTGGATAGTAAACTTATACTAGATGCACATATTGAGAATATTATCAATAATAACCACTTATCTCGTCAACCAAGAAACCGGTGAATCGTGGTGTAATTGAAAATCTATAGAAGTTCGATTTACTCTGCCTACTTCGCAAGGGAACCGGGCGTGATGATACTTTAGATGTCGAACCAATGCAGGGAAAAGAGCACCTATGAATATGTTAGTAAATTCTTATAAAAGAATGTTCAGCAATATAGATATACCTATTTGGTATTAAAAATAGAGATAAATTTAAAAAAGTAGTAAGATCACAGATTAAACAATACTCAATAACCTTAATGTAAAATTTGCGTTAGTACAAGGGGCTCATAATTTGTTACTGTAAAAAATGTTTTGCTAGTTACTTATTTATAACCATTCACGCCACTACTCAACCTTCAAATTAAGTGGTGGTCAGCGGTGTTGGTATTACTATAAGTAAATTTTTGCAAATATTGTTAGAATAATATGTACAGTACCCGGCGATAAATATTGCACATCGACCTTTGGAAAGAGACAATCGGCTAATTTCGGCTTCGTAGAGCGTTATCTCTGTCGCACAAAATACAAACAGTCCGGTACCTATTAGGAGCTGTTAAAACAAGTATGATTTGCTTCTTTTGATATTTTTATTCTTTGTCTTTTAATATTTCGCGAAACAGGAAAAAATATCGTCTACATGGATGAGTCATATATACATGCATCCCACACTAAAGGGAAATCTTGGAGTGACGATAAGAAAAAAGGAGTAAAAAAGCCAATTTCAAAAGGTCAACGTTTGATAATAGTTCATGCGGGAAATGAAAAAGGCTTTGTACCCGGTGCTTTTTTAACGTATAAATCCACGGACACTACAGGTGACTATCACAATGAAATGAATAACGATAACTATGAGAAATGGCTGGTTAACCAATTAATCCCAAATATACCCAGTGATTCTGTTCTAGTTATCGACAACGCACCCTATCACAACAAGTATGTTGAGAGACCCCCCAACTCAAACACCATTAAACGGGAAATGATCAACTGGTTAAACAGACATGAAATTCCAGTTGATCCAAAATTAACAAAAACCCAGATTTACGCTATTATATGTCAGCACAAGGAGAGGTATACAGAGTTTTCTGTGGACAAAATACTTGCCGAACATGGGCACACTGTGTTGCGATTGCCACCATATCATCCGGATTTTAATCCAATTGAAAATATATGGTCTCAACTGAAAGGCTATGTAGCCTCTAGAAATGTGGGTATGAACTTAACTACAGTAAAAACATTATTGACTGAAAAAGTAAACATGATCGGCGCTGAAGAGTGGAAAAAGGTTTGCGATCATGCAATCAAATGTGAGAATGAATATAGAAGCATTCAACACAGTTTAGACAATTACACTGATAGATTAGTAACAAATACGGCTGATAGTGACAGTGATATTGACCTCTTTGAGAGCACAGACAGTGAAATGGAAGTAATTGAGAATTAGAATTATTATTATTTTTATTGCAATGTCTCATTTTAGCAATAGGTATAATGGTGTTTATTATGTACACTAAAGCTGTAATGTTCCAAAATAATTAAATACGTAAACATAATGTAAAAATGTTTTTTTATTTTATTTTACCCCAACCTAAAGCCATCACTTATAGAAAAATTAGTGTATTTTATACAAAGAATAAAAATATCAAAAGAAGCAAATCATACTTGTTTTAACAGCTCCTAATTGGTACCGGACTGTTTGTATTTTGTGCGACAGAGATAACGCTCTACGAAGCCGAAATTAGCCGATTGTCTCTTTCCAAAGGTCGATGTGCAATATTTATCGCCGGGTACTGTAATTGTGTTACTGTTTGTTGAACCAATAAATGAAGAAAAAAATATGGGACCGGCTATTATTGGTTATCGTCGCAAACATTCGGTGTGCCTTATCGCGCGGTTGGCGGTACGTCAAAGGGTTTTAGCGCGCTTACAAGTTGCGCTACGCTAACCAACCATCGTTGTTCATTTCAGCGCTATTTTCGATCATTTCAGACGTATGCGGGTGGTTGTGTAAAACAGAGCGGAACGATTCCTCCATAACTATGAAGCTGAGTCCATCATACAGGATACAAAAAAAAATTAATAACAAAAAAAAACATTTTAGTAATTAATTGTTAGCACACAAGTAGAAGTAAAGAAAGTCGTCGTCCATAGTTATGAAGTTTGAAAATAATTTCAGCCATCTTGGATTATCGCACGATAGTTCGTGCAAAATATCGTTGCTGCTAATATGACCACATTTTTATTGCGATAATTCTTTAGTGTCAAATAGTACAAAGCTTAATATTACTTCGGGACGATAGACGCAAGTGCGGCCCTAGCATTAAAGAACAAACGTTTTAGATCCAAACGCTTACATTTATTTACGTTAACACTATTTGATCATGTAATCCCTGGTAAAGGAATGATATTCTCAATATATTTAAAATTCCAACTAACGTAAATTACAGCACCTTTGATTTCAGTTTTATTCACGAAAAACTAAAACCAAAAAGATAGCGTTGAGTAGAAAAATTGAAACGTCAAAAACCGAAACCAAAGAGATAGCGTTGAGTACAAAAATTGAAACGTCAATAACCGAAACCAAAAAGCGTTGAGTAGAAAAATTGGAACGTCAAAAACCGTAACCAAAAAGATAGCGTTGAGTAGAAAAGTTGAAACGTCAAAAACCGAAACCAAAAGATAGCGTGAGTAGAAAAATTGTAACGTCAAAAATTGTAAACTCAAAAACTATAAATTTCAAAGAAACCTGATTAATAATCTACATGAATGTTTTGTAGGTGTCGCGTGTAATATATGTATCTTACAATTAGAATTTTAAATGTTTATTGTATTGATAGTTCTGTTTGCCTATAGAATAATAATGAGAGTAGTTCCATAAAAGAAAACGTATAACAAAGATCAAATTCAAGTATAACAAGTCAATATAATAACAAGTCAAATTCCTTATTAGAACGGACAATTATTGTCAAAATACCGTCACGTCCGTATCCCTGTAAAGATAGGCAGAGGTGCTACAAGTAGATACACCCACTCTTAAATAACGGTAGCTCTCATAAAGCACCAGGTCGGTTACCTAATGACAAATAGGGCACATTTCCAATTTCAGAATAGTTTTGTTTTTTTTTTCAGATAAATATTCAAATTTATTCAATTCAAAACATATTGCGTAGGCCCGGATAAAATTCAATAACACTATTACCCGCACGAGAGATCAAAAAAGAGACTCCCTTTATCTGAACTAAACACTAAACCAAGGACAGTCACAATATTTCGTTATATTTATCATAATTAACATTACAATGTTTGCTTTAAAAATACATATTATGCATTTTGCAGCATTCAAACTCAAGACGGGCACAGTGCACACAACGCAAAAGATACACTCAATGTAGCTATATCCGAGAGGACCAAACAAATATCAGATAGGTAGATTGATAATAAACAACGATCGCCTGTGGCCGAAATTCGACCATAAAGTAAACAATATTTTTTTAAAGTTTGTACAACTGACTACATGTATGTCACATGAATGTAGTGTGTGATGTTTATTTTTATTAATTTAATGTATTTCTAATGCAAAATACATTTAAAATATTAGGTTTCTGCAGTCCTCCGAAATGTAAATTTTAATTGTGCCAAATTACATACTCCACATTTCTCTCAATTGTCTTAAAAGAAGTCCAATAAAAGAGAAGAAAAACTGATGTGGCTCGGGTTCGGTTCCCGACAGGGACAGGCATTTTTGTGATGAGCATTGATGTTAGTATTTCTAGATTTGGGTGTTTATTAAATATATATCAGTATTAACATATTATGTATTAATATCGCTAACTAACACCCATATTACAAGAAAATAAATTATTTACTTTGGGGTTATATCAATTTCAGCTTTCTACATTTATTCTCCATACAAATGTTGGAAAAGTATACATCACCAGATACGTGACACGTAATTTATATAGATTAAGATATATAACAAATATACACATTTTCTGGAGTATCCAGTAAATGTGTATATTTGCATCTTACATCTCACAAAATAGGACTTGTCTTGAATTTATCCCTTACAATTTAGAATTTTTATTATGTATACTTATGAAATAAATAACTACTTAATAATAGTAAAGAATAAAATACTTTTGAAATAAAAAACAACGACGCAACGCAACGCGCCTGGGTTTGTTCTAACGAAATTAATATATATGTAAATATTAAGTGTAAATAAAATCTAGCAAATGACGAAATTCTTCTTTTATAATTTTTTTGATTAGCTTGTTTATTGTGCCATAGAGACGAGATACCAAGATAGGTGATTGACTCCTGGATATCGTTCTAGGTATTTCTCTGTAACTGTCTGCCCATTAGATATGTGGCATTTCAATGCTAAATGATAGTAATTACCCAATAAGCCAAAAGCTAATATTTCTTGTTTACAAACAATAAATTGGCGTAGCTCTGACCGGCGTAATGAATATACCGTTATTTCCTGCATCTTGGCACGAGAAAGGCATTTTAACTTAATACTGTTTTAGATACACTGCGGAAGGAAAACAAAGAACCGATTGATATAAATTAAATATTTAATTTGATTTTGCGGGAAATTCCTGGGGACTTTTCGAGAATTTACTTATTAATATAATTAATTCTGTCCTTATGAATAAATGTGGAATAAAAAAGCCATTTATATCACAAATATCTGCATAGGTCTATATGTAATACCAAAAACACCACCGGTTTTAAGATTAAATGCATCATTAGGGCTACAAATCATCAACAAAAAAGATTGTGGGCACAGCCACCCGGAAATCGGCCAAATGCGAGTCGACGTATTAACTAGTTCATAATCGATATAATGCATTCCTCATATTTATATACTTTATATATTACTAGCTGGGCTGGCAAATGTTGTTCTGCCTTTTTAACTACTCTTTTTTTCTATATTTTCTCGCCTTTTAAACCTTCCCTGGGCTTCAACAATTAATTCAAAACCAAAATTAGCCAAATTGGTTCAGCCGTTCTCGAGTTTTAGCGAGACTAACGAATAGCAATTGATTTTTATATATATAGATGACGCCCTGACCAAGATGTTGTACACTGTACCTATTAATTTAACGTAGGCAAAGCTGTGGGATAAACACTATTCAGTTAAAAAACGTGTAAAATGTTAGTTTGTCTGCTCACAAAAATTACAAAAGTAAGCAAAGCTTATTATTTTGCTGCGTTCCAAATCTCGCACGATTAATTGTTCTTATTAAGGTATTATAGATCTATATTATTGATATATATTATTATTGATATCTACATATTATATGACATCGCAATAGACCGCAAAAGTGGGACGTCAAAAGTCTATTAGGGTTGTGGGCATGCCCATCGTGCCCACAACCGCGGTGGACCCGCGCCTGCCTGACGATGCGGTGTTGATAAATAAAATTTTGCTAAACTGTACAAAATAATGTTTTTAAGAATTTATAAATACACATTGAGATGAAGTGTTACCAAGTGTCGACGATATATTATATTGAAGTGAGAAAATTAATTAGTATTAATTCATTAATGGTTTGGAGGGTAAGTTTACCAGAAGACTTATGCATCTGGTATTATCATCCCGTCACACGAACAGCAACGCACTATTTACATCTTTGGTGTATACAGGCGTTTGTTTCTTTTTCTATCAGAAGAGATATCTGCTTGTTTGCTATCTCATAATATGAAAAAAAATCGTGTTCTAACTAAATATCTGCCAAACAAAATTGACACATGCTTGGGATGTCTTAAAGTTGAATGTATTTTAATGTTAGTTCTTGGTTGATTAAGCAGATGGTTCCCCAGATGGAAAGAGGTAACCATTAAAGATTGTGGCTGGGTTGGGATACCACATGCAAAATATTACCAACATGACATAAATATTACCAACATGACATAAAAACTTAGTTCTAATTTATCTTTTACAGCTATGTATTAAGTAGGTATAATATAAATATAAATGTCATTGGACAATAACACGAATTGGTCTAACCCCAAAGTAAGCAGTTTATTTGCTTATGATATGGGTGTTAGTCAACGATATGAATACATATAAATACGCAAACATATTTGATAAACACCCAAACCCAGAAATACAAACATCTATTCTCATCACACATTTGCTTCTCCCTGTCAGGTATCGAGCCCAAGCCCCATCGATGCGTAGTTAGACTCGCTAATCGTTCGAACAACGTTTTGTAAGTTGTGAAATATACACTAGCTTTAAAAACTCAACGAGTTTATCAAGTTTTTATTTAAAGAATTCTCTATAAACGTCAATTTAACAACATTTGTTCGTTTTCGCTAAAACACGTGTAAAAAGCTTTTACCAAGTCGCTATGTTATACCTAACTTTGAGAAATTGGATGGTATTTGTTTTAACGACAGTTGCAAACTTATGAAGAAAACTCAACCCATACACACACACCTATATCGTTTTTAGGGTTCCCTACTTATAATGTGACAAATGGATCCCTATTAATATGCTGTCTGTCTGTCTATAAGATGTCTTATAAGATAGCAAACAAGGAAATACCTCTTCTGATGGTAAAATACAACCATCACCTATAGACACCAAAGATAGTAATGATGCGTTGCTATACTTATGGTAGTATCTTAATGTCACATGCACAAGTTTACCGTCTACTTTACCTTCCAAACCGGAGCATAAGCACTGATGTTGTTGCGGCAGGAATAGATAAGGCGGTGGTACTAGACTTGGGTAAGACGATGCAGAACTCTACCACCTAGTAACTGCAATAAAAGTGACTCGTATAGGCAATTGTTTACCTCTTAAGAACTGCCTGGCAGAACGGCAGATAAGATATTCTTCAAAGGTGGCCCGGACCAATGCGGAGGAAAAAATTAAAATACCAAAAAAAAATGGCACTTGTTTAAAAAAAAATTAAGTTATCCCTGGTCTGAGTATAGTTCTTTAATACACATTGGCATAATTTATAAAACTTAACTATTAAGTTAGATCCAAAAGAGAGCGGGTGATTTTTATTGAGGTTATTTGTGTAAAGAACACAAATAACCTCAATAAAAATCGCCCGATAGCGCCTGACGTATACGAATCCGACTCGCACTTTCCCGTTATATAAAACTAGCTGTGCTCGCGACTTCGTCCGCGTTGAATAAATTCTAAAATAAAAGTAGCCTAAGTTACTCCTATTACATCAGCTATCTGCTAGTGAAAGTCCCGTCAAAATCAGTCCAACCGTTTCAGATATTAGCCGGAACAAACAGACAGACAAACAAAAATTGTAAAAAATGTTATTTTAGTATATGTACCGTATAACAATCCATATGCATTTAGTAAAAAGTGGTTATTTTAATATTACAAATAGACACTCCAATTTTATTTATTTGTATAGATTTACTATTCCAAATTTGTGCTGGTGATCATATTATCATGACAAAAATATAAAAAAAAAACTATCAGTTACTCGCAACTTCGTTTGCGTGGCCAAAAATCATTCCTTTCTTTTGCTCAGTCGGGTAAAGAAGTAACCTGTATCACCCCTGGATAATGTAGCTTTTGAGTTAAATCGTAACAAACAAACAAAAAAATCAAATCTTTCTCCATAACATTAGTATAGATATCATCGCACCGGTTCCTTGGCGGAGTACGCTCAGTGGTGAACCGAATATTAATTAATAGACGCTTCAGTTTATGAATATTTAACGGTTACCTGGATATCGAACCGGGGACCTCATGACTTGAGCAGAATAGGCTAAGGCCTAGTCTTATAGTGTTCGTTACGAAGTGGATCCAAATTAATGTTCAGGAAAATTTAAAACATTACACGTTTTATTCACCCGGGCATATGGTACCACCGCCTTACCTATTCCTGCCGCAATAGCGTTAATGCTTGTCATTGTCGTGTTCCGGTTTGGAGGGTAAGGTAGCCTGTAGACTTATGCTTGTGGTATTGCCATCACCATTAACATCTTTGGCGTCTATAGGCGATGGCTTCTCTTTCCATCAGGAGAGCCATCTGCTTGTTTGCTATATATGATGTAAAAAACGTTAAGTTTTATTAAGTTTTAATTTAAAGAATTTCTTTTACGAATTGTTAGTGCAATTGTACTGTCCAAAAAATTATGCCCACTATTATTAAATAATCCGTTATAAAACTTCTATTATACTAATTATTTGAAAGTTAACATTCTCATACAATTTCGTACTACGAAAATCCAAACCTTGAACACAATACAAAAAGAACTGGGCTTTACACTAGATGGTTACAATAAGCTACTTTTAGTACAAAGATGTCTTGCTATCCGTTTGTACAATGAAACCGGTAGATAAATAAATAAATGCAAAAAGTGGTTTAAAAAGCCCCCTTAAGGAGTGTAGCAGCTGCAATGCTGGCTCAAGGTAAACCGCCCGCTTCTTTTAGGCCGTGTTTTGCAACGCAAATTGCTTTTTTCTTTTTCAATACAGACTAGAGACACGTATTTACGGGTGTATAAGCGCCTAAGTTGATGTCACTTTTATATTTTTTTGTTTTTTCTATTATTCGCATGGTTTGTGTATTTGCCTACGAAATATATATTATTATTATGAGTTATGACTGTCATTATTCATTAATAATCAGCATTAATTAATTGAAGCGGACGTCATATACATCTAATGCGAACATATATGTACCTATAGTATGTTAGTGTTTGCTTGGCAATTATTCCTATTGTTTCATAAATACGCTAACTAAAGTAACACATGTTTACGATAATTATTTCAAAGTAAATTGAAAGACAATTGTTTAAAGTGTGTTCTTTAATTTGTTCTACGAAACGATTTATTGTAAAAACTGTGATGATTTTGCGTCCAGTTCGTACGATTGGGCAAGAGCTGAATATAGAAGGTAAGTCAGGACAATTAAATGTTTGCATGTGGTATTACATCGTCGCCACATGAGTAGCACCTATGGTTAGTATATAAGGTTATAGGCAATTGTCATCTCTTTCCATCAGAGAGAGCTAAGTATATATTTCTATTCGCTAAACTTTTATCTAATTACAAATACATTCCGGTGCATCTAATCCTCTTCATATTCGTTTTTCCTGTAATGTCAGAGTGTACATTTTATTCTCTTTCTTTACTATTGGACTCACAATTTAAGATTTTTTTACCAAAAATGAAGTATTATATTATACAGCCATAAAAGGACAGTCTACCGAAAATCTAAACCATAGTTTTGGACCATGATTCGTAGACGAAAACTGTTGGAAATTTGAGTGGGAAATTTTTGATACCTTAACTATGTATTGATTTATTCCAATACTGTACACTGTTTTTAAACATAGAAATTGTGAAGGAAATACTCAAAATACACAATGTACTTATTATCTGCCACATGCCGTTTGTATGTTTGCTTAATTTTTCGATATACCATTCCAAACGTTGCCGAACCAATAATGAGAATTATAAATTCTCGTGTATTTTCTCCGTGTGGATCTTTCTAATGGCTCCTTCTGTAAAAATAAACCATTTGCCACTATGCTAAGTAGTTAGTAGAAAGCGAGTGATTGACCAAACGTGACCCTACTTTCGTGTATACCAGGAGTACAGAATTTTAAACTTCTTGTTTTATTTATTTATTTATTACCAATTAATCCACAGCATTTTTAATTATAAGATAAAATACAATTATTTTACATCAAACATAAGCCAATTACGGATTACTACTTCGTACACACAACAAATTTGACTTTCGGAGCTTAGTCTTTATACTAGCTTTTATACTTATATCACCTTTTCCTGTCGCAATAGCGTCAGTACTTGTGACAGTCGTGATCCAGTTGGACGGTTAAGATAGCCGGCAAACTTTTGCCTGTGACAAATTCATACCTCGACACACAAATTGCAATGCACTATTAATATCTTTAATGTCAGAAAGCCAGTTGTCTCTTTCCATCGGGGAATATATCTGCTTGTTTTTCTATGACAAAAATAATATTTCACTACAAGTGAATTCAAGGTTAATGATTAAGACTAGCTGACCCGCGCAACTTTACCCACTAGAGCGCTCGATGTGCTTACGTCATTCATATAGTTTTTCATGCAAACTTTTATCCCCTATTTCGGCCTCTTAGCGGTTGATTTTTTTAAAAAAAGTAAGCCTATGTTTGACCGTGTTTCTTCAATTATCTTCATGCCAATTTTCATTAAAATCGGTTTAGCACTTTAGACGTAAATGTGTAACAGATAGACAGACTTTCGAATTTATAATATTAGTTAAACTTATGAAGTATACAGAGACTTCATTTCCTATGAAAAAAAAATCTGTTATAGGGTAGAAAAAAAAAACCGCGTGCCAGTACATCACGATCGATATTAAAATTTCCTGTTTTAAAATTTACGTACACACATATCAGGTTAAAATAACAGAGAGAAAATATCATTTTATTTTTGGATGTATAACGGATGCACCTGCTATAAATTTATTGAGGCTTGCGCGGCGTTTTCAGAGAAGTGTTATAATATCATTTATATAGACCTATTTAATAATTGAGTTTTCGGTCAAATTAATCTTTGAGTGAGACCGCATAATTCAATTAACAACGTTTTATTTCAATACAAGTAGTTACCCGTTCATCATTAGATTTCTTTCGCGTGTCACATAAACATGACTTTCTTTTGGGATAATGTACAACAGTACAAGTAATAAACAAGTACTCAGGATGTATGTCCATATCGATATCTAAATATACATAACTGTTTTCACAAAAACTTCATCAAGTTATGGTTTACCCAAAGCGCAACGCAACAACACGGGGACGAAGTACGAATAACCAACAAAACGCTAACATCACATCACCAGCGATATGACATCGAGAGTTTTTATTAGCTTTGTCTCTGTATTACCATTCAATTTTTTATTGGCGTAAAAGTGATGAAGCGAATATTATGTAACTTCGGCTAGTGATTAGTTATTTGGTTAATAATAGTGTGTGCGTAATATCTATATCTTAACGCGGTAGCGATTTCGATATCTGAAAACGGTTTTCAATATCGATATGAAATTGGTTACATATTCGTTTGCAACTAAATACGAAAACGCCTCTTTGCATATGAATGCCTACGATAGGCAAAAAGAAATTTTCAAATTCAACTATTCCATCCAGAGATTTGAGTGTTTAAACATACAAACAATAAACTTTTAGGCTTCATTAAATTATAGATAAAATACTTATAGATAAAAGTATCTTTCATGTCAAAATAATCTATGAATCATATCAACGTGTTAATTCGGTTGCCTTATAAAAACCGATCATTTGTCTACCTGTTAGGCACGTAAAAAGTTAATCTTTTAAATTACGTTAATTAATAATAAACAAACAGTCGTGACACGATACATATTATTTGTTTATTACAGATGGAGTAACTATAAATCTTGTTATCTTGTTGTTATGTTTTGTTAGAAATACTGTCTATTTGCTTGTCCAAAGAATAATCCTTGCCGAGAAATGCTGAAAATATTGTTTCTATTCATAACAACCTACTGCTGATGAATTTTGTTATGTTTCTTGGTAAAATATATTAATTGTTTGAGTAATATGTGCGTTTGTTTCTCATGATTTGGTATTCGGCCGAATAGTTCCCAACATTAACACCACCGAACACCGAATACTAAATAAAGTGGCCGAATATGCCGAATACCGAATAGTAACTGAATATTTGTGGCATCTCTAATATTATTAACTCATTTAGCATGAATTACCCAGCCCGAGGTTCAAATCGTAAGCCTTGTGCGTCTATACAAAAAACTGGTAGGTACGTCTATATAAAAGTTGCTTACAATAGTAACTACATATTATTATGTTATAACCTGTGATTTTGTTTTAAATGACAATATTTTATAGGGTTTGTTCAACAAGGGACAGGATGTTATTTCGTCGTCGCCTTGAAGAAGAATTGAGTACTTGCCAATTGCCTTTCTGCCCGGCAGTTCGTAAAAGGCGACCGATTGACTACCAGGTGGTAGAGTTCTGCAAGGTCCCGCCTGAGTTTGATACTACCGCCTTATCTATTCCTGCCGCAATAGCGTCACTTGTCAGTACACGTCACTGTCTTGTACCGGGTTAGAGACTAAGGTAGCCGGTAAAGTTATGCTTGCTATCTCGCAACATGGATATCAAAGAACTATGTATTACCATTTTTGGTGTATTTAGGCGATGATTATATCCTTCCATTTAAAGAAGCATATTCATTTTTTGATATCCTGTAATATGATATATGATAAAATGATAAATTTAATAATTAATTTGTCGTGAGGGAGAGCAATGTTGACGATCATTTATTTTAAGCAAGAAAACGTAGCTTAGGTTAGTTATTTGTTGTAATGTTACTTGGAATTTACATTTTACTTAAAACATTCGATACAATTATCATGATTTGAAACCAATATTCAGTATACCGGTTTCAAATTATAATAATTGTAGGTTCTGATTGTTTTATGTAAAATGTCTTATCCTATGATAAAAATAGTTTTAATAATTCTCCATTTGTGAGTGTTTGCTTAGATTAGTTACTTATCATACTAGCATCAAATGTTACTTGGAATTTACATTTTACTTTTTTACTCTAAACAATCGACACAATATAATCGTTATTTTAAAATAATATCCTGATTGAATCATATTGAGTGAAATTGAATATTTAGTATAAGAATTAAAACTGTTATTTAACTATATATTTTGTTTAAAACCATTAAAAATAATAAAATTACTGAGAATGAATAAAACTGTCCAGTTTTGAATGACTAAACAAAATCAAACCGATTATGACGTACAAAGTCTAAACTAAGGCCGCCTCCCCGCCTTCGCAGACTTGAAAGCTCACTAACGGTACTGCGCCACTCAAGCGCTGTGCGGAAATAACGGGAACTACTAATATAACCTTGTGATGCCTACATTACGATTTTCCCCCCTAATTGAAATTATAACGGTTTATCTATTAATCTGTTAAAGATTATAATTTAATGCTATCGTATATAATAACATTATCAATATATACATAATATCTTCACACCATTCCTTTTCCAGGTAGTAAAGAGAACAGCTAGTGTCAAAAATACGGTCCATACAGGAAATAACTACTAATATAATCTCGAGATGGCTACATTACGATTTTCCTAATTGAAAATTAAACCGCGGGAAACGGCTAGTGTGATAATCGTATATAGTTCTTTGTAATTTCTAATCTATAATTCCGGCATATTAAAATTATAAAAATTATTCTGTTAATGATTAATTATCATTTATTTTAATGCCTTATATATGTCACCGAAAAATTGTAAATATCGTTAGATTATAATCTTTCCTAGCAATATCATAATTAAACTGTTAACCTAACCTAACCAAATTATAAACTCCCTAGGTAAATTATAATCTTACGATTTTTACAGTTTTACTCTGACATATGCTGAATAATAAGATTATAATCTATACATACTACATACGTACGAGTATATTCACGCCAGACCTTTATACAAGTACAAGTAGACAATACAAGCAGAGAGACTGTCAGACATCGCGATCATAGACTAATCGCGATCCATATATATAACGTAAAAGAAAGATGAGATAAATGTTGTTTACTAATTTATTTCATCGAATATTGTTATTTTTTACGTATGATTTGTACATGATTACACGAATGCGGTTGGACTTATTTGGAAAATTTCCTGGTGGGCCCGTTGTCTTCAAGTCATGATCCGATGTTGTGATCCTAAAGAAACTATTATATCCTTAAAAAACCAGAAGTTGGGGGAGTATCGACTTACCGATGAGTATAGTTATAAGGGATCCCATAATTCAATTACATTAATAAGATACATAAATTAACAAATGCAGAGATGGGATGAACAAACAAAGGGGCGTTATTGGCTAAGTTTGTTATTGGTTTGAAGAGTTTCATTACCATCCCGCTACAAGGAAAGCAACATGTCAGTAACATCTTTGGTGTCTATAGGTGATGGTTAACGTTTTCCATCAGGAGAGCTATGTGCTTGTTTACTTTGTTATCTTATGATATAAAAATACTTTCAAATAGGAAATTACTTTAATGCTATGTATATTTTCATATCTAGCTTTGATTAAAAATATTTTTTCTTTGTCTTTTCTGTGTTGCTTAAACGTCATCTATCATCAGAATATAGTAGAGGATTAACATACTGTTCTCACATGCTCAATATTTTAATTTAGTATATTAATAAATTTTTAGTCTCAGCACAAAATTATTCATATCTTCTGTAAAAATTCATCACGAAAATAAAGCCGCCCCAGATTAACATTTTCTACAATGATCCAACGTCTTTTGAGCGCAGCGAAGCTTGGCTTTAAGTTTGAACTCTTTCTTTGTTATGAAGTAACGCAAACTTAAATATTAATAGGCAATTACTAGCTTCACAGTTTCACTACAAAAACGGTAAGAAATGAACAGAATTTTATAAAGAAACCAAAGGCCATTTTCATGTATAAGAATCAACCAAGATCTCTCTCTTGCTCGTTGGTAAGTATCCTGTTCGCCAACACTTGCCTGGTTAAATATGGATCATAAAAATGTATTGACGTATTTCTATTTACAAAAACATCAGTATCTGAAAGACAGAAAGCCAATTGAAGGGAACTAAAAAAAATCCGTTGAATGTGATTGTACAAGAAAATTTGATTTAGCAATGCTCTTATTATTTGAAGGGTACATTGAGCTGTCAGTTACAATATTCGTTAGCTGTTTAGCCGTTAAGGATAGCAAAATGCGGCAAATTAACGACACGGTGCGCCGGCTGACAAAACATGATTCGTGATGACCGTGGCACGCAAGGGTATTGGCGCAGTGTGATGACAATTATATAAATAAAATCATCTCTATCTGATAAAAAAAAGGAATCCTTAAAGTCACTTCTTAGCAAGTTATAATAAATTTATGTACAACAAATGTTCATTTGAATATATTATAGCCTAATTTGCAAATAGTTATTACGAAATAATGTTAAACGCAGTAAAACTGCAGCGACCAGCTTCCCACTGCATCAAATCTTCGCCAAATTTAAATGAGACCACACGGGGACTATACCCTCTCAAATAAAAAAAAAATTTCAAAATCGGTTCATAAATGACTAAATTCTGAGGTAACAAACATAAAAAAATGTGTAAACGGTTGACCCTACGGGCTATCCCTGAAACTTCCCATTTAATTAAGGTATTTTAAGCTAAAAAGAGTAAAAAATATAAGCATAGACTTTTCAGTTCAAACATTTTTTTGTTAAAAATCCAGAATATTATTTTTTTAAAAGCTGTATATTTGTAAACGATGATGGCATTCAACTCAATTTTTCAGATCTAAAATATTGTTTTAGCTAAATAATCGATAGGTTGCAAAATTTCGATGCTATGTCAAAAAACATTTTATTTTTAATTTTCTTCGTTGATAAATCCGAAACAAATTGATCGATTTTGATTAAATTAACGGTATTTGACGCAGTTTTAAAGGAGATAAGCTGATGAGATTTTTAAGTCAATCAGTGAATTAACTTGATAGTTATTTAAAAAAATTAAGTAAGTTTGCTAAAAACAACTTAATTTTTATATTTGAAAAACTATAAGTTTTGGCATTGACTTAGTTTTTTTAGTACTAAAATATCGTAGAACACCAAAAAATGATTGGTTGAAAAATTTCGAAGCTATGTCGCAAAAACACTTTTTTCAAAATTTTTCGTCAACGATTACCTACTCCCAAACGGATAAACTGATTTTGATGCAATTTATGTATTAGACGTATTTTTTGAGGAATAAAGCTGATTAGTTTTTGTACTCAATCGGTGCATAAATCTGGAACTTATATTAAAAAAATAATGTTTCGTCAAAATTTTTTTTGGTGTCTTTTAAAAATTTCTCAAAATCTCTTGATCCGAATCGATTCAAATTTTCAGGAAATCGAAGTTGAGCGGAATCCAATCGAGTGCCATCAACCGCGTTTCAATCGGTCCAGCCGTTCAAAAGTTATGAGATGTTTACATACACACACACATACATGCATACATACAGACGTACTGACGTCATCGTGAAAATTGTCGGAAAAGATTCCTAGGACCTCAAAACGTGGACATGTGGTGAAAACTCGATTTTCGGGGTAGAATCAGTAACTTCCTTATCTACATACGTAGTGGGAAATTAAAAACATACAGCCGAAATAACAACCTCTTCCTTTTCGGTAGTCGGTTGAAAACTAGAAATCAAGTTGGCTCTGAGTTGTTCTATTTCCTCTTATGAAATTGAATATGATAAAGGCAGTTTTACAAAGAGTTATATTATGCTATCACTAAACGGGGTCAGCGATAGGGTTTAACGTTTGTTGCTGCATAACGTCCGTAGCGTGAAAGGGATGTGGGATACCACATCCGTGCCTAATAATTTGGGAACATGCATTTTATTGCATACTTTAAGCCTACTTTTATTTTTTAACAGATTCCCATTTTCTTTATATTGTTTAGTAGAATGGCAAAGGCTTATTTATATACAGTGTATATTTTATAATTCCCAAAAAAAAATAAGCTAAATGTCAAAGTAAACGGCGTAATTTAGATTTATTATAAATATCAGACCGAAGTTTGTTAATTATGTATATTGGAGGTTAACTGAAATAGAGTTTTGAAACTATTTTTCATAAGTGGGGCTATCTGAATGTAGAGAGAACTTATAGCATGATATCAAGGATATTAATGAGGCGGCTGCTATTCACGTAGCAAAGATGTAATGTCACATACATAAGTTTACCTGGTATTTTATCTTCAAAATCGATACATGAAGTGACAAGAACCAACTTAAGTGTGACATGAATGAATATGGTAATGGTCGCAATTTAGGCGAAACTTTGCAAAACTCTACCACCTAGTCAACTGGGTTACCAGTTGACTAGGTGGTTTTGTTATAAGCTTAAGTAGGGCATAAATAGCTGTAAGTGTAATAATATAATATAAAGATAGATAACGACGCCCCTCAGCTAATTTAAGCTTTTTATATCGGCGTCTCTGTTAATGATGTCAAATGTAACGTTTTTATCGTGCAGCTCGGTTATCGTACTTAATGTAAATTATTTAGAGTACCTAATTCTAACCATCCGACAACTGACTGGGTCGTAATCCACCATAATACCTATTACTGATGACGCACTGATGTCAACGTTACTTTTTTTAAATTATCCATTACAGGCACTTTTGACGTGTCAACATTTTTTAAGTTAGTACCGAATTGGATTCTCGTCAACACACCGAGTGCTTGTTCTTTTCATTCCTTATAAAAAATATAAAAGTTATATACATACTACATTTTGGAGATTCCTGTAGTTCTTTTTAATATTTAACTGCTGATACTTATTAAGGTAGCTTTGGAATAATATTACTTATTTTCTCTAAAAAACATCACACACACTACCTTGCGTTTGACACACACATACGTAAGGGGGCATGAATGAATTACGAGATGCGTTTGTTAATGGCTAGTCTATTTTCAAACTTTAAAGATTTTATTATTTTAGTCTATCGTCAAACTGAGTCACAGTTTGTTTATTCTATAATTTTTCTAATTGATATTTATGGTTTATAACCAGCATGTTTTCATGATGAGAGTTATAAATGTCTAGAAAGTAAGGCAAGTCTCTCTGGACCTTGACATATGGCACTCAATTCAAGTATAAATTTCGAGAAGAGGGCAATCTCAAATTTACACACACACACATATATATATATATATATATATATATATATATATATATATATATATATATATATATATATATATATATAAAGTAATTACAAGAAATAACAGTAATTTAATTTATGTTAAATATAAACTTATTAATGTATATTCTCGCATATGCAAAACATCAGTTCCATTTGAAAAATTCTTGTATGAATATTCTGAACATTTTCCTTAACGCTACTTCAATGGTTTACCATTGATAAATATAGGAAAACCGCATTAATGCAAAAATTACAATGTTAAAACACGTGTTGTGCCAACGTTAATTTTTAAGGACATTATTCGCAAGATTCCATTAACTTACAGCTTAGTAGTTAGTAGAGATGCGGCGAATATTTATTCTCTAACAACTAGGTACTTTGTTTACTACGATTAAATTATTATTTATTAGATCGAATATCGAGATATTAATTCAATGAGTGAATGCTCGGTCATAATTACAGACCACATGAATACTAATAGACACGGCATTGGGAAAGATACATGTCGCCGCGCAAATAAGCAAACGCTCCTATCACTGTCAAAAGTGTCATACATTTGTAGATATATTTATATTGTGAAAAATTAAAAATAAACCATGTTGTACTATTTTATTCTAACGAATGAAATAATAAGGTTTAAAAATATGACCCTGAAGTTAGCGGACAGCAGACAAAATAAAATTTCAGATAGGGATATCTACAAGCGAAATTAAGTTTTTCGAGTTTACCAAATTATAAATGGTTTGTCGTTGACTTACCTACAGATGATAATAAACAATATTTTTTTTTGCTAATAAAAAATTTTTTACATTAAAAATTAAATTTTGGGAAACTCTCACCGTGTTTCCTATCGTTTCATAAATATGAAATTTTCAAATTTAGTTTATTTTTAGAACCAAAAAAGATGATTTCAGTTAGTTTTTTAAATTTTGGCTTAGGTCATTCTGGGACGTATATCTGCGAGTAAAATGATTATTATTAAAAAAAAAAGTCACCTTTTCGTCTTTGAAAAATCTAAAGATGATATTTTTTTGATTTTAAATTTGTTAGTCGGATCGTTAGATATCCTTAATTTTTTATTTTTTTGAAAATTTTGGTGCCGGATATCAAAGTAAAAAATAATCAAAATCAAAATTAAAAAACTGTCATGTTTTCATTTTTCACGAATCTAAAGATGATTGATCTCGGATTTTTTATTTTCTTATTTATTTCTTGAATATTCTTATTTTTTGATTTTTTTTTAAATTTTGGTCCGGAATATTAAAATCAAAAATGATGAGAAACACAAAAAAAAAACTTGAACATAGTTACGTATTTACAACTAAAAAATATTTATGTTTTTTGATTCGTTGTTTAAATAATTCAAAAGAAAAAATAACGCCACCTGTCAGAAAGAAAATTTTTTGGCGCGACATTTAAACACGCCCCGTACTTACCTCAGTCAGCTAATTATTTTCAGTTGAATTGTCTTCGTCATATGTTTTTTAAATTAAAAAAAAAATTTTTTATTCATCCTTTACCTGATATTCTCCGTCAAAATAATTGTAAAAAATTGAAAAATATAATTATTTAATGAACAAATGAAAAAAAAAAGATCTGAAAAGAATCATCTTCAGATTTTTTAAAAATGAAAATGAAAAACTTTTTTTTGTGTTTCTCATCATTTTTGATTTTAATATTCCGGACCAAAATTAAAAAAAAAATCAAAAAATAAGAATATTCAAGAAATAAATAAGAAAATAAAAAATCCGAGATCAATCATCTTTAGATTCGTGAAAAATGAAAACATGACAGTTTTTTAATTTTGATTTTGATTATTTTTTACTTTGATATCAGGCACCAAAATTTTCAAAAAAATAAAAAATTAAGGATATCTAACGATCCGACTAACAAATTTAAAATCAAAAAAATATCATCTTTAGATTTTTCAAAGACGAAAAGGTGACTTTTTTTTTAATAATAATCATTTTACTCGCAGATATACGTCCCAGAATGACCTAAGCCAAAATTTAAAAAACTAACTGAAATCATCTTTTTTGGATCTAAAAATAAACTAAATTTGAAAATTTCATATTTATGAAACGATAGGAAACACGGTGAGAGTTTCCCAAAATTTAATTTTTAATGTAAAAAATTTTTTATTAGCAAAAAAAAAATGCTTATTATCATCTGTAGGTAAGTCAAAGACAAACCATTTATAATTTGGTAAACTCGAAAAACTTAATTTCGCTATCCCTATCTGAAATTTTATTTTGTCTGCTGTCCGCTAACTTCAGGGTCATTTAAAAATGACCCTTGGAGTTATTTTTAGACTTTTTCGTTCGGCAGAAATTTTTCACGTAACTTAAAAAAAAACGAAAAAAAAACGAACGGATTGTAATGTGAATGAAATGTGTAAAATTACATTAATAATGTAGTATGAACGGTTTTTATTTGTATATCATAGGACAGCAAGCAACCAGTTATGTATCCTGATGATGGACGGAAACTAACATCGCCTATAGACACCACAGTTTTAATGGTACGTTGCTACCCGTGTAACGGGTGGAAATGCTCCACGCATAAGTTTGCTTGGTAGGTACCTTACTCTCTAAACTCGACAGTAACTAACACTGAAGCTATTTTCAAACGACTTCCCAAAAGATGAAGGTAGTCGATTCAGCTCTATGTTATTTTTTTATAATTGCTATCTTAAAACTCGGTCATTCATGGACCGATTTTCCAAATTCTTTTTTTGCTTGAGAGGGTATACTTTCCGTGTAGCCTCATTTTAATTTGGTGAAGATCTGATGCAAGGTTGCAGAAAATGGGAAGTCGATTGCTGCAGTTTTATTGCGTTGAAAATATCATTTAAGTAGCTTTATTACCTATGCAGTTACCCTAGGAGTGCCTATTTGAGGTGATTATAAAAACTTTTCTCTTTCATAATATTTCTAACAATAAGTAATTAACAGTGTTTTACCAGTGTTCTAATAAGGCTCATTTTGTCAACAGGATACTATCAACCAGCGGGACCACTTATCAAAGAAAGCGGCGCAGAAGCTGAACGAGCGCTAGCAAGATATCATCCTACTCCACACTATCATACACCGCATCCACCTGTAAGTTACTAATTGACTATTATATTCACTGTTTGTCTAAGTGGTAAAGTTCTGCAACGCCTCTCTCAAATTTGGTAACACCGTCTTTTATTTTAGGATTTTAAGAGTAGGCTACCCAGTTTTTTTATATTATAAGATAGCAAACAAGCAGATGAGTCTCCTGATGGAAAGAGTCAACCATCGCCTATAGACACCAAAGATGTTAATGGTGCGTTGCTATCTTGTAGCGAGGTCTAATGCCACATGCAAAAGTTTACCGGCTACCAATACCCTCCAAGACGCTATTGCGGCAGGAATAGGTAAGGCGGTGGTACCGGACCCGGTCGAGCCAATGCAGAACTCTACGACCTAGTACGGTTGAACGTCAAATCCACCTTACAAATCAGTCGCTTTAATAAACTTTAACTTTTGCATTTTGTATTTCTCGTACATGCCTACAACATATAGTAAAACACTCTTGCGCACCAAAATTAACAAAAGAAGAATAACAGTATAACTTATTAATCAATCATAACTCTTTGTTGTATACCAAAAAGGTGACACACACAAAAGAGAATAAATAATATCAAATGTTATACAATTTGGCGGTCTTATCGCCTAAAGCGATGTCTACCAGACAACCGAAAAGGATTTCTTGCGAAAGAAGCAAAAACATGCAAGTTGATGCACAAACTACACGATACTATAAGTTATAGTAAATTAAATTACAGTTACTATAGATACATAATGATGTATATGTCGCAGTGAAATTGTCAATAGCCGTTAGATTATAATCTATCTAGGGATTTTATAACTTGGTTAGGTTAGGTTAGCAGTTAAATTATAATATCACTTAGGTAGATTATAATCTAACGGTATTGACAATTTCACTGCGACATATACATAAACAACACATAATATTCTTTTATTTTGTACGGCGGTAATTTTACAAAATAAGCCTGCAACAACCGATTTCCCATTTCCGGTATCTCTGGAACACTATATCAGACCTTCACCAAGTTTGAATAACACCAAACAGGAAGTATACCTTTTTAACCAAAAGAAGAATATTCAAAATTGTTTCATAAATGGTTATGTTCAATCATATTATCCACAAAAGAATTAGGCAGCACTTCACTCAAAAAAGGCAAGCAATGGTCATAACTTTATCAGTTTGTTTCTTGAATCATGAGTTACATTGCTTTTCTTCTTTCAACTTAAGACTAAATAAAATAAAGATGGAGCACTGTCATAAGACATATGTCTTAATAATGGACACTTAAATAATGGAGGTATGCAGAATAATGGAAAATATACAGCGAATAATGGTTAATCACAAATACACATGTCTGAGTTTACTGTATATAATGCCTGGATATGGGATCAGCTTGCTTTGGAGTTTAAGTGTGCGTGTGAGCGTTGTATTTATTTACATGGCTCTGCTTAGTTTTAAAACTTCAATAAAATTTCGATGCGCTCCGTCTTTATATTTTTGGTCTGAGTTTTTAAATGACAGTGCAGTAGTCACGCATTAAAAGCAGTGGAAAGTTGCAAATTAAATTAAACGTCAGCCACCTGTTACACTGAACTTGACAACGGCCAATCAACATTATCGTTTAGATGTTTCCCGTCACTTCGTTCACGTAACCAAAAATACTTCCTTTGGCTTAGTCGGGTAAAAAATAGCCTAAGATGGTCTAAAACCATCTTCGTATTTATTGCCTTTCAAGTATAACCGGTTGAGTTTGTTCCATCGGACCACATGTATGTATATGGCTGTGGTCCGATCCGGTAATAATAATAATAATGTTATAGTCATTTTAATATTATTATTAATATTATAGTAATAATAATCGCCTCTGTGGTCTAGTGGTCCAGCGTTGGCGTTGACCACATGAGGTCCCGGGTTCGATTCCCGGGTCGGGCACATAAAAAAGTGTTTTTTTTTTTTCAGTTTCCTGAGAAACACACAAAGTTGCCCGGGATTGGAAAGTGCCCGGTTGGCGATAGGCTTGCCACCTATCACATTTATGGGACCAAGTATCTTCGGCTAATCATGGGTGCACTTGTTGTACCTCTGCCTACCCCTTCGTAGTTATGGGCGTGAAGATACTATTAGTAACTAAAAATTAAACTAACTTCAAATATATGTCCACTCCCATACCTCAAAAACTACTAAACCGGCTTTGATAAAACTTGAATAGCTCTCTAAATTGGAATATACCCAAATTTAAATCAAAAAATGTGTAAGCGGTTGACCCTACAGGCCATCCCTTTAACTTCCCGCTAAATTGAGGTATTTTAAGCTCAAAAGATTAAAAACTATATATATATATATATATATATATATATATATATATATATATATATATATATATATATATATATATATATATATATATATATATATATATATATATATATATATATATATATATATATATATATATATATATGGATTTTTTCAGTTCAAACATCTATTTTGTTAAAATGGCAGTATATTGATTTTTGAAAAGTTGTATATTTAGGAAACGTTGATTGAATTTGATCTTTAGAATGACATTTAACACAATTTTTGAGATGTAAAATATTGCTTTAGCTAAATAATGGATAGGTTGAAAAATTTCGTGGCAATTTTTTTCAAATATTTTCATCATTAATAAATTCTAAACAAATTGACCGATTTTGATCCAATTTACGGTATTTGACGCAGACGCAAAGGCGAAAAGCTGATAAGATTTTTAAGTCCATCGGTTTATTAGCCTGGAAATTATTTTAAAAATGTAAAGTAAATTTGCAAAAAATGACGTAATTTTAATATTTGAAAAGCTGTATCTTTTGAAAATTTGATTTGATTTTGATTCTTGAAATGCCATCTGACGTAATTTTTTTAGTACTAAAATATCGTAAAATACGAAAAAATGATTGGTTGAAAAGTTCCGAAGTTATGTCGAAAAAACACTTTTTTATTTTTCGTCAACGATTTCTCCCAAACCGATTTTGATGCAATTAATGCATTAGATGTAGTTTTTTTAGGAATAGAGCTGATTAGTTTTTGTACTCAATCGGTACATTAATCTGGGAGTTATGTTAAAAAAATACTGTTTCGCCAAAAAAAATTTTTAAGTTTTTTTCAAAATTTCTCAAAATCTGCCGGACCGATTTGATTTAAATTTTTAGGAAGTCTAAGTTGAGCGGAATCCAATCGAATGCCATCAACCGCGTTTCGATAGGTCCAGCCGTTCAAAAGTTATGAGATGTTTACATACACACATACACACACACACATACACATACACACACACACACACATACATACATACAGACATACTGACGTCATCGCGAAAATAGTTGCAAAAGATTCCTAGGCCCTCAAAACGTGGAGATCGGTGAAAACTCGATTTTCGAATATCGGGGCAAATTCAGTAACTTTATATCTACGTACACTACGTACTACGTAGCGGGAAGTTAAAAAGTATCTAGATATGACTATTCGTAACACAGAAATTCGTATTTAACTTACAAACAGCTGGGACGCCTAAATAAATCAACATACTCAAATATTATCCAATTCCAACAATATTACATACATACAGGTCAAACTGATAACCTCCGTTTTTTCGCCAGTTGGAAAACAATGAATCGTTATAGTTGTCTGTAAAAGTTGATTAGAATAAGACATTTTGTGATTTTTACCCGACGGAGCTAGAACGATAGTTATGTTATTCAAATGTATGTAGGTGTCTTTGAATAGTCGCAATTTTCACATAAATCCTAGTAATGCTCAGACGCCCAGGTACTTACAATAATGTATGTATTTTTTTGGTTTCAGGTTTTACAGCAGTATGGTCCACCTTACTACTCAACAGAGCTATGTTACGGGCGGTATTACCACGGACCGCCACGACCATACCACATGCCATCGCCTCAGCCAGATGCGCCGGTAAACAAATCATATTTAACTAAACTACTGTACTAATTTTTATCCTGTTTTGGTCTAGACCCCTTTTGAAGAATAGGCCATCTGACATTCTGTTCGTAAAACGATTGCCTATACGTGTCACTACCACCGTGATTCCTCGGTTGAAAAATTCCGCAGCGTCTCTC
Source organism: Apodemia mormo (assembly GCA_036924255.1). Classification (NCBI taxonomy): domain Eukaryota; kingdom Metazoa; phylum Arthropoda; class Insecta; order Lepidoptera; family Riodinidae; genus Apodemia; species Apodemia mormo. The sequence goes on from JAUPFN010000016.1 coordinate 20,280,570, forward strand.
CCGACTATTTGGTACCACCGTCTTACCTTTTCAGGCCACAATAACAGGTCTGTAAAGTTGGCAAACCCAAGTTAAAAAAATTGGTCGAAATTTAGGCCAAAATTAGGGGCTTGTTAGGTGCTATTTAGGTGCGCAAATAAAAAAATTAGATGCGCTAACCGTTTTGGGAATATTGAAAAAAAACCTAAGCCCGCCATATTTTAAATATCTAGCAAAGCTTTAATAAAAAATAATAAAAAATAAAAAAACAAAAGATTTTATTGTCATCAAATTAGGCGCTTATTGAGTGCTTTCAAAACCGAAAAGATTGGATTAAAAAAATAATTGAATATAGAAATCGAAAACTTTCAAAAGTCACAGTCCGTTTTGTTAGTTACGGTTAGCGCACCTAATTTTTTATTTACGCATCTAAAAGGCCCCAAATTTTGACCTAAATTTCAACTATTTTTTTAACATAGGTTTGCCAACTTTGCCGACCTCACAATAACTTCAGTGCTTATTGTAGTGTTTCGTTTTGTAGGACAAGGTAGCCGGTAGACTTGAGCATGTGGTATTGCCATCTCGCCACTCGGATAGCAACGTGCCAATAACAATTTTAGTGTTTTTAGGCGACGTTTTCTCTTTCCATCAGAAAAGCCATCTGCTTGTTAATTAAATAATAAGCAAAAGACCAATTTGACTACTTTGTTGTGATTAACTTAATTAGCTCTATTGGAGTTGGATTCATGGGACGGGTAAACTCGATATCGGTTGAAGTAGATGGATATCCTCATCGCTACATTTTACCGAACTTATACAAACAGGTGTCTGTGCTCATACGAGACAAGGGGTCAGACACACCATCGCAGGACCCCACGTTGCTATTGTTATTTAGATTTTCGAGGTTAACCTTAAAAAAATCATAACAGTTACCCGAATGCCCCAGATTTGATTCTCGTGATCTTTGCCGTATAAACTAAACGCTAGACCACGGGAAACGTTAGATCTTTGAGAATTGAAATATCATAAGCAGCTCGGAATCGGTGGTGACGGATCGGATAAACGTAAAGTTGAGATTACCAACAGATTATAATCTTGCATACCGTAAAACATTTATAATACTCTGTCAAGAAAGTACCGGAAAACGATCAATAATACACAAAATGTTAATTATTTATACAAATTTATTTTATCACCTTCAAATTATGCTCCTTCAGCAACGATACACTTCAGCCAACGAATAGTCCAATCATCAAAACATTTTTTAAACTGTCTTTTCCGGAACTGAGTTCAGTTCTCACTGTGAATTCTTCTTTATAACTTCTAAGGAAAATGGGTACTACAAAGTAGTAATTTGAGTTTAGGAAAAGAAAGAAGTCGACTGGAGCCATATCTGAAGAATAAAGTGGTTGCTCGATGATATTTGTTGAGTTTTTGGTCAATATTTCGTTCACAATTGATTCGCCTTAAGCGAAAGCGCATTATTATGATGCAATATCTAAAAATTTTATCTTCACAAATCTGGCTTTCTTCGTCAAATTTGCCCTCTTAAACGCCACATAACGCTTAAATAATATTCTTTATTTACCGTTTGACTTTCCGGCAAGAATCCCGAGTGTAGTGTAATGTAATTCACGATAGTTTATGTCTTGAACTTTGATCTTTGACATGGTTTTTACGGATTCCTATCGGTTGGAAGGCGCCATTCTGAAGCTTGTTAATTTTCAAGTCCCGTCACCAGAAACGATGCAGTTCATGAATGTTGGGTTGAAATTGACTCGTTTAGCATGCCCTCAGTGTGTCTTATGCGATTGAGTTTTTGACAAAAATTCATTTTTTTCTATACTAACCGATTTGCAACGTGTTGCGTACCAAAGTGATTATTTAAAATGGTACGGATCGAATCGTGAGACAAGAAAGTTCAGCCGCTATCTCTCTTAAACTTAAATGAGGATTTTCAGCAACTATTTCCTTCCCTTTTGTGATGTTAACTTCAGATGAAGACGTTGATGGCCTAACAGAGAGAGACAAATCTCCCACCACATCTCGACCGCTTTTGAACTCTTTGTACTACTCATAATCACGTGTTTTAAATAGGTCGATTCACCGTAAGCCTTCTGTAAAATTTTCAAGAAAAGGAACAAAATTTAAGACAAACTATTTTGAAATCTTTGTCCATTTTGAAATTTTTATTTTTTATTTATTTTACTTTTTATCTTACATTACAATGGGTTTTAAAAGATCCTGTAATACTGGTCGTCAGATTTGCACTTCGCGGTTTGTATTGACGTGAGGTATAACTACTAATAATAACAATAAAAACAGACTTTCAATGATTGTAACATTCAAATAATTTAAAATTTGTTTTATCTATACATATAATAAAAATGTAAGAGGTCAAATTCTGTACATTGAAGATATTTTAAAAATTTTTTTTGGAAGATACTCTTTAATCGACACTGAAGCGAAAAATGTAATTTTTTTAATTTTTGTCTGTCTGTCTGTCTGTCTGTCTGTCTGTCTGTATCAAGGCCGCGCATCACGCCGAATCTACTGAACGGATTCAAATGAAATTTAGCATGGTTAAAATTCATACTCCGAAGAAGGTTATAGGATACTTTTTATCCCAAAATTCAATACGGTTCCCGTGGAATAAGGGATGAAAATAAAAACGTATATTTAGCGTTAACTCATTAACCTGCAGTCCGAAATCCTTTATTATTTTTTTGTTCAAAAGTAAGTACTATAAAGATTATCCCCTAAAAATTTCAAAGTCATCAGTTTTATAATTTAGAAGTTACAGACATCACAAGTTTCAACGGTTTCCGGGTGGAGAGTCCAGTTGAACGTGACACCCGCATTGTATACAAAACCTTTGAACGCACGGCTCATTATAAGTTAGCGTAATCATTTCATAGTGTTTGTATAATGGATACAACCCGAGAGATCAGTTTAGAATATATACTGTTTTATTAAAATGTTATAAATGCAATTTTACTAGCCTAAAAATGAGTAAAATATGTTTAAAATGTAAACCTAAACATTTTATTTATTTATATAAGAATTATAATATATTTGAAAATAAAACAGGCCATTTTTCAGTTTTTTGCCAATATCTCAAAAAATATGCATCTAATCGACATTAAGTATACTAATAAAATTTGTTATTTATAAAATTTTACGTAAGAATAGGCTATTGGAAAAATTCATTATTTAGTTTTTACATTGCATAACGTAAAAAAGGGTAAAAATGTATCAAACCGCCCATATCCGAAATACGTAGGCAGAGGTACAAGAAGTGTACCCACGATTAGCCGTATATACCATCACACACAATGTGATAGGTGGCAAGCCTATTGCCAACCGGGCCCTTTCCAATCCCGGGCAACGTTGTTTATCAGAAAAGTTAAAAACACGTTTTGTTCTGCCCGACCCGGGAATCGAACCCGGAACCTCATATGGTCAACGATGACACCGGGCCACTAAACAACACGGTGAATATTTCAAAGTTCTTTGAAATGAATGAAACTTCTGCGAAGTGTAGATGTTGGAGAGCCTAAACTACTTAGTGTACTCTACTTTTTAAAAAATTGTTAAGTAGAATATACGAACATGTACTTATAACTTCAGTCCTGGATAAGATCAACATCTTACAGAAAAAACTTTAGACAAAGATAACTTCATCAAAACAAATTCAATAAAAAGTTACTTAACTTTTCTTTATTTGTGAGAATCGAAAATCAAAAATGTGAGAAAAAAATACGTGGCTTTGTTGTTTTTTACTGAAGTATCATCACTCCCGGTTCCCTTGCGGGGTAGGCAGAGTAAACCGAACGTCTATAGACTTTCCGTTTCACCGCGATTCACCGGTTTGTCGGTTGGTGATATAAATGTTAATCCCCATCGCCGCATATACCGACACGTTAACGATTATCGACTATTTTTAGCGATAACTGGGACCGAAAGTTTTACGTGCTCATCCGAGGCACGGGAGTGGTAATATACCACTCCGCCAGTCTCCGAATTGCTACTGAGATTTTAGATTTTCTAGAAAATCCTCGAAACTATCTCAGTAACACGTTTGCCCGATCCGGGGATCGAACCCGATGTAATGATCTGAGCCGAATAGGCTATCTCAAGACCACGAGGTAGAGTAGTTTGTTATTAATAAAAAAAACCCGTGACTGCTTATCTTGCTTATTGAAAATGATACAAATTTACATTTAAATCTTTTAGAGATTTAAAAATAATAATAAATTTAAGAAAAGTGCAACAAGATTTTTTTACTGCAAATCGTTTTCAATGAACAAAGGTAAGCTTCTTAGTCAAAAGCTATTTTGTTTTTTATCAATAACAAACCACAAAGCCATGTGTTAATTAATTTATTTTTATACTTCCCGCTACAAAAAGCGCTTAAATAAAAATGATTCAAAAAATAAAACTGAATAAACAACTTTTCATTTTTCTAACTAGGTATATATTTTTAACTTCCCGCTACGTGTCTAGATAAGGAAGTTATTGATTTTACCCCGATTTACGAAAATCCAGTGTTCACCAGATCTCCACGTTTTGAGGTCCTACGAATCTTTTTCGACTACTTTCATGATGACGTGTGTGTGTGTGTGTGTGTGTGTGTGTGTGCGTATGCATGTGTGTGTGTGTGTGTGTGTGTGTGTGTGTATGTGTATGTGTATGCGCATGCGTATGCGTATGCGTATGCGTATGCGTATGCGTATGCGTATGCGTATGCGTAGGCGTATGCGTATTCGTATGCGTATGCGTATGCGTATGCGTATGGGTATGTGTATGTGTATGTGTGTATAACATCTCATAACTTTGAACGGCTTGACCAATCGAAACACGGTTAATAGGATTCGATTGGATTCCATTCAACTTAGACTTCATAAAAATTTTAACCAATTCAGTCAAGGAGATTTTAAGAAATTTTGAACAAACCTCACATAAGTTTTTGGCGAAACAATTTCCAGATTAATGTACCGATAGAGTACAAAATTTAATCAGCTTTACATCTTAAAAAACTGCGACCAATACATAAATTGCATCAAAATTTATTTATCCGTTCGGGAGTTTATAGTTGACGAAAAATTTTGCAAAAGTATTTTTTCGGCATAATTTCGAAATTTTTTAACTAATCATTTTTAATCGTACTTACTAAAAAACTTACTAAAATATTTTAGTACTTACTAAAAAACTATATTGAATCCCTTCTCTTCTGCCATATTTTAGTACTTACTAAAAACTACATTAAAACTTATTACATATTGTTTAAATAACTTTCAGGTTTATATACCGATTGATATAAAAATCGAACTGCGTCAAATACTGGAAATTGGATCAAAATCGTTTGATTTAATTGGGATTTGTCAATGACGAAAATTTAAAAAAAAAGTTTTTTTTTACAATCTTTGAAATTTTTTAACCTATCGATTTTTTAGCTATTATTTTACTAAAATTGCGTTGAATGCCATTCAAAAGATCACAATTGATCATCAATTTAAAAAAAATATGATGTATATTTTTTAACCATTAATTTCCTAAATATTATTTTTACAAACTAGATTTTTTGAACTCTTCGAACTCAACATAAAATTATTATAAATACCTTTTGATTCATTTTTCTCTCATGTCGATATTTTATTAGAATATTTGATAATTTTAGTATTTATATAATTTTGAAAAGTTTACCTTTTTACGTTGAATGCTAATTTTGCGCACAGATTCTAGGCATCGCCATAATATGGTGGACATTCCACATGCCCGGATAAAGCGGTTAGACTTAAGATTCTTCATTCGAACCGCAAAGGACTGAAACATGCTTCCTAAATCTGTGCTCCCCGTCGAGTACAATCTGGGGATCTTCAAGAGAAGAGTGAACAGATACCTTCTAGGGAAGCACGTTCCATCTTAGACCGCATCTTAGCTTACCATCAGGCGAGATCGTGGTCAAGCGCTTCCCTATCGATAATAAAAAAAACATGTCGAAAACATGCATATTTTACGAAATATTGGCAAAAAATTGCAAAAAGCCGTTTTTTAATTGTTTTAAACAAAATGTTCCTAACCTCCTACACGGTCAATATATTATGCTTAATAATAAAAATAATATTGCAATTATAACCTTTACTGATAGCAAATACTATTTATTTCTCCCTGACTAATGGGTCTGTTGTCAAATTTAGCCAGGCAAACTGCAAAGGAGTCAGATATTGTTATTTATCAGACATACACCACAGATTTCAAACTAGCTTGAATAATCATCGTTGCCCATTAAGAACCTAGGTAGAAGCCGATAATTTCACCTTCAATCTTTTTTATCCGGTGGAAGGATAGCCCCAGCCATGCTTAAAAATGACAATACAGTTAAAGACTTTTGCTTCACGGTGTGTGATCTTTCTCCCAATAAAAAATAGGTTCTGCAAAAATGATCTTTAGTTAAATATAGTCATATGGAATGAGTATATAATGTCAGGCAAATAAAACTGCAAGCATGACTGTAGAAAAAAAAGGCGAGGTGACTTCAGTTAAACACTGCTTAAAGCCCTATAATGTACAAGGGTCGTTATCAAAGTGAACGTGTTTTGAAATCCATAATAAAAGAATCCTTTCTTAATATTTCTCTTTTGATAAAAGTGCTTCGCCGTCCAAAGTATTGCTGAAAACGAGAAATACTGTGGTCAATTACTAATTTTACTCTGCAATGGCCAAACGCGGACGAAGTCGCGGGCACAGCTAGTTATTAATAAAAATAGCTAATACGTATATATAGCTAATTCGCAATACACACTAGATATGATCTAACTAAAAACTGCACTGTACGCAACTCAAACTCAAACAAATGGACCACAGTTGTGCCAATCTAACAACAAAAAATAAAAAATTGAATTTGGGCCCATTAACAATTCATCCATTTTCGATCCTTTTTTGTCTGTATGTATGTATACAGCAGAACCACATAGCGACAGTGTATAATTTAAGCAAAATATCAGAATATCAACTAGAACACGTGTATGTTACGTAGGTAGGTATCACAAGGACAGTGTAACGGAAAATCGAGCGTTTTAAAGATTCAAAATGCTTAAATAAAGATATGAAATCTTTATTGCTTAAATAAAGATATGAAATCTTTATTTAAGCATTTAACCTAAGATTTCCGTTTGCATAAGACGTTGTAGTTTTATAAACAAAATTTCAGAATTTGTGATGTGTAAATATCTTAAAAATAACGTAGGAAATATTATAATAGCAATCTACATTCAAATGAATTTACATAGAAAACATCACATACCTACATAGAGACTTGAGATAAAGCAATTATTGTATACTGCCAGCGACTTCGTCCGCGCAGACTTAGTTTACTCCGCACAGCTCCTGCTCCGTAGGTGATAGCGTGATAATATGTAGCCTATATGTTGACCCGACCTGTTAGCAATATTCATGCAAAATTTGAAGTACTTTTTGAGTTTACCCCGGACATACATACAGACAAACAGATAAACAGACAAAGAGACAAAAATTCTAAAAACTATATTTTTGGCTTCGATATCGATTGTAGATCTCGCCCCAAGTATCCTTTTAAAAAAATATTCAATGTACAGTTTTGACTTTCCTACGATTTTATTATATGTATAGATGTGTGTAATATGTGTATAATGTCGCCTCTGTGGTCTAGTGGTCCAGCGTTGGCGTTGACCACATGAGATCCCGGGTTTAATTCCCGGGTCGGACAATTAATAAAAACGAGTTTTTCAGTTTTCTGATAAAAAACGATGTTGCCCGGTATTGGAAAGTGCCCGATTGGCAATAGGTTTGCCACCTATTACATTTGTGGGACCAAATATCTTCGGCTAATCGTGGGTGCACTTGTTGTACCTCTGCCGACCCCTTCGGGGTAACGGGCGTAAAGACACTTTTTTATGTGTATAATATTATTTCGTTCATCTTGGAAACGGGCATATCAGTTTTTATTCTAAAATTTTTTGTAAAGTAAAATTTTTGCTATTTAGAGTTTTCTTGTGAACTTGCGTTTTTACACCACAAAAGAAATAATACCTATATAACTATGTGCTTTACAAAGTCAAATAATTTAAACGAAATAAAACTGAAACAAACTTCTTCTGATCTTCCGTATTTCAGGAACTCTGAATCACATCTTTACCAATTGTAACAAATGGGAAATATAGTCCTTCCAAACAAAAAACCAAAATCGGTTAATTTATTAATTAATGACGATGTTCTGAGGCAACAAACATTAAAAAAACACCCAAATTGAGAACCTCTTCCTTTTTAGAAGTCAGTTGAAAAGCAATGTTTTAAAATTTGAAATAAACAAAACAAAATCAGCAAATTGATGCTTTATTAATCATTTTCATGTTCCATCCATGTTCACACTCTTTGGGTTTATTATAGTAATAAAATTTAAAATACTTCGACTGGTTATTTAGCGAGCTGTAAGAAGATATTGCCTCTACAAGTTCAACAAAATATCGAGCTATAAACTAAGACACGTGTATATGACGTTAAACTGTTACAATATTATGTATTATTTCACTGTTTATTTGATAATTTATTCAAACAAACCAGTTCCTCACCACAGTGCGTCATTTGGCTTAGGTACAATGAACGCTTTACCTATTATGTATATGGTTTCCCGCCAAATGACATTGCTATTTACATGAGTCTATGTATTTAATTTGAACTATAGAAATCTATTTTACACTACACGAATTGAGCTAAACCAAAATTAGTCTATTTTTTCTATTATGCGTGTATAGAGTCAACGTGAGTAATATACGGCCTGTTAGGTAAGTCGACCTAAACCTTGAAAGAAGTAATCTGATTCTCATTCCAAATAAATAAAAAAACATACCCCTAATTTTTAACCTAATTATCCAATTAATTCATAATTCATGCGCACCAATACGTTCGCGCAAGTTACGCGCATAGGTAGTTACGTAAATACTGCCTGTTTTTTTTAAATTTATTATACCTAAAGCAGTCACAAGCATTGACGTTATTACGAGAGGAATATATAAGGCGGTGATGCTAGACACTACTTATTTTTAATTTACAATGAGAATCAGATACCTTATTATCCCCTTCAAGAGTCGACTTACCTAATAGGCTGTATATCTTCATTGACTAATACAATTTCCTCACGTTGGTCTGGACGCCCTTTGGAGAATAGACTATCTACCATTCCGCCAGGCTGTTCAAGAAAGGCGGACATTTGGATTTAAGAGTAACTATCATAGTACTAAATGGTAGAGTCTAGTACCACCGCCTTACATATTCCTGTCGCAATAACGTCAATGCTTGTGACTGTTTTAGGTATAATAAATGATATGGCACTAAGATATCTACAGGCGAATATCAATCACTGTGCCGCGGCCCAAGATCTGTTGGTACAAAGCATGACACAGTGGATGATAGATATCACAATGATGACAGAACCATATTTCGTTATAATTGGGTAGCAGACAATAATGGCCTTGTGGCCATGGTTATAAACATGACTGACAACACCCCACCTATTGAAAGAGTGGAAAAGGGTCGAGGTTGGGTTGCGGTTCTACTAGGTAATACACTGACTATCGGCGTTTACTTCTCTCCCAACAGACCGCTAGCTGAGTTTGAAGAACTCCTCTCGGCCATAGAATACGTCATAAGAAACGAATGTACTTGCTCCGTACTTATCGCTGGGGATCTAAACGCCAAATCTCAGGCCTGGGGATCTCCAGTCAGAAATGCACGTGGAGCGATGCTTGAGGACTGGATAGTAACATCCGGTTTGGTTGTTCTGAATCAGGGTTCTGTAAACACGTGCGTGCGGCAACAGGGAGGGTCCATTGTAGATATTACGATTGCGTCCCCCCCCTCTGGCATGCCGTGTTCAGGGCTGGAAGGTGCTGGAGGATGTTGAAACGTTCTCGGATCACCGATATATCCGATTCAGTGTTTCCATTCTCCCGGCACTCCAAACCATTCCTGATCAGGGCTCCTGGTATAAGGACAAACCAAGGTGGGCAGTCAAAAAACTTGACCGCGAAGCGCTAGAGCTAGCGCTGATAGTTCAGGCTTGGGCGCCAACATCATCTGAGCGGACGAACATTGAGCACGAGGCTGACTGGTTCCGAAAGGCCCTGTCACAAGTCTGTGACGCAGCAATGCCGAAAGTGAAATCTCTGCCTCCAAAACGGCAGGTGTATTGGTGGTCAGCAGAGCTCGCAGTATTGCGTAATACGTGTGTCGAGACCAGACGCCGATACACCCGATTTCGCCGACGGCGACGCCGAGACGAAGAAGAGAAGATTCGCCTCTATGCCGCCTACAAGGAATCCAAAAAATCCCTGAAAATTGCGATAAGCAAGGCTAAGATTAAGGCTCGTGAAGAGTTTCTGGAGACTCTCAACCGCGATCCTTGGGGAAGGCCGTATAGAATGGCAATGTGCAAACTGCGTCCCTGGGCACCCCCACTTACGCAAAGTCTCCAGACTCAGTTCGTTAAGAGGGTAGTCGAAGCATTATTTCCAGAACATCACGTCTCTGCGCAACCAATGAGTGTAACTTCTTTTGAGGAACAATCAGCCGAGGTGTCCTCTATCACGGATGCTGAATTCAAGGCGGCACTGTCGCGGGTGTGTGCGAAAAATACGGCCCCCGGACTCGACGGAGTACCTGGGAAGATTCTATGTCTGGCGACCAAATGGTTAGGGACGAGGCTTCAAAACCTTTTTGCTACGTGCCTACAAAGAGGCAGTTTTCCGCGTCACACAGTATTTCGCCTAGAACATGCTAGGTGGACAAAATTCATGTTATCATTTCCAGGAAATCTTAATTGCAAAACGTAAACAACACCCCTAATCTCCAGATTCCAAGAATCGGTTGTTTGTCAAATGCTTAACTGATAAGGAATAGTGGTTAGAAGTCAGGTATTGAGTTTAATGAAATCGTTACAGTCAATCAGTTGCAGTTTAGTGACACTTTCGTACACATCCATAGTGGCTTATAGTTAATATTTTGAGTGTTTGTGATGGATATCAACACGGAGGGTAAGTCCTATTATTTAAAAAACCTTTTTTAAAATCTGAATCTGTTCAAATGAATTTTAGGTATAATTTTAACATAGCTTATATATTTTAACGTATTTTTTTTATGAAAGAATAGTTTTAAAGAGTTAATTTTGCAGACATTCACCTTTATCCGGGCTAGTTCTTTGATATATCATAGGAAATACTTTATTCTTCATAAAAATACACAAATTGTTTAGCACACTTCAGTACAACATATTCTTTTCTTTTTTTTTTCAGAACGCTTATACTCTATTTCTAGGGTAGAATTTTTTGAAGAGTGGTTGAAACCCACAAAAAATGAAAAGAACTCGGGTATATATGAGTACCTTTCTTCAAAATTTCACTTTGGTAACATTACTGAATGTAGCCAAAAAGAAATAAAGTTGAAGATATCCAACTTTTCCAATAAAATTGGTGTCAAATGGTTGGCTTCAGGAAAATCGAAGGAGCGTTTTTTAATTAAAAATAAGACCTGGCTGGATGAAGAAGATATACAGTTTACTGTGAGTTCTTTTGAGCCACAACCATCAACTTCGAGTGAGGCTGTGATTTCAGCAGGAAGGCCTCGCAAAGAATTCGAAGAATCGTCGTTTAAAACCAAAAAACGTCGAGTCGTGGATCTCGTAGAATCGCGAAGTGTCAGTGAATTGGTGACAGCTGCCGAAATTGCTGCGCGTTCAGCAGGACAACGGAAAATTGCCAGCGTAATTAGAGACATTAGTGAAAGCTCAGTTATTAATGTTAAGTCTAAGGATACCAGTAATGTTAATCCTAGGCAGTTAAGTAGTGACGAAGCGTTAGCTTACTATATAGATTCTAAGTCAACAACACATGCGTACAAACAAACAAGAAAGTGGTCTATGAAGGCAGGACATAATGTGTTTCCATCATATTATAGTTTGACAAAATCTAAACAGGCCTGTTATCCTGCACAGGAGCACATTGCTGTAACAGAAACACGTGCTGAAATAAATTTGCAAGCATTATTAAACAAAACAGTGGAACGTTTAGTATTAGCACAGCATGAAGTTATCAGCAGTGTCCTCGCAACAAGTTCGTCTTTTACACTTGTAAGTAAATGGGGATGTGATGGAAGTTCTGGGCACAGCACATACAAACAGAGATTTGAGAACACTGAAGATACGGACGAATTTCTTTTCGTATTTTCTTTAGTTCCCCTTAGATTATATGATGGGGCCAAAATTGTTTGGCAAAATCCTCGGTCTTCATCAACATTGTATTGTCGCCCAATCAAATTAATATTTGCTAAAGAAACGAATGACTTCACGTTAACGGAGACAAATAGATTGTTGGAAGAAGTTAACGCTCTTCTTCCAACACGTATCGACTTTGGTGATTCTCAAATCTCTGTGAAACACGAACTTTTGCTGACAATGACAGACGGAAAGGTATGCAACGCTTTAACGGAAACTCGTTCAACTCAAAAGTGTTTCATCTGTGGCGCCACCCCCAAGACGATGAACGATGAACCCGCGAACTTCAACAGCAACCAAGATCATTTTGGCTTTGGTTTATCTACACTTCATGCTTGGATTCGTTGCTTCGAATGCCTTTTACATATCAGCTACAAGTTGAATATTAAGAAATGGCAGGCTAGAAGCAACGAAGACAAAGCAGATATCAAGGTTCGTTCCGACGAAATTAAGTTAAAATTTAAGAACGAGATGGGACTTATTGTAGATAAACCAAAGCCAGGATTTGGTTCTTCAAACGATGGAAACACGGCTCGTCGGTTTTTTAAGAATGCTGAGATGAGTGCTCAGATCACGGGATTGGATGTTGAAATCATCAAACAGTTCGATGTAATATTGAGGACTTTGTCTTCTGGATTCGAGATAAACTTAGTTGAATTTAATAAATTTTGTCTTGAAACCAGAAGACATTATCTAAGTCTCTATTCGTGGTACTGTATGCCTGCTACTGTACATAAAATATTAATTCATAGTACAGAGGTCATCAAAGCTGCATTGCTTCCAATTGGGCAGCTTTCCGAAGAGGCTCAGGAAGCACGTAATAAAGATTGCCGCAGATTTAGGGAGTACAACACCCGCAAGTGCTCGCGTGTTGCCACGAACAGAGACTTGCTGTCAATGTTGGTTATAACATCTGATCCCTTGATCAATAGCCTTCGAGAGATTCCCCAAAAAAAGCCGGAAAAAATATGTTCAGAGGTTTTAAAGTTAATTTTAAGCCCTAGTATAGTAGAATCAAGACTGGAAACGTCATCATATTATCGCACAGTTCCACAAAATGATGACGATTACACAGTAAACGATTCATCAGAAGACTCTGATGATGATTATTAGGTTACGTTATGAAATATTATCTTTGCTGCTTAGTTTTAGTTTTCATGCATATATTTTCTTTTATTGTAAATAAACCTATGATTGTTTTGTTACTATTTGTAATTTTATGTATTTAGATTTATATTGTACATACCTCTTGATACTTATTCGATCTGAACTGCATGCAATTTACAGCATTCATAGTACTCGCTAAGTTAATTGTTGCTCATATATTATTTTTGAAAATATTTTTTTGCTATCATAATTTTTTTCGTTTTTTATTACAAAAACATGACTACCCATATTTGAAATAAGTAAGAGCATCGTTATATAACATAAAATAATATTGTCCACCTAGCATGTTCCACGCGATACACTGTGCGTCAGTGGAAAACTGGGAAACTCGTCCTTTTACGAAAGAAGGGTCGTCCGGTTGACTCGCCGTCTGGTTACCGACCAATAATACTTTTTGATGATATCTGTAAGGTATTTGAACGGATTATTGCTGGTCGTCTAATGAAACATCTAGAAAGCGAGGGACCTGACTTGGCTGATTGCCAGTTTGGCTTTAGGAGACAAAGATCAACCCTACATGCAGCATTAAGAGTCAAGAAAATCGCAATGGAGGCTGTAGCACAAGGAGAGGTCGTCTTGGCTGTATCACTCGATATAGCCAATGCCTTCAACTCACTGCCTTGGACGACAATCAAAGAAGGCTTACGATACCACCAGGTACCACAGTACTTACGCCGAATTATTGAATCATACCTCTCTAACAGATCGGTCGAATACCCAAGCAGGTCGGGCTGGCAGCGACATACTATGTCGTGCGGTGTCCCACAGGGCTCTGTCCTTGGCCCACTTCTGTGGAACATAGGGTATGACATGGTGTTACGTGGCGCCAATCCCGAGGGTGTCGAACTGACATGCTATGCTGACGACACCCTTGTTACCGCAAAAGGGAAAAACTATCACGAGGCGGCAACCATCGCAACCATGGGTGTGGCATAAATTGTAAGCCGAATACGACGACTTGGACTGGTAGTTGCACTTAACAAATCTGAGGCAATGTGCTTTCACGGGCCTCGAAAAGCACCTCCGGTTGGATCCAGGCTTGTTGTTGGAGGAGTCACTATTGCCGTTCAGCCGACAATGAGGTACCTCGGTCTCTTGTTAGACAGCAAGTGGAATTTCTACGCCCACTTCGAGCAATTGTCGCCGAAGCTACTCCGCGTCGCAGGGGCACTCAGCAGGATGTTGCCAAATATAAAAGGACCGAGCACCTCGTGCCGGCAGCTTTACGTGGGTATTGTGCGGTCGATAGCCCTCTACGGGGCTCCAGTCTGGGGTGACTCTTTGAGAAGCCGAAATATCACCCTATTACGAAGGCCACAGAGGATGATGGCAATCAGAGTTGCCCGGGCTTACCGTACTGTCTCGTACGATGCAGCGTGTGTGCTGGCCAGGACCACTCCCTGGGACCTTGACGCCGGAGCCCTCTCGTCACTCTTTCATTGGCGGGAGGAGGTACAACGGAACCGGGGCTTCCGGCTGGCTTCCATTGAGTTAAATAGGCGCAAAGAACAACTCCGTAACGAAGTTGTTGAAGCATGGGCCAGAAGACTGGCAAACGCCGAATCGGGCTTGAGAACCATTCGTGCTATACTGCCAATACTTAAGGAATGGCTAGGAAGGAGCCATGGCTCTCTATCCTTCCGACTGACGCAGATACTGACGGGGCATGGCTGCTTTGGACGGTATCTATGCCGAATCGGAAAAGAGCCAAACGCTGCCTGCCACAATTGTAGCAGCCCTGAGGACTCCGCCGAACATACTTTAGAGGTATGTCCAGCCTGGACTGAAGAACGTAGCGCACTATGTGCTGTAGCTGGACTTGACCTATCCTTGCCAAGTTTGCTAAGAGGTATGGTGACAAATGAAAACATTTGGAGAGCGGCCCTTTCTTTCTGTGAAACAATAATGTCACAGAAAGAAAGTGCCGAACGCGATCGGGAACGGGAGCATTCTGCCCGTCACGGGACGCATCACAGGGGTGCCCAGGCCCGGCTACAGGCACCTCTGCACCATGGTAATGCTTAGTGCGTGTGGCGGGGGCTAGACGTAGTTGTCAAGCAGCCAGAGAATAATGGAAGAATATAGGTTGCCAATATTCTCCCACACAAAATCTTACTATGAAAAAAAGGAAACCACACCATACTCCTTCGAGAAGGGTTGCGCACCGCAGCTGAGAGCGTGAGGTGGCACCGTGTGCGTTCCTCAAGGAGATCCCGGGGCCCACTCATACGCGCTAGAGATGGCAACCGTGGGGTTTTAGTCGGTAAGAGTCCGGCATAACTACTCACCCCCGTGTTCAGACTGGTATCCATGACGGATTTCCCCACGTTAAAAAAAAAAAAAAAAAAAAGGTATAATAAATGATCGTTGGCGCTTTCTATCAGAAGATCCATCTTCTTGTTTGCTATCCTACAAAATAAAAAAAACTTATCCTTTAATAATTAAAGAGCATTAAATTGAAATAAAAGATTTGGCTAAAAAACATGTTTTTAAAGAAAGCATGTATATTAATTAATACTTGAACAGTAAACTTAGGGGCCATTTTTATGAATAAATATGCGTACATTTGTGCGATTTCGCATATTTAGTTTATATCGATACAAGCCTCAATAGCCTAAACGTAACCTCTTTGAGTTAGACGCACCTGTGCCCAGTTCGTATCCCCAGCTTGGCAATTCGTTCTAAAAAAATTTTTAGTGGGTGTACAACTTTCACATCTGCCTACCTTCACGGAGGTGTGCTTGATTTTTATACGGAGACGTGAAAAAGCTAAAATTTATGTTCTATATATTTATGTGTGGTTCCGTTCCGATCTTGTAGTAATTAAAAAAAAATGTTGACAATTAATAAAAAAAATATAAAATATTTGATTTAATTTGATATGCGAAAAATATTAATATAAGTGATATTCCGACCACTAATAATCAGATAAAATAGCCCTAACTTCACAAATTCTACAACTTAGTCAAAACATCTGGCTCGGCCGTTTTGCTAGCGTCACATGGGCGTAAGCTGAAATATCTATTTTCGGTTCATTTTCTGTTATACAATAACTTTTGTAGTAACGAAATCGGTATCAGATCGCTAATTTCGTTTATCTAGTTTCTAGTATAATCCAAACCCAAGGCTAAGTTCAAAAAAAACGACTAAGCGCTTCGAGAAAAGGTAGGTAGTGTCCTTACATTTCGCTTGGCTTGTCGTGGCGGGAACACTCTGCGCCTCCGGATTATAAAGCTTATGTCACTATTGAGACGAATCAAATGACACCTCTCAAACGTAGATATTTTTTTATATCATAAGATAGCAAACAAGCAGATGGGTTTCCTGATGGAAAGAACCAACCATCGCCTATAGACACAAAAGATGTCAATGGTGCGTTGCTATTTTGTGGCGAGGTCTAATGCCACATGCATAAATTTACCGGCTACCTTACCCTCCAAACTGGAACACGACAGTAACAAGCACTTACGCTTTTGGGCAGGAATGGATAAGGCGGTGGAACCAGACCCGGGCAAGAGAATGCAGAACTCTACCACCTAGTAGCCGCGATGGTAGTGACTCACATATCTAATCGGTCGCCTTTTACGACCTGTCTGGCAGAACGGCAATGGGCCTATTATTCAAAGGAGCCCGGTTCCAACACGGGGGAGATATACATATTTTAGGCTACAGTGCGTGGCATAGAAGTATTTATACATATTTCTCATATCATCATTAACATATTTGATGTCTTACAGGCGTTGTGTGCCTCTTTCCATTAGGAGTCATCTGCTAGTTTGCTATTTTGTAATATAATAAGGGTTCTAGTTTACTTCGGAACACTAAAAAAAATGAGCTGCTGCTGAGATTTTTCATCCTAAATCCCTTATAACTTTTTGACCGACCCGGGTGTCGTATCCGAAACGTCATGATCTGCATCGAACTGCTAACTTGTCCAAGAAAACAGACAAAACATTTATCACCGTCCGTTTTTTAATGTATTTATTGAATTTATTGCAGATGGTGGGTGTGGGGAGCGAGCCGTATCCACCACCACAATACTACGGTTCGCCACCATGTTACCAACACTCTCCACAGAGGATACCGTATGTGGGTAAGTATTAAAAATACTAGTGGTTTATCCCGAACTGTAAACACGCGTTATTTTTTTAAATGACTAAATAGCCCTAGTCTCGTTTTGACTAGGCCTATGGACATTTTAGTCGTAAAACTAGTAGCTGACTAAACATGTCTTAACACCAAAACAACCCCGTGTTGATCCGGGCTCCTTTGAAGAATAGACAACTGCCGTTCTGCCAGGCAGGTCGTAAAAGGCGACTGACTGGCTATACGTGTCACTAGCATCGTGACTACTAGGTGTTAGAGTTCTGCAATGTTTCGCCTGGGTATTTCGTAGCACCGCCTTACCAATTCCTGCCGCAAAAACGTCAGTGCTTGTCGTTGTCATGTTCCGGATTAGAGATAAGGTAGTCGGTAGAGTTATGCATATGGCATTACTATTCCTCCTCACGGATAGCAACGCACCATTAACATCTTTGGTGTCTATAGTCTATGGTTTCTCTTTCCATCAGGAGAGCCATCTTGTTGTTTACTATTTTATGATATAAAAAAATGAATCGGGTAGATTAGTGCATAATTTAGTCAAGCCGATTCATTTATTTCTTTTTTCTCGAGCAAGAACCTCCTACTACGCGCCCCGCTTACTGACTTTTGTGCGTGAATATCTCGTTTTAGTCGAATTTATTATTTGTATTTCGTTGTGTTTGACGCACGGATTAAACTGGATACACCGTTCACGGCAATTTCTAAGTTTGTCAACGTCGCTTGTACTTACACAAAGAATTACAGAGTTATAATACTTTCCGATGAAATAAGATCACTCCAGAAGTATTCCTTAAGCCTTAGCTATTTATTCGACACGATTAAATAGCACAATATGACATAGTACTATTTTTTACGATATATCTACAAGCCGCTCATATGAGCAAAAGTATGTAAATGTCAACCACATTTGCACATATGAGCGGCCACGCATTTTGCGCTCAACACCGTGTCTTATAGTATTCGTGTGGTCTGTGGTTAACCGCCTGTCTATCGCGTTATAGGATGTTCATCTTGCAAAATACAACTCACTTGTGAACTGTACTCGGCCAACATGCGAACGATTTTTAACAGTAGCAAGTGTTTTAGTGACTAAAGTACCATACACTCGAATAAAATACTAAGGTAGTGCGAACTAAGCTTAAGGGTTAAAAGTCCAAACTAGGTTACAATTACTTGTACTTTAATTTCACTACAAATATAAACATATAATTTTAGATTAATCGATCGGTTTCGCTTTTTAAAACATCTTCAGGACGAAAGAATATTACGTCCTGAAGATGCTTTAAAAAGCGAAACCGATCGATTAATCTAAAATTATATGTTTATATTTGTAGTGAAATTAAAGTACAAGTAATTGTAACCTAGTTTGGACTTGTAACAATGGAATTTCACCAAGTGCCGACGATTGAAAGTGTAAAATCTAAGCTTAAGGGCACTAACAGCGGCATTAGACTAGAAATTCGCGGTTATAACCGACATTAGAAATATAAAAAATTACAGTTTTGCCTGTCACTCGATCGCGCAAAAATGTCTGGACAGGTTTTAGTTGAAATTTGGTATACAAATAGTTCATGTCTAGATTTAACATAAAGACAACTATTTTAATCACAAAATACTTTGATCAACCAGTGCATTTCTACCTCATAAAATAATATATAACTAATGTTATATTTAATATGAATGTTTGAGTTTGTATTTGTTCCTTCTTCACGCTGAAATAGCTGAATGGGCTTGAATGAAATAGGATAAACAAGTCTAGATTCTGAAGCCAGGTTTCCTTCGCAATCTCAAAAAAATTCACCAGCGGGCTGCTTGATGTAGTTATATAGATACAATGTGTATCATTCATACTAAGTATCCCCAGTGTTGGTCCGGACTCCTTTGAAGAATAGGTAGTAATCAGGTAGTTCGTAAGAGGCGAAGGAATGGCTATGCGAGTCACTACCACCGTGGCTACTCTGCGTACTACTACGTGACTCCATTGTCTCGCCCTCTGGTACTCTAGTACCACCGTCTTACTTATTCCTGCTATAAATAAATTACACTCATATCTTAGCGCCGAATCCTTAGCAGAGTAGCCTAAGAGAATTAAGATAACTTCATACATTACGGTGCAAGCATACTTACTTGTCTTGTTTTTATAACTTCTTCATA
Organism: Apodemia mormo; assembly: GCA_036924255.1. Lineage (NCBI taxonomy): Eukaryota > Metazoa > Arthropoda > Insecta > Lepidoptera > Riodinidae > Apodemia > Apodemia mormo. The sequence continues at coordinate 20,300,278 of JAUPFN010000016.1, forward strand.
CAAACACGCCGATTTACGGGACTCTTGACTTGACACTTTCCTTGGAGAGCACGCGATCAATTCGATCATGATATATCAGTATACACGTGGTCACTCTCGCCTTCGCCTTTTTCTCTCAACATTTTGTCACTTTTTCATCTGCCGTTCTTCCAAGGAGCATTTCACTTTTATACCAATAAACCCAGTCTCTATCTTTCTCTCTTTACAACATTTTCAATTTATCATTGAACACAGCGAAACAAAAATTTTATGAAAATATTTATACAAAACATATTAATCATGAAATTCGACAAAAAATTAATGTAAAGATGGACAATGAAGTTTTATATCATAGTTTTATTATGTTATAAAATAGCAAACAAACAGATGCTTCATAAAAAGTAACAACCATCGCCTATAAACACCAAAGATGTTAATGATGCGTAGCTATCCGTGCGACGAGATGGCAATACCGCGACATACCCTCATATATACAGTGTGTAAGGGACGGCCTATTGAAAATCGAAAACATAGATTGGATCATGATTCTGAATCGGAAACTGTTGGAAATTTGTGTAGGTATTTTTTAATTTACTGAAGATTTTTTTAACTTCGTATAATTGGATTTATTATAATACTCTACAGTGTTTTTGTCGAAGAATATAGTGAAATTGGCGATGCACAAAATAAGCAGTGCAAAGTCGTAAGCGTCGTGTTGACGCACCGACCACACAGCCTGGTCGGTGTGTTGACGATACACAATTATGCCGCGCAACTTAAACGACTGGTTCGAGATTACCGCGGTGTGACGAACTCGAGCCATGTATGCTTTACATTGCGTGGCGAAAAATTAAAAAAAATCATATTTCGCAAAATTTGCATTTTCCACAAAAAAGGGAATTATTGTCATGACTAGCACGCGAAAATGGCATGGTTTCTAAATTTTGCGGTACGCCGTCCCTTACACACTGTATATAAAGCCCGTCGAGTAAGTGTTCCGGCTTTAATACCCTCCAAACCAGAACACGAGTCACGACAATGACAAACATTGACGCTATTACGGCAGGAATAGGTACGGCGATGGTACGAGATGTTGTGGAACTCTACCATCTAATAGTCACGGTAGTCACGGACATGGCAGAATAGCAGTTGGTCTATTCTTCAAAGGGGGCCCGGACTAACATATCTGTGCTCCCGGTTAATGTTAGCCATGTCTCACACCATGAGACTAAATGTAAACTAACGCAACTGTAGGGATAAGGAAGTGAAGATATTTATGAATTTATATTTTTCCAGAGTACCGCGGATGCCCGTGCCCCATGAACGCGTGTCCAAAAAACGTCCATATTGGGCCCGCTACTGGTAAAGCCCCAACCAGTGGCGGCCCGGTAGACGTTTCCTCAGCTCTCGCACCGCCCGGGGGCGCCTTCAGGCCGAAGGTGCGGGCGTGCGCTCTCGACTCCGTCGCTGACACGCACGGAAGCGGCAAGGTAAACACCACCTGTCTTCAGTCGATAGGCAGGCGTAGGTATATATTAGGGCTGTATGTATTTTTAATGCCACATTATAAAAACAAAATGTTCCAAAAACAAAAAATAAATGTGAGGTGTGGACGACCCTTATCATTTAGGGGTATGAAAAATAGGTAGTAGACGATTCTCTGAAAAAGCATATAAATTTTCATAAAAATCGGTCAAGGCGTTTCGGAGGAGTATGGTTACTAACATTGTGACACGAGAATTTTATATATAAGATTTAAAAAAGTTAGTAGATGTTAGACATTTTGTCTAAAATATGTAATGGAAAATGAAACATTTAGATCAAAAAAAACGTCATCAACGCTTTACGATAATACAATCTGTCAATAGTTCGCTTGTTGTAGTTTACAAGATATAGGGAAGATGGCGCGGAAACAAGAGAGACACAGCTACGTGTGCGTAACGGTATCTCTCCAGGCTAACAGCCGGCCTGACCCGCCGCAATAACTGTTTAACATCAAAAACAAAGGGTGTTCAAGTGATTTTTATATATAACTTTTTGCCACACACCACACCCTTTTTTATGGTACCGATGTTGACTATTCAACATCGGTACCATACAAAAGGGTGTGGTGTGTGGCAAAAAGTCGTATCTATATACGACTTAGGTACCTTCACGAAACGATGGTAATCAGTTTTAAAAGGTCAGAAACGCAACTGTATAACCTCTGGTATTGCGGATGTCCCTGAACAGCAGTGATCACTTACTATCAGTTGAGTCTCCTGCTCATTTGCCTTCTTTTCTATAAAATAAAGTAAAAAAAAATAAAGTATCGTCCATTCAATCCAACTATCGCCTTCAATAGACACCAAATATGTTAGGTAATAGTATGTTGCTATCTATGACATATGCATACGTCTATCAGTTTTCGCTTACTCACCAAACCAGAGAATTACAGTGACAATCCCTTACGCTGTTACGATACGAAAAGGTAAGGTGATACTACCAACCTGGGTGAGATGCTGCAGAACTCTACAACAGCGGTCATGCCTACTGGAAATATCGATGGTGATCCTATCGCGCTTTTGTTACTTTGCTTAATATTTTTGACTATCTGTTGCTTTACTTCTTTTGCGTAACTTTAAAACATAACTTCGTTCTGCTTAGTCGGGTAATCAGTAGCCTATGGTACTCCGGAATAATGTATCTTTTTATATGTGAAAGAATTTTTAAAATCGTTTAAGCGGTTTTTGAGTTTATCCAAGTTCAAAATTGTATGTAATGCATTCATAACAGATAATTTTGGACTTTAAACAATAAAACCAGCAAAATGTACGTTCCCTTTCACGAAGGTATTATACCATCAGAATTTTTTTCATATAAAATCTGGAATCAAATTAGCATCTTGATCTGAGCCAAATAGGCTAACTAAATAATCAAGTCTAGTTTTAATGTGTTTATTTATTACTAATAAAATTCATCAATATTTACAATAATATATTAACATCTAATTGCAGGATCCTCCATTAGAAACTGAACCACCAACCGCAGCCGATGCGCCCCACCCATGCCCTGTACCAGCAATAGGTGGCGCATCTCCTAAACGCGAGTTATATGATGTCAGAGAAAATCTGCGTTTAAACGCTAATATCCCCGGACCTGCTGAAGCGATTGGACCACCTTCGCCGGCAAGAGGAGCGTGTGCACCTCAACCTCCCCAGTCGTCATCAGCACCTCGGCGGGCCCGGTTAGGAAAAGCGATGGCAAGGAGGTCTCTAGCTGGTGATGATACCTCACTCCTCATAGGTGTACCTCCACCACCAAACTCTAACCATAGTGATGCTGATGATGACGTTATGGCCATATCACCTCCTATTTGTGCACCTATTGACCTTTCTTCTTCAGATGAACGTTCAACACCATTAGTAGACATTAAAAAAGAAAACGAAGGCCCTACTTGCGCAATTCCTAGAAAAGTCGATGCACAAGCCCTTAGAGAACACAACTGTTCAACAGCCTTAACTGAGTCAGGCAATGTCAACGAATCAATAAAGCCTGTAAAAAGAAGATATTCAAAATCGAAATTAGAAATCGAAATGAAAGACGTACATCTTGAGGAAGCTTGTAAAACAAATGGCATTGGTGAACATGTGAAACTTCAGAAACGAAGGAAAGTTTCTGGTGATCTGACTGACTCTAAAGTGGAAACAGTTACAAAAGAACCAAAAAAGATAAAAGCTGCACAAAATAACAAAAAAACGCAAAAAATATCATCGGAGAAGAAAGCGCACAAAAGAAAATCAGAATTAAATGTGACTGAACCAAAGGCTAAGAAATTGTTAGTTGAAACTAGTAACAATGATGATCCTAGACTTGAAAATATCGCAGCAATATCTGATGATCCTCTATGTGTGAAACCTAAAACTAAAAGTGCTCTTTTACTCGATAATCTTTTAAGAAAAAACAGTATTGATAGACCTGACGCTAAAGGATATATCGCTGATACAAAATTAAATCCAGCTGAACTTTTCCTGACTCCAAATCAAGATGTTACTGACAACTCTACTAAAAAAGCCCTTAACACTAGCAATAATATCATTATTGATAGCAATCCTCTGGTGACTGACGTAAGATCAAAAACAATTGCAACAGTTAACCATTTAATAAATAAGAAATTTGCTTTTAAGAATGCATACAAAATAGAAAAAGTTAACTCAAAAATTACACAAAATATAAAATCAGTATTATCAAGTCCTACTAAGACACCAAAAATTGAAGACCTAGGTAGCACACCCACTATTAACAACGGTGAAATACGTGCTGATAAAATCCTAAGTAATAATAAATTCAGCGAAGACTCTAAATTGTCAATAGAGAGAGATAAAAGTGAATCTACAAAAGAAAATAATAAATGTGAGAATCTTATTAAACCTAAACAAACAAAATTGACAAAACCTATAACTAACGTCAACAAATTGGATATTTGTCCAAAAACGGACAAAATTTTGGAAACGGCTAGTAAAATATCCAATTTAATAAACGAAAATAAACCAATTATAGAATCTATGCCAACAAAGAAACTAGAAAGTGACAAAATTAACGGAGAGCAAGGAAAAAATGTAGAAAAATTGGTGAAACTGTTAGCTTCTAAAAAACAAAGTGCTATTGATGCAGCTCTAGCGAAGGAGGAAGATAGTACAGAGAGCAAAGGGGCGAAAAGGTGTAAATTAAGCGAGAAAACTGTTCCTGGTGACGCGAAAGCGAAAGTTGTTGAAAAGTCTGTAAAATTGTTGGATTCGAAGAAGAACTGTGAAGGTTCGCTAGTGATTTCTGAGTCAAGTTCGTCACCCCCGGCACGTGCGCGGCGGCGGCGCAGTGGCGCTCGGCGCGGCCGGCGAATGCTCGCGCCCACCCTTCCCGAGCCCCAGCCGCGAGCTGCGCCACGATGGTCCAACGGCTGGAACTGGGACGGCGAACACTACCTCTCAAAAGTATACCTCAATGTAAGTAAAATTATACCTTATTTCACATTTATTATACTAATAACATTTGTCCGTGACCTCGTCTACGTGATAATCCAAAAATTACCTTCCCTCCACTGTCGTTAGATAGTCTTAATAACATAAATACGCAAGGTTTATGTGTGCGTGTGTGTTTATATTTGCTATTTATTGTTCTAGACGTACTTTTCATCCCAGCAAATGTAGATTGCATTTAAAAAATCTCTAGTATTATATATATATATATATATATATATATATATATATATATATATATATACAGGGTATAACAAAAATAAGCACTAACTTTCAAGGGTATACGTGTACATGAACTAAACAAACACCTGGTAAAATATTATACCAAAAGGCACACATTTTTTGTTTCATATAAATTTAGTAAAATAAGAAATTAAAGTTTATTTTCACACCCCTACCTTGAAGATGGAAGTGATGTGACGTCAGCAACACGTTGAATGAATAGCGTGACGCACACATAGACATGAAGAATACCGCGTACTTGTACTTACACACATTTAATAAGCAATTTTTTACATATCACTTTCGTCACTGATTAATTATTATACATTAATCCAAATTCACTATTTACAGGCAATAATAAAACAACACTGTCTTCAAATTAATTTATAAGTAAGGTTCAAAATGACCACCACCCTTCTCAATGCAAAGAGCAGTTCTGCGTAACATTGATAACCTTACATTATGCAACATATGTGGGGTTATGGACCTAAATGCTGCATTAATTTTACCTTCCATCTCTTCACGTGTATGACATTCCACAGAGTAAACTTTATTTTTCACATAACCCCATAAAAAGTAGTCTAGGCACGTGAGATCTGGAGAACGAGGTGGCCAAGGCACCGGGCCACTTCGACCTATCCACTCTGCAAATCGATCGTTTAAATAATCACGCACAGGGCGTGCAAAGTGAGCGGGTGCTCCATCGTGCTGAAAAATTATATTACGATATACATTCAGTGGAAGATTTTCCAGATGTTCTTCTAAATCCTCTCTCAGGTGTTGTAGGTACCTTTGAGCGTTAAGACCCTGAGGTAAAATAGTCGGCCCCAAAACATAGTCCCCAACGATGCCTGCCCAGACATTAATTCTCCACTGGTGCTGAAAGCTACTTTCACTCGAGGCATGCGGGTTATTATGTGCCCACACATGCTCGTTGTGCAAATTGAGCACACCATTTCTTGTGAAAGAAGCCTCATCTGTCCATAAAATATTAAAAGCAAATTCGGGATTTGCTTCAGCACGGTTCTGGTACCACCTACAAAAGTCCATTCTGGGCATATGGTCTGCAAGTCCTATCTCCTGAGTCCTTGAAAAATGGTAGGGATGTCGTCCATCATCCTGCAGAGTACGCCACACCACCATATGGTTTACATTTAACATAGCACTGCATCGGCGTGTGCTGGTCCGAGGATTCTCGTCAAAATGATTTAGAATCCGAGTCTCAATAGCAGTACCTACTCTTGAATTAGGACGTCCAACGTTTCGTTCGCGGTGGAAGGAACCAGTACGCTGAAGTCGTAAACACATGTTACGGAATACTGAGTACGGAGGTAAATGACGTTGTTCTGCTGGTGGCCTTCCATCAATAAACCGTTGTCGGTAAATCTCCCTCGCTTCATTAATGCTACCATTCCTAGCAGCACCAACACATAGCATCATTTCGTAAAATTCACTATTAGTGTAAAGGTGACGGTCATTATTATTTCTACGTGGCATTTTTAAAATCGCGATTTCCAATCAATGGGTATTAAGTAAGATTCATAAAAAATCGGCAATAATAGCAATAGTTACGCTCTCCAAAGACAAACGGCAACTGAATAAAAAAATAAAAATTCCTTTACAATTATCTAGGTACTTTTCCGAACTAATTAGGGTTCAGTGAAACAAATTTAAAAATAATCTTCTTCATCTTAGAGTTTATTCCGGTTATTCTCCACGCTTGCGCTAGGAACGAGTTTGAGTTTGCCGTAGCGACTGTCGTCTAACCTCCGAACCTCTCTGGAGGAAGCCGGTGCCAGGACCTCTTTCATTGTACAGCAGTCAGGTTGTCTTGGGTCCCGAAGGTGGTGGTGGGACCCCTTGCACCATAAATAAAAAAAAAAACAGTAGCAGTCGTGGGACTGCCGATAGAAGTGAAAACGGAACTATTAAGTTGAGAGTAATTAAAACTATATGCAAAACATAGCTATAGATATACTATTATCATTAGCATGTCGGTGACGCGAAACGAGGATTTTACCCTCTACCAAAACGCTCAACGCGCCTAAAGAAGTTTTCACTTCAAAAATCATTTCCCGTGTTAGTTTGAGTGCCTTAAGAAGAATTACCCTCCATTCTACCAGGCGAACTGAGAATCGAACCCAGTACCTTACGAAGAAACGCCTAAACCGGCATCACTCTTATCATAAAAGTGACAAAAATGTTGACTAAAACTATACGGAACTACATATTAGTATGATTTTACACAAAAACAAAATGGCAGAAAAAAGGGAGTGTCTTGTCTCTTTCCGAAAGTGGTCTTTTCGCCAATCAAAGCGTTTCGTTGCACTTTGTATAAGCCGCAAAACACGTGTAAGTTCTAAAGGCCTGTACAAACGACCGGCGGCGGCTTTAAAGTTAACTTAATACTTTTTCATTTCCAGTATGATAAACAATATTTTGATGAAAAAGATTAATTTTTCTGAATGAATGAACAGGTTGATATGTAATCCCGGCAATCGCTAAAATTAGCAATAGTTTTCGTTGGTTTCGCTTGCGTGGTTTATTTTTGACATTCACAAAAAACTCTAACCACGCGTGCGAAGCCGCGAGCAACGGCTAGTATTTTATAAAATCTTTGATCTAAAATGTAATCAAAAAAACGTAGTCAAAAATTATCTTTTTCCTGAAATAACTACTACTTAGAAAGGTCTTGCCAATTTCTCCCGTGAAACAGCTTTGCTGTGTTTCGGAGAGAAGGGCAAGACAGGCACTGTAATTACTGGCACCGAGACTTAACATCTTATGTCTCAGGATCTTAACATCTTATGTCTCTAACACATGAATGGAATACCTGGGCTAGTTCCAGCCCAGGTATCCCATTTTTGTTCATTAGCGACGTCGACCACTTACCATCAGGTGGCACGTCTGCTAGTTTGCCTATCTCAATAACATAAAAAAAGGTAAGAAGAGGCGCACCTAAAACAAACTTTAGGTAGGTACTAAGTTCCATCAGCCATGTAGTGATAGTGACAAACGAGCCTATCAACTCACCGGGAACATTCCGATTCTTGACATTTTTTTAGCAGTGCTAGCCATGTCAAATTTCATATGTAACGAAAATTAATTTGCGCAATTAAAATTCCCGCGGAAAATATTCAGTAGTGTGTGTGAGCAAGGCCTTAAGTCGGGCGCTTGGTTGAGACCGCGTTGCGCCGCGTTGAGACGCCTAGCGCGATGTCGGTAATACTTCAAATCAAAGGACTTCTAGGCTAATCAATGCGTAGGTTTATTTGTCAAAAATGCTTATAAAAGGTTGTGTTGTGTCTTAATTCTTAATGATAATGCATATTTATTTTGCGAAGTGTCGTGTTATCAACGAGAAAGTTTTACTAAGTTTTTAGAATTGTGTGTAAAAAAAGTGATAATAGCTATGATTTACCTGCTCAAAAACTAATTACCTATTTAGACACCTTGTTATGTGAAGTTAGAAGCAAACAGGGTAGGTACTAGAGGTAAGTATTATGCCATTAAAACAGTTTGTAAGTTGAAACCATGCCAGATAATACATTGTAAAATGCCTATGAATCACGGAATAGATTTAGGTACCTACACTGAAAACACATGTGAATAGTTGACTTTGAAGGTGGATATTGTGTGATGAAGTAATTTATGTAATGTGTTTTCATAACAAAAAGATACCTTAATTAGTTATATTGGATTATTTGCCACGATTGTTTTAGAATGTATGTACCAAACTAATAGTTTCACTCAGAGTTAGAAATAATAATCCAGGTCACAATAAATTTTAGGTACACAGCTGATATAATTTTGTTGCCAGGCGGGAGATTTTCCTGCATGAAATGCCTAATAGCCGCAGGTTTGCCTTACGTAAACTAGGTATGAGACTACTAGGTAGGTATTTACGATTAATAAAATTTTATGAGATTTTTTTTATTGAATATGAGTATAGTAATTAATAATTATTTTAATATGATCGTAATATGCTATCGAGTGACACCAATAGTCGGACAGTGTTTTTTTTAACATAATGTAATAATTATGGCTATCAAAACCCAGTTAAGTTACCTATGAATCAAATTGTCCAGCCTGGTAATCAAACTAAGGACCCTCATGGGTTTATTCCAACATCAGTCCTGGTAGAAAAAAATATAAAAAAACTCTTTAAATAATATCTACATTATTTACTCTGTCAAGTAATTAGTACTTTGTTGTGCGTCTAGCAGTTCATTGACATCTATCATATGATTGTGACCTTTCATAGCTGCGTAAACCGTGCGCGTACGTTACTGCGTGCTATACTTCAGGGCTGCCACAGATCATTTTGAAAAAAAACTTTGACATTCATTTTCTCAGAAATTTCATAGTTTTTATTTATTAAAAATGTATAATTAAAGAGCTAACCACACATCCTGAACGCTCCTTCAGTATTAGTGCTTATTTTTGTTATACCCTGTATATATATATATATATATATATATATATATATATATATATATATATATATATATATTTTCTTTTTTTTTTTTTGCGGATGTACGTTCGCGGCAAAAAGGTTAAGGCCTATTCGAAAAAAAAAAAACATCTGTACAGCACATGCTAAGTTCCTATTGATTAATATCGGCTGTAATAGACCAATGTATAAACGTTACAAAATGAATAAAAATTATCTCTCTTACCTACTAATTAAATTATTATTTTTCTTTTAATTTTTTACTATATTTATGATTTTTAATTCATGTTGGTTTTTTATTTTAATGACAAATGAGATATTTGTTGTTTTTTATGTTTAAAATAAAATAAAGATTATGCAGTCGATATTAAGACGCTATATAATAATTTAAAAAATAAGCCGACTTCTAATATCTTTCAACTACACCTATATATCAAAAACCGATTTTGGTGAAACTTGTACCGTTGCCAAAGTTGAAATATGCCTAATTAAAATCAAAAAGAATTAAATCGATATGGTTTTTAGTTTCCGAGAAATTCATGGACAAACAAAACGTATAAACAGACAAACATACATACACGAAATTTAGTACGCCTGCTTATATGCCTAAAATATCTATTTTTTGATCTGAATAAAAATGATCATACTCAAATATTATTAATTCCAACAATTACATACATACGTACGAGTATCAAACTGATATCCTCGGTTTTTCACTGGTTGAAAATCTGTTAGCAGGCCGATAATTTACAATGTTGAGAAGCTAACATTTCAAATCCCATATTTATTTGACAGTTTAATTTTTTGTGTACAATATACTTGTACGTAGTTATATTCTTAAGAGCATGCATAGATAAATTATAATTGTTATATAAGCATTGCACAAACATTTTTCTTATTTGAAGAAAAGAGACGGTGACGGATGACCTTCATCTTGTGTATACAAACTATTGTCGGACTAGTTCTTCACTCTGCAATATTTGGATTCACTTATCCAAGCTGTCCCTACTTGCCTTCATGTATCGGCCTAAATTTTAATATGTATGAAGATAATTTTGACTTTATATCATGGTTCGAGTTGAGGATATATAATATATCAATGGATTTATATCATGATATACATCCAAATGATTTTTTATGATATATATTCATACAAAAATGGTTTAAAAATTTTATATTATTAAGATATTGTGATGATTTTAAGTATCTAAATAGATAAAACATTAAAACATATAACTTTTTCTAAAAAAATTTATGTTTATTTAACACATATGCAAATAGTAAACATAAATATACGTCTTTCGTACAAAATGGATATATATAATTTTTTATATATGTATACCAGATATATATCATAAATATCCGATATTTTGGTATTTATAATAGCTTTTGCCTGCGGCTTCGCTCGCGTAGGAATTGGGGGGTTAGAAAGACAAAAAGTAGCCTGCCCTATGACACTCTCCATCCCTTCAATTATTTCCACTTAAAATATCGCATTAATTCGTTGCTCCGTTTTGCCGTGAAAGATGAACAAACAAACATACAAACACTTTCCCATTTATAATATTAATATGGATATCGGATATTTTCGAACGCTTCTTTTTATGGTTCCATACCTAAATGGTAAAACGGAGCCCTATTACTAAGTTTCCGCTGTCTGTCTGTCTGTCACCAGGTTGTATCTCATAAAATGTGATAACTAGAAAGCTGAAATTTTCACAAACGATGTATTTCCGCTGCCGCTATAACAACAAATACTAAAATTTAAAAAATTACAATATTAAGAGGGGGCTATACAATAAACGTGTTTTTTCGTTTTTTTTTTTGCTATGATGGTATGGAACCCTCAGTGCGCGATTCCGACTCGCACTTGGCCGGTTTTTATGCATTGTTATTGAAAATTAAGAATGTAGAAAGAGCAAGTTAACAAGTGGTTGTGACTTGTTGCAGAACGATTCTCGCCTGGACCGCACGGCGCGGTGCTGGGCGCGGATGACGCACGCGAGCGGCGACAGCGTGGCGCGCGGCGACTGCGTGCTGCTGCGCGCCTCCTCCGCGCGCGCGCAGCCCTTCGTGGCGCGCGTCGCCAGCCTCTGGGAGAACCCTGACGATGGTGAGACACTTGCTACAGAATGATTAGCGACCCTGACTACCCAATCGAGGGGACTCGCGTTCGATCGCCGACCGGGAAAAGCATTTGTGTGATGAGCATAAATGTTTGTATTTCCGGGTTTGGGTGTTTATTAAATGCATTCCGGTATTTATATATGTATTTCTATGTATTATTATCTTTGTCATAACACCCATAACACAAGCAAATAAATAATTTGCTAACTTTAGATCAGTAAGTGTAATTTTTCCCGTGAATATTATTATTAAAATACTGGAGACTAACAGAAGTTAATCTACATATTCGAGCAACGCACATATAGACACCTCTCACAGACGCGATATCTCGAACTGGTGCGGAACAAACTGTCCCGAGCTACTCCGAGATATCACGTCCGCGAAAGGTGTCTATGTGTGCGTTGCTCTAATATTACTTGTATGAAGATTGACTTTTGTTATTTTTCAGTATTCTGTGCCACCCAAAGTGTTATTGCGTATTCAATTTAGGATACAGGATACTTTAAAAAAAACAAAGAAAAATTTCGATGCGTAAGATTCGAACTTACGACCTTCCCTCAAGCCGGGACGTTCTAACCAAGTCAGCCAGTTTCGACTAGTTCGAAAGTTGCGAAATTCTTTGCTATATGATATCGATATAGTAAAGAAGAATTTCGCCACAACGAACTAGTCGACACTGGCTCAGTGGATTGGAGCGTTCCGGTTTGAGGGAAGGTCGTAAGTTCGAATCATACGTGTCGTAATATTATTTTGTTGTTTTTAGAGTTTTATAAGTTTTCCCAAGCACTGGGTGAGTGATAAAACACAAATATAATTAGAATAGAGGTAGTCTATGTTTAGATTTACATAGATATTTTGGATTATTCCCGACGCTTTTACAAAAAAAAATGGTGTAAATTTGATCTAGTATACATTATTATTATCTATCTTTACAGGGGAAATGATGGTATCGAGGTAGTCTATGTTTAGATTTACATAGATATTTTGGATCATTCCCGACGCTTTTACAAAAAAAAAATGGTGTAAATTTGATCTAGTATAAATTATTATTATCTATCTTTACAGGGGAAATGATGGTATCGCTCGTATGGTACTACCGTCCGGAACACACAGAACGCGGGCGACAACCGACCGATGCGCCCGACGAGGTGTTCGCGTCGAGACACCGCGATGCCAACTCCGTCGCCTGCATAGAAGACAAATGTTACGTGCTCACCTTCAACGAATATTGTCGGTGAGTGTTCTTCACATCTCACTCTCTGAAGTGCTGCTAATATATATATCAGACAGACAGTTACCTTCAATATTAATGTGACGTGATATTTAGTGATCATAAAAAATATGATGATAAAAAAGAACATTAAAAATAAATATTAAAACACTTCTTAGTAAACTTAGTACGCAGAACACTGAGAATCCTATATTTACCTGCGTAATACTTGGACACCGCATGGACGCACGTGTCTCGCAGCGCTCTATACAGAATACATAGGTAGGTACAAAACAAACAGCTCGGGGTGCGTAGAGAGTATAATGTGCACATTTCACTAAGAGAAATATTGGTCAAAAATTAAGCCCCTAATTTTATTATTTCATTTTAATGAGAATCAAGTACCGAGTACTCTCCAGAAGTATCAAAGGTAACTCACTAGTCAGTCTGTATATATATATATATATATATATATATATATATATATATATATATATATATATATATAGACTTGTTAGAATACGTTAGTACATACAAGTATACAAGTGGTTGTATTATAAAATGTAATTTGATTTGCAGATACAAAAAGCGACTAAAAGCAGCCGAGGAGGGTATAACGATATCGGCATCGATAGTGCCGCCGCTGTGCGCGGGCGCGGGAGCAGGCGCGGGTGCGGGCGCGGGCGCGGGCGCGGGCGCGGGCGCGGGCGAGGCGGCGAGCGCGCTGGCGCCCGGCGACACCCGCCTGCCGCCCGCCGTGTCGCCGGAGCTCGTGCTCTTCTGCCGCAAGATATACGACTTCAGATCCAAGAAAATACACGTGCCGAACAAATGAGCTCCTATGGACCACTGCTGTGGCGTGATAACGGTAAACTCGGCCTCTGTGAATGCATACGATTTTTATAAATATTTTATCTGTAGGAGTGAACACCAAAGCTTGAAGTTTTAAGTCTTTAGTTGGCGACCCTTTATGATAATCGTAGGAGATGAAAATCGTTCCAGAGTAAAAAGACGTATATATATATATGTGTTGAAATGTAGTGTCTCATCGAAACTCATTTAGTACAAATCGTTTTCTGATTCCAATAGATGTGTGGCAGACTTTTTTGTGTTGCTTGGAACACGTAATATAGTGGTCTTTGTATGTACAATTTATTTGCGACTTTGTATTTTTTATCGTGACATTACACTTCATCAAAGATGCCTTTTTTAATGTGTAAGTAGTTGTAAGGAAAGGATAAAGTTGCATAATTGTGGATAGCAATATTCCTCTTTGCTTAGTGGTTTATTACATCCTATGTATTATTATGTAGAAGCGTTGAGTGTACGTAGATTCTGTCATATTTTCTTGTGTATTGAATGAATATGTAAACTATGGGAGGCCGTACGTTGATGCATTATTTTTTAGTATAACTTGCAATCAGTGGTAATTAAATGATTTATAGATTGTTAGCCCTCTCTTAAATAATAAAACGTTTCACTAATATGCTTTTGAAGCAGGGAATATTTGAAAAAACCATCAATTAACCTGGTGCAAAAATTTTCTCATACCAATATTAAATATCAAAAACTATAATTATTCTTTTTATACGAAATAACAGATTTTACCCGAGATAAAAAGATTTTTTCAAAAATCGATTGTAGACAGTTTGTTAATAACTTTTAAGATAAATAATTTAATATTATGTGCTGATTTGTGGCCTCCAAATGTATTAAGCTAATTGAATTGTGCGATTGATATTTAAGGTGAACTTTTTGTTTATAATTCACTTAAACCAAAACCTTATTTTGGTGTCATTAAGTATAATTAAAATTACTTGTGGATGTTTCGATTATAAGAAATTTTGTTTTTAGAAATGATTTTTTTTGTATCGTTTAAATTATGAACTGGGCGAGTTGGAACGTTGAACGAACGTTGGAATAGAAAATAACATTATAGCCAATATGTAAGCGTTTCGTATTTTTACTGTAGCTTTTGTTGTTAATAATTCGTATTTGAAGTTGGTACGATGTTTGTTGCGTATGGTCTCCTAATAGTATTTTAATTAAAAAGAGCATTTATACGATTAATTTAATTTATGTAACTGTTACATTGTTATCTGCGTAGAGTCTATAATAAATTATTATTTTATTGCGCTGTGCAAGTACGTCAGATCTTGCAATTTACTGTAAGTGCTTATACTACGGCCGATATGTTTAGGCTAAATTGAAAGTCGAACAGTTTACTTTGTTATGTCAAACAAAAACGTATACAGAATTGGATTTGATACGTTAAATATTTTTTTATATTGACACAAATATTAAAATACTTTGATACTTTATTTAATTCTCAAAAACTGACCTATTTTATTTTTACTACAATTACCGGAAAAAAATATTTAAACTTGGCAATACCAACTCCTGATACGTTGCTAAGAGAAAGATGGTGGTTGATTCCAGAGACATTTATATTAAGAGTAAATACTTAGGGAAAGCCTAATTTGTTATAGTATACACGGGAATCGCAGCTATAGACTGTATATTATAGTACCAATATCTACATTATGCGTTAAAGTCCCCGAACGTTTACTCCAGAGTGGCCAATACATATCGACTGTATGTTACTTATGGGATTATGCATTTGCCGACATTTTGCGATATCGTTTATCGTGAATCTTTACATAAGCATTTTTTGCGGTTATAATGCGACAACGATTTCTAAGATGGCGATGTTTGCATACTCCATTAGTGACCCTTATTTTAAGGTTTCCAAAAAATGTAAATTTCAATTTAATCACGAACCTCAAATAATAATTTTATGCTCGTAGATAACGGTATCTTTTGTAGTTTACTATTTATTTTTTGGCAGTTCCTAACAGAAAAGACTTCTTACTTACGTTTTTTATTGCATCACACGACATATTAAGTTACAAATATTAATTAAAAAACATTTATAGGATAGTTTTTATCTGATATTTAACAACTTTTCACTACTCTGAAGCAAATCATACTTCCTTATTCAAATCAGGTGTCTATTATCGTATTTTCTAAAAAATATACAGTTTTATCCTACATATAAGTCAAATTCAAGACAGTCAATAACAAAATTTATTAAATAAATATCGTGCCTGCTTTTAGGTAGTTTAGGACAAGAAATAGTGCAAGGGACATAGATATACGGTGTGTAAAAGACGGTGTACCGAAAAATTAAGAATCAAGCCATGTTTACTTTAGTTTCTTGTGGGAAATGCAAATTTTGCGAGTTATGACTTTTTAAATTTTTTCGTCACGCAATGTAAAGCGTACATTGTTTGAATCGTCGCACCGACAGTACTCTCGAATCAGGCGTTTAAGTTACACGGCATAATATATTGCTTATTTTGTGTATTTCCTATAATATTTCTTTTTTTTATATAGAAAAAACACCATAGAGTTTTAAAATAAATCAAATTATACAAAGTTAAAAAAATCATCAAAAAAAAACACAATACAGTTTCCGATTCAGAATCATGGCCAAAATCTATTATTTCGATTTTCGATTGACCGTCCGTACACCCTGACTGAGATTTATTTTGCAAACAAATTCTGTCGATTGGACTTATATTTTCAGTGTTACTGCAAAATATTTTGTGACGACACCAATTAAAAAAACTGGTTATAAATAAACCACCACATATAATATCCCATCGTGCTCTAACGGAATTGATTTAAATACGACAAAACACAAAATATTGCTAATGTCGAGTAGACCATTAGTAGTCGACCATTAAAAATTAACATCATTTGTCTTTCAAGACTGATTTACGAACTAGCGCTTTCCTTCATTCACATTTTAGTAATATCAAACAATATTCAACTTCAAAAAATAACAAATGGGAACATTGTAACATATTATAAATGTAATATTAATTAGTGCATAGATATAAACAAGGTGTGTCACATGAAGAGATAATATATTGTACTTTAAAAATCTCTTTGTCGTTAGAGATTTGTCCGAATACACCAACGCAATTCGAAGGTTTTTAGTTTGTGGCCGTTGAGATGTCTTAAAGTGAAACTAGTTTTGATGAAACAGGGTGTCCATATTTTTACTTTGACCTGTTAGGAAACCTTTTTGGTACAAAGGGAATGTTTTTTCATGTTTCGTGCGAAGCCGTCAAAATCAGATTTTTTCAAAAATTGTATCAGCTGAAATTTTAATGACGTTAGCTGGTTAATTGTATGCTACACTTCCTTGTATCAAAATTTTCTATTATAAGAATATTTATAAAACTTATACTTAAATTGTATCCTAATTCTTTTCTATGCAAATTACATATTATATTTTTGGTGTTATTTTAATACATGGTAGCGATAAAGATAGGTGTCATGGTGTCAGCAATACATATAAAGCTGAATAGCTTTGTAATAGTAGATATAAATTCCTTTCATACCTTCATCCAAGATCCACGAGAGGAAAACATTACGATGGAAATGGAAAAATAACGTTCTCTATTGAACATTTTTTTAGTGCGTTATGTTTAAAATTCCTTTTGATAAGTTAATATATTTCAATTAGATAAAAATAAATTGGTAAAAAATCAAGGAAAAGTTATAACATTTATTGTGGACACCCTGATAAAAGAATAATTATTTAACATAGCGTGTAGAGTTAGGCTTGATATTTTGTGGTGTATTCGTATTTAACATGTAATTTTTACGTAGTGCGAAAAGATTATATTTATCGTTATAACAACCCGATTATATGGAAATAAAAGGGCATTTACAGATGCAATTAATGCAGCAGATTACTTATTGTATGCGGTGTTTCTAGACTATTTCTGTTTTATATGTTGTACATATTCTTAGTCTTTGTTGATTGTTGTTAATTTCTCCAGTGAGATTGATTCAGAAAGCTTTGTGTATTCGGTTAAAGAATCTTATAAAATTCAGTGTTTTTTGAAAAAGATCGATAAAAAATATGCAGGAAATTGTTAGTTCTTAAATATTTATTGTTTTAATAACTCCATAATTTTGGGCAAACTCTAAAGACCTATTTTGAAATAGATTCTTTTCAAAATTTTCGTAAAAATACATAATTCTTGTTCTGTAAACCAGAATCAACAATAGGTCTTTAATAAAGATTTAATAAAACGTAATAAATACAGCCAACTCCTTTTAACAAATATAATATATTACTACATGTTCGCTTTATTAGTAAATTGATTGTACAACTTACATAATACGAAATAATTTCCTAATTGTTTTCTATAAGTCTGTTTATATTACAACAATAAACGACAAGTTAGGACAAGTTTATTAAATATTTATGTAGTGTAGTACTTCATAAATATTTAATAAATTTTTTCGACCAAATAACCATAATTTTAGAGTTGAAAAATGCAATAAAAAGTTAACGATACATTAGAATTCTTTTTTTTAATATAATTGTTACATTATCTGTATTTGACACATATATAATGAGTCTGTGGAATCCATATTTGATTTTCGACTAGCTTTAAGTAAAGAATAAATTAAATACCAAAAACCCATCCCTTACCGATTATTAAAGCATCACAATCTCACTGGTAACTATTCCAAAGCTTATGTTCTCTACTATTTCTTAATCTTTGCTTGAAGCCAAATAATTAGCTGCAATAATTTTATTTTTCAATTATTATTATTCTAAAATGAATGTAATACTTAATACAATCTCTTTTCTATTTAGGTTATACTGACATCAGAGGTAGCTACGCGTAATATTTGGTGGACAATAAGCGACGTATTCGATTGATTTTCTCTTCATTAATTCATAAAACTACAATTTTAAAACTATACGCGTACTCTTCTGATATACTTTTAACTCATTATTATTAGTTATTATAGCGTAAATGATTAAATTCCATAATATAATAGTAATATTTCTATAAGTGAGCTCTCCCTTGCTTGTAGGTGGAAAGTAAAAGAATGTTACCTGGTATTCCGCAATTGCAACCCTCTTTAGTCAATAATAATTTATAGATTTAGGTTTACTAATAAGAAAGTAAAACTTTGTTTTTATTATTTATTTGTTTTAATAAAAATTATATAGGTATATTTTTATTATTGTAACCTTACGTTGGCTGTAATTAATTATGATGTAAAATTAATATATGTATTTTTATTTCAATCTGTCTTTTATTTTTAGCCAAGTACGCAACGCCGAAGTAATTTCAAAACTTACAAAGCAAAATGTTGACACGACGAGACTTGAACCTGCGACCTTACCTCTGGCTGGCTCGCTCTATCCAACTCTGTAATATATAATAACAATATGTATGTCTAGCCATCAGTACAATCGACGGAATCGATCACAAAGCAGAAAAATTTCGTTACATTGCACTCTTCGACACGTAGAGGCAAGGCCACAAGTTAAGATCCTGTCGAGTCTAAATTTTATTTGTTTTCAAAGGTTTCCCTAAAACGGGGTAAGTGCTAAAACACATATAAAGCAGAACGGCAGCCATCATGGATTTTAATTTTTTTCATAGTGAATTCTATTCTACCAATCAATCCCTTTCATTCGATACCCATATTGAGGTTGCTGTGAAGTAATATGTAATCCGCCATTTTGTATCGGCGGCCATCTTGGATTTAAAATTACAAAGAATATGTTGTATTGTCATCAAGATTAAGAGTGTGTACCAAATATCAGATCGATTTGTCGTTTGTCGTTTGGGGGTAAAATTCCAATTACTAAATTTGGCCCAAACAAACAAACTGAGCAAGCTAATAAAAACCGTTTAAAAATTAACGCAAACTTTATGTCGACTTAGCGCACTTGCCACGTCATTTTACTTATAAATATACAAAATTAGTGCTCTTTGCAGCTCGCTGCACCATAAAAGTGTTTGGTGAATCTTACGGGAACAACTTATTTTTCCAAAATAAAATGTACCCTATGTACCAAAATAAAATGTATTCAAGGTCATCTATGTATATAATAAAATTGTAAGAGGCGAATTCTGTACATTGAAGATATTTGAAAATTTTTTTTGGCAGGCACTCTAATGATACTGAATCGAAAAATGTATTTTTTTTTTATTTTAGTCTGTCTGTCTGTATTAAGAACCACGCATCACGCCGAATCTACTGAACAGATTCAAATGAAATTTAGCATGATTAGAGTTCATACTCCGAAGAAGGTAATAGGATAAGGATACTAATAATAATATAATTTTGTATTTATGTTGCAAAATTAGTCTAGAACGAAAAAAAGGGTAAGAATTTCAAAATTAGATAAATCAACCAGTTTCCTTTGAAAGCGAATGAAACTTTTGCAAAGTGTTGATGTTGGGTGCCTAATACATAGTTTACTCACGCAAGTCAGACTCCAAAAACAATATGGTGACCTCTTGAGAAATTGTTAGGTAGAAAATAAGTGCAACAGGATATCTTTTTATTGCAAATCTTTTTCTATAAACAAGATGACTAAAAGTCAAAGCTTATTTTGTTTTTTATTAATAACAAACTACAAAGCCACGTGCTGATTTAGTTTCTTTTAATGATTTTATTCTAATGCAAGAATTTCCATTTGTAAGCCAGCGACGTAAAAACCGCGTGGGTTTTGTTATTAAAATTTTTATTATAAATATTATTAAATCAATTTTCACATTACGTGATAAAAGAAAAAAAAATATTATAAATATTATTAAATCAATTTTCACATTACGTGATAAAAGAAAAAGCATGGAGTTCCAACATTAAAAAATGTGTAAAGGGTTGACCCTGTAGGCCATCCCTGAAACTTCCCACTAAATTAAGGTATTTTAAGCTCACAAGAATAAAACCTAGTCATAGTTTTCTTCAGATCAAACATTTAGTTTGTTAAAATGGCAGTATACTGATTTTTGAAAAACTATATTTTGGAAATGCTGATTGATATTTCGAATGACATGACAGTTAACTCAATTTTTGGGATCTAAAATACTGCTTTAGCTAAATAATCGATAGGTTGAAAAATTTTGACGCAATGACAAAAAACATTTTTTTCAAAAACTTTCGTCATTGATAAATCCCGAACAAATTGACCGATTTTGATCCAATTAACAGTATTTGACGTAGTCAATCAATGTATTAGCTTGAAAGTTATTTCAAAAATATTAGGTAAATTTGATAAAAACAACGTAATTTTAATATTTGAAAAGCTGTAACTTTTGAAAATTAGATTGGATTTTAATTTAAAAACGGCCTTCAACGTAGTTTTTTTAGTACTAAATATCATAGAATACCAAAAAATTATTGGTTGAAAAACTTCGATGTAATGTCGAAAAAATACTTTTTTCAAAATTTTTCGTCAACTTTTTCTCCCAAACGAATAAACCGATTTTGATGCAATTCATGCATTTGACGTAGTTTTTTGAGGAATAGAGCTGATTAGTTTTTGTACTCAATCGGTACATTAATCTGGAAGTTATATTAAAAAAATATTGTTTCCCCAAAATTTTTATTGAGGTTTTTCAAAATTTCTCAAAATTTCCTGGGCCGATTTGTTTCAAATTTTCAAGAAGTCTAAGTTGGGTGGAATTCAATCGAATGCCATCAGCTACATAAATACATACATACAGACATACTGACGTCATCGTGAAAATAGTCGGAAAAGATTCCTAGGACCTCAAAACGTGGAGATCTGGTGAAAACTCGATTTTCGAAAATTGGGGCAAAACAGTAACTTCCTTCTACATATGTATGTAGTGGGAAGTTAAAAAAATGTAATTAGGACGTGGCGGCTAGCGCATCCTAATGCATTTGGCGTAATCTTGAAGTGAACAAAATTGTTAATAATGCAAATAACAATTTAATCAAATATGATATGCAGTACGAGGGTTGCATATATAGTACATAACTACATACGAAACCTCAACGAAGTTAGTTTAATGTGTTAATAACATTCAAAAAGTATGGTCACCGCATGTTGTACTAACGAGTCTAATCACGAGTTCAAATCGCTGTTTGTAACTTCTATGCGCCGCGGGCGGGTATATTTTTGTTGAATAATCGGATCAAAATCTAAATAACTATTTTGATACATAGGTATTCTGTATCAAAATCGAGTACTGAACACTTTCTTTCAGTATGTGCAATTTTTTACCAGTCAACATGTATACAACGAACGGCATTCGGTAATTATATTTTTTTAGTAATGAGATACATTTCTACTTAAATTAGGCAGGTTAAGCTGATCCACCTCCTTTTGCCCACCAATTATTACCTTAGTTTTAATTTAATTTAGGTGTTTTACTATACGTGGCAATAGTTTATTATTATTAAATAAGCGTATAAAGAAAGAGAAAAATTAAGAAAACATTCCATTTTTACGTTTCTATCACGACGGCAACTGTATTTTTGTGGGAAAAGCAACATAAGTTTCGTAATATGATTTTTTCATATTTGCCCGCCACACAATATTAAGCGTACATGGTTCTAAGAGACCGTTTCCTATACAAAATATAGTCTGTGCTGTCCACCAGGCCAGAAAAGGGGTCCTTTTGCCTTCCTTTGTGATGCCCTTCAAGCTCTTGCCTCTGATCTGGTGCTTTGATACTTAGGAGCTAATCTTAACGTTTACTACTTCGGAATTCGGATTGAATGAGAGCATGCTTATGCGCACACCAATAGCAGAAACCTTGGTGTGCGTTATAGCAATAAGAGTAATACATTGATACAGAACGATACCTTTTAAACTGCAACTTTGTTAATGGTCAATTACTGTGGCATGAAGGTTTCACGGTAAATATCGGTTATATAATTGGTTTTCTGTATATGCAGTGCTCCAAAAGGCGTAGCAGAGTAAAATGACTATTGCAAAGGATTCAAAGGCTCGCGAAGATGTGACGGTTGAGAAAAAATGCAGTAGAAGGATCCATATGAAGCTAATTGGACCAACGGCTGTAGAGAAGATACAAGGCCAAAAACACTTTTTTCCAAATTTTTTTAAATTAATAAATCCCAAATAAATCAACCGATTTTGATCCATTTTACAGTATTTGACGTAGATTTTTTTGAGATTTTATTAAGTCAATCGGTATGTTATAGACCGGGATTCCAGGAACAAACTTTTTTTTATTACTAACAAGCTCAATTTTTGTGAACAGCTTCGTTTTGACAAGAAAACCAATTTTCTATCTTCGAAAAATCTCGAATCGGGTAACTAATAAAGATAGATAAAAACGAAAACTTCAGAGTTTTGGACTAAGGGAAGTTTCTACTTTACGTGTAGGACAATGTTACCCTTGAATAACAATAATAATTAACAAGCTGTTGTGAGAAAATTAGGTTGTTATGAAATTGATTAATATCAATTTAAATATCTCATAATTCCGAAACTTTAGAGTGGAAGACTCGCCAGAAAAACCATCGAATGTGTAGGACCAAAGTTTCATCGTTTTTTTTATAATATAATCAAGCGATTAAAGTCAAAAAATAATTATTGTTGTTAATAAATATTTTTCCTTCGCCGAATCAAAATTTTCAAAGCCCCATAACTTTATTATCTACCCAATTTGAGATTTTTCGAAGTTAGAAAAGATGGTTGTCTCGTCAAAACAAAGTTGTTCACAAAAATTCAGCTTGTTAGTAATCAAAAAAGCTTGTTTCTGGGATCCCGGTCTATTAATATTTAAAGAGATGTAAGTTTTGAAAAGAAACTGCATTTGACGTAGAATCCGGGTTCTTTTTAAGAGCTATCGGTAAAAAAAGGTATCGGTTTAAAATTTTCTCGCTGTATCGATGAACGGTGAACAGTGATTTCTATGTAGAGTTACATCGTTCAAGAGTAATTCTGTAAATCATTCGGAGCTCGTTTTTTAAATACTAAAATATTGAAGAAGGTCGAAAAATGATTGGCAAAAAAATCCCGAAGTCATGTCAAAGAAACACTTTTTTCAAAATGTTTCGTCAGCGATTACTGGATAAACCGATTTTGATGCAATACTTGGATTGAACAAAGTTTTTTGAGAAATAGATTAGATTTCGTAAAAATACTGCTTCACCAAAATGGTTTTGAAGTTTTTTTAAAGATTTCTCTGGAAAATCTCCTGGACTGAATTGGTTTAATTTTTCAGGAAGTCTAAGTTAAGCAAAATCCAATCGAATGGCATCAACTTTGTTTCAATCGATCAAACCGTTCAAAAGCTATGGTGTTTGTTGTTGTAAAGATGTTTACATACACACACACACACACACACACACACACACACACACACACACACACACACACACACACACACACACACACACACACACAAACAAACATACAGAGTACAACATACTGACGTCGTCGTGGAAATAGTTGAAAAGAGGAAAAAGAGCAATGTGTAACCAAGTGCGATAAAACTTTTGAATTTTCATTCATTGATACCAAAGATATCTTAAATGCCTTTAAAACATTGGAATCGAAAAAACCTTAGATTTATGGGGACATTCTGTTAGAATCATTGCTTCAGTAATAAATGTTATCGCACTATATTTAGCTGTAATATTTAATTGTTCTGTAACACATGGTGTTTTTCCTGACTTAATGAAATTCAGCAAAGTTATTCCAATTTTCACGTCTGGCTCTAAATGTGATTTTTATTTTCGGCCTATCTCGGTTCTGCCAATCCTAAAAAAATATTTGAAAAATTATACTAAACCAAATGCTTAGACATTTTGATAAATTTAGATTATTTCATAATAAACAATTCGGTTTTACGAAGGGTCGCTCAACCACAGATGCTGTGACTTGTCTAAGGCATTTGACTGTGTCGATCATAACATTTTAATCAGGAAATTACACCATTATGGAGTTCGAAATAAAGCTCTCGATCTTCTGGTTTCTTACTTAAATGAAAGAATTCAGAAGGTTGATATTAATGGTAAAATGTCCCCTGGTGCTGTTGTAACCATTGGTGTCCCGCAGGGCTCCATACTTGGTCCATTTCTGTTTCTGATATACATAAATGACTTGCCTTGCTACATAGGGGATAAGCATGGAATCGTACTGTTTGCGGATGACGCTTCACTTTTATTCAAAGTGAAAAGACGAATTGGTAAGTATGACGAAGTAAATAATGCGATTTCAAAAGTTGTACATTGGTTCAGTATGAACAATCTTTTATTAAATGGTAACAAAACTAAGTGTGTTAAATTTTCATTGCCTAATGTAAGGCATGTAGATACCAGCGTACAACTGGATGGAAACAACCTGGATCTGGTGGATACCACTGTGTTTTTAGGTATTACTTTAGATAAGAAATTATAATGGGGCCGCACATTAATAATTTAGCAAATAGACTTAGTTCGGCAGCTTATGCAGTTAAAAAGATGAGACAGTTAACTGATGTCGACACAGCAAGAATTGTATACTTTAGTTACTTCCACAGCATTATGTCATATGGAATTCGTCTCTGGGGAAATTCTGCGGAAATAAATACTATATTTGTATTGCAGAAAAGAGCTATTAGGGCAATTTACAATTTTAGCCCGAGGGTTTCCCTGAGAGCAAAATTCAAAGAAATCAATATTCTGTTATATCCCAATATATATTTAAGAACTTGACGTAGGTACGTTCGTAAAAATATTTGCTTTTTTTTAAAAAAAAGGTGACGTACACTCACTTAATACAAGGAACAAAAACAATCTTGTGCATGCATCTGGTCTCCACAGAATAAGTAACTCTTTTATGGGGCAATGTATACGCTTTTACAATAAACTTCCCGAAACTATAAGAGATTTACCAGTCAATAAATTTAAAAAATGTGTTAAAACAAAACTGTGTAAAAAAGGATATTATAAAATCTCAGATTATTTAAAAGACAAAAAAGTCTGGGATTAATTGCTTCTCATACCGATCTCATATATATTTTTTGTGATATTGTAAAAAAATAGATGATATGAAAAAAAAGACAAGCCCGCTGAGTTTCTTCCGCCGGATCTTCTCAGTGTGTGGCCGCGTTTCCGATCCGGTAGTAGTTTTTAAAAAAATATGTTGACGTGTCAAAATAACTTGTAAAAAGTTTTATTGAATTAAGTATTTCTGATTTCTGCCTAGCTAAGCTCGGCAATTCGAGATCTTTATAAAGATCAATGTGTACCACGGTATACCACGGTGCACCCGTGACAATACACTTGTTATGTATTTATTACTTGCAACGGATGCAAATCTGTACGGGGGAGATGGGCAAACGCTACGCAAGCGTATGATAGAATAGGCCTTACGCAAATCTTGTAAAGTGTCACCGTGTGTCGAAGTGACACGAATGCGGGACACCTGCAATATTCGGCCTATGAGTGGAGAATGAACCCACTACACGGAATTGAAATCGGCGGTTGGTTAAGTACTTTTGTATAACGAGTACGAGTCTGCCAGGCACTCTCATTCGGCGTAGCTTGTATATTAGGCCATTGTGCCAGATCTTATCGAAACCCTTCGCGACGGCGAAAACTACAGCACTTGTGGGAATTTGCAGCCCCGAGGCTGCATTTAAAGAGTTTAAAATGTACTATGTAAGTCCATGCACTTAATGAGTGCAAGAGTGAGCTGCTCGGAAACCGAACTGCTCCTTCCGAACCTTCAGACGAGATGGTATGATTTTTTCGTAGATTTTGTCTAACGTATTAATTAGGCTAATGGGACGGTAACTACTGACAATTTCAGGGTTTTCCCGGTTTGTATATTCCTATGACGGTGGCTTCTTTACACTCGTCAGGAAACGCACAATCGGCTAGAAGAGCATTGTAGATGTACACTAGTAGGTAATAGGTATATAAGGGAGGAAGGGAGGTATTTAATTACCTTATTTGTGATTTTATCAGGGGGCCGTTTTATTACGTAGGTTTTTGATTATTTCATCTACTTATTCGATATCGATGGGTAGCGGGTCTCCATCTAATAGTAGCGCCGCCCTATGCTCTACTTCGCTATCCACAAGATGGACGTGGTTCCGACCACCTAGGTTCGTAGGCTGGTTTGACGGGGAACATTGCGATTGGAACAACGAATGAAAAATGATACCATCACAAGATATTACGCATGACGTAGACGTATTCACGTAAAGGATGCACGGGTGTGTCCTTTACACACCTACAACCCGTTTTTTTAAGAATGCTTGGGGCGTGATCTACAATCGATATCGAAGCCAAAAATATAGTTTTTAGAATTTTTGTCTGTTTGTCTGTATGTCCGGGGTAAACTCAAAAAGTACTGCATGGATTTACTTCAAATTTTGCATGAATATTACTAACAGGTCGGGTCAACATATAGGCTACATATTATCACGCTATCACCTACGGGGAGAAGCTGTGCGGAGTAAACGAAGTCCGCGCGGACGAAGTCGCGAGCAACAGCTAGTATTATTATAAAAAACCAAAGATACACAGTTCCGAACAAAACTGGCAATTAAAACTGTCGCTAATTTCACATAGGGGGCCGTCTGTGAATTACGTCACATGTTAAGGTCGAGGGAGGAGGTTGACGAAGTGTGACACTGTGTGACAAGGGGTGGGGAGGGATTTCTAGTTTTGTGACATCACATTTTTTCAAAATATAATATTTTATAGCTAATTATTACAAAACTCAATTTAAAAGGTCACCTGTACCTATAGATAAAAACTATTCGAATGAGATTATCATTTCAATATAAAATTTTAAATAAATGTGACGTCACACTAGGTCTTACAAAATTGACCAGCTGACGTGACAAGGAGGTGGGAGGGGTCAAAAAATTATGAAATTTGTGTGAGGTAATTTGTGGATGGCCCCTAAGTAGTTATAGATATCACAAAAATATACGTTTTTTGCATATCCAACCTAAGCTTAATTTATAGTTGATTTTAAAAAGCAATGTACAAAAAGTAATAAACTTGACAGTGTCGCGATCGACACGATTCTATTTGAAATGAGCGCAAAATTTGAAATTGTGCACTCATTTTTAGAGGACTTTTTTGAGACACTGATTGTGCATCTTGGGTTTTTTATATCAATGGTGTCAAAGGATATACAATTTTTACGTTTCTGGTATTCTGTCTATACAATAAGGGGTCGTTTCATAAAATACTTTTGCATACCTCGGGGGGTCTACGGCAACGTAACGTTCGCCGTTCATTGAAACAAGTATTTTTCAATTTTTATCATGACATAGTAATTCATTTCGTATTTAGTGTTTATAAAGAATCTTATACGTATACCTATATATTTTATTACAATTAATTTCACCATAATCTAACAAGTAGAACATGCAAAGTATATGGCCTATATCACAGGTCTAATAAAACCTTACTATAGCATTTAAAAAATGTACATCCAAAACGGAAAAGATGAAGTACATAGTTCGGCGTACAAAACCAACACGCATCGCAGCTTGGCGAACTTGAGAGCTGTTATGCATATTAGGTGATAAAAACGCTGGTACGACAGAATAGCTAAATGACGATGAAGTTGACGGTAGTTTTTAAGATGAAGAATATGCTGCAATACCGATTATAGATATTTCGCGCATTTACAAAATCCTTCAATTTCTGATTAATAAACATTATTTATTTGTTCGCTGTTAAAAGATATTTATTGGTTTATTTAATTATTTTTTTTAAAAACTAATTAAATATTTTTAATTCTCAAAATTTATATTATTATTTGAAATTTATCATATTCAGGGGCGGTCTTCGTTTTTTGTGACGAAATATTTCTAGGGGTCACAGAAAGTGTGACACAGCGTAACAATAAATAAAATATTTAAAGTTTGTTTTAGTGCACCTACCTCCTATACCTACCGGTACCTGCAGGTAAGGTGGGAATATTTTTTTTCACGCGTAAACCGCAGTAGTTTAGGTCTTCAAAAACATTACTGGTATGTGAAAACAAAATTACGATTACAGCATTCGTTTGTGAAATATTAAGCTTTAAAGTGCTAATGTTTGTTAGAGTCAACTGTCCTCCCTTCCCCCTGCCAACTAAATGGTTTTTTCTGGATGTTGGAGGCAGATATATCCGTCATTGGCGTTGAAAAGGTTAAGTGTTAAAGCATGCAACAAAGTAAAAGCCCTTTCTTTAGTTTGCATTACTATGGTGGCCAATTACGGAACCCTACATTGCGAGTGGTACGACACGCACTTGGTTAAAATGTATGAGTAAATAAATAAAATTTATAATCATATTTACGTAAAATAAATAAATAATTAACATCACGCTAATTCCATTGTGATGCAATAGGCAGAGTAAATAGAACGTCAGTAGATGTTACGGTCCACCAGGATATACCTACTGATTGGCGCGACGGGTTGATCACTGCATTACACCGACTTTGAAAAGGACTATCGCTCGTTTCTTATAATGACCGCTTTACGCAGTCATCTAAGGCAAGATGGCGTTAAGACACCACCACAAGCCTCCGAGCTGCCTTTGGGAATAACCCACAGAACCACTAGATCACAATGCAGAAAAATAAACGTTGAGTACATAGGTACTCAATGTTCGCTTAAATCATTATAAGATCAGATAAAATATTAGGGTAGATAGATTTAAGCGGACGATGTGTTGAAAACTAGAATGCTAGTACTGATGGTGGACACTGAACTCCCAAGTAAAAAGTCGTAGTATTAGCATAGCTACTATTTTCCAATAGTTTTTGCATTTGTAATTCCTAAATGATAAACATAAAAGATCCGCATATTGAGATCTCATTTCAGCAACCACAAGTAAAACTATCTATATTTTATAACAGCTGGCTATCTAGCAATTACATTAGCTATGAGTTTTACAAAAAATATGGGTATGTTGATGTCCATGGGTAGTGGAAGGGTTACAAATCTATAACTAAGTATAGACATGCATTTTTATAGATCATTCTTATGTTAAAAAGTGCTTTGTACAAAATAATACCATAAAACATAATACTAAAATACATTATAATATCAAACACAATTAAACAATTTTTGTGATTAAATAAGTTGCCTAAAAATGTATATAACATTCGACAAAAAAATATATTATTAACTAAATAAATTATTGCCAGTACCAGAGAAAGCAGAACCAGAAAACAAGTAGTTCTAGCAGATTAAACTGGGTCTATTGTTGTGTGCGAGTTGTGTGCATCGTGATTGTATGTGCCGTGCTACAGACAAAGTCCATTACACAAAATTAAATTGTTAATGAATTTATGAAATTGTTCATTTTTTAAATTCATTTAATGAATAGTAAAAAGTAGCAATAACTAAAAAATTAATGTGTGTCTAAATTAGTTTTTCATTATTGCTATTCTCTCTAAAACTAAAAAAAAATGGGCCATACAAATAATTCAGTTTTTGTATTTAGTTTACATTCTGAAGACATCTAGTATATTTCAGTCTGTAAGCCAATATTACAATCAAATCTATATGGCACTAATTTGACAAAATGTAGTATTTCCTATATCCTTTCTTTCAAGTTATTGAGAAAATATAAATGTAATGTGTATATATAATAACCATATATATGTATATGTCGCAGTAAAATTGTCAGTACCGTTAGATTATAATCTACCTAAGTGATATTATAATTTAACTGCTAACTTAACCTAACCAAATTATAAAATCCCTAGGTAGATTATAATCTAACGGCTATTGACAATTTCACTGCGACATATATAATAATAACTTTCAATTAATTTAGGAAAGCACAACAAAAGCAAAGCATTTTCTAAGCTAAAGCTTCTTAGCTTAGAATCTGCTTATTATAAAATCCACAGCTTATACGATAAATTCCACCTACTATCTTCTATCTTACACTAATAAATATAATAGGTACTCCAAAACTGCTTGATGCCCGGCTTCTATATTTATCGAAAATATTGTTTAAGTTACGAGTAACATTCACTATGAGGCATAAGCTAAAGCAGTTCCTATTAATGTCTAATTACCAAATTAGTCGCTTCTGTGGTCTAGTGGTCCAGCGTTGGCGTTGACCACATGAGGTCCCGGGTTCGATTCCCGGGTGGGGCACATTAAAAAAAAAAGTGTTTTTCAGTTTTCTGAGAAACACAAAGTTGCTCGGGATTGGAAAGTGCCCGGTTGGCGATAGGCTTGCCACTTATCACATTTTGTGGGACCAAGTATCTTCGGCTAATCGTGGGTGCACTTGTTGTACTTCTGCCTACCCTTTCGGGGATATGGGCGTGAAGATACTTTGTTTTACCGAATGATCCTAGAAACTTGTAGAACGCCTCGTTAATATTCATTTGGTTGCTAATAGTTACTACTGTGAATGACGGGTTGCTTATTATAGGAACCTAGAAAAGGAAATTAATGATTTCAGTAAAAAAAATTTAGATACTATTTTACTTGTCAAATACTCAAATATAAAGTTTTTTTGAACACCTTTATCACAAAAAGTATAAAGAGCACCTACAATAACATGATTTGTCCATAAGTTGCAGTGGCAAACATTCTACATCAACACAATATATATCTCTCTCCCAAATTTTGTGTCTAATATTTACAGAAACTTGTTTGTGATAGAAGAAATTATACCTGAACATATATTTCAATATTTATTATACATTTTTACATAACAGTTTATTCACACCAATTTTATGATAAAAACACTTAAGCAGCTACATACATTGAGATACCAGTAGTATTTACACATGTTTTCTGTTTAATTATTTTAACAATTCCCATAAACACTTTGATACTACTGGTAAAATTCATCAATCTTTAAAACAATTTTATACGAGGTGAAGTTTTATAAAATATTAAGAGTTAAATTGAGATTTACAGTGTATATTTTTCCTATTAGAGTTCCTTATTGTACATTAAAAAAGTGCAACATTACAAAAAACCTTACATGCAACTTTTAATCAAAATCAAATTAAAATACAATAAATTAAAGCGATTTTGAAGACGCTTCTTGATCACCTAGGAAAGAACATTTTTCAACAGTTTCAACCGCCATAAACTTTGAGAATATGCAAATATATTTTATATTTTTAACATTAAAACACATTTTTTTATTATAGTCAATAATTATTATTGTGAATAGGGTCTTGCTCCCCTGTCATGTATCGATGTTTTCATGTGAATGATTCAGGTGACATCATGATGAGTTTTCAGTTAAACTTGACACCTCCTTTAAGTTACTGTCAATATAAAATATAGCAAAAGGAACTCCATTCCGACCAGGTGTCCATAAGACACCCCTCAATTTTTTTTATAATAGCAACATTTTTCAAAATATTGAGTCAAATTATCTAGGAATTCAAAAAACCTACTTAATTTTAATTTAAGTAATTTTTATCAAAAATTTAAAAGGGTTATTATACAATACAAAAGAATGGGCATCTCTTTCAATATTCGCATATAAAGGGTAACTTGTAACATCCAAGTAATACTAAACCTTATAAACCTAAGCCTCTTGACTATTTCTACCATTGCACAAGCATCATTAGTCAATTCAAATAGTGCCTGCTTTCTCGGCTTCCACAACCATGGTGGTTGAATGATTCACAAAACCACTTCAACTAATTTCAGAAAAATTTTACACATCAACAAAAAATTAAGCATATCTCTAACTTCAAGAATCACAAAGCAATACATAAAGTGATGGCAAAAATGTATTTGATTAATATTTTACATAGATGTATAGCATATAAACATAAAAAACCCTTTCAATTTTCCAGGTTGTTAAAATATCAGGAGTAAATAATCGGTGGACCTGTACAATATACTTACCTAGACCTTTACATAACAACTCAAAAAGAAGACAATATTTTTATTTATTTAAATTAATCTACCATTATACCATATGAATACTGAATTTTCCCCGGGCTCCATTGAAGAATAGGCCAACTGCCGGTCTGCCAGGCAGGTCATAAAAGGAGATCGGCTGGCTATGCGAGTCACTATCATTG
Source organism: Apodemia mormo (assembly GCA_036924255.1). Taxonomy (NCBI): domain Eukaryota; kingdom Metazoa; phylum Arthropoda; class Insecta; order Lepidoptera; family Riodinidae; genus Apodemia; species Apodemia mormo. The sequence goes on from JAUPFN010000016.1 coordinate 20,333,140, forward strand.
TGGCTACTAGGTGGTAGAGTCCTGCATTGTCCCACCGGGGTCTGGTACCACCGCCTTACCTATTCCTGCCAAAATAGCATCAGTGCTTGTCACTGTCGTATACCAGTTAGGAGGGTATGGTAGCCGGTAAACTTATGCATGTGGCGTTAGACCTTGCCACAAGATAGCAACGCACCATTACCACTTTTGGTGTCTGTAGGCGATAGTCGACTCTTTCCATAAGGAGACCCATCTGCTTGTTTGCTATCTTCTAATATAAAAAAAATCTTTTTTGCAGTATTAAAGATTTAAAATAGCAGGAAAATATCCTCAGAAGACCTGTACAAAATGAAGATTTTCATCACCACTCAAATGTTTTCACCAATAAATATATTTACAAATACCATAATATTGAATTTCTAGATTCGCCAGATTGGTATGATTACTTGTATCGTAAATATTTCTGTTTTCATAAATAATTTCATCTGGATATACAGATCTCTTTGAAAACACTCTTATCTGTACTTCGGATACAGATCAACTATGCTACTTTAAGACAAATATGAAAATTGCTGAAGCTAATTATTTTCTAAACAAAATATATTTGAGCATATCTAATTGTATGTACAAGCAGCTAAATTAAATGGTTTAACAAGTTTTTTAACACCACTAATCATAACATAGATTTAAGTGTTTTATCAAAGATCTAGTATATATCTTTTTATAATGGAATGTTCAACATTAACATTTATTGTAATTTCACATAACTTCTTTCATTCCACTATACCGTTTAGAATATTAATGCTTTCACTCAATATCTTATAAAATGGAACAACATTGACATATCTGAATACACAAGTATAACAATTCAGTAACATGGCTACAAAGTCTACTATACTTAAATAATCTCAAAAGTTACAACAACTATTTGTTTTCTTGGCTGTCTTATAAAATGCTTTGCTGTGCATGGACAAACTATCAGATTTTGCTACCAAATCATCTAACTTTTCACCTCTTTCCAAGACAGCTTTTATAGTGTCATGTAAAATAATCTTTGTTTCATCTAGGTCATTTTGTATTTTTGTCAAGGCATCAGCTTCTCTTGGATTTTGATACTTAACTAAATATTGCGGTAAGACCGGAAAATCAGTAGTAGTTTCATTAGCTGTTGGCCATGTGTTTGCAGGCACTTTGGCTGCAAACTCATCCAGAATTTTTGTTATTAAAGTATGTGCTACTCGATTAGGATACTCATGATCCGATATAAAAACTCCAGCTAAATTATCAGCTCTAACATAAACATGTAACATGTATTCACCTTCTTTAACTGACTGTCTTGCTGCTGATTGAGTTCTTTCGACCATTGTCTTACTGACAAATGTCATGAATTCTTGTACAGAACTTCTTTGAAAGAAACTGAAACTCTGTAAATCATACACTGCTTTCAATATAGTGGCACTATTAACGCCTTTAAAGAGAACACCCAAAGAATATACTCTGACCATTGCTACAGAATTTTCTGTGTCGTGGATATTATCTACAAAAAGAAAATTTGATTAACAAAAAGTGGGGACAGATGTTAAGTCAAAGATTTTAATTTTAAAGTAAGATGTTACTCACCCTTTAGCAAATTAGACTTTCTTATTAGTAAAATATTTTAGAACAAATATTTATTCACCCTACAAATATCTTAACTGTATTGTATTTAGAATATCACATGCCTTCATAGAAGCACCATATAATATTTTACAGTGATTATTTATTCAAATTTTTACAACTTCCTGTTACTTAGTTAATAATCAGAATTTTAAAAATTAATCTGATCAGAATATAACTCGACAAAGATGTTATACCTAATTTAATTAGTAATTACGTTACATACTCTTTGATTACATTGACATTTGAGATTTGAGCATTTGACGTGACAAATGCCAACTGATATGACCAGTGTTGGCAGACCGGTGAATAATTGTTATTGTATCAGGGCCGTAAAATGATTGTATTTTCAATAAAATTATTGTACACTTCAAAATTAGACTTAATTGTCGTATTAAAGCTTTAATTTAAAAGAAAATTACGGAAATAATTTTATTTAAATGATATTACAGCAATTATAAAACAAAAATTTTTTAAAATGCAACTTTTTAGTCAATTATCCATGCATTTCTAAGCATTGGTAAGATGGAAATATGACTCAAACATTTCAATAAGTAGGTAATAATTATTTTTCAAAGAAAATAATAATTTTATATGGTAAATTGCTATCGTTTAAAATTATTGTATTTTTGTCAGGATTGTACGCTTAGGATTGAGGATTAAAAAAAAATGATTATGGAACATGAATAATAATTATTGTACGTCTTTTAAGGCGCCCCATAGACCTACAATAATATTACGCAATACTTTTATTGTGCAATAATATTGAATACCCTCTTTGACTCCAAATGTTCAATAAATTCACTCAATAAAATTGACAAACCAGTCTGATCAATGTTTTCGAGCGAGCAACATGGCTGACGACGAAGTTTTGGCGGCAACTATGCTGGCAATTTTGTTAAATAAATCTCTATACAATTCTTTATACTCAAGTAAAAACTCCGTTCATTATCTTTTATAGCATTCTTGCTCGCCATTTTGCTTAAATTTACGACACGACCATATATTAAACACTGTGACTGACCGAACGCGACTACTCACAGACCACTTAGAGATGCAAGCATCGACTACTAGACTTGTGTAACTCAGGAGTGATTAACTCAAAAAGATATAATCTTTACAAAGGAGTGAATATATCAGTAACTCCGTAGTATTCAAACTAACTCTCTATATCTTTATATCACAGAGTGATTGTATTTCATCTAAGCGGAATAGAATGAAAGGAATGATATGTTTATCAGGGAGTAGAAAGAGAGGAAACCATCATTCGGAATGAAGAATGTTGTAGCATCGAACTACATACTGTACACACAAAGTTATACCTTAAACTAATGGGATTAAGATATCTTTAATATTGTTCAAATGCGGATAGTAATAATAAACAGCGATGAGAATTATTTTGTTTGTACTTTGTTTTAAAAACGCACGCATAATAAAAAATAAGCGTTTGTTTTTAAATAATTTTATAAAATAATATCGATTCTGTTCGATATACCATAAATACATCATTTATTTTAACTGTTTATCTTGTCATTATATTCCACCGGTTAAACCCTTAAGACTAGAAACTTGAAATCTTTAATATATCGGCGAACACACCTACTTCTTATTTTAAAAGCATTAAAAGTCGGTTAAATGTAATTTACATAATTCTTTCACACGCAGTGGAAGTCGCGGTCAATCCTTAGTATCAAATAAAACAAGCGTGATTGCTTTTTAAATAATTAAGTAAAAGAATACCAAACAGAATCCATAAAAACATATCGTTTATTTCAACTCTTTATCTTGTCTTTAAATCTGTAAATCATTTCATTTCCTTATATTATCATTAAATCTAAATATGTCACCAATCCCAATCACTCTGATTTCTACTGAGTTATAAGGAGTTGAAGATATAAATGAGTGATATATATCCGTAACTCTGAAAGATACATATCACTCTTTTCTTTTCTCGGATATATTTTGCGCAAGTCTATCGACTACGCCAAACTCTAAAGTGCAATAAAAAATATTGCGCAATAAGAATTAAAGCTGTTCAAACTTTCGTTCAATCATTGTGCAATCTTCACTGTTAACCCTGAACGTTCAATAATATTGCACAGTACGTAATATTGCGCAATATTATTCTAGGTCTATGGGACGGCTAATACAGAGAATCTAAATTAATAATTCTGAAGAGTAATAAGTATCGAGTACGAAAATACTAGGTATCGCAACCAAAGTATTGATACTACTTAAGTATCAATACTGTTTGCGAATCCCTAATCACTAAAGCAAAGAGCAAAAAGTAAATTAATACATACCGCAAAACTTAAGAGAACTCTATAATTATAAAATAATTAGAATACTTTTTGACTACAATAATACTTCGTAAAAAGTACAAGGCCCACTTATATACTCCTTGTACACAGAACACCATTAGTTATATTCCGTTAGTTATATTGGTCAGTGCAGAACACTTATACTCTCATAGAGATATTGACGTGTATAATATTACCACATTATACACGTCAATGCGTAGAGAGTGTAAATCATAGTGCAAGGAAGTTATATTCTACCCGGAATGCTTACACGTACTTCAAAATCGTTCCGAAGAGTACCACGACATGAGTGGAGTGTGTCTCTTTTTACTAAATAAAGCGCCAATCGCCATATATAAGTGTGGCCATGCGTAGTTTGCAAATTACTACTAAGTAATTCTACTAATTTGAGAAACAGTTTTTACATTGCATAAGTAATTACGTAATAATTAAAATAAGCACATTTTAGAACTCACTATGCTAATTACAATACATTTAATGCTAATTTATTTATCGACGTGTATGAATAAAAAGGAATTAACGATTACCGAATATATAAAAATCTACCATTTAGATAGTTTTATTTACACTGGCAATTGCAAGAAAGGGACAACATCCACTCTTGTCGTTGTCTTGCTCAGAACGTTTTTCCCCTCTGTTAAGTAAGAAACAAATGTCAACTTTATTTGTTACGAAATAAAGTACATTTTTATTTTTCAAATATTGCTTCGTAGTAATTCCAGTTATCGTATATAAGTTCCTTGGCATGGTGTAAGTCACAGAACATGTACTACTACCGCAGGTATAAGTGTTCTGTAAACAAGGCACAAGCCACAAACTCCAGTTACTACCAGTGTTGCCAACTTAGTGGATTTTCCACTAGATCTGGTGGTTTAGACATGAGGATAAAAATGAGGAGTGATGAAGTGATGTTTGATCTAAGTATATACTATGTACTTTGTATGTAAACATACATAGTACATAGTATGTTTACATAGTAGTAGTAGTAACATCCATTTAGCTCGTGCATTGAAAGTGAAAGAGTCTATCTACTATTTGAGTTTACTTTTTTCTAGTGCCAAATGTTCGACATTTATACAGAATTTCGGCCGAATGTCGAATTTCGACCAAAAGTTGAATTTCGACGGACAGTCGAATTTCGAACGAGTGTCGAAATTCGACCGAGCGTCGAAGTTCGATCGGTTGCCGAGTTTCGACCGCTGGTCGAATTTCGACCAGGTGCTGAAATTCGACCGTGGGTCGAAATTCGACCGGGTGCTGAAATTCGACCGGGTGCCGAAATTCGACCGGGTTCCGAAATTCGACCGGGTGCCGTAATTCAACCGTGGGTCGAAATTCTACGAAGTTCCTTATCGCGCGTTGTGAAAGGGGGCTAGACAGAAAAAATCTTACGAAAAGTTGTCACGACACTGCTATTTACAGGTTTTTTGTAAATAATAATAAAAGGAACTTCGTTCCATCCTTTAACACCTCTCAAGTTTTTTTTCCGGAAGATTGGGTGATCCCGCGGGATTCGCCAAAAACTTTTATAATGCAGCGGGCTGCACGCTGCAGCTAGTATTCACTAAACCTATTCTTATTATACTACCTAAATATAATATTCCTATTTAACTATATTTACACTGTTTTTTTTTACAATTTGGATAAACTGCACTAATAAATTATAAAGTTATTAACATGTAATTAAAAGAATTTTAAAGAATATCTAGCCAACAACATGCTTTGCGCCAACTGATTCTGTTCAGTGTTCCAAAAAATGTAAATAATTCAAGTGATCATAGGTTAAAACCCGGCTAAATAAAAAAAACCTTCTTAAAAAAACTTACGGCTTAAAATCCGTCACGAACGTTTCTTGTTTTCACCTTATCTCGTGTCTCTATCTAACTTGTGGAACAACGTCCATCTATCTCACTCTACCGGGCGACGCGCGAAGTCGATTCGAGTAGTTATAATGCGAAATTACGTTCCAGAAACAAACATTACTTAGATCAAACATCACTTCATCACTCCTCACACTCGCACTCTACTAAAGATAGTAAATGCGCGGGTGATGGAGTGATGTTAGTTTTCGTTGCGTAATGCGTAATATGGCATCACATCACAGATTAATATATATGTACGAGTATGCATCACATTCACATCTTGAAGTGATATCACCCGAGTAATATTACGCGCATCACCTACACATACGTACAAATTGGTCTGTGCCTACACATGTCTGGAACATAGTATTGTATTGTATTGTATCCGAGTTATATTGTTCTGTGTATTGTATACTCTTTGCTTGTAAATGTAATCATATCATTGACGTGTATAATATACATATTACATGTCAATGAATCATATTATATCACAGAACAATATTATATAAATATATATTAGTCTATGCTTGTAATACTGCACTGGGTCGTGTTTTTATATGAAAGTAGATTTAAAAAAATTCTCATTGGTTCTTTCTGATAAACAACAGCGGTATTAGATAATTATCAATATGAATGAAAGTACTGAAAAAGTGGAAACAACATGTAATGCCCGTCGTAGAATTTTAAACATCGCCGTATCCACAGTATTACTAGAAACTGGATTTGATGCTGCAGACAAAATGTCACTGGAAACATTAACGGAGATGATCCAAAGCTGTTAGTATCTTTATTTTTGAAGTGAAAACTTCTTTAGGCGCGTTGAGCGTTTTGGTAGAGGGTAAAATCCTCGGTTCGCGTCACCGACATGCTAATGATAATAGTATATCTATAGCTATGTTTTGCATATAGTTTTAATTACTCTCAACTTAATAGTTCCGTTTTCATTTCTATCGGCAGTCCCACGACTGCTACTGTTTTTTATACATTTATATTTTCAAGTCAAGCCTTCAGGAGGAGTATCTCCGGAAAGGTTTGCAGAGGTACAATAAGTGCACCCACGATTAGCTGAAGATACTTAGTCCCATAATGTGATAGGTGGCTAGCCCATCGCCAATCAGGCATTTGTCCAATCCTGGGCAACATTATATTTATCAGAAAATTGAAAAAACCATTTTTGAATTGCCCGACCCGGGAATTCAATCTAGGACCTCATGCGGACAAACACCGACACTGCACAACTAGACCACAGAGGCGACTAGTTCAATTGTTATTTATTTTACATAAATAATGGGATAACAACTAAACAGATAACTCCTGGTGGAAAGGAAACCATTGCCTATAAGTATAATTATGATGCCATACACATTGGTTTACCCGCATCATACCCTCAAAAAAAGAAATGTGACAAGTGATAATGATATTGCGACAAGAATAAGCAGGCAGGACTAACCCATGTGAGAAGTTTTAGAACAAGCAACTTAGTAAATGACAGAAATTACATGCTAAGCCAAACATTTGCTTTAATGTAAATTGTAGTGGATGCGCATATTATGATCTACTGAATAAGGGGTTCGGACCAATACAGGGAAAAATGATTCAGATTGCTCCTATTTTTGTTGCATTCTGTATTTAGCACCAAAAAGTTTTCCTCTTAATTAACTAGTGACAACAATGTTTTAATTTGTTACAGTTTACACAGAAGTTGGTAACTCAGCAAAAGGCTACTGTGAGCTCTCTGGCAGGGTGGAACCAGTTCTTAGTGATGTTATGATGGCACTTATTAATATGGGTAAAAAGCAGAATCATAAATCTATACAATCAATAGATACAATAACTCCAAATAATTAAGCTGGACTATAATTGAATGCTCCCATCCCCCAGTTTTATAATTATCGGTTTAGTCTGCCTTAGATGGGTGATTGTTAGCATATTAAATTATTAACATAACACATTAAATTACTAGCTGCTGCCCGCAAATTCGTTCGTGCGGATTCTTTTACTCCGCACAGCTCCTCCCCCGTAGGTGATAGAGTGATAATATGTAGCCTATATGTTGACCCGACCTGTTAGTAATATTCATGCAAAATTTAAAGTAAATCCATGCAGTACTTTTGAGTTTACCCCGGACATACATTGACTTTCCTACGATTTTATTATATGTATATAGATTAACATTAGTGTCAAATAAGTATGATTGTGCTGAGTTACCATCTATAGTCAATCTGAGTCTGGTTACACGAAGTAGACAATAAAAACTATAAACTTAAAAGGAGAACAAAAATTGGACACCACATCCTTAACAATTGTGTCTTAAGCTCATGGAACAGATTACCACAAGAAATATTGAAGCAACTTCAATCAATGCATTTAAGAATCAATTTGATAAATGGTAAATTGGAAACACTGGCACAGATATGGATGTATCAGCCAAGAGCTGCTTGTCCATTAATAAATAATAAGGCAATATATGTTTTTTGTATTTGTTTTATTGAATTTACAGCCGGTTAACAAGCAATTAATCTCTGTTTAACATAATTTTTACAAGTTAATGTTCCGTTGAACACAGATTATTTGCTTTATAAAATTAATTTGCATTTTGGAAACCAGCTGTTAGTGTAGCATGTGTCAATTAATAAACCATAATATTAGAAAGCTTAAAATGTTGGTAATAGAATACCTAGTTCCAACAACATATGCTAGACATGTAATTTGCTAAGCATAATTTAGCAGACATGTGTTTGCACAAAATCTCTCTATATTGCTCATGATATGAGGCCAAGCCTTAACAGTATAGATAATCCACTACTATACTACAGTAGTAGCAAAAATAAGAGATCAAAATAATCCAAATTTTCAGAGGTTTTTCAAATAGCTGTATTTTTGTTAATAATGGTCATATCGAAATTAAAAAAAATTAATAAACTGTGTGTCGGGCCACGCACAATATGGGGTTCCAAATTTGCCCATCCAAATAATGTGAATTAAAAAGAGGGCTTTTATAGTTTCATACTATGAACATTTAAGCTATTCAACATCAATGACAAATATACATATATCCGCACCACAGGTTCACCGCCTATAAAAACTTCTCTAAGTATAATTTATAAATTAGTTGACTATTACTCAAAAACTTGTAAGACCTTCTAAGCCATGGAAGTCCTTTTAACTTCATTATATTTACTACTACTATGATTTTTTTTCCACCCCCAAAACCAACCGTTTAGCCTGCAGAGGAGAGGGGACATTTGACTCTAACAAAAATTAGCACTTAAAAACTTAATCCTAGATTAAGTTGTAAAAACAAACAAGTCCTGTAATCGAAAACTTGTTTTTGCAAACAATATTTTTTTATAAACCTATCCAATGATACTCCACACAATGGGGTAAGTGAGAAAAAAATTATCATCCCCACTTTACGTGTAGGGGGAGTTATCCTGAAAAAAAAAAGATTTATCTAGATTTTATGTTACCACTTTGTTGATGTGATTCATGCCAAATTACAGCTTTCTAGTAATAAGGATCTCTGAGCAATCATGCAGACGGACTGACAGAATTTGATATGCCTAAAAAGACCCCACAAAGTTTCAAGTTAATCCATGTAGCCATTTTTTTGTTATAATCAATGAAATAACTGAAAAAATTTCAAGGATCACGATTTTTCCTCTTTAGTTTTTGCCACAATGTTCGCATTGGTGAAAGGCTCCCATCAGACTTGTTGGACAATCGCTCGATCATCGCAAGCAGTCATGACACGAAAGCGACCTTATCCAGGGCGATGAGTATATTGGTTAGTCTCCTGGTAACGCAAATGCATTCGAGATACGACGGATTGACTCACACCCATCCGGATAGCAACATCACATTGTCGGTAACCTTCCTCAAGCAGAGCAATCATAAAAAAAATGTGGTCCTTGAATTTTTTCATAGAATATTTAGTTCATTCATAATGGTACTAACTACAGATTCTAGCTCAGATGAAATTGGTGATTGTCTTGTATTATTCATATTTGGTCAACATGCTTTAAGGAATTAGTCTTCAAGGAATAGAGCAGTATGCAGAGAGGCCAAACAGGCATGTTATACAACCACCTCAGCAAGCACCTGTACCTCGGACTCCAGCCATGTTGTCAGCTGGATCTAAGGCCAAGGCAGCACCTCATATACCATTTCATTTGCCCCCACTACCAGACCCTCATGCATATATCAGGACACCTGTAAGTTTGAGACTTAACACATTTTTACTTTTAAGTATTCCAATAATAGTTGCACACTGCAGCAGGAAATTAACTTTTACAATGCAGCAGACTTCTGCTGCATTGGTAAAGTTTTAAAGGTGAATTCCAAGGAAACAAGATATTTTTCCAGGATGAAAGTATACCTTGTGCTATTCCTATGTTCATCACCTATATGTGTGCCAAATTTCATTTAAGTAAACCATAACCATCCGTTTATCTATCCAAATTTTGATTATTAATATAGATAGATATATAATATTAATCTAATCTATATTAATAATATAGATTAGATTAATATTAGGTAGGACTAAAGTATATTTTAAAATAATACAATTGTTAAAAAATTCTCTACATATGGTAACATTTTGTATAAAGTAAATTAAATAACAAGTAACCAAAAATATGGATATATTCAAAGGTAAAAAAATTTAAATTGTGATGTTACATTAAACCTGCCAAATAAGAGAATAGTTAATCCTATGCACAGGTAAGGAAGTGGGCAACTCTAGTAAAATAAATATTTACATTTATTACCATTAACATTGTTAAAGGTCAAGTGGTTACCCTGTTTGGCTGTAGATCACAAGGTCCTGGGTTTGATTTCCGAGTCTGACGAAAAATGTTATTGTTTTTTATTTAAAGAAAAATCTCAATGAACGACTAGAGCCTGCTTGTTGTGAATTATATTTCTGGGTCAGAAAGCATGTGAAGCTGTCATCAGCCCTGAGTGTAAAGTTACGTGCGATAATTGTTGATGTTGGCAGATGTACCTAATGATTCAAATTACCATCAAGCCTACTAAGGAAGTTGAACTTCGGTTTACACTTTACACTGTGATAATCTATACATATAATAAAATCATAGGAAAGTCAAAACTGTACATTGAATATTTTTCTAAAAGAATTCTTAGGGCGTGATCTACAATCGATATCGAAGCCAAAAATATAGTTTTTAGAATTATTGTCTGTATGCATGTCCGGGGTAAACTCAAAAAGTACTGCATGGATTTACTTCAAATTTTGCATGAATATTACTAATAGGTCGGGTCAACATATAGGCTACATATTATCACGCTATCACTTATGGGGGAGGGGCTGTGTGGAGTAAACGAAGTCCGCGCGGACGAAGTCGCTGTTAACAGCTAGTATAAAATAATTTATAATTATTTTTTTACGGTGTAGGCAGTCAATTAAAACTCTGCCAACACCATAGAGGAAATATTTGTAATTACCCTTTCAACTGATGAAAAATGAAGGTTATCAGTTTGACATGTATGTATGTAATAATTTGGATTTGGCTAATGTTCAAATATGATTTATTTAGATGTCCAACCATGTGTATTAATTTTCGTAAGTAAATGTATGTTTGTCTACGAATTTCTTAGGAACTAAAAACCATATCGAGATAATTCTTTTTGATTTAAATTAGATATGTTCCAACTAAGGGAACATACCAAGTTATTATTAGTTACATATATGTTATTATTATTAGGGGATATTTGACAGATATATGAAGTTTTGAAATTACTTATATTGTAGTTTTTTTTTGTTCAATATATTTACAGACGCACAAGCAGCCAGTAACAGAATATGAAGCTATAAGAGAGAAAGCAGCTTCCCAGAAGAGAGATATTGAGAGAGCATTAACCAAATTTTTAGCAAAAACCAGTGAAACACATAATTTATTTAATACAGAAGATAACCAAGTATTTCCTTGTAAGAATCATTAAATATTTTGTTTAAAAAATATTTATACCTTTATAGAAAATTAAAGACAGACATACCAACTCTTAGGCCATCCAGCGGCGTGCACAGGATTATGATATTGAGTATGCGGCGGAGTACTCGGCCACAAAAACTTTTTCTTTTATAGATTTCAGCGGCGTGCACATGATTATGACACATTTTATTCATTTACTTATTATTAATTAAAATCATCTAAAACGTACGAACGTTTTATTAAAATATCTGTGAATGGCAAGTAAAGCACTGCTTTTCTGCCTATAAGGAGCGCACGCGCCTGAGGCCATCTAATAGATGGTCTAAAAGTTGGTATGGAGATTGAATGTATTGGTGTGTAGCAGTGGCGTAACAACAGGGTGGCAGGGCTGGCACGGGGCCCCGACCCAAGAGGGCCCCAGCCCAAAAGGCCGCAAGCCAATAATACTTTTTTACATTGTACGTGTAATTCACTACGCCGAAAATCTCGAAGTTTATTAAAATTAAACTGAGTACAACGTGACGATTTTAGGGCCCCATCAAAAGAATTTGCCACGGGCTCTAGGTGGTATAGTTACGCCACTGGTGTGTAGATAGAGGAAAAAGCACGCCTTTTCCGATTAACTTACATAAACAGGAGATTCTAAATTCATCACAATAGTTGTGCATTATTTTCACTAAATTTTCATCAGATGCATACAAATTTTGTTTCCCATTTTCTCAAAGTTAGTATAAATTTGACCGCCCCGTTGGTCCAGTGGTTAGCGAACCTAACTAAGGGACCCGACAGGGACAAAAGTTTATGTGATGAGCATAGATGTTTGTATTTCTGGGTTTGGGTGTTTATTAGGTATATAACATTATTTATATTATTGTTACGTACTTCGGGTTCGTAATTTGCAAAAAAACGCCACTTATATTAAACAGTGTATTTACAACACAAATACACAACACAAGACAACACAATGTAATACTAAATACTCTGATTAACACTAGTCACTCACTGTACTAACAAAACATAACCGACTATACACAATAAAACACTTCTCGCTTCGCACGGGTCGCTTTAAGTATCGCTCCCGATCGCTTTATAAAAACTGCTCTGTATTTTTCAACACATCTCTATTTATACCCAGGGTAAAGTTCTACTTGGATCCATAAAAATCTAAATGTATCGGGTAAACAATGAATCACTTCTTATTGTAAACTACTTACGATAGTACACGCTGTTTTCACCCTTATGCCCTATGATACAAAGTCCATTATGGTATAGCTATTCGGATAACGGCCAACTATTTGTTTATTAATAGGAGTAGCTATCTCTTTCTTTTATTTCTAGATCCCTCCAGCGTTCCAACTCTTCACGTTTCTAGATTATTCGTAACGCTACCCCCCCCCCCCCCCCTTAGTTATGTTCGTCCCGTCACTTCATTATATACGGCTAATCGATCAACATGAACAATCTTCATCGTCCCTCGTGGCTGCTACTGTACTCGATAGGTTACGTCATTGATCCGTGTAATTACTTTGTATGATCCATCCCAACGTCGCTGTAGCTTAGGTGATTTTCCTTTTTGTCGAACCGGATTATCTAACCAAACAAGAGATCCTTCCTGAAAACCACGATGACTGGCGTTTCGGTCGTACCTTGTCTTCTTCCGCTGACTTGATTCTATTGCATTTTCGCTTATTAACGAGTGTATATCACGTAACCTTTCTCGAATGTCTTTAACATATTCCGGTACACTTATTTGGGTGTCTGCATTCGGCGGCGGGCCTCCATTCATTAAGTCTGCTGGTATACGTAACTGTCTGTCGAAGTTAGCATAGGCTGGTGTTACTTTTATGCTTTCGTATTCCGCTGTTCGGTAAGCCAGTAAGAACAAAGGTATGTACTTATCCCAGTCTTTTTGATGACCTTCTAGCAGCTTGGCTAAGTGTCGTTCCAAAGTCTGGTTAAATCGTTCGACCATTCCGTCAGATTGGGGATGGTATGAGGTGGTTCTTGTTTTGTATGTTCCTAATAATTTACACATTTCCTGGAATACATTGGATTCACGGTTTCTACCTTGGTCTGAAATCTGAATGAATCTCCAGCGGAACACCGAATCTGCAAATCACCTCACTGACCAATTTCTCAGCAACAGTAGTGGCTTCCTGACTGGGAATTGCAAACACCTCCGGCCATTTCGTGAAGTAATCTATCACGACTACAAAATAGTTGTTTCCGTTATCTGTTTTGGGAAATGGCCCAGCCACGTCAATCGCTATCCTTTCCCAGGGGGCTCCCACGTTGTATAATCTAAGCTTACTTTGGCTTCTGACCTGCGGACCTTTCACTGCTGAGCATGACGTATATTTTCGACACTAATTCGCGACATCTCGTCAATTCAACCAATAAAAACGCTCTCGCACCTTTACCAATGTTCGTCGTACTCCAAGATGTTCCCTAGAAACCCATCATGCAATTCATGCATTCATTCATTCCTTGATTAATTTTCTTGGCATAACCAACTGTAGGTGATGTTCTCTTCCTGATGGTTTTTCCCATTTGCGGTATAGTAAACCGTTTTGCAACACAAGACTTCCCACTGCGCCCAATAACTTTCACTGAAGGCACTGAAGGGAGCCAGCTTGTCACTCTGGTTTTCCTGTGTCTTTGGATCCCTCATGAACTGACAGCGGAGCCCAAGCGGGCTCGCGTGGAATGGTGCTCACAGATGCTACTGAAGTACGACCACGGACATTCTAATGCTGTTTATGACATTGTCACAGGAGACTGTTTTGAACCCGAAAAAAAAAAACAGCAATCTTGTGAATGGGTGTTTGAAAATGAGAACAGGCCAACAAAAGTGAGACAGGCGAGAAACGTTGGTAAAAAAATGATCGCGTTCTTTTTCTCAGCTACAGGTCCCATCTGTACAATTCCACTTGAAGATCAAAATAATGTTAATGCCGAGTGGTATTCTACCATTTGTTTACCCAGGGTGTTAGAAAAAGTTCGCAAAAGCCGCATTCTCCTACACCATGATAACGCTTCTTCACACACGGCCAACAAAACAAAGTCATTTGTAGCTTACGAAAATTTCTTCTCTTCACTCATCCTTCGCATAGCCTCGACCTAGCACCCTGTGATTTCTGTATTTTCCCCAAAATCAAAGATTTGATGAGAGGTTTTACTTTTACCAACTCTGAAGAGGCAGTGATAGCGTTCAATCACCACGTAGAAAACATGCCTTCAGATCTGTGGTCCTCCTGTTTTAAAAAATGGTTCGATCGCATGAAAAAATGTTTAAAATGTAAAGGAGATTATTATGAAAAGCAATAAACATAATATTTTGGTTATAACATGTTGTTTTTTTAAGTTACGCAAAACTTATAGTGTGACCTACGTACTAAATACTCTGATTAATACTAGTCACTCACTGTACTAACACTAAACTTAACCGACTACACAATAAAACACTTCTCGCTTCGAGTGGGTCTCTTCAAGTATCGCTCTCGATCGCTTTATAAAAACTGCCCTGTATTTGTCAACATAACTCTATTTACATCCAGGGAATTTTACTCCCAGGTTTATTACACCCAGGATACTTATCATATCTCAGGCAACATTGTATTTATTACAAAACTGAAAAAACACATTTTTGATTTGCCCGACCTGGGAATTAAACCCTCATGTGGTCAACACCGACACCGGGCCATTAGGCCACAAAGGGAATATATATTCGAATTTCATAATTCTATTTGATCATTCACTCTGATTTCTGACACAGAATTTTCCAATTCTATTGTAATAATTTCTTTGAATTGTGTTGTAGAAGACAATTTTAAATATTGCTGTTTTTTCCAGTAATAGCTTGTAAACCAACATTCCCCGCTTACCTACCTTGCCTGCTACCTACAGACCAAGTATTTGATTTTGACGAACTAGAATATCATTTCCAAGTAGCTAACAGAACTGAAGATATGCCCACTGAGAAAAAAGGTAACTAATATATTATGTATTATGTATACACTACTTTCAACATTCAATATTATCCACATTTGGTGAAACTCTTTAAATAATATAAAAAATTTACAAATATTTTAAAGAATATATTGAAACTAAAAATACACATCTATATTAATATTATAAATGCTTTGGATGTTTGGATGGATGTAATTATCTTCATACCAAATATTACAATCAACTCAGCCCTGAAAACGTAACAGAAAGACAGACGTTCGCATTTACAATATCAGAAAGGTTGTATCAAATTGTAAACTTGTACAATCGTATTTTATATGAAATGGAATAAAAGTATTACAATATATTTAAAAATAAAAATAACGTCCTATCAATCCATATCTATTTGTTTGTTTGAATATAATGCAAATACTTCTTTAAATTACATGTGTTTCACTAGTGTACAAAACAAGCAGATGGATCTCCTGATGGAAAGAGTCAACCATCGCCTATAGACACCAAAGATGTTAATGGTGCGTTTCTATCTTGTGGCTAGGTCTAATGCCACATGCATAAGTTTACCGGCTACCTTACCCTACAAACCGGAACACGACAGTGACAAGCACTGACGCTATTGCGGCAGGAATAGGTAAGGCGGTGGTACCGGACCCGGGCGAGACAATGCAGAACTCTACCACCTAGTAAGCTTCTTTCTAATGGTCTAACTATAAATTTGTATCTATTCATGTACAGGGTTACTTTTATAGGTCCGGCCAAATTTTCTGAGGCTGTGCAGAATCGATATGTTCGATTTATGTAACAATAAAAAAGTTCAAAATTTCATTTTTATCCGACACAAAAAACAAAACGCATGGATATAATTTCAATTACGCAAAATTCGAATTAAAATTTTATCAACCAAATTAAAAGTGATCGGGAAAATGTACTTAGAGCGACAGATTAAATATTAGTTACTATCGTAATTATAGGTAAATGTAAAATGGCACCCTGCCAGCATTACAGAGTTCATTCACAAGACTCGGTTCATCGACTTCATGAGTTTAGTGGGATATTTTTAAAGGAATATTTTTATATTATTTTGTAATAATTTTATAATAATTAATGCGTTTTAATGCAATTTAAATTCAATATACAGTGTGTAAAGAAAACTCTGTCAGATAATTGAAGGTGTTTTTTGGTACCGTAATATGGTTACATATATGTAATTATTTTATGGAAATTAATTAATTAGTTTTCCCAATAAAAAAAGTAATCTAAAATGGTATTTTCATACATTAAGTACGACAACACCTACTAATAAGTAAATTCTACTACCTATCAAAGAATGCCATGCAAGTCGTATGCTGCCGAAGGTCACGCGGCGCGTTTAAAATTCCTTTATAAAAAGCCGAAAAACGAAGACCGCACCTTCGGCCTTCGCGCCGCGAAAGCGGCTAAACGAAACGATGAAACAAGCAGCGACAAAGTGTTGTCATTTTTTAAATATTTGCTTAACGCTAGGGAAATATAAGTAAAAATACGAATATTAAAAAAAACGATATCTTTTTTTTTTGAAATAAAGTTATTTTAACATTTTTTTCAGTAATGCCTTTAACCAACCTATATGCCTCTTTCGGATCGGACAGGGTTTTCTTTACACACTGTATAGTTCCTAATTTTAAAATTTGGCAGGGGACCATTAAAAGTAACCCTGTATACATTACTGATTTTTAATTTGATTAGCTGACCCCTGCAGGTTCGCTAGCGGGTAGAATTATTTGTCTCAATAAAATCATTCATACAAAATTTCTTGACCTATTTCAGACCATTAGGGGTTCTAGCTTAACTTATACTGGTAATATTAAGAGGCTTTCGAAATACAAAATACTAACTTATTCCATAACTCAAACGAATTTGCAGGGAACAGCTTTACAAAAGTTTAATACCTACATTTTTATAATTTTCAGAACAATCCGATAACGAAGGTGACAATGGCGGTGACAATGATAATGCAAATAATTCACAATCTGAAAACCAAGACACAACAGCAGCATCAAGCCCTGAAAGGAGTAAAACATAATCATAACAAGAGAAACAAGGCTTTCTAATAAAAGAAACATTTCTAAAATGCTAGTGACCAGAAATATTACAAGGAACGAGCACACCGAGACGGGCCGCATCGCAAATATCCACTTAGATCGTTTTTATTCATTATTTTTATGTGCAGTCTGCTGCATTATAAAAGTTTTTGGTGAATCCTACGCAAAGAACTCATTTTTCCTGGACAAAAAGTAGCCTATATTCCAAGTAATTATCTACATGTGTGCCAAATTTCATCAAAATCCGCTCAGTTGTTTTTGCGTGATTAACATCCATCCAAACATCTAAACTTTCGTATTTATAATATAGTGAACTATCGCACACTACGGCGGGGCGGATCAAGGCGGATCTTTGCTCGGCGGATTTCGGTGAATGCGATGCGCCCCGCTCACCCTGTCCTCAGTGATCGATGGCGAGCGGAATTGCGCGTACGTATTAGGCAGTGTTTTGAGAATTTATAAAATTACGTAATTAAAGATTAAGAACGATTAATAACTTTTAGTTCAAAACTACAAAAGACTATACAATTGAAAAATCCCTGTTATATAATGATCAACAAAGGAGAATAACATTTAGAAAGAAATACTGAAATGCGCTGCGTTGCGATAGGGGCCATACTAAAGTGCTATGCTGTATTTTTCGTTAACATGCGGTCCGTCTTAGTGTACTTGATCCTTTATGAATATTTTTTGTGAGTTCTCCATACAATGTTCAGCATTTGTTAAAAAAATTCAAATACAGTAAAACTGTAAAATCTGGTTTCAATTACCTACCCATTACTATTCATATGTTCTTATTTTAATTTTATGAGTCTTAGAAGTCGGTATCCTGGTCTAATGATGAGAGATTCAGATTATGAGATCCTGGTTTTGATCACCGAGTCGCAAGTGTTTGTTTTTTTTGAAGCTATCGTAATTATTAAGGACTAGCTGACCCGGCAATGTTGTTTTGCCATACATATTAGGAATCCATAGCGGACAAACAACGTGACACGTAATTTATATAAGTATACGGGATTGTCATTCCAGGCAGTCGAAAGGGCATTGAACTTTATATGGTGGTAAAGTATTCTTAATATTTTCTTTTATAAGAACCTTTTCCGGACAATTACGAACACACAAAAAATAATTAGTGAAATCGGTCCAGCCATCCACGCGTGATATAGTGACCACAGAAAATAGGGACTGATTTTTATATGTATAAACTAGCTGTTGCCAGCGACTTCGTCCGCGCGGACTTCGTTTACTCCGCACAGCTCCTCCCCGGTAGGTGATAGCGTGATAATATGTAGCCTGTATGTTGACCCGACCTGTTAGTAATATTCATGCAAAATTTGAAGTAAATCCATGCAGTACCTTTTGAGTTTACCCCAGACATACATACAGACAAACAGACAAAAATCCTAAAACTATATTTTTGGCTTCGATAGCGATTGTAGATCACGCCCTAAGTATTCTTTTAAAAAATATTCAATGTACAGTTTTGACTTCCCTACGATTTTATTATATGTATAGATTAACGGTTACTGCGATTCGTCGAATTGTTTTCCCGATATTTCGGTACAAGTTACAAGCACCATGATTGGGAACTGAACGGAACACGAAAGTGCGAGTTCTAGTGGTATGCGCAAACGAGTAAGAAAGAGGGTTGACAGCATTGATATAAAAAGGGAAGATACGTTACCTAGTCACAGCGCCTGGTCCTACAAAACTAGGTCCGTGGACACAGTGACAATTGGTGACAATCAATCACGCGCGGGACCTCATATAATACACATATTTTCCGACTGTTTTTATCATTAAACACGCATCAAAATACCTTCTTGTATATTCAGCCAGTGTTATTATCACTCAGGGAAAAAAATAAGACATACGAGATTACTTTCCATTCGTAAGTACGGTTAAAACAATTTGTTTGAAAATAAGATTGAATTATTGTCAAGGAACTTATATATGATAACTGGAATTGTTACGAGGCAATATTTGAAAAATAAAAATGTACTTTATTTCGTTAGTCATAAAGTTGACATTTGTTTCTTACTCAACAGAGGGGAAAAACGTTCTGAGCAAGACAACGACATGAGTGGATGTTGTCCCTTTCTTGCAATTGCCAGTGTAAATAAAACTTTCGGATGGTAGATTTTTATATATTCGGTAATCGTTAAATCCCTTTTATTCATACACGTCGATAGATACATTAGCATAAAATGTATTGTAATTAACATAGTGAGTTCTAAAATGTGCTTATTTTAATTTGTATGTAATTACTTATGCAATGCAAAAACTGTTTCTCAAATTAGTAGAATTACTTAGTAGTAATTTGCAAACTACGCATGGCCACACTTATATATGACGATTGGCGCTTTATTTAGTAGAAAGAGACACACTCCACTCATGTCGTGGTACTCTTCGGAACGATTTTGAAGCGCCTGTAAGCATTCCGGGTAGAATGTAACTTCCTTGATTATTGTTTAGTTCGCCATGTTTGCGAGAGTGAGATAGTACAATACAAAAGTAAACGAGAGAAACGTAGTTTGCTACGTTCGTCGCATTACTTTGCGTTCGACTGATGAGCTTAGGTTTAGCAATTGAGATATTATCTAGCGTAACATATCTTTGCTTTTTATATCGATGGTTGACAGGCTTGTCTACTCATATTTCATTATATTTTTTTAGGCTTTAGGGAAATGGTTGCAGGTTCAATCCCTGCGTGTCGATATTTTTCTGTTTTTTTTAATTTTTCATATTTCAACTACCCCCAACTTCAGTTTCGCCTTGATCATGTTGCTTGTGCCGACTAGTGATTGCAATTGCTGGATCCAGCGCTTTTTTGACATGTTGGATCCAGCTAACGCGGATCCGTAAACGTATCAAATTAAAAAAAAAAAACTGTCTTTAGCCGCTTTTTGGAGTAAAACCTTCTATACGCACGATTGACTTGAGGAGTAAGTTGGTGAATGCATGACGAGAGCGCTATGCAGTTTTGTGCGAAGTAGCTTAAACGATATGACTATTGACAACTTTTTAAGGTTTCACTTCCAGAAAAGTCAAAAATCTAAATAAGTTATTGTTTTTTGTTTATATTGATGATGATTATTATTATTATTTCTTATTTTATTTACTTCATAGAACATCATGAACAAGTGATTCACGGGACAATTCACAGGACAAATTACACTTATTGATTCTAACCCCAAAGTAAGCAAATTATTTATTTGCTTGTGTTATGGGTTAGTCAATAATACCGATGCATAGAAATACATATATTATAAACTAGCTGTTGCTCTTGGCATTTGACGTATTTTTTTAGTAATAAAACATCGTGGAATACCAAAAATGATTGGTCGAAAAATTTCGAAACTATGTCGTAAAAACACTTCAAAATTTTTCGTCAACAATTACTCCCAAGCGGATAAACGATTTTGATGCAATTTATGTAGTAGACATAGTTTTTTGAGGAATAGAGCTAATTAGTTTTTGTACTTAATCGGTACATAAATCTGGAAGTTATATTAAAAAAAATACTGTTTCGCCAAAATTTTTTTTGGTGTTTTTTCAAAATTTCTCAAAATCTGGACCGAATCGGTTCAAATTTTCAGGAAGTCTAAGTTGAGCGGAATCCAATCGAATGCCATCAACCGCGTTTCGATCGGTCTAGCCGTTCAGTTATGAGATGTTTACATACACACATACATACATACTGACGTCATCGTGAAAATCGACGGAAAAGATTCCTAAGCCCTCAAAACGTAGACATCTGGTGAAAACTTGATTTTCGAAAATCGGTTAAAATCAGTAACTTCATTGTCTACATACGTAGTGGGGAAGTTAAAAATTACGCAGTAAGACCTCGTGAATCCTTAATAACTTATCGCGTCTGTGGTCTAGTAATCCGGTGTCGGTGTTGGCCACATGAGGTCCCGCGTTCGATTTCCGGGTCGGGCTTTTTCAGTTTTCTGACAAAAACAACGCTACCCGGGAAAATGTCCGGTTGGCATTGTCGTCACATTATGGGACCAAGTATATTCGGCTAATCGTGGATACCCTTGTACCTCCCCTTGTGGAAAAATTTCTCGGATAAAAGTAGGTAAATAACTTACAAAGTGAAAGTAACAGTTTATGAATGTTTATTTTTATTTAAAAAGTCGAAAAAAGTCTTACAAAGTCGGAAAAACTCTGAATTTGATATAAAAATTCGGAGTAATTCCAAAATTTCGGACTCTTCCAGAAGAGTTATTCAGTGTTAATAAATCTTGCAACGTTTATGGGTACTAAAAGAAATATATTAAAAGTTATTAATACTACGAAAGTGTAATAAAGGGGAAAAAAATATAACTAATACTTCCCCGGTTTTCCGTTTAAGAATTTGAAACTTTCTTCTTTGTTTAAAAAAAGGTTACCGTTACTGTCGATCAATATTATAAACTTTGTTTCTTCAATTTTTGATAATTATTATTAAAATCTATTATATCACAACGTTATTTGCCAATTTTTATTTTATTGTACTTTTATTACATAAATATATTTATAAATTAAGTAAAAATTAAAACAGCTGATCTAATTAGCTTTTGACAGGTTGAGTCAGTGTTGCCAGAGAAAAAGTCAATCTTTCGTCCTTAAGAGCATGTGTCAGAGGCCTAGTAGCATATCAAAGCAGTCAAGAATAACGACGTTAATAAGTCGGCGATTGCTAAACATCTACAGCTGTAGTCGGGCCGTAATCACTGGATGGAATTTCATAGGCCACGCGTATTTTCGACAGAACGCCATATTACATTCCACGGCTAGTGAAAGAAGCCATTGAAATCAAAAAACATCCAAATTTCAACCGGGAAGACGCACGTAGTACGTCCTTGATAAGTTTTCTTGGCACGTATTGATTTTTGAAAAGCTGTATATTTTGGAAACGATGATCGATTTGATCTTTCAAATGGCATTCAACTCAATTTAAATATTGCTTTAGCTAAAAAATCGGTAGGTTCAAAAATTTCGAAGCAATGTCAAAAAAACATTTTCGTCTATGATAGATCCCAAACAAATTTACCGATTTTTATCCAATTAACGGTACTTGGCGCAGTTTTTAAAGGAGAAACGATGATAAGATTTCGAAGTCAATCGGTATATTAGCCTGAAAGTTATTTCCAAAATATTAAGTAACTTTGCTAAAGAAAACGTAATTTTAATATTTGAAAAGTTGTAACCTTTGAAAATAAGGTTCGGTTTTGATTTTTAAAAGGGCATTCGACGTAATTTTTATAGTATTAAAATATCGTAGAATACCAAAAAATAATTGGTTGAAATATTTCGAAGTTATGTCGAAAAAACACTTTTTTCAAAATTTTCGTCAACGATTACTTCCAAACGAATAAACTGATTTTGAGGCAATTTATGCATTAGATGTATTTTTTTGAGGAATAGTTTTTGTACTCAATCGGTACATTAATCTGGAACATATTAAAAAAAAAATTGTTTCGTCACAATTTGTTTAGGGTATTTTCAAAATTTCTCAAAATCTCTTAGGCCCATTTGGTACAAAATTTCAGGAAGTATAAGTTGAGCGGAATCCAATCGAATGCCACCAACCGCGTTTCAATCGGTCCAGGCGTTCAAAACTTATGAGTTGTTGACACACACACACACTCACACACACACACTCACACACACACTCACACACACACACACTCACACACACACACTCACACACACACATACATACAGACATACTGACGTCATCGCGAAAATAGTCGAAAATGGTTCCTAAGCCCACAAAACGCGGACATATGGTGAAAACTCCATTTTTGAAAATCGGAGCAAAATCAGTAACCTTCCTATCTACATACGTAGTGGGAAGTTAAAAAGTACAAGTGTTTTAATAGATTAATATTGCATTAAACTGGAGTGAATGAAAATTAATTAAACAAAATAAAACTACCACGCCAAAGCTTAAACCTAAAAGTGCGATATTTTTTTAGTAAAATGTATTACTAAAGGGCACAGATCGTCGCCTAGTGTAGCTTTGTAGCATTTTTACTCGTTATTTGACCCTCCCGTTGGTCGAGTGGTTAGCGACCCTGACTACGCAATCAACAGGGCTCGGGTTCGATCCCCGACGGGGACAAGCATTTGTGTGATGAGCGTAAATGTTTGTATTTCTGGGTTTAGGTGTTTATTATATATATTCTGGTATTTATATATTATGTATTTCTATGTATTAGTATCGTTGACTAACACCCATAACACAAGCAAATATTTGCTTACTTTGGGGTTAGATCAGTAAGTGTAGTTTGTCCCGTGAATATTTATTTATTATTATTATTTATTTATTTTTATAATAGATGGCGTTTGCAGTAATAAAATTCTAATACAAAATGTATTTTCTATTTTTTTAATGTTTATGAAATAGCATTTTAATGGTAGATAATATATCTAGACATGAATTTAAACCACCACGTCAAAGCCCAAACCTTAAAGTGGGATACTTTTTCAGGAAAATGTACCACAAAAGTGCATAGAAAGTCGCCTAGTGTAGGGCTCGCTTCGCTCGCCATAATTATACTGGCTGTTGCCCAAGACTTCGTCCGCGCGGACTTCGTTTACTCCGCACAGCACCTCCCCCGTAGGTGACAGCTTGATAATATGTAGCCTATATGTTGACCCGACCTGTTAGTAATAGTCATGCAAAATTTGAAATAAATCCATGTAGTACTTTTTGAGTTTACCCCGGACATACATACAGACAAACAGACAGACATAAATTCTAAAAACTATATTTTTGGCTTCGATATCGATTGTAGGTCACCCCCAAGTATTCTTTTAAAAAAAATTCAGTACAGTTTTGACTTTCCTACGATTTTATTGTATGTATAGATAATTTTTCATAGTACGGTCAATTACCTTAGTAAAAGACTATCTAATTACAACATTTCATTAAAACCAATAGAGCTGTTTTGGAGAAACAATTCAATAATACATGAATTACTCGTTTGGATGGAAATGGAGTTTTCACCATATGTCCGCGTTTTGTGGGCTTAGGAACCATTTTCGACTATTTTCGCGATGACGTCAGTATGTCTGTATGTATGTGTGTGTGTGAGTGTGTGTGTGTGTGTGTCAACAACTCATAAGTTTTGAACGCCTGGACCGATTGAAACGCGGTTGGTGGCATTCGATTGGATTCCGCTCAACTTATACTTCCTGAAATTTTGTACCAAATGGGCCTAAGAGATTTTGAGAAATTTTGAAAATACCCTAAACAAATTGTGACGAAACAATTTTTTTTTTAATAACTTCCAGATTAATGTACCGATTGAGTACAAAAACTATTCCTCAAAAAAATACATCTAATGCATAAATTGCCTAAAAATCAGTTTATTCGTTTGGAAGTAATCGTTGACGAAAATTTTGAAAAAAGTGTTTTTTCGACATAACTTCGAAATATTTCAACCAATTATTTTTTGGTATTCTACGATATTTTAATACTATAAAAATTACGTCGAATGCCCTTTTAAAAATCAAAACCGAACCTTATTTTCAAAGGTTACAACTTTTCAAATATTAAAATTACGTTTTCTTTAGCAAAGTTACTTAATATTTTGGAAATAACTTTCAGGCTAATATACCGATTGACTTCAAAATCTTATCATCGTTTCTCCTTTAAAAACTGCGCCAAGTACCGTTAATTGGATAAAAATCGGTAAATTTGTTTGGGATCTATCATAGACGAAAATGTTCTTTTGACATTGCTTCGAAATTTTTGAACCTACCGATTTTTTAGCTAAAGCAATATTTAAATTGAGTTGAATGCCATTTGAAAGATCAAATCGATCATCGTTTCCAAAATATACAGCTTTTCAAAAATCAATACGTGCCAAGAAAACTTATCAAGGACGTACTACGTGCGTCTTCCCGGTTGAAATTTGGATGTTTTTTGATTTCAATGGCTTCTTTCACTAGCCGTGGAATGTAATATGGCGTTCTGTCGAAAATACGCGTGGCCTATGAAATTCCATCCAGTGATTACGGCCCGACTACAGCTGTAGATGTTTAGCAATCGCCGACTTATTAACGTCGTTATTCTTGACTGCTTTGATATGCTACTAGGCCTCTGACACATGCTCTTAAGGACGAAAGATTGACTTTTTCTCTGGCAACACTGACTCAACCTGTCAAAAGCTAATTAGATCAGCTGTTTTAATTTTTACTTAATTTATAAATATATTTATGTAATAAAAGTACAATAAAATAAAAATTGGCAAATAACGTTGTGATATAATAGATTTTAATAATAATTATCAAAAATTGAAGAAACAAAGTTTATAATATTGATCGACAGTAACGGTAACCTTTTTTTAAACAAAGAAGAAAGTTTCAAATTCTTAAACGGAAAACCGGGGAAGTATTAGTTATATTTTTTTCCCCTTTATTACACTTTCGTAGTATTAATAACTTTTAATATATTTCTTTTAGTACCCATAAACGTTGCAAGATTTATTAACACTGAATAACTCTTCTGGAAGAGTCCGAAATTTTGGAATTACTCCGAATTTTTATATCAAATTCAGAGTTTTTCCGACTTTGTAAGACTTTTTTCGACTTTTTAAATAAAAATAAACATTCATAAACTGTTACTTTCACTTTGTAAGTTATTTACCTACTTTTATCCGAGAAATTTTTCCACAAGGGTCTGCCTACCCCTTCGGGGATTCGGGCGTGAAGTTACTTTAATCCTTAATAATTCGTGGGAAAAAAGTCGTGAAAGCTTAAAAGTATACATCTCTCGAAACTTGCATTATTAGTAGCAGCTTGAAGTCTAATGGAAGTAATAAGTATATTGACACCCCAGTATCCCGGAAAGCCCTGGTTCGGACTATCGCAAGACTCAAGCAATAATAGTTAAGAGATCGGTAAAATGCGGCGATGGGGATCACCGCCCACTTCGGCTTTGGTATCTGCCGCAATATATATCATAAGATAGCAAACAAGCAGATGGGTCTCCTGATGGAAAGAGTCAACCATCGCCTTTAGACACCAAAGATGTTAATGGTGCGTTGCGATCTTGTGGCGAGATCTAATGCCACATGCATAAGTTTACCGGCTACCTTACCCTCCAAACCGGAACACGACAGCGACAAGCACTGACGCTATAGCGACAGGAATAGGTAAGGCGGTGGTACCAGACCCGGGCGAGACAATGCAGAACTCTACCACCTAGTAAACTCTAAACCAAACTCTACCACAATCTGCCGCAATAGTCGGCCCTTGTCGCTGTCATGTTCTAATTTGGATTTTGGTAAATCTGCCTTTCAGTCAGGCAACTTGTAATATCGGCAGCTGCATTATAAAAGTTTTCGGTGATCTCGCGGGATCACCTAACTTTTCCGGGATAAAACAGCCTATGTGCTATTCCAGGTCAGCATCTACCCGTGTGCCAAATTTCATTCAAATCCGCTCAGTAGTTTTTACGTGAAAGTGGAACGTTTGTTCCATTTTCACGCATCCACACATCCAAACATACTTTCGCATTTATAATATTAGGAATAGAAATTAGGATATAGATGAGGAACTAATAAAGCGGAAACTTTTGAAAATATTTTTTAGAAACAACATACGCAATTTAAGTAGAAGTTTTTTAATATATTTTTATGAACAATTTGAATGCAGATGAGTTTTAGAGAATGTTTTCTAGTGGGTTTTTCGACATGTTTATGCATGTTTCGATGTTTGTTTTAAGATTTACTTGTCAGTGGATCTCTTGAGCGTTCGGTACATTTTTTTGAAACTCTTTTTTTTTCAAATTTACTGGTGTGGTTAAGATTTTGTTTTTTCTTGTTTTCCCATAATTGCTAAATGTTAAACTTCGATTAAAAATGCCTTTGACTACAACAAGTTGCACAAGCTGCAGTTTTTATCAGCAAAGGGCTGACCCAGCCTGATGTCTATGAAGTACTTAATATACAGCGTTTAGCAATGCAATATGCACTCAGATGTTACCAGGTGATCAGCTACTACACATAGACCAGGAAGTGGTGGAGTACGATTCATGTCAGCACGCGATGACAGATTCATGGTATTGGAAATCTTAAGGAATCGGTGCCTTACAACAGTTGAGATAAGACAGCGGCTCCAAAGAGCAAGAGGTTTTAACGTAAGCAAGCGCACAATAAGAAGGCGAATGGAGGAAGTGCATTTAAGAGTCCGTAGACTTGCTCGAAAACCCTGAACTTCTCAGAAAGCACCGAGTATCTCGACTGCGATTCGCACGAAAACACGCTAACTGGACTCATGAGCAATTTGCCTAGATTTTGTTCTCCGATGAGTGTGTTATAGCATTGCGAGCTCCAGATGGTCGAGTATAAGTATGGAGAAGGCGAGGTCGAGTATAAGTATGGAGAACGGTGCTTGCCCATAACCACAACACAAACTGTGAATTTTCATGGAGGGTCCATAATGGTGTAGGGCGAGACAAATTCTGACGCTCGTACAGGGTTAATCATCGTTGACAACCACTTAAATGCTATTTGATATAATGTATAGACATGCTATTGAATCCCACTAAGCCACTAGATATGTTATACAAAGCAAAATAAAACTAATTTAATATACTTTAAAAGAAATGATCAATTTATAAATACCAGAGTATTTACTTAATGAAGAAGATTTTTGTAAGTTTTGCACATTTTTTAATAATTGTTTTTGTATAAATCTATACCAATCAAAAGATAACAATAATACAAATAAAAAATATTCTAAGGTAAAATCTGGTAGTTTCACAAAACAAAAAATACAATTAATACCAACTATAGGGGGATGCAATGGCATATCCATACGAAGGTAATGCCACTCAATCGGGGCAAATAGCACAACCTTATCCGATCTATGGTGATCTATATGCTTTTTTTCTAGTAGATATGTGCTGAACTAATATTAAGACGAAAGTATAACTAATAGATAGACTTAAAGAAAAGAAATTTAATATTTTATCATTTAATCTTAAAATACAAAAAATCATTTCAAAGATGCCGAGTTAATAACTGGCAATACTTTTATACCATCCCTATTTACCACAGTCACCTGGAAGTTTGGTAAACTAACAAATAAACGCTTGTGGACTTCTTGGACACATTTTTTGAGGATTTCATATGCTTCTTCCTCTGTTGCATCTGGAAATAAAAAATCGTAGTTCAATAATAACGAATCTCTTTGTTTGTCTATGTCAATGTATGTCTTTGTATGTCTATGAGTCAAATACGCGAATATTAAAACTCAGGCAATTCATTCTTATTTTTTAATTTTATAGAACATAACTTGTTAGAGGTTGGATATGTGCTCGACTTGTCACCAGGCTGGTCACATGGTATTTTTTTAAATTAAACAAACAAATGCTCTGCAGATGGAAAGAGACAACCAGCACCAAACCAAAGATGTTAATAGTGCGTGGCTATCCATGCTGCAGGGTCGTAATGCCAAATGAATAAGTTTAGCGACTATATTATATACAAACCGGAACATGGCAGAAACAATCATTGATGGTATTACAGTAGGAATAGGTACAGCAGTGTGTACCAGACCCAGGTGAGACATTGTAAAGCTCCTTGTAGTCCCGATGGCAGTGACATATAAACCCATCTATCTTACTTTTCAAAGCCAATAAACAACATTTTACAAGCATTTATTACTATAGAAGCAATTTTCATTTGAAAAGTGAATTCTACATAGATGTAACAGAAAACCAAATCCAGAGGAAATAAATCATTTACTAAAGATATTTCATAATACAGTGCTCAAATACTTCGGTTCTTTTAAAATTGCTTACATTTCAGAATAAATAATATATTTAGAATAAAGCATAAATAGGTTGCACTTAACCCATTCATTGCGCCGTTCGAAACTACGATTTCTTTTCAGATACGGCAGTCATTTTTAAAGGAGCGCCAATCTGCGTCCACCACACCTGATATGGAAATTTTTAGACGCCTATAGGCGTTTTTAGCACTTGAATAAGATTTCAAGAATGTTTTGCTTAGTTTTGTTGATTAACCTTACAGTTAGCTTGTAAATTGTAGACATACGCAGATTTTTATAAATCATTATATATTTTTGTCACAAGTAGTTAGAAAGCATAAACTGTTAAAACTTAAGAAATCAGTGTTGTGGTGGAAAATTAAGGAAGAAAACAGTGAGTAAAAGTAAAATATTATATTATGAATCATTTTGCATCAAATGGTCCCAATATTTAACAGATATTTGTCTTTAAATTTAATTTTCTATTATTTATTGATTTTGCCAGAGTACACCAACATTCGGTAACTTTTTAGTTATATTAAAACTTAATATTATAATATTTAGCTGCAAAATCATAAAATGTTATCGTTTTAGCTAAATTGTAGCATATTTTTTAATCACTGTTCACCCTTTTCACAAAATACTTTTGATGATTATTATGTATTTTGATAAATAAACAGGTACTCTGAAAATAACTTTTGGTTTGCTCTAAAAGTTTTTTTTGTTTCAATTTGTTTTTTTATTAGATTAATTTCTATGGGAATCCAACTGCCAACTAGCGCCACCACTGAATAAAATATTTTCAATAATACAGTCTATATTTTAATTTAGGAACTAGGAATTTGTTTGAGTAGTAATCTACACTTAAAAGGTACCTTTGACACCAAAGGTACCTTTTAAGTGTAGATTACTACGATAGAATAAAACATTTTCAATAATACAGTCTATATTTTAATTTAGGAACTAGAAATTTGTTTGAGTAGTAATCTACACTTAAAAGGTACCTTTGGGTACAAGAGCAAATAAATACTAAAAATTCTTAAATAAGTTATGCATGCTAATGTGTGCTCGTGAAATTTCCATAACAAAGATTTCCATTAAGTTCCGATTTCTAGGGTCATAATTATAAAAATACCTAAATAAAACTTTGGTAAAAAAATTACAATTCTTAAAATGTTATATATGTTGTCTTAGCAAAGGTGCGATATATTTTGTGCCAAATGTGTGTGTTTAAGGCCAGGTTGTTAAAAATTGTTAAAAATGGTCGTTTTTAACAATTATAAAAAAATCTCTCTCTCATCAAACAAACAAAACTGATGGTGATATAAAGATGAGTTACGCAATAAGCTTACAGGTCAATGCATAAATATACAATATTGTCTAAATTATGCATATAAATCCTTAAAACTGTATGCATATAAAAATATAAAAGCAAAATAAATAGAAATGTTGCTAATTTCTGATATACGCCGATCGGCGTCTCCGCAATTTATCAATAATATTTGAATTTCCGAAAACATGATTTCACGGAAACGCACTCAGCATTTTGTAGGTAGGTAAGTAGGTATTGGAACAATAAACTTCTATTTTGCAGAAATTCTTAAAAAAATAATTCTTGTTGAAAATAAACTTATTAAGAATTTTACGCCGATCGGCGTCCAGTGCATCTGTTAAGAAACAAAAAAAAACGCCCATCGGCGTCGGCCGCAATGAATGGGTTAAAATTAGGGATGGGCCGAAATTCGTTTTACATTCGGTTTAAACGAATTTCGGCAGCTTGAGCCGAACTTCGACATTCGGCCGAAATTCGGTTTAAATGCCGAACATTCGGTGCTAGAGAAAAGTACCTACTTGCACTATTTCATTGAAATCTACACTAATATAAAGAGCAAAGATTTGTCTTTTATATTATATTTGATATGTATCGAAATAACTCAAAAACTACAGGATCGATTTGAAAAATTCTTTTGCCATTACAAAGGTATCATATCATCCCTGAGTATCATAGGCTATATTATACTTTCAAAAAATTAGAGATCCCTACCTAACCCAAGGTATCAAAATGTTATCTATGTCATTATTTTGCGTGCGCCGCGAAAACCATTACCGATATAATTTATAAAAGAATTTAAGTAAATACGTAAACAAATCATGACGTGTCGCTCTCAAGAAAGCGCGGCAAAACTGAACCGAAGTTCGGCCGAAATTCGGCCGAATTTTTTATTTTCACCGAATGTTCGAAGTTCGAATTCGGTTCAAACCACATTCGGCCCATCTCTAGTTAAAATATATGTTTAAGCCTTTTACTTTATGTAAATGTTGCAAGTATCTACTAGTCTATTATAAAAATGAAAATTACAATTTGCTGGGTATTGGATTACAAGCCCAATTTAGCCCGGGCTTAGCATCTCTCGGGCATTTGGTACCGCCGCCTTACCTATTTTTGCTGCAATAGCATCAATGATTGTCACTGTCATGTTCCAGTTTGGAGGGTAAGGTAGCTAGTAGACTTATGCATGTGGCATTGTCATCTTGCCAACAGATAGCAACGCAACATTAACATTTTGGGATGGATGGATTCTCTTTCCATCAGGTGAGCCATCTGCTTGTTTGCTATGATATAAAAAAAAAAACTAACAGTCTTATGAAGGAATTGAAATTCACAAACAGACACAATACAATGGGTAGAATGTTAATTGCAACTTTCAATCAATTCAATAACATCATCTGTGTTTATTGTTTAGAGTGATTTTAATGTAGTGATAACTCTTTTACAAAATTCCTATAATCAACAAGTCCAGCTAACATGGCAATGCAGTGGAAATGCACAGCATCATTAACATTCTCACTAGACTTGCTTTATTGGCATTGTCGGGGTTTATTGTCAATTATATTGAAAATACAATATCATAGTGTTTATAATATAAATAATGAAGTCAAATTACCTTTTTTATGATAGCGATCCATGATGCTTAAACTTAAGAAACCACCAAAGCCATGAGCTGCAAAAGGTACCTTCACACTAGACGCTAGGTAGTCCATAAAGTGCAGTTCTGGGCCATTCTCCTTATCATAACCTCCCATTAACAAATTAACAAAATATGGAGACTGTAAAAAATTATATTTTGTATTATAATTATCATCATTATACTTACATTACAGATATGTGTCATAGATGCAACAAGGGACCATTCATAAAATGCATTTGCATACAAGGGAGGGGAGGAGTTTTGCTAAGTGTGACAAGATGTGACAAGGGGGAAGGGGGTCTACAGCAATGTGGCATTTGCCGTTAATTAAAAACATTTAAAACTAATTTTTTTGAAGTGAAAACTTCTTTAGGCGCGTTGAGCGTTTTGGTAGAGGGTAAAATCCTCGGTTCGCGTCACCGACATGCTAATGATAATAGTATATCTATAGCTATGTTTTGCATATAGTTTTAATTACTCTCAACTTAATAGTTCCGTTTTCACTTCTATCGGCAGTCCCACGACTGCTACTGTTTTTTTTGACTATTTTTCTTTTTCACATTTTTAATATGACAGAAAGTCATTCATTTCATATAATATAAAAGATATTTATTGGTTTATTTAAATCTAATTATAAAAACTAAATAAATATTTTTAATTCTCAAAATTTGTGTCTATCATTTGAAATTTATCATATACAGGACGGATTCTACATTTTGTAACACTACAAAAAGTAGGACCCGCTTACTTGTACACTTGATTACTTGACTCCTTTTTTTATCTCTGTGGTGTAAAACTTTTATCAAATAAAAAGTATGTCTGTGACATCAAAAGGTTCAAAATGCCTGAATTTATTATTATGAAATTTAGTACACAAGTTCCATATCCTATCTAAACACATAGAATAACATAAAAATGCATTATATGGATGTATTTATACTCAGAAATGTCAAGTACATATAAGTGTGTCACACACACTGTATGTGAATTTGAATCAAATTTGGTGTACAGGCAAGTCATCATCTCTCTTTTCTACTAGATGCCTAATTTAACAAAATGTAATTTCAATCTATATTAATCTATATAAATGCGAAAGTTTAGATGTTTGGATGGATGTTTGTTACTTAATCACGCAAAAACTACTGAATGGATTTAAATAAAATTTGGCACACAGGTAGATAATGACCTGGCACACACACTACCTTTTATCCCGGAAAAGTTAGGTGATCCCACGGGATTCACCGAAAACGCTTTTAATGCAACAGGCTGCACGCTGCAGCTAGTAGTTTATATTAAAATTATTTACTTGCATTTATAAGACACTAATGTTTGGTTTTAGAATAATTTCCTGTTGCATGCTGTAACCGGTCAAATATGCAAGCCTTTAATATTAATTCTAAGGTCTTTATGTATTATATTTAATTTGAATGACTATATTTCTTACACGTCTGCACTAGCAGGAGGATAAAGTTTTTAAGTTTATGTATGATTGTTTATAAGTATGTGTATATTGTTTGTTGTATAGTTTAAATGTACGTGTATAAACTTTGGCATGTCCTGTAGTTTAGACAGTTTGATTAAGTTAACTTGAGAAGAGTCATCTTAATCTTACAAGTGACATAGGCTATATCATTTTTTTTGGAGTTTGCTAGGATTAAATAGGGTTATAGGTTTTTCAAATTGGTTTGTTCATTGTTTAAAGGTTTTTGTTTTTATAATAAAAATTGAGATATTCAACTTTTTCAACAGAAATAACCGAACATTTTTGAACCGAGCTTTTGAATATGTCGAATGTTTTATTCATTGCATGAACACCTTCAAAAGAATAATTTAATTATTTATTGCAGACAGTAACTGTATTTCCTTAACACTCTATGGTTAAGGTGTAACTGTAAGATAGAGAGAGTAACTGTAAGATAGAGAGAGTAACTGTAAGATAGAGAGAGTAACTGTAAGATAGAGAGAGTAACTGTAAGATAGAGAGAGTAACTGTAAGATAGAGAGAGTAACTGTAAGATAGAGAGAGTAACTGTAAGATAGAGAGAGTAACTGTAAGATAGAGAGAGTAACTGTAAGATAGAGAGAGTAACTGTAAGATAGAGAGAGTAACTGTAAGATAGAGAGAGTAACTGTAAGATAGAGAGAGTAACTGTAAAGATAAAGAGCAACTGTTATTTCTAGGGAGTATTAGCATAACTAGTAGGATTCAACTTAGGCCTAATTACATTGCTATCTGAATGTAGTAGCACAATGGATATATTTCTTATGTAGATCCCACAGCATCATCAAACAATATACAATTTTAATCTAGAAATGCAACTGAATCTCACAGGTAATTTACTTAGCACATTAGTTTATATGTCATATGTGAACAGTTAACAATTAAATTAAAATTCTTAAAATCATTCAATAACTACTATCTTAAATTGCATTTTTCTAGCCTTAGTATACATAGTTCGTTTAAAATGTATATATCAGATCTAAAAAAAATGCAGATACTGTTCCTTAAAAAAAAATCATATTCAGTTTGTTCAGCTACATCAAAAGTCCAGCAAATGGCTTAAGTAATTTTCGGCAATTTGAATATTATGCTTTGGAAATTATTATTAAATATAATTATTGTAATAAACAATTGCATGCAACATTTAGCATTTTGGTGCAATATCTTATTTTATTTTAAAAGAAAAATATATATGCAACTAAATAAAACGCTAAATATACTATAGAACTAGATTATTGTAACTGAACCTTAGGGATGGCTCTAACTTCTACAACATGGGTTATCCTAGTGAAGATGTTAAAATTTTCATACTGATTCTCAATGTAATATGAATTAAAAATGGTACTAATATATATGTATATCAAGCTAAGTCGTACTTACACTGCTACGAAGATATTCTGCAAGGTTACGTCGTGTAAAATTCGCTGCAGCAGATGGGCCTAATTCATAACCATTGCGCATCTTATACAACTGAATGTTCTTTGCGATATACTCTGCGAACTGATTAGTGTCACCAGAATCTCCAATAACTCCCATCACCAATTTGTCAGATATTCTATAAATTTTCTCCTCATCTGAAAAATATAATTAGATTATAAATTTACATTAATACAGTTATAAAAATCCTGGATACAAAAAAGATCCTTTTACCATCTTTCATCACCATAATACTATGGCTATTTGTTTGATCTGCAGCAATCATAACAAAATCATTGCATTGTATTCCCAATAAGCATTGTAGGTTGATATTAGACATTTTGGATAATTGTAAATAAACTTTATTATGCCCTTTTAGAAAACAATAATGACATACAAATTACAAAACCACCGGGTAACCACAAATCTCAACTTTAAAATATGTCAATTCATTTCAGTGAAAGAGTTTGTCATTGTGGCAATTTAGAATTAGAGTTGAGCTAAGAAAATTGATAAATGATACTCCTATCGGAGTCAACCGATATGTTCAATTAAAATATATACTTAGTACAAATGTACACCCTAAGGTGCCCCCATGACCTACAATAATATTGGGCAATACTTTTATTGTGCAATAATATTGAATACCTCTTTGTTTCCAGACGTTCAATAATTTCACTCAATAAAATTGACAAACCAGTCTGATCAATATTTTCGTGCGAGTAACATGTCTGACGACAAAGTTTTGGCGGCAACCATGCTGGTTAAATAAATCCATATAATTTTACGTACTAAGTCAAAACTCCCGTTCTTCATCTTTTATTGATTGGTTTTGTTTTGATCAACACTTATATTGATTAGTAAATTGGCCTGAATGTCGATTTCGGCCGAATGTTGAGTTTCGGCCGAAAGTTAAATTTTTTGTTCATTACAAGATGTTACACGTATAAATTCTTGATTGATAATGCCTACTTCCTTAAAATCTTCAGAGCTGTTGTAAAATAAATAGGTATAGGTGAAATGAAACTCTCGACGGTGAAATGAAATAATTATAACGACAGGTAATCTTTATTTATTTATTTTAATCAAAATCTGATGAATGGTCACTGTCACTTGATGAGCTCTCCCAAACATTTATTATAAGTTCGTGTTCTTGTATATTATCGAATGCCGCACGAATTTCCCAATCTGTCGCTATAATGTTCTGGGTTCTTTTCACAACTTTTTCCCAGTTTTCGGCACTTACTTCCGCACAAGCATTTTTTAATAAATTTAACATCTTGTTTGCCGTAAAAGGAGGATGGGTATTGTTTCGAGCGGCGTATCCTTTGATTTGCGCCCATATTAGTTCTATAGCATTGTACTGGTAATGATACGGTGGAAGTCGAAAAACCCAATGACCACATTCGGCAGCTCTTTCGTCGATAACATATCTTTTAGAGGTTTTTTCGATTTTAAAATATTCACTAATTGTACTTTTAATAAAGTACTATCCACATTTTCGCCATGACGTTGGAGCCAGTCAATTATCTCTTGTTTTTTATTGGCCTGCGTCGGCATTTTATCAATTTGTCTGGAGTGATATGTAGCGTTGTCCATAGTAATTATGGACGGTTCTTCCAGAGATTGCACCATTTCTTTAAACCATCCTTCGTAAAACTCTGCGTTCATTTCTTCGTAATAGTCCACTGTTTTCTTGGATTTAAAGGCCAGTAAAGCATCTAATATGAATTCACATATAGACCCTGCATGGTATATGATAAGGCGTTCACCTTTTTTTATTGACACCTAACTAGTGGAAGCGGTGGTGTCGTCAGTCTAGTTCTTAGATACTGTGTGGTTTGCATTTAACCAAGCCTCGTCAGTAAAAATAACATTTGACCAATCTGATATATTTTTGGCTTCGTTCGAAAATTTGCAACGAGCCATAGCAAAATCGTGACGCTCTATCAATATTTTACATTTGTCCGATTTTTTATTTAAAAAATCCATTTTTTTTCAAAACCAAGCTTAATGACGATTTTTGGTCTTGAAACAAACCACATTCACGTAAAAAACAACAAGTTTTTAAGTGTTGGAATTTCTTTGCGCAAGTAATAGTCATATATATGACGGCGAATAGCATCAGCGTCGAAGTTGTCAATATGTGTCAAAAGACGTGGTTAGCGTTTTTTTATCGGCGTACGAAACTTATTTTCCTGCATACCGCTTGTACCGTAAGCTTCGATAGTAATTTTTGAAACATTAGGTCCAATAATTCCTAATGCGGCCGCAACACGCTCTCGCACTTGCGACAGTGATAAAAGCGGGCCACTATTTTGATAGGTACTCTGCTTCAAAGTAATTACGAACCTTGATCACCAGTTCTTTCGCCTGCCTCTTTAGAACAGATTCTTTCGGCATTTTGACATTTGACGCTGAGCAGCAGTCAACACGGAGGAACACAAAATACAATACGTAACGTATGGATAATGTGAAAAAACTCAGCGAACAGAAATGTAGTGACTAGTACAACCGTGTTGTTGCGAGTGACAAATTAAAACAAACAGTGTTGCCAACTTTATTTTTACCAACCCACCAAATGAGGCCGTGTAAACCACCAGAAACCACTTAAACTTAGCGCCCTCTCAAACCACCAGAATTCCGCTAGATAACCCAAAGCCTATGAATACCTACCTTAATTTAACTTTAAAATAAAACAATAACAATATAATTAGTATCATGAAATAATTATTTTATGTTAAAAATAAAACAATTAGGTACCTTTCTAAATACATATTAAAGATGATCATCATCTGAAGAATCGGCTTCATCTTGCTCTGTTTGTAAAGAATAATTTTTTTTGTGCCAATTTTTTGTATCACTGAATTAGGCAATAAGTAGGTAGATATTACAAAATTTGTCATAACGTACTAAGCCTGCACGAATTGTAAGTATTGAAGAAAGGAGATCTAACTTCATCCGGTTTCTCTGTTTAGTCTTGACAACGTTCATTATACTAAATAATCGTTCTACATATATCTGCATTAGAGTGCGGTAAAACTAATATGGATATCGCAAATATGGCTAATTCTTGAAATTTATTTTCACCTAATATACCTTCGAATTTCATTACTTCGTACCAAATTTTTTTAGTATTTTTTGTATTTTTCCAGCTTAGTAGATGTGTTTGACGCCACTGCTCATCGATTTTCGCAATATCTTCCTGTTTTTTTATTAAAATTAAAAGAGATAAGTTCGCCCATTGTACTTATGTTATGTTTATATATTTTTACTCTAATTGTTCTGTGTATAATAAAGTATTAAATAAAATGCAACATTAATTCAGTAATCCGTTCTTTGTTATGAGACAGTGCGTTTTTACACTGATTCCTTGAATATTTTTCATCAGTTTCAAGTTTGTTTTTTTTTTCGAATTTTGCATGTGCTTTTTAGATAATCCATGATTTTTTAAATCTCCATAATGATTCCTTAATAATGAACTACATAATTTGCACTTAGCTACTGGACCACTAGTGCTTTCGACTACTTGCAACCAATCCTTTAAACCTGGGTCATGTAACCAACAATCACGAAACTTTTGAGTGTACTGTGGCTTGGGCATTAATAATTAAATAACTTTAAAACTTTATTTCTAAAATATTTTTTTAAAGCTTTTACTGTTTACTGAACTGGCTGAGTAAATAAATAACCAATACATCTTTCAAATCGAATCAAATTAATACTAGGTATTACAAATAAAGTCCATACTTCATGTTCGTTCACTCAAGAAATTCATAAACAATTTTCTGGGAATACCCGACAGGCTTGAGCTAGGTGTTGCCTACACAACAAAAATATTTTAAACTAGATGATTTTTTAACGAGAAAGTATACTTCAATATTTTATGAGTTGTGTTAGTGGTTAAATTCGTAACTTACCGCTAACAGGAAAAATCTAATCCACTAAAAAATAAGCCACTAAAACAGATATTTTCCCGCCGAAACATATGTCTAAACCACCAGATCTAGTGGAAAATCTACTAAGTTGGCAACACTGAAAACAAACGCAAAATGGCGCTGGGTCATTGAGTGTTCCCACTTCGAAAAAATATATTTGAATATTTTTGTTATATTTGTCTTTGTTTAAAATAAAATAAATATATGCGACCGATATAATTACTTTTGGTCACAAAATTACAACTATCAAATTAGAACCGTCATCGAGAAAATAAAGAAATGGAAATAGTATAATTAATGTCGCAGAACAATATACTAGGACTATTAATATTTTTTTAAATATCGAATTCTCGATATGTTTAAATATATAAAATATATCGCAGTTTGATATATCGAAAAAAAAATCGATATTATAAAAAATAGTGATTAGTTAATTTAAAGATAAAAATAAAGATCTCTGAGAAGGCAAGTTCATTCTGAAGATGAAAATTTGTTTAATTATTTATAAATGAATAAAAAACGAAGTATCAATTTTATTTCCGAACAATTACAAACAAACGACATACAATTAAAACTAAAAAAAATGTAAGTGACTCTGAGTTCAGTAAGCCGAAAAGTAGATACTAGACACATATCTGATTATAGTAATTTTTTTAACAAAAAATATATTTCGTTTTAGGATAATTTGCAAATAAATAAACTAAATTTGTAAAAACATAATATAGTGTAAATAAAATACAATAGATTAAGTTTACGATGACGTTGTAGTTTAAGTAATATTAAATAAGGGGAGACAAATTAAAAAAAATAGAAAGTTATTAAAAAAAATATCGAGTGTCGATATCTACATTTCAATATCGAACTATTAATATCGTCCAAAAAAAGTATAATAATAAATATCGATATTTCCAAATAATTATTGATATTACGTTTTATCGATATTTTATCAACAGTCCTACAATATACTCCTTACGGAGATTTACGTCGGACCGCGGACGTCAGTGATTAAATGTAATTTAAATTTTTCATTATTATAATATAATTTATTATTGGATTTCGCTTACGGAGTTGATAAACACACGTGGTAGTGAAAAAAATTTGTAAAATATTCGGGTTTATTAAATCTTTTCAACATTTTATTGAGATATTTTTGTGTCGTTGTTCGTGTTTGGTGGTAAGTTAATTGTTTACTAACATCTATAAGGCCCTTCGGGCAAATAAAACTAAAAGATGGGGGAAAATACCCCCGGCATTCCGCTTAACATTCAAAATTCACTTGAACTTTTTTCTCAAAATGAACCTGTAAATACCGGAAAGAGTGCTTCAAAACGCTCTTCTAATACAGATCCTGAACCGATTAATCATCCCAAAAGAATAACGAATCCAGAGAACCCTTCACCATCTATTTCGACAATATACACCCATCCGTCCCTAGAGACACCTTTTAATTATTCTTCCGAAGATAAAGGCCCATATTTAGTCCACTTATCTCGATTAGAATCGGATCCTTCAGCGGGATTAATTCTACGCCCAATCAAAATCGGTCTATTTTTGACCCATAATAATATAAATGGAATTATTAAGGGCAGCGTTAAAAGCGCTGGTAGAAACAAAGTGGCTATCGAATTTATTACTGCTGAACATGCCAACCGGTTTATTAAAAATGAAGTCCTAGCCACAAATAACTTAATAGCAAGGATTCCATCATATAACATCACCCGTCTTGGCCTTGTCTGTGGAGTTCCATGTGAATGGTCCATGGCCGAATTTGTGGAGGCTGCCCAGTTACCCCAAGGCTGCGGGATTATTTTAAAGGCACGCCGCCTAAATCGAAAAGTAATATCTGAAGGTAACACACAATGGGCTCCTACCCAATCTGTTGTGGTGACAATTGCGGGTCAAGTTTTACCAAATAATATCTATTGCCATTATACTTCACTACCAGTAGAGACATATTTACTACCCACAATCCAATGCCACAACTGTTGCCGGTTTGGGCATATCAAGACACAGTGCAGATCGAAACCTCGATGCTACCGTTGCACCCAAAGCCGGTGACAGTTGTAACGTTGATGAGCAGTCTGCAACGTGTTTATTTTGCTCTGGTAATCACTTTTCAACAAA
The DNA here is from genome assembly GCA_036924255.1 of Apodemia mormo. Lineage (NCBI taxonomy): Eukaryota > Metazoa > Arthropoda > Insecta > Lepidoptera > Riodinidae > Apodemia > Apodemia mormo. The sequence continues at coordinate 20,374,688 of JAUPFN010000016.1, forward strand.
CAAAAATTGCAATGAACAATCCAGGCAAAAGTCAATTAAAGTGATTATGTCACAGCAGAATATATCATACGTGGAGGCATCTCAACAGATTCCCTTACAACAAAAATCATACTCACAAACTCTTACCTCACATTCTGCTCCTGCCATCCATTCCTATCACCAAGAACCAAACCAATGCTCCAGTTCCCAGGCTCAACTTAATCTCCCCACCCACTCACGATCTTACAAGAAAACCTTCTTAATCCCAGTTCGCCCCAAGTCTACCTACCAGATAAAGGCTATGACAGACAGACTCACCATTCCCTTATATCACTCCCTCAATCTGCTCTTCCTAATGGCTCTGCTATACAAACAAATAATAATAGTAATGCTTTAACTCCAAATGAAAACCTCGTGGAGTTACTCCTGGATTTTGTGAGTAACTTCATCCTTAAGTTTAACGACTGTATACCGACCAACGTTGCCGACAAAGTAACATATCTTGCAAATTTAATCCGGCCCTCTGATGGATCTAGTCCAATTCCTACAATGGAATTGTAGATCTATCAGACCGAGAAAATCTGACTTAATTTATCTTTTAAATAAATTCGGCCCCACTGTGGCTGCCATCTCGGAGACATGGCTGCTCCCTAATTCTTCTTTTAAGGTTAGGGGCTATGCATGTCTCCGGGATGACAGGGACGATGGGTATGCGGGTTGTGCCCTGCTTATCAATAAATCTTTTACCTTTTCCCAAATTAACCTCCCTTCACACAATCGTGCAGTTGGTGCAGTTGCAGCCAAAGTACTGGACATCAATTTTTTATCTGTCTATATACCCCATCCAAATCAAAACCTCTTATCTGATCTCTCCGCTATCTTTTCTGCTGTTCCACATCCCAAAATTATTTTAGGGGACTTTAACACCCACCATATATCTTGGGGTTCCCACTACTCTGATTCCTTTTCACCATTTCTCTTAGACTTATTCGATAACAATAATGGCATTATCATTAACACAGGCTCTCCAACTCATAGAGTTTATCCTAATCAGAATCCTAACTCAGCCGTCGATCTCACAGCTTGTTCTCCAAACTTGTCCTCAGTTCCCCATATTAATTTCCCTACCCCACTCTGTAGTACCTATTCCCGCTGCTGAACCCCTTTTAAAATACAAACTACATGATGTAGATTGGAACAAGTATGCTCAGGTAGCTGACAATAAAATCTCAAATATTGCAAATGTTCCTATAACCAATATTGAATCTACCTATTGTATGTTTATTCAACTACTGTTAGAGAGTGCAGATGCTGTTTTCCCTAAGAAAAAAAAACCTTCAAAGCACTTATTATCCCCACCTTGGTGGGATGCCGAATGCACTAATGCTGTTAAAAATAGGAAAGAAGCAGAAAAGTGCTACAACCATTGTATGACATCAGAAAACTTTATAAAATATCAACGAGAAGCAGCCAACTGCAAAAAAACTCTAAATAAGAAAAAACGTAATGGTTGGAAGCACTTTTGTGAAAGTCTTAAGCCAAAAACTCCCACTAGCCAGGTGTGGAAAAGTGTGAAAAGGTTCAGGGGCTCCTTTGTCCCCGACTCATCCGCATCTAATAATAATAATAATAATAATAATAATCATTTAATTCAGGCAACATTGCCCATATTATAAATACCTTATAGACTAACATACATATTAATATAATATACTTAAAAACTACACTTTGTCACGTATTGACGGCGACGTAACACGCACTTCATTCCGGAGTCTCCCCCGGAACCTTCGGTAAACTACACCAGTCGGCCAGAATTCCCCCACCTCAAAGGTCGACAGGAGATGCGTCGGTACTCTCACCACAAAAGAACTAAAGTTGACCTTGTGGCGAGACTGCAGACGCTCAACCCTCAAGTGGAGAGACGTCTTCTTACTGATGTAGTCCACGACGTCCTCGACATTCATGGACCAGTGCAGACGAGATATGTACAAGGGCGTTGCGGGGACCTCGCTCCGCAGACGCAGCTCGGGTACATATGGCGCGGTGCCGCGATTGTTGCGGGCGGTAGGCTTCTTCTTTCTTCTTCTCTCCACCAGTGTGAAGCCCTCCTCATCGCACCTCCTGCTCTCATCCTTGCCAGGTCGACAAGACTCCACCTTACTTTTTGTGACCTTCCGGCTCTCCTTAGTCTTGCAACTCTTCGTAGCCTTGCGGCTGTCATTGTCCCCATTTTTATTCGCCTGCGGGGGAGGTGCGGGGCGACCAGCAACAGTCGCAAAGTTTTGCTGAGTCACCTGTGGACTCGGCGTCGGCGCAACCGGGAGGGGAAGGCGGGTGGGGGCGGCAGCGGCGGTGTTCGTTGCTCCATCGGATATTGCTGACGGGCTAAACGTGACCGCTTGCGCGCCTCGGCGACGGGTGACGTACGCGGCATCAGGTGACCCACATATTGAATTAACACTTTTTAAATGCGATAATTCAATTCGTAGATCATTGATGGTAGACTCTGACGCCTGCAGTCTACCCCTAACTACGGTCAGCTCTTCCTTGAGGAACCTGATGTCCTTCAGTAGGCAGACGACGTCGACGTGGTCCAGCGTCACGGGCGGCAGCTTGTGTAACTCTTTCGCCACAAAAGCCGGCACCTCATCCGGATCCGTCTGCTTCAGCAGGGAGATGATGTCCTGCACGCTACTTTCCGTACCATCTCTTCTTCGCGATGGCATGTTTGCGCTCTGGCCGAGCGTCTCATACAGCAGCTGCTTGCCCTTGCAAATCTCCTCACTGGTAAAGGAAGACTTGCAGATCTGCATGATGCTGACCTCGTCCATGGTGTCGATGGCATGCTGGATAAACGCCAGCAACTCGTTGGCCACGAGTGCCATGGTCACGTGCAGCGGCAATGTGCCGCGCGATTTACGATAATATTAATTAATTAATATTTGCTGCGTGTGTAACGCGGAGCACGACCGATCTAATGACCCCAACATATGGCTGAACTGTTTTGCAGATTCATTGGCCCCTCCATTTGTCCCTAATAAAGAATTCTTCTTTAGTCCTCCTGTCCCCAATTGTCCTAATCTAGGATATCAAAATAAGTTTAATCAAACCTTCTCCTTTGAAGAATTGAAATGTGCTCTAGATGGTCTAAAAGACACTACCCCCGGTGAAGATGGCATACCATTCTCTTTTTTAAAAAATCTTAGTTTTTATTCAAAATCCTTTTTCCTCAAGCTATTAAATGCTATTTTTACTTCGGGAACTATCCCTTCTTCATGGAAGAAACAAATAATAATTCCTATTCACAAGCCTGGCAAAGACCCTTTAATCCAATCTTCATATAGACCCATAGCCTTATCTTCAGTGCTTTGTAAAATTCTAGAACACCTTATCAAAAATAGACTTGAATGGCTGGTTGAGAACAATGAGGTCCTCCCAAGAAGTCAATTTGGGTTTCGTAAAGGTAAGGGTACTCTAGACAGCTTGAGTATTCTTACCACTGACATAAGAATTGCCTTCTCCAATGAAGAACATTTAGTTGGAGTCTTTTTAGACATCTGCTCAGCATATGATAATGTCTATCTTCCGCTACTCAGAAACAAGATGTTACAGCTGAGTATTCCCGAGAGGATTACTAACTTTATATGCAATCTTTTCATAGACAGGCAAATTATAGTCAGATACCAAGGTTACCAAATCTCCCCTAGACATATATGGTCAGGCCTTCCGCAGGGCTCTGTATTAAGTCCCCTCCTCTTCAACATATACTCATATAACCTCGAAAACAGCACTAACTCCTTTGCTAACCTTCTCCAATATGCAGATGATCTAGTTTTATATAAATCATCCAGCTCTATTCATGAAACCGCAACTGCTCTTAACTCTGCCCTTTATTACTTAAATTCTTGGATGGAAGATCACCACCTTACTCTTTCTCCATCCAAAAGCAGTGCTGTTGTTTTTACACACAAAAGAAATATTCAAACTCCCACACTGATTTGTAATACTGAAATTATCCCTGTTCACGACACAGTAAAATTCTTAGGCATTTACCTAGACTCCAAGATGTCAGGTGTTGCTCATTTTAATTATGTCTCCCAGAAGTCTGAAAATAGTGTTAATATTCTGAAATCCCTCTCAGGTGTATGGTGGGGCTCACACCCCTACTGTCAGAAGCTTTTATACAATGCTATTGTTCGCAGTCATTTAGATTATGGATCATTTTTTCTTGAGCCCTGTAATAAAATACCTCTTAACAAATTAGATTTAATACAAGCAAAATGCCTTCGGACTGTAATAGGAGCTATGAGATCCTCACCCAAAAATGCACTTCAAGTTGAATGTGTTGACCCTCCATTATCATTACGCAGACAATACATTTCAGATAAATTTCTCTTCAAAATTTCACAAAATCCTAGCCATCCATTATTTCCTAAACTAGAAATATTATCCCAAAAAATTTCTACCTCTCGATACTGGACTAATAAGAATCCCACTCGATTAGTTCATAGTTATAATAAGTTTAGATCTTTGCAATACCCTCATTTCCAGACTACTATTAACCCCCTCTTTAAATGCAACTATGAAGCACTAATATACTCTCCTTTAGTGATTCTGGACTTAGGCATTGTCAAGGGAGATCCTAATGCTTACTCCCTGTTCAACGATTATGTGTCTAGAACATATGCTGATTGGTTGTTAATGTTTTCGGACGCATCCCTGCAGTCACAGGGTGAATATGTTGGTCCTGCTGTTTGGATTCCCAAATTTAAGGTTGTACTCACTTTTAAATGTCCTCCTACAACTTCCATTTTTACTGGGGAAGGAATTGCTATTTTTGAAGCCATCTCCTATGTAGAAACCCACAATATCAAGAAAGCAGTCATATTCTCTGACTCAAAAAGTTGCCTACAGGCAATTAATAGGAATCAATTTAGGACCAAGTCTGGGCATCCAATCATATTACACATTAAAGAACTCCTTTGGAAGTGTAAAACCCGAGGACTGGAAATTATTTTATGTTGGGTCCCTGGCCACAGTGGCATTAGAGGCAACGAATTAGCAGATAAATGGGCTAAATCATCTTCAGTTTCGGGCACTATGTTACACTTCAAATCTTATGCAAATGATCTATTATATTATGCTAATACCTTGCTTAAAGACTCCTGGAATTCTGATTGGCAAATGACCAGAATCCATACTGGACGATATTATGGTTTAATCCAACCGCAAATCCGCTCCAGACCCTGGTTTTTTAAGTTTCGTAAAGGAAGTAAAAGAGCTACATCAGTCATTTGTAGACTACGTCTAGGTCATGTGTGTACTCCAGTGTTCCTAAACAAAATCCATGTAAGAGACCACTCTATCTGTGAATGTGGTTTAGATGAAGGTTCTCTTGATCATATTTTTTTCAACTGCCACAAATATTCCACCTCTCTTTATGATATATTACCCCCTAACATTCCCCGTCCTATGAATATCCACTCTCTATTATGCTTCATTGATACTCCTTTTGTCCAACTCTTAAGCCAGTATATAGATCATTTTAACATTAAATTGTAGTTACTTTTAACATAGTATAACTATTATTGTGAAATGTGATTTGTGCTGTCTATTTTAACACTCTACGTTTGTGTGAATGTCTCGAGTAGTTGTGTTTGTTTCAGGTGGTGGTGAAATCTCAATAAAATACTTAACTAAGTCTACCGCACATTTGCATCTCCATCGTGTCTTAGTCACTACGTAGACATTGGCGGAATCCTATTGCTCCCAAGCAATGGTCAAAAGCCATTAAACAAATAAAAAATAAAAAATTTATTATTAAAAATAATATACTAGATAGTATAAGTGTTCTGTGCTGTGGACATAGTATTTGTTATCGCGTAAAACAATGATTAATTGATTTTTCGGAATATCTGTAAATCACTGCTGGCCTGGGCCTTTACAGCTTCACCGGTCGAGATGTATTGATGATCAAAAAGATGTAATCCAAAATGTTTAGAAAAGTAGCTGTTGGAATATCTGGTGGTGTTGATAGTGCTGTTGCAGCATTGTTGTTAAAGAAAGCAAGTAAGTTTTAACCTTAATTACAATATCTTAATTTAACCAAACGACGAAAATATATTAAATTTTTATCATTTTATTTTAGAATTCGATGTAGAAGGCGTGTTTATGAGAAATTGGGACAACAATTATGAATCGGGCTTCTGTTCAGTCGAAAAAGATTATGAAGATGCCTCTTTTGTATGCCGTAAGCTTGATATACCTTTGCACAAGGTTGACTTTATTAAAGAATATTGGAATGAAGTGTTTAGCGTACTTTTAAATGAATATGAATCTGGGTTAACACCTAATCCTGATATATTATGTAACAGATATGTAAAGTTTGATAAGTTCTTTGAACATTGCAGGAGAAATCTAGCAGTTGATGCTATAGCAACTGGACACTACGCAAATACTTCTTTTGGACCTTTTTTACAACAGTATAGAGAAAACGAAGGTATTATATACAATTTAATTTATTTCATAAATACATTTTTCTATTACTTGTTGAGCTCGTGAAGATATAAGAATATTTACATCCAGCCATCAGGTAATAAACCCGGGAATTAATCACAAGACAGCAATCACCTCTATTTTAGCTGTTTTGAAATTATAATATAAAACTTGCTTACATTAGATAATTTCTTCATGTTTGCATTTAATTCATAATAAAAGTACAGATAAAAAGTTATCTATACCAAGAGATAATATAGTCGCTGAAAGTCTAAAGATGCTATAACAGAGAAAACAAACCATCAATAGATATTCTTGCTTCTCACGATTCACTTGCTTGTCATAATTCACAGGCTTATTTCTTGCTCTATCACTTTTATTGCTATCCAGAAGAATAGGTACAGATTAGACAGCTTTTTAGGTGCATTAAAAGCAAGATGTTAACTGATGATCAGTTAACATCCTACAGTTTTGCCCAATCTTGATAATGAACTTGGGACCATGATCTAAACAGAATAAGCTCACTAATAAACTACCTTATTTAGCAGCACTGTTAAGAATAATGCAGTTTTATCATTTGTATAGGGATTTAATTTTTTTCGTTAGCATTTGGCATAAAAAATATGTTTGCATTTATTAATATGTTATTACTTGCTTGTAGATGTTAGGCTAATGCAACCTCTTGATAAACACAAAGATCAAACATTTTTTCTCTCACAAGTGAAACAGTTTTCACTACGGAAATGTATGTTTCCTCTGGCAGAACTATTGAAAACTCAAGTAAGAGAAATAGCAAGACAAGAAGGACTAAGAGTAGCCACCAAAAAAGACAGTACTGGTATTTGTTTTATAGGTAAAAGAAAATTTCAAAGTTTTATAGAAGATGTACGTGATTAATAAATTATTTCAAAATTAAGTTAAATTTTTTACCTAATGATATCATTTATTAATTTTAATTTCAGTTTATACAAACTAGAAAAGGCCTATTTATCGATATTGACACAGGAAAAGTTGTAGGAGAACACAGTGGGATACATAAGTGGACTGTTGGACAAAGATGTTGTCTTAGTAGTTTTAAAGATGCGTACTTTGTTTTTAAGAAAGATCTAATCACCAACAATATATATGTGGTAAGTTATCGTTAGAAACTGATCAGACTCAATTTCACAATGTCTACATTATTTATCGCATCAAGTGCAAATTCCAAGCACTCTTCCTTATAGTCAGCTTTACATAGGGTGTAATAAACCAAAAACTAAATTCTACCTCAGAATTCTACAATGTTTTTTGTAGATAGAAAAAACTTTTTAATTGCCTGACCAGGGACTCAGACAGCTGAATATACAGAGTGCCTCAAATGATAGTCAATTAATTGATAGTGCCTTGATAACATTTTTTTAAACTGTACACAAGACTGTGCCTAAACTGTTGAGTTTCTTGGGTTAATTACCCAAGAAACTTTTAGGCACAGGATATTTTTTGGTTTCAAAAATTTTACACACCCTTTTTATTCTGTTTACTAAACATTGCCATCATTACATAGTATAAAACAAAGTCACTTTCTCTGTCTGTCCCTTTCTTATGTCCCTATGTACGCTTAAATCTTTAAAACTATGCAACGGATTTTGATGTGGTTTTTTTAATAGATAGATTGATTCTTGAGGAGGGTTTAAGTGTATAAACCTTTCCGATATTCCCACGGGAACAAAAGCTGCGTGGGTGAAACCACGGGCAGGTCACTAGTTTTGTTATAATTCTTTTAATAATGTAACGTACTCGGGTTCGCAATTGTAAGAAAACCCCACTTATATTAAATCCGTGTATTTACACAACACAACACAACGTAATACTAAAATACACTCTACTTGCTAGTCACTCACTATACTATCACTGAACTACACAATTAAACACTTCTCGCTTCGCACTTGTCACTTGATGTATCGCTCTCGATCGCTTGATAAAAACTGCCTTGTGTTTGTCAACATCTCTGTATTTATAGGCAGGGGAAAGTCGTAGCTGGATCCAGAAAAATCTAAATGTATCGGGAAACAATGAATCACTTCTTATCGTAAACATGTTATGAGTCATAAATCCTAGTACACGCTACTTTCAACCTTATGCCATATCCCACAAAGTCCATTATGGCATAGCCCCGGTCAACTATTTGTTTGTCAACATGAGTTTTCTAGATAGTTAGCGCGCCCGCGCTCCAACTCTACACGCTTCTAGATTATTCGTAACACTACCCCTCTCTTAGTTATGTTCGTCCCGAACATCATTTCTTCCATTGTAGATAGCTAATCGATCAACATGAACAATCTTCATGTTCCCTCTTGGTTGCTTCTGCACTCGGTAGGTTACGTCATTGATCCGTGTGATTACTTTGTATGGCCCATCCCAACGTCGCTGTAACTTAGGTGATTTTCCTTTTCGTCGAACCGGATTATGTAGCCAAACAAGAGATCCTTCCTGAAAACCTCGATGATTGGCGTTTCGGTCGTATCTGGTCTTCATCCGCTGACTTGATTCCAATGCATTTTCACTTATTAACGAGTGTATATCGCGTAACCTCTCACGAATGTCTTCAACATGTTCCGGTATACTTAATTGGGTCTCTGCATTCGGTGGCGGGCCTCCAGTCATTAAGTCTGCTGGTATACGTAACTGTCTGCCGAAGTTGGCATAGGCTGACGTCACTTTTATGCTTTCGTGTTCCGCTGTTCGGTAAGCCAGTAAGAACAGAGGTATGTATTTATACCAGTCCTTTTGGTGATCTTCTACCAGCTTGGCTAAGTGTCTTTCCAAAGTTTGGTTAAATCGTTCGACCATTCCATCAGAAGGTGTAGTTCTTGTTTTGTACACTCCTAATAATTTACACATTTCCTGGAATACATTAGATTCAAAGTTTCTGCCTTGGTCTGAATGAATCTCCAGCGGAACGCCAAATCTGCATATCACCTCATTGACTAATTTCTCAGCAACCGTCGTAGCTTCCTGATTAGGGATTGCGAACACCTCCGGCCATTTCGTGAAGTAATCCATCACGACCATAAAATACTTGTTTCCGTTATCTGTCTTAGGAAATGGCCCAGCCACGTCAATCGCTATCCTTTCCCAGGGGGCTCCCACGTTGTATAGTCTAAGGCTGCCTCGGCTTCTGACCTGCGGACCTTTCACTGCTGAGCATGACGTACATTTTCGGCACCAATTCTCGACATCTTCTCGGCAATTCAACCAGTAAAAACGCTCTCGTACCTTTACCAATGTTCGTCGTACTCCAAGATGTCCCCCAGAAACCCCATCATGCAACTCACGTAGTACGTCCTTGATAAGTTTTTTTGGTACGACCAACTGTAGATGATGTTCTCTTCCTGAAGGTTTTTCCCATTTGCGGTACAGTAAGCCGTTTTGCAACACAAGGCTTTCCCACTGCGCCCAATAACTTTTCGTAATGGCGCTGAAGGGAGCCAGCTCCTGCCATTCGGGTTTTCCCGTGTCTTGCTTCATCCAATCTATTAGAGGCCGCAAATCTCTATCTTCATACTGGGCTTTACGTATCTCATCAGTTTCCCACCTGTCATCCGTAGGCTTAGCTTGCAATACTTGAACCCTTTCTTTCGTCTCCATCCTTACACAATGTTTACAATCTTCCGCACAAGGTCGTCGTGATAATGCATCTGCATTCGAGTGAGACCTTCCACTGCGATGTTCTATGTTAAAGTCAAACTCTTGCAATTGCTCAATCCAGCGAGCCACTTGGCCTTTCGGGTCCTTGAATTGTAACAACCACTTCAAAGCAGCATGGTCGGTACGCAGCTTGAAGGGTCGCCCAATCAGATACTTCTTGAAGTGTCGAAGAGTCTTCACTACTGCCAATAGTTCTCTTCTTGTAACACAATAGTTTCGTTCTGGCCGCGACAATGATTTGCTGAAGTAAGCTATCACAACTTCTTGATCGCCTTGCTTCTGTGATAAGATACCACCAATGGCAGTGTTACTCGCGTCTGTGTCTACGATGAACTGCCCTTTCTGATCAGGATAGCCCAAAATTGGTGACTCACACAACCGCTTCTTAAGTTCATCGAAAGCTTGTTGACACATGTCATTCCAATCGAAACTCTTCTTTTCTTCAGTGAGCCTATGCAGCGGTTTTGCTATTTCAGCAAATCCCTTCACAAAACGTCTGTAGTAAGAGCATAGTCCTAAAAATGCACGAACTTCGGTCTTGTCTCTGGGTGTTGGCCACTTCTGTACTGCACTAACCTTTTCAGGATCTGTCTGTACGCCGTTTTGTGATATCACGTGACCCAGATAGTTGACTTCCTTTCGAAATAAGTGACACTTCTTTGGGTTCAACGTTAGCCCTGCAGCTTGTATTTTATTAAAAATCCTTTCCAGATGGTACAGATGATGCTGAAAATCTTTTCCTATGACTATTACGTCATCTAAATACACTAAGCAGGCATCGCCTACAAGTCCTGCTAGAACACATTCCATTAATCTTTCAAAAGTCGCCGGTGCATTGCATAATCCAAACGGCATCACTTTAAATTGCCATAATCCTTGTCCTGTGGAGAATGCTGTCTTCTCTTTGTCATTAGGGCTAAGTTCAACTTGCCAGTACCCAGATTTTAAATCTAAAGTTGAGAACCAAGACATGCCTGCCAGAGTGTCTAAAGTGTCATCTATCCGAGGTAATGGGTAACTGTCCTTTTTGGTGACTTCATTGAGCCGACGATAGTCGATGCAGAAACGTGTAGACCCATCTTTCTTCTTAACCAACACTACAGGAGAGCACCATGGACTAGAAGATTGCTCTATAACTCCGCTTCTTCTCATTTCATCTATCATCTCCTGTACTTCCTTCTCTTTGGCTATAGGGACACGTCTAGCTTTCTGTTTTATAGGCTGCGCATTTCCAGTGTCAATCTTATGTTTCACTACAGATGTTCTGCCTATATCTCTATCAGTCTTAGAGAAAATGTTGGCATAACGTGAAAGTAGATCCTTAGCCTGCTGTCGTTGTGACGCGGTAAGGTAGCTGCACTTGTTCACCAAATCCTTAAGTTCCTGTGGTACGTCTCTTGATGCTGTACTTCCTGTCGATGTCAGTTTCCTTAACGTCATAACTTCATCACTTTGTCCTACAACATCACCTGCTTTAAGCACCACATCACTGTCACTCAAGTTGACTACCTGCACCGCTGCCAAGCCCTTGTCACAAACCAAACTCCGGCCTGTAATACAGTGTGGAATTGCTCCATTGTCTTCAATTAACACACTCCTATTACCCAGGCCCTTGTAACTGGTTGGTAACTTCACGCGTAACAATGTCTTCGATCTTGAAGGTAAGATGGTTCTTCTAGCCACTGTTACCTTTCCTTTTGATCCCCCATCCATGAAAATTTCTACTAGCCCACATACGAAAACTCCTGTTTTGCAATCAATCTTGCAGGCATTCTTCTTCATGAAGTCTAAACCAAGTACACAGTCATCCATAATATCGGCCACTACGACGTCGTGAGTGTAATACTCGTCACCTATTTGCATCACTACAGATGCTTCACCGAAGACGGGTATTGGCTGACCTGTGACAGACAGAAGCTTGCTTTGCCCAAAATTCCTCAATCTCAGGTTGCCATTGTCAGCTACTTCTGGTCGCACCACAGTTCGTGTAGCTCCAGTGTCCAACGTTAAGCTGCAGTTCTTGCCATTAATCACTCCCTTAATGGATAAACTGTTGCCGTCGCACACCTGGGATATGACAACTTTTGGGGTTGTTTCTCGTCCAGCCAGCACCTGCCGTTTGCTCCTAGCTGTTTATCGTTTCTCTGCTGGTTCAACAGGCTGTTTGACGTGCCTGCTCTCTTCAGCTGTTGAGTTTCCTCCCGCTTGCTGTCGCCAATTCATGGAACCTGTAGCCATAGGTTTGGCTGGGCAGCTAACTCTAATGTGCCCACGTCCACCGCAGGCGTAGCACATGGGGCTCAGTCTCCTAGGTTCCACTTCCTTTGTTTGAGCCACAACTTCTGTCACCTCACGTACTTTATGTGCTCGAGGTTCGTGACGAACAGCTTCTACATCCAGCGCATGAGCCAAAGCCTCCTTCATTGTCACGTGGTGCTGAAGGCGAACAGCAGCACGCACTTCCAGGTCTCGAATTCCATCAATAAACGCCTGGACGATAGTATTGTTCACTGTGTTAGCGTCGGCCGAAGGATACGCCTTCCTCACAAGTTTCTCAATTTCCACGGCCCATTGTTGAAGTCCCTCGCCGCTCCTCTGTACATGGTCCTTTAATTGGGCACGGAAAACATGCTCCAAGTGACGCTCACCGTAGCGAGCTTCCAATGCCTCCATCAAATCAGCGAACTGATACTCTTTAGGCATTGCATCCAACACAGAGAGCGCCTGTCCCCGTAACGCCGTGCTCAGAGCTGTTAGGCAATGTTCATCTGTCCAACCACTGGCTTTCGCTGCTATTTCAAACTGAGTGCGGTACGCACTCCATGACGTAAGACCGTCATAAGTGGGTACCTTTACCCGAGGACCCACCTGGTGAGAGCAGCTTGTAATGGAAGCACCCGACTTAACTCCCGTGATCTTCATTTTCATGACTTCCCTCTCCAGTTGGTCCATGTTTTCACTTATTTTGTCGCAGCTGGCCTCCAAGTGGTCAACCCTCTTCTCAACACCTTTCATGTCGCGCTTGACGAGGCCCACATCGCTTTTAAGCTGGTCTTGTTGCACCAGGATAACCATCAATTTATCATCAAACCCAGATAAATGTTCCTTGATCTGTTTCCGTAGCTGCTGTTGTTGCTGAAGTTGTTCACGCAGCGTTTGTTGTTGCTGTTCCTGTAGTTGCTGTTGTTGCTGAAGTTGTTCCCGCAGCGTTTGTTGTTGCTGTTCCTGTAGCTTAAGTTGTTGTTGTTCCTGAAGGTGTTGATGCTGCTGCAGTTGTTGAATAGCTGCCAGGATGACAGAAAGATCAGTAGGGGCTGCGCTCGACGACAATGACGTGCTGGCAACACTAGCAGGTTCCTCACCTGCGCGCATCTCAGTGTCCTCTGACACCCTCTGTGTCTCCGCCTAAGACCTGGTGGTAACACCTTCTTTCGGAATAAGTGGCATTTCACAATTTCACTTCCGACACCAGTTGTTACGTAATCGGGTTCGCAATTGTAGGAAAACACCACATATATTAAATCCGTGTATTTACACAACACAACACAACGTAATACTAAAATACACTCTACTTGCTAGTCACTCACTATACTATCACTGAACTACACAATTAAACACTTCTCGTTTCGCACTTGTCACTTGATGTATTGCTCTCGATCGCTTGATAAAAACTTCCATGTGTTTGTCAACATCTCTGTATTTATAGGCAGGGGAAAGTCCTAGCTGGATCCAGAAAAATCTAAATGTATCGGGAAACAATGAATCACTTCTTATCGTAAACATGTTATGAGTCATAAATCCTAGTACACGCTACTTTCAACCTTATGCCATATCCCACAAAGTCCATTATGGCATAGCCCCGGTCAACTATTTGTTTGTCAACAAGAGTTTTCTAGATAGTTAGCGCGCCCGCGCTCCAACTCTACACGCTTCTAGATTATTCGTAACAATAATAATTAAGAACTATGCCAGTTTATCAATCTTTTGCTTACAATCTAATATCTTGTTAGTGTAAACAATGGTATAGTAAAAAATAGGGAATCAATGCATGACTATACTACACCTAATGTTAGTAAACATATATAATATATTTTTAATATACATAATATACAATATATTTTTGTTGATATAACAACAGATTACTTTTATTTATTTTTAAATTTTAAGTAAAAACGATAATTTTACCATCACAAATTATATAAACTCGTGAAAGCAATGTGTAAAATTATCTGTCAGTAGCACTTTATGTAAATGAACTATAACTAGAAGTTTTACAAGCATAATGTTTATAGTTAACCCCTCGAAACTCAAGGCCGCACGCTTGGAATTAATCGTCTGCATTTGACCTTTGATCATTAAAAGGACATGCAAACACTGTTCCAAGAAACTAATAGTTTAGGCACAGGATATTTTTTTTGGTTTCAAAAATTTAACACACCATTTTTATTCTGTTTACTAATGGCAATGTTGCCATTTTGTTATAATTATTTTAATAATAATTAAGAACTATGCCAGTTTATCAATCTTTTGCTTACAATCTAATATCTTGTTAGTGGAAACAATGGTATAGTAAAAATAGGGAATCAATGCATGACTATACTACACCTAGTGTTAGTAAACATAATATATTTTTGTTGATGTAACAACAGATTAGTTTTGTTTATTTTTAAATTTTAAGTAAAAACGATAATTTTACCATCACAAATTATATAAACTCGTGAAAGCCACGTGTAAAATTATCTGTCAGTAGCACTTTATGTAGATGAACTATAACTAGAAGTTTTGCAAGCATAATGTTCATATTTAACCCCTTGAAAGTCAAGGCCGCACGCTTGGAATTAATCGCCTGCATTTGACCTTTGACTGTTAAAAGGACATGCAAACGCTGTTACATCAAAATTCTAAAAAATTTAACAAGCCAGCGATAAATGTAAATATAGCTGTCTCATTTCACAGAATATATCCAAGGCTGTCAATTACTAAGCTTATTCAAACTAAATTAATCATTATTATTACGTAAAATAGAGTATGAGCTGAAAATGGGTGTGGTCACATTTTACCCAGTTGGGCCGACCAAAAGTTAAAAACATGAGAGCGGTCATATTTTTCTGATCTGAGTCTTGAGGGGTTAATGGTTGAAAAGCCAATATTCAATTAGCAAAGTTTTTGATCTTAAGCAAATTTGTAAAATACTAGCTGTTGCCTGCGACTTCGTCTGTGCGGACTTTGTTTACTCCGCACAGCTCCTCCTGTGTAGGTGATAGCGTGATAATATGTAGCCTATATGTTGACCCGACCTATTATACCAATATTAGTAATATTCTTGCAAAATTTCAATTAAATCCATGTTTTACAATTAAAAATATTCAATGTACAGTTTTGACTTTTCTACGATTTTATTATATGTATAGATAAGTTTATCTGTTTTTTTAGGTGCCAGGCACAAAACACCCTGCTTTGTGGAATAACATTTGTGTAACAGGGAACCCTCATTGGATAAGTTTTGCTCCATTAGAATTACAAGAAAAGGGTGTTTTACAATGCTTCTTTAGATTTCAGCATACAAAACCATTAGTATCATGTAGAATTGTAGAAAATGCCGATGGATTAACTGTTCTATTGAATGAAAACTTAAGAGCTCTTACAGAAGGGCAATTTGCTGTATTTTATAAAAATAATGAGTGTCTTGGTAGTGCTAAAATCAAAGATGTTTGTCATAATTTGTTTTATTCATAATAAATTTTGAAAAGTCCCAAATAGCCTTTTATTTCATAATAAAAATGCCTCATGGTCTAGTATTTGGCTCAGATCATGAGTTTCCGGGTGCGATCCCTGGGGCAGGCAAAAATGTCATCGAGGTTTTTCTCGAAAGTTCTAACTCTCAGTAGTAGCTCGGAGTCTGGCAGGTGGTGTGTCACCTATGCCGTGCCTCAGATGAGCACGTAGAGCTGTCGGCAGAAAGTCGAAAACAATTGCTATCAGGTCGGAAAAATATGGCAATGGGGTTCACCTGCGCTCATCTCGCTGATAAACCGGTGAGTCGTAATAAACTAATAGGTCTATAGTCTTTCGGTTTATTCTGCCTACCCAGCAAGAGAACTGGCCGTGATGATACAGTAATTCTTTGCATAAATATTCTTCTCAAATACTAATGTCAAGTGTCTTAAAAAGTAGATTGTATGTCAATATAATACTTAAAATAAATAAAACTATGTCAAGAAAAACGCAATTGCCAACATAACTTCAACATCCACCAAGCGTGCCTGTTCGGAACAAACATAATATGTATTATTTAACTTTTTGACACTGACATACTCGCAAGCGTGTAAATGGCATCTAGGTGTTTGTACAGGCTTGGAGTTTGTCATGAGTATTAGGTAAAAGTGGAGCTAGCACTCATATTAAATATCAATTGAAACAAATATTAAGTTATATCTCAGTCTATGAGGTCTCACCATCGCTTTTTATACAGCTGTGTTAGAAAGAGAGGATAAGACCTCAGAAGATGACAGCAGTATTTAAAATTTGGTTTCAAGTAGGTATTAGAAGTGTTGCCTCCAGATATAATACAGCTTCATGGAGCGCAAGCTGGCCCATATTATAAATACGTTATAGACTAACATACATATTAATATAATATACTTAAAAACTACACTTTGTCACGTATTGACGGCGACGTAACACGGTAACACGCACTTCATTCAGGAGTCTCCCCCGGAACCTTCGGTAGACTACACCAGTCGGCCAGAATTCCCCCACCTCAAAGGTCGACAGGAGATGCTTTGCTTATTTCTTACAAAACAGGGTTAGTCAATATAGCTATCATCAAACGTTGACGAAGACTTAAGTCATAGAGGTATCTATGGAGGGCTGGGTAATGTTTAGTACAGCCAGAATGAGCATTAGGTTATTCTAAGACACAAGCGCCTAGCCAATTTTTAGTAGATAGTATGAACCCCATGAATATGTTAATTTGACCTGGTCAGAACTAGCGTTTTGTGACCAGAAAAATTAACAAAAAAAATAATCTTTTTGATTTTTTTTCTTAAAATCATTTTTTTGTATCATTAAATAGCAAACAAGCTGATGGCTCTCCTGATGGAAAGAGGCAAGAGCTGCCTATAGACACCAAAGATATTAATGTTGCCTTGCTATCCTTGTGACGAGGTCTTATGCCACATACATAAGTTTACCGGAAAGCTTACCCTCCAAACTCGAACACGACAGTGAAAGCACTGACTATTGTGGCTAGAATAGGTAAGGCGGTGGTACCAAACCCGGGTGAAACAATGCAGAACTCTACCACCTAATAGGCACGATGGCAGTGACTCACATAGTCAATCGTTCGCCTCCTACGAACTGCCTGGTGGAACGGCAAACAGCCCATTCTTCAAAAGAGGCCCCAACCAACACGGGGTTTTATCAAAAGATGCTTAGCATAAAAATTGTGCGTGCCTGCAGCATGCCTTCTAAAAAAAATCGGTTGTCTGTAAAGTTGGTTTACAGACGATAGTTGAACGTGACAACGTCTTAAGCTCTCGCTTGTACTCCAAGCCTTAAACGGAACGCCTCAGAGCGAGGTAACGCCGCATGAGTCATGTTTTTTCGTGCGTGCAGCCAGCTCTATCGAATTATAAGACGTTGTCACGTCAAAAATAAATTCTATGGAAAAATCACGTGAGATTGTTATTTTAGGAGTAAGTTACGCTTATATGCCGGAATTAAGTTTCGCTTTTTTTAATAATTATCCAGCATAATTTCAAAGTAGTTTATCATGTGGGTAACGCTAGTTATGTAAAGTTTTTCTACCTTTTTGTCAAATTTTAGCAACAATTTCTCTACTTGCTTTTCCAACCATTTTCAAAAGGCGCAAGGCTTTATTTTTAATTCGAGTCGACAAGGTTTGGAACAAACTGCCTATTTCTCCTGACGAATATATTCCTGGAACCTTTAAGAGTAGAGCGAATACTTATTATGTTTTGGCGTGTGCCACCGCAGCTACAATTTAAAAAAATGTCTTCCAAAAAATTACATATATTTATGAAAAACGCACAAATGAAATATACGTTCAATATCTCAATTACAAAGCTAGATTTAGACATTTTTACGTTTACTTAAATTGATATTAATTGATTAGTAATAGTAGAACATTTTTTAAACAATTTTAAACACGGATTCTTGCGAGGAAAAATTAAGCGCATATTCGGGAGATCCATACTACTACACAAAAATGGCTCGGTGTGTTAGAATTGAATTCGGTCGATCATGTGTATTCAGACGGGACTAGTTAATTTAACTTTTTATACAAAAAATTTAAAAGACCAAAACAAATAATCGTTAATACCTAATCGTAAATATCAGGATTATTAATATAAATATCGGTGGAGAAATTACACGAATTGATCTAACCCCAATGTAAGCAAATTATTTGCTTGCGTTATGGGTGCTAGTCAAATATACTAGTACGTAGAAATACATATATAAATACTTGAACATATTTGATAAACACCTAAACCCTGAAATACAAACATTTATAGTCTTCACACAAATGCCTGTCCCTGTCAGTAATCGAACCTAAGCCCTGTTTACTGCGTAGTCAGGGTCGCTAACGACTCGATCAACGGGCGGTCAATTTGTTTTAAACTTGTCAATATTTTTTTAACAATATTACGAATAATATTATAACCTAACCCTATTCCTTATTTTAAACTTAAAAACTTTTACTCTACTTTTAAAATTAAGAAACAAAGCAATAAATTAAAAGATACATTTACCAATGCTTACGTAAGCAAGGGGGAGGGGGTAAGTGATTTGCTTATTTTTGCTGCCATGGGGAGGGGGGAGGCAATAATTGTAAAAAATCTGCTTACTTAATACTTGAATGGCTCTAAACTAGTAGTATGTTTCTTTTTGTAATATAAATAGAGGGAGTTTTATTTGTAATTAATTGATTTGATTAACGCATCCATCTGAACACAATCTTTAGTTTTCAACAGTTATTTGATAAAGTGAGAACATATTTTCTTTGTAGCTTTCACGTTATACATATGACGAGTATGTTGCCTTTGTAATGCAGTGCGAAACTCTAAAGTAAATAAACATCTATAAAACTACAGAAAACCAAAATCGAACTTGACATTATGTAAAGGACAATAAATTGTTAGGCATAATTTACTTGATAGTTTATAATTGGGGTGTCCAAGTCAAGAAATTCGGAGATAGTTTTTTAAAGTGAATGATCCAAGGCTTGTTATTTCTTTCTCAAGCATTTTAGATCCTAATTCTCTAAATCTACTAAAACGACCGCCCTGTTGCTCGAGTGATTAGCGACAATCTAATCACTCGACTCGACTACCCTTGTGGAAAAATTTCTCGGATAAAAGTAGGTAAATAACTTACAAAGTGAAAGTAACAGTTTATGAATGTTTATTTTTATTTAAAAAGTCGAAAAAAGTCTTACAAAGTCGGAAAAACTCGGAGTAATTCCAAAATTTCGGACTCTTCCAGAAGAGTTATTCAGTGTTAATAAATCTTGCAACGTTTATGGGTACTAAAAGAAATATATTAAAAGTTAGGGGAAAAAAATATAACTAATACTTCCCCGGTTTTCCGTTTGTCCGCGCAGATGAGAAATGAAACACCGCCTTATACTTTCAAACCAATAATTTAATTTAACTCCGATTGCTTATATGTGTGTGCGAGGAAACAAGGCTTGCGTGATGTAAATACAATCAGCGCCATCTATTTACGCTGCCACGAACTAAGTCAATATTTTTACTTGAACATCCCGCTCACCAAAGAACTACGTTCTTTCACAAAATACAAAATTAGACAAACATTCAGTATGATGCATGACTCAATATAAATAAAAAAAAACTTATTTCTGTATGACATTATAACATTTTGGAAAGAAAAGAATTGCCAAATAGCTCTTATCCTATAATTAATCAACGACAAGACCCGCTCACCATGCTTGAGCAAGGTAAGAAAAATAAATAAAAATCTTAAATAACACAACTCAAAAGTTTTCTCTTATATGTAAGAACCTACAATGAATTACTGTAAATCTAAATATAATCAAATAATACGTATTATTAACTTATGCATGTGGCATTAGACCTCGCCACAAGATAGCAACGCACCATTAACATCTTTGGTGTCTATAGGCGATGGTTGACTCTTTCCATCAGGAGACCCATCTGCTTGTTTGCTATCTTATGACATAAAAAAAAAAAAAAAAAAAAAGTCATGCATCATACTGAATGTTTGTCTAATTTTGTATTTTGTGAAAGAACGTAGTTCTTTGGTGAGCGGGATGTTCAAGTAAAAATATTGACTTAGTTCGTGGCAGCGTAAATAGATGGCGCTGATTGTATTTACACCACGCAAGCCTTGTTTCCTCGCACACACATATAAGCAATCGGAGTTAAATTAAATTATTGGTTTGAAAGTATAAGGCGGTGTTTCATTTCTCATCTGCGCGGACAAACGGAAAACCGGGGAAGTATTAGTTATATTTTTTTCCCCTAACTTTTAATATATTTCTTTTAGTACCCATAAACGTTGCAAGATTTATTAACACTGAATAACTCTTCTGGAAGAGTCCGAAATTTTGGAATTACTCCGAGTTTTTCCGACTTTGTAAGACTTTTTTCGACTTTTTAAATAAAAATAAACATTCATAAACTGTTACTTTCACTTTGTAAGTTATTTACCTACTTTTATCCGAGAAATTTTTCCACAAGGGTACGCCATCGACGGGGCTCGGGTTCGATCCCTGACGGGGGCAAGCATTTGTGTGATGTGCATAAACGTTTATATTTCCGGGTTTGGGTGTTTATTAAATATATTATATTATTTATATATGTATTTCTATGTATTAGTATCGTTGACTAACACCCATAATACAAGCAAATAATTTGCTTACTTTGGGGTTAGATCGGTTAGTGTAATTTGTCCCCTGAATATTTAATATTATTACTTATTTATTACTAGCTGACCCGGCAAACGTTGTTCTGCCTTTTTAACTACTCTTATTTTTTCTCACCTTTTAAACCTTCTTGGACTTCAACAATTAATTCAAAACCAAAATTAGTCAAATCGGTTTAGCCGTTCTCGAGTTTTAGCGAGACTAACGAACAGCAATTGATTTTTATATATATAGATAGATTAATCTATTAATTATGAAGATCTTGACATTTGAAAATCAATAATTCTGGGAACTTAAATTTCTTGACCCACACAGTTCTACGTATTCAAAATTTTAGTAAAAGAAATGTTATCGAAACTTTTTTATACCTATTGGCCTAAAAATGTAGTTACCTGACGAAGAATTTATTTAAAATCCTTATAGCAAAGACTTATAGTAGGAAAACTTGGTCGTGAAGTACGTAATTTTTCATAATCTTTTTATAGTGGCTCACCCAAATGTAGGGTGTACCTATGTAAATTTTATAGCGGTGATGGCATGTTAAACTACAAAAATATAATTCTTTTGATTTAGAAAATAGCAATTATAAATGTTTACCAGTATTTAATCTATGCGAGTGCGTATTTTCTCCTCTGAGTATTAAGTTGATTTAATACTCAAAGACTTTCTTATATTTTGATAAAAACGGACCAATAAAAGAAATAAACGAAAATGTATAACCATTTCTTAAAACAAAGCAAGATGATAAGGATGGAAGAGGTTGTGTTAATTTTAACCCTTCGAAAATAATATCACTATACAAGGTTCATAATAATTGTGATGATTATTGATAATTTGAAAAATAAAACACGTTAAGAAAATTATTATTTGATTCACGAAATAAACTTGTTTTCTTTATTTCGTGATTTGATTGGTATATTTTGCTCTGTGTAGTCTATGCCTCGGTTCGTAAAATTTAATCTGGTCACACTGGCGTATATTGTGTATAGCCCAAGGAAGTTATATTCTACCCGGAATGCTTACACGTACTTCAAAATCGTTCCGAAGAGTACCACGACATGAGTGGAGTGTGTCTCTTTCTACTAAATAAAGCGCCAATCGCCATATATAAGTGTGGCCACGCGTAGTTTGAAAATTACTACTAAGTAATTCTACTAATTTAAGAAACAGTTTTTACATTGCATAAGTAATTACGTAATAATTAAAATAAGCACATTTTAGAACTCACTGTGTTAATTACAATACATTTAATGCTAATTTATTTATCGACGTGTATGAATAAAAATGATTTAACGATTACCGAATATATAAAAATTTACCATTTAGATAGTTTTATTTACACTGGCAATTGCAAGAAAGGGACAACATCCACTCTTGTCGTTGTCTTGCTCAGAACGTTTTTCCCTTCTGTTAAGTAAGAAACAAATGTCAACTTTATGTGTTACAAAATAAAGTACATTTTTATTTTTCAAATATTGCTTCGTAGTAATTCCAGTTATCGTATATAAGTTCCTTGGTATAGCCATATATATATAG
Organism: Apodemia mormo; assembly: GCA_036924255.1. Taxonomy (NCBI): domain Eukaryota; kingdom Metazoa; phylum Arthropoda; class Insecta; order Lepidoptera; family Riodinidae; genus Apodemia; species Apodemia mormo. The sequence continues at coordinate 20,397,315 of JAUPFN010000016.1, forward strand.
CTATAGCCAGCGGTTGCCAATTCTGCGTACTTTTGCGTAGTTCTACCTACTTTAGGCCTCTCACGCGCATCTACGAACTTCAGTGTCTGAACCTACGTACTTTTAGCAATTATTTAATTAAGCAAAATAAAATAAAACTCCGTTTTTAAAAAAAAAACAGGACCATAAAATGTCCATTTCATTCTGGTTTGGTTTTTCTATTATTTTTGTTATGTTATTGGTCTATTCCGTAAAACTGTTTTAGCTTTCTTTTATTATCTATAGAATGTAAGTAAAAACCAAGGAAGTTACATTCTACCTCGGAATGTTCACACGCGCTTCAGAATCGTTCCGAAGAGTACCACGACATGGGTCATGGGTGGAATGTGTCACTTTCTACCATAGATAAATATGTGTATTACTTGCTTTCTACCAAGGAACTTATATACGTTAACTGGAATTACTACGAAGCAATATTTGAAAAATAAAAATGTACTTTATTTCGTTACTCATAAAGTTGACATTTGTTTCTTACTTAACAGAGGGGAAAAACGTTCTGAGCAAGACAACGATAAGAGTGGATTTTCCCTTTCTTGCAATTGCCAGTGTAAATAAAACTATCGGATGGTAGATTTTTATATATGTATTCGGTAATCATTAAATCCCTTTTATTCATACACTTCGATAAATACATTAGCATGAAATGTATTGTTATTAACACAGTGAGTTCTAAAATGTGCTTATTTTAATTATTACTTAATTACTTATGCAATGCAAAGCTGTTTCTCAAATTAGTAGAATTACTTAGTAGTAATTTGCAAACTACGCATGGCCACACTTATATATGGCGATTGGCGCTTTATTTAATAGAAAGAGACACACTCCACTCATGTCGTGGTACTCTTCGGAACGATTTTGAAGCGCGTGTAAGCATTCCGGGTAGAATGTAACTTCCTTGCTTTCTACTAAATAAAGCGCCAATCGCCATATATAAGTGCGGCCATGCGTAGTTTGCAAATTACTACTAAGTAATTCTACTAATTCGAGAAACAGTTTTTGCATTGCATAAGTAATTACGTAATAATTAAAGTAAGCACATTTTAGAACTCACTGTGTTAATTACAATACATTTTATGCTAATGTATTTATCGACGTGTATGAATAAAAGGGATTTAACGATTACTGAATATATAAAAATCTACCATCAGATAGTTTTATTTACACTGGCAATTGCAAGAAAGGGACAATATCCACCCTTGTCGTTGTCTTGCTCAGAACGTTTTACCCCTTTGTTAAGTAAGAAACAAATGTCAACTTTAATGGTTACGAAATAAAGTACATTTTCATTTTTCAAATATTGCTTCGTAGAATTCTAGTTATCGTATATAAGTTCCTTGGTACTCGTACATATACCTATATTAATCTGTGGTAGTACGTAGATAATTGATAAACATCATAGACTAGTATATAATATTATAATGCTTACACGTACTTCAAAATCGTTCCGAAGAGTACCACGACATGAGTGGAGTGTGTCTCTTTCTACTAAATAAAGCGCCAATCGCCATATATAAGTGTGGCCATGCGTAGTTTGCAAATTACTACTAAGTAATTCTACTAATTTGAGAAACAGTTTTTACATTGCTTAAGTAGTTACGTAATAATTAAAATAAGCACATTTTAGAACTCACTATGTTAATTACAATACATTTAATGCTAATTTATTTATCGACGTGTATGAATAAAAAGGATTTAACGATTACCGAATATATAAAATCTACCATTTAGACAGTTTTATTTACACTGGCAATTGCAAGAAAGGGACAACATCCACTCTTGTCGTTGTCTTGCTCAGAACGTTTTTCCCCTCTGTTAAATAAGAAACAAATGTCAACTTTATGTGTTACGAAATAAAGTACATTTTTATTTTTCAAATATTGCTTCGTAGTAATTCCAGTTATCGTATATAAGTTCCTTGAATATTATCTTTTAAAAAATATTTATATTATAAAAAAATTACAATACTTTTCGATAGTACATAAATATATAAATAATAAGCAAATCGTGTGGCAAAAGGTAGTGCCGTAAGTTAAAACCGGAATGGGAGTTTGTGCTTTTTTATAAGTGAATTTGAATTAGAAAAAGAAACTAAAATAATATGAAGGAAAGGTTATGAAAATAAGTACATGAAAAATATTACAGCGGCAATTGCGATTGCGTGTATACAAATACCGCATTAAAAAATCGAAACATTACTGTTTCTTGGAAAATAAATATTGTTAAAAATAATCTTTATCACATAAATCTTAAATAATGTATAGTTGATATATCTAATTTTGAATTTAGTGATAAGCGATGTCTATTCCTCCGGTTAACTTTAGTGTTCCTCCACCACAACTTCACGTTCCTCCTCCCGTTGTTCCACCGTCCGTTGTTCCGCCCCTACCAGTATCTCAAACACACAATTTATACAACCAACCACCATCATATCAACCACCTCTAGTCTCTACTGACGTACCTCCACCATCATACGTAGATATATCTTCAGTCCCATTCCATGTTCCACCCCCATATCCGCCTAGCCCTGCCATACCACCACCATATCCCCCGCCAATCGTAACACAAAATTATCCTATACCTGAAACATCTTACACTAAACCAGATGTATGGGGTATAGCTCAGTCTACTGCTAGTGTCAGTTCCTACAAAATACCACATATTGCTTATGATCATATTCCTGATATTGAAGCTTCAAAAGGTGGGACATTTAAATACATAAATGAGGAAAGTTCAGTTTTGTCTGTTGGCCCAAGACAACTTAGCACAAATACAGCATCAAAAGAATATTCATCATCTAGATACAGATATTCTCCATCAAGAGACAAGGGCTATACAAAAGATAGGAGCTATGAAAGAGACAGAAACTTTGATAGAGGCAGAAGCTATACTAGAGACAGAAGCTATGACAGGGATAGAAGTTATGATAGAGATAGAAGCTATGAAAGAGGCCGAATGTATGATAAAGAAAGATGCTATGAAAGGGAAAAGGAATACAGAGAATCAAGATATTACAGGAGATCAAGTGGTAGTCCATCCTACAGTCACAGGATATCCAGGCGGAGCCCATCTAGGAGTGATAGTTCTTCAAGAGACAAATATTATGAATATAAAAGACGTGAGTATGAAAAAAGACATGAGAAATACAATAGAGATTACCAAGATCAAAGTCGTAGTAGAGAATATGATGAAAGAAGAACACGATCACCTGAATATAAACACAGCTCTCGATACAGAGAATCTCGTTCTCACAGTCACAGAAGAGAAGAATCATCTTGTCATCCACACCTAAAGAAACCATCGACTGATAGAGAAAAAATTTTAGAAGATTACAGGTGAGTTACTATTAGTATATTAATAAGTACTTGGGGTAATATGATACATTTTAAGGTAAAGTGCCTGAAATTGCAACAAAATTTGTAAATATAGAGAATGAAACCTTTATTCAGCTGTGGATCATGAGACTTAACACTGTCCTCTCTTACTCTGAGGAATTAGTATGTATTGTATATTTTTATGGTAAAGTATAGCAGATAACAACTGCTGTTTTAATGTAAGAAATAATTGTCATATATACAAAACCAAAAATTTCATAGGTAGTATGTTTCTAAACACATTTCAGGGCTGTAGATCACATCTCCAATTTAAGGGTATTCTATGCTTTATACTGGAATACGATGGTGTCAAACTTTATTGCTGTAGGAATGGATAAGCTAGTAATATTGTGCCTGGGTGCCTAACGAGCCTTGGCAGAACTGTATAGTACTATAATGGTAGTAATACAGTTAGCATATGCTTTGCTGTTTTAATCAGCCTTCCTAAATGTTTATATATTATTATTGGGAACACAAATCAAGAACTACTTGTTTAGGACATATTTAAATACTAGGCTTGACTTGACAACCTTGATTAATTTTAATAATTTTTCTGATTTATCTCCATTTCAGTAAGACTCTTTCTTCTCAGATACTCACCACCAAATTGTTTTTTAGTATGTGTAGTACTGTTAAACTAATGCACACATATTTCAAGTAAGCCAAATAAGTAAAAACCAAAGATTAATAGTGCGTTGTTATCTTGTGGAAGGATGGTAGTCATGTGCATAAGTTTACCATCTATCTTATCATCCAATCTGGGACATGGCAGTGACAAGCAATTATGCTATTGCGACAGGAATAAGCAAGGCAGTGGTACCAAAGACCCCAGTCTTTGCAAGACGTAGAACTCTACCATCTAGTAGTCATTATGGTAGTGACACATATAGCCAATTGGTCACCTTTTACAACCTGCCTGGTGGAATGGTAGATTTTCTATTCTTAAAAGGGAGCCCGGACCATCACTGAGGGAGATCCATCTAGTATATTTTTTGCTTGCAGTGAACTATTTTGTTCCCATTTAGCAAAAATTATTATTAATTCTATGGTGTAGTAAAAGATTTAATTTTTGACAAATTACAGACTTTTTTTATAACATGATGATAAGTATTATCATGTTAAGCAAAAAGTCTGTAATTTGTTGAGTTTATTGAAATACTGCCCTTTTTAGTTTAATGAAAAAAATGTATAACTTACACTAACATAGTTACCAATTTTGCATTATTTAATGTAAGATAACACTCGATTAGGCGTAGTTATAAAATTAGAATCTTCCCTGTTAACATTAATTAGTTAAAATGAATCTCATCAAAACACAAATGTGAAATAGAGCCAAGTTCAATATAAGAGTAGTAAGACAGAGATGCTCTGTCGACTTCGCAGATAAAAGAATTGAAATCTATTTGTTTGCCAAGTTTTGTAAAGAAACTCTTAATATTTTAATTAAAAGAATATGCAACATTTTTAAATAAATTTGTATAACAATTTATTATTTCTTGTTACTTGAATGATACTGAGTGACTTCACTAATAAATCATGAAGTTAGAGTAATTTAAATAGGTATTCCTATCAAATAGAAGTATAGGCTTGAAAAAATAGAATTTTCCAATACTTATAAAAAAATACAAACTGATCAGTTTAGAAGTTTATTTTACATTTTCATACATTCTTCTTAAGCTATGTAACATTAACAATCAGCTATTGATTATATTTTCGTATTCATTATTGATTTTATAAATTTTATTAATATCTTTATCAATAATATATATTTAGTTTATTTATGTAACCATAATATTCTTTTGTACACCAAGTCTACTCATTTGATTTTTTTTATCTTCTTTTATGGGTTGACTGGAAGAAATCCCTTTTAGTAGAGATAAGCTCGCCCATTGTACTTATATTACGTTTATTTTTTTTCCCTAATTGTGCTGTTCTCTGTGTACAATAAAGAATTAAAATAAATAACCTTAATATAGTAACATAAATAAACATCAAGACTCAAAGATCCATACCCTGCGACTGGAATTCTAAAGAGTACTGTTATAGTTCCATCAGAAGCTCGATCAGATAAAGAAAAAATAATGTCCTAATTTAATCACTCATAAGTTCCCCCAGATTCTGAGTCTCCGGAGAAAGTACATAAAGTCACAAAAGTTTAAATGAGTAATATCTCAACTAGGCCACTATCTCACAAATAACAAGGAGTCCAATTTCTCACTAAAAACACAATTAAAAATCATATGGAGTCCGATTTCTCAATAAAAACACAAAACTGCTAAGCAGTCCGATTTCTCAATATAAATACAAAACTACTACGGAGTCCATTTTCTCGATAATTATTTTTATGTCATAAGATAGCAAACAAGCAGATGGGTCTCCTGATGGAAAGAGTCAACCATTGTCTATAGACACCAAAGATGTTAATGGTACATTGCTATCTAATGCCACATGCATAAGTTTACCGGCTACCTTACCTTCTAAACCGGAACACGAAAGTGACTAACACTAATGCTTTTGCGGCAGGAATAGGTAAAGCGGTGGTACCAGACCCGGGCGAGACAATGCAGAACTCTACCACCTATTAGTCACGATAGTAGTGACTCGCACAGCCAATCGGTTACGGCCTGCTTAGCAGAAAAGCAGTTGGTCTATTCTTCAAAGAAGCCAGGAATCAACAATTTGCCATTTGCCAAACACTATTGCCATGATAATCCTACAAGTAAACAGAAATGATTTCCAAAACAATTCATTTGAAATATAAAAAACACAATAGTAAAATTATGATTTTAGCACTTCCAGAAGAAAACTTTTGAAAAGTGAATAACAATGATATTTTTAAACAGACTTTTTTCTCGTTTTAATTTAATAGGGCTATGACATAATGTCATAATGCCTTGTAAATTTTTGACGCAAAAATAGTTTGAGCTACTTATTTTAGTCGCAAAAAATAGTTTTTCTCATTTTGATATGGATATTATACAATTCAAATCATGAAAAAGTAAATTATTTAATAGTAACTGAATTAAATCCAATTATTTTATAATTTAAACAAATGTGAACCAACTTTTCGTGGCTGGCAACTTTTAAGTTCTTTTTCTCGTTTTACCTTATAACTTCATCTCGTTTTGATTATCTCACCTCAACTCACACAAACACAAACAATATCAGTCTACAATTTACATGCAAATTTTCCCCGTGTAGGTCCCGGGCTCCTTTGAAGAATAGGCCAACTGCCGTTCTGCTAGGCAGAAGTATCATCGTGGCTACTAGGTGGTAGAGTTCTGCATGGCCAAATAAAGTCGGAACAGCCTGCCTCTGAGTCTGTAGTTATGCAACAATTTTAGTGTTAAATAGATAAAAATATAAATACAGAGGATATTTATATTTTTATTTATTTTTTCATTAAAGTAATAAATTCTTTTCAACACATGATTCACAGTAATTTTGTTTCAATTATATCCATATTGTTAATTAGGTTTTGTATTGTGATTCACAATATTGATGCCCAGTTAAGTACTAGTATGTATTAAGAATAACTAGGACCTAAAGGTGTAATTGCAAAGCACACACTCTTCGTATAAATTAGGGAAGGGGAATGACACTTTCCAAAAATGGTTTAATATTAGCATTAAAATGATTTCGTAAGTGTATTGTTGTGGTTATTTTATTATATAAGATCAAGTTTCAGTAACTATATTTTACAGCAATCAGTAATTTAATCAAATAGAAAAAAGTTTGTACAAGTTTTATTTAATATAAAATTCTTTATTGCCCTCTTATTTTATTAATTAGCAATTTCAACTACTTACTATCATGAAAATTACCTGGTATAGTTCTGTGAGAAATCACATTGTATCAGGCATTGCATTGCCTATTTTTGCCTTTGTAATGTAAGTGCTTTTTGCTGTGGTTTTCTAGCTTGGAGGATAGGATGTCCAATAAATATCTACATAGGAATTAGACAAAGCACAAGCATATCAGGAAGAAAGGTACTATTCTTGCTTGCTGTATAAAAAAACATTTCAGAGTTTAGATTAATTTTCATCCATTATATAATAAACCTGAAAAGACCTGTAAAATAAACATTTTTTGTGATAATTTGCTCCCACCTAGCCAATAAATTATATCAGACAAATTTTGGAGTATTAATATTTTTTCTATTCAGTGAAATTTTGTTTTATTTATTTAAAAGAAAATCATGTATTCAGTTTTCTTGGATTTTTAAGCATTTAATTGTGTTTAATATGTTTCAGAAAAAATTATTGCAAGACCTCTGAAGATTTTATAAGGAAAATGGAAGAATGGTCAAAAGAACACAATTCAGATGAGGAAGAAGTATGTTTTTTGTTTTTTGTTAATCTCCTTTATGATAATATAAGAATGACTAACAAAATAGTCATACAGAAAGACTTGTCACAGTTGTAAAAGTTTTAAGAACAAAAGACTTATGTCGCTATGGCGGTTGCATTAGTCCCATTGGTGTATTAGTGCATAGTCAATAGATATCTTTAAAAGCACCCCACTTTTTTTTACAATGCAATACATTCTTATTTACACTATTCTTAATTTAAATTTGTTTTTTTAGTTTCATAAAAGCGTGTTTTTTAATTTTTTTAAACTATTTACTTATATTTAATGTAATTTAACTAAAAATGTTTGTCATTTCAGGTTTCTAAAATGTGGTATCGAAGCTCACCTGCAGAACTCTATTATAAAGTTTTGGAGAATGGATTGGGTGTGGAACAGACTTCTAAGTTGGAGAAAATTTGTGCTAAATTTTACAGTACCCTTATTGAAAGAGGAAGAAAAGCTAGGCCCGAATCTGATGAACTGCCACCTTTAAAACCTCCAAGGGGGAATAGATGTAAACACCGGTGTAAGTATTGGTAATTTAAATTTTCAGAAGTATTGGTAATTTAAATTTAATTTAAAGGTTCTCAATTTGACATGTATGTTTTTTATGTTAAACTACATATACCTTTTTACAGAGTAGTCCAATTTTGATATTTCTATTTTTATTAGATCGGGTATACCCTGAGGGTTGTCCCATATACTTCAAAAAAAAAAAAACAACCATAAGTGTATGTACACAATGGATGCTTTTAATGTTGACCTCGTATAACTTTTCATCAGTTTAATTTTTTTTAAAAAGACAAAACACACGGACGCGTGTCCAGCCAAGTTCGAAGAAGGAACTGGCGACACAGCACCCATGTGTAATATTACACGAACCATCTCAAGCTACTTTAGACCCCTTCAAAACTCAAACTATTCATCCTATATAAATGAAATTCGGCACATTTATTAAAACCTTTTAGTTCATCTAGAATCCAAAGTTTTATAAATGTAGCATAAGCAATTATTGAATTATTAACAATTAAAAAACGGCCAATTTTGTGACTGACTGACTCCCTTGTCTATAAATAGATCAAAAATTTAACGTACTTCTACAAGACCTAGGCTTGACTCTGATCTTTATTACTTTTTTATTTCCTCAAAATCGCTTCAGCGGTTTAGCTGTGAAAGCATGACAGACAGATAAACAGATTTTTAAAGGACAAGGGTGAGTTCATACCTGGTATTTAAAATGATTTTCTTCAATTGAACCTCCTACTATAAAAAAAACCTTGTAATTTATGTTTTCTTTAAAGTGTAGTATTTTCCCCCAACCGCTACCCCATTTTGCTGTAAATATATTATCTTTTTCTTTTAATAGAAAATAAAACGATTAATAATTAAATAGTATATTAAAAAAAATCCTTGTGCTTAAGTAATTTTAATTTTTAATTTATATATATTAAGGTAATGGTAGAAAATGAAGTAAAGGTTAATGAAGTAAGTAAATTCACGCAAGAAATAATTTAGATAGACACAGGTTTATAATTAAAAATTGCAAATTTTTTATTGATATTTATAGTATACACTATAGGGTTATGTATGGAGTAGCATATCGGATAAATGGCCCCTATGACTTTGCTGGCACATACGCACTCTTTTGTTGAAATTTTCCATGATTGTTTTGCATTAATGTGGCTGAATTTTATTAATACAGTGCTCAATTTCTTCCTTCAATTCTTAGGTCGTGGACTTGTTGACATAAAACTTAGACTTCAAAAAACCCCAAAGAAAAAAATCAAACGGCGTTAAATCGCATGATCTGGGCGGCCAATTCTGATCACCAAAACGGGAAATTACACGACCAGGAAATGACTCATGCAGTAATTGAATTGTTTCTCGGGCTGTATGGCATGTAGCACCGTCTTGTTGAAACCACATGCCGCCCACATCCATATCTTGCAATTTTTGCACAAAAAACTGGATTATCATGTCGCGGTAGCGAGCACCAATAACCGTTATTGTCTGATCAGCTGTATTTTCGAAGAAGAATGGTCCGATGATGCCTCCAACCCAAAATCTGCAACTAACAGTTACACGTTGTGGATGCATTTGTTTCAACAACTACTTGTGGATTTTCTGAACCCCAAATGCGACAATTTTGTCGATCAACAAAGCCATCAAGATGAAAATGAGCCTCATCGCTGAAGATGATTTTGTTCGAAAAATCTTTCATTATTTGCAAAATATTGTCACGTACAATAATTTTTTTGTATATTTTTTTTATATCATAAGATAGCAAACAAGCATATGGGTCTTCTGATGGAAAGAGTCAACCATCGCCTATAGACGCCAAAGGTGTTAAATGGTGTCTTGCTATCTTGTGGCGAGGTCTAATGCCACATGCACAAGTTTACCGGCTACCTTACCCTTCAAACCGGAACACAACAGTTACAAGCACTGACGCTATTGCGGCAGGAGCAGGTAAGGCGTTGGTACTAGACCCGGGCGAAACAATGCATAACTCTACCACCTAGTAGCCACAGTGGTAGTGACTCGTATAGTTAATCGGTCGCCTTTTACGGCCTGCCTGGCAGAACGGCAGTTGGCCTATTCTTCAAAGGAGCCCGGGACCAACACGGGGAAATGCGTTGTTCTTTTGTGTAGCGCTTCATTTTTAATAACCCTGAACTATCAGCTGTCACGCTGTATTTTTTTTTGGTTAGCATCACTTTACCGCACTAATTGCGCAAAATTAAATCTTGCGTGAATTTTGGGACATCCTTTAGATTGTAGATGACTTTGACATTTTGTCAATGATGTTAGCTGTCAAATATTATCAAGTAATAAGTGTGGTGAGCCAGAACCGCCCGTACCGTCCTAAAATAGGTTTTCGGTAAGTTTTATTTTGAACATTCTATAAATTAGATGTCTCAAGGAATGCCTAATACACGTTATAGAGAAATTTAAATGAATCATTTCACATTTTTTCTAATATATTTCAAGTATAAGAAAACCGTCACTTACTATTGCTCCGTGTATAAGGAACTTTCTCTGTGTTGGTCCCGGGCTCCTTTGAATAATAGGCCAACTGCCGTTCTGCCAGGCAGGTCGTAAAAGGCGACCGATTAGCTTTACGAGTCACTACCATCGTGGCTACTAGGTGGTAGAGTTCTGAATTGTCTCGCCCGGGTCTGGTCCCACCGCCTTACCTATTCCTGCCGCAATAGCGTCAGTGCTTGTCACTGTCGTGTTCCGGTTTGGAGGGTAAGGCAGCCAGCAAACTTATGCATGTCGCATTAAACCTCGCCATAAGATAGCGACACACCATTAACACCTTTGGTGTCTATAGGCGATGGTTGACTCTTTCCATCAGGAAACCCATCTGCTTGTTTGCTATCTTATGATATAAAAAAGGAACTATTAGAAGAAGCTAACAACCTACTAGATATTTAAATATGTATCTATTTAATTAGGTATACGTATATTAGAATTACATAATCCACCACGGCATATAAATAGATGCTAGCTGCTCTTTATCTTAATTTTATTTTTAATACATCATTTTAAAAAAGTAGTAAATAGCGTTATTTCATACAACTGCGTATAAAATACATGTGATTAAATTTATTAAACAAATTTCAAGTAAACTCTCTGTTTTTGTATGGAAATTTTATAATTTTATTTTTGTGCGTCTTTTATATAATATATTTAAATAAATGAATAATGATAGTGATTTTATTTGATGGTTATAGACCATAGATAAGATATGCCTAATTTCGTTTCATTATTTTAACACAGTTAAAGATTTTTGAGACGGTAGGGGCGGTTCTGGCCCATAGTGCGGCGTCATGATATATTTTTGACCCTTTTCTTAGGTCGACTTAAAGGTAGAAAGTGTGTCCTGACTACTGACCAAAAACCGCTCAATATAAAATTTTATTTACTCTGACTATGTAACTCAGATTATTGAGATTATAGTTTTCCTGAATACACCCAATTATTTGCATTAAACCCTCGATACAATATTTATTACTATATTTTGGACTTAGTTTATTCACTGGTTGTTGTTTATATTTGCACAAATTATTACTTGTGCTTAATTTGTAAAAAAAAATTTAAATCTGTTTAAATTTTTTGGATTTTTTAAACTAATTTACTTCAAAATATTTCAAAGCATTTTTAATAACTGAGCCTCTTTTTTTGATAAAACAATTTATTGGAAATATTCTAGCATTGATTTCAATTTCAAATACCTTCAAGTTGTTAAAGCCATTGCAAATTCCTTTCAGGTATTTGCTTGTATGACAACCCGCCATCGTTCTTTATAATGTAATCCATCCAAACATCCATCCATCCATCCAAATATCCAAACTTTCGCATTTATAATTTTAGTATAGATTTATCGATATGGATAAATTGGCTGTCCGTGGTATTTATAAAACACAAGCAAGGAAAGTACTGAAAAAAAAGTGTGATTTATCATTAACTGCTGGCTTACAAAATGTAATCAAGTTAAAAAATTATATGTGTGTTGTGTAATGTTGCAAAGAAACATACATGTTATTAAGGATCTGGTATTCTGATCTATTGAAAAAATAGAGAAGGTATATTAGGACATTGACAGCAACAATAACGATATAGATATGGTTACTATCATCATATGGTTACTATTAATCATAATTTAATTTACGAACTGGAACATAATAATTTCCCATATTCCTTAGCATATGCTATTATTATTGTACACAAAAATCACTAGGATACTCTCCAATATTTAGGAAAGGTTAGGCGTATGTAGCGATCTACAGAGTTAAAACCTTAGCCAGAGTACAGTTTATTAATCTAGATCCAAGGCAAATCAAGGCATAAGAAGGTTTTATAATAAAATACAACCGCCTGCACATGCTATATCACCCTGACTTGGCCAAATTGAAAATAAACAGAAAACGTATAAGAAAAATTACAATTAGTGAATGGGTTAATTGCTCTAATATTTTGAAAGTACCAAAACCATATTGAAAAACTTTAAAAAAGATCGCAATACAGCGTAAACGTAGGTTAAAGTAATTTTAGAGCAAAAAGTAGTGACATTCCACCAAAACACAAATGTAAAATGAGAGCCAAGTTTAATATAAGAGTATGTGTCTCTGTCAATTTCACAGACAAAAGATGTATTTGGTTGCCAAGTTTTGTAAATAAACTCCTAAAATTTTGATTACAAGAACCTGCAACGTTCTAAAATAAAGAAGGCCGGTAAAAGTGTTGCTTCATTTTCTGTAGCATTAAGAGATTCCAATTACATTCATGTGACTTTTTTTATGTTACTTATTTTAAAATTAAAAAGTTTGGTGTTATCTCCCAGGTTAAAATATTAATTTAAAATGAAGTAAACTGACTGTGATCAAATAATATTCTTTTTAATGCAGTAAACTAAATGTTGCCAATCGATATTTCCCGTAAGATTAATAGAATATTTTTGTATCATAAGTAATTTGAAAAAACGTGAGAGATAACAGACTCAATAGGTTTCTCAATTTGTTCTTGAGTTCCAGAAACTCAGAAATATTCAGCATTATTTTCTGCTTGTTTTGGCGTAATTTTAACTATCGTAGTATCGTATGAGCAGTACAGATATTTATTAGTAGACAAATTAACAGTGGACGTTTCCGTTAATTCTGTGTGAACCAATATTTTTTATGAAAAGCCTGGAACAAATGTGGAGCCGGGTTATCGTTCAAAACAACGTATGATTTTATTTTGTCAAAAAAAAAGCTTAATATTATGGTCTTGTGAGATTTAGTGCATGTAAAAATGTAATGGGACTGTAATCAAATCTTAAAACATTATTTTGGTTCTTCTCTATTGCGACATAAAACCCGATAAAACTCCGCGTTTTATCAAATCAATCAATTTAACTGTTTTAGTTTTATTTCAACAAACATGTTCCGATATGTGTACAATATTCAGACCAAAATTTTATCAACATGACTAATAGATCGTAGTCTGCATCGCACTAGAAATTATAAAAAAAGATAGATATTCTTATTTGCAGTAAAAGAAATATTGAATGTACGTCATGAACCTGTCAATTATAACTTGACACGCGTTATATAATTAAATTATAAAAAATATTTTAGTAATATATATAATTCGATTACCCATTGAAAAATAATATAGTGTACTGTTACACTGCGTCCTTTGTTATTGTTTCCAAACTTTTTAACAGCACAACAGGACATAATGCCAGAAATTGAATGTAATTTAAAATATTTCAAATGTATATGTAAGCAGTAAGTTGATCCAAACTAATGGAAAGCGAAGACATTGAAAAATAAATCAGTGACGATTGACGCTTAAGTGACGAATCACTGACCTGTTGACAGAAACGGGTGACCTTATATTACTTCTCTATATGGTTAAGTGCTCGTAGAGGTTCACACACATATTAAACATCCAATTTCTCTATCAATCTTTCAAGTTTAATAATGTTAGCCATATTAATTACACTACCTTTTGTTTAAGGTGCACCACACCAGTTACATAATAAGACTGTGGAATTTTGCAAACTGAATACCTTAATTTCGTCTTTGAACAATATTAATACATAAAAAAAAATATAAATAACACGCAATGTGTTACCACATAGAATTTCTCTTAAATAAATGTACTTTTATAATTATGTTTCAGTGAAAGACGGGAGTTGTTCCTCATCGAATTCATCATCATCTGAGTCGGAAAGTGATGATTGTTTAGACGAAGATAGCATACAAGGATATACAGATAGGATTATGTTAGAATTACAAAGGAAACAAAGTCATCCAAGAAGGCTTGATCCAGAGCTATGGTCAGTTTGAACATTTTTATATATTTAATTATAATAAGACTTTTCATATCAAACAAGCAGAGGGCTCATCTGCTGGTTAGAGATAACCATCGCCTATAAACATGAGAGATGTTAGTGGTGCGTTGCCATCAATGAGGCAGAGCGGTAATACCACAGACCACACAAATATTAAAAGACACGGTGGTGGGCGGAAAATGTGTTGCCGCTCATATAAGTCAATGTATGTAAATGTCAAACGCTTGTAGATATTTTATTTTGTGAAAAAATAAAAATATATGCCGTATTGTGCTATTTTATCTTGTCGAATAAAAAGCTAAGGTTTAAAGAATACCTCTGGAGTGATTTATTTTATTGGTAAGTATTATAACCCAGTATTTTGGGGTGTAAATGCCAGCGACATTGACGATCTAAGAAATACCGTGAAAGGCGTATCCAGTTTAATTCGTGGGTTCCAAACCAGAACTTAATAGTGAAAAGCAATGGTGCTATTATAACAGGAACAAGTAAAGTGGAATTGTCAAACTCAGGTAAGATCTTGCAGAACTTATTCATCTGGTAGTCATCACATTTGTGACAAATTAATTTTTTACGAACTGTCAAATGATCAGACAAATAATCTGTTCTTAAAAAGGGATCAGGACCTGCAAATGGAAAATCATGATTTTATAAATGCGAAAAATAGTATGTTTGAATGCCTGTTACTCAACTACACAAAAACGTTTTTTTTTGTCTAAACAGAATTGAAAAAAAAAATGTATACAGAGATAGTCTCATACATAGATTTATGTATAAAGATTCAATACATTGATTTTTTGTTCTAAAATATATTGTGTTTTGGGGGTTCCGACAAAACAGCAGGCTCCGAGTCACCACTAAGTTTTAATATATCTTTTTAGTTGTAGTATTTTTTTAAGTCAACAATATGGAAAACAATTATAAGAAATATGTTCAAAATAGGGTTTTAAATTGATTTTTATATTTCTTGACAAATTACACGATTTGATCTAACCCCAAAGTAAGTTAATTATTTGCTTGTGTTATGGGTGTTAGTCAACTATACTAATACATAAAAATACACATATAAATACTGTTACATTCATAATAACATTCAAACCCAGAAATACAAACGATTATGCTCATCACACAAGTGTTTGTCCCTGTCGTGAATCGGACCCGAGCCCCCTCGATTTGTAGTTAGGTTCGCTAACCAATCGACCAACGGGGCGGTCCAAATTAGCAAAATGTTATTTACTTGACAATTTTGTAACACAAATTTTTGCATTATAAATATTTTTTCAAGCAATTTAAAAGATAATAAGATAATTGATAACTCATGAAAATTAACAAATGCGTAAAAGTAAAAACCTGGCAGCACTGTATGAAAAGTTACAGCACTGTGTGAAGAGTATATATGGGTCTTTTTTAAAATCTAAAATTAATAAGTAATGGAGCTTCAACTCACTATTGTTTATTATTAACTAGCGACCTGCCCGCGGTTTCACTTGCGTAGCTTTTGTTCCCATCGGAATATCGGAAAGGTTTATATACTAAAACCTTCCTCAAGGATCAATCTATCTATTAAACAAAACCGCATCAATATCCGTTGCGTAGTTTTAAAGATTGAAGCATACATAAGGACACAGGGACAGACAGAGAAAGCGACTTCGTTTTATACTATGTGGTGATTGAATAGTTAACAACTGTAATGTATATAGAAAAGGTATTAACAATAAAATATTTCATTAAACTTATACTTGTCACTATTTATTACCTAGTTTACAAAAATTTGCCCTTAAGTGGAATTTTTGTATAAATATATTAATTATTTCTTATGTCAATAATAAAAAGAAAGAAGAGGGGAATTTTTGGGCCCACATGTAAACGGTTGAAGCGTGGTTCAAAAAAATGGTACTATTTTTATTTCGAAGGTTAAAATATGAGTTTCATTTGCTTTCTGAGAAAAAAGTAATCACGAAAATAAGTTTGCGGTACCACAATTGTATAATCGATAAAATTATAATCGATTTATGTAAATAATTTTAATCGAAATGTAAGCTCGTAAGTATATGTAAAAGTGTATTGATTAATATTTAGTTAATCAACAGTAAGTACCATCATTATTTTACAAACAATCTATACTAATATTATAAAATTGTAGTTTGTTTGTTTGGTTGTACGCGCTAATCTCGAAAACTACTGAACCGATTTGAATAATTCTTTTTGAGTTGGATAGCCTGTTTATCGAGGAAGGTAATGTCGTAGTGTGATGTTATATATAGGCTATATAACATCACACTACGACAAGAAGGAGCGGAGTAAACAAAGTCCGCGCGGACGAAGTCGCGGGCAATAGCTAGTAAGATATAACCTGACGCTGCATTCAGGATTGTTTCCTCACTAGGGAACTCTTCAACGATTAGTAGCACGGTCACGAAATGTTGTACCTACTTATGTTAGTTTAATTTTGATTATTCAATACGATATTTATCATGAACTGCTACTGCAGCCAGCATTGTCTCCTTACGAAGGAACTCTTTAACGCTTAGTATGCAGTTAGCATGGACTATATTTTGGAATATTAGAAAAAAGAACATTTGTGAGAATCAAATTATAAAATAACTTTGTAGTTTGTAGTAATAGTAGGCTTTGTAATTTGTTATTAATAAAAAACAAAAAGCCCTCGATACTATTATTTTTAATCTCTAAAACCATCGTTTAAAGATTAAAAATAATAAAATAATAATATATTTTAGGAAAGTGCAACAGGATGTCTTTTTATTGCAAATCTTTTTCAATTAACAAGACAAGCTTTTTAGTCAAAGGCTATTTTTTTCTTAAACAAACTACAAAGCCTCGGTTTTTTTTGTTTTTATAAAATTAAAAATTAAAAAAAGGTATTATTACCTTTTCTCCCATGTCGATACGTGATGAGAAAAATAGATAATTTGAAGATTTATATAATTTTGACAAGTTTACTTTTTTATATTGAACGTTGTACGCTAATTTTGCGACAAAAAATAAGAGTAGTTAAAAAGGCAGAACAACGTTTGCCGGGTCAGCTAGTCATCACTACATAGTATAAAACAAAGTCGCATTCTTTGTCTGTCCCTATATCCCTATGTCCCTATGTCCCTATGTCCCTATGTATGCTTAAATCTTTAAAACCACGCAACGGATTACGATGCGGTTTTTTTTTGATAGATAGAGTGCTTAGAGGAAGGTTTATATGTATAATGACATTCAATATAGAGTGGAGAAATACTGCAATTTTTAAGTTTTCTGATGTCATGTCGTAAATAATTATATATTTTTCGCTTACATTGCAAACGCTGACTAAACCCTACGAGATTTATCAAAATAATGTACTACGTATTTGTACACCTTGAAAAGGTCTACAGAAAACTCCACAATGGTATATGTCTATCTCTTATGGATAACCCACAATAGCGTTTTTTTGTCATTTACTTTTTACGAGAAATAATGGCTTTCTTTCAAAGCAATTTTAAGCAATACAGCACTAATCCTTATCCAATTAAATACCTTAAATATATTGCAGATTTAATATAGAGTAATATGGCCATTTACAGCATGTAATTTAAATGAATATTTTCGAAGATATTAATAATAATAATAATAATAATATACTTTATTGCACACAACACACATCATTTACAGTAGAAAATAACAATGTACGATAAGGAACGGAGTACAAATAGGCGGTCTTATCACCCATTAACCCATGCAGGGGCATAGCGGTTGCGGGGTTACCGGCCGGTCGGCGGCGCGCTCTCGTAGAGACTATAAGTGTTCTGTGGCGGCGCGCGCGCGGTATGTTCTGAAACCGCTGGGAAACGTGTTAATTTTCGGATAAATAAATCGACGGTTTCCAAGAACAAAATCGTATCTACAAAAATACCAAATTACAATATGTTTGTTTGTGGGAGTACACTGCAGATAAGATGATGTTCACTTGAGTATTTCCATAAAAAAGACCAATAAATATAAAAAGTATATTGTAGCTTTATGCGTGTTTAATGCGAATTTTATTATAAAAACAAATTTAGCCTGATCTCTCCATAAGATTTTGTTCTTGGGACCCGTCGTTAATATAGAGCTTCAGCTGAAAATCAAAATTTAGTACAATCTTTTTTTTTAACTAAATATCACCATATAAAAATCATGTGGATGATTAGAAATAGTATTAACAAATTATTTGTTTTAGAGATTTTTAGCCTGTTTTCGGAATTTTATATGATCACGTAAAGTACATTCTATCATGTAATAAGTTAGCACATTCCGTAGATAATATCTTCAGGTATATCGTATAATGTTTGTAAAATTGTTATTTAGTAACCAATGTAAAAAAACATGATTTAGCAAACCAGTTTTTAAATTCCCACTACGTATGTAGATAAGGAAGATACTGATATATGCAACCCTCGTACTGCATATCATATTTGATTAAATTGTTATTTGCATTATTAACAATTTTGTTCACCTCAAGATTACGCCAAATGCATTAGGACGCGCTAGCCGCCACGTCCTAATTACATTTTTTTAACTTCCCACTACATACATATGTAGATAAGGAAGTTACTGTTTTGCCCCAATTTTCGAAAATCGAGTTTTCACCAGATGTCCACGTTTTGAGGTCCTAGGAATCTTTTCCGACTATTTTCACGATGAAGGCAGTATGTCTGTATGTACGTATGTGTGTGTGTGTGTGTTTGTATGTGTGTATGTAAACATGTCATAACTTTTGAACGGCTAGACCGATCTAACGCGGTTGATGGCATTCGATTGGATTCCGCTTAACTTAGATTTCCTGAAAATTTGAACCGATTCGGTCTAGAAGATTTTAAGAAATGTTGAAAGAACACCAAAAAAAAATAATTGAAAAAACACCAAAAGAAACAGTATTTTTTAATATAACTTCCAGATTTATGTAACGAGTACAAAAAATAATCAGCTCTATTCCTCAAAAAACTGCGTCTAATACATAGATTGCATCAAAATCGGTTTATCCGTTTGGAAGTAATCTTACGAAAAATTTGAAAAAAAGTGTTTTTTCGACATAGTTTCAAAATTTTTCAACCAATAATTTTTTGGTGTTCTACGATATTTTAGTATTAAAAAAACTATGTCAAATGCCGTTTAAAAAATCAAAATCGGATCTAATTCTCAAAGCTTTTCAAAAATAAAATTACGTTGTTCTTAGCAAACTTACTTAATTTTTTTTCAATAACTTTCAAGTTAATTTACCGATTGATTTAAAAATATTATCAGCTTTTGTTTTTTAAAAACTGCGTCAAATACCGTTAATTTAACCAAAATCGCTCAATTTGTTCGGAAATTAAAAATAAAATGTTTTTAGACATAACACCGAAATGTTTCAACCTATCGGTTATTTAGCTAAAACAATATTTTAGATCTCAAAAATTGAGTTGAATGCCATCATCGTTTTTAAATATACAGCTTTTCAAAAATTAATAATTCTGCCATTTTTAACAAAATTGAATTGAAAAATCTATGCTTATAGTTTTTACTCTTTTGAGCTTGAAATACCTTTATTTAGTGAGAAGTTTCAGGGATGGCCCGCAGGGTCAACCACTTACACAATTTTTTCGCCTTAATAAATCGCAGGGTCAAACCTTTAACGGTTCAGGCTTATATTTGAGCGTTGACTGTTTTTCACATAGTCAACTTATATGTCGCTCTTTCAAGAGTAACCTCTAAAGAAAACGTGTTTATATTGTCTAATGACAAGAAACGTTGTACATACATTTTGTAATATATTAATGGAAAAAGTAAAAGAAATAGGTAAAAATGTAAAAACTAAAAATGTAGTACCTATATGAATTTAGATGTTCCAAAGATAGCAGGAAATCTTCATGGTACAGGGAAATGGAAAATGTATGCGGGCCACGGGCAGTAATGAATAAATCAAAACTACTGCATCGATTTTAATCATTTTTTTACTGTGTGACATAGGCTGTATATTTTATACCCGTGCGAAGCCGGGGCGGGCCGCTAGTTTATAATATAAAAAGAAATAATAATCGATACAATTTAAATAATCTATTGATTATATTACATCGATTTCGATACGATTTAGTGTCTGTGGATTTAATACAGCTATAAGTGATAATTACAACTAACATCACTGACGGCTCGCAAGAGTCGCAAGTCGCGTACTTCACTCTTCGCTATTTTACGTACCTACAGGGAGGCATCCTTTAATTTGTGGTTTCCAAAAATCGGTGTTTTAATATTGTGTCAATTTATAAGTATGAAACATAGTTTCCTGTTTTACAAGTACCAGGTGTTTATATAAAAGTAAACGGTTATAGTGAGTTAAACTATACTGTAGTACCGTGCCCTTACTTTTGGAGAATATCTTATATCTCTGTTCTCTTAAAATTTTCAGTATTTATAGAATGATAAATTAGCTATTAATTAACATAATTTTATCTTATTACAAGAGGGCCCAAGATTGTATGCAATGGTATCAGTGTCCTTTCACTATATTTTTTTTATGTCATAAGATAGCAAACAAGCAGATGGGTCTTCTGATGGAAAGAGCCAACTATCGCCTGTATAGACACCAAAGATGTTAACGGTGCGTTGCTATCTTGTGGCGAGGTCTAATGCCACATGCATAAGCTTACTGGCTACCTTAGCCTCCAAACCGGAACACATCAGTGGCTAGCACTGACGCTATTGCGGCAAGAATAGATAAGGTGGTGGTATCATACCCGTGCGAGCCAATGCAGAACTCTACCATCTAGTAGCCACGATGCTAGTGACTCGCATAGCCAAACATATACATATATACTTGACACTGTTTGTTTTTCCTGGTTTACAAAAATTTCCCTGAAGTCTTATTTGTATGTATTAATGTAATTATTTGTAAACATCAATAATGAAAGAAACAAAATTAATTAATCAAGAATTTCAAATTAAAATAAATTAAACATTTCATCACAGACGTAGCCTTGAGGATGCGCTAAGCCAGTTAGTGTTATTATTATATAAAAATTAATATAGTGTAATTACTTTTACTTGTTGCTTGTGATAATCGGGACTAATGGCTTTTAATGTTCTTCAATGTACGGGGGTGTTAACACACTACGATCACATGTCATGGTGCTATTAAATTATTTTTTTAAATAAATCCAATAATACTTTTTTCCATCTTGAGATTTAAACTCCAAATAAACCCACTAAGCTGATGAGGTAATCTAATACAGCAAGAATAGTTTTTTTGACAACTAGCTGCAGCGTGCAGCCCGCTGCATTATAAAAGTTTTTGGTGAATCTCGCGGGATCACCTGATTTTTCCGGGATAAAAAGTAACCTATGTACTATTCCAGGTCATCAGCTACCTGTATGCCAAATTTCATTCGAATCTGTTTAGTAGTTTTTGCGTAATTGAGTAACAAACATCCATCCAAACATCCAAACTTTCGTATTTATAATAATATAGATATAGATTAGGCACTGATTCAATGTTTGTTACTGATTATATTATGTTTGTTTTGTTTCTAATATGGAGTTTTTATGTTTGTTTAGTTTGTCCATTTAAATGTGATTGATATACGTTCAACAACTTTAAAAACAACAAAGAAAATTTTTGACACGTTAGAACGTCTTGGCTTGAGAGAACGTCGTAGGTTGACATTCTATGTGTCGAAATTTTTCTTCGTTCTTTTTAAAGTTTTTCAAGTTTTCCCATGCACGTGGTGAGTGCTATAACACATTTATAATTAGAAAACACGAAAGTACTGATCAAAATTATAAATGTGAATTTCATCTGTAACGATGGAACTCATTTGACTAGTTATACGTATGTATCTAACGATCAGTACAATCGACGGAATCGATCACATAGCAAAGAAGAATTTCGCCACTTCGAACCCGTTGACACTAGCTCAGTTGGTTTGAGTATTCCGGCTTGAGGGAACGTCGTAGGTTCAAATCCATCGTGTCGAAAATTTTCTTTGTTGCTTTTGAAGTTTTTCAAGTTTCCCAAGCACGGGATGAGTGCTAAAAATACAAATATAATTAGGTTCAACAACACCGGTGAGATGAATGGTGGTCCGCTGTGCCGATGTAGCGCGCGCGCTCGCCGACAAGGAATTCGTCATGGCGTATACGCTGGAGAGCAGAAGGTCCCCAAGTGTAACCCCAAACAGAGCAACATTAGCAAGCTGTATCACTACTGGTTAGTGCTTTTTTTTTAAAATCTTTCACTGATGTATTCTAAGGTGCTGGTCACAAGTATCATCATCTTATATATAAAATTCTCGTGTCACAATGTTAGTTACCACACTCCTCCGAAACAGGTTGACCGTTTTTATGAAATTTGCATATTCAGTAGGTCTGAGAATCGTCTACTATCTGTTTTCCATACTCCTAAGCAATGGTTGTCCACCCCTAACATTTTTTTTTTAATTTTTTTGGACAAAATTTTAATTTTTGTATAATGTGGGGTTAAAAATACATAAAATCCCTATTTTTTTAATTCAATAATTTATATGGCAAAACAACGTTTGCCGGATCGGCTAGAAATATGTACTTATGTATTATTTTTTATGTCATAAGATAGCGAATGAAAAGAGTTCTTCCAATAGAAAGAGACAATAACTATCGTCTACCTGCGGCTGCGTTCCGTTCCGGTAGTAGCTTTAAAATTGCCGACACGTCAAAAATGCCCGTAAAAGTTAATTTGAATTAAAAAATCATTTAATTTTATGCAGCTCGTTTTCCTGCAAGACTAAACTATTTAAACATTACTATAGTTTTAAATTATATGTGCTACCATAATTCAGTTTGTTTGACTTTAATAATGATACAAATTTTTACACTTTATTTCACTCACAGCCAGTGACGTCATTCTCCTTCTCATTCTATGCCTATCTCTCTGCCTATGTCACATACATCCATAGAGTACTTGACTTTATTTTTTACAAAACTATTTACGTAAACTTGGTTTGATAAGTGGTCCTTTTGCAAATTACCAATCAAAAAAAATTTTTTGGAAATGAAAGTAGCAAATGCTACTTTGAAAATTCTATTAAATGGGCCAATTTTCTTAATAACTTGCCTAAAGACAAAAGTTTTTTTGATTGACCAGAATTGATATTATCCAGGCTATCGCCCCATGTCCACTTAACGTCAGTTTTGGCACAACCTGTATAAATACTGAAATATATTTAATGCTCATAACACAAATTTCTGTCCCTATGGGGAATCAAAACCGAGTTCTATCGATTGCGTTTGTCAGAGTTGCTATCCACTCGACCAACAGTGCTTTCCCTGAGTTTCGTCTTGTGTGCATGTATTATGAATCTTATATGATTTTTAAATTTTGCAGCATTACGGTATCACCACCCACAAATTTCCTCATCAAAGCTCCAACGATAATAGCACATGATGAGCACGAGTTTTTGTTCTCTGGATTTTCGATGTTTTCTCATTACAAACTGGCGAAACTGCCAAAATGCAAAGTCATTCGGTTCAACATCGAATACACGATATTGTATACCGAGGAACCACCACCCACGAATTTCACTGTAGAAGAGTTGGATCTATTTCGTAAGTATACCCAATACAAATTATTGCAGGGGTGATGGTTCATGTTTATTATGGCGACGTCACTACTGTGGTGGCTTTCGACGTCACACAAATGCGCAAAAGGCAATATCTTCCCAGACAGTCAAAA
Organism: Apodemia mormo; assembly: GCA_036924255.1. Classification (NCBI taxonomy): domain Eukaryota; kingdom Metazoa; phylum Arthropoda; class Insecta; order Lepidoptera; family Riodinidae; genus Apodemia; species Apodemia mormo. Next base: position 20,421,631 of record JAUPFN010000016.1, read on the forward strand.
AGTCAATTGGGACAGAAGAACATCTTAGAGTATTAAATTAAAACTTATATTGTTACAAGTTAAATAATTGTTACAGCGCAATTTTAATTGAAGTTTATGTGTTACAACTTACAGCATTGAGGATCGTTTGACCGTGAAATATTTTCCTAAACTAATATTATAAAGAGGAAAGATTTGATTTTTTGTTTGTTTGTTACATTTTAACTCAAGAAATTCTCTACCGATTTTAAAAATTCTCTTCACCTTTACAAAACTACATTATCTAAGAGTGACATAGACTACTTTTTACCTACCTGAGGAAAGAAAAGTGATGATATTGGGTCGCGCGAACGAAGTTGCGTGTAACAGCTAGTATGATATTAGCACCACATATATACCGAGGATAATAATAATATAAAAAATAATAAATAATTCCTTTATATCTTTCTCACTTTTCACTTTTGTAATACATATTTGTATAGTTAAATATTTTGTGTATTATATGTTTTATGTATGTAGATTGTAGGTATATAGTTTATTATTTGTTTATTATCTATTATATTATATGTATTTGTATACATTATATAAATCTTTTTGTACATTTTGAAAATAACAAAATCGATCACAAAGAAAAGAAAAATTTCGCAACGTTGAATCAGTCGACAGTGCCTCGGTTAGAGCGTCCCGGTCAAGGGAAGGTCGCAGGTTCAAGTGTTGCCGTATCGAAATTTAATGTATGCCAAATATATTAAAGGATAGCAAACCATGATGCCTGTTAGTTGGCTAGGTCATTAGTTAGTTGTTAGTTGGCCCATTAGGGCTAGTTGATTAAGTTTTAAAACTGCGTAATGCTTTACATTATTAGGTATATGACACAATTTTTTTTGAATATCGTACATTTATAATAAAAACTTCTTGTTTTAACATTTAAATTGACTACGAACACGCTCTGTACTGTTACTTACATACATACATTACATACTCTTTGGTTTATATGAAAATATTAATTATTAATCCTTATCATTTATACTAAATATTTCAGATTTTTGTTATATCTATATCATAATTAATCATTAAATCAATATATCCAATTCATTCTTAGTGGACACAAGTCTATTGTGACTAGCAACTAAGCAACTACACAACTTTACCATCAGAGTGACATGAAACGCATTTGGCAGGTTTTGTTATTTATAACAATCTGCCTAGCAAGAGCCAATGGCATATTCTCTTAGAGGCCTTAATGTTAAGCAAATATTTGTTAAGTTTTGCAATTTGACCAAAAAACATTAATATTTCAGAAGAATTTTTATGTATTCAATCCATTGATATAAAAAACTCAAGATGCACAGTCCCGAACAAAACTGACACTCAAAAGTGTCCCTAATTTCACTTAAATAGTATAGATATGGCAAAAACAAATCTCTTTGCAAATCCAATATTAAGCGCTAGATTTATAGTTGTTTTTACAAAACAATGTACAAAAAGAAATAAAATTGACAGTGTCGCGACCGACGCGATTCTATTTGAAATGAGTGCACAATTTTAAATTGTACGCTCATTTTTCGAGGACGTTTTTGAAACACTGATTGTGTATCTTAGATTTTTTTATATCAATGATTCAATCTTTTAGAGTTGTTTGATATAATTGCAGCATGTCTGCAGGTGTTCCTCAAGGTGGTATCTCCACTTTCATTTTCCATTTTTATTAATTCCATCGTGTCCCTATTAAAATGCTCTTACCATTTGTATGCGGATGATCTACAGATATATACCCATGCTTGCATAGAGGATATTGAGGATGCCAAAGCGAGACTAAATGCCGATCTGCAAAGGATATATGACTGGTCTAATAGATTCGGAATTGATGTGAACCACTCCAAATGTAAAGCCATAATTATTGGCAGTAAACGTCGACTTGAAATCATACGCGTGGATTCTTTGCAATCTATTTTATAAAACAATATGCCTGACTGAAAGAATGCCTGCCTATAACAAAATGATTGCTTTCAGTTCGCATGTTAAGGATCTTGGTTTGGTAATTGATAGTACTTTGTCGTGGACACCTCATGTAAATGAAATTTGTCGTAAGGTAAATTATACGTTACGTTGTCTTTACATACATAAAAACTTTTTATCGACAAACACTAAAATCCTATTGGTACAATCTTTGATCTTTCCCATGATTGACTATGCTGATGTATGCTACGCTGATCTCAACCAATCACTTCTCAATAAATTGGATCGTCTCCAAAATAATTGTATTCGTTTTATCTTTGGTTTGAGGAAATATGATCACATCTCTATTTACCGTTCTAAGCTTAAGTGGCTGACCATCCATCAAAGACGTCATATGAGATTATTATGTATGCTGTTTTCTGTTTTATACGAACCATCCGCTCCTACGTATCTTAAATCATATTTTCAATATCAATACACTTCACATAATCGTAATCTTCGATCTAATAATGATCTCACCCTCCATGTCCCCTTTTGTCGTACTGATTTTCTATCATGTTTGTTTGTCCGTCAGGCTATAAGGCTCTGGAATGCACTCCCTGCTGATGTTAGGAGGGCAGATTCAAGGTATTCTTTTAAACGGCAAGTCAAAAATCTTTACTTGGGCATTGTTCCTGATTGATTGCTTATATACTTATATAATTTTATTTATGTATTTGCTGCTGTGGTATGAAGACAAAAAAGTATTTATATAATATATATTTGTAACTATGTATTTTAGTATATATTTGTCTATAGTTATGAGAATATGTATTTTATTCTTATATATTGAATTGTTTGTATTCATGTAAATTCAATATGTGTATTTATTTATATAATTATATTATATATAAATTTATGTTTTAATTATGTGTTTTAATTGTGTTTAACTAGTACTAAATTAAGTTTCAATTATTATTTTCTTCTTTCTATGTGCACCCCTTGTGCCCTCTCTGTACTCTTTGGAGGTTGACTGGCAGAGAATGCTCTTGGGCGTTAAGTCTACCTGTGCAAAAGTATGTGTGCAAAATTTAAATAAATAAATGAATAAATAATTTGGTAGCGGCTCCCGATTACTCCACGTTTCGTATATGTATATTATGTACACAATTCCAGTGTCAATTTAGGAAATTTATTAAAAATGTATTATTTCAGAGGAATTTTTATTTACTGAAATTTTGGAGTTGGTTGATTTGGATCTGGGAAAGGCGACCGAAGATTCGTGTTCACAGTTTCATTTCATGCCGCGTTTCGTGCGTTATCTATCTGAAGGAGGTTGTGAGGTATTAACATTTTATATTTATATAAGCTTTATATTTTGTAAGAAGCATGTTTTTATTACAATAAATATATTTTTATTATAATATTATATTGTTGATACTGTTTCGTCGTCAACTACTAGACTAGAGCAATATCGCCAAATTTTTTTATTCCTATTTGGCTACCGTGAAGTGTCGAATTCGGGCCCCGGGTCCGGAAAAATATTCTTAATTTTTTTTTCATATATCACAGGATAGCACCAAAATATAGAAAGAGATAACACCTAAGATGATCATGGTATGTTGCTATCCGTATGGTAGGTTTTTACTTTAATGCCACAAGCATAAGTTCACCGGCTACCTTACCCTTCAAACCGCAACATGACAGTGACAAGCATTGATGCTATTGCGACAGGAATATGTAAAGAGGTGGTACCAAACCCAAGTGCTTTTATTTGTTGCGTGATGGTATTTTTAAATGGCGTAACTAGAATAAATAATTTAGATGGGTTATTCAGTATACCTTATCGTGTGTTTTAGGTATTGTCAATGTGTGAAGTTTTGAAGTATTTAATTGACGAGAGTGGTTATCTTATATCGCCTGAGATGCTTCAAGATGTGCATAACATGGATCATTACAGTTGGCAAAAGTTCGTCGACAGAATAAAAGGTATTATTAGCACTTATTTATCAATGAATGTGTAATTACTTTAATTTTATAGTCATTAAAATCTTGAACAAGAGATAAGAGGGGCCTCTCATGTAATGTCATAAGTGCATGTAGTTCTCCTAATTGTAAGTGACCGCCGACCATATACAGATGCAACACGCCTTGTGTCTTTGTGTTTAGGTTTTTTTACGAATATGCAAGCTAGATTTTACACTTTCAATCGTCGGCACTTGGTGAAATTCCATTATTATTACGCAATTTGTAGTGTTATCTGCAATAAAACTGTCAGTAAAGACTGCTGCATCCTGAAGATGCTTTCTTCGTTTAAGCAGCGTGAGTTGATAAGTTACCCTACGAGCTGATGACATATATGTGTGACAAACACAGACGTTATATCGCGAAGAATAGGTTAGGCCAGTGTTTCTCAACCTTTTTGTGCTATGCCCCACTGTAACATTTCTAAAAAAACAGCGTTGTTAGCGAGTTTTAAAAGTTCGGGGTTCCCCGCGGCGGGCGGCACACTCTGCGGTGAATCCCCGACGAAGTTATTTGACGAATCTAATCACCCAGTTGATAATTTTGGTAACTACTAACAGAATTATATCTAATAATTATTTACAGCATTTTTTAAGAATTTGTTTTATTTTTTGTTACATTTGGCAACGATATCTGGCCTTGCATTTAAATAGCCCGGAGCGAAAGTGTTAAAGTCCTGTTGAGTTCATTTTTGAAATTGCCCCCTTAATTATCAAATTGCCCCCTTGTGGGGCGTGGGCACGTGGGAAATACCGGCTTAGGCGGTGGTATCGACTTGGTTATGCGTGAGATTTATAGTATTTGCTCGTAAAGATGGAAGAGAGACTAACTAAAATAATTTATTCTCAGGTATGATAATAACTTATCCCGGCAAAAAACCATGTTCCCTACGAGTTGACCAACTAGATCGGAGCCCTCCAAACAATATAGAGAAAGGTGCCAGTGAAGAAAAAAATTATTATCCCGAGATTGTACATTTTGGCATTCGACCGCCCCAGCTAAGTTATGCGGGAAATCCCGAGTAAGTGATCTCATTTTTTCTTTATTATTATCAATATAAATTTATTGGACGTGTGAAGTATCATTTGTTTTTATTTTTTTATAAGTTTATTTTAAAGCCATTTTAATCAATTTTTTGAATAGTTTTGCTACTAAATATGTAGTAGTTTTTATTTGTGACAAGTTTTACCCGCATTGTTCCCAATCCCGTGGGATTTCCAGAATAAAAACTATTCTATGTCGTTTCTTGGGTTTCAAACTATCTTTGCACCAAATTTCATCTTAGTCAGTTCAGTGGTTTAGGCGTGAAGAAAAGACAGACAGACAGACGACAGAGTTACTTTCGCATTTATAATATTAGTATAGATTTTTTGTACTTTTGAGCAATAACATGAAGTAAGCATTGATCGTCAGAAAAGACATCATACAGTCCACTTGTTTTAACTTAAAAGAAATTTAAATAAAACAGTTATTACTAACAAAAATCTTTTATAATATTATTGTAAGATCATTTCGTTGTGACGACATTTTAACCCATTATTTTAATTACCTCCAATTGAATAAGTTGATTGCTTAATACATGATTGTTGTTAATTTGTTGTTAGTTGCTTAATACAACTTTTAGGTATCAAAAAGCGTGGCGGTATTATGTGAAGTATCGTCACCTTATAGCAAATATGGCGAAGCCGACGTTTAAGGAAAGACAAAAGCTAGCTTCAAAAGAAGCAACATTACAGGAGATGAGGACGCAAAGCAAGATGAGAAGGGATGTCACTGTCGCAATATCTTCTGAGGGCTTTCATACAACAGGGCTCATGTGTGATGTTGTTCAGGTACCTAAAACATTAAAAATATTAAAAAGCAAAAGTTTGACCCTAAAATAAAATTTTGTAACCTAACCTAACCAAATTAGGTAGATTGTAATCTAATGGTATTGACAATTTCACGACGACGGCCAGTGTTAACCCTTGGACTTAGAACACTGAAAATTTTTCACACGGGCTGTTCGATATAGACCAGGAATGAGAAAGAATTGTCAACATTCATCCCCAAAGATGATGAAATATACGGTAAGATGTATGAAATTTCTTACTTTAACGTCCTGTCAATTTACTCGCGGGCGAAGCTGCGTGAGTCGATTAGTTGCGTCGTATTAGTATATAGCTCGATATAGCCTCAAGTTAGCCACTACTCAAAACATAAATATGAAATCGGTTTACCAGATTCTAATTACTTCAAAATGCATTTATACTGTTTCACACGAGACTTTTAATTAGCTTATATCGCTAACCGGTTTCACATTTAACGACATCTTCAGGGCTATGATACTATACGCGTAGAAGCCCTGAATGTGCCATAAAAAGTGAAACCGACGACGATTTAAACTTGACGATTTAAACTAAATAATAGGTTTTTGTGTTATAGCACTCACCCCGTGCTTGGGAAAACTTGAAAAACTTAAAAATAATAAAGTAAAATATCGACACGCAGGGATTGAACCCGTTCCCTAAAGCTGGGACGCTCTACTACTGAGCTAATGTCGACAGGTTCGACGTGGCGAAATTCTTTTTTGCTGTATGATCGATTCCGTCGATTGTACTGATCGCTAAGTATACATACGTATAACCGGTTAAATGAAAGGAAAGGGTTGCAGGTTCAATCCCTGCGTGACGATATTTTACTTTATTATTTTTAAATTTTTTAAAGAAAAGGTGTTTTATGAAAGAGTAAAAGGCGCATTTTAGCATAATTACAAATGGAGATTCACCAAATCTTGACGACAGAAAATATAAAATATATTTGTTAAATTGCCTTTAGGCCCCACACCACACCCAAAATAGAGCCTCGCGCAATGGGGCTCCGTCGACTAGTATCTTATTCAAGATTGTGAGTAAGTGACACTGCAATGACACTCAACAGACTGCACTTGCATGCACTTGTGGGCTTAATTAAGGTAACCATTGTCTACCATCCGTTTGATGCTTACGAAATGCTACATGCATAAATTTACCGGTTACTTAACCCTTTATTCTGGAACATGACACTGATAAAACTTTATTACGGAAGAAATAGGTAGAGTGGAGTTACCATACCAGGACGAGATGTTGCAGAACAACATCTGCATGTGCTAACTAGTGATCTAGTATAAACATTAAGGCTTATATACACCGACCACACAACCCATAGAAGCTGAGGTAAGACGAAGCGGGTTTGCAACGCCGTGATTGGCTAACTCAAGGCCACAGTGAAAGATAGTGATGTACAGAGCATCTGATTGGTCGACACTGATCGTTTCTGCATTGACTATATCGGAACTATAAGTCAGATGTATTGGCAGGAGCCATCCGCCTGTTGTTAGGCGTCTATGGGCTGTGTAGTCGGTGGGCTTATATAATTCAAGCTTAAATATTAGTAATTATTACAATATAATAATATGAATGGGTATGCATAGATGAATATGCACATACACGATTTATGTACATCTATGCATACACATATTATATACAACACTAAAAACACGATGTGAATAAATACAAACTTGCATATACTACGCAATAAATTTAGAAAACCATTCAAATTAAAAATATAATAAAGAAAATTTAATAACAGATCTAGATTGATGCGGTGTATTCCATTTGCGCCCTTTTTTCTACAGCTTATACACTTCTACTAAAAAAAAAATTATATGAAGCTTATTATTTTCAGCACGCGATGCTTATTCCAGTTCTTATACGACATTTGCGTTTCCACAAGTCCCTGGATAGTCTAGAGGAGAAGATCGGCTACGTTTTCAAACAAAGGGCATTACTCCAAACAGCTTTGACTCATCCTTCGTATCGAGAAAACTTTGGTACTAATCCTGACCATGCCAGAAATAGTTTAACCAATTGTGGAATAAGACAGCCGGAGTACGGTGATAGAAGAATACACTATACTAGAAAAAAAGGTAGGTTCCATAGTAACACCACGCTGGTTAATTCACGCTCTTGCGCGTCAAGCAGGCTGTAAACGTACAAACATCCTTGTCAAACTTTACGTTTTGTTTGTACGTTTTTATCAAACATCAGTGCACACGTACCAACAAGTTTGTCAAACAAGGCCTCACTTTCAAAGCAGTTTTCGTCGTGAAGTGACGCTCCGACGCTCAGATGAGTGACAACTAACAACACGTCTCAGCGGCGGTCGCGCCAAAACATTGACCTCTAAATATATGGACATGAAATAGCTACAGAAAAAACGTGTCATTTATAGACACAATATGGCTGCCGTGTTAACATTATTAAGGATGTCCAGAAAGTAACATTTATGTTTTATCGATAAACGTTGTTTCCTGATTTACGTATTTTCAACCAAAAAATATGTTATTGTATTAGAGGTGATCTTTGACGTGTAAGAACAAAATCTAAACATAATTTACTAGTACCTATATTGATAACGCTTAAAACGTTCCCAAAAATATTGAAACGCAAAGTAGGTCCGTACTAAAACGTTTATAGTAAATAAAATTTTATATTAATCAAGCTAGACAATAAAATAAAGTATTTTCACTAATAAGCCTAATGGCTTTAGATTTACTTCTTTTAGTCTCCAGTATTCTGTGCTTTAGTTGACTAATTCTGAGGTTCTAGGATACATCCGACAATTTCATACGTCAGTATATATGACGTCTTTGTTGTGTGATTATATTCGTATTAGCACCTGCAAAACGATCCCTGGACTCACTCAAATAAATAGTAAATTGATAAAGAGAGATCTAGTTGACAAATCAAAATGTCAACGTAAATTCGTTATTTTGTGACATTCGATCACAAATAAACAGATTCAAGATTACGACTTTAAAAGTGGCTAATAAGATAAGAATAGAAATGAATATGTGGTCTTATTTTGTCCAATCACAGTCAACGTACGCATGCGTCGTGTTACGAAAACGTCTTAACTTATAGGGGATATTTCTAAGGGCCTAACATAATTTTACGAGTTGTCGTCGATAAAGCGGAACAATAGTAGCAATAGAATTAAATCATAGCGTACAAAAATAAGGTTGATTATTGTAACGATATTTTCATGACGTTGCAATATTTTTTGTGTTTCTGTTTATATAATTATCATTCTTATGTGTTACCATATATTTTCTTGAGCCACCTTTGTAGGCAACGCTGAATCTCATTATTTTTTATTGACGTAAGCAAAGCTAAAATGTGTAATAACACAAAGTTACATTTTAGTTACAAATTAGTTCTAATTTTAGTTTTTAATGACCGCTCACACCACCAGCCATTTTCGCATTTTTTTCTAAAAAAACACGGACCGTTACGCGCACACGTTCCGAGTTCGTTCCGGTGGACCGTGGTCACAAAAATGATTTATGAGTTGCTTGGATTGAATCAGATACTGTAAAGCGTATATTTTTTAAGAGGCCTTGAGCACTGCAATAAACTGGTATGAGAATTGTTTAATTTAAATGGCTTAAGCTACGAAATAATTCAGGTGTAACACGACACTTTGAGAAAAATATGTATTTGTTAGTCGAGGATTTTTAATTCAAAAATTATATAAAAAAAATATAAAAAGCATAGGTCATCGCTTATGCTTTTTATATTTTTTTATATAATTGGTAAACATATACATACGGAAAAAAATAAACAACATATATTATAGTACAAAAAAATTTATTTACATAAATATTAATTTTTTTTTTTTCATAAGTAATACGTAGTTTTTTTCGAAATTTTTAAATAATTTATTTCTTTATCAAATTTACAGCTATGTTAATTTTTTTTTAAATATTGTTTAGGATATTTCACATTCACATCATATGATTTATTTTGAGATCATAGATATCAACACTAAAATTTACGAAAATAAATAAAAATGATACCAGCGCTTTGGGTATGCCCAAAGCGCTGGTATCATGAGTTGGTCGTTAACGAAAAATATGTTTTATTAATTGATATTTACGGTTTTTTTTTTAAATTATTATCTAAACTGTTAGATCTTGAACTAATCTTGATTACAAATAAAGTTTATTTGTTGATTAATACGCAAAAACACTTTTAAATTAACCTGTAGAGATGGGTTAATACCGATATTTCTCAAGATTAGATGATACTAATATATTTACTTTCAAATATTATAATGTCTTAACTAATATGTCATTATTAACTAATATTTCACTGTAATTTGGACCTTAAAGTAACAGTAATAAGATCTGATACTGATACGGCAGGAAAATATCTTAACTAATATATCAGTATTAACTAATATTTCACTGTAATTTGAACCTTAAAACAACAGCATACTGCAGGAAATACGTCTGTCTCATTCGTACGTACGACGCGGCGTATCGTGAAAATATTTTAATATTTTCACGAATCCGAACGAGCGCCAATCTAGTGAATCCGAACTATTCCGAAGATCGAATGATATTATCCGATTCATTTTGGATACCCGTTACAGATATTAGGCGAATATGAAATATTAGCATATTACAGTTCGCCGGATTACTAATCCACGAATCCTTTCAATATTACTAATATCTTAGCGAATACTAATATATCAGTCACACCATTATTAACCAGTATCATAAACTGCAACCAACACATAACATACACAGCACGAATCAAAATGGCGGACTAAGTTCTTTTATTTTTCCCTAAGAGCGTATTTGAAAAAAGAATGCCAATTTGATATTATTCTGTACAATGTTTCGTTCGAAAACGATAAAATACCATAGAGTATTGTAGTAAAACTGGTAAATAGTGAAAATATTGTTTTTTTGGATGAAATTAGCGTTGGTTTATATCCAGTAGAGCTTGTATCTTTATTTTGGTCGAAGTTTTTGTTACTGTGATAGCGTCTTTCGATGGATAGCATTCTTGTTTCGCATGTTGAACTTGATAATAGGTTGGAAATATAATTGCATTATTTTTCTTAACACTTTCCCTTAATGTATTGTATTGCCATTTGTTTAGCTTAAGTGATAAAAATATCCCCAAAGCCTCATCCGGAGAAAAAGCAGGTTTAGTTTCTTTAACAGATACGCACCTTTTTACTTTTTTCACACCATGTGGATTCTTAATTAAATGTTCTAATATTTCAGCAATTTCCTCATTCCTATCTACTTTTAACTGCGCAAAATATGCATATTATATTTCGTTCGATGACAAATGAAAGTTTTCTGCTCGTATTTTTTTCTGTTTAGGACCTATTTCACAAAAAGGTAGTCTAGGGCTTTGTTCGGTGGAGACACTTGCACTGATAGAAACTTTTAATGGTGACACAAAATTGATAAAATACAAATGATATTTTTTTTCAAATCATAAGATAGCAAACAAGCAGATGGGTCTCCTGATGGAAAGAGTCAACCATCGCCTATGGACACCAAAGATATTGATGGTGCGTTGCTATCTTGTGGCGAGGTCTAATGCCACATGAATAAGTTTACCGGCTATCTTACCCTCCAAACCGGAACACGACAGTGACAAACACTGACGCTATTGCGGCAGGAATAGGCGGTGGTACCAGAGCCGGGCGAGATAATACAGAACTCTACCACCTAGTAGTCACGATGGCAGTGACTTGCATAGCCAATCGGTCGCCCTTTACGATCTGCCTGGCAGAACGGCAGTTGGTCTATTCTTCAAAGGAGCCCGGAACCAACACGAGGATAAACAAACAAATAGAACAAACATTTACTCTAAATAGAACAAATAAACTCTAAACAAATAGAACAAATAAACTCTCGACTGTCTTTTCTAATTATCCTAAAAATTTCAACATTGTGCATATTAATGCACAAAGTGTTCCTGCGCATTATGACGATCTTTTGTTAACCTTTAGTACTGATACATGTGATGCTGTTTTAATCTCAGAATCTTTCCTTAAGCCCTCATTGCCTTCTTCACAATTTTCGATTCCCGGTTTTAATCTCGTCCGCAATGACAGGGTAGGCAAAGGAGGCGGTGGGGTTGCAATGTATATACGTAATGATATAATGTATAAAATTATTTCTCACTCACCCAGTCTCTACAGTGAATCTTCTGAATATATGTTTTTAGAAATTAATTTAAGATATACTAAAATTCTCTTAGCTGTGTTCTATTGTCCATCTATTCATATTGATTATTTTTCTCAACTTGACATCCTCCTAAACGATTTTAGACCCATTTATGACCATATATTGTTACTTGGTGACTTTAACACGTGCCTAATTAAAAACGATGCACGAGCCCAAAAATTAACGTCTCTCCTCCATTCAGTAAACTTGTGCTCCCTTTCTTTATCTGCCACTCATCATTTTCCTAATACAAACCCATCTCTTCTTGATCTTATCATAGTGTCGCATCCAGAATACGTTAGTACCTTTGGACAATTTCCTTCATCGTTCTCATACCACGACCTCATCTTCCTCTCCTACAAAATAACTCCGTCAAAACGTAAAATAAACTATGCTTTTCGTCGGTGTTATAACAATATCAATTTGGAATCTCTAAAAAACGCTTTTAAAAACATCGACTGGACCGCAATTGTCAATGCGTTTGATCTAGATTCGAAGGTTGAGCAGCTCAACTCTATTATTTTGAAAATTTTTGACCTTTATGCACCGGTAAAAAAACTACGTATTAAACATAAACCTGCACCGTGGATTACTGAGGACTTAAAACGTTTAATGGCCAAACGGGATAAAGCAAATCGTCTGTATAAAAAATTTCCTTCAGAGCTTAGTTTGTCTACCTATAAATCTTTGCGCAATCAGTGTAATCGTTTATGCCGTGTTGCCAAACGCCGCTACATTCATGACACAATTACAGCCACTGATTCAAATAAAATTTGGCCGTTCTTAAATTCTCTTGGCATTGGAAAATCTTCTACTTCTCATAATTATAATTCCTTAGATCCAAACTTATTAAATGCCAGCTTCACAGCACTGCCGATTTCGCTGCATGGTCCAGATAAAGCGATTACTCTGTCTGACATTTCTTCTAGTACTCGTCCGACGTGTCCATTGTTTAATTTCAAACCAGTTAGTGAAACTGAGGTCAAGAAGCACATGCTTTCAATTAGTTCTTCCGCAATAGGAAGCGACCAGCTTAGTTCTAGAATGTTTCATCTTGTTCTTCCTGAAATACTTTCTATCCTTACTCACATTTTTAATTTTTCTTTATCGTCAAGTACTTTTCCATCGCAGTGGAAAAAAGCATTTGTAATCCCTATTCCCAAAGTTCCTAATCCTATATCTACTTCCCATTATCGTCCAATTTCAATTCTACCGTACTTATCCAAAGTGCTCGAGCACATTGTTCACTCTCAACTGGCTGATCATTTGCGAGTAAATAGCCTACTTAACCCGTACCAGTCGGGCTTCCGGCCTGGACACAGCACTGTCACGGCACTGGTAAAGGTAACTGACGATATTCGTTCAGCTATGGATATTAAACAATTAACTATTGTTGTGCTTCTTGACTTCAGTAGCGCTTTTAATTCAGTGGACTTTGAGGTTCTTATCGCTATCCTCAAATCACTAAACATATCTGACGATGCGGCTAACTGGTTTAACAGCTATCTCCGGGGTCGCTCTCAGCGTATTCAAGTGGATGAGTTATCCTCAGATTGGGCTAATCTACTGGCAGGTGTCCCTCAAGGAGGAGTGCTTTCTCCCCTTCTCTTTTCTACTTTTATAAATAAAATTACTGAAGTTATCTCTTCTAGCTTTCATTTATATGCAGACGATTTGCAAATCTATTGTCACTTCAGTGTCATGGATGTAGCCAAGGCTATTGACTCGATAAATTTGGATCTTGAAAGGATTCACGCTTGGGCAAAAGCTTTTGGGCTTACTGTCAATCCATCGAAGTCCAAGGTTTTAATTGTAGGCAGTAGGTATATGTGCAAAATCCTTGGTAACATAAACCTTCCTCAGGTTGTTTATGATAACACAGTTATTCCAATATCAAACTCGGTCAGTTACTTGGGTGTAACAATTTCAAACGATTTATCATGGGATTTGCATATTAACAGCATAAGTAAAAAAGTTCACTTTGCTCTGCACTCTCTAAAACACTTACAAAATTATTTGCCTTTTAAAACAAAGATATTACTAATGCAGAGTCTCATACTTCCTATCATCGATTATGCGGATGTTTGTTTTATTGATGCTACTGAAGAACTGGTGAACAAATTAGAGAGGCTGCAGAATCTCTGTATCAGATTTATTTTTGGTTTACGGAAGTATGACCATGTCTCTAACTTTAGAGCTCAACTTAAATGGCTTCCAATACGGCTGCGTAGGAACACTCATATTCTTTGTCTTCTTTTTAATATTCTGTTTAATCCTAATGCACCAAGCTATCTGCGTGATGGGTTTTCTTTCTTGCATCCACCTGGATCACCTTGTAGATTAAGTGTTACTGCCCTTTTAAAATGTCCCCCACACAGTTCAAAATTTTTATCAAATTCTTTCCATGTTCAAGCTGTCAGGTTATGGAACTCACTACCGCCCAAGATCCGTATAAGTCAATCTCTTCCAATTTTCAAAAAGAGTCTAAGAGAACATTTTCTTGCTGGGTCTACATAGTATTTTTATTTTTTATTTTATTTTTTATTTTTTCTTTCATTTGCATCGATTGTTGTTCACTTTTAAATATTATGTGGATAAATTTAATGTATCAAGACTGTTATATTCATATGTATCTAGTTTTATGATTATTGTACACTATTTTAACATCTCAATAATTTTTGTGTTTACTCTTATTCGGGTCAGCTGGAAGAAATCTCTTTTTTTAGGGATAAGCTCGCCCATTGTACAGTCTGTTTTTAATAATTCTCTATGTACTACTTCTCTTTTAATTGTGTACAATAAAGTATTAAATAAATAAATAAATAAATTTACTTGTTTACAAAAAGTTAAGGCACCTCTGCTAGACCTGCACAAACTATGAATTACTGGTATTCTTTAGAAATGAATAAAATATATCTTACTAAACTAGCAAAAAGCAGAGCTTTGTAAGGGCTCGTAAAGTTATATTATCTAGTAATATTGTTAGGAAAGTATTTTTATGAGAATTACATATTTTAATGTATGGACTTTATCTAACCTAAAAAATCCAGCGTGTTTCGCCCAAACATTATATTCGCATCAAAGGCGTCGTCAGGTTGCCAAGCTGATCAAACTGATGCTCTATAGCTATTGCAGTCTATACGTCGTGAACCCTTGCCTTTATACAAGAGTACGATGCCCGTGCGCCGCCAGTCAAATATAAACATTTTGTGAAATAATCTCTTAATAAGTTCAAAAATTCTAATAAAAAATGTATCTTCTATAGATTTTAACTCGTTAGTTTTTTAATAGATGGCGTTAGTAGTAATAAGATTCTCATAAAAATTGTATTTTCTATTTTTTTAATGTTTATAAAATGGTATTTTTATGGTAGATAACATATCTAGACATGAATTCAAAGTACCACGTCGAAGCTCAAACCTAAAAGTGCGACACTTTTTCAGTAAAATGTTCCACAAAAGTGCATAGTTCGTCACCTAGTGTATAATAATAAAATCTATTTCATTCATTTCTAAACAATACCAGTTTATTAAAATATTTACTGTGTGACACCTTATCATTAACTCGACGTCCATGATATCTATATCTTAAATCAATAAAAACTTTGATTACACTTTTAATAAGTAATAGTTTATGTGTAGAATTATGATCAGGCTGAGAAGCTAACCAAAATATTTTTCCACATCATAAAAATCACACATAAATTTAAATATATGTAGATAATAATGTAGTAAAATATTTAGGAATCATGCTAGACCAAAGATTATCGTGGCATCCTCAAATTGAATTGATATCTGGGAGGATCAGAAAACTTATTTGGATTTTTCGGAAATTAAGAGACGTTGCATCCAATACACTTCTAAATAGAATCTATTTTGCGCTAGCTCAATCAATTATTTGCTATTGTATACCTGTATGGGGTGGTACCACTAAAATTAAAATGTTGCAAGTAGAACGAGCCCAAAGAGCATTATTAAAAGTAATGCATTTCAAAACCAGTAGATTTTCCACAACTGAACTATACTCACTGTGCGAGTTACTATCAGTTAGAAAACTATATATACTTTATGCCATACAAAAAAGACATAGGTTGATTACATATGATAATAACCAAAAAGTTAAAACAAGGAAGGATGCTATTTTACAAAACTCAACGGTAAAAACACCTTTTGCCAATAGACAGTTCTTAAATCAGTCTACTATAATATATAACAAACTTAATAAGAAGTTAAATATTTATCCACTAACCATCTACAACCTTAAAGAGGTTTTAGTGGGCTGGCTTAAGTCACTGTCTTATGACGATGTTGAATCAATTATTTTTAGCAAGATAATATAAGAAAACTCTATTAACTGATGTATCTGTCTGTTAGAAACTGCTAGTCCTAAGATTAATGTAACACATGTACTTACAATTACCCATGCTGACATAACATACTCGTACACGCATACACACTCATATACACGTACAGACTCATACACATACATAAATACACACACGCAATAGGCACGTATATTACTTAATTTACACAAATGCTAATGATGTTCTGGAAGAGCGGTGTATCCTGACACAAGCATTTCTGCTTAAAAGGATGCGCCGGACAATGTAATATTATATAATCAGTGTAAAATAAGTTGAGAAATAAACATTTAAACATTTGTAAAAATATATAATCTAAGTCTTGCAAACACTTACCTGTATTGAAATCACCTAAATATTACTGCCATAAGTCATAACATCTACTATATGGTTAAAGAATTTATTGAATTTTATTAGAATTAATATAATAATTTACACATTTCAATATTAATTTATATTCCAAATTTTAGGTATGAACATATTTAAAAAAAACGTAGTATTTAAACTATTCATTTACAACGTTGCGGCCAACAAAGTCCGCATGATGTTGCAATTAGTTGTATGACGTAACCACACTACTTATTCATTAATTTGCAAATATTATACAACAATCAGATGTAATTTAACATGTTGAACTTATTTTTACATACATTTTCCTTTATCACGGGAACATGAATGGATGCTAGTACTGATGATGTTAAAGTCCGAGTTGATTCATGTATATTCTGCCTTTCACACAAACATTAATTTTCTGCTTATTACCGGGCTAAAAATATTTAGGTCGGCATTATGTCTAAAAACTGAAAGTGTAATTAGGACTACTAAAAATGTTTAATTAACTTATGATCAATTTGAATAATTCTTAAATCTTTTAATTAAGGCTCTTAGCAATAAAAATAAACAAAAAACCGAAGCCATCAGCAGAACTTAAAGGTACAATTATGCATGGAAATTATTGTTAAATTTGATAACTTGTATGTTGTTAAATCAAATTTATATTTAATAGTTATTTATTTTTGATATATTATATCAGTAGCTTAGGCAGAAGATGTGAAGCTATCAAGGTAGCGACCAAAAAAAACATCGACAACAACAAACACAAAATAACACTTACACAAACAGACAAACAGATGTCACTATTCTTAATGACGATTCCATTTTTTATTAACATTTAATACCTATTTAATTATATTATTACTGAAACTTATTAAAAATATACAAAAGGAATAAATACTGAAATTATTCATTATACAAATACTAGTCCCTATTATACTCTTTAGTGGCAATAAAAACAACTTTTAACAGTATTTGATAATATAAATAACAATTGTTAATTGTTAAAAAATTTAATACGAATTTTAATATGTTAATTATTGTCAAATGATCCATACCTAGGTACAATCAGTGTTGTGTGTTAGGGTTATACAGGTGACAGACATCATATCATATTTTATGTGATAGAAGGAAATCGAGCTTTCTGATGACTGCAGATAGGTAAAAGACACAGGATATCATACTATGAAAACGTAAGAAATTACCATTACCTACTTACCAGAGAAAATGAAGGAATGACATTGTCACGCAATCTGACTACATCCAGTGTTTTATTAAAATTACTTTCCTTGAAATGAAGTGAGCAGACCAACCAGTTCTTATGTCGGGGATTGATATTTTCAATGCCAATGGCATCTAGTCATTTTCTGTGTAAATCTTCATTTCTGGGGAACCTAAAATTTAATGAAATTAAATATCGACAAATCTAATACCCCAACACTAGTCGTATTTTGTAGGAATCAAAAAAATTATGTTTACAAAGAAATCGTAAAATACACGAACATCTTTTATAAGTCAATATAAAAATACAATAATTTAGAATGGATATTATTTAAAATCAGCACGCTTTATCACAGGAGTTTGCGACATACCTGTGAAGCGTTATTAAAGGTGCATTTTTGTCCTTTTTTGCTCCACATTGCAAAATACAACACGAAGGCATGTTGACTAATAGTCTATTAACTTCCACGGAGAATATGGCACTTAATAAACTGATATCTACTTGGTAAATCGTATTTATCCGAAACTAAATTAATATTTTGACAAATCATGTACCTCTTATTTACGTACATAATATGGCGTCGATGACACGTTTATAGAATTGCCAATTACTTAACTTTTAATTTATACGAAAGTGAGCAAGACACAATATCGTTGTCTCTTTTTGCATATGCAAATTACCATTTGTTAAAAAGAGATAAAGAAATGTCGCTTAGTTCAATGTCGATTCTACCGATATTTGTATAACTAAAGTAGCTATAGAATGTTATTGCGCTTCTATATATTATTCATATTTCTATGCGCCAAAATGGCGAGTTTGTTTGACAAACATGACTGCCACTTTCAAACACATATGACAAACACGCCGTCAATCACATCTTTCAAACATACAGCGAAACACGTAGTTTGCTTGACAAACTCGTCAAATATTGAATTTACCGCTCTGAAAACGATTAGTGCTTGAGCTTTACGTACCTATCCGAGGCATGAGGATGGTAACACGCCACCCGCAGCACTTTTAAACTGCTTCTGTGATTTTAGATTTTCAAGAAAAACCTCGAAATATCATCGCCTCTGTGGTCTAGTGGTCCAGTGTCGAAGTAGACCACATGAGGTCCCGGGTTCGATTCCTGGGTCGGGTAATTCTTAAATGTGTTTTTTCAGTTTTCTGATAAAAGCAACGTTGCCCGAGATTGGAAAGTGCCCGGGTACGCGATAGGCTTGCCACTTATCACATTGTGGTACTAAGTATCTTCGGCTAATCGTGGGTGTACTTGTTGTACATCTCGTTGTTGTGCCTACCTCTTCGGGGATACGGGCGTGGAGATACCACGAAAAATCCTCACAATTTAAGTCGAATACGCTAACCCCTTTTAAATTACAACCTAGCACGTCTTTTTATCCGCGTTTCTTGTCCTAATTTAAAAAACACGCTGACAATGACTTATTTTCCTGTACAGTGCCTCTGTACCTGGCGTGCTCTTTATTCAAACGTAATGACACTACCGTGCATGTTTGAGAAAAAAATTAGTACAATATAACGATTAAACAATTATCTCTATTTATTTGAGCCCTTTAAGAAGAAATTGTCCATCTTGCCAAGCAACTCACTCAGCTCAGCGCGACTACTAGGTCTACGATTGCCACCATCTTTGTTTTCTACCTGACATGTGGTTCTCTGTACCAGCAGAGTAGTTGTAAACTTGTGCTTGGACTTTTCATCTTCGTGACGCGGATAGTAAGGCAACATCATATTTGGTGTTGATTGGTGACGATTACTTTTTACCATCAGAAGAGCCGTTTGCCTGTTTGTTATTGTTATACTGTAAGAAACCTTATCGTTGTTTCCGTTACAGGAATTGTCACTCTTATAAAAATAATGTCGAAATTTGGCAAAATGAGTGAGACAGAATCGGAAATCAAGCATAACGAGCGTTTGGAGTTTCTAGGCGATGCAGTGGTGGAGTTTATATCTTCTATACATTTGTTCCGAATGTTCCCTGGCCTAGCCGAAGGTGGGCTGGCAACTTATCGTGCGTCGATCGTACAAAATCAACATCTTGCTCAGCTAGCCAAGGTATATTATGTATTAATAGTACATTATTGAAAAGCCCGCGTAATAGACAATTGCAGCTCGAGTATGAGTTTGAAGGCCGAGCCGCAGGCGATGACTTCAATGATCAAGATAGGCAATCGTCGTTTTGGGCCGACGCACATGATTTTATTGATTTTACAAAGAAATGCAAGGAAATAAAAAAAGCCTTTTTTATATCATAAGATAACCAACAAGCAGATGGCTCTCCTGATGGAAAGGGATAACGATAGTAAATTATGATTTTTTGTTTCTTAAGCGACAGTTGTTTTCTGTTAAATGAACCCTTTAGCCTGTTTGGTATATTACATATTCTTAAAAATAATTCGAATGTAAGTTATTTTATGTTGAGAAGAATAAAAATAGGATTTCCATACTGTAATATAGAAAAAATACGGCCACAATATGCTAATGAATAAATTACTCATTCTTGAAAGGCCGACAACACAACTGCAAGACGAGGTATCGCAGATGTCTATGGGAAGTGGTGATCAACAATGGAAGTGACTCGTATAGCCAATCATTCAAACAACAATGCTAATTATAACATGATGCGAAAATATTTCAGACTCCTAAATATAGACATTGTGACTATTGGCAGCACCGCCAAACTATGAAATCCACAAATTGTTTGATTATGTTTGATGTTTTTTTTTTCAAAAGACTCATTAACTTTTTTTTTCAGAACATAGGCTTAGAACAGTATATGTTGTACGCGCATGGATCGGATCTATGTCGAGACGTAGTGATGCGTCACGCAATGGCCAATTGTTTCGAGGCATTAATGGGTGCTTTGTTCCTGGACGGTGGTTTAGAGGTCGGTGTATATTCTGGTGTAAGAATTTGTTATCTCTCAAAAAGACTTTATTCACTTACTGAGAAAATCTTTTTTTTATATCATAAGATAACAAATATCCTGATGGATAAAGTCAACCATCGTCTATAGACACTGAAGATGTTAATGGTGCGTTGCTATCTTGTGGCGAGGTTTAATACAAAATGCATAAGTTTACCGGCTACCTTACCCTTCAAACTGGAACACAACAGTGACAAGCACTGACGCTATTGACAATAAATCTAGGTATAAACTTACTATTATCAGGGTAGGTACAGATAAGTACAGGGTAGTTAGGTATATTGGATTAACGTATGTAGAAACGAGTTCTTTGGATGAATAAATATATGATTACTATTTTAAATATGAGATGTAGGGTGTTAATAAAATTGATTGTTGTTTTAAATGTATTACGCGCGGTTACACGAAGCTATAAAAAATCCTGGACGGTGGTACAGAAGTAGGTGTATATTACTGTAATTAGACCTCTTTTAAAAATTAAGATCTCAGTAGCAGCTCGATGTTTGGTGCCACCTGCAGTAGACATCGAGCAGGTGCAGGTTTTTTTTATAGAAGAGGGGGCAAAGGAGCAGGTTGTGCACCTGATGGTAAGTGGTCACCATCAACCATGGACATCCGCCATACCAAAGGTCTTGCAGTTGCGTTGCCGGCCTTTTAACAATGAATAAACTCTTAGGACCCCCAAGTCGTATCCGTAAACACACTTGCCGGCAATTGATTCCACAACAAAGTAATGCGAGGCAAAAAGTGCCGAGAGAAACACATGTGGATTTCCAGACATCGAAATGGTGAGGGTGGAACTTTAACGCGATGTCCGATGGTGAAATTCCGCGGCAGGAATTAATCAAAATAACTCGTCGGAACACTCCCCAGATGGGTTAATACTCAGAGAGGAGATAATTATCGTCTATAGACATCAAATATTTTTCTATCATATCCTAGGATAGTAAAGAAACCGATGGCTCACTTGACGGAAAGGGATCACCATCGCCTATTAACACTAATGGCCAATTGGCACTAACATTGTCAGCCTAGATCATCCTAAATAGTATGCTGTCACTTCTTGTCTTAAATGAAAAGAATGTGATAGCAAACTATTTAGGATTGTCCTAAGCTAAGACAATGTTAGTGCAATTGGCCATAAATATCTCAATGTTACGTGGGAACAAATGGATGAGTTTGTATAACATGGGTCAGAAATTTTTAATGATTAATTATGTAATGGAGATAACAAAAAACTAAAACATTTATTTCAGATAATAAAGAGTAATAACATTTTAAACATATAATTTAGGCAAAAATAGACATTAAGTCACGTGACAGTATACGCAAATCTGGAAGTGTTACGTAAAAAAACGTTATATTGTTTTTGACATTTTCATTATTTTGGTAAAACGTTATATTGTTTTTGACATTTTCATAGAAACCACAATGTATTTGTGACCAAGGCTTGATGTTATTTAGAGGCCATGATAGTTCAGAGCATTTTTGCGGTAAATTTAAATTTTACAACGCGATTTTTTTTTCATAAATAAAATAAGTAGGTATATTAAAAAATAAATAGTTATTTGGTTAATATTTCTTCTTTTATAGGTAACAGATCACGTATTCAGTTTAGCTCTGTGGTACAACGAGCCTGATCTCCTGGAAGTGTGGAAGAAGGACCGTCTTCATCCTTTACAGGAACAAGAACCATTGGGCGACAGACATTATATTAAAGACTTCGAGTTTCTACAGAAATTGACACAGTTTGAAGATTCCATTGGTATTATCATTATTAATCAATTATAATTAAAAATTATAGGTTTTTAAGGCGAATATATATATTTTATATCATAAGATAGCAAACAAGCAGATAAAACTATCGATTCTGACCTCTACTGTCAGCAACTGATGAGGTTAAAAAAGCTATTTAGAAAAACCGGTTGGAGCTGGTTAATAGGAAGGACGTGGTGTTCCACTATGATATACGCCAGACCGCACTCATCTATAGCCATGCAGCAAAAATTCAGAAAGCTTGGCTGGGATGTGTTGATGCATTCTCCGTATAGCCCTGACCTTGCTACATCAGATTTCCACTTGTTTCGGTCATTACAGAACTCTTTAGGAAGCATAAAGCTAACCTCAAAAGAACACTGCCTGTCAGATTTTTCCAATCAAAAATCTCAAAGAATAGGATCATGACACTACCCACAGGATAGCAACAAGTCATCGATCAAAACGGCACACGCATGTTATAAATAAATAAAAAATTATATCTAAAGAAAATATTATTTTGTTTTGTATGAACAATAAGAAAATACTTGCCCCGACCTTATATGTTTGTCCACGAATTTTCCGGTAATTAAAAGCTGTATCGAAATCATTCTTTTTGCTATTTTATATCTGCTATATATAGCAACTTAGGGAACAGTCCAAGTCTTCTCTAATAAAAATTGGTACAATAGGTTGATATTTGAAGTTGGTTTAATTTTTAAATTACTATTATTCTTATATAGGAGGGGACGGTTTCAAACATTAGCTGATTAGTCTTATATAATGAATGGCGCCATATAATATCCAATTATATTGTTACATACAATTCATTGTTACATTTGTCAACTCGATCTAACAACCTCGCCTTCAGTATAGATGCATGAAGATCTAGGTTTGAATCCCGTGTAGAAATATTGGTTCTAAATAAGTTTTTCAGTGTTTCTGGAATGCATTACTTGTGCGATACTAGATATGTCCCCGATTATCTATACATATAATAAAATCGTAGGAAAGACAAAACTGTACATTGAATATTTTTTTAAAAGAATACTTGGGGCGTGATCTACAATCAATATCGAAGCCAAAAATATTAGAATTTTTGTCTGTTTGTCTGTATGTATGTCCGGGGTAAACTCAAAAAGTACTGCATGGATTTACTTCAAATTTTACATGAATATTACTAACAGGTCGGGTCAACATATAGGCTACATATTATCACGCTAGCACCTACGGGGGAGGAGCTGTGCGGAGTAAACGAAGGCCGCGCGGGCAACAGCTAGTTTATTTATAAAAATAATTATATCTAATATTAAATCTTTATAAAGTCCAAACAATTCAAATATTAGTTAATTTATTGGATATTAAATGGAGTTGTAAAATTTTGTTACAGGTGTTCAATTCAAACACATTCGCCTCCTAGCCAGGGCATTTACAGACAGATCAGTCGGCTTCACAAACCTTACCCTGGGTTCGAACCAGCGTCTAGAGTTCCTCGGAGATACAGTCGTGCAATTGGTTGTGTCTGACAGGTTATACAGGCACTTTCCTGACCACCATGAAGGACATTTATCGGTAAGTCTGAAAAACAATTTATTTCTAATCGGTATTAGTCGGTAATAAAGTAGCCTAATCCTGGATAATATAACTCTCAAAAGTCGAAAAAATCTTTAAAATCGGTTAGATGGTTTTTGAGTTAAATCGTATTAAACAGACAAAAAATCAAATGTTTCCTTTTTATAATATTAGTTTAGATCACAGACCACATAAATACTAATAGACACACCATTTTTTATATAATATAAGATAGCAAACAAGCAGATGGGTCTCCTGATGGAAAGAGTCAACCGTCACCTATAGACACTAAAGATGTTAATGGTGCGTTGCTATCTTGTGGCGAGGTCTAATGCCACATGCATAAGTTTACCGGTTACCTTACCCTCCAAACCGGAACACGACAGTGACAAGCACTGATGCTATTGCGGCAGGAATAGGTAAGGTGGTGGTACCAGACCCGGGCGAGATAACGCAGAACTCTACTACCCAGTAGCCACGATGGTAGTGACTCGCATAGCCAATCGGTCGCCTTTTACGACCTGCCTAGCAGAACAGCAGTTGGTCTATTCTATAAAGGAGCCCGGAACCAACACGGAAAAGGAATCCTGTCGCCGCGCATATGAGTAAACGCTCCTATCACTGTCAAAATTGTCATAAATTTGTAGATATATTATAATCGTAAAAAAACAGAAATAAACTTTGTTGTACTGTTTTATCGTACCTAATGACAAGGTTTAAAATTACCCTTGGAGTGAGTTTATTTCATCAGTAAGAAGTATAAACTCTGTCTTTCTGTGTGTAAATGTAAGCTACGCTGACAAACTAAGACATTATCTTAGTTTATGGTTATGGTTTAGATATATTAAAGTGCTTTTGTTTTGTAGCTTCTTAGATCTTCTTTGGTGAACAATCGAACTCAAGCCATGGTATGCGATGACCTCAACATGTCTGCCTACGCGATGTACAACAATCCTAAAGCAAAGCCAACTACAAAGAAACATAAGGCTGATCTACTTGAAGCGTTTTTAGGGGCTCTTTTTATTGACAAGGTAAAGTGCAAGATTTTATAATAAGAATATTGATTACATCGCCCCTGTGGTTTATTGGTCTGGTGTCGGCATTGACCAGACGATGTTCCGGGTTCGATTCTTGGGTCCGGCAAATCAAGAAAATGTGTTTTTTTCAGTTTTCTGATAACAATGTTGCCCGGGATTGGAAAAGTGCCTGGTTTGCGATAGGCTTACCACCTATCACATTGTGGGACTAGGTTGTACCTCTGCTTACCTCTTCGGGGATATGGGTGTAAATATATATTTTTTTTCGTTTCATTGTTTTATTATGAAATATTAATGTTTCTTAATGAAACAATATTATGATATAATAGCATTTTGTTTTGAAAGTTAGTCATTGCACTTGTAGCTATAGCATATTTTTCTGCATTAACGATCGCCCTCTGGTCGAAATTCGACCATAGACTGAACAATAAAAACTCTTCTAAGTTTGATAACAGACTTTAACTATAAAATGTATGTCAAATGAATAGTATTGTGCGTAATGTTTATTTTTATTAATTTAATGAATTTCCAATAAATATTTTGTACAGTCACGGTAAAAATAGGTTCGTCACCTTAAGATCTAGTTTCGCTTGCACTAGTGCAGGAATCAATTATGCCGACATAACAATACAAAAAAACAGTTCTGCTAACATTAAATAAATGTGACGTTTTCTATCAAATAAAGTTTACCTCAATTGAATAAATTTTACTTTTACTGTTAATTTGAATAAATGGTGGAAAAAACACAATACTATACTTTGATACACAAGCACTTTAAATACATGGTTACAAAGAAAGTAATTGTCGATATGTATGTTAAAGGTTTTATAAAAGCCTAATTTCCTAAATCTATCACATAACTGCTGCTTGTTTGCTATTTAATAATCGAAATAAAATTTGCTACCATTATGATTATTATTAAAAAAATTCCTTGACATTCTAAGTATAAAAGATTTCAGATAAATTTAAAAATAATAGAAGAAATTCAATGTTAATAAGTTGTGATAAAGTTAGGTTTCGGCAATAAATTAAAGTAATGCTCTACAGAATTATTGTCTTAGAAAGGCCTTCCTACCCGTTTAGTTACTTTTATTAATACATATCTCACGCCAGATCCTTCATATGTTAGTCAGAGAAAATCGAATGCTATACATCACAATTATTGCAGATTTCTTTTGCTTCCTCCACACTACACTCTTCATATAAACACGCCGTTTGCGAAGACTATTGACACCACCTTCGGACCAATTAATCTGATCATAGTACTCTTATTAGGATCAATAAATACTGTTCAAAATATTTTTTAAATGAATATAGGCAATTGGTCTTACTGCGAAACCGGGTTTTTTGGGTAAATATCCAATAGGCCGAAGATACTTAGGTCCCTCAGTGTAATAGGTGACAAGCCTATCGCCAACCGAGCAGTTTTCAATCCCTGGCAACATTTTTTTTTATCAGAAAACTGAAAAAACACATTTTTGATTTGTCCGACCCGAGATTCGAACCCGGGATCCCATGTGGTCGACACCGACACGGGACCACTACACCAAAGAGGCGACTATTTATTTTATATATTATTTTTAAATTTTAATAAGTAAACCATTTTGAGTGTCTATATTTATTGTTTTTATAGAATCTCGAATATTGCCAAACATTCTGCAACGCTTGCCTATTCCCACGGCTTCAGGAGTTTATCATGAATCAGGACTGGAATGACCCTAAGTCTAAACTACAGCAGTGCTGTCTCACGTTGCGGTCTATGGAGGGTGGAGAACCTGACATACCAATTTACAAGTATGTTCCTACCTATCCATTATCCTCCATCCTTATTATTAATAAGTATTATACTATTTTTTGACCGCCCCGTTGGTCGAGTGGTTAACGACCCTGACTACGCGATCAACGGGGCTCGGGTTCGATCCCCGACGGGGACAAGCATTTGTGTGATGAGCATAAATGTTTGTATTTCCGGGTTTGGGTGTTTATTAAATATATTCTTGTATTTATATATGTATTTCTATGTATTGGTATCGTTGACTAACACCCATAACACAAGCAAAATAATTTGCTGACTTTGGGGTTAGATCAGTAATTTGTCCCGTGAATATTTATTTATTTATTATTTATTTATTTCCATTTCTTTATTTTCTCGATGACAGATCAACGCCCATGTAATTTTGTATTGTTTACGTTAAAATGCCTCACAAATAATATTGTACTTCATGGACGGGTAGTGATGGTGCTACACATAATGATTACTATAGGAGCTAAATCGATAAACGTAACATGACAACAGACCGGCAGTAGTTCAGTAAGAAATTGAACTACTGCCGGATACTTTTGTACAAATTTATGAACTAGTAGCTGTTGCCAGCCACTTCGTCCGCGCGGACTTCGTTTACTCCGCATAGCACCGGGCCGCTAGGTAATAGCGTGATAATATGTAGCCTATATGTTGACCAGACCTGTTAGTAATGTTCATGCAAAATTTAAAGTAAATCCATGCAGTACTTTTTGAGTTTACCCCGGACATACATACAGACAAACAGACAAAAATTCTGAAAACTATATTTTTGGCTTTGAAATCGATTGTAGATCACGCCCCAAGTATTCTTTTAAAAAATATTCAATGTACAGTTTTGACTTTCCTACGATTTTATTATATGTATAGATAATATTATACTATATATAAGTATAATATTATATTTCATTACAAGTACACGTATGAATTCTTGATTAAAAATGCATACTTCTTTAAAATTTTCGGAGCTGTTTTAAAATAAGTAGGTATAGATAGGACTCGGCAATGAAACGAAATAATTATAACGATAGGTAATTTTATTTATTTATTTTAATCAAAATCTGATGAATCGTCACTGTCATTCGATTAGCTCTCCCCAACATTTTTTATATGTTCCTGTTCTTGTATATTATCGAATGCCACATGAATTTCCTAATCCGACGCTATGATGTTTTGGGTTCTTTTCACAATTTTTCCCAGTTTTCGGCAGTTACTTCCACACAAGCATTTTTTAATAAATTTAACATCTTGTTTGCCATAAAAGGGGGATGATTATTGTTTCGAGTAGCGTGTCTATGATTTGTGCCCATATTATACAGCGGAAGTCGAAGAACCCAATGACCACATTCGGCAGCTATTTCGTCGATAACATATCTTGTAGAGAGGCTTTTTTTCGATTTTAAAATATTCACTAATTGTACTTTTAATAAAGTACTATCCACTTTTTTGCTATAACGTTGGAGCCAGTCAATTAATTATCTCTTGTTTTTTATTGGCCTGCGTCGGAATTTTATCAATTTGTCTGGAGTGATATGTAGCGTTGTCCATAATAATTATGGACGGTTCTACCAGAGCACCATTTCTTTAAACCATCCTTCGTAAATCTCCGCGTTCATTTCTTCGTGATAGTCCACTGTTTTCTTGGATTTAAAGGCCAGTAAAGCATCTGACACGAATCCACATATAGACCCTGCATGGCCATTGAGTGTTCCCACCTCGAAAAAATATATTTGAATGTTTTTGTTATATTTATCTTTGTTCAAAGTATAATAAATATATGCGATCTATATCATTACTTATTTAGTCACAACTCTACAACTTCAAAATTAGAACTGTCATCGAGAAATTAAGAAATGGAAATAGAATAAATAATTGACGTACCTACATCCATAATCTTATAATACAGTGTTTTTGTAAATAATTTCTCTATTACACTGTGACTTTCTTAATAAAGGTACCCACTTATTTTGCGCTATTTGACGCACGTTTACATTCTATTAAAAAGTATACGATTGTTCTATGATTATTGATTACGTTGTTAATGTTACATTATTAAGAACATTTTTATGATAACGTTCTTGTGATTCGGTCCTTACATCCGTCATCATTTACAAGTATGTTCTTATGTTACATTTGAACGCCCCGTTGGTCGAATAGTTAGCGAACCTAACTACGAATCGATGAGGCTCGGGTTAGATTCCCAACAGGGGCAAACCTTTGTGTGATGAGCATAGATGTTTTTAATTTTGGGTTTGGGTGTTTATTAAGTATGGAAAAGAATTTATATATGTATTTCTATGCATTAGTATCGTTGACTAACACCCATACCACAAGAAAATAATTTGCTTACTTTGGAGTTAGATCAATTTGCGTAATTTGTCCAACATTATTATTATATTGTATACTACTGTTGCCAGCGACTTCGTCCGCGCGGACTTCGTTTACTCCACACTGCTCCTCCCCCGTAGGTGACAGCGTGATAATATGTAGGTATTATGTTGACCCGACCTGTTAGTAATATTCATGCAAAAATTGAAGTAAATCCATGCAGTACTTTTTGAGTTTACCCCCGGACATACATACAGACAGACAAAAATTCTAAAAACTATATTTTTGGCTTCGATATCGATTGTAGATCACGCCCTAAGTATTCTTTTAAAAAATGTACAGTTTTGACTTTTCTACGATTTTATTATACGTGCAGATGATAATGATATGATTAAAAATGCAAAAATGAATACTGCCGCATATGATGTCAGTATTTGTACTTCATTAATTTGCCGCGATGTGCGTGAGAACTTGTCGCTTGGCAAGTTAAGGTGTTCGATGTTATATAGTAGCATATTATGGCTCGAACAATACTAGTTACTTATAAACTATACTATATTACTTATAAAATCTCAAGCAATATAATTTTGTTTAAACAATTTTTTAAATATAAGCATTTTCAAACCTAATATATATACTAGACCTTTTATTTAGTAACTTTACCGTCAATGTAAATATTTGTGATTCATCTCTGGTCCCAGAAGATACTCATCACCCTACACTTATTTTTGATGTAGTTGATATTTTAACGTCACTTTTACCAAAAGTTAATGTCAAAAAGCGGCTTTTCTGGAGGGCAGATTATGAAAATATTAATAAAGAATTATTTGAGACTAATTGGAGTACAATCTTTAATAGTTGAACTTCAGTTGAAGAGAGTGTTACCTTATTTTACGAAATAATTTATAAAATAATTGACACTCACGTACCAGTTACGTATCGTAATGCTTCAACGTCTATTTATCCAGTTTGGTACAGTAAGTCACTAATAAACATTACCAAAGAAAAAATGAAGGCCCATGCAAATTGGAAAAGATGGAAAAACCCCGTTGATTACGAAACATTTTGTGTTTTGAGGTCTAGACAAAAGTGTATCAGTAAGGAATGCTATCAGAATTACATGAAAAAAGTACAAGATAACATTTAATTAAATCCCAAACTGTTTTGGGCTTTTGCTAACAGTAAGCGGCGTTTTAATTCTTCTTATCCTAATGTCATGTATTTTGAAGGAAAAGAAATTGTTGGTGGGGAGGAAATATGTAATAGTTTTAATAAGTACTTCGAGAAAATGTTTAAGGTGACTAACCAACCCGACAAAAACTTGCCCATACACAATCAGTATCCTCGTATTTCCACTTCTATTGAAGTAAGTCCAGATGTTGTATTTAAACCAGAAAATACATTCAAGCCCTGGCTCGGATGGGATACCCCCTGTATTTATTAATCGATACGCTCAATCACTGACAATTCCGGTCACTATAATTTTTAATCGATCCATTCAAGAAGGTGTTTTCCCTACCGTTTGGAAATGCGCGCATATAGTACCGATCCATAAAAAAGATTCTAAATGTCATATTGAACACTACATGCCCATCTCCATTCTTAATGTTCTTAGTAAATGTTTTGAAAAAGTTATTTATGACCTGATGTACCCAATATTCCACCAGTGTATCCCAGAAGAACAGCATGGTTTTGTTAAAGACCGGTCAACTAAATCAAACTTAGCTTTATTCACAACCGAAGTTACTGAATCTATGGGTTATAAGTCACAAGTCGATGTCATCTACACAGACTTTGAAAAAGCTTTTGAACGTGTTGGTCATAGTATCCTGCTTAGAAAGTTGTATGAACTAGGAATTCAGGGTGATTTGCTACGCTCCGCTGCGCTGAACCCTACATTAAAAATCGAAAACAAGCCGTTGTTGTCGGTGGACATAGATCTGATTTTATTACAGTTCCCTCTGGCGTGCCACAAGGCTCTTTACTTGGTCCTCTTCTATATACAGCTTACTTATATATTGGTCGATATCTAAGACACTCAAAAATCCTTTTATATGCCGATGGCAAAAAAATATATATATATATAATTTGTAAAAACGATTGTTTGCTATTACAAGAAGACTAAATTAGACTATCAGAATTTTACTTTTTGAATAAAATAGGTGTTAACTCGGAAAAATGTGCAAAAATAACTTTCTCAAGATCTTTATCCCCTATCAAATTGAATAACACTTTTGATTATCAAATCATCATCAACAATTGATTATCAAACCTGTCCCACTTATTAAGGATTTAGCCGTCACGCTTGATGAAAAGTTAACCTTCTCATATCATTTTAATATCATTTCCAATAAAGCATACAGAAATCTGGGGTTCATTATGCGTATTGGAAGAGATTTCACGGATCCCAATTGTATAAAACTATTGTACTTCTCTTATGTCCGCAGTATCTTAGAGTACTGTAATTCTATTTGGAATCCACAATATGTAACTCATCAACATTCATTAGAGCGAATACAAAATAATTTATCTCAAAAATACTTGATGAATTCTTAAAATATTTTAAGAATTCATCAAGTATTTTCATAATACATTTTCTGCAGAAAACTATTGCGGGCACGGATTTATGAACATCTTGTTCATAAATCCGTGCCCGCAATAGTTTATGTCATGATATGCTATTTTTGTACAATTTACTTTCTGGATCGATTGACTGCCCTCAGCTAGTGAACAAAGTTTTAAGTCTTTGCGTACCAACCAAAAGAACTAGGCATACGGCCCTGTTACATGTCCCCTTGACTTCTTCTAATTATAAGTCTAACAGTATCGTAAAAAGATTACCCCGTGTATACAACAAGCTATTTGATGACATAGACATATTTGCTTGTTCTAAAAATGTTTTAGGAATAAAATCTGCCAAATACTTTTAAAACAAAATAGACATAATTATCCCAAATAACATTCAAAGTTGTTAATTCTAGAAATGTAGAATTATTGACTCGTAATTAGTTGCATGTAAACCTTGCTTTATCCCTTATGCAGTTTTTTTACTATCGCAATACGTGTCGCTAGCGATGATAATACTTTATGCCTTAAACAAGACTCGTTGAGTTATTACATACTGTTTTCGTTTATAATATATGAATTTATATATATATATATATATATATATATATATATATATATATATATATATATATATATATATAAATCAATCCTTAATTGGCCAATGTAATGTAAATATTATAATATAGTACCCATTTTGATATTTGGCTGTGGATTTTTAATTGAAATAAATAAACACAAACTTCTAAATTCGACTCGCATTTGGTTATATTTTTTTCGATCATAAATTGACATGGACATCACTACTGTAATCTGTCAAACCGGTCTTCATAACGTGCCCGCTACATTAGCTGAATTATAATTTTCTAAACTATTTTCAAAAGTACTTTAGTCACCACTTTTGATACTTGATAACCAGATTTGTTGACGGTTTTATTAGTAGCCACCGCCATTTACAAATAGTTTCTTTATCTGCGTGGTTTATACGATATTAATATGATATTGCATTGAGTAATGTTGGTGGGCAGGGTAATCGAGTGCCTGGGCCCGACGAACACGCGCGTGTACACGGTGGGCGTGTACTTCCGCGGGGCGCGGCTGGCTGCGGCGCGCGGACACTCCATACAGGA
Source organism: Apodemia mormo (assembly GCA_036924255.1). Taxonomy (NCBI): domain Eukaryota; kingdom Metazoa; phylum Arthropoda; class Insecta; order Lepidoptera; family Riodinidae; genus Apodemia; species Apodemia mormo. The sequence continues at coordinate 20,454,679 of JAUPFN010000016.1, forward strand.
GGCCGAGATGAACGCAGCCAGCGCCGCGCTCGCCGCCGCACACGGTACATACTCACACAGATACACACTCACACACACGCACGCGCGCTCACACTCCATACAGGAGGCCGAGATGAACGCAGCCAGCGCCGCGCTCGCCGCCGCACACGGTACATACTCACACAGATACACACTCACACACACGCACGCGCGCTCACACTCCATACAGGAGGCCGAGATGAACGCAGCCAGCGCCGCGCTCGCCGCCGCACACGGTACATACTCACACAGATACACACTCACACACACGCACGCGCGCTCACACTCCATACAGGAGGCCGAGATGAACGCAGCCAGCGCCGCGCTCGCCGCCGCACACGGTACATACTCACACAGATACACACTCACACACACGCACGCGCGCTCACACTCCATACAGGAGGCCGAGATGAACGCAGCCAGCGCCGCGCTCGCCGCCGCACACGGTACATACTCACACAGATACACACTCACACACACGCACGCGCGCTCACACTCCATACAGGAGGCCGAGATGAACGCAGCCAGCGCCGCGCTCGCCGCCGCACACGGTACATACTCACACAGATACACACTCACACACACGCACGCGCGCTCACACTCCATACAGGAGGCCGAGATGAACGCAGCCAGCGCCGCGCTCGCCGCCGCACACGGTACATACTCACACAGATACACACTCACACACACGCACGCGCGCTCACACTCCATACAGGAGGCCGAGATGAACGCAGCCAGCGCCGCGCTCGCCGCCGCACACGGTACATACTCACACAGATACACACTCACACACACGCACGCGCGCTCACACTCCATACAGGAGGCCGAGATGAACGCAGCCAGCGCCGCGCTCGCCGCCGCACACGGTACATACTCACACAGATACACACTCACACACACGCACGCGCGCTCACACTCCATACAGGAGGCCGAGATGAACGCAGCCAGCGCCGCGCTCGCCGCCGCACACGGTACATACTCACACAGATACACACTCACACACACGCACGCGCGCTCACACTCCATACAGGAGGCCGAGATGAACGCAGCCAGCGCCGCGCTCGCCGCCGCACACGGTACATACTCACACAGATACACACTCACACACACGCACGCGCGCTCACACTCCATACAGGAGGCCGAGATGAACGCAGCCAGCGCCGCGCTCGCCGCCGCACACGGTACATACTCACACAGATACACACTCACACACACGCACGCGCGCTCACACTCCATACAGGAGGCCGAGATGAACGCAGCCAGCGCCGCGCTCGCCGCCGCACACGGTACATACTCACACAGATACACACTCACACACACGCACGCGCGCTCACACTCCATACAGGAGGCCGAGATGAACGCAGCCAGCGCCGCGCTCGCCGCCGCACACGGTACATACTCACACAGATACACACTCACACACACGCACGCGCGCTCACACTCCATACAGGAGGCCGAGATGAACGCAGCCAGCGCCGCGCTCGCCGCCGCACACGGTACATACTCACACAGATACACACTCACACACACGCACGCGCGCTCACACTCCATACAGGAGGCCGAGATGAACGCAGCCAGCGCCGCGTTCGCCGCCGCACACGGTACATACTCACACAGATACACACTCACACACACGCACGCGCGCTCACACTCCATACAGGAGGCCGAGATGAACGCAGCCAGCGCCGCGCTCGCCGCCGCACACGGTACATACTCACACAGATACACACTCACACACACGCACGCGCGCTCACACTCCATACAGGAGGCCGAGATGAACGCAGCCAGCGCCGCGCTCGCCGCCGCACACGGTACATACTCACACAGATACACACTCACACACACGCACGCGCGCTCACACTCCATACAGGAGGCCGAGATGAACGCAGCCAGCGCCGCGCTCGCCGCCGCACACGGTACATACTCACACAGATACACACTCACACACACGCACGCGCGCTCACACTCCATACAGGAGGCCGAGATGAACGCAGCCAGCGCCGCGCTCGCCGCCGCACACGGTACATACTCACACAGATACACACTCACACACACGCACGCGCGCTCACACTCCATACAGGAGGCCGAGATGAACGCAGCCAGCGCCGCGCTCGCCGCCGCACACGGTACATACTCACACAGATACACACTCACACACACGCACGCGCGCTCACACTCCATACAGGAGGCCGAGATGAACGCAGCCAGCGCCGCGCTCGCCGCCGCACACGGTACATACTCACACAGATACACACTCACACACACGCACGCGCGCTCACACTCCATACAGGAGGCCGAGATGAACGCAGCCAGCGCCGCGCTCGCCGCCGCACACGGTACATACTCACACAGATACACACTCACACACACGCACGCGCGCTCACACTCCATACAGGAGGCCGAGATGAACGCAGCCAGCGCCGCGCTCGCCGCCGCACACGGTACATACTCACACAGATACACACTCACACACACGCACGCGCGCTCACACTCCATACAGGAGGCCGAGATGAACGCAGCCAGCGCCGCGCTCGCCGCCGCACACGGTACATACTCACACAGATACACACTCACACACACGCACGCGCGCTCACACTCCATACAGGAGGCCGAGATGAACGCAGCCAGCGCCGCGCTCGCCGCCGCACACGGTACATACTCACACAGATACACACTCACACACACGCACGCGCGCTCACACTCCATACAGGAGGCCGAGATGAACGCAGCCAGCGCCGCGCTCGCCGCCGCACACGGTACATACTCACACAGATACACACTCACACACACGCACGCGCGCTCACACTCCATACAGGAGGCCGAGATGAACGCAGCCAGCGCCGCGCTCGCCGCCGCACACGGTACATACTCACACAGATACACACTCACACACACGCACGCGCGCTCACACTCCATACAGGAGGCCGAGATGAACGCAGCCAGCGCCGCGCTCGCCGCCGCACACGGTACATACTCACACAGATACACACTCACACACACGCACGCGCGCTCACACTCCATACAGGAGGCCGAGATGAACGCAGCCAGCGCCGCGCTCGCCGCCGCACACGGTACATACTCACACAGATACACACTCACACACACGCACGCGCGCTCACACTCCATACAGGAGGCCGAGATGAACGCAGCCAGCGCCGCGCTCGCCGCCGCACACGGTACATACTCACACAGATACACACTCACACACACGCACGCGCGCTCACACTCCATACAGGAGGCCGAGATGAACGCAGCCAGCGCCGCGCTCGCCGCCGCACACGGTACATACTCACACAGATACACACTCACACACACGCACGCGCGCTCACACTCCATACAGGAGGCCGAGATGAACGCAGCCAGCGCCGCGCTCGCCGCCGCACACGGTACATACTCACACAGATACACACTCACACACACGCACGCGCGCTCACACTCCATACAGGAGGCCGAGATGAACGCAGCCAGCGCCGCGCTCGCCGCCGCACACGGTACATACTCACACAGATACACACTCACACACACGCACGCGCGCTCACACTCCATACAGGAGGCCGAGATGAACGCAGCCAGCGCCGCGCTCGCCGCCGCACACGGTACATACTCACACAGATACACACTCACACACACGCACGCGCGCTCACACTCCATACAGGAGGCCGAGATGAACGCAGCCAGCGCCGCGCTCGCCGCCGCACACGGTACATACTCACACAGATACACACTCACACACACGCACGCGCGCTCACACTCCATACAGGAGGCCGAGATGAACGCAGCCAGCGCCGCGCTCGCCGCCGCACACGGTACATACTCACACAGATACACACTCACACACACGCACGCGCGCTCACACTCCATACAGGAGGCCGAGATGAACGCAGCCAGCGCCGCGCTCGCCGCCGCACACGGTACATACTCACACAGATACACACTCACACACACGCACGCGCGCTCACACTCCATACAGGAGGCCGAGATGAACGCAGCCAGCGCCGCGCTCGCCGCCGCACACGGTACATACTCACACAGATACACACTCACACACACGCACGCGCGCTCACACTCCATACAGGAGGCCGAGATGAACGCAGCCAGCGCCGCGCTCGCCGCCGCACACGGTACATACTCACACAGATACACACTCACACACACGCACGCGCGCTCACACTCCATACAGGAGGCCGAGATGAACGCCGCCAGCGCCGCTTGTATGGATGGTTTTCGTGTAATTACGTCCAATTGTGCTATTGGGGCAGGAATAGGTAAGGCGATGGTACCAAACACGGGCAAGTCATTACAGGTCTGAACTAGTGGTCACGATGGTAGTTACATATTAAGCAAATCGTTCGTCTTTTACGAATTGCCTAGCAGAATTGCAGTTTGTCTATTCTTTAAAGGGCTTGGACCAATACCTATATCCTTTTATTAGCCTTTACTCACATTTTACAGGTTGGCTGCCTTCAAGAGAAGCCCGGAGTAACACAAGGAATTATATATTAGCAGTGTACCACCACCTGCTGCGTGATTTTTTTATATATCAATTATTTTTAACCGCTCATACCACCAGCCATTTTCGCATTTTTTCGCAAAAAAACAAGGACCGTTACGCGCACACGTTCCGGTGGGCCGTGGTTACAAAAATGGTTTATGAGTTGTTTGGATTGAATCCGATACTGTAAAGCGTATATTTTTTAAGAGGTCTTGAGCACGGCAATACACTGGTGTGAGAATTCTTTAATTTAAATGGCTTAAGCTACGAAATAATTCAGGTGTAACACGACACTGAAAAAAATATGACTACTTGTTAGTCGAGGATTTTTAATTCAAAAAGTAAATTGATGACCTATGCTTTCTATATTTTTTTTATATAATTGGTAAACATATACATACGGAAAAAAATAAACAACATATATTATAGTACAAAAATATTTATTTACATAAATATTAATATATATATTTTTTTCATAATTAATACGTAGTTTTTTTTCGTAATTTTTAAATAATTTATTTCTTTTTCAATTTTACTGCTATGTTAATTTTTTTTAAAATATTGTTTAGGATATTTCACATTCACATCATATGATTTTTTTTGAGATCATAGATATCAACACTAAAATTTACGAAAATAAATAAAAATAGGTACTGTCATACCCAAAGCGCTGGTATCATCAATTTGGTCGTAAACGAAATATATGTTTTATTAACTTATATTTACGGTTTTTGACAAAATTATTATCTAAACTGTTAGATCTTGAACTAATCTTGATTGTAAATAAAGTTTACTGGTTGATTAATATGCCAAAACCCTTTTGAATTAACCTGTATCATAAACTGCAACCAACACAACACACAGCATGAATCAAAATGGCGGACTGAGTTCTTTTATTTTTCCCCAAGAGCGTATTTGACAAAAGAATGCCAATTTGATGTTATTCTGTACAATGTTTTGTTCGAAAACGATAAAATACCATAGAGTATTGTATTACAACTGGTAAATAGTGAAAATATTGTTTTTTTGGACGATGTTAGCGTTGGTCCCTATAGAGACCATAGTGTATTGACGGAGACGGACCATAGTTTTCTCAGAGGTCTCATTAGTTACCAATGTGAAGTGAGCGGCTGTTCTGAGAAAAAAAGAAATAAATAATTTAAAAATTACTTATTAATTATGAAAAAAAAAAGATATTAATATTTATGTAAATAAATATTTTTGTACTATAATATATGTTGTTTATTTTTTTCCGTATATATATGTTTACCAATTATATAAAAAAATATAGAAAGCATAGGTCATCGATTTACTTTTTGAATTAAAAATCCTTGACTAACAAGTAGTCATATTTTTCTCAAAGTGTCGTGTTACACCTGAATTATTTTGTAGCTTAAGCCATTTAAATTAAACAATTCTAACACCAGTTTATTGCAGTGCTCAAGACCTCTTAAAAAATATACGCTTTACAGTATCGGATTCAATCAAAACAACTCATAAACCATTTTTGTGACCACGGTCCACCGGAACGGACTCTAAACGCTTGCGCGTAACGGTCCGTGTGTTTTTAGAAAAAAATACGAAAATGGCTGGTGGTGTGAGCGGTTAATAATTAAATTATTAGCGGATAAAAAGTAGCATATTATTTTGTGTGGAATCAGGATATATGCTACGTATGTGACAAATTGCATCCAAACCACGTTAGACATTTTTGTGTAATTGAGTAAACATCTGCACATAAAAATTTTTGCATTTATTTATTTGTAGGATTTCATTTCAGTCTGACCAAAGTAATCGTTTTGAATTTAATGAAGTCCAACGGACCTTGTCTTCCTATGCTCTAATATTAAAGATAATCGGAATTATGTTTTAATGGTAACGATTTTGTTCAATCTAAACAATTTATTTACAGAACTGTTTCCACAATTGGATCATCAGAAACGCGTCATCGCGAAACGGGTGAAAAAGAAGAAGTCACGTCCAGACGCCAAGGATAGTCCTACTCGCCCGGTAAAAGATACCGTTCTCAAATCAAATATATTAGATTCAAATAAATTAGTTCCAAAAGCTTATAGATTGGAATCGAAGGAAGAAAGCTCAGACGAAAGTAGCGTGGAGTACGCTCTTTCTGACCAAGAACAAAACACTGGAAACATATCAAACGAAGACTCAGGATTAGATAGTGACTCGGAAACAGACCAAGATAAATTTGAAAACATTCAAGTAAGTAGTCTTTTAAGTGATATGGAAAGGCTCAAAGAAGACCTCATAAAACGTAATGAATATGAAAAGTTAAAAGAGAAATGTCAAAAATCAGATTCAGATGACGATTGACATGTTTATGAATTTTATCCTTATTGTTACCATGTAGTTATAATACACATAATAGTTAAAAACATCACTTAAACAATTTACAAGAAGACTAAAAAATATCCAATATTGTGAAAATGTATTTGTTGTTTATAATTATAAATAAATTATGGTGATAATGCTAATTTTTTGAACAACTGTTGAATACATGTAAAATTAAGATCCAAAGTACTTACAACGAAGTCGTCTTTTATTCTTCAAAGCAATAAGATTATACAAAAGGAGTGACGAAATAACGCTTAAAAGTTGTTTCGTTGAATTAAATTGCAAAATTAATCTTTACTAAAAGCTCTCTGATTTAAATGGAATAACATAACAACATTGATGTCCCATTGTTATAATGACATAAGAATTTTTGAAATCTGATATATATTTTTGAATATTACCTATTACACATTTGTTATTGTATAAGATTAGATTTTAGAAATAGTTTATAAGCTAAATACTATCGCGCTATGACCTTTAGGAGTAAACGTGGGTAAATTATTTTTTTATTATGAACTTAATTTTTTTAATATAATCGTTTAAAATTATGTAACTGACGAACAAATTATATAGGTTTACAGGTAAAAGAATGTTCATATTGAACGCAATAGTTACTGGTCATATGTATCCAATAAAAATTATAAAAAGAGAATTATACTTAACTACCTAAACCCCAATGAAATTAGTGTGGTAATGTGCAGAAAGTATGGTCACCGCGCATGTAGCAGCGGCGCGCTAATGAAGTCATGAGTTCAGAAAATCGCTAATTGTATACAATGAATTTCGGTATTTATGCTCGGATGTCCGTATATGAACATTTTTATTACATAAATAGGTCAAAGATTTCCGGTATCAGAATTGAGTATTGAACAATCTCCTTCAGTGTGTATTTACCAGTCAACCTGTATAAGAAGTAATCAGAAAAAAAACCAGGATTGAAAGATTTACTTCATGTAATTGTGGGCGTATATAACTTCAATAACATACAAGCTGCAGCCCTCATTTATAAAGTCTTGTTTATATGCGTATGCTATTTGACAACTAACAAACTATATTTGGTTAATGCAACTATAGTGTTAATTGTCACCAATGCTTAAATTAAGTGTCTACTAGACGTTTAAAAGCATAATTAATTTAAGATTTAGGGTAATATATGATAAGCAAATTGTCTGATTTTTCCGTTCTAGTTTATTGGGAGTTGATTTATTGTGGTTTATAATTACAAATAGTACAACATAAATTTCTATCAGAATCGAGTGGTTAAGTTAATCTTCGTTAATGACGGAGCTACGCGAAATAGAATTGCATAGGTTCGACGTTTAACTTTATTTGGAATACTTAACGAGTTATTTTAATTTTGAGATATCTGAGAAACCTAAAAGCTGGATCTTAATGTGACCTATATTTGTTTCATTATACACATGTACATATTTGTCATATTCAAGCGATACAGCGTTGAAACTTGACCTGTTAACTTAGTATATGACATACATAGTCTAGAACAACGCCAGATACTGCTCTATATACTATTAGAACGTATTTTAATAGCTCAATATCTAATCATAAAGCTCAATATCTAGTCTAAAAGCAACTAAAGGTGGTATCGGCCGATAGCTTGCTCAGGTTGGGCAGCTAGCGAGCATACTGCATATCAAAATTTTTTGAATGTTTATTTTGAAGAAATCGCGAAACTGCCGAAAATATATATTTACTGAAACTGAATTATTTTAATAGGCGGACTTGCGTATTTCTTTACACTGACCTAGGATCTGACTGAAAATTGCTATTTTGTATTCTTGCAAAATAGTCTATATTACGAGACCCATGAAAAAACAAAAACGATATAGTCTCATTTTTATATTTGTATAATACCGCTCGAAGTATAAATATATATTGATAACTATATTTTGTGATTAAACAATTGGTGGACAATTTCTTTCTAACCAGAACCATTCAAAAACAAAAATGATATAGAAGAACATATGTGAGTGGTTACGCAAAAAGGGACCTGAAGGGATTGGAAACGGTTTTTTTTTTTTTGATAAATTCTGATTCTATGGTCCTTCATCTTTGTTTTGTTCTAATCAAAATAATTTTAGGTGCCGTAGTTTTTTTTAAATGATTTTTTATGTAAGCCGAGGCAGTTTTGAAAATATTAAACCTTATACACAGCGCACACTAGTTTCTTTTTCTAGCGCGCACATAAAGACATGTAAAAGACGAATAAATAAGTCACCAATAATACAGCTATCGCAAACACGTGCTATTTCTCACTGACGAAGTCGCTCACTAACGACACTAACATAAAACACCCTGCGCCTCTCTCCCGCACTCGTGGCGAAACTCACATTTTAAACGTGATTTACTCGAAATCAATTATTTTCCCTTGAGGTCCCTTTTTGCGTAACCACTCACATATATAAAATGATTGCATAATAAATACCGAACGTACTGTAAATATTGATGTTTATTGTTTTGTGTACAAACAATTGGTAGATAATATCTTTTTTACGAAGACCCTTCAAAAAATAAAAATGACACCTCACGTAATACGAGTATAAATATCGATACTTAAAGAGAGGCTTGTCAGATTTTTAAGTGCAATATGTTGTTAAATCGTATATTTCTTTATTAAAGAAGTTTTATTTTATAGGGCTAGGTCTGTGCCGTGACGTTGTATTTTTGATGGTGCCTAATAACCTTATCTGAAACATTCCAAATGTACTACTATAAGACATCATAGTTGGTCCACAGGAGTCGGTAAAAAAAAATCGTTCGCCTTTCATTGACATAGATAACCCTAATACTTATAAATACACACAACATCCGAAATTGAATATTTTCGAAAACGAACGCGTATAATATGCCTACAACTCTTCACCGTACTTTTGTCGCTAGTATTATGTACGTTTTAGTAAATGTTAATTGTTGACTCAACAACTTGATTCATAATCTCTCAATTTTTAGGAATATGAGTTACTTACAGAGAATATACTAAATTTTCGAGGCCTTCACTTCATCACAATTTATATGATATGAATTCATGCATGTTGCTATATGCCTTTAAGTACAGGTAGTAATTATCTCTTCGTGGATGCTGTTGATGACAATTTCTTTGTTGTATATAAGAGTTGCTGATATGTGATTGTACCGGAGAACGGAATAATATTATGAATTGACTAGTCATATATAAGTGACTATATGGCTATATGTAGTTGTTATTTTTTAAACGGAATTTGGTTATAATAACCTCTTACTTATTGGATGCTTATACTACTTTTTCTGTATTAAAAATTAATAAAATATGGTTGTACTGGGGAATTGTACTGTAACTGAAAGATATATTCGGAAATCTGATCAAGATTAAGTTAGTCAGTAGGTATTCATATCATGGATCAATATACTGTATTGTCGTTTCTAATTTTGTCTTAACAAGTCTTAACAATACATACTTTATTAATAGTCTAAATAGTTATTTATGTTCCTATGTTAATTTTCATAGACATAAAGTGATAATTTATAACATGACAGAACGAAGTTTTTCGTCAGACAATCATTAGCAGAGTTGGAATTACACAAAGGGGGAAAACAATTGTACTGATAGATTCTGCGTACCATTCATGGAAATCATTGCAAAGAAGTATGGCATAGTTGTAAATTGTGAACAATTATCTGTGGTGTAGCAAAACGTTTAAATGTAATAAGCATCAGCGTTGCCGCAATTTCTATGCTGTGTATAAGTTCATTAAACGCTGATGATCTAGAAACGATAGTGTGAGGAGCTCTAAAGGAAGGTGATACCTACTTATTGTAAGATGACAGACATACGCTATTGTAAAAAATCGAAACTTTTAATCAAAAGACAAGGGAGTTCTATTATAACAATTTAACATTGACATAAAAACATTCAATGAGTTTGGTATTTTTAGTTAGTTATTCGCTAATTACCAAGGCTTTGTTACATGAGAAAATATTTTAAATAAATCGATATTTTAATATTGTTATTTTATTTAATAGGTGTATATCCATACCTATAAACTAATTGCGAAAGCAACTGTCTGTATGTATGTGACGTTATCACGGCCAAGCCGCTGGGTCAATTGTGATCAAATTTCATATAGCGATACTTTAAAGTCTTGGGATGAATATAGGCTACTTTTTTCCAATTTTCATTTTATTAAATATTTTACTTATTTTGTCCATACTTCCACACTAATTAATAATATAAATGCGAAAGTCTGTCTGTATGTCACTCTTTACGGTTAACCCGTTGAACCGATTTTGATGAAACTTGGCATTGGTGATATTTGCATCAAACATAAGCTAACTTTTAAAAACATGAACACCTAAGGGAACGAAAGTGAAAAACAATATCGACGACATGTTATCCTAGTCGCGGACGAAGCTGTGCGTGTCAACTAGTGTAGTTATAAAAACTAAATATAAAGATTTAAACCCGATGCAAAATTCAAATCAAATAAAATACAAACTACAAATATTGACCAAAACGTGGCGTAAAGTTGTCGAGCTCTACACACGTTTTTCGGACAATATTTGATGCTTGTGGATTCGCGTTATTTGTCAAAGTATCTGCAATTATTTTAACTTCCCAAACCAAACCTTGCACTTGCTTGTGTCGACTAACAGGCAGAATATACGGTATCCAAAAATTATTTTGTCTAAATTTTGTAGAACGTTACGAAAAATCATTATTGTAACAAGTCAGGTATGCTCGTCGGATTTCCTATCAGAAGACTAGTAGGTGTAGGCTATGGCAAAACCCAAACATTCTACAGAATCGTATCGCAAATTAGTCATGATACATGCCACATCCACATGTCATTGTCATGTGCACGGATTAAACCGGATAGGTACGAATTTCAGGGCAACTTTTTAGGTTATTAATTTAGCTTTCATTTACACCTTAGAATTATAATACTGGTCGTGCTTCGGGTTCGTAATTGTATGAAAATACCACTTATACTAAATCCGTGTATTTACAATACAAATACACAAAACAACATAATGAAATACTCAAATACTTTGATTAACATTAGTCACTGTACTAACACTAAACTTAACCGACTACTCAATAGAACACTCGCTTTGCACTGGTCACTTAAAGTATCGCTCTCGATCGCTTTATAAAAACTGCCTTGTATTTATTAACACATCTCTATTTATACCCAGGGTAAAGTTCTACCTGGATCCAGAAAAATCTAAATGTATCGGGTAAACAATGATTCACTTCTTATTTTAAACATCGTATGATATTACACGCTATTTTCACCCTTATGACCTATACGACAAAGTTCATTATGGTATAGCTATTCGGATAACGGCTAACTATTTGTTTATTAATAGGAGTAGCTATATCTTTCTTTTATTTCTAGATCCCTCCAGCGTTTCAACTCTTCACGTTTCTAGACTATTCGTAACAATACTTACAGATGAAATAAAATCACTCCAGAGGATTTATATAAAAAACCCAAGATACACAATCGTGTCTCAAAAACGTTCTTAGCTATTGACACGCTAGTCGGGTTCTGGGCATGAATACAAGTTATAACTTATAGCTAACTATATCGACGACTCGGATATGGGTTGTGGGCACACGAACGAATTATTGTTCGGCCCATATGATGGGTGAAGGGCACGGTAAGTGTTAATATAATATGTATGTGTGTAATATATGGCCGATTTGTACCAATTGTTTGACCGCCCCGTTGGTCGAGTAGTTAACGACCCTGACTACACAATCAATGAGGCTAGGGTTAGATTCCAGACAAGGGCAGGCATTTATGTGATGAGCAAAGATGTTTGTATTTCTGGCTTTGAGTGTTTATTAAATATATCTGAATATATATGTATTTTTATGTAATAATATCATCTATCGTTGACTAACACCCATACCACAAGCAAATAATTTGCTTACTTTGGGGTTAGATCAATTCGTGTAAAATTGTCCAGAGGTATTTATTTATTTATTTGTCATCGATGCGAAATCTTACGAAACTTACTCAAAAAAGCCTGGAGTGTTGACATTTATTTTTACATATTTTTCATCTTTCTTAATTTTTACTTGGTTTATACAAAACCTTCAAAATGTTTACCAGTTTCAAGTTTAAAAATGCTTTGGAAAAAAATAAAATTCTCAATAAATAATTTTTTATTTCAATTAACGTCAATATAAAACTAAGCAACAGAGTGTAAAGGCAATTGGACCTTGGATTTTCCCGGCGCGTAGAGTCAGCCATTGCTTCTGGTTAGGCACGTACATCTCTGCCGGCATAAGCTGTTCTGGGGCTTCGCTATCTGTGAAATAACAATATATATTCATTTATTTCTTCGCAATCACCATTTAACGCTATTTTGATACGGGTTCTTTTATAGAATAGATCAACTTACAGCTAGATTTCGCATATTAACTTGATTCCTGCCACAATAGCGTCAGTATCTGTTTCAATTTAGAGGATAAGATAATGCTTGTGGCATAATTCTCTGCCACACTGATAGCAAAGCATAAATGTTATCTGATTTTTATTGGCGATGGTTATGTCTTTCCATCAAGGTCCAGATTCACGTGACAAAACGTTAATCGAGTCGAAGCGTTTAGGGCTCCTACACATTATGCCGCGTCGTAACATGACGTTGTATCGTGTTAATGTGTGTAAGAACCCCAAACGCTTCGGTTCGATTGAAGTTTTGCTACGTGAATTGAGAGACAGGAGAACCATCAACTTGTTTGTTATTTTCACAATATTCCTCACGATCCGTAACATTAGCGAACCAGCATCCCTAAACGTCATATAATCAGTTATTAATGAATAAGACAACTTTACGTACATTGTAAATGCATGTAGATGTTAGAGGGTGCAAATGTAGCATAAGAAAATCATACCATCTTTCCGAATTTTCGCAGACTGCATTGTTGATTCTTGCATTGAGATCAAATCTCCTGGGGCATGTAACAGTAGTCTGCCAACGCCTTCACACCGTCTGAAAAATATTGATAACAATATTTCCACACATACGAAAACTCATCTTAATCATTTCTAAGGTGATGCTAGCCCGTTGAACAGATCTTTTGTCTTTCCGCCAGGCAGCGCATAAAAGGCAAGTGAAAGTGTATCTAAAATAATTATTGGGTTTTCACCAGAGTTCTACAATGACTCACCAATGCCCCCAATTCTTGGAACAAAACTTCAAACGAATCAAAGCGTTATGGCTCTCAGGAGACACCGTCATCTAAAGACACATTGCTTTGCTAGCCGCGTCGCAGCAATGTAAAGATGCAAACGTAAGTTTGCGACTACGCTACACTTGAAACTGGAGTATTAAAATGGCGGCAAGAACCTACCAACATACCTACGAATATGTTATATATATATATACTAGCTGAGCCCGCGACTTCGTCCGCGTGGAAAAATTTAAACAAAATAGCCTTAGTTACTCGGTATCACATCAGCTATCTTCCAGTGAAAGTCCCGTCAAAATCGGTCCAGTCGTTCCAGAGATTAGCCGGAAGAAACAGACAGACAGACAAAAATTGTAAAAAATGTTATTTTGGTAATCGTACCGTGTATACATCCATATGCATTTAGTAAAAAGCGGTTATTTTAATATTACAAACAGACAACCCAATTATATTTATTTATATAGATGGCGTCAACGCTTGCATTTCTCGCAGATAAAATTGCCCTTACACACATCAATTGATTTTTTTTTTGTAAATCTATCATATCCGAATTCCGGGTACACTTTAAATATCAAGTCTTTAATGTTGGTTACGATTTCACGAAGGTTTACCTATATAATTTTTTTTGTAGCCTAATTCAGGAACTTTCCCTAAGTAACCACTAACCAATCAATATGACCTTGTTTGGAAAATTGTGCTTCCTCTACCTAAATGACTGCTCATGTTGGTATACCTACAGCCTCAAGAATTAAACAGTTTTCCACAATGGGGAAGATTTAAAGGAAGATTTAATAATATCGTAACTACAAATCCTTATTAAGTAGTTATACAAATACAGTACTTACACCTACTTACTAACGAATTAGATACATATCAGGCCAAAGCGAACGATAATGTATCCCTCAACAACACCGTAAAATAGACAAAATAGATAAGAGTATTCAACTACTACAAAGTTATTTTTTTCAAAGAAGGAAAATCCAACGTTCCGTATCAAAGAAGTCAATTACGAAAGGAGCCGGTCACACGTCTACTTCGCGCGGGCCGCAGAGGTCCAAGGTATATGATTCCACTCATGTACCTTAAAAATGTTGTATGGTGGTCACCCTTAAATATTTATTTTATTCTTTTTTTTAGTTTTAGTTATTATAGCGGCAACATAAACACCTACATCATCTGTGAAAATTTCAACTATCATGGTTTATGAGATACAGCCTGGTGACGGACAGATAGATAGACGTACAAACGCACGGACGGACAGTGGTGTCTTAGTAATGGGGTCCCGTTTTAAACTTTGAGTATGGAACCTTAAAAAGTATAGTAAAGCCAACGCTCTCATAGTTCGGCTCTTCTCGGCAATGTTCGGTTTTCGTTCGGCGGTCAGAGTAGCGCACCGCATCTAGCACAGCCTTTCGATAAACACCTAGGTACTAAAAAGTATCTTCACGCCCATATCCCCGAAGGCGTAGGCAGAGGGTCATGTGCAACCACGATTAGCCGAAGATACTTGGTCCCACAAATGTGATAGGTGGCAAACCTATCGCCAACCGGGCACTTTCCAATCCCGGGCAACTTTGTGTTTCTCAGAAAACTTAAAAAACACTTTTTTTGTGCCCCACCCGGGAATCGAACCCGGAACCTCATGTGGTCAACGCCAACGCTGGACCGCTAGACCACAGAGGCGATACCTAGGTACTATTGTTGAGTTATTTTCCTTTTACATTTTTTTTAAACTATGCATCCAAATAACATGGTATAAGAGCCAAAGTTTGTCTTCCTAAGATCTTCGTGTTGATGAAGTACTTTTCGTTAGTAAGGATTAATATGCCTGCGTATAATAATCCTACTGCTCAAAATTCACCTTATTAAAAATTATAGAAAATTTTCTATAATTTTTCGACTCAAAATTCCTTATTGTGTTGTTGTTATAAGAGATAGATATATTGTGTCGCGGACTTTTTTGTGCATCTACTAAAAACCAACATATTTGTAGTACATTGTACTTACGTGTACTTAAGCATTACGCCAGCCAGCACACGCGGTCCGCGGATACAGCCGTTCGATACCGCTTTTTCTTCCGACTTAGTTTACAAATATCAATATTTTACGCTAAGAATAACTGTAACGTAATGCTTGATAGCCTATAACTTTCCTAGCTATCATTAAACATACACACAAAAAGTTTATTCAATCCGACTTGAATTAGCGGCTAGCGCATTCAATGAACAAACAAACATTAAAATACTCGTATCATAATCACGATGAACATAAGTTTAAGCTCAACGATTTAATTACATGTATATGTGTTTCAATACGTTAGCGCGATGTATTTTCGTGCAGCGACACCTAGTTAATGTGCACTTACGTTACGCTTTCTTTCGATTAATTTTATTTCCCGTGGGAACGAAATATTTTCCCGCGGTAAAAAGTAGCCTATGTCCTTTCTCGACGTCTAATCTATGTTTATGTCAAATTTCATCAAAATCGGTTCAGTGGTTTAAGCGTGAAAGCGTAACAGACAGACAGACAGACAGACAGAGTTACTTTCGCATTTATAATATTAGTATGGATATATATATATATATATATATATATATATATATATATATATATATATATATATATATATATATATATATTATCTACACGCATCAATCTCCGAATAGCTAGGCCGAGGCACAACAAGTGCACCCATGAGTAGCCGAAGATACTTGGTCTCACAATATGATAAGTGGCAAGCCTAACGCTAAGAGGGCACTTTCCAATCCCGAGCAACGTTGTTTTTATCAGAAGTCTGAAAAAATATTTTTTTAATTGCCTTACCCAGGAATCGGAGCCGGGACCTCACGTGTTTAACTCCGACAAGGGACCACTAGACCACAGTGGCAATTAAGGGGTGAGGGTTCACAGTTTGGGGCGAGTCAGTAGTCAATCACCAAGTCGTAATATTTTGAAAACGTTATGTTACCTTAAAACTTCATTCTGAAGCATTTGTTTTTTAGCACCAACGTTGAGTGAATTACAATTATTAAGCCAGACACGAACTTCGTTAAAATCTGCTAGAAGTTGTGAGGCTGCATCCTTGCTGTAAAATTATATAAACTTCTGAGTTCAAATCATAGCAATCTTGTTGATAAGTTGAAGGAAGTTGTTTAAAAAAATACTTTATTATGACTATTGCAGACAATATATTAAAACAAGTTATACACTTTTCTAAATAGATAAAATGTCAGTCATAAATTTGATAAGGACAGGAGATGTTTAGTTTTTTCTTTTTCCTGTAAAATTTGCCACATATAAGTTACGCGGTATTGTCCGTTGTTAATTATGCAGTATTGCAGTATCAACGACGATCTGACTTCCTCGAAAAACTTTTTATCGCTATTGCCCCGACTAGGAGTCGACTTTTATAAAAAAATACTAAAATATTTATTAATTAATTTTCAATATAAGCCGAATACAAATTTTCGTTCAAAAATATAATGTATAGTTTAAACCTCCTTTTAGTGAGTGATTGTATACTTTTTTATATCATAAGATAGCAAACAAGCAGATGGGTCTCCCTATGGAAAGAGTCAACCGTCGCCTATAGACACCAAAGTTGTTTGTGGTGCGTTGCTATCTTGTGGTGAGGTCTTATGCCACATGCATAAGTTTACCGGCTACCTTACCCTCTAAACCGGAACATGACAGTGACAAGCACTGACGCTACACGAATCGCCGAAGATTCTTGGTCCCACGATGTGATAGGTGAGCCTATCGCCAACCGGGCACTTTACAATCTCAGGTAACGTTTTTATCAGAAAACTGAAAAAACACATTTTTGAATTGCCCGAACCCAGGAATCGAACCCGGGGCATCATGTGGTCAATTTCGAAACCCATTTGACCACAGAGGCCACCATTAATACTTGTTGATTTTTGTATATAGTAATAAACCAATGCCGCTTAAATTTTAGAAATATATTTTTTTGTTTTTTATTTACTTTTTTACATGTAAAAAGTTCATGTTCAGTATCGTGACACGGTAAGACACGTAAGTACAAAATATGATACGTACGTAAACTTAACTTTAGCGACGTAGATGTGGTGTAACCAAGATTCGCACATTATCCTCAATATCATATTAAGTTTTGTAGTGTCGTCTGTCGCCTTAACCACTGGTAACAGCATTTTATCTAAAAAATTAAAATCATTTTCAATTGAAACATGTTTACAGTAAGCCCGGATTACACTTTGATTAGTACGAGTGTGAGTGTTTAATGCCGGTGTTTAGTATTAAGCAAAAAATACGCGAAGCCGATGATCAGTGCAAGTGATTAGTAATCAGCGTCTATTCACTTTTACTACGCTTGCATTTTACATTAAACACTCACACTCGCACTAATCAAAGTGTAATCGGGGCATTACGTGCACGATGCACGAATGCGTTCGAGTGCATGTTAATGTGTATGTGTATCAGTGTGTGTGTGTGTGTGTGTGCAGTGGCGTGGGCGAAGTGGGCCTTCGCCCACGGCCTCGCACCTAAAGGGGCCTCGCACTACCTGATTTAAAATCTTTGTTTATTTTTAAATTAAATAAAAGCCTGAAAAATATTGGCTTCACCCTTCTGTATCTGAAATACAAACAAACAACTCCTAGATCCTAAGTTAACGCGTTATAAAGACACGATAGCTTTTCGCTTATTTCAAACTTGGTACGTGTCTTTGGGTAGCTTTTGGGAACAAACGGAAAGGGGCCTCGCCAAAGCGACTTTGCTCACGTATATATTAGTCCATGCTACGTCACTGTGTGTGTGTGTGTGTGTGTTTTGTTACTCCACGATGGTAAAACTTTTGGTTTCCTGGTGGAAATAGACAATCATCACCTATAGACACTCGAGATGTTTATGGTGCAATGCTATTCGTGTGACAGGGATGGAATTCCAAACGAATAAATTTACCGGCTACCATACCTTCGAAACTTAACCAAAATTCTTTATAGTAAAGCCTGAGCTGGGCGTTGGGTACGAAACCTTCGTACTTTATCCATTGGTATGTAATACTCTTATATAAATTCAATGAACAGTGATGTTAAGGAGACTAAAATTATTTATACTTTTTTAACATCTTTTGAATTTTCTACCAATTATCTATCTCTATTTATCTGATTTAAACATTTTACAAAAATCCATGTTGACAACACTGCTTTGTATCGTACGACGGTATGACTCGTATAGAAAAAACAACATATTTTAAATTACTTTGTAGATTGCACCTGGCGTAGACATTGCTTAAAATGTAGGATGCAAAACGTTTAGTAAAATATTCTATAAAATTTGAGAAAAAGGGAAGTGTTTATTATAAATAGTCAAAATTTACAACACGCAAGGCTGTATAAATATAATAAAGTTTGGTACTTTCTTACAGAAGAAAAAAAACAAGTGACATCTATTTAATGTGTGTGGCATAAAATATTTTTATTAATAATTTTATGATGATGAATGATGATATCTTTATCATCATAAAATATATTACGACGTGATTCGTTAAAAATAGAATGTAATAATTTTACCATAAGTTTAAACTTAAGTTACCATGATCCTTGTCGGTTTTTCGTATTTTATAGCATTTAAAAAAAATTTCGTGACACAATTTACATTTCAGAAGAAATAACCTATTTGTCGTAAAATGATAAACAACTATCAACGCGTGTTGGATTTTAGGCGACCTTTGTATGGACACTTATCATTCTTCTTTCAAGTGGCCAATCTCGGCACTAAGATGGCCAGAACCGGTATGTCTAGTATAGGGCTGTCCAAGCCAGATACCGACCTGGGCTAATACGAATTACCAAATATATTGGAGGGCCGCAAAAAAACTCACAAATTTCCAAAAAAAAAGCAAATAAATTTTTTAAAACAAGTATTATCAAGAAAAATCGATAAATAAGTAGGCATAAGGGTAAAGAAAACAAACAAATACATTCAAGTGATTTATGAAATAAAACATAATAGTACAAAAGGTGAGGTTATTTCGTAGTGAGATTTCTTACAGCCTACCCGCACGAAGAAGAAAGTAAACTTTTGTGCATGTTGCGGTAGATTAAAAACAGTTCGCGAAACGCACAATCACTAGTTGTGAGCTACAATATATACACTAATACTAGTTGCGGCTACTACAATAATACTAGTTGCGGCCCGCGGGCCGTACGTAGGACAGCTCTGGTGCAGTATATTCACCGAGAAATGTGTGCACGTATGCGGAGTGGTGGTCGGCGGGCGCGCGGCGCCAGTGGTCGGCGCGCGGGAACATCATGGTGAGGTGCGCCAGGCTCGTGGTGGCGCACACCGCGCTCAGCACCGCGCTGATCTCCTCACCCGCTTCCTGCACAACAGACTTTGCGGGATGTATCACGTAAACTGAACAGAATTTTAACCAACTTTAAAAAAGCGGGGTTTTTTAGCTTCCCGCTACGTATGTAGATGAGGAAGTTGCTGATTTTGTCCTGATTTTCGAAAATCGAGTTTTTCACCAGATCTCCACGTTTTGAGGTCCTAGGAACCTTTTCTGTCCATTTTCACGATGACGTCAGTATGTCTATATGATTGTGTGTGTATGTGAGTGAGTGAGTATGTGTGTATGTAATCATCTCGTAACTTTTGAACGGCTTGACCGATCAAAACACGGTTAGTGGCATTCTAATGAATTCCACTCAATTTAGACTTCTTAAAAATTTGATCTGATTTAAGAAAATTTAAGAAATTTTAAAGCAGATGGCTCTGCTGATGGAAAGAGACAACCATCTCCTATTGAGCCCAACGTTGTTAATGGTGCGATGCTATCCGTATAATCGTAACATGACAGTAACAGTCACTGACGCTATTGCGGCTGGAATAGGTAAGGCAGTGGTATCACCCTGGTGAGACAATGCAGAAGTCTACCACCACCATCAAAATGGTACTCACCACAATAATAGTGACTCGCAATAGCCAATCGTTAGCCACTCACGAACTGCCTGGCAGAACGGCAGATGGTCTATTCTTCAATAGAGCCCGGACCAGCACGCGGTAAAATAAAAATCAAATACCTAATTCGAAAATTGCGATTTATTTAGCGGCTTGATACAGATAGAATTTAATAACAAAAATAGTTAAATATTATTTATTGTAATTGCAAATTGCAAAAAATAGTTAAATATTATTTATTGTATTGTAATTCAGGATCGATATCCAAAAAATGTTCGAAATTAATAATGGTACATCCCTACCCCTTCCTTGAAATTAGTCTATGCTACCGAAAGACACGCGGCACATGTAAAGTTTCTTTGTAATAAACCAACAAACGAACACCGCGCGAAAGCGAATGCCGCCAAAGCGATTGGACGGCGACAAGGTGTTGTCGTTTTTAAAATATTTGCTTAATTCTAGGGAAATATAAGTGAGTGCGAATACTTAAAAATTGATATCTTTTTTATTTTCAGAAATCAGGCCATTTTAATATTTTTTTAGTAATTCATTTAACCAACCTATATGCCTCTTTCGAATCCGACAGGGTTTTCTTTACAAACTGTATATGTTCGTGTGTGTGCGTGTGTGTGTGTGAATGTGTGTATGTGTGTGTGTGTGTGTGTGTGTGTGCGTGCATGCGTGCGTGCGTGCGTGCGTGCGTGTACCGATTTATTAGCAAAATCTAATCAGCTCTATTCCTTAAAAAACTACGTCTAATTCCATAAATTGCATTCAAATCGGTTAACCCTTTCGGAGATTTTTTTCAACCGATATTTTTTAACCTTCTACAATATTTTAGTTCTTAATCTACGTCAAATGCAATTTCGAAAATCAAATTTGAATCAAGATTTCAAAAGTTACAGCTTTTTAAATATTTATATTTTGTTGTTTTTAGCATACTTACCTAATTTGTTTTTAAATAATTGCTAGGCCAATACCGCGATTGACTTAATTTTTATCAGCTTTTCTCTTTAAGAAATTGCGTCAAATACCGTAAATTGGATCAAAATCGGTTGACGATCAAGACCGCCACGTTGGTCGAGTGGTTAGCGACCCTGACTACAATCGACGGGGCTCGGGTTCGATCCCCGACGGCGACAAGCATTTGTGTAATGAGTGCAAATGTTTGTATTTCTGGGTTTGGGTGTTTATTAAATATATTCTAGTATTTATATATGTATTTCTATGTATTAGTATCGTTGACCAACACCCATAACACAAGCAAATAAAGTGTAATTTGTCCCGTAAATATTTATTTATTAATTTGGGATTTATCAAAAATGTTTTTTTTTTATGTTACTTCGACATTTTTCACCCTATAAATTATGTAGCTAAGAAAACATTTTAGAGCTCAAAAATTGCGTTGAACGCCATTTGAAAGATCGAAATCAAATATGTTTAGAAAATATACAACTTTTTAAAAATTATATTACTGCCATTTATAACAAAATTAAGATTCTTGTGCTCTGAAAAAAAAATTTGTGCTTAGGTATAGTTTTTGTTCTTTTGAGCTTAAAATGCTTCAATTTAGCGAGAAGTTTCAGGGACGGCTTGCAGGTTAACTGGTTTACATATTTTTAAACATAAGATAGCAAACACGCAGATGGTTCTCCTCATGGAAAGAGAAACCATCGCCTATAGACAGCAAAGGTGTTAATGGTGCATTGCTATCTTATGGCGAGGTCTATGCCACATGCATAAGTCTACCGGCTACCTTACCCTCCAAACCAGAACACGATAATAGCCTGGGAAACAGCTACAGTCTATGGCTCTCAGTGTGGCTGTTAATAAAACTTATTACATATTAAAAATAAAATAATTGTAACAGTAACGTAATAGAACACAAAACAATCATTTTTATTAATTTTTCGTGAATTTGTTAAAACTCCCTTTACCCCTTGTTGGTCCGAACTCCTTTGTAGAATATACCAAATGCCGTTCCGCCAGGCAAGTCATAAAATATGACCGATTGGCTATACGTGTTACTACCATTGAGACTATTAGATGGTAGTATTCTGCAACGTCTCACCCGGGTATTTGGTACTACTAATTTACCTATTCCTGTCGCAATGCCTGCCATTGTTGTGTTCCGGTTGGGAGAATAAGGTAGCCGGTAGACTTATGCATGTGGGTGGTATTGCCATCCAGCCACACGGATAGCAACGTACCATTAACATTTTCATAGCATGAAACAATAAAAAATCCCACTTTTAGTTTGCATTTTTGTGGCGGGCAACAACTAAGCCCTACTTTGCACGTAGCCCGACACTCCAGCCGGCCGGTTTTAATATAACGTAGATAATACTAGCTGCAGCGTGCAGCCCGCTGCATTACAAAAGTTTTTGTCAAATCCCGAGGGATTGCATAATTTTTCCGGGATAGAAAGTAGTATATGTGCTATTCCAGGTCATCAACTACCTGTATGTCAAATTTCATTCAAATCCGTTCAGTAGTTTTTGCGTGATTAAGATACATCTATCCATTAAAACATTCAAACTTTCGTATTTATTTTATTTTAGTATAGATTTAATCGAATCACAAAAAAGTGCATGCGTAAGTAAACCGCCAAAAAAGTGAACCCAAACGTAACACTAGAATGGTGCTATTAATATTTAGAGCTATAAATTATTTAAATATACCTTTAGTTTCTGTATATTAGCCTTCACTTCAGACACTAACTTCTCTCTCATTTTTGCACAAACATTCTCATGTTCACCTATTTTTCCTGAAATAAAAGTAAATAAGTATTTATTAATGTATTTTATTTTATTTATTTAATACTTTATTGTACACTTATTTAATGACAAAAAAAATAAATGATAAATAAAATAATGCACAAAAGGTGAGCTTATCCCTTAAGTACCTACTGCTGTTATCAAAATAAATTCCGAAAATTATAAATGATTGTAATGACTCTGTTCTTTGTTTATACAAAATTCCGTTGACACTATCAATTTAATAGATTCAGGCGTTACTTTGCGGATATCCATTATTTACAGAAGAAATTGTGGTATTTAATTTGCAAAATTTCCGCAAAACCTTATATGGAATTGCTGTGATGCAATTGAAACAAAAGGTAGTGTAAGGAATGGGTTAAACTTATCCAAGGTCTGAAAATTAGAGGAGACCACAGTGGCACAATAGTCCACCCACTTGCACCATACTTTCTTCCACGTCAGTAGCAAAGGCAGAAACACACAAATTATGTACTTAACGCAGCGTTAATGCTTGAAGTATTAATGCTTCACCCTTCATAAAGTGAAGTGCTATAGAATAGGCTTCGGTTGCGAAGTGAAACGTGTGTTGAGTACATATTTTGTGTGTTACTGCCTTTGCTTCTGTTGTGGAAGAAAGTGGGCTGGTTAAGTGGGTGGACTATTGTGCCGCTGTCATCTTAATTGTTTAATTTTACACCTGTATTTTTATACTTATTTGTATATGCCTGAACGCACTAGTGCACCTTTGCTCACCTATTCAGAGATACTCAGTTGTGGATGTAACGGTGAATATCTATACATATAATAAAATCGTAGGATAGTCAATGTATGTCCGGGGT
Organism: Apodemia mormo; assembly: GCA_036924255.1. Lineage (NCBI taxonomy): Eukaryota > Metazoa > Arthropoda > Insecta > Lepidoptera > Riodinidae > Apodemia > Apodemia mormo. Next base: position 20,479,285 of record JAUPFN010000016.1, read on the forward strand.
AAACTCAAAAGGTACTGCATGGATTTACTTCAAATTTTGCATGAATATTACTAATCGGTCGGGTCAACATATAGGCTACGGAGGAGGAGCTGTACAGAGTAAACGAAGTCCGCGCGGACGAAGTCGCGGGCAACAACTAGTGAGAAATATATGAAGACATCACGGTGAATGTGAAAGAGAAATACGTGGAATAGCTAAATTGTTTGGTTAGAAATGGCAAGATGACGAATTTAAAGCTGTTGAAAGAACTATATAAAACTCTTGAAGCTCTCGTAGTGTAGTGAAAATTACTGGTTTTAAGCGACAGACAAGTAGCCATTCAGTGTCATCAAGTAATCGTGTGGTATTTGATATTATCGTTATATTTTAGAAAAGCCTTACAGTTCCGACAGGAACATACGTCACACAATCCTTCCCATTCATATATGTGCGAGGAGGCCTTAATCTTAACTGCTGATAGTTATTATGTTAAACTTGGATAGTTTAAGAAACTTTCATCTAAGCCATAACATACAACTAGCCATTTTATATTTATATAGCTTTCCACAACAGAACAAGACTATGATAAGCACAGGAGCTGTGACGTTTGTAAAAAGTGATTCGCTTTCCTTTTAATAGCTATCTGACAAACAGCAAAAGAAAAAAAATAGAAACTTTTTCCTTGTATAGTTTCCTTTACTTACCCGATTCGATAGTAGGAGTGTGATCTGCAAATCTCAAATTGGTGATTTGTTCTTGACACACCTGCATGTCGTTATGTGCAATGCGGAAGAAATCGTCCATTTGCCAGAGGCTTGCTAGCCGTCTCGTCTCCGCAAGACACCAGAGACGGTACGTATGGATTGAATGATCTAAAAGCCAATGATTAGTAATTACAACAAGGTTACTTTAACTCTGGAACTTGCTAAAATTCAACGTCCCTCTAACTTTTACTTCTACATGTGTGGCCGCGTTCCGATCCGGTAGTAATTCAAAAAAATCGATACAATTTGTAGTTTTAAATGCAATACTATATAATGATATTTTTTTAAATATTTGCACACCATATATTGGTAGAATATGTTGGTACCTTAATTTATTTTTAACAACTTGTAACACCCATATTCTTGCAAATAAATATTTTCTTTCTTTCTTTCTTTCTCATGCTCAACCAGTTGAGCAGTTCAATTATTGTGTAAAGTGTTGAACCTGAAGCCTATGATATAATCGAAGTCAGGTTCAGAGATAATATGGACATGTAGCATATAAATATATGAAAACATTAAATGACTGTAATCAGCCAATATATTTAAGAGAAAATAAATAATATCATCACGCTATATAATAATATATCACGCTTCCTGATTCGATTTTCGGGTGGTAAATTGGGGATTACCATCAACGGATCTTGGTACTTGAACAATTGTTATTTCACTAGCTGGCATCTTTTTTTTATATTTATAGTTATGCTGTATAGTTTTTAGATATAAGTTATTTACGTTATTGTGCATACTGATATAAATAGTATATTAGTGGTTCTCCACTTGATTTTCTATTCTATTTTCAATATGCAGACACTTCACTTCACGCTGGCTATATATTAGTCCTTCGTTTAGTTTTTTATAGCATGACATCGTATAGTTACTATTATATGTTACCTATGTTGTTAAAAATAGTGTTTTGATGGTTCACTACCTGATTTTCTGTTCCATTTTCAATAATCAAAAACAATATAAAGGCGACCTTTGCAAATACCCTTCACGATGGTTATATATAGATTCTAGGTTAAATTTTTTGATAGCATTAGCTTTTGCCCGCGCCTTCGCTAGCGTTAAATTCATTTTAGGGAAGTAGGGGGTAAGAAAGAGACAAAAAGTAGCCTATGTCACTCTCCATCCCTTCAACTACCTCCACTTAAAAATACACGTCAATTCGTCGTTTCGTTTTGCCGTGAAAGGCGGACACACAAACACACTTTCCAATTTATAATATTAGTATGGATGACATGATATAATATGTAGTTTAACTATGTCGTTGTCGATATTAAATAGTGTTTTATTGGTTTTTTACATGATTTTACATTCTATTTTCAATATTCAACGGATGCATCCACGATTACTCGATATCAAGATCTCATGATATCGAGTAATCGTGGATGGACGTGAAGGTTTATTTATTTAGGCGGCTCGAGTAGCTATAGCTATATATAGCTCTGTAGACTAGTGTAGCTTACCATAACCGGAATGCCTGTTGGCTTGCTATTCTATGTTCAAAAAAAATATAGCAAAATTAAAAAAAAAGTATCTTCACGCCCATATCCCCGAAGAGGTAGGCAGAGGCACAACAAGTGCACCCAAGATTAGCCGAATATACTTGGTCCCACAATGTGATAAGTGGCAATCCTATCGCCGACCGGACACTTTTCGATCCCGGGCAACGTTGTTTTTATCAGAAAACTGAAAAAATACATTTTTGAATTGCCCGACCCAGGCATCGAACCCGGGACCTCATGTGGTCAACTCCGACACCGGACAACTAAACCACAGAGGCGATTAATCTAGCAAAATGAAAGATAATACGTCATCTCTTACCTAATCTGTGTAGAATAGGTATCTGTTCAACTATGGGTAGGTCTTCCAACGGCGCTCCGAGGATGTAGTCCCAAGTCACCTCACAGTGGTTATTGAGTGTTACAAGCTCTTGAAGCATGAATGCAAAATTTGCCCCGGATTCTGTAACCTGCAATATATTTTAAGGACTTATTTCAAACAAGCAAGCTTTCAACATAGTATGTATATTGATAGCTTCCTTAAACGAGTCCTTAAAGCTAATTAATTAACCTACATCTAGTTTTAGATTATTGCATAATTTAAGTGCAATAAAACTGCAACGAACTGATTTCTTGTATGTTTGGAACGGAACCACATTTTTGGTAATCGGTTAAAAAAGAAAATACATACACCATGAGAAAGCTTTAACAGAAAAGTCACAGATGCGTATTTTACCAAATACCATGTACTCGTAGTTTTCTTGAATATATCATTACAAAATTAATTCTTATGACTACTAATTATAAGTACATCCAATCTTCTTTGTTTTATTGAAAGTCCTTACCAAATTATTTGCCGAATTAACCACTGAATAAAACGTTATATGTGTAAATGTTATGAGTTTTTTATTTTTTTTTTAAAAGTGCTGAATCAGTTACGATAAAATATCTAATCCTCTGAAGTTATGATCTAAGAAACAAAGAGGAATCATCAAAATTAAGTCATAATTGGCGACGAAATGGCGGGCGTAACGAACATAATTTGAAATTACAACGTCTCTTTTTTCGAAATCCGTAAAAAATCAATTCTTTCTCTAGCTGTATCTTACTCTAGTAATATAATATTAAAGTAATATAATTTAAAGAAATCAATTATAAGTCCTTACAAATAAGGTGATCATATTTCTTCACAGCGTTTAGTTCGTCTAACCAAAGATAGCCACCCAAAAAAATTGTGATTCGATGGACTTAAACTTTTTGATTTTTAGGAATAAATAATTTTCTCATAACGCTTTACGCCTTTCCGCATAAATTATTCGCTTTTAACGTAAGAGTTAAAAGTTATTCACCTTCATACTCTAGTTCACATCCATGATCAAAGTTTCCGTTACATATACTAACAACTAACTAACTATAGGAACTAAGCTAATAAAAGCGTGTTAAAAATTTGATATAAAGAAAAATTAATAATGTTACTTACTTCTGAAACATATATAGATAAATCCGGTTGCTCCTGCAGGGTTGTCAGTTTAAGATTAGTGGTAAGTGTTGCTCTAAAAAATAAAAATATAAATTTTAATTGGTGTGTAACGATAGAACACGCTCGTGCACAGGACGTATTATAAAACGACCAACACGTTTTTATCAGCAAGCTTAAAAATTTTTTTTTTCGAAGAGGGAGTGATAATGATGGTGCGATAAGATATCTGTGCGCGAGCGTGTTCTATCGTTACATGGTGTAATTCAAGCTTTTACTAGAAGTGAATTTAAGTAAACTAAGACCCTTCTCCAAAACATGATGATACGCACTCAGACGATAACTGAGTACTTTTTAATTTTGAAATTAGATCATCAGAATTACAGAACTCATTCCAAGCATAGTATCATCACGCTCGGTTCCATTACAGGGTAGTAAACGTTCGGTTTATAGACTTTTCAGTTCACCACGATTCACCAGTATATCGATTGGCGAGACGTGGTGATCCCTATCGCCGCATTTTACCGACCTGATAACGAATATCAACTATTTCTAACGATAACTAGAACCGACCGGAGGGCTCATCCAAAAAATCTCAATAACGCTTTTGCCATAAATCTATAAAGAGTAAATTCAAATAAGCTTTATTTATTAACCTGAACTGCAATCAAATCTTTACTTACGAAATATTGTTTTTTTTTAATATTGTAGGCAGTGCCGGCTGTAGGGTAGAGCGAGAGAATCAGTCGTTCGAGATTCTAGGTGGAATGGAACGCTAAATTGGCAAATCCAAGAACAAATTTAGAGCGAATAACAAAGCATCGTTTGTAAATGAGGAAATTATTGAAGAAAGGGCGCTGAAAAACGATTTTGCTCTACGGTAATCAAGGCTAGAGCCGGACTGATAAAACAACAAACTAGTTGATAGATGTCCTGACGGAACGAGATGGGCATCACCTATAGAAACCAAAGATATTAATAGTGCGTTGCTATCCGTGTGGCAGGGACGTCATACCACAATTATATCTTTACTAATCACTCTAAACTTCAATTCGGAATATAAAAGTGACAAGTAATGAGGTTTTTGCAGTAAGCAATGCTAATATTTTTCAGAGACCACGGTATTTCATAAAACCGTTTGTAATATTTACAAAATACTTAAAATGTTGTAAATATTAATTTTAAATAAGAGTGGAAGCAATCCGTACAACCTAGACGATTAGGTGATGATGATAGATCTGTGAAACTATTGGAAATGTAATAATTAATAAACCACATTGGGTTATGAAAGAATGACAGATGAAATACTGCAAAAGCCAACAGTTTTCCAATGCGAATGTGGCTAGCTGTAGGTAATGACAGAGACTGGGACTAATGAACTATGATCAAATTGATCGTAGTTCATTAGTCCCAGTCTCTGTCTTTAGGTTACTGTGCCAAAGGTGATGTCAAGTCTCTGAAACTGGTGTTTTTATATGGAAAGATTATGAATGTTGAAGAAGCAAGGCAATTCTGCTTGGATCACTTCGTTTTCTCTGTTTACCCTGTAAGAGACTTGGTGAGAGGATAGGTATATATACTTACCTAACTTCATATGAAGGGATACTAATGGGAAAGGAATGTAGGTGATATAAATGTGTGACGTACTTAATGAAAATAAAATTTCCATTTTTAAAATGTATCCATAAAAATCGTTTTAATGGAAACATATGCAGATTATGTGCAGAAAGTATTCTGAGAAATTTTTACAGCCTTCAAAAATAACATTCTCAATTTTAAGCGGATCAGGGAAGATTAATATTATTCTACCTAATTTATCCGGTTTTGGTTTTCGCTATCTATTTTGTTTTTAATCAGTGCAACGAGTATTTACTCACCTTACCCTTTATTTACTCAAATAGATTCTTCCAAGATATTAAAATTTCAAAGTGTACAGAATGATCTCTATGATGTGAAATGGTCTGAGAAACTCCTATTAACTTCAATACTATTATACTTTATAATTTTATCTGTTTTTATGTTCGGTATCTTATTATTTTATCTTCTTTCAGTGCTACACATATAAATTCTTTTACTTACCCGAATAGTTTGTCCCAAGAAGTTGAAGTAACATGGCAGCCCAAGGCGTCAGCTAAAATTCTTAATGATGATAGCACTAACTCTGGCGTATCTATAAAAAATCATTACCTTATCTATCTCAAATCAATAATAGATTATTGTAGTATTGAATTCCTTATTTTTCGGACCTTCTAAAAGATTTTATTTCAATGTGTAACCTTTTTTACTTTCAATAGCATAGCAGAGGTAACGTGTGAGAGTCCACAGGAAATTGCAAATTAAATTGATGAATTTGTTAGAAAATTTCGTTAACTAAATAGTTAACGACTGACAAGTATAAATATTTCAATAAAAGTTGAAAAGTATTTATTTCATTAAAGCTTACAGTATAATCGGCATATGATATCGTATCCGAACAAAAAAATATCGTTTATGCTCAGAGATTAAGAGAAATACTTTCTGCTTTACAAACAAATACCTTTCAATAATATTCATATTCTATTGATTATAACATTGATTTACTTACTGTTATTATTAAAAGTCGAAAATAACCATTGTCTAAGATTATGGCAGGTTGTAGGTGATCTGAAAAAGTAATATGGTTTCCGTAGTTCATTATATTATTATTATGCTTATTTAACGATAAACCTGAGAGAATGTTGTGCAGAGCTCGAATGTAGATGAGATAGTTTACTAAACTACAAGATGTATTTTTAATATTTTTAGGATCTGGATATTACACCGTTTAGATAACACCACTTCTAGTAGAGAATCCCCATCCTTACTGTGTGATAAAGATTGACCCAAATTCCTTAGTTCGTGTGCGTAGTATATTAATTAGATAAAGGTGTTATTCAGCTGTTCGTCTAGAATGGCAGTGGAAAACTGGTCCGGATGGATTAGACTAAAGATTTCCTCCTGTTATACTTTATTTACCTCATTGCCAAAGGAAACGAAGACCACCATAGAACGATGTGTTCCATACAGCTACCAACATCACCCCATAGTAAGTTTTGATAGTATTCAGTCACTTTTTGTGCTGCTTTTTTACTCGCCTGTGTTCGACCTGAAATGAACATAACAAATACACTATAAAGTATTCTATTTAGAAAGAAGAAAGAACTGCCTTTTAAAGGCTTCTCTGTATTCGTTTAGAACTCTGTAACTGAACTGATTATTGCTCATTGACCAAGCATGTCGCTAACATTTGAATTATTGGCTGAATTCTACGACGAATCATTCGTTTCGTTAATTTCGCCATGTTAAAATGTCGCTTTTTTGTTTTGACGTGGAGCGATAAATACATGAGAACCGCCTATCCACCATCATGACAAGTATAAAATGTCCTATGCTTGATGTGGCACTGTGGCTGTTTTATTAATGTCTAGTGACAAGTTGGCGATTGCTTTTACCATCAAAACAACCATAATAAATACTAAATCCCCATTATGTAGGATTTCGAATAGATTGAAAATCATTAACGCACAGAACAGATATTATGTGAGCTTAATACTAGATGGCTTTTTGTTCTCCTAATTCGGATGTTGGTAGCCATCGTGGGTTGGTAGCCATTGGGTCGTGGAATGCCTCTCTATTTGCCCATGATCAAAGCGAGCATTTTGAAATGATCAGCGTTTAAAAATCAGTTTCCCGATTTTCAAACAGGTTGTCAAAGACTTACAATAAAATACAACTCCATATCTTACTTTTTATAAGTTAATTAAAAAAAATCTTACCTGATTTAAGCTTTTTGGTGCCTTTGGGGCCGAGTAGTAATGGTGATACATTTGCTACAGTATCGAGAAGTATCTCTATGTAAATTTCTTCACTTTGTAAAATTGAGTTCACATTCTCTAAAAATAAATTGACACATTAATTTATAAAATAAAATTATCATGGGTATACCTAATAAGATCAATATTTCATCTTTATGATAAATATTTTTGTAAATTGATGAGAATCTGGCAAAAAGCAACTGGCTCTTGAGTAGTGAAGTTGATGTGGTATCCATTCTGCAAGGCAATTACATTATTAAAGAATTCTCGAATACTAATATTATATGCATGAAAATATACGAATATAATTAGTGAATTTTCAAACAATTTAATTTGGCCTTCGATATAAAGATAAAAAAAAGAACTTTTGCCCTGATGATGCTTTAAAACGCGAAACCGGTTGGTTTAATAAATAAAAAGTCAAGTAAAACAGTACAAGTGCTTTTAATACGATATAAATATAAGATAAAAGAATGACTTTTAGTTGCCGTTCACATATTTTTGTTTAAGTTATTTACAGTTTTAAGAAATATTTTTGTTTGGAAAAGTGAGACTTTAAATTGAAAATTATTAAATGTAAAAAGAAATATATTTTTAATTTGGTTTGAATTCCGTTTGCTTTCAAAAGCCTCCTACATAATATAATCTACAGTCATGGTTAGATTTGTCCTGTCTTATATTTAATAGACCCATAAAAGCCCGTAAAAATACATATTAAGATATTATCAGCTCTTTATTTTAAAAATCATTTTTGAACTATTAGCTGCTAGGCAGTTGATCTCTTCTTGTTTTGACTTGTCACGATATTTTTATTTGTTATTTAGCAATGTAGCCAAGCCAAAAACATCAATCAGCAGTATTACAACAAAATAAAATGGAATTTACCATCATTATTGAAAACACTATCCAGTACACCTCCGTTTCCCAATAATGACGTATACGGGACCTCTGTATCAGACGTCTGCATGGTTGTAACTTCAATTATATCATTCCGATCTTTTTTTATATCTATCATACTTTGGGCTTGTTTCATCTTTGCTTTCTTCTTAGCGATAAGGGTTTCACTATTTTCTGAGCTGAGACGCCGGGATACTGACGACGGTGGCGGTGTTATGTGTTTTGTTAACGTGCTGAAAAATAATTGCCATACCCTTTTATTACCGCATTTATAATTCTTTATTTTATTTAATGTGTATCATAGGATATTATATGCCGATAAGACGCCACTAACGAACTTTAACATTTTTTTATAGAAAAAAGGGACAAACGAGAACCTAATGGTAAGTGATCACCACCGTCTATGGACAACCGCAAAATCAGGGGTTTCGCAGCTGCGTTGCCGGCTTTTAAAGACGAGTAGGTAAGTTCTTTTCTCGAAATCCCTAAGTCGTATCCGTACGGAAACGCCGCTAATTGATACCACAGAGGAGTAGTGCAAGATAAAAAGTGCCCCCAGAATCGCACAGTGGATTTCTAAACATCGAGATGATGAGGGTGGAAGTTTGCTTTAAGTGCCTAAAACCACTTTTCAGGAACTAAACTTTAAACTTATGTACATATTTTTTACTAAATCTCTTCTCCCGAAAAAACTGGTTATTGGCAGTTAGTGTTATGCTTCTCAGACACAGATAAGTATAAAGTCGTCGAGCTGTCAAAAAACCATTAATAAAATTAACAAAGTAATAACAAATTTATAAGTATCATTGGACTCACTTGAAGGTAAAAATGGCATCCCTATATACACGAAGTGTTTGTAACTTTCGGGCTCTTAGCGATGTGAATTACAGATGTTGTAGTGGTATAAACAATGCGATGATAGTCGTTATACCGAACCCGCGAATGTTGTAGATGTCCTCTACCCAGGTAAATACGAAACAGCCGTAGCGATAACTTTAACCAGGACTTGCTCGTAACAATTGCCCAATCAGAAATCAGACATATTTTTTTTCTTGGAATCCAGCAAGTTCACCGTTTTTCCGAGATAAAATCTAGCCTATGTGCTATTCCAGAACATCATCTACCTGTGTACCAAATTTAATTCAAAACTGTACATTAGTTTTTGCAAGATTGTGTAACAAACATCCATCCATCCAAACAATTGCATTTATAATATTAACACAGGTTTAGTGATTCTATGAAATAGTCTTAGTGGTTATACATTTGAAATCTCATAACACACTCATAAAATATATTTAGGCTAACTAGTAACTAAAAGTATATTTTAACACTAACTGATATATTTCTAAACTATCAGCATTACTGGAGTTGGAGTCACTGTCAGCGTTGTCTTCAGGCTTGTACATCTTCACTAAGCAGTTAATCAGACGATGGCAGTTGATTTCTGTTCGACTTTTGGATAGAATCTGTTAAACCATAAATGTAATCCAAAAGTATATAAATATATAAAAACAAATGCAATGAAAACGTATAGATTGTAATTAATTCACTTATGGTTAAACGTTACATTAGCTAAGCAACATCCCACAAAATGGCGCTGTTCTTCGGAAATTGTGTTTTTATTTATTTTAATACAGTTAGAAATAAAATATATTTACGTGATTTTGGAAATTTCTCCAGTAGTAGTTCTTAGCACACTCAAACATAATTGAACATATAATTTTGCCGCAATAGCGTCAATGCTTATGTTAATAAGGTAGTTATGTCAAGGACGGAATCAAAAGTATCTAGTCTAGGAATATGTCTATTTATTTATGAATATTTCTTTTGCGTAAATAGGAACACAAACTATGGCGATGTTAAGTCATGATAAATTCATAATAATTAGAAAAAACTTAAAAAAGTGCATCAAAATTTGCATGGAACACGTTGAATTTTAAAGTTTACTTATGAAAAATATATTTGAGTGTAATCTACAAATAGTTCACTTAAAATAATAACATAAGACAAACACATGTAATGCTTTTGTTATCATCGTATCCTAAGTAATAATAATAAATATAAATATTCACGGGACAAATTACACTTACTGACCTAACCCCAAAGTGAGCAAATTATTTGCTTGTGTTATGGGTATTCGTCAATGATACGAATACATATATAAATACTGTTATATACAAAATAAACACCCAAACCCAGAAATGCAAACATTTATGCTCATAACACTAATGCTTATCCCTGTCGGGAATCGAACCCGAGCCCCGTCGATTGCGTAGTCACCACTCCACCAACCACTCAACCAACGGGGCGGTATAGTGATGTGATAGAAATGGAATCAACTCAGCCTATGCTGCAGTGAGCCTTTTATGCAAATAATAAATGTTCTGAAAAACAAATTTTTTTTTATATCATAAGATAGCAAACAAGCAGATGGGTCTCCTGATGGAAGAGTCAACCATCGCTTATAGACACCAAATGCCACATGTATAAGTTTACCGGCTACCTTACCCTCCAAACCGGAACACGACAGCGACAAGCACTGACGCTATTGGTGGTACCAGACCCGGGCGAGACAATGCAGAACTCTACCACCTACTAGCCACGATGTTAGTGACTCGATAGCCAATCAGTCGCCTTTTACGACCAGCCTGGCAGAACGGCAGTTGGCCTATTCTTCAAAGGAGGCCGGGACCAACACGGCGAAACACATTTGAAACAAACGAAAAAATAGTTAAGGCGAATGTACCAAAACCCGTTCGAAACGTAGAAATCTACCACTTAGTAACTAACCAGGTGGTAGAGTTCTATACGATGTAATTAGTGACACGTGTAGTGACTCTTAGGTACGAAATACCAACAGTAAGGCAGTTATCTAAGTATTTGAACTAGGGGCGGAATATGTTGGGGAAAAAAGAAAGCCATCCTTCGTCTTTCATGAACTGCCTGGCAGATAGGCAAATGGTCAATTTTCAAAAGGGTTCTAGACCAAGAGGGATGATTCCTTCGTGATATTGAGATACTACATAGGTAATTATATACATACCTGGACAACCTTTGTAAGTGTTAAGGGTTTTGTTTCGCCTATCGTGTTTGGATACGCATTACTGCAGCGATTGAATTTAACTGTGAATTTCTTATGGCTTAGACCTATTAAATTGTTATATATACCAACCAATCTGTAACCAAATACGAGGTAGTACTAAAAGGCAGTTTTAAAATGCAATAGTTAGTGGCGTAGCGTGCCTTGTCGGGGCCCCGTATAAAAATTTTATTTCTTTTGTGAGAAATCTCTACCTATCCTAAGGGAAAGGTAGAGATTTCTCACAAAAGAAATAAAATGTTTGCATTAAATTACCAGAAATATTTATTAATCATAATTATCTGTCACTTTTTTTACAAAATTTTTACAAACAATTTAAATTAAATACACACTCTTCTTATCCTTTTTTTGAAAAAAAAAAAGAAATAGCTTTTTTTACTTTTGCCATTTGGGAAGTTTTTATTAATTTTGCTTACGCACGTTGGGGAGTCCTGTGGCCCGGGGGTCCCGAATAATTGATACGGCAGATTATGCGGTAGCTACGCCCCTGGCAATAGTCGACAAACAAGTATCCTAAATACCCTAAAACAAAATTAAAAAGGAGACACAATAGTCCACCCGAGTCCACCATACTTTCACCCATATCAGTACCAAAAGCAAAAACACAGTTTACGTACTCATCGCATCGTTTCAATTCGTAACCGAAGCATCTTCAGGAGAGTGCAAAGATACTTCACTTATTTCGGCTTTGCGCATTAACGCTTTACCTTTTGTTTTTCGTTTTCAGGATATTACAGCAGTCACATAAGGCCTTTGACATGGTCTGGCTTGATAGTCTTATTGCCAAGCTTCCATCGTACGGTCTGCCTACTGGTCTCTGCACCTGGATGTCAGATTTTCTGAGTGGCCGTTCGATTAGAGTAGTCGTCGACGGCTGCTCATCCGACCAAATGGCTATAAATGCCGGAGTCCCTCAGGGATCAGTTCTCTTCGCAACTCTATTCCTGCTACACATTAACAATCTGCTGAAGCCCGGTATCTATGGGTACACAGATGATAGCACTGTTGTGGAAAGTTACGTATCCAGTGCGCAGGCCAGTACGGCACAAATCCGGTCTCTCAGAGAGGCAATGGTTGATCATATGAACCTATCCTTACAGGCAGTGTCTGATTGGGGATCGCCCCAATCAGACACTGCCTGTAAGGATAGGTTCTAATCTGGTGAAGTTTAATGCAACTAAGACCCAGGCGTATCTATTCTAAACGGAGTCAGTTCCATCTATCTCCGTCTTTCCAGGGGGGTACGTTATCGCCTACTCTTAACTTTGGTTCGTACATCAAATCTAAAGTCCAAGTTGCCTCAAAAAAGCTTGGTATTCTGGCCAAGGTGAGACAGTATTTCAGCCCGGGACAGTTGCTCAACCTTTATAAAGCACAAGTCCGTTCGTGCATGGAATACTGCTCTCACCTCTGAGATGAATGGAAATACCAGCTGGAAACACTTGAGGCGACAGAGATTCGTGCCAAGAGGCTCATAAACGACGATGACCTGGGAGGTAAAAAACTCCAGAGCTCCGCTCATCGGCTCGTTTTTTATCGGATACACTTTGGAGAGTTCGCTGCGGAATTGCATGACTTAATTCCGCCATCCCCGTTTTTCTATCGATCCTCGAGGCGCACAGATTCTAGGCATCGCCATATGGTGGACGTTCCAAGTACCCAGACAAAGCGGTTCGACTCAACATTCTTCATTCGAACCGCAAAGGACTGGAACATGCTTCCTGAGTCTGTGTTCCCGGACGAGTACAATCTGGGGATCTTCAAGAGAAGAGTGAACAGGTACCTTCTAGGAAAGCGCGCTTCATCTTAGGCCTCATCTTAGCTTACCATCAGGCGAGATCGAGGTCAAGCGCTTACCTATCGATAATAAAAAAAACATATGTCTCGTATAGTTGTAAATTAACTACCTTCATTTTGTCTTCAAATTATGGATTTCCGCTAACCGTCTGAATCTGTAAAATTATTTGTTAAGGATTTATTTTTTATTTTTGAAGTGAAAACTTCTTTAGGCGCGTTGAGCGTTTTGGTAGAGGGTAAAATCCTCGGTTCGCGTCACCGACATGCTAATGATAATAGTATATCTATAGCTATGTTTTGCATATAGTTTTAATTACTCTCAACTTAATAGTTCCGTTTTCACTTCTATCGGCAGTCCCACGACTGCTACTGTTTTTTTTTTGTTATTTTTTGTCACTATGCGTATGTACAGTTATGTATCAAAATAATGAGTTGCAACCAAGTGCGGCAAACGGTTAGGATTACCAACTCGTTTTTTGCTCTTAGTCGATTCCCTGATACACCTTAGCCTGAAGTACTACACATAATGTGTACGCAGATTACAGAATTGACTGACTGACGATAGAAACCCATTCTGACTATTCCCCTGCAAGTGGTAAGTTCCTTCATGTGTAAGGTCTCAAACTGGATATCGGCGGTGCGGTGCGGCGGCGAAAGCGGCACAATTTGAGCTCTGATACCCGCGCTGCCGCCACCATCCAGTTCACTTCATTAAGAATCTAAGTGTTCGATCCCGCCGCTCTCGCCGCCTTGCCGTAGATCGCTGACATCCAGTTTGAGGTCTTACAACTAAACTACTATGGTGATTTTTTGGACCGGAATCCCACACTATCGTTTGCGGGCTGAGGGGCTAGACCGAAAAATGTGTGACAAAACAACGACACCAAAAGCCGAATATTTCACAGTGACGTTTGATGCACTTCCTGATCACCTAGGCAACTATTTTGAGAATATGCTGAAATATAAAAAAATCTATAACTTTCAAGTTTAAAAATCCTTTTCAATAATTTAAATAATCAAGAAATATTACTATCCAGCTGAAAAGTTTGGTCTTACTCCCTGGTCATGTATTGACGTTTTCATACAAATTACTCCTTTATTTTATATGTTGTTGCTGTACTCTTTTATTTTTTTCACCGAAAATTTACTTATTCTTAACGTTAAAAAACAGTTTTGCGGACCATAAAGAAACTCTGTTCTAACAGGGTGCCCATAAGACATCTCTCAAGTTTTTCTTAAAATTAAAAAAAAAACAATTTTATTTATACAAAATATAAGTATTAACCTTACCTTAAGCACGACTCGATCATTTTCCTACAGTCTTCTCTGAGCAAGCAAGTGGATAATAAGGTTGTTATAAGATTTAAAATAGATTGCAACATTATAAATCTTCTACTGCACATCTTATCGTACATATGATCGTGTTTGCTTAAAATCAAATCGTTATTTTTCTTCAATCGCGCCAACTTAGGATGTAATTTATAAAAGGATTTTACCACCTTCGTTAAATAATCTGTGATATCGTCGAGAACCTAAAAATATATTGCCAATAAAAGTGCTGCATGTTGAGTCGTGACCAAAATATAAGATTACCAAAACTAATCATTTTAAAGGAACATCTCGATGTCTAAATTTAATAATGATCCCTTTCATTAATCAACCAATACGATCAAATAGGTTTGGGATGGAATGAAAAAGGAATTAGGAATGAATATATTTTACGTGACCTAATTCACGTAAAACATACTCAATGAGCTTACATGAACAGAAATGAAAGAACATTACATCCATACTTAATATTATAAAAGCAACTCTTTTCGTCTGCTTGTTACGCTTTCACGCCTAAACTGCGGGACCGATTTTGATGAAATTTGGCAAGGAGATAGTTGAAGACAGGGAGTCAAACATAAGCTACGTTTTGTTTTAAAAATCAGTTCCTAGGTGGATGAAAGATAGTATGAAATTTCTTATCGCGCAGGTCAGCTAGTTAAATATTTTGATAAAAAAGTAGGATAAATTCGAAAAGATATCGACATCTGAATTTTTAGACCACCGAGAATTCGTTGACAACGTAATCTTCGGGTGCTCCTGGATAACTTTTGGTATGGAAAACTTTTACTTTTATAATAATAGTTTATTATTCTGCGTATGTATTAATGGAATTAGCTAGCATATACAGTGTTGAGCGTTTCTGACATTCCAGCTTGATACGGCAATATAACTGCGAGGTTTTCGAGCAACATTATTCAATGTGTGACAAAAAATGACACCAAAAACCGATAATTTCGTAGTGATTTTTATAGTCATATACTATATATTCATAGTCATTTTTATCAAGCAAAAGCCTTGCGAAGAATTATTCTTTTAATATAACTTCCAATTGACATACATATTTCAAGACCATAAATACTTGAAAACAGTGTTTTTTTAACTTTGAATAGACATGGACCACTTTCGGTCTTGAAAATTATAATGGACCAATGTTGAAAACATGGGAAAATGAAACAATGTATTCAAAAACTATTCATATTCACTATTCTACTTAGATACTAAATTAAAATTTAATTGAGTTAATGAGAAGGATGCCTTTGTTTGAATATTGTATAAAGAACAAACGACAGTATAATAATGTAAATAAATTATAATACAAACATTAATAGTGAATTAAGTAGCTGGGGAACCCTGTTCATCATATCATGTACCCAACTTTAAGACGCCCTGCCTTAAAGTACCTAATACTAAAAATAATTGTGCTAACTTATACAAATATATAAAAAAATAAAGTTAAAACATTACCCGTATGTTTACCAATTCCATGATGTATTTCCGATTTGTAAATGAGTGATTATAACTATTATTTTTTCCTTCAGAACCTTTCCACTTGTTGTCCGCCTCCAATATTACTTTAGTAATGGCATAACAAACAATACCCATTTCTGTGCAGTGATTAAAAATATCCACTTCATCCGCGTTTTCTTCACTTATCCATTTCTTACTACTAACTTTAGATGCAGTCATTTTTTATAAAAAAATATATAGTCTCCATTCAAAATCCCTACAATACTCTAATGCTAACTATTTGGTGTCATAGTGGCGACTAAGTTTGCTTGTAACAAATCGATGTGTAGGGACGATACCAGCTGGTACCAGCCAGCAAAGCCCGCGTCTAAGTGCTTGTAGAACAAGTTGGAAATTGCAACCGTTAAAGTTTTTGTGGCCATGCAACCTCGACCTTGAAATTGGGGATAATCTACTAATGGGTTGGCGTTTAATGCTTACCTCGTAAATAAATCGATACAAGGCAGTAACCTTGCTTGAGAACGTTTTTTCTCCTACGCCGCCGAATTCATTCCGATAATGGGGATTAAAATTTCAAACCAGTTTTCGTTAGAAATACTTCTTATACGAAATTCCGCTGAACAGGATAATATAATTTATTGCAATTTTTCCTGAGAGAAAATTTCGGAAAAATAAATATACACATCCAATATATAGCTGGAATATATCAGTTTACATTTGAGAACCTTATAAGGTACATCTATCTATATGAACTTTTAAACTAACGCGTTCTACTATCATTTTTAAATATATGTATAAACGGGTCAATAACGCGTACATATATAGAACTTACTTGTAAAGCTCGACGTTTCGGCCAAGCCCGTATGGTACGGGAAGCTATTGAAATTAGAAAATATAAAAATTTCAACAGGGAAGACGGATTTAAGTTGTCTCCTGCTTGGAATCCAGTGATCAGCAGAATAAAGCCTTTACACCTGCAAACAAATAAAGTCCAAGATACGGTTAGTGTTGTGTGTAGGCTAAATTCGAAAAAACAAGACCAGAAGGGGGTAGATGAAAATCGATCCCGACGTGAACGACGGAGGAAACTCGCTGCTCCAGTCTGCTCGTGACCACGGTCAATGTAACTTGGCCGAAACGTCGAGCTTTACAAGTAAGTTCTATATATGTACGCGTTATTGACCCGTTTATATATTTAAAAACATCTATCTATCTTCTATCTATACAAATAAAAATGAATCGCTAAGCAAAAAACTAGAGAATGGCTGGACCAATTCGGCTAATTTTCACTTTGAAATATTCATTGAAATCCGAGGAAAGTTCTTATGGAAAAAAGTGTAGAATCTGGGAGAAAAATAATAAATACAACAATTACTTTAAGTAAAGAATCTGTTCGTAGCCAAATATTAAAATCTGTTCTAAGACGTAATTAGACGGGTCTGCAAGTAGGTAAGACATAAAAATAATCATGAAAAATTATGAAATACATTCAATAAATTCATTTATTTTCATCTACACAAGAAGTAGGTAACTTTTTAATGGAACGATATATTTTCCGAAGTTAGTAGAGAATTAAAAAACAAATACCGCCTTACCTATTCCTGCCGCGATAGCGTCAGTGCTAGTCACTGTCTGGTTCCGGTTTGGAGAGTAAGGTAGCAGGTAAACTTGTGGCATGTGGCATTAGACCTCGCCACAAGATAGCAACGCACCATTAACACCTTTGGTGTTTATATGCTATGGTTGACTCTTTCCATCAGGAGACCCATCTGCTTGTTTGCTATCTTATAATATAAAAAAATAAATATTAAAGTGTTTTAAAACTAAACGGTGCAAAAAATTATTACAAAATTGTGAGATATTTAAAAGATCTCAGGCTTACGATTAATTGCCCCTAATAGTAGTAAGTAAGTAGAATCCACGGATTAAATGGATACGCCTTTCAAGACCATTTTTTACTTTGTCAGCGTAGCTTGCAATTACATACAGAAATACAGTTACTACTTACCTACCAATGAAATAAAATCATTTCAACGGGAATTTTTAAACCTTGTCATCTCATTCGGTACGATAAAACAGTACAACATGGTTTATTACTATTTTTGCACAATATGACCTATAAATATATAATTAGAAATTTTTGACACTAATAGGAGCGTTTGCTCATATGCACGGCGACACGTTTCCTTCCCAGTGGCGTGTCTTTTAGTATTCACGTGGTCTGTGGTAGTATCAAACTGAAAGATTTGTTTTACTATGTTTTTATTTGAACTTATTTGAAAAAAAAATAACACAAATCCGTTGAATGAGTAATAGACTCACTCATACATCCATCAAAATTGCTTGTGAAGCATCATTTAAATTAAAAATATGAGATTAACTAGTTTAACTACCCAATAGTAATGTATTGTGTAGTTAATTATTGATATAAAAATGTTAATAAATCGAGCAGCAAATCGTAATTTTAAATGCTACTTGCACTAAAATTACAATTTGCTGCTCGATTTATCACTTTTAAAACAGGTAATTCGTAGGTGATAAGTAAATATAAATAAAAAGTAAGCATGTTTCGTTCGTTTGATCAGAAAGAACCGTATCAATACTGACCTGTCGTCAGAAAGGCCCGGGTCTTATGACCCGTTCAATCGATTGATTGAGTTTAACACTCCAACGTAATCATGGGTTGTAAACAAGTCCCACGAGTTACGGTTCAATCGATTGATTGATTTTGTTTCGATCAACTTTGATTAGTGATTGAGTATTTTATAATATACATCTTAATATATTTTTAGGGTTCCGTAGCCAAAAGTCAGAAAGAGTTCCCAACTTTTTTAATTTCTTCATAACCTTCTGTCTGTCTGTCCATCTCCTCATCCGTTTGTCCGTCTACACGTCGCTTATTTATCTGAGACTATGTATATTGGGTACCATGTGGTTGAAATTTTGAATTCATTAATTTTTCGTATATGTAAAATAAATTAATTAATTAAATACGCTTATTTTATACTTCATACATAACGCAGTACATTTGTTTTACGTATTAAGGTTTCTCTGTCTTGGGTTATCTGTAAGATATCCCTCTTTAGTGATAAGCTTGCCCTAATTTCGACCGAATTTCGACTGAACGTCGAATTTCGACCAAACGTCGAATTTTGACCAAGTGTCGATTTTCGACCGAATGTCGGATTTCAACCAAATATCGACCCATTCTAGTAATAAATTGTTAAATTAATAAATAAAATGACCATTTTTGAACTAACTCATACCGGAGACGCGGCATAACTAACTGAAAAACTAATTTCCAGAAACTAAAAGTGACTGCATGCGTGACGGGTCCTAACAAAAATTTTAAAATATTTTGTGTCACCAAAAATGTTTTATTTTTGGTCTCCAAATTCAATACACAGCACAATGCAATCAGCATGCGTGACGGGTCCTAACAAAAACTTTAAAACATTTTGTGTCACCAAAAATGTTTTATTTTTGGTCTCCAAATTCAATACACTTTAATAAAATATAATACAAAAAGTAGATAACAGCTTTTTTCTGGTAAACAAACGAAACGTCTACTATGTCGAGCGAGGAACAAAGACACTTCGATTCATTTGTCTTTTCGTAGACTTCAGCGAAGAACGCGTGACCCGACCCATTACCGGACTTTCGAACTGTTAGCTCTGTCACTCAGGCACTTATAAAAAAAAGGCACTTTTGTGAACAGAAGTTTATTATTTACTACTAATTATTTTAAACTTATTTTGGAACTTGAACAACTTGGATTACTATTCACTCGCGATTCCCTTGTGTAGGGTTATAACGACCCGGAGTCGGGATATAGCACTAGTCTATTTGCTGAAGGCCAGCCGGCAGGCAGAAACCGGGTCCGTCGCTGGGCAGCGGTTAGACTAGAGAATATCTAACTAAATTTTGGAAAAATATCTGTTTATATACTACTTTATTGATGATTTGCAGTTATGATTGCAAATCAGCAATATACTAAGACTATAAGGGGTGTAACAGAACGCGAATCATCGCGATTGAACGAATCACTTTCAAGTAAGTGACCCTATCAATCACACAGATTCTAGGTCCCGGGTCTTTTGATTCAATCAATCGCGAACGACACATGTCTAATAAAAAGTGCAAAAATCATTCCACCGGATATTCTCCGCCTGTGGTCGAGCGTTTCCAATCCGGTAGTACTTAGTAGCTATATAATTAATTGTCGTAAGGGTTAATTTGAAAAAAAGTCTGGCAATAATATCTAACTTGTCGGTATTTTAGATAGCGTGTTCAGCTTAAATCATAAGGTCTTTGGTTCGATTCCTGGAACGGTTTTTTTCTAATTCTCAGAATAATCTGGAGTTTGTTATGGTGTGATTTAAAAATAGACTTGGAAAAGTTGTGTGAGAAAAGTGAAAAAAAAGAATAGTGACGTATCTAGTTGTTCCCTTGTGGAAAAAATTTCTCGGATAAAAGTAGGTAAATAACTTACAAAGTGAAAGTAACAGTTTAGGAATGTTTATTTTTATTTAAAAAGTCGAAAAAAGTCTTACAAAGTCGGAAAAACTCGGAGTAATTCCAAAATTTCGGACTCTTCCAGAAGAGTTATTCAGTGTTAATAAATCTTGCAACGTTTATGGGTACTAAAAGAAATATATTAAAAGTTATTAATACTACGAAAGTGTAATAAAGGGGAAAAAAATATAACTAATACTTCCCCGGTTTTCCGTTTAAGAATTTGAAACTTTCTTCTTTGTTTAAAAAAAGGTTACCGTTACTGTCGATCAATATTATAAACTTTGTTTCTTCAATTTTTGATAATTATTATTAAAATCTATTATATCACAACGTTATTTGCCAATTTTTATTTTATTGTACTTTTATTACATAAATATATTTATAAATTAAGTAAAAATTAAAACAGATGATCTAATTAGCTTTTGACAGATTGAGTCAGTGTTGCCAGAGAAAAAGTCAATCTTTCGTCCTTAAAGCCTCCTCTACACTACTCCTATGTCCGGGGTAAGCTCAAAAAGTACTACATGGATTTATTTCAAATTTTGCATGACTATTACTAACAGGTCGGGTCAACATATAGGCTACATATTATCAAGCTGTCACCTACGGGGGAGGTGCTGTGCGGAGTAAACGAAGTCCGCGCGGACGAAGTCTTGGGCAACAGCCAGTATAATTATGGCGAGCGAAGCGAGCCCTACACTAGGCGACTTTCTATGCACTTTTGTGGTACATTTTCCTGAAAAAGTATCCCACTTTAAGGTTTGGGCTTTGACGTGGTGGTTTAAATTCATGTCTAGATATATTATCTACCATTAAAATGCTATTTCATAAACATTAAAAAAATAGAAAATACATTTTGTATTAGAATTTTATTACTGCTAACGCCATCTATTATAAAAATAAATAAATAATAATAATAAATAAATATTCACGGGACAAACTACACTTCAGTAAGTGTAACATAACACAAGCAAATATTTGCTTACTTTGGGGTTAGATCAGTATCTAACCCCAAAGTAAGCAAATATTTGCTTGTGTTATGGGTGTTAGTCAACGATACTAATACATAGAAATACATAATATATAAATACCAGAATATATATAATAAACACCTAAACCCAGAAATACAAACATTTACGCTCATCACACAAATGCTTGTCCCCGTCGGGGATCGAACCCGAGCCCCGTTGATTGCGTAGTCAGGGTCGCTAACCACTCGACCAACGGGAGGGTCAAATAACGAGTAAAAATGCTACAAAGCTACACTAGGCGACGATCTGTGCCCTTTAGTGGTACATTTTACTAAAAAAATATCGCACTTTTAGGTTTAAGCTTTGGCGTGGTAGTTTTATTTTGTTTAATTCATTTTCATTCACTCCAGTTTAATACAATATTAATTTATTAAAACACTTGTACTTTTTAACTTCCCACTACGTATGTAGATAGGAAGGTTACTGATTTTGCTCCGATTTTCAAAAATGGAGTTTTCCTCATAAGTTTTTGAAAAATAATTTTCAAAAACTTATGAGTCAACAACTCATAAGTTTTGAACGCCTGGACCGATTGAAACGCGGTTGGTGGCATTCGATTGGATTCCGCTCAACTTATACTTCCTGAAATTTTGTACCAAATGGGCCTAAGAGATTTTGAGAAATTTTGAAAATACCCTAAACAAATTGTGACGAAACAATTTTTTTTTTAATAACTTCCAGATTAATGTACCGATTGAGTACAAAAACTATTCCTCAAAAAAATACATCTAATGCATAAATTGCCTCAAAATCAGTTTATTCGTTTGGAAGTAATCGTTGACGAAAATTTTGAAAAAAGTGTTTTTTCGACATAACTTCGAAATATTTCAACCAATTATTTTTTGGTATTCTACGATATTTTAATACTATAAAAATTACGTCGAATGCCCTTTTAAAAATCAAAACCGAACCTTATTTTCAAAGGTTACAACTTTTCAAATATTAAAATTACGTTTTCTTTAGCAAAGTTACTTAATATTTTGGAAATAACTTTCAGGCTAATATACCGATTGACTTCAAAATCTTATCATCGTTTCTCCTTTAAAAACTGCGCCAAGTACCGTTAATTGGATAAAAATCGGTAAATTTGTTTGGGATCTATCATAGACGAAAATGTTTTTTTGACATTGCTTCGAAATTTTTGAACCTACCGATTTTTTAGCTAAAGCAATATTTAAATTGAGTTGAATGCCATTTGAAAGATCAAATCGATCATCGTTTCCAAAATATACAGCTTTTCAAAAATCAATACGTGCCAAGAAAACTTATCAAGGACGTACTACGTGCGTCTTCCCGGTTGAAATTTGGATGTTTTTTGATTTCAATGGCTTCTTTCACTAGCCGTGGAATGTAATATGGCGTTCTGTCGAAAATACGCGTGGCCTATGAAATTCCATCCAGTGATTACGGCCCGACTACAGCTGTAGATGTTTAGCAATCGCCGACTTATTAACGTCGTTATTCTTGACTGCTTTGATATGCTACTAGGCCTCTGACACATGCTCTTAGTACCTCTATACACTACTCGGCCGACTTCAGTACGCGTCAAGACGCCGTTGTGAACGCACGTGTGTTTAATAGATTTTTTCGTTGATGTGCGTGTGAGACTCTATTATGAGCGGCATACAGTGGTCACAGGAGCAAACTATGTTGTTCCTTGAAACACTTCAAGCAGAGCCTTTTATTTGGGACCCCAGTGGGAAAGGTCATAAGGACAAGAAAAAAGTAAATGATGCTTGGGTGCGTATTCGGGACGTTTTGGAAATACCAGTTGAAGAATTGATTAAAAAAAAAGGATTCACTTTTTGCGACATACAGGGGCTACTACAGAAAAATGGAAGCTTCCTTAAAAAGTGGTGCCGGCGCAGATGATGTTTATCGTCCAGTTTGGTTCGCCTTTGATTTCATGAACAGCTTTTTGGGGTCCGTGTATAAATGTAAACAAACAATAACCACGGTAAGTTTTTTATTATCAATAACTTGTTTTATTATTACTAAAGTACAGATTACAGTAAGGTCGATTCGCCAGTTTGCGTCCATTTAGTGCAGTTGCTTGCTTTAAGGAGAACATAATAATGTCTCTGCATTAGTTTTAATATAAAAAGTATGTAGTTAATGTGGTAACGAACAGGCGAAATGACCCTACATTCGTTGTGTTTATTTATAAACATTGAAAATAATTTGTAAAGTAATCCCTTATCTGAACGGCAGATAATGGTGATCTGCGTGGTACTTGTGTAATATCTCTCAAAGCACAGTTATTATCAAAGTCTGCCCGCCAAGACCCGGGTTGAATTAAAACTCCATTATCATCATACATATCTACAGTACCAGGAGGCATATATATAAGGGATGATTTATTACTTTTTCTGAGAAAGTTATGCAATAAGAGACATGTCATTGTAATAATTGGGATATTATGAATATCCAAATCAATTGGCTTTCTGAATATTCTAAACCTGGATGCTAAAATACCAAACACATTCTCAACTACTATTCGAGATTTTGACAAGCGCATATTGAAAATCCTTTTCGGTGAATTGATATCATGGTTGCCAGGATATGGTTTCATTATATTATTATGTAAAGCAAATGCTCCATCTGTCAAAAAAACGTAGGGAATTTCGACATGATCCGTTCCGGATAATGGACTTGGCTTAGGAAGATTAAGCCCGTTAGATGCAATTTTTTGCCATAACGAAGAATTTTTAAGTACACCTCCATCACTGATCCTACCTTGACTACCAATGTCAGCATACATAATGTTATAGTTACTGTCGACTAAAGCTAAAAGTACTAAACTAAACGTCTTTTTATAATTAAAGTACTCAGAACCAGAGTTAACCGGACATTGTATAACAATATGCTTTCCATCCATTGCGCCAAGGGCATGTGGAAAATTCTCCTTGAATCCGTTTTCAACTTCCAACCACTGCTGCTCATTGCACGGCATCTGTAAATAAAAAGTATATTATATAAAAAATATTATCATCAAATAATATGTAAAAAGACACGGTCAATTTCATTAAAAGCTGACACTCAAATTGTATATAAATAATTAAAAAGCCGATTAATTGTAGCACTCATGTATTTTTCATAAAATACAGAGACATACACTCACACTCCTACATACACATACAGTACTCCTGCATATACGCGCACTCAAATGCATATAGTATACAGAACCCATATACACTCACAAATTTGGATTGGATTAAATAAAGATTTATTATTAAATAGGTCGTGATATATACATTTAAACCTTTGCTATTTTTATTTCAGGATCATGGAACTGATTCGATTCAGGAAGAATCAACCAACGCTTCAGAGGATGTACCAATTGCTTCTCCAACTCCAAAAGAACCAGAGCCCCCAAAAAATAGACACACCATCCGACGGCGTGACAACCCACCGGAATTGCAAGTTGCCAGTAGGCAGATGACAGAAGCCTTCAATAACTTAAATAAAGTGATAAATAATCCTTCAAAGGATAGCAGCGCAGTTGAGGACGAGTGCGACGTATTCGGCAAACTAATTGCCAAAAAACTGAAGAGGTTACCTGAACATGAAAGGGACGATATAATGTTCGATATACATGCTCTATTTCGGAAATCACGTTTTGAAAGATCTCCATCAGGTGAATCGTTTCGTACTTCTACACCTAAGTCTACGCCATATTATAGTCCGTTAACTACATCACTATCTTCTAGAAAGCGTCCTTTATCTGCGAATAATGCAGTTCATTATAATGTTACAACATTATCTCCTAGACCACACTCATCGTTTTCAGAGCCACCTGATACATATATAACATTATCTAATGAGTCCAGTGAATGTCAACCGACATACTTCCAACAACCAAGCGAAATCACTGCTCATCAACGCTCTTCAAAGATACGTGTTATAAGTGATGAAATTATTGCACCAGACACCCAAAGTCAATCAGTTTATCAACGCTATAAGCAGCCTCAATCAGATCAATCTAACGATGTTCAATATATTTTGCATATACCAGAGACCCAAACTCAATCTGATTGTCCAGAAGATAATACACATCAGAGTGATTTAATATATCAGGCATATAATGACTCGTAATGTATGAAATTATTCTTATTCTTATTCTCACTGATATTTTTGTAATTGTACATACCTAAACTTTTAATAAATATATGTCATAAATATTAAAATTTTACCTTTATTTCATCCTTGAGTTCCTCGTTCAAAGCTTCACAGACTTCGACTACAATTTTTGAAATCAACTGGCTTGAAATTTTAAATAAATAGTGCATAGATCTATAGCTGTCACCACTTGCCAAAAACCTCAAGGTGATTGATAATCGAATCTTAGCAGGTATAGCTTCTCTTAAATGAGTGTCTCGTTTAGCGATTAAGGGTTCGACTTTAGAAAGTAATAAATTAAAATCGTCCAATGACATTCGGTGGAAATTTTCAAATTCTCCTGATGGTTCTTGTATGAGTTCAAGAAATTGTTGTTCCATAGTACGTCTGTAAAAAAAAATACAGTTAATTAACTTGCCATGTAATGTACTTTAACTTATTAGAAATCCTAATTATTTAAATAAATATTACCTACCTAGTTCTGTTCCGATGCATTGCGATCATCCACCATCTTCTTTTTCTTCTTTTCTTTTTAGTCTTCTTCGTGAGATAAGTATGCACGTAGTTATAATACGCTAGAGAGCACATTGCTAAGGCAGCTGCTACTTGAGCGTCCATTATATTAAACGTCCGCAGGGTACCGGTAACGCTACACGAATGCGCTCCTCGCGAAGTTGAACGAGTGTGTAGTGTAGCACCGCGGACTTCAGTCAACTTCGGCCGAGTACTTCGCCGAGGAACTTCGCGAGTAGTGTAGAGGAGGCTTTAAGGACGAAAGATTGACTTTTTCTCTGGCAACACTGACTCAACCTGTCAAAAGCTAATTAGATCATCTGTTTTAATTTTTACTTAATTTATAAATATATTTATGTAATAAAAGTACAATAAAATAAAAATTGGCAAATAACGTTGTGATATAATAGATTTTAATAATAATTATCAAAAATTGAAGAAACAAAGTTTATAATATTGATCGACAGTAACGGTAACCTTTTTTTAAACAAAGAAGAAAGTTTCAAATTCTTAAACGGAAAACCGGGTAAGTATTAGTTATATTTTTTTCCCCTTTATTACACTTTCGTAGTATTAATAACTTTTAATATATTTCTTTTAGTACCCATAAACGTTGCAAGATTTATTAACACTGAATAACTCTTCTGGAAGAGTCCGAAATTTTGGAATTACTCCGAGTTTTTCCGACTTTGTAAGACTTTTTTCGACTTTTTAAATAAAAATAAACATTCATAAACTGTTACTTTCACTTTGTAAGTTATTTACCTACTTTTATCCGAGAAATTTTTTCCACAAGGGTTGGTATTGGTTATAGCGGTCCGGTAACCCATTACCCTATTTTACAAATATATTGTAACAACTATCTCTGGTTTCTTGCAAACTCGGTGCGTCTTCATCTGAGCCGAACAAGCTAACTTCTAGATCACACGAGACATTTATTCTTATGAGTAGGTAGAGAGTACGAGTTATTTAATACTAGCTGTTGCCAGTGACTTCGTCCGCACGGACTTCGTTTACTCCGCACAGCACCTGGCCGCTAGGTGATAGCGTGATAATATGGTTGACCCGACCTGTTAGTAATATTCATGCAAAATTTGAAGTAAATCCATGCAGCACTTTTTGAGTTTACCCCGGACAAACAAATAAAAAGATAGACAAAGACAAAAATTCTAAAAACTATATTTTTGGCTTCGATATCGATTGTAGATCACGCTCAAGTATTCTTTTAAAAAAAAATATTTAAAATTTTTTTAAATTTTAAAAAAATTAATTCAATGTACAGTTTTGACTTTCCTACGATTTTATTATATGTATAGATTATGTTAACTTTTTCTGAGACCCAGTACTAAGTAAATTGTGGGGATTTTTTTATGATATAAGTTAGAAAACAAGCAGATGGCCGTCCTGTAGAAGGAAACAACCATCGCCTATAGACCCGAAAGATTGAAATGTTGCATTGCTATCAGTGTGGCGGGGTTTTAATGTCGTATGCATAAGTTTACCGGCTACCTTACTCTCCAAACCGGGACATGACAGTGACAAGCATTGACGCTATAACGGCAGGAATAGGTAAGGCGGTGGTACCAGACCACTGCGAGACGTTGCAATACTCTACTACCTAGTAGTCACGATGGTAAAATAGTTACTCGAATAGCCAAACGGTCACCATTTACAAACTGACTGGCAGAATGACAGATGGTCTATTTTTCCAAGGGGTCCGAACCAACACGGGGAGAATCTAAAGTGAAAGATGTTCCGTTTGAATAAAAATGACTGTGGGTATATTCGAAAATTTAGAAATAAAGGCAGATAAAATTGGATGGATATACGGTACTGGAGGAGAGCAAGACTAATATACCTGCTGGCAAAGAATATAATTCGTGTTGGTGTCGTCAAGACAGACGCGTTTGTATGAGTTATGAATGGAAAGAAGCGATGAAAGCCTGATCAGTATGGCACTAGATTTTCTCTGTCTAGCCTGCAAAAAACTTAGTGGGAGGATATAAATATAGGTATAAAACAAATTTACTGCGCGAGCACCTGTATATTTACGAAACAACAAACTTATCCTAGTTACAACTTGCATTAACAAAAATAAAATAGATTTAGATTCTTATGAGACGTTCAATCTGACAAATATTTAGAGTAGAACAGGTATTAGATAAAATGTAAAAATAACAATCATTAGACTAAAAACGGTCTGCATCCCTAACTAATACCGAATTCGAAGTGTATTTAGTTTCAACCTGTATAAATATCAATAAAATATAAAGATATCTAAGTTTACCTATAATTTGAAATCATATTTTACATCAAGATGTAATATAGCAGTAATAGTATAATATTAAGGCCAGATTGATCGCCTTCTGCATAATTTACATAGATGATATAAAGCGCCATCCGGGAAGAAAATATCACAGTAATAAATTTATTGATATATGCAGTGATTCATAAATAATGCCGAATAATTGGTAATAGTAATATTTTACTAGGAATAACGCTATTTAAATTTTCAAATATTAACGTTACATTATTTTTTCATGAGTGAGAAACAGAAAATAATCATATGTATTGGTACGTAAGTTGGTAAATCGTAACTAAAAAACGCATTTTTATAGAAAAATAACTTGGCCACATTATGCGACAATATTTTTGAATCACGAAATTTTATCCTAGAAATAGCACTACATGTATCTAAATATCTACAAATATTACATACACTTTAATATTGTAAGCTTTAACAATTTTTATATGTGATATTTCCAAAATTAAAATCGATTTAACCAAAGTTTGTACAGAAAGGACATAATTCGAGTAACTTATGATATCAGTTAGAAAAGAAGATTACAATATTACTAACATATACGTATAATAATTGTGTTGGTGTATGATAAAGGCTCACAACTGCCCATCATCTTTGTTATATAGGATTAATACAGTGCAGTTTTCGTTAAAAAATAATATTTTGAAATGGTAATAACATTAAATATTCATGTTTTACAATTATACTCCTTCAAAGGTTACTGTAAAAAATCACTACGTGGAAACGTTATGATTATAATTATAACAAAAGCAAGATTGTACTAAATGGATTTGATTTTTTTTTAAAAGTAACTCTAAATAGTAACTTGTTTAAAATAAAAATAAAATACTCAAATTTCTTCGTTAGAAAATCACCCAAATCCCTTGTCCCTAGACTCAAGTGCTAATGTGTTTACCGACTAGAAATTTCCGGGGTGGGTAGATTTAGACCTACCTTAATTGTTGTAAAGAATGGCTTAATTTTTCTTAAAGTAAATAATGGCTTAATTTTTCTAAAAGTAAATAATGGCTTAATTTTTCCAAAAGTAAAATCATATTTTACACCGATTATCGTCAACTTAACTAATTGCAGTTGAAACAAGAAAAGAAAAAAGCTATGTTTTTCAGCAATGTGATTGCGGATTAACTATTTTTATCTGATGTTATTAAAATATTTTATCAATTGAATCGTTTGCAAACCAAATGCATTCGATTTATATGCGGTTTATGCAAATATGTACATATCTCTTATTGCTGCTTCAAATCAATAGCAATTATTTGTCAGAATAAGCATGCATTTTTGAGCTAAACGATCGACTTACCCTTATCTTCCTTTTTTTAATGTCAAACCTATGTGAACATTATAATTTACATCAGGTCCTCAATTTTCCACTTAGTAGAAAGATTTGTAGTTACTAAGTACAGTATAATTTTTAATAAAAGATGTGCAAAAAAATGAGCATAATTAGGAAAAAACAATGTTATTTATAATTAAAAAATAAAATTACCATAATTAAAACAAATAATAAACTATTCCAAGATTATTTTGAGTTTTTACATTGCACTTATTGACTCGCGTTGCTTCGCCAGCAAATATATTAATTAACAGGTTATCGATATAGCTTTTGATACAAGCTTTCATTCTCTTAGGGGTTGACTTTTTAAAAAAAGTTAACCTAAGTGTGACCCTGGATTTTTAAATGTCTCTATGAAAATTTCATCAAAATCGGTTTGGGGTTTAGCAGTGAAAAAGTAACAGATATATTGGACAGACTCGCATTTATAATATTAGTACGGGAGTATGGACAAAATAATTTTTAAAAAATTAGAAAAAAGTGCTAAAGCCTATGTTCATACCAGAATTTAAAAGTACAGCTATATGGCATTTCATCACAATCTGTTCAGCGATTTGGCCGCGACAACGTCACACACAATCAGATAAGCCAGAATAACTTTCGCATTTATAATAAAAATATTTATTATAATATCCCACTGAAGTAATTTTGCACAATATTAGTAAGTAGGTTAATTAGTTAATTACATCGCAATAAAAGATCCGTTTTCCTCGTTCTTATACAGGCTTCCATTTCGCTTCCTAATTATGCTCAGTTATGTAAGTGTTTTATTTACTGCATTATTTGTTTTTTAAATAAATAATATTTCTAAAATTAAACATCTCCATGCATTAGTAATTCTGAATAAGACTAGTTATCAGAATGACTTGATATTCTATAAAAAAACTGTTACTATCCATGTCGCGGAATTCCTCAAGCATGTAAAAATAAGTACATTTGATATGCATCTCTTTTTGTCCGCTAAACATAAGGTTTCGAATAACATTACTCTAAGGCATTAGGTCTACCATTGCAAATATATATATGTTACGAAATAATTATTGTAGTGGTATATTACAAATGTCTGGCTGTATGAATGCACTGTAATACTAACAGATATCATTGAAATAACCAGTTATTTTGCTTAAATAGCTGATTGGTCAAAAAAATCAACTATCTAACATTTGCAATCGACAAAAATATTTATTAATAATTTATTTTTATTATCTGTCTCCCTTGTATTGTGCTTATGCTATATCTACTACATTTCACATTATTTTAAAGGCCAATCATATGTGATACGAAGCGATACGTTCACATTCTATCTAATTATTAAAGCATCTCACAAACATTTTTGACTATACATAGACCATCACAATGCAAATAATATTTTAGGGTTCTGTAGAGTTCTAATATGACTCTTTTACTAAGATTTTGCTATGTTGCCAGCTGCTTCTGAGTTATATGCTGTATTTTCCACCGATAGATAACACAAAACAAAACACATCGTACAATGATAGATGGTAACAAAATTTTAATAATTCGTATTACAAACTATCTTATTTTTAATATTGAACTTGATTTCGTATAATTACACATGGTTTTCAAAACCACGTTTAATTAACGTTGACTTTGTCTCTGTGATACATAAAGTAATTCGAGCAATAAATCTGATGTTTAATAATCAACATTTGCCATATTATCTTAAAATTCCTAGAAATAGTGATTAGTATTTTTAAATTAGTATTAGTAGAGATCTTCAGATAGCGAAATCAGTTTTCGTGATATAATATGTTTAGCTAAGAAAATATATAACCTTTTTCTTTCTAACATCTAATCTTTACAATCTAATTTCGCGAGCATTGCGGGAATCCCACAACGCTCGCGTGAATTTTCATTTAGCAACGAGGGCTTCAATTAAAATGTATAGTAATTATTTAATTTAACGCTTCAATACTATAAGTAATAATAGATATTCTAAACTGTTAAAAAATATTTTGATTTTGACCTTGGTAATAAGTTCCCATGGCGACATGTTATTGCTATGTGTCTTGGTAGCATATAATTGCCATTTGCTATGACCATCTAAATAACATGAAAAACGAAAATATTTATTTGCAAGATTATGTATGTTACAAGTGGTTAAGAATTAATTAAGTTACCAACATATTCTACCATTGTATATGTTGGGTGTCCAAATATTTAAAAATTATCATTATATAATATTACATTTAAAATTAAAAATCACTATTTTTTAGAATTACTACCGGATCGAAACACAGCCACAACATGAAATCGTCTTCATTGTGCAAGCACCTGTACAAAGGCGCAATGTGTTTCTGCGAAATATATCTGTCTGCGAACGACATGCCTAAGAATACTAAAGCAAAGTGTTTCATCCAACTAAAATCAATCTTTACTAGCAAAAAGCAGAGCTTTGTAATGGCTCGCAAAGTTATACTACCTAGTAATTTTTTTAAGAAAGTATTTTTATGAGAATTACATCTTTTAATGTATGGATTTCATTTATAATTATCCAACCTAAAAAAAGCCAGCCTATTTTTACCCAAACATTATATTCCCATCAAAGGCGAGGTCAGCCTTTGGTCTAGAAGGGCGCAGGAAAATAAAACCCAATTAAAAAAAACATGTTCTAAGACAAATTTTTTTAGAACTTACAGAAAAAATTCTTTAAAATTTTCTTGATTTACTAAAAACGCGATTTTTATTATTATCAATATTATCTACACAGAACAAATATAAAGGTTATCTACTAAAATGTTACACCATATTTTATGGTCTACCTATAATAAATTCGGTCTGCCTATAATATGTAGCAACTCAAGATCCATCTCGTGCCACCAAATCATCGCCGCTCTTAAAGCCTTCATCAATTTTCATTTATGGCTTTCTTGCAAAAGAGTTTTCAAGGAAAATGGGTATTAAAAATGAAAGTTAATCTTATAAAGAAAAACACATTTTTAACATTTTGCTAAGATAAGTACGATTTTCGAAATATTTTTTATTTATTTAATTAACCTTAAAAATTTTTAGGATTAATATTGTACTCACCGTAGGCACGAAGAATTGGCGGTAGAAACTCAGCGAATAAATTTTTCGAATTTTTCTCTCAGAGAAACCCTCGGGGTTCGATTCCCGAGTCAGACAAATAAAAAATGTGGTTTTTTTTTTCAATTTTATAATAAAAGCAACGATGCCCGGGATTGGAAAGATGCCCGGTTGGTAATAAGCTGGTCACCTATTACGTTGTGGGACTAAGACGAATCTCCGGCTAATCGTGAATGCACACGTTGTACCTCTGCCTACCTCTTCGGGGATACGGGCATGACTATACCTTTTTTTAGCTTTTTACCCTCGGACTAAGATTGAAAATTGATCTCAATACAATATTAATCAATTAATACACTTGTACTGTTTCACAATAATCATATTGTGAAAAATCTGTAAACGGTTGACCTTGCTGGCCATCCCTGAAACTTCCCGCTAAATTAAGGTAGGTATTTTAAGCTCAAAAGAATAAAAAATGTAGGCATAGATTTTTTTTCAGTTTTAAGAAATATTGAAATATCTCAAATGCTAAGTCACAAAAAACAGCAAGAAAACACGAATGAACCAACGAATCATACATGCAGTTTATTTTGATAAAAATGGCAGTACATTGATTTTTGAAAAACTGTATATTTTGGAAACGATGATCGAATTGATCAAATTTCAAATGGCATTCAACTCAATTTAACTACTTCTTTAGCTAAATAATCGGTAGGTTCAAATATTTCGAAGCAATGTTAAAAAAACTTTTTGTTCAAAAAGTTTCGTCGTTGATAGATACCAAACAAAGTGACTGATTTTTATCCAATTAACGGTACTTGACGCAGTTTTTAAAGGAGAAAAGCTGATAAGATTCAGGTCAATCGGTATATTAGCCTGAAAGTTATTTCAAAAACATTAAGTTTGTTAAAAACAACGTAATTTTAATATTTGAAAAGCTGTAACTTTTGAAAATAAGATTCAATTTTAATTTTTAAAACGGCATTCGACGTAATTTTTTAGTACTAAAATATTGTATAATACTAAAAAATGATTGGCTGAAATATTTCGAAGTTATGTCGAAAAAAGACTTTTTTCAAAATTTTCGTCAACGATTACTTCCAAACAGATAAATCGATTTGATGCAATTTATGCATTAGACTTTTTTTTTTGAGAATATAGCTGATTAGTTTTTGTACTCAATCATTACATTAATCTGGAAGTTCTATTTAAAAAAATCTGTTTTACCAAAATATCTTTTTGGGTTTTTTCAAAATCTTATCAAAATCCCTTGGGCCCATTTGGTTCAAATTTTAAGGAAGTCCAAGTTGAGTGGAATCCAATCGAATGCCATCAACCGTATTTCGATCGGTCCAGCTGTTCAAAAGTTATGAGATGTTTACATACAGACCTTCCTTATCTACATACGTAGCAGGAAGTTAAAAAGTACAAGTGTATTTTTATTGTAAGAAGTTAGATTTATATTGTATTAAAATGGAGTGAATGAAAATGAATTAAATCTACCACGCCAAAGTAACCTTTTAAATCGTTAGCGTTTTAACTCGTTAGTTTCATAACAGATGGCGTTAATAGTAATAAAATTCTAATACATGTATTTTTTATTTATTTTTTCTTAATGTTTATAAAATGGTACTTTAATGGTAGAGCATATCTAGACATGAATTTAAACTACCACGTCAAAGCTCAAACCTCGAAGTGCGATATTTTTTCAGTAACAGATACCACAAAAGTGCATACAAAGTGGCCTAGTGTAGGGCTCGCTTCGCTCGCCCTGATAAATATAGGTGCTGGCGACCCGCCCCGGCTTCGCAGGGTTGCAATGTAAGGGAACAAAAATATGTACTTAAGACAAATCTCTGAAATTGTTAGCTTTTTTCTACTATCATATGCCCGTATATTATAGTTGAAAAAAGCCGAAAATTGAAACATGAACGTTTCTCTTAAGTCACTCGGTCTACTAATGAAAGCCGCATAAAAATTCATTGCGTAATATAAAATATTATATTGCAGAAGCGACTTCGTTTTATAATATGTAAAGATAAAGAAGTAAAGATGCTAATATTTTCGCCTACCAGCGTTTATAGTTCAAATATGTATTGGTTTCCGGCACATAGGTTCGCATTTCAAGTAACTCAATTTGTGTATAAGTCTAGTTTTGAGTTCAAAACTATAATAATAAGTGTGCTGGTTAATTTCAGAACATACTATGAGTGCAGCTCAACGGAGCTGAACTCAACTGACAGGTCATAGGCCAACATTACTGCGATTTAAAACAGTGCGATCATAATGTTACTACAGAATCTATTATTTTTGAGATATGACGTGCATGACTAAATCAAAAAGCAATTACCTAGCTTCCGTGTTGCTATTATAGAATTTGGACAACGTATCTATAGTTTTTTACACGGATTAAATGGATTTTTTCTTGATATAAATATATACATTTTTGACATTAATAGGAGCGCTTGCCCATATGCGCGGCGACACTTTTCCTTCTCAATGGCGTGTCTATTAGTATTTACAGTGGCGGATTTGCGCTTTATGCCGCTTTAGGCCGCGACTGATATGCTGCTTTTTTGGCGTTGTGAGTGATAATTAAAATTATGCATATAATTTACAAACATTAATTTTTTAGATAAAGATTTTATAGATAAAATACCAAAAAATTATTAGTTAATTTATAATTCAATACTAGATATTGCACACGCGGCCCGAAAACGTAATTTCTTTTCATTTAATCCGGTAAAAAAGTAGCCCCTGATACCAGGATAAATGTAAATTTCCATAAGGTGAAAGGATTTTTAAAACCAGTTAGTTTATTTTAACAATTTTTCATACATGATTTTTTAATTCGTAAGGCTCTTGACTTCTTTCGCCCTTTTAAATTTTGTCATTTTGAAAATTTTGCCGCCCCTAGAACTGTGCCGCCCTAGGCCCGGGCCTGACGGGCATATGGGTCCACTCTGAGTATTTATGTGTTCTGTGGTTTTTTACATTAGTGACTACGATCAGATTGTGAGCAAACATTGAAACTCGAGTTATTTGAAAAATATGCATCCTCATCTGGGTAGCGCATGTTTAATTTTGTCAAACATGAACTCAAAATCAAGAATGTTTATTTGACTGATGATTTTTTTTATAATTACTACTGGATGAACACGGCCACACGCTGAGAAGATCCACCGGAAGTAGCTCAGCGGGCCTGTCTTTAACCATTTTTCAGAGTTTGTGTAATTATTACACTTAGTTTTGCCCTAAATATTGTATTGTTATAAAGAAAAAAACTTTTTTTTCTATTGCACGTAAAATTTGTTACTATTATAGTGTGTTAGTTTAATACATTAATATAAAACCATTAAAAATATGTAAAGCTTATTCGAAGAAAAAGTCTCCATTGGTGGCAATACAATCCTTTAAACGTTGAGTCTAGTTATCAATAGAAGCACGAACTCTTTGCACGCACGTATGAATTGTTTTAGGGACTCCACATTATCGTGACATTTAGAGCAAGCCATACTCTCTAAAACTGACCATAAATGATTATCTAGCGGATTAAGATCGGGACTAGATGACAGCCAGTCTTCAGCTCTAATGAAGTCCCGAACGTTGGTTTCCAACCAAGATTGAGTAGATCAAGCTTTATGACCCGGCGCCGAGTCTTACTGAAAGGTCCATTCTTGGTTATTGAACATGTGGTTGTTAAGGGGCTTAATTACCTTCTCAAGAATGATATCTTGATACACTTGTGCCGATTTTTTGATAACTTTTTCACAAAAATATGGCTGTCACTCCTTCATAGCTAACATCTCACCAAACCATCACTGAAGTTGGATAATGCCCACATTGTAATCTGTTAATTAGTTGAGACGTTTCCTTACAGCTTTGAGCATAGAGTCATTTTGTTTGTTAAAATACTGCTCAATTGTAAAAACATTCTTATCCGTACACTATTTTTTTGACCTCCTTTGCATACCGCTTAATTACCACCCTATTCTTTTTTAAATTATCAGTTAAGAAATGGCCAGTGCGTCTTTTATATACTGCAAGTCCTAAGTCATATTTTAAAATACGCGACATGGTTCTAGTTGCTATCTTCATCTCCCAAACGGACAGGAGGCTTACCTGATGGTAAATGATTACTGCCGCCCATAAAAAACTACACTCCCAGGAGGTTTGCAATTGCGGTGTCGGCCTTTTAAGGATGACAAAATATTTTGCTTTCGGACAGGATTTCTTCGAATTTTTTTCCGTTACTGCTTTGATCATCTTTTTCTTACGAATTCTACGTGGACGGCCAGATCTCTTTCACAAATAGAGGTTTCATTGTACCTGTCAATAGCCCGGTACATAAACATTTGGGTCATACAAAGCGTATAGAGTTTTAAAAATTGTATTTGTCTTCATACCTATTTTGTGTAATGCATTATTCTAATGCTTATTTCGTAGGCGTAAATTTATGTAAAAAATATAGTCATCACCCATGTTGCCAGGTATCAAACGTGTGAATCGTGATGAATAAAAATATCTATGACGCTCCATTCACTTTATCCCAAAAAAATACCAAATGATAATATTTACTTGTCTGTCTCTTACTATAAAACATAATTAATCAGAGACAATTTTTTTCAAACACACATTTTGTTTTCAGAGTAGGTACGTAAATATATCTTGATAGCAAAATGACTGTACTTTGTATTATAAATCAATTGTTCGCTAAAAGAAGGATTACACTTTATCACGAATACCATATAACAAGCGATTTATCGCTGTTGTATTTGAATGAACAGTGAACATAAATTTAACTGTTATTTCGAGTGTTTTGCTTATTTTAGCGATATAGTTTTTACATGCGACTTTACATTTGATTTTAGGATTATAGTATATTTAGTATATCAGGTAAGTATAATAATAATAAGAAAATATTTGAATGCAAAGATTTGACCACACATTAAGTCTCTATGTACGACATTACCTTATTTTGATGTCATTTTGACAGTACTTAGTAGTGACCAAAGTAGGAAACATATTTTCCTAAATATACACTACAAAACCCTGTGACAAAACCTTACAAAGAACTTTAGAACAGTTTTAATAAGGATGTAGTTACCTTTCAATAAATAAGTAAAATTAACCTATATTTACAAGATCTATAAGTTATATAAAGCGGAAAAAATAAAGATTTGTTTCGGATGCGTACACCCGATGACTTCCAATATCCGTGAAATCGCGAATCTCATGGCAAATAGGTACTTCGTTTTCTAGAGTTTAGACCATTTGATACTTATTAAGGAGTGAATTTTCTGATTCTTTATCTATCTATACAGCCCTTACGTAAGAAGTTTGCATGTGCAACAATAGAAAGCCTTACAGTTACCGCGTTTTACTGTCTTTATAGCTGTTATACATTATATTTTATTAAAATTATTACATTTTCAAGGGTTTCCCATCTCTTAAGTAAATCAGTATCTTATTCGATAGTAAGACGCATGGTATCCATGGTTCAAATTCTAGGTTAGGCGATTCGTTCTAAAGAGTTTTTCAGGCATTTTGAAAAAAAAAACTACTTGCTGAAAACTAGATAAATGCCAGATTTATTTAACTGTGGATCGTATTTATACGTCCTACCTCTCCAGATATGTAAATGTGACCCTATTATTTTTTTTG
Source organism: Apodemia mormo (assembly GCA_036924255.1). Lineage (NCBI taxonomy): Eukaryota > Metazoa > Arthropoda > Insecta > Lepidoptera > Riodinidae > Apodemia > Apodemia mormo. Next base: position 20,517,985 of record JAUPFN010000016.1, read on the forward strand.
TTACGTAATATACTTAGATGAAGGAAACTACTACTAGATATGAAATAACTAAGGAAAAAACGTGTAATTTCGTCACGAGTAATGGCGGACTTAGTACAGTTGTCTACATAACAATCGACAAAATGTCAAGACTTAAATCTTAAAAATATCGTCATTTTATCAATATCATTAATATAATTTTTAATCCCGCGAGCTATTTAAGTTGACGCTATTTTTCTAAATGATTTCAAATTACAGCACTGACAAAATTTTTGTAGCTTTGCCTATTATGAAAATCCGAACTTGTTAGACAGAGATAAAACCATTATACAGTGTGTAAAGAAAACCCTGTCCTATCCGAAAGAGGCATATAGATTAGTTAAAGGCATTACAAAGGATTACAAAGGCATTATTTCTGAAAATAAAACAGATATCGCTTTTTTTTAATATTTGGATTTTTACATATATCTCCCTAGAGTTGAGCAAATATTTTAAAAATGACAACACCTTGTCGCTGATTGTTTCATTGTTTCGCTTTGGCGGCTTTCGCACAAACACCGTGCGAAGGCGCGGTGATCGTTTTTCAGATTTTTACAAACGAACTTTAGACGCGCCGCACATGCGCGGCATTCTTTGACAATATAATTCACTTATTTGTAGGTGTTGTTATAGTCTTCGCCGTGTTGGTCCCGGCCTCCTTTGAAGCATAGGCCAGCTGCCGTTCTGCCAGGCAGGTCGTAAAAGGCGACCGATTGGCTATCGAGTCACTACCATTGTGGCTACTAGGTGGTAGAGTTCTGCATTGTTTCGCCCTGGTCTGGTACCACCGCCTTACCTATTCCTGCCGCAATAGCGTCAGTGCTTGTCGCTGTCGTGTTCCGGTTTGGAGAGTAAGGTAGCCGGTAAACTTATGCATGTGGCATTAGACCTCGCCACAAGATAGCAACGCACCATTAACATCTTTGGTGTCTATAGGCGATGGTTGACTCTTTCCATTAGGAGACCCATCTGCTTGGTCGCTATCTTATGATATAAAAAAAACTTAATGTATGAAAATACCATTTAAGATTAGTTTTTATTGGGAAAACGAATTAATCCATATCCATAAAATAATTACACATATGTTACCGTATTACGGTACCAAATGACACCTTTAATTATCGTACAGGGTTTTCTTTACACACTGTATATTCAGCGTTGGAATACGTGCTATTTCACAATTTTGATTGCTTATGGAAACTAATGCCAAGTCCTTATCTTCTCTTGTCAAAAGTAATATCATATCGGTAGTTATTGATTTATGAATACTAGCGATTATATCGTTCTCATACGACTATACACTAAACAATAAGGTATCTTCAAGTTTGACATCAGAATTCAGCCTAAAAAAAATAGTATACATGTGTGTATATTATGACGTGTGTCACAAAATGGTAGCGTGTGTAAAGTTTATTTTTATTAATTTAATGTTTCTTCTAATGCATAATTTAAAAAATATATATGCTTCCTGCACAAAGTGGAGCCTTGTAAACTTAAATATCTGGCTTTTAAGTATAACACGCTGAGATTTTCTCGACATTTAAAAAAAATATGAAGTAGAACAACTTTCGTGGCGTGTCTGAATTTTCGTAATATAGGTTGTAACTCTAGCGCTGACCGTTATTGCGCAGAAGTGAAAAATAAGGTATCGTGGGGGGCTAGAGGGACGAAAAGCGGGCGTGCGATGCGCCGATTGGCTCTCCAGTCGTACTATGTTCCCCGTATTCATACGATGTCTCGCGCGCTTCTACTGTACAGTCGCGTTCTTAATTTTATTGTTATATCATAAGATAGCAAACAAGTAGATGGGTCTCCTAATGGAAAGTGCCAACCATCGCCTATAGACACCAAAGACCCTCAAAACCGGACAGTGCAAGCCCTGACGCTATTGCGGCAGGTATAGGTAAGGCGGTGGTATCAAACCCGGGCGAGACAATGCAGAACTCTACCACCTAGTAGTCACGATGGCAGTGACCCGCATAGCCAATTAGTCGCTTTATACAACCTGCCTGGCCGAACGGCAGTTGCTGTATTCTTCAAAGTAGCCCGGAACCAACACGGGGAAAATGGGCTGTGTAAATGTGTGTAATTAGGTTTATTTTATAGATGTTCTTATTATATTGCCCATCTCCAACTAAGAAAACTAGTTTTTATTATGTCTAAAATAAAAATTAACAAATTCTATAATGCTTTTATTTTTTTCTGTTCCCTACAAACAGATGACTCTGCCCAAAAGTACCGTTGGTTGAAGTCTTTTTTTTTCATTTTGTTACTTTTGTTCATAGAAAAAAATGGTTTACTTGAATGGTAGAATAGCCTGTTTCAGACTTTGGTACACTTTAACATTAACTATATTGTACACGCGTAGAAATTCTCTACATTCCGTTTTGCGCTAGATTTACTATTTCACATACAGTATATTAAAATATATCATTATCTTGCTATTAATTTAATTACAGTAATAATTGTATTGCGTGCACGACTGTACCAATGCGTAGCTATCCCTTGTACTTAATTAGCACATCGAACTGCTGACGGTTCACGACTAACGTTCGAAATTCAAATTAAACTAACTCCCTGCATCCCGCGATCCGCTCAAACAAAAATTGATGGGGCGCGTTTTCGTGGATTACACTATCTATATATAATATTATAATATACAACATATAATATTTAAATATATTCTGCATATTCAGTACTTATAAGTTGAAACCATGGTAAACACGATTTTTCAATGCTTTAACTAGAAACTTTATAGGTACACTGTCGAATAAAATTTGGTTAGTAAAATATTTATAAATAGACTAGACATTTGTCCAAATACTTGATGCGTGCAAATATAGGCGGGGTTAACGTCGGTATATGTATGTGGTGGTCAGTATCACTTAACACTGAATTCGCTTAAAAAAATAGTACATCGATTTCCTTAAATGTGTTACGTAATATGTATCAAGGTCTGCATTTATTTTTACGTGATTTAGATACTTATATAAGAAAATATACTAAGTACTACCTTATATATGTACTTGTAACTGACAACGCCGACCATGGCGCTGAAGTAGGATAAACTAGGGAATAAAGTTTATAGCTGTTGCAGACGGAGTGTAGTGTGCTGGGCATACGTACTTTAGTTTAAATGAAAAAAGTTTAAAGTTGGAAGAGCATTTAAAAGTGCTTTCACCGCTTTTTTTTCTCAAAAATCTAATACGACGGTAGCACGATCATTATTGAATACTGTTTGATAGACACTTTCATTCACAGAGTTCGGCCTCCTTACCTCTAAACTCCTAGACGCCGACATTGTGTACAAATCCGGCAGACATTTAAAAATGTGTTAAAATAAAAATATTTAATACATGATTACAAAAATATTATTTATATTTTCGTCTTTTAGTTATTTCGGTATTTTTACGTATTTGATATAATTTTTTTTAAAAGTAAAAATTTGTAAGACTATAAAGTTTTTTTGAACAAGAGTACAAAATAAAGTAGCTTTTAAAAATAGGTAACTTTAATGGCTTGAGGAAATAGCACATCATTACATAGTATAAAACAAAGTCGCTTTCTCTGTCTGTCCCTATGTCTTTATGTCCCTATGTATGCTTAAATCTTTAAAACTACGCAACGGATTTTGATGCGGTTTTTTTTATAGATAGATTGATTCTTGGGGAAGGTTTTGGTATATAAACCTTTCCGATATTCTCATGGGAACAAAAGCTACGCGGGTGAAATCGCGGGCAGGTCGCTAGTTTACAAATAAATCAAACTTTTTGGCTTTATTATATTTTTACGCTATTGTTGAACGCAGTATCGTCTATTACGGCCCAATGGATATTTTACGGCATTATTACGGTCCAATTAATTTTTTTAATATTTGACTGGTGCAATATATTTTTCGGTAGATATTCGAGATAATATGTTAAACTAGGTTAACATAATATTTAACGACTCGACTCTGAACAATCAAGGGAACGAATGGGAAATATTCTACATATTGAATATTGAATGGTAAATGTAACGATATTTTCCAGTTAGTTAAGTTACAAAGAACTTCTTTTCAAGCTTCCTTTCAATGATTCTCTAGTTTTTTGGCTGGTAAAAGCATTAAGGTCGTTGACGATGCTGCATGCCTTACGGTGCATGCTTTGATCTTAAATTCGTTAAAGTTGTTAGGTCCCAAGCTGAGAACTATAGCTTACATTGATCCTTCTGCATATAAGTGATTTGTAGTGACTTAACACTCATTGCTGATCGAATGACTGTATTGATGATGTTTCATATTCCGGTTATAGCGGGAATATATTAATACTGTCGTAATAAACATGTTTCGGAAATCAAGGAAGACCTTTCCATAACCTCAGACTGAAGTCGAATAAATTTAGCCCAGTTTAATTTAAATTCCCCCATAAATTTAGTACAAATTAATTTACTTACCCCAATAAAACACAATTTTGAACGTTTACAGCCATCTAAAGTCATCCATTGCTATCAATGCTACAATTCTTGGAGTCGACATATCGAGCAACGACCAATTCCGTGGTCACCTCGGAACTAAGGCGAAATTACCCTCAGAAGAGCTCTGTGTTTTCAGCAGGAGCATAAAGAAGTACTTCATACCTGCTCATCGCCTGCAAATTACTAAGAAATATATTCGCCTCATATGAAGTGCTATTCTCATTTCTAGGCGAAGACTCTCCAGTACGGACTCCTTCCTTCGCGACACATTGCAATCGTTTTCTTAATGTGTAAATAGCTACGTTCGATGATTTAAATATAGAAAAATATATGTCAAAACCTTTATGACAAAATATGATAAATCAAAATGTTTAATGTTTACAGTAATAAAAAAGCTATGCAAAGCTATGAATAGATGGCGCTATTGGAAAACTATTCATAGTTTGCGCGACGTTTTTGTTGTCTGTATTCAACAACAACTCATTGTATGCATTATATAACTTTAGTGTTAATCTTAAATTAATTGTTATTAATTATCACTGAACAACCAAACACTGTAATTATTATCAAACTATAAATGTGAGGCGGAGAATGTGCCATGTAGCGGGGCTCATTGTTTTATTTTATTTTAAAAAAGATTTTTATAAAGTTGCGAAGAAATCAAATTTTGATGAATATATGTAATCACAAAATACGTCTCGCACATAGTTTAAGTATTATGTATGTCGTATGATATCCCGATCAATATTATATTTCTTTCAACACCAACAAATATGTACATTATCATTATTTAAATAAAATTAAACACTTCAGTAGCAAATTTTAGCACTTGCCTTCCCTAATCCTTAACAGATGTGTAATTTAATATACACCGTTTTCAAAACATAGCTTGAGTCTAGACTGTCAAGGCGAAAAACGGTAAGTCGAAAATTAAGTGACAGTTGCCAAAGCAGAATTCAGGTGTGAAAAAAACTACAGCTTGGCAATGTGTGAGCTTCGTATAAAATCATGTCAGGTTATTACTATCTTTCTCTCAACAAAATAGAAAGAAATTTGATAGAAGACTAGAAACAAAACAGGCACATTAATTGACAGAATTACCTAAGTTCTGTCAAATTAGTCTGTATTTTTTATTTCTAAGTATGTTTAGTTAAAAATTTTTTTTTCGTCAAAATAAAATAACAAAAAAATTAAATATCATCACAAAGGAAACCCTCTTTAAGTTTGGCAGAGTGAACCGAATGCCATTAGAAAGTCCAATTTATCACTCATTGATTTATTGATTGGCAAGATACGTATATGCGTACTTATCATCGCATTTTTATCAACCTATAAAGATAATCGCTACTTAAATATTTCCTTAGAATCTCTTTAATAATATTTTAGCTCGACCTGGGGCCTAAACTTGATACCTCATGTTCTGAGCCGAATAGGTTAACTACCAGTTCCCAAGGAAGTCTAACTAAAAAATTATATTTAACGTTTTTTTTTACCATTTTGTTGGTAGAATGATAACCTAAAACTAAAAACAGTCAATTTCTAATGAAATGCACAACAGGTTTAGGTAAAATATTAAACGTACTAACGTAACAAAAAACATATATAAAGGAGAATGCGAATAAATTATAAAGTTATAGACTCGTAGAAATTTTAGGATAAGTATTAGTGACATACACTTAATTCTAAAATAATTATAAGACGCTAGTTACTATAAGCTCGCATGGTGTAAGTGTGAGTGAGTTTTAAGATTCAGAACAGTGTTTTTTATGAAACTAAAGATTATACTTACAATAATTTTATAAAACACCATACAAATATTAAACCCCCAGCCACACTGTGCTAACAGTACAAGACTGACAGTTGTCATAAGTTAGCATTTGAATTCATTTTTACCAATCGCATTGCAATAAGTTTTTTTATATCTTGGCATGGGCGTTAAGAAAACGTAATAAGCTGTATTTTAAGTATTATATTTATTAACTAGCTGTTGCCAGCGACTTCGTCCGCGCGGACTTCGTTTACTCCGCACAGCACCGGGCCGCTAGGTGATAGCGTGATAATATGTAGCCTATATGTTGACCCGACCTGTTAGTAATATTCGTGCAAAATTTGAAGTAAATCCATGCAGTACTTTTTGAGTTTACCCCGGACATACATACAGACTAACAGACAAAAATTCTAAAAACTATATTTTTGGCTTCGATATCGATTGTAGATCACGCCCCAAGTATTCTTTTAAAAAAATATTCAATGTACAGTTTTGACTTTCCTACGATTTTATTATACGTATAGATACGCTAAGGTTTGATTTTTTTAAGTTTTCGTCCCTTTTTAGAGAAAACCTCACAATTACTCCAAATAAATTCTATATCATTTTGTAGATAATTGCTTGCTCTACCTGCATCAACAACTAAAAGAATTATTACTGCTTTGTTTTTTGTAAATTAATTAACTACTAGCTGACCCGGCAAACGTTGTTCTGTCTTTTTAACTACCCACTCTTTTTTTCTCTATTTTCTAACCTTTTAAACCTTCCCTGGACTTCAATAATTAATTCAAAACCAAAATTAGCCAAATCGGTTGAGCCGTTCTTGAATTTTAGCGAGACTAACGAACAGCAACTGATTTTATATATATAGATAGATTTATACAGGTATACATTAAGACGCAATACAGCAATGCTGACATTTGACGGTTTTAATTTTTAAATTAGTGCGAATTATTCGCACGGGTATTGCTAGTGTATTATGTATTATCTATACATATAATAAAATCGTACGAAAGTCAAAACTGTACACTATCATCTATAGTCGATATCGAAGCCAAAAATATAGTTTTTAAAATTTTTGTCTGTTTATCTGTTTGTGTGTCCGGGGTAAACTCAAAAATTACTGCATGGATTTACTACAAATTTTGCATGAATATTACTAACAGGTCGGGTCAACATATAGGCTAGGAGGAGCAGTGCGGAGTAAACGAAGTCCGCGCGGACGAAGTCGCAGGCAACAGCTAGTATTTGGATACAATCTCAACTTTCCAATAAGGTTATAATCTGTGCATCCTAATTCAATCATTGCTCTCATTGGATGAAGAAGACTGGTAGCGGATGTCATGTAGCATTAAGTATATCTGTAACTACAATGGAATTTGAACAGAACGTTCTGCATTATTTAATAATATTGTATTTGTACTATAGATAAAATTTAAGTGTCTGTGCTTTCAAAATAACAGTTTACTAAGTGCACATGAATGAATGTTCAAAACATTGAAAAAAAAAAACTTGTTTAAATTGTTATCTATCTGTTTATTGCAGTTTATCTCCAAAACCGGCTAAACAGACTGACAGGACTTCCACTGACAGACGGCTCATTTTATAAGGAGTAAGTTAGGCTAGTTTTGTTTAAAAAGATTTGAGGCTCCGTGCAAAAAAATAAAACCCATATTAAAAAATCCATACAGACGAAAACGCGCGCACAGCTAATATATATAAAAATCTAATGCTTGTTTGTTCATAATCGCAAATTTCCAAAAGTTCTTTCTCTATCATTTTTTTATTCATTCATTAATTGTGAAATTTTATAAAACACTGCTTACACTTGTGAAGATATTTTAAGCGTGGTACAATTAACTTTCACGTATGTATCGTACTGGTAAATGTATTTGAAAAAGCATGTTTGCGAAAGCAACGCACCGGATGCCGGCTAGTTTTATATAACTTATATTTAGCATTCTTCGGTAGATGACGCACAACAAAATTCAGTCTTTTCACGTGAACATAAAGCACATAAAATCAATGCTAACGCAAAATGAAATCAACACTAATCAGAGGCAAACTGTCAGTCAAAATCTGCAAAGACTTAACAAATATCTACGTGCTACAAGGAACGTTACAACAAATAACATCCTACAGCAACTAACAATTTTATGCTAATATCATATAATATCATCCACCCACATTGCTCCTTAATGCTAAACAAACTTAACAACTTGTATTGCTTTCACTTATGAAGCTCAATATTTACAACAATTGGCTAAGAGTGAACACACAACGCACTACACATTTAATTATAAAACATCAGTCCGGCATGTCTATGCTCGTTGCTGGGACTACTGGTTTCACGGCCTCATTTTTCTTCTGATTTTTATGAGGCTTTTTACTATTTTCCTTCTTCCGTCTATCGTCATCGCTGTAAGGCTCTTGATTCATCGGTGGGTCACTGGGAATGCCAGCCGATCCTTGGCTGCCATTATTGTTATATGCTATGTTAGCATATTCTTGTAATAGTGGGAACACCGATAACAAAAACTGGCAAAAATCTTTTCTAATACCAAACCACCCTAAAATAAAATCATCAAGATAGTTAAGTTCTTCAAAAAATATATATATGGAAGAGAACTACACATTTTGTTGGTTAGACTAAATGTTAAAACTATAAAAGGTATTAAAATATAAAATTTATATTTATATATCCATTAACGTGCCCTAGATTATTTTCTGAGTCTGTGACAACGTGTATTCACAATTTCATAATGATCAGTTAAGGATCAATGTGTAAAAACGCAACAAACTCAATTTTAGAATTTTGAATAAACCAGAAAAAATTTATGAATACTGAACTGACTATCTTTTCTAAATATTGTTTCGGTCTGGAGTAGAAATTTTGTGAGTAAAATTCTTCTAGAATCTCAAAGCAATTACAGTATCTTTTTATGTTGTAATGTAAATGTACTGTTAATGTAACGTCACACATCAGTTATCTCAGTGTGTTTAATTTCCTATCCATACTACATGAAAGAAAATTCGAAATATTGTCATCAACTCATGGTCATCAGATATCCCATTAAATAAACCTGAGCCATTAGAATGTACGAAACCAGAAATAAAACACTTTCTTTTTATTTTTCTAAAAATTAATGGTTAGAAACGCGTATATTATGTAGATCTCAACTGATACTAAAGTGCATCTACCAAAACAACTTTGCTGAGCTTCTCAAATAAGATGATTTTGTTAATTTAATAGGTCGGGGCAAAAGTATTTTCGTATTTTGAATGTATTATTGGTAATTAAACCTATTTGGCTGGCCATTAAAAAAGTGATATTCTGAAGATGCAATAAATAAAAAAAAATAGTTCCCGCCATTTTTCAATTGTTTTCCAAGTAAGCAAAATGAACATTTATGACGAAGAAATTCAATCAAGGTACATTTTAAAGTTTTATTACAAAAAAGGTAAAAATGCGACGAACGGCGCGAATAAAATTTGTGCGATTTACGGACCTATTGCGGTATCAATAAGAGTAGCACAAATGTGGTTCAAGCGTTTCACGTCTGGAAATTTTAATGTGAAAGATGAGGTTCGCTCTGGACGCCCTGTCTCAGATAAAATCAGTGCCATCTTGAGAAAGTGGAGCAAGATCGACATATTAGTAGCTACAACATTGCTGAAGAACTGGATGTTGATCATAAAACAGTTTTACGTCATTTACGAAAGTCTGGATGCAAGAAAAATCATGATCTCACTGAGAGAAACCTAATGCAATGTGTTTCCATTTGCGATTCTTTGTTGAAAATTGATTACGGGTGATGAAAAATGGGTGACTTACGATAAGAATGTGCGAAAAAGATCATGGACAAGCTGCACAGACCGTGGCAAAGCCAGGCCTCACTCGGAACAAAGTAATGCTATGTGTATGGTAGGATTGGAAAGGAATCGTCCACTATAAGCTTTTGCCACCAGGTAAAACTATCGATTCTGATCTCTACTGTCAGCAACTGATGAAGTTAAAAAAACTTATTGAGAAAAACCGGCCGGAGCTGGTGAATAGGAAGGGCGTGGTGTTCCACCATAACAACACCAGACCGCACTCATCTATAGCAAAAATTGAGAGAGCTTGGCTGGGATGTGTTGATGCATCCTTAGTATACAGCTTGGTCCATCAGATTTCTACCTGTTTCGGTCATTGCAGAACTCTTTAGGAAGGATAAAGCTAACCTCAAAAAAATACTGTGAACACTACCTGTCAGATTTTTTAATCAAAAATCTCAAAATTTCTACAGGAATGGGATCATGGTACTACCCACAAGATGGCAACAAGTCATCAATCAAAACGGCATATACATATTATAAATAAATAAAAATTTATACCTAAAAAAATATTTTCCTTTGTATGAACAATACGAAAATACTTTTGCCCCGACCTTATATTAGTGTTTTGAATAAAATACCAGTGTTTAAATACAATACAGTGTAAAACTACTTCGAAAAAAAAACAATTTATCGCCTTGTATGAAATAGTAAATTAAATATTTCCTGAATTATATTTTACATTTATTCCTTAACTGACTTACAATTAGTATGCAAAAAAAATATATTCCACCTAAACAACAACTCAAAAATTAAAATTTTATAATTTTTGATGAAAATAATTTAAAAATATGTAGACTTAAAGTCACAATATTCGTTAAAACATATTGCCGAATCTATACATATAAAATTGTTACAATTCGAAACATCAAGATCTGTGATAGTATCTTAGAAAAATCGAGGTAAATCTTTAAATTTCATCAACAAATCGAGTAGGTTTTTGTATTTTTATTGCTTTTAAATTATACAAGCTACCTTTAATCATTATTCTATACCTCATAATATAAATGTTAAAATATACTTACATTTGTTGCCTCCCTTAGAGCTGAACGACATGATAATTAAAGTAGCGTACATCACGAAAAGCGGACTAACCACCACAATGTATGATAATGAAAATCCGTCCGATGATACGTTATCAAGTTTATTTGTTAGGAGAACCTGAACGAAACATCAATATTTAGTAAAACGAAGTTCTTGATGGAGCTCTCGGAAAGAAGTATCCGACTGACACTTACTATAGCTATGTTTACTGTGTTGTGCTATTATATATTAGAAAGAGGCGGAAAGACAAAAAAAGAGAGAGGGAAAACGATATGTTTAGCAAGCCATGTGCATCGTTGTACAACTTTATTGCCATTCCTTGATAGTGCTTGTAATTTAACAAATAATAATATACTAATTAGGTGACCGAGCGAAGCTTGGATTATTTTTTTTATTGTGAAAACTAATTACCATGGAGATGACAGATCTAGATTTATTTCAATAGTAAAATTCTATATAAATATAAAATTGTTAAGAGTCGACAGACTTTTCCGAGTAGGGAAACTGTCAAAGTGAGTTTTCTAAACAATAACCCGACCAGCGCGCGCTATGCAGAGCCTTAAGTTTTGCACATTGAAGTAGACAAAACGCTCCGCTCTTGGATCTATAATTTCGCCGCCAATGCTTACGGTAGTAACTTGCATTCTTTGTATAGGTCTGAGTAGAATAGCCTCATCCTCAATCGGGTAAACCTGTGGCTATTAGGCGCCCTGATCAGTTTGATTACAAGATAACTAAATGAATTTTTGGACATGGAACCCATAACAAACACTTGTATAAAATTAATTTTATACGCAATTCTCTGAGAATGTGTGTGAAAATAGAAAAAAGGCTTTTGAAATCATTTTGGAACGCGAATGTGTTACTAATAACCGAGTCTAGATCTACGGATCCTCGAGGTCAGTCTCTGAAAGTCTTCGTCGTTAAGGGTTTGTTGGGCTTTATCAAGAAATTTATAAAGATTAGTGCCATTCCATACCTTTACACAAAACACAGAGTCGAGTGGCGGATGAAAATATCAGTCTATTTTTGCCTGTGGACATTGGAACTGGCTCTATTGCAACAAGAATAGATAAGGCGTAGGGATCAAACTAGTAGTCAGGATGGTAGCGATATATTTGGCTTTTACGAACTGTCTGGTAGAAAAGCGGATAAATGTATTTTTCAAAAGAAGGATAAATTATCCTGTCGGTGCAACATTTTATATTATTAAATCGGAATTCTTAAACGGGAATCTCATAATCTCAACCGAACATACTTGATTAACAAGGAAATGAAATTTGTAATTTTAACATTATACATACCAAAAACACGAGTATAGGAATTACTGTAAACGTGTAGGCCAGCGCTGAATTGAAACTGGTCCTCCTTTGCTGAATATTAGCCTCGGGCGAACGCAGCAATATTCCAGCAAATATTATACTATATAGCACCCCTGAAATTTTAGTTAAATATTACAAACTAGCAGATAATCTCATCTTTTTACTTTACAGGCAGGTCGTAAAAGGCGACCTTGCTTGCTGCTTGCAAGGTGATCTTGCTCTGCATGTATCACGTCTCCACAGAATAAGTAACTCTTTTATGGGGGCAATCTATACGCTTTTACAATAAACTTCCAAATGCTATTAAAGATCTACCAATACACAAATTTAAAAAATGTATCAAATCTGAACTTTGTAAAAAAGGTTACTATAAAATATCTGAATATTTGGATGATAATAAGGCATGGGATTAATTGCTCCTCATAGCAGTCTCATAGTAATTATAATATATTATTCATAAATACATTGTAATTGTAATTGTAAAAACATTGTTTAAAAAAAAATGTATATGCACAAAAAAAGACAAGCCCGCTGAGTTTCTTCCGGCGGATCTTCTCAGTGTGTGGCCGCGTTTCCGATCCGGTAGTAACTCAAAAAATGTTGACTCGTCAAAAGTGCCTGTAAAGGATAATTTGAATAAAAATGTTTTGACTTTGACTTTGACCGATTGGCTATCGAGTCACTGCCATCGTGGCTACTAGGTGGTAGAGTTCTGCATTGTCTCGCCCGGGTCTGGTACCACCGCCTTACCTATTCCTGCTGCAATAGCGTCAGTGCTTGTCGCTGTCGAGTTCCGGTTTGGAGGGTAAGGTAGCAGGTAAACTTATGCATGTGGCATTAGACCTCGCCACAAGATAGCAACGCACCATTAACATCTTTGGTGTCTATAGGCGATGGTTGACTCTTTCCATCAGGAGACCCATCTGCTTGTTTGCTATCTTATGATATAAAAAAATATCTTATTTATTAGTTCCAACTTTATGTACACCAAAATATACATATTCGTACAAAAGGCGAACTTACCAACATGGGTAGGCAATCAGAGTCAACAGAGTGCAGGTATGGTGCCACTGAACAGACTACCTTTGATTGTTACAAATAATACCTAATACCATATACATACAATATACATACATTCATAAATACATATACTTACATCCGTATATAAAAATTATAATATAATTTATAATTATTGTCACTTGGTGAAACCGTATAATATTACTTTTGTAAGAACAAACTTTTGTACTGTTTCATAACTTTTAGCTACTATACTATAATTGCAAAACAGTACAAGAGTTTAACAAAATCATAAAATAACACCTATTACTAGTTAACACCCACCCGATTTGCTGGGCGTAAGTTTGTTGACGATAACAAAAATTATATGGCCTATAATTTGCTCAATCATGTTTTTATTGAATTTATATCAAATTTTATCAAGATCTGACAAGCTGATTTGGGTTTTAACGTGACATACACACAGAAAAAAGAATCCAAATGGCGAAATTAATAATGATCTTAAGCCATAAAACACACAAAAGTTGACAATATAATTCCGGCTTCGCTCGGAAGTCTTATAATACGCAATCTTATATACCTACTAACTCAAATAGTGGACATTAAAAAGTAGCAAAACTACAGTGACCTCTTCTTTCAACTATTACGTTATTTTAATAAAGACAACACTATAGTGTTGCTATATTTTAATGTCTACTCTTTTATGAATGAATTGAAAATAAGTTTCACAATAATCTGCGCGTCGTTCTACGATACTTTAATAAATGCTCACGCCATCTACAACACATATTTGTAATCTTTAAAGAAATATGGCCGATTTGTTAGCACCGTTATAATTTCAGTCACTATTTTAACAAAACACTCGACAATCCGAATTTTGCGGATATTTGTATATATGTTGTCGACTCAAAACTATTATTTGTTTACGCTTTATAATTTAGGTAATGTTTCGATTGAGTCTACCGTAACCCTTGGCGAAATATATATATATATATATATATATATATATATATATATATATATATATATATATATATATATATATATATATATATATATATATATGTGAGTGGTTACGCAAAAAGGGACCTGAAGGGATTGGAAACGGTTTTTTTTTTTTTGATAAATTCTGATTCTATGGTCCTTCATCTTTGTTTTGTTCTAATCAAAATAATTTTAGGTGCCGTAGTTTTTTTTTAATGATTTTTTATGTAAGCCGAGGCAGTTTTGAAAATATTACACCTTATACACAGCGCACACTAGTTTCTTTTTCTAGCGCGCACATAAAGACAAGTAAAAGACGAATAAATAAGTCACCAATAATACAGCTATCGCAAACACGTGCTATTTCTCACTGACGAAGTCGCTCACTAACGACTAGACATGAGCGTTATTTCACGTCACTGCTTACAGTAACTAGCTACGCGGCATGTAACGAAGTCACTAGTTTCGAGTCAGATGACAAGTAGTGATTTTTGTAAATGCGTTACTATACTGTGATTGGGCGTGATTAGTCGAACACAATGTGCGGACTGCGGCGGTGCAAAAAAATGTGCTCGACCGGCCGAGAAGGCGAGACGGCTGATCAAGACATGAGGAGTGAGCGAGACCGGATGATACCATTATTATCAATAGATCTATGCGCACACGTGCTGTGGAGTACCTACAGCCCGACAACCGATAACAAAACAGCCTATAAAGTATTAGCATACGTTTAATTTTCATACATAAACTTATACACATAGAGAATAAAGCAGGTTGAATTCTGTTTTTAAATAATTTTAGAAAATTAGCTCGGATTCCGGGAAGGAAGAGGAACTTTCAAACAAAATATTTTCTATTGTTTGTTTCAATTCGACTTCATTGGTTGTTTTTGATGAAATTAATGAGCACTTGTAATTTGCTTTATTTATGATATAAAAAATGGAAAGTTTTAAATAAAAGTCCACGACAAATGACAGCAAAAAATACTGCAAAATCTATAACTATTCTAATCCTCTATTATATATTATTTATATCTCATAATTACATCTTATATTATAAGCAATCTTGAATTTACAGCTTGTAAAAATAATAATATATTTATCAAATCTATTATTATTTTTTATTTAATTTTTTTATTAATATAATTTAATAAGTATATTATAAAAAGTGTAAATGTAAAGGTGTAAATTTATCAAACCTGTATATAAAATTATTATATATATTTTTTATAGTTTTATTTGATTATATACACATAAAACTAAAAATATATGTATGTAATAAAATTAATAATTTTAATAAAATCAGTAATTAATAATCAGTAATCACTAATCAATTATAATTAATGCAATAAGTAAGTAATTTTTAATTCTTAAAGTACGAAGGGAAGCTATTTGTGTCATTTAGTAATACGTTATTCAAGTAACTGTATAGCTATAAACACTTGTTAGTGATATAATCTAATTTCGTTTCATACGTAACTGTATAGTTCGTAAAATTATGTGCTCAAACAATCACAGTAGCAGAAGTAACTAGTTACAAAAATCACTACTTTTGAAACTAGTGACTTGGCCGGCGTCACTAGTTTCATTACGTTTCTTGAAAACGACGTAACGACCCATGTCTACTAACGACACTAACATAAAACACCCCGCGCCTCTCTCATTTCGACTCAACATTTTAAACGTGATTTACTCGAAATCAATTATTTTCCCTTGAGGTCCCTTTTTGCGTAACCACTCACATATATATATATATATATATATATATATATATATATATATATATATATATATATATATATATATATACCAACCAAAACCCATAATTCAGACTCTGCTGTCCATCCATTCCTTTCATCACTTAACAGGTTTGTATAACATTTCTATTTGTTAACAGTTGATATGACCTATAACACTTATAAAAACAAACAACGCATAAAAATAAACAAATGTATGTTCCATTGAACATCCATTTGTTTATTTTTATGCGTTCTAAAAATAGAATAAAAGATGCAACATGCTTGATTGGTGTATGATTTTTAAAAGGCAAATTATGACATGAATAAAAAGAAATAGATACACCTAAAGTACCTTATACTAATTAATTTAAAATAATTTAAACACACTAAAAAACTGCATCAACCGACTTCCAACCTCTTATATCTCTGAGATTCTGGGTCTGCATCTTCACCAAACTTATATGGGATCAAATAGGACTCTCCTAATCTATATTAAGATTTTTTTAAATTGGTCTAGACCACTTCAAATAATCGGGGAACATACTTAAATAACCATTGTTACAAATTGAGAAACTTCTCTTTTTTAAGTCAGTTAACAATTTAAAAAGGATGTTATAACTAGTGCTAATAAAGATTAGGATTGGAGGTTGTAGCACTTCTAATTATCTGATTATATTAATGTTATAAATATGACAGTCTATATGTTGGGATGTTAGTAAATCACGCCACCAATAATACCAGACGGACATGCACCAAATTTGGTATATGGGTAGGCTTTATAAGATACTTTTTTCATCGAAAAAATAAAGGTCTTTAGTCGGTTGATGTGGGTTGCAGCTAGCAAATTACTATTTACTCATAAATGTAATAGAGAAAAGCATGTTTACAGTTAATTTTTATTATTTTAGTGCCATTCACTTTTTGATACTATTAAAATATTAATAAGATTAACGAGGTTATTAGCACGAGATTACATTATAACAGAAATAGCCTAATTAAAAAAATTAAAATAAGCACGTGGATTTTATGATAGAAGCAAATTAAAACAACTAATTAACAGCTGGATTAACATTAAACATGAATACAACATGAATATATAAAATAATACCTACACTCACCTACAAGGCTGAGACACATTAGTATCCACAGAGGAACAAACACTACTTGCCACGACCAGTTTATAAACCCATCCAGCTTCAACGCTAGAAATATGAACTGGAGAATATTTACAGCACAGAAAAGCTCCAGCTGTAATTAAAAAAGTATGTTTTTATTATTGAGTCATGGTCTATTGGCCAGTTTTTCGACTTACAACACTATGTCCTTTTTATGTCCTCCGAAAATGTTATTATTAAGGTTTTGTCAAATATGTAGTATTTTGGGGTTCAGTAATGACATGCCTAACATGAGCATCTAAAGCTATTGGTTTCGATTATCGCAATAAACAAGTGGTAGCCTTTACAGGTTGGTGAAATATGATAATCAGATCCCCACATTTCTCCCCAACTAAAGAATTATTAAATCATGATATATCGAAGCGTCTTATGAATATTAGAATCACTCCGCCCATCATGCGAGGAAACTAGCATGATAATGTTTTTTATAGATTAAACTACTACGTGTTGGAAGCGATATAATCATACTATTAATCAATATCAAAGTTAAACAATTAATTGTCTAACATATACAATAGTTAAGCGGTTAGAGCATGCAATAAAGACAAAAGTTGCTGGTTCAAATTCAGCTAGTGTCAACATTTTTCTTTAAAACAATGTGGTAGGACATCTCATTTCATTTTTCATTAATACCACAAAGCCCTATGTTTGACCACTTAAAAGTCTGTAAATCAGTTAACTCTGCAAACCATCCCTGAAACTTCCTGCTAAATTCAGGTATTTTAAGTTCAAAGGAGAAAAAACCATGTCTAAGTGGATTTTTAAACTGAGAGTCCAAATATCTAATTTTTTTAAAAAATGATTTTGATGAGCATTTTTATTATTGAACAGTTGTATGTTTTCAAAAAATTATCGATTTTGATCTTTCGAATGGCATTCAATGCAATTTTTGAGCTCTAAAATGTTGTTTTAGCTAGTTTAAAATTGATGATGTAATGTTAAAAACACTTTTTTCCAAAAAAATTGTCATTGGTGCTAATTGAATCCAGCGATTTTGATACTATTGACGGTGTTACATGCAGTTTTTAAGTAGAAAAGCTGGTTAGATTTTTTATCTAACCAGCTCTTCTACCTAAAAAATTGCGTATCCGATACTCAATCAGTATCGGATAGTCAGAAAAAATTTTAATTATTTGAAAAGCTGTAACTTTTGAAGACTTGAATCGATTTTGATTTTTGAAACGGTATTTGATGTTTTTTAAGTATTAAAGTGTTGTACAAGGTCAAAAAACGATTGGTGAAAAAATTTTGAAGTTATTAGAAAAAAAAACCCTTTTAATTTTTCATCAACAAAACTCCTGAACAGAAAACCGATTTTGATGAGATTTGTGACATGTATATTGAATGTGTATTTCACGATTTAAAGAATCGGGGTTTAGTATAGACGTTGAATTTCAAAAGAAGTATGAGAAATACATACTATATCCAGACAATTTTTTTGAAGGAGTGTTGTTACCTTTTATTTATAGTGTTGCCGCTTGATATTTCCTTATCGATAGGGTTTCATCATCTCAGTAAGGACAATACTATCATTAAACAGGAATACAATCGATAGCATCGACAGTATTCATGATTAAAAGAAATGAATTGCCGAAGTATTGATATAGTATCAATCAATATTATGGCGTTTCTAGATTCAAGCTATTGATTTTTTGGCAAAACCACTATAATTATATTCTTATTATAGCGGTTATATTTAGGTTTAGGTTATATAATAGGATAATTAAAAACACGTATAGGGGACTAGTGAAAAGATTACTTAGGCTATGATTTATGAACTATGACTAATAAACTAAATAATTACAAATAAACTAAATAATTACTAATAACCTAAATATTTACGAATAAAATAAATTTAAAAAAATAGCTAACCAAAGCTTATTTCAATGACAAATAGTAATGTTACGAATGATAAATGGAAGAGAACTGACTGATGACTGAGCTGCAGGGTTAAACAATATATTATTGAAGTAAACACAATATATGACTATTCCTGCCAAACTAAAAAGATAGTAACTTAAGCTGAGCTCTGAACTTCGACATATAGTCATATTTGCATGAGCCAAAGACGAAACAAATACTTGAATTTGGAGCCTGTCAAAATTGTTATCGAGCTCTTCAGTAGTATCTAGAAAGCAAGAAAAGTCGTAATCTAAAAAGGCAAGATTACAGTATGAATAAGAGTAATTTTAATTCCACCCTCATCACATGGAAATCCACAACTGTGTGATTCTCTCGGCACTTTTTATTACACACTACTTTTTTGGGAAATCAATTATAGGGTGGTGTTTTTGAACAGATACAACTTAGGCACCTTGAAGAAAAGAGGTAACTCATTCTCAAAAGGCCTGCAATGCAGCCGCAAGACCTCTGGTGCTGTGGTTCTCCATGGGCGGTGGTGATCACTTACCATCAGGTGAGCCTCCTGCTCGTTCGCCCCTTTTTCTTCTATAAAAAAATTATGTTTTTTTGCATAAAACAAAATCAATAAAATGTATAATATTACAGTTTTGAGGATATGTATAATCAGTAGTGATTTTGGTACTAGGCTCTTTAATATTACATTACATACTACTAATCTTATATAAAAAATTCTTGTGTCACAATGTCACCATACCTCTCCAAAACGGCTTGACCGATTTGTATGAAATTTTATATGCATATTCAGTAAGTCTGAGAAACAGCTAATATCTATTTTTCATCTTATATAAAAAATATTCTGTCACAACACACAATGTTAGTTACCATACTCCTCCAAAACGACTTTCCGATTTGTATGAAATTTTATATGCATATTCAGTAAGTCTGAGAATCGGCTACTATCTATTTATCATACCCCTAAGTGAAAAGGTTGTCTACCCCTACATTTATTTTTTATTTTTTGGTATTTTTTTTTTATTTTTACTTTTTTATAATGTGGCATTAAAAAATACATACAGCCCTTAAGTTTCAACCTTCTATCACCAACCTCATATTTTTAGTTCAATAATTTATACCTATGACAAAACAATGTTTGCCAGGTCAGCTAGTATTGTTATAAAAATGTGCTTCACTTACCTCATAACTGCGATCATGCTTGACACACCATATACAGATTGCTATTGACACTATACTTATAAATATTAATGGTATAAAGACCAGTATCCATACATGGCGTGACGTGGTCAACTGATCACATACAAGGAGTTCAAACATAAGTAATATTAAATGTATTGCAAGGCTAATCAACATAGCTTTATAGTGAATATATGCTTCACCTTCTAACCTGAAAGTGAGCGGAAAATACAAATTTAATAAATTATACCTAATATTAAAATAATTAGTGATAAGAAAATGTCCTTAAATAAAGCCATTTGAAAGCAAAGGCAAAACAAACTTCTCTTTTTTTCTTGAATAATTTAAATATTATAAAACTTTAGTTAAGACCAATTTCCATTTTTACATCCAATCTCCACAGTCCTACATTTGATCTGCACCTAATTTATACATCACAATCTTGGCACCAAAACTTTTTAATAAATAAATATACAAATGAAACAAATCCAAAAAATCCTATTTAAAATAGAAATTAATATGAAGTTTAATAAATTTAGACATTGTGCCCCCCCCCCCCCCCCCCCTCCCCCCAGCTCGGAGTTTCGTGGGTAAAGTGTGACCATCTTCATTCAGTCGATGTACATTTAAAACTGTCAGTCCTGGTTGTCACTAGAAATACTTGTTATCAGGTCGGTAAATGCAGCAATGGAGATCACCACTCAGCTACCTGGTGTATTATTAAATTTACCTCAAGGTTATGGATTTGACACACAAACACATAATGTATCTTACAGTTTATAAATCAGCTGATTACAATTTCCATGTAGGTACTACATATCAAAAGGCTACAATGGGTGAATGAATTTCAGTCACACATCTGACTACTAATGATGTTTTATTTTATTCTATCATATGCACAATAAAATAAAATAAGCACTTATAAATATGGCCAATAGGCAAAATAACCAAGTGGTTCATCTGATGGAAAGCAGTCAGAACTACCCATAGACATCTGCAATGTAAAAAGTTATGTGCTAATGGATGCTGACTTCTAAACATTTTGTAATAGGGGAACTGGAAAGTAATGTCGTTTTTGCATATGTCAATATTTAATTGCCATTTGGCAACTCATTACATATCTCGGAGACATGCTAAAGTCATTTTAACGTTGTTGTGACTTGTTTACTGTAAAATAGCCAGTTACATATCAGAAGAATATATCTGGCATTATATGTTTTTTACATTTCACAAGGATAATAACGTAACAGTTGCGACCAAAAGTATTTGCAATGTTTATCCATATGCATTAGACGTTTGTTAATGCCAAAGATGGTTTTTCAAGTTGAAATCTGGTAATTTTGATCTTATCAACTCATATAGACCAGAAAGAGCAACAATATTAGACTGCATGCTAAAGGCAGAAGTGGAAGCAAATTCATGTCAAAGATTTGAGGAACCATCAATAGATGGTAAAAGGTTCTTGAAAACGAGGGTTATATTATTGAATAAAAATTTAAAAAAAAAGTTAAATAAAAGACAATAAAAACTTTCACAAATTTATTATTTAGAATTCTATGAAAGAATGTGACATTATGTTTTGGTCCACTTAATAAAAGTGTTGATTAAAGACTTGAGCCCCCAAATCTTAACCTTAAGTCTCAGGACTCTTATCAAGACCAAAACTTTAGCCTCAAGCCTTGTACCAAAACTCAAGCATAATATTCTTGGCTCTTTAGACCAGATCCACACTCCACAGCCCAATAACTATTGAATGAAAAGTTATAGATGAAATAGGTGTAATTTGATAGTAAAATTTTTAAAGGTCTCACTAAAATCATAAATAAATTTTAAGTAAGTATCATCACATCCGGTTCCCTTGTGGGGTAGAAAGAATGATTGACTGAATGTGTCACTACTAGTCACACTATATGACTATTAGTTAATAGAGTTCTGCAATATCTCACTGAGACTTGGTACCACCACCTCACTCTTGACATAATAGCTCGCTAGTAAAGGCTTCACAATATCAAAATCCAATTTGAAAAATAAGGTGGCCTGTAAATTTATACTGCACTGCATTTCCCTATATGAGAGGTAATACACCATTAACATTTTTGGTATGTATATAAGATAGTTATCTCTTTGCCACATGCTTGTTGACTATCGTATGATGTCTATTAAAAACATAAAAAACCATTAATCACCCACTGATCAATAAGTTTTAATTGAACAATATAAATGAAACTTGTTATACTGCAAACTGATTATTTTAATAAAATGGTATAGGTATTCAAATAATAGACAGTGGTCCTAGAAACAACTTTTTTTGATTAATAACAAGTTGAATTTTTATAAACGTCAGCTTCGTTTTGACGAAACACCCATCTTTTCTATCTTTGAAAATCTCAAATAGGGTAACTAATGAAGTTAGGTGGCTTCAAAGATGTCAATTTGGTAAATAAAAAAAATATTGATTAATAAAAATTTGTTTTTTACTTTAAATCCTTGATTATCTTATGAAAAACATGAAAAATCCTGCAATAGAAAAAATCAAAATAAGTTTGTTTCTTGGACCATGGTCTATATTTGAACTAATAATAGCAATTAGGACTAGCTAGAGCTAGTAAATTCTACCAAAACTTCATAGCATTTTATCAGAATGTGTACCATTACACTCTTAGTCACACTATCCAATTCAACCTTATAGAATATGCATAATTCTGTACACTAGATTATGAAGTAAACAAAGGCTCAAAGAGTTTCATCTCAACTTTCATGAGTCCTTAGAATTCAAGCTTTGGAAGTTCCTTAACTATGATTTAAGGCTCCAGTGTTTGATCAGATGGTCATAGTCACAACAATACATTTTTTCCAGTTTTGACGTTAATATAACATGAAAATATTAATATTTTAGCTCTTGTTTTTGAATTTTTGACAATGTGTAAAAAAAACCTGTCCGATAATAATAAAATAATTCTTTTTATTTAACAACTAGCTGTTGCCAGCGACTTCATCTGGGCGGACTTCGTTTATTCCGCACAGCACCTCCCTCGTAGGTGATAGCTTGATAATATGTAGCCTATATATCGACCCGACCTGTTAGTAATATTCATGCAAAATTTGAAGTAAATCCATGCAGTACTTTTTGTGTTTACCCCTGAAAAAATACAGACAAACAGATAAACAGACAAAACTTCTAAAAACCATATTTTTGGCTTCGATATAGATTGTAGAACACACCCCAATTTTTCTTTTAAAAAAATATTTTCCTACGATTTTTTTATATTATGTATAGATTTAATAAAAAATTAGCTGTTGCCCACGACTTCGTTCGTGCGAACTTCGTTTACTCCACACAGCTCCTCCCCCATAGGTGGTAGCGTGATAATAATGTAGCCTATATGTTGACCCGACCCGTTAGTAATATTCATGCAAAATTTGAAGTAAATCCTTGCAGTACTTTACCCCGGACATACATTGACTTTCCTACGATTTTATTATATGTATATAGATAATGCATTTAAAGGACCTCTTTTTAGTACTAAACTTGAGGAACTTTCCCTTAAATCAAGCAAATATTTTGTAAATTTATCTATCAATATTCATTAAAAAATCACATATATATGATTGTACTAGTCACTGCCTGCAATGATTGTACAGGTTTTTTTTACACATTGTATATACAAAAAAACTTGCTTGTGTTCTATTTTTTATTTGAATTTACTTCTATGAGAATTACTGTCCATCAATCTGTAAAACATTCACATAAAAAAATATTTAAACACAAACAAAAATGTGATTATTATTTTATGTGATATCTTCGTATGAACCCTATGTAAACTATTGAAAATCTATTTATAGCAAGTATATAATCTTATCTAAATGTTACACTGACCTGAAATGAGGATATTGCCACCATACGTATGTGCCTGTTGTAGCACCTAAGACAACTAGGAACTTCCAAATCCATATTGGTGTAAATACAGCCCAGTACGACCAGTTTATTGTATTATCCCACCTCAATGCCAATAGAGCCGTAAATACTAGTAAGCAAGTCTGAACGACGAATTTGCTATTAATCAAAAAACATTTCCTATAATTATACAAAATCTATATTAAATA
This sequence comes from Apodemia mormo, assembly GCA_036924255.1. Taxonomy (NCBI): domain Eukaryota; kingdom Metazoa; phylum Arthropoda; class Insecta; order Lepidoptera; family Riodinidae; genus Apodemia; species Apodemia mormo. The sequence continues at coordinate 20,542,540 of JAUPFN010000016.1, forward strand.
ATATTGCACACACGAAACATTAATTCACCTTGGGTTAAAGTCTTGAAATAAAGTCTGTAAATTCATTTCCATACACATTTATGTAAAATAATTGAAAAAGCCATTAAATTTTCAACTCAGTAAATTACAATCCCTTTCTGATTATTTGATAATTGAATTTTTTTTGTGACAGGCGACACAACACAAAGGAGTCAATGTCAAATGAAAATGTCTATATTGTCAATTGTCATTAAACCAAGATGTCAAAAATTGTTTCCTCTTTAAACTCTGAATAACGAAATCTATAGAACTGCCATACCTACGAAAGATATGTGCATACACACGAAGCCAAACATGGCGGTGAATGGTGATAGAACAATTAGTATGTATACTTATGGCGGTACTCCATCAGGAGTATATTATTGTACTGTGGTTTTTATTTTTCCGTAATATTATACAGTACCAAGGAAGTTACATTCTATCCGGAAAGTTCACACGCGCTCAAGGAAGTTACATTCTACCCGGAATGTTTGTAACACGCACTTCAAAATCGTTCCGAAGAGTACCACGACATGAGTGGAGTGTGTCTCTTTCTACTAAATAAAGCGCCAATCGCCATATATAAGTGTGGCCATGCGTAGTTTGCAAATTACTACTAAGTAATTCTACTAATTTGAGAAACAGTTTTTTCATTGCATAAGTAATTACGTAATAATTAAAATAAGCACATTTTAGAATTCACTATGTTAATTACAATACATTTTATGCTAATGTATCTATCGACGTGTATGAACAAAAGGGATTTAACGATTACCGAATATATAAAAATCTATCATCCGAAAGTTTTATTTACACTGGCAATTGCAAGAAAGGGATAACATCCAATCATGTCGTTGTCTTGCTCAGAACGTTTTTTTCCCTCTGTTATGTAAGAAACAAATGTCAACTTTATTAGAACAAAATAAAGTACATTTTTATTTTTCAAATATTGCTTCGTAGTAATTCCAGTTATCGTATATAAGTTCCTTGTACAGTACCTATCTATACAAATATCGATAAAACTACCCATGAAGCTTATTAATTTCGTGTTAAAGTCCATTTTGACAGTATCTCAGTCGAAATGGGTTTTTAGCGTTCCATAATAAAGTGGCAGATTTACAAGTAGCCTGAGTAGGCTGGAGTCTAGGTGGCAGATTTTAGGGGCTACATATATTTAGATGTCTTATAGAAAATATAAAATCTACCTGACTCGTGCAAATATTTTGCACAGCATCAAGAATCTAGATCATTAATATTATTAGAAAATACAAGCATAAACTAACATTTTAAACAAGAGAATATATTTAAGCCTTAGTGTAAGAAGTTGTTAGTCACGTGATCAATAAAAAAAATATCAAATCTACTTTTTTTTTTTTTTTTTTTTCTCTTTTTGGCATGGGCGTTAAGCAACTGCCAAATCTACTTAGATCTACGAATATCGATATCAGATCTAACTCACCGTATTTCAATTTTTTTACGTCACTGATAAATTCCGAACAGATCAATCAATTTTGATCCGATTAACGTTATTTGAGTTTTTGGGAGGAAGAGCTGATTAGATTTTGAAATCAATCGATGAATTTTAAAAGTCTGATGTAAGTTTATTATAACATAATTTTAATGTAAACGATGTAACTTTTGAAATACCCGATTTTCAACCTTTTGCTACCTTAGTAGTAAAGGAGAGTTACTGATTATTTACCGATTTTCAGGCCCCCTAAGTCCTAGGAACCGTTTTCGACTATTTTAATGATAAGGTCGTATATGTGTTTTATAACATTGAACGGCTTGAATGATCGAATACGGTTAGTGGCATTCGATTGATTGATCGATTCTCTGTGGTCTAGTGGTCCAGCGTTGGCGTTGACCACATGAGGTCCCGGGTTCGATTCCCGGGTCGGGCACTTTAAAAAAAAAGTGTTTTTTCAGTTTTCTGAGAAACACAAAGTTGCCCGGGATTGGAAAATGCCCGGTTGGCGATAGGCTTGCCACCTATCACATTTGTGGGACCAAGTATCTTCGGCTAATCGTGGGTGCACTTGTTGTACCTCTGCCTACCCCTTCGGGGATATGGGCGTGAAGATTGATTGATCGATTCGATCAACTCAGACTTTCATATAAAAATATATATTTTATTGAAACACTTGCATTTTACTGTTTTCCAAAAGTATCTTCACATCCGTAGTATCCCCGAAGAGGTAGGCAGAGGTACAACAACTGCACCCCGGTAGCAAGTCTATCTCCGGGCATTTTCCAATCCCAGTGCAATATTTTTTTCTTGCGCTATAGAAATAAAATGGGCATAAATCAAAGACATACCGTACATAATATACAAGAACAAGAACTTTTAACAAATTTTGGAGTTAGCTCATCGAGTGACAGTGACGGTTCATCAGATTTTGATTAAAATAAATAAATAAAGATTATAATATATAGATACCTGTCGTTATTATTATTTCGTTTCATTGTCGAGTACCTACCTAAACCTACTTATTTTACAACAGCTCAGAAAATTTTAAAGAAGTAGGCATTATCAATCAAGAATTTAGACGTGTAACACCTTGTAATGACATATAATAGGTATTATAGTTCATAAATTCATACAAAAATATCCGGCAGTAGTTTAGTTTCTGCCTATTTATAAAAACAAACGGGTCTATTATCATGTTACGTTTATTTGTAGCACATCACTACCCATCCCTGAGGTACAGTATTATTTGTGAGACATTTTAACGTAAACAACACAAAATTACATGGGCTTCGATCTGTAATCGAGAAAATAAAGAAACGGAAATAGTATAACAAATCTAAAAATAGATAATTGTGCAATAATATTGAATACCCCTTTGTTTCCAGACGTTCAATAAATTCACTCAATAAAATACACAAATCAGTCTGATCAATATTTTTCTGCGAGTAACATGTCTGACGACGAAGTTTTGGCGGCAACCATGCTGGTGATTTTGTTGTATACAATTCTATACACTCAAGTAAAAACTCGCGTTCTTCATATTTTATTGATTGGTTTTGTTTCGATCAACACTTATATTGATTAGTGAATTGCATTTTGAATTTTGATTTGTGGCTGAATATTGAGTTTCAGCCGAAAGTTAAATTTCGATCGAATGTCGAAATTCGGCGGAATGACGTATTTCGGTCACATGTTCAATTTCGACCGAGTGTCGAATTTCGGCCAGTGGTCGAAATTTTGGCCCATTCTAGTAATGAACTATTAAATTAACAAGATGAATAAAATTACCGCGAAATGATAAAAAAATCTTGCTCGCCAATTTGCTTAAATTTACGACACGACCATACATTAAACACCGCGACTGACCGACCACGACCGTTCCAAGCTCTGAAGTGAAAAATATTGTGCAATATTAAACCTACACGGTGCAAGAAAAAAATATTGTACAATTAAAATTAAACCCACTCAAACTTTCGTTCAATCAATGTGCAATCTTCAATATAAACTCTAAATGGTCAATAATATTGTACTATACGTAATATTGCGCAATATTATTGCAGGTATAATTTTGTTGTCTTTTTTACATCTGGCAGCTCTATTGGCTTATAATTTTCATTTTTGACTTTTGATAATTGACAGTTTGATTCATGATTGGTATTTGACTTGACAGTTTTTAGTTGTTTTCTAAATCAGAATCTTATGTCTTACCTATTTCCTTATGTTCAGTACAGATAAAATTACTATTTGTTACCAAATTACAATCATAATTTTATAAATTAATTTATCGCGTATTTGTAACCGTGCTTCCTTTATTGTTAAGAAGATTTGAACCATGGCATCACCTTCACCCAAGTCACCAGAACAGACTGAGAAAAATAAACAATATGACCGGCAACTACGGCTTTGGGGTGATCATGGACAAGCCGCTCTTGAAAAGGGTCATATCTGCCTTATAAATGCGAATGCGCTTGGCACAGAAATACTGAAATCTATAGTTCTCCCTGGTGTAGGGGCCATTACAATTGTCGATCATAATACTGTTAGTGATGAAGATGTCGGTAGTAATTTCTTTTTGGAATGTTGCAGTAAAGGCCAGAATAGAGGGTCAGAAACATTACGTCTCTTAATAGAATTGAATCCTGCTGTGCAGGGGCATGTTGTTCAAGAACCTCCCGAACAAATTTTGCATGAAAATCCCGATTTCTTTAAATCATTTAGTGTAGTTATTGCTACTTCTCTTGGAGAGAAAACTATTAAGGAGTTAGCCCAACACTTGTGGGAAATAAATGTACCATTAATTCTATGTAAATCGGTTGGTTTTCTTGGCTCTTTCCGAATACAAGTAAAAGAACATGCCATAGTCGAAACTCATCCAGAAAATGAACAAATAGATTTACGTCTGGATGTTCCTTTTCCATCTCTGTTAGAATATTTAGATAGTTTTGATTTGGATACTTTAGATTTAAAAGACCATGGCCACATTCCTTGGATTATTATTTTGTACAAGGCTGTCCAGAAGTGGCAAACAACAAATCAGAGTCGATGGCCTATGAGCAGAAAAGAGAAAAGTGAAATTAAAAGTATTATTCAAGAATTTATAAGAAAAGATGAAAATGATATTCCTATAACTGAAGAAAATTTTGAAGAAGCTATTAGAGCTGTTAATACCTCATTAGTCCCAACATTTTTACCAGTTAAAATACAGGAGCTTATATACAGTAGTTCAGCAACTAATTTGACAAAAGAAAGTTCTTCATTTTGGGTGATGTGTTCCGCTCTAAGAGGATTTGTGGAAGCCGAAGGCAAAAGTAAGTTACCACTCCGAGGCGTGTTACCAGATATGACAGCTTCCACAGATCATTATGTTAAACTACAAAATATATATCGCACACAGGCAGCCATGGAAGCAGAGATTGTATACCGAAAAGTAAAAGAAATTGTTTCACAACTTCATTGTGACAATATCAGTGAGGCTGAAGTGAAGCTTTTTTGTAGACATGTTCATGACCTACATATTATAAAAGGGTCTAATATAGCAAAAGAATACCAATTAGATAATGTTGTATCCTCATACATAGCAAGACATTTGGAAGAACCTGATGTAATGATGGTACATTATATATTACTGAGAGCTGCAGATATGTTTCGCTCAGAGCATTGTAGGGCACCTGGAGAATGGGAGCCAGAAGGAGATATTGCACTTTTGAAAACCTGTGTTTCAAAATTACTAAGTGATATATCTTGTTCACCATTCCCTAAAGATGATCATATACACGAAATGTGCAGGTATGGTGGTGCAGAGATTCACAGTGTATCATCTTTTCTCGGTGGCTGTGTTGCTCATGAAGCAATTAAATTAGTAACTAAACAATATAAACCTGTCAATAATACTTTTATTTATGATGGAGCTTCAACTAATTCTGCAACATTTACTTTATAATATTTTTAAGAAATAAAGTGATTACTAAAATGAAGTATTTTATTACAAGTTCATTGTTTTAATTTATTATGCTAATCTTAGGTATTTTCATAACTTACACAAATCTTAGCAACATCGGATGATACTCCTAGAGGCTCTGATGACAAGAGTACCATGTAATAGTCTCAGGCAGTGGAGTCATATATAATTCTGCCATAGATATTATAAGTAAAGCAAATTATATACACACATCTCAGTAAATCCTTTATGAGGTAGGCAGACAGAATTGAGGGCCACACATCACAATAATTCAGACAGATGCTTTGCTTTCTGGACATTCATATTCATAACTCTCTTGATGCAAAACCAGATAGTTTTGGGGATTTGGACCAGTAAGATCCACCCAAAAGCATGGATATAGTCTGATTGCCATAGTGATTGCTTTCCCACTATTTATCCAGTTCAGTTCAGTTCACATATTCAGTAACATTCCAGTTATGCAATATTTTTTTTGGTAAAACTGATATGTTGGGGGATAAGGAATGTAAAATAGTGCACACAAGAAACTGCAAGCTCATTTTTCAGTTGGTGTTCATGACTGATGTCTTCGACATTGATATAGTTTTTGTTCAAAAGGTGTAGATGACTGAAATCTCATCTGATAATAAACAAGCTGATGGAAAGAGACAACCAATGCCTAAAGACAGTAAAGATGTTCATGGTGCATTGCTATCAATGAGGCCGGATGGTAATACAACATGCATAAGTATACTGGCTACCTTATTCTCTAACTGGAACACAGTGACAAGCATTGATGCTGTTAAGGCAGTAATAGGTAATGCTGTGCCACCATTCTTGGGCGAGCAACATTGTCATTAACGACTCAGTGACACAATGGCAGGTAATGCTGTGCCACCATTCTTGGGCGAGCAACATTGTCATTAACGACTCAGTGACACAATGGCAGTAAGACATATAGCCAATAGCATACCTTTGAATAACTGCTAGGCAGAAGAATGACAGATGGTCTAATTATTAAATGGGGCCCAGACAAACTGGAACAATTATAATTAAACTGCAGTTGGAAAGTTAATGGAAATTTTTGATAGTCAATCAATGTTGACTGGACATTGATCTCTTAATGTTCAGTCAACATTGAGTTTAAGTAGACTGATCCTTTTGAGGTAAGCAAGAATTAGGTCTTTGGAAACTGGATCATCTACCATTCTGCTAGGCAGTTCTTAAAAGGGGAACGATTGGCTATATGTGGCTCTACATTGTGACTACAGTGACATTACATGTGGCATTACCATCCTGCCACATGGATAGCAAAGCATTATTAACATCTTTTGTGTCTATAAGTGATGGTTCTCTTACCATCAGGAGACTCATTTGCTTGTTTCCTATCTAATGATATAAAAAATTATATTTTTTTTAAAAAAAGAAAAATTATAAATCTGGTAACAGATTGAAAATATAGCAAGAGCATCTTAACCTCAAGAATGAGTAATGCCTTTATTTTGCAGCCAATTTTTATTATGAAATCATTTACATCACATTTACACATTTATATTTACAAAAAAGTGTTAAGGTGTATACAAAAGTAAAGTCAGAATAATTCTTCAAAGTTGTGTATTTTAGTAAGGATAAACCATTTACTCATATTGAGGATATAAAAGTAATTATAGAAAATATTTTCATCAACAATTTTAACACATAAATAAAATAAAACATCACATGACTAAGACTCATAGACAAACAATGTGTGATATATTTGACTAAAATCCACATGGCAGGCTTATGGTTATACCTATATTACAATAGTAGGTAATTTTATATATATGCCTGAGACTACATTCCCCAGAGCTGTGACACAACATTGAGAATTTCTCATTCGTTATCTATACCTTTCACCTTAGCCACAGTTTCAATCGTAGTGCATCAACCCCATTAAGGTAATACCGAAATAAACGTTTGTCTCTAACAAAACCCAAATTTTCATAAAGTTTGAGTGCTGGTTTGTTTGTAATTTCAGTTTCTAGAACAACTTCATCTGCATTGTCATCTATCATAGCCTGGAAAATTAAAATCCTATTATCTAGTGAGTCAACAGTGTATTCAGACCTATTTAAAGACAAAAATGGGACAAGTGTAGGTGTTCTACTTAAATTCCTGTCCCCATTGTAATTTATTTGACAGTGCCACAATAAATGCAGCACTATTTTATTAATTTCTAGAGAAACTACAGGTTAGGATAAAATGTAGCCTATATGTTTATGCAGATTCAAATCTATTTGTGTAACTTTGGTGCAAAAATTTATCTGGTAGTTACTTATATTGCATCCAAATATCTCAATATAATATTAATCAGATTTCATAACCATTAGCTTTGGCAGCTAAATCTATATACATATAATAAAATCATAGGAAAGTCAATGTATGTCCGGGGTGAACTCAAAAAGTCTTGCATGATTTTTCTTCAAATTTTGCATGAATATTACTAACAGGTCGAGTCAACATATAGGCTACATATTATCACGCTATCACCTACAGGGGAGGAGCTGTGCGGAGTAAACAAAGTCTGCACAAACAGTCGCGGGCAACAGCTAGTAATAACATAAAAATCTACCTATGTACTCAGTTTCATGCAAATTTATTATCTAGTATTTGTGTAAACTATGTTGCATTTAAATAACATGGTGATCAGAAAGTAATGTCATTTTTGCTAATACCAATATTTAATTGCCACTTGGCTTTTCATTGTGTATCTTGAAGGCATGCCAAAGTCATTTGAAGGTTACTGTGACTTGTTTAATTTTAAATAATTCAAAATCAAACTTTGTTTTTGAAATCGTACAGTAAAATGGCCAATCATTTATCAGAAGAGCATTATATGTTTTTTAAGTTTCTCAAGGGTAATAACACAACAGTTGTAACCAAAAACATATGTAATATTTATCCATGTGCCTTAGACATTTTTAAATACTAAAGATGGTTTTCAAGTTTAGATCCTGTAGTTTTGATCTTTCTGACTCATTTCACCAGGAAGGCCAACAACATTAGACAACGAAAGGCAGAAGCAAAAGCAAATTCATGTCAAACAATCAAGGAACTGACAAAAAAGGGCAAAAGGTTGTTAACCAGGGTAATTATATTATTTATTAAAAATAAAAATTATAGTAAACATGATATTATCCTCTAATCCTATATTTCATTATAGGTTTTTATAAGTTGTAAATCACACATGTGTATTACAATTATTAGCCATAAATTCAAGTGTCAGTTTAAAATTAACGCAGATTAAAAGCTAGTGATTTTGGATTGAAATTTGTCCAACTATTCATGAGCATTCTTGATGTTGTATCTTAAATTTAATATGTAAGCACTTCCATGCTTTGACAAGCATATAAAAAAAGCTTCTTCATCTATACTAATGTTATGAAGCTAAAGTTTGTTTGTTTTTTGAACGCTTATCTCAGGAACTACTGTTCCAATTTAAATAAAATCTTAAAGTGTTAGATAGCCCAATTATTGAGGAAGGCTACAGGCTACATATATATCATCACACTTAGTATGGAGGAAGTCTGCATGGAGGAAGTCATGGACAACAGCTTGTTATTGCTATGAGTTAGTAATTACCCAAGTACCTCTGATTTAGATCTCAGCAGATAATGGTTACAAGCTTATCTCCACTAACACATAGTGGGGATGTGCAATGGAGCATTTGTGCAAATCTTGTCTACTTTGTGGAAGTAAGCAGGAGTATCATAAAAAGAAAAGTATAGGTCATAGTTACATGTTTTAGTATTAAGTTGTAGTTACTTTAATTTAAAATTTAGTATATTTATCTGCATGTTTATTTTTATTATATTGGTTAGACTAACATTACATATTTACTGTTACTTTAAGCATTGTATATAACTAGTAATATTTCTCAATTACTTTGTTATATCTAACTAGGCAGTTCAAGTTTTATTTAAGTTTACTAGACATATGAACAAAATAAAAAATAAGACTTATATAGAGAGAAAAAAACCCTATCTGATCTGAAAGAAGCATATAACCAGGCATATCAAGTCAACAGCCACACATAGATATTGGGTAGCTACAACATCAAAGAGAGCTTTTTGTTGCAGCTGACCGTCATCATCTAACATTTTTGTGATGCCATAGTGATATTTGAAATATCAGATTAATTATTTTAATTGTGAAAAATATATCTAACTATGATCACAAAATAATATTATTTATATGATTGTATTAAGCTACCAAATAATGAATTTGACGATAAGACAGGGCTTTTGTTACACATAATATAACTTTCCACGTAATGTAGATACATTACAAGCTATTGGTGGCTTATCAAATGAACCACTGTCAAAAGGAGGTAGGTAATAAACAAGCCATTACTATACCTGAATAGCCTTTTGAACTAGCTTAGAGCCAATTCCTCTTTTCCTGTATTTTTCATCAACAGCTAACATAGCTATATATCCTCTTTTGACCACGTTTCGATGCATATCTAACTTACAAACAATGGCACCAATACACTTTTTGTTATCACTGGCCAAAAAACACAATTTAGGCCAGTTATGTATAAAATATCTATAAGTATAGATGGAGTAGGGTTCAGAAAGATCTTTTTGTATAAGTCTCATTATTTCAGGCATTTGTAATTCAGATTCATAGGAAATAATTTGGATTTCTTCTTTTTGTGTATGGTCTAGGGAGGGATTTTCTAAGGTAGTACAGCTTTCTCTATCATTAACATCACTACATTGTACAATATTTACATTACAGTCGACTTCACTAGGGGTTGCATCTTGTGCAATAGAATTTACGTTTGAATCGCTATCACTATCCTTAGAATGATCACTCGTACCATTTGTAAGTTTACTATTGTGTTTATTCATATGAAGAGTATTCACTAGTGCTTCGCTCAACGAATCTTCGTTTATTTTATTTATTTCGTCAGTCGTTTCCGAAGGATCTTTGGCCTTTTTATTTTTATTTTTTGCATTAACATTTCGTTGGCTGCACTTTATATTCTGTACATTTTCATCAGCAAATTGATTCATATTGACTTTATACTATCTATATTATTTACACATTAAGAATAGTAAGACAATTTCACAAATGATTTATCTAGATTTACACAAACACATTTTGATTCTTGTCAAAATCGTAGTAAAATATCTCCGACATCTTGGTCTTGGTAAATTATATTGGCAATTTATATCGTTTAAATAGACTTAATATTAAAAAGATAAAATATTAATGTCAAAGATTCTTATTAAAATATTTATTAAGGATTTATTATTAAAATTTACGAGATCTGTATTTCAAACCTTCTACAATCACATTGCAAAAAAGGAGAAGTGTTGCCACTTGAATCTTGACGAAGGCAAAATATAATAAAATATGATATAGGTAGGCACCTATCAAATTAAATGACAATGGGCGTGTTAGGCGGAACTAAGTTTTTAATAATCTAAATTAGTTACACATACCAGTAAGGAGAATTACGTTGTTTTTTTAGTGTTAGTATATTCTTTTTTTGACGTGACAACGTCTTATAATTCGATAGAGCTGGCTGCACGCACGAAAAAACATGACTCATGCGGCGTTACCTCGCTCTGAGGCGTTCCGTAAATGCTACCATTCCATTAGTATTTTCTTAAGACGTTGTCACGTTCAACTATCGTCTGTAAACCAACTTTACAGACAACCGATTTTTTTTTTCAGAATTCTAGGCTATAAGATTTTTTGCCAGAGCCCGGGATACTTATATCCACAAAAGGCGTCTAAGCTAGACCTACAGAATTATAGATCTATAGCGCTTTTACCTACCTCATCAAAAAATTTTGAAAAAGTAATGCAAAAACGTTTAAATGCTTACTGTGAAAAATATAAAATATTCCACGATTCCCAGAATGGTTTTTGAAAAAAACCACTCCACAACTTTAGCAGTTTATAAATATATAAATGCAGCACTTAACATAATGAAAAAAAAATATGCTTTAGGGATTTTATTGGATATGATAAAGTACAGTATAATATCTTATTACAAAAGCTCTACGACATAGATATTCGCGGCGTACCTTTACAATGGTTCAAATCCTACCTAAGTAGTTGAAAACTTTGATATTAAAAATTGTAAAATTGATGTCACAAAATCTAAAATGATACAAATAGAAAATTCTATCCCACAGAGAAGTGTACTAGGATGTATCCTATTTTCATTATAATATTAATGACCCTCCAAAAATAATTAATGAATACTGTGTACTATTTGCGGACGACATCTCACTTTTGACATCATGTAAAAATAATATAAATTTAAATTGAAATCTTACTGACATTTTTAATAATTTAAATAACTGGATGAAAGATCAAAACCTTGACATAAATTTTTCAAAGATGAAACTAATTCAATTCAGACCCTATCAAAAATCCACCTTGACATTAACTTTAAATATAATACCTAATGTAAAAATAGAATGCATTGATACGATCACATTATTAGGCTTGGACATAGATTCAGATATAAACTGGAAGAATCATATAAAAAAAATTAAAATAAAAATGTCGAGCTTTACCTATGCTTTAAGAGAACTTCGCAAAGCAACAGATCTTAACACCGCATTATCTGCATATTATGCATATGTAAACTCATGGCTTACATATGGCATTCTACTATGGGGAAACAGTGTAAATGTACAAGATATATTTATTTCCCAAAAGAAATGTATACGTATTCTCAAGAGTATCAAAGATGCCGAAAGCTGCAAACCATATTTTAAAAGCCTGAAAATATTAACGTTGTCGTCAATGTATATTATGGAAGCAATTAAATTTATAAGAAAAAATCCTCAATTTTTTAAAAATCAAATGGATATTCCACGACGCTTCGAAAGTAGATTTAATTTAGAATTGCCACAATCAAAATTAAAAATGCATAGTTTCGGACCAAATATAATGTGTGTGAAAATATATAACAAATTACCAGATAAAATTAAATCAGAAGAAAATGACGTATATTTATAAAACTTGTGAAAAATCTCCTGATAAAAAAATGTTACTACACTGCTAACGACTTCCTTAATAACAATCACATAAGTCTTTCATGAAATGGATCGGTCCAGTCCTATATTGCAATAGGTACCCTAATAGGGTGAATATGTTCACTACCTACTAAGTATTGTAATACCTAAAATTATTTGTAACATATAATGCAATAAACGATTGAGTATTAAGTACTTTACAGATATGTAGTTACTATTTTATAATTTAGAAAATTTATATATGGGTTTTCATAGAAAAAATACTTTTTACTAAGAAAAAAGTATACTAGTTAATAAAACAGTATAATAGTAGGTACTCAACTTTAAATAGGTAGTAAAAGATACAAAGTGTGCCCCAGGTCTAAGCCAACTCGAATCAGTAATTTTGTTTACTCGGAGTGTCTAACTTATATTTCTAACACTTTAGTACCACTGAATACGCCAAATAAAGCTAGGTACTCACAGACTTGGTACTTAGAGATGCAAGCTTATGCTACCTAATATTACGCTTCGTTTAAAAACTTTGTTAAATACCTACACTAATCACTAAACTAAAACTCTAGAATAAAGTATAAACAAATATTCAACGTATTTGAAATAAAAGAACTTTTAAATACGTTTCCAGTCAACTGTTAAAACAGCGCTACAAATGCGGTTAAATAATAAAACTCAGTACTCTTCATTTCGTCTACAACAGCTAACTTCACATCCCAGTTTATCCTACGCCATCACTATTTTGGTAACACAACTGCCTTAATAAAAATTACACCGGCACAAAAAAAAAAGTTGTCTGTGCACCGGGCGCCACCTATCTACGGGCATGTTTTTCGACCCGCTGAACATGAATTTCAAGTCAGTTTAGGCCGTCCGGGCTTCAATTTCGAGTAAATTGCAAAAAACCCCAAAAAATAGGAATTTTAGGAAATAATAAAAGTGAAAATTACAGGACAAGTCGAAGAATTAGTGACAAATTACAAAAACTTAGGATGCTTGTTAATAAAAAATACAAGAAATTTATTGAATTTACTCGAAATTGAAGCCCGGACGGCCTAAACTGACTTAAAATTCGTGTTCAGCGGGTCGAAAAACATGCCCGTAGATAGGTGGCGCCCGGTGCACAGACAACTTTTTTTGTGTGCCGGTGTTATGGATGACGTTCGTTTTGGCATGGACAATAATAAACTAACGGTATTAACATTGTTGGACTTTAGCAATGCCTTTAATACTGTAGACCATGGCGGGTCTCCCAATCAACCGCCTTCGACTGGCTTAGTAGTTACTAAGCATGGGCGTTTTTGGTTTTGATAATCGCCTCCGTGGTCTATTGGTCCGGTGTCGCAATTGACCACATGAGGCCCCGGGTTCGATTCCTGCATGGAACATAGAACAAGTGGAAGTGAAAAATGGGCGTGCCGCGTGCATCACTATTATGCGCTGTTACTCTAAATTGCCTTAGTGATACTTACCATATCTTTAGGAGATAGTCGTCGTACGAAAATCTATTATACACTGAATTATGCCGTATTGTGCCATCCTTGAATGCAGAAATGATAGTAGAATACAGATGATTAAAAATGGAGATATTTCATATCATCCGAAAGTACAATTTTCATTTTATTTTAATAAAATTCCTGATTTAATATAATCTCTAATGAAATAGTAGAAAGTCAAGCTAAAATCAGCCGTACATCTTACATATAAAGTTCATTTTAGGTTGACCTAATTTTTCTAGAAAAATATACGTAATGACAGTCATTACGTATATCGTTCTAGAAAGTTCTCTACTCAAATATGACCAACTGAAAACTACGGAAAAATCAATACTGCCATCTATTGTAGAATAACGAAACTATTAAGATTATAGTTTCACTATTGTACAAATATATGAGTCTATTTTGAATAGACTATAAAAGGACGTAAATACTCTTTTTTTTGTAGCAAATTAAAATTTATTGTAACGCAGTTTGGTACATTTTTAAATGTTCTGTTTGTGTGTTTCGGATTATTGTTGTTTAAAATGAAAACGACCAATGAAACAATGTTTGCATTAGTAGTTTATATGCAATAATGCTTATTTTATGTGTGAGTTGGCGATCGCGGTCCTGATACAAATGTTTGTACTTCCCACTTCCGCTTGTTTTCTTTGTTTCATGGATTCCTGGGCCGGGCAATTCAAAAACGTGTTTTTTTTTCAGTTTTCTGATAAAAACAATGTTGCCCGGGATTGGGAAGTGCCGGTTGGGGATAGGCTTGCCACACGAAATAAAGAAAACAAGGGGAAGTGAAGAGTGGGCGTACCGCGTGCGTCACTATTATGCGCTTTTACTCTAAATTGCCTTAGTGATACTTACCATATCATTAGGAGATAGTCGTCGTGCGAAAATCTATTATACACTGAATTATGCCGTATTGTGCCATCCTTGAATGCAGAAATGATAGTAGAATACAGATGATTAAAAATGGAGATATTTCATATCATTCGAAAATACAATTTTCATTTTATTTTAATTAAATTCCTGATTTAATATAATCTCTAATGATATAATAGAAAGTCAAGCTAAAATCAGCCGTACATCTTACATATAAAGTTCATTTTAGGTTGACCTAATTTTTCTAGAAAGATATACGTAATGACAGTCATTACGTATATCGTTCTAGAAAGTTCTCTACTCAAATATGACCAACTGAAAACTACGGAAAAATCAATGCTGCCATCTATTGTAGAATAGCGAAACTATTACGATCTTAAGTTTCACTATTGTACAAATATATGAGTCTATTTTGAATAGACTACAAAAGGACGTAAATACTCTTTTTTTTTGTAGCAAAATAAAATTTATTGTAACGCAGTTTGGTATATTTTTAAATGTTCTGTTTGTGTGTTTCGGATTATTGTTGTTTAAAATGAAAACGACCAATGAAACAATGTTTGCATTAGTAGTTTATATGCAATAATGCTTATTTTATGTGTGAGTGTGGCGATCGCGGTCCTGATACAAATGTTTGTACTTGCCAATTCCGTTGTTTTCTTTATTTCGTGGCTTGCCACTTATCACACTGTGGGACCAAGTATCTTCGGCTAATCGTGTGTGCACTTGTTGTACCTCTGCCTACCTCTTCTGAGATAAAAAGATAAATCCGATTCGATCCGATCCGATCTGAGATAAATCCGATTTCAGATTTCAAAATCGATTTCAAAATCCGATTTTAGATATCCGATTTCAAGAACGAAATCTACAAACGTAAGCGAACTGACGAGTGACGATGGCCAGGCATCGCCAATTCGCTTACGATTGACGTTTGTAGATTTCAGATATCAAGTAATGGATAGATTACACAAACAACTAGAAGAAAATAATAATAAATACGAGTAATCCAAACTTAGGAACATCAACGTATAACGTATAATCTAGCTAAATTACTCCTTAATAACAATGCATTAAGGATGACATTCAGATTGCCCCGCCACCGATACAAATCGATATCCGAGTAGTGAAATTTGCGCCATCTTTATACTCTGCTATGTCACGGTTGGTTAGAATAAGATAGAACGAATTCCTAAGAATCATTAGGTAGTTTTCGTTTTGATAGTTGGATACACAAATCGATACTTTTGGTGTGGTCGATAAGTTGTTCACGTTTGCGGAAATCAGATTTCAAACCCAGATTGGATTTGATATATCGGACGCATACTTAGTAGTTATCTTCAGGAGAGGCGACAGTATGTTCATACATCAGTGTTTGCTTCAGCTTGGTCGGATTTACTAGTTGGTGTACCGCAAGGTAGTATTTTGTCACCACTTTTGTTTGCAAATTTTATTAATTTTATACTGTCCACTTCGTACTATCTTTATGCTAATGATTTACAAATCTTTTCACAAGCCACGCTTTCTAAGCTGCGAAATCCGATCATTTCCATTAACAATGACCAGGCCAAAATTGATGTAATGGTGCAAACCATTTAGCCTCAAACTGAATCCAATTAAGACTCATGCTATAATAATTGGCAGCCCGGGACTAGTAAAGAAGACTGACTGGAACAATTTACCGGCAGTTAAACTTAGTGGTGTCACTATTTCATATAGCGATTGGCATATTTTCCTGAAAAATAAAATAAAATGTTTTTGGTTCAAAATTACGAAAACCCCGAAAAGTGTAAATTCTTGGTTAGAAGCCATTTTCGAGAAGAGTCGCGTCGTCTTGTGCGTAATTAGTTAGGATTTCGCAAATTATTCAGGTAATGTGTGTTTTTAGAAAAAAATATAGGTGTTTCATAGGTGGTACATACATTTTATCTTATTACAACTTATAAGAGGGTCATCTGGTCTGCCGTGTTTTCTGGCACAAGTTATCAAATTTTTCTAGAAAGCAATTCCGTATACTGACTACGCCTTTGATGCGAATACAATTTTTGGGTGTACTGTTGATAGGTTCGATTGCCAGTATTTGAAACACTGTTGTATGATTCACGTACTGGCAAATTGATCTTGTCCTAATTTAAGGGTATAGTGGTTAGTTCAACTAACAAATAGGTTTAAGATATATGTAATATGTGTGTACTAACAGCATACAGTACCCGGCGATAAATATTGCACATCGACCTTTGGAAAGAGACAATCGGCTAATTTCAGCTTCGTAGACATTGACCTCTAATATATTATTCATATTTCTATGTTCGTAGAGCGTTATCTCTGTCGCACAAAATACAAACAGTCCGGTACCTATTAGGAGCTGTTAAAACAAGTATGATTTGCTTCTTTTGATATTTTTATTCTTTGTATAAAATACACTAATTTTTCTATAAGTGATGGCTTTAGGTTGGGGTAAAATAAAATAAAAAAACATTTTTACATTATGTTTACGTATTTAATTATTTTGGAACATTACAGCTTTAGTGTACATAATAAACACCATTATACCTATTGCTAAAATGAGACATTGCAATAAAAATAATAATAATTCTAATTCTCAATTACTTCCATTTCACTATCTGTGCTCTCAAAGAGGTCAATATCACTGTCACTATCAGCCGTATTTATTACTAATCTATCAGTGTAATTGTCTAAACTGTGTTGAATGCTTCTATATTCATTCTCACATTTGATTCCATGATCGCAAACCTTTTTCCACTCTTCAGCGCCGATCATGTTTACTTTTTCAGTCAATAATGTTTTTACTGTAGTTAAGTTCATACCCACATTTCTAGAGGCTACATAGCCTTTCAGTTGAGACCATATATTTTCAATTGGATTAAAATCCGGATGATATGGTGGCAATCGCAACACAGTGTGCCCATGTTCGGCAAGTATTTTGTTCACAGAAAACTCTGTATACCTCTCCTTGTGCTGACATATAATAGCGTAAATCTGGGTTTTTGTTAATTTTGGATCAACTGGAATTTCATGTCTGTTTAACCAGTTGATCATTTCCCGTTTAATGGTGTTTGAGTTGGGGGGTCTCTCAACATACTTGTTGTGATAGGGTGCGTTGTCGATAACTAGAACAGAATCACTGGGTATATTTGGGATTAATTGGTTAACCAGCCATTTCTCATAGTTATCGTTATTCATTTCATTGTGATAGTCACCTGTAGTGTCCGTGGATTTATACGTTAAAAAAGCACCGGGTACAAAGCCTTTTTCATTTCCCGCATGAACAATTATCAAACGTTGACCTTTTGAAATTGGCTTTTTTACTCCTTTTTTCTTATCGTCACTCCAAGATTTCCCTTTAGTGTGGGATGCATGTATATATGACTCATCCATGTAGACGATATTTTTTCCTGTTTCGCGAAATTTGCGTATTTTATCAAGGTATTCCATTCGTTTGAGACTAACGTCGTGCTTTTCCATTAGAATTTTTCGATTATCTTCCATTTTAGTGAACTGAAATCCCATGTCATGAAGTATTTTTCTCAACGTTTTTTCAGACCCATTGTAATTAATAGCTTCAGATAACTTAGCTTTTAATGATTTTATTGTTGGCAGTTCATTAAATCGTAAGTGAAAATCATACACCATTCTTCGAACAACATCGTAATCAAAATCGTCCATATCCAAACGAAATTGCTTTTTTGGTCTCCCTTTTTTTGGAGTGCTGAACTTAATTTCAGTCGAATGTGTTTCAGTACTGACTTCGTTTAATATATTGTTCAAAGTTCTTCTTGAAATTCCAGTGGCATTTGCAACTCGCTCTTGAATCTTCTTAAAATAACAACTTACATTTTCATCTACTTTTTTTTTAAATCTATCAGCTTCGCTTAAAAAAGTATTTATAAACATTGTAGATAATTTCATGTGACTGACCTCGTAAAGGTTTCCCTCTTTTTCCGAAAGATGCCATATTACAACTTTAAATTATTTAAATTTGTAGGTGTTATCAACTCTAAATATATATTTTGATCGGGACGCGACTGCACTCTATCGTACTTGAACAACGACTGACTAAACGTCACATAGGTAGTGTGGGACAGAGATAACGCTTTACGAAGCCGAAATTATCCGATTGTCTCTTTCCAAAGTTCGATGTGCAATATTTATCGCCGGGTACTGTAATAATATATGATCCCTGATGGTCTAAAAAAATATTATATAAATAATACTCTTTCTCGGACCGAGCCGATTCAAGAGCTTAGTAAAAAAGTTTTTTATAGTGGGAGTTCTTTAAAGCGTCTCAGGTATTTGCTTTCCGTTCTTATCAAGGTTATGCTGGCTGATTCGTTACTTCTGTCTATTTTACATTACGCGGACGATAGTTTTATAAATTTCTCTTTAGAATAGATTCATATACTTGAGCGACTTCAAAATCTATGTATATACGATTCATATATTTTGGTCTGCGCAAATATGATCACGTTTCCGAATTTTGCATCAAGCTCAAATGGTTACCAATTCATCTTCATCGGAATACTTATATTCTTTCACAGTTTTACACCATTCTTTATTATACAAATTCTCCTGTAGGTATATTTGTAGGAAAGATTTACTTTCCGTATCAACCAAGACAAATATCTGAGATCGGCTGATAATCGTTCTCTTTTGAAGCCAACTCAAAATACTAAATAGTAAAATAGGGCATGAAAGTTTTATATAAAAGTACAGGCCAAACCCTGAGGGCTAGATACATTAGATATTTGAAATTTAGCACACGTATTTCTGTTACGACGTAAGCATCCGTTTTTCAAAATTCAACGTCCGAGGGGATGAAATAGAGAAAAAAAAATTGTGTGAGACTTTTATTTTTTTGGACATATTTGCATATTCATATGAATTGAGTACAGCAACAACAATAATTACATATTTCAGCTTCTTTTAAAATTCAACGCCCAAGAGGGTAAAAGTCGAATTAAAATTTCATATAAACTCCAATAAGTTCTAAATATGTGTGAACGAAGCCGCGTGTAACTAGTTAAATATATTTCGACCGCCCCGTTGGTCTAGTGGCTATCGAACCTGACTGCGCAATCAACGGAGTTCGGGTTCGATTTCCGACTGGCGCAGGCATTTCTGTAATGAGCATAAATGTTTGTATTTCTGGGTTTGGGTGTTTATTAAATATATTCCAATATTTATATATGTATTAGTATCGTTGACTAACACTCAAAACACAAGCAAATAATTTGCTTACTTTGGGATTAGATCAATTCGTGTAATTTGTCCAGTGATATTTATGATTATTATTATTTATGATACTGATTTTAGAATTTATACGGGGTGAAAATAAAACCCTGTCGGACCCGAAAGCGGTATATAGATAGGTCAATAACATTATCAAAAAAAAATTAAAATAAGAAAAATACTGTACTTTAATGTGCCTCATTTTAGTACTAAATTTGAGCAACTCCCCCTTAAATCAAGCCAATATTTTGCAAATTTTTGTACCAATATCCACGAAATAATGACACAAACATGTTTGTATTAAGCTACCAAATAATGCCTTTGATGATCAGACAGGGTTTTCCTTACACATTGTATATTATATAATAATAATAATAATAAATATCTCTAGACAATTTTACACGAATTGATCTAACCTCAAAGTAAGCAAATTGTTTGCTTGTAGTATGGGTGTTAGTCAACGATATTATTACATAGAAATATATAAATACACAATTATATTTAATAAAGAACAGCCAAACTCAGAAATACAAACATCTTTGCTCATCACATAAATGCCTTTCCCTGTCGGGAATCGAACCCGAGCCCCATTGATTGCGTAGTTAGGGTCGCTAACCAATCGACCAACGGGGAGTATGTATTTGCATGTATTAGTATTGTTGACTAATATGGTTGACTCTTTCCATCAGGAGACCCATCTGCTTGTTTGCTATCTTATGATATAAAAAAAAACGAACGAACGACGAACTCGACGAACGACTAACGAACAGCAATTGATTTTTAGATATATAGATTTACTTCTCCGTAAACAAGCAGATGGCTCTCCAGATGGCAAGAGAAACCATTGCCTATAGACACCAAAATGTTAATGGTGAGCTGCTATCCGTATGGCGGGATGACAATGTCACATGCATATGTCTACCGGCTACCTTACCCTCCAAACCGGAACACGACAGTGACAAGCATTGACGCTATGTACTTAATGTACTTAGAGAAGTTTTAATAGGCGGTGAACCTGTGGTGCCGATATATTCGTCGTTGACGTTAAATAGGTTAAAATGTTTATAGTATGAAAAATAATTTTACCCCGTGTTGGTCTGAGCTCTTTTGAAGAATAGACTTACTACCGTTCTCGCAACCGGCAACGACTCGCCCGGGTATTTGGTACCACCGCTTTACCTACACCTGCCGTAATAGTGTCAATGTTTGTCTTTGTCGTGTTCCGGTTTGGGGGATAAGGTAGCCAGTAGACTTATGCATGTGACATTGCCGTCCCACTACACCATTACCACCAGTAATATCTTTGGTGTCAATAGGCGATTGCTTCTCTTTCCATCGGGAGAACCACCTGCTTATTTGCTATTACAGCTGAATAAAAGTGATGGGCAACATCGTAACTCTATATTGCGCGTGGCCCGACACTCATTTTATCTATATTTTATTCAATTCCGGTCGCGAGTTGATTAACATGTCGTCGATATAATTTTTCATACTGATTTCAGCCCCTTAGGGGTTGACTTTAAAAAAAAAATAGCCTATGTTTGACCCCGGATCTTCAACTATTTCCATGTCAAATTGCATGAAAATCGGTCGAGTGGTTTAGCCGTGAAAGCGTAACAGACAGACAAACTTTTTTTATTGTAGAGGGGGCAAACGAGCAGATGGTGCACCTGATGGTAAGCGATCACGCACATGGACATCTGCAATACCGGGGGTATTGCAGCTGCGTTGCCGGCCTTTTCTCACTGGTGTTCCTCATGGATTCCAGACACAATAGCGTCAATGCTTGTCACTGTCGTGTCCCAGTTTGGAGGGTAAGGCAGCCGGTAAAGTTTACCGGCTGCAGCTGCATAAGTTCTATGCATGTGGCAAGACATCGCCACAAGGAAAGAAACGCACTAATAACATCTTTGGTGTCTATAGGCAATGGTTATCTTTTTTTATCTCTAGAACCTGCTGCTTGTTTGCTATCCTATGAAATAAAATAAAAAATATACCTAGTGGTCGCAATTCGATTATAATTGTTAAATTAATTATAATATCTAATTATTATGTAAAAATGTATAATTATTCTAGGCGCGTTTCCGTAGAGCTGTAAAATTGTTGACTCCTAAAAAGCGCCTATAAAGGTTTGTTCGAATATTTTTTTTCTCATTTTTCATACAAAATGTAGCTTTTCGCAATTCTTCTCTAGATAAATGTTAAATTATGCTAAATCTCAAACCTGCGTCCAAAGGTGCGTGCAATTTTCTTGAAAATTTACACCGCTTCACGTATTAATATATATCTACAGTTATTTAAATCTATCGGCTATCTTTATGGTGATAGAGTCGACGACAGCGTTTCCCATTTGCCGGGTCGCGGCCCGGTGAAAAAAAAATACCGGGTCCCAACATTACCGCCTTGTGGCATTAATTAAACCTTTTTACTATTATTAAATATGTATTATTTCACCTAAACCAGCTTGAATTTAAAAGTATTAAATGGATCACGAAGGGGCAGTGTGAAAATAACCGGGCCATATCAGAACAATGTTTGGGAAACACTGGTCTACGGGATGTCCCGATGTTTGAGATTATACTTACTAAAAACTTAATACACAGTTTTTAGTAAGTAGAGTTTAAGACATAGGATTAGAAAACAGATGTGCTTACTTTTTCAGGTGTCAGAAAAAGCTACTACTATTACTTAATAGTACACTAGAGCTCTTTCGATCTTACAGAACACAATCCTTAGTGCAGGTGTTAGTGACCATAAACTTAAACCCTGACTAAGATTCTGTTCTCCTACTAGCCCGGTGTTACAGTGGTATCCCTTGAGTCTCCTATCATTTCGAAAATAAAGCGTTTTGCTTTTTGACCAGTTACCTTACTATTACTGGTTTCCGTAAGGCTACTGCTTGTTGTTGTCTTAACTATGCTTAGAAAAAATACTACGGCCAGATAATTTGCGCCTTAAGATAGTTCCTACGCGGATAATATCGCTTAATTACCTGCTTTGATTTCTATACGCAAGGGTAATCTCCTACCATCAGGAGAATCATCTGCTTATTTGCTATCCTATGCATACAAATTGTCGTTCGTTGCAGTTTTCGACAGCCCGAACTGCCTGCATTAAGTTGTCCCTGGGGGGATTTGAATTTTGAACATGCCACCATTTTAGTCTTCGATCTGCTACTTTCTTGGATAAAGAGGACACAAATTAAGTTATTGCACGACTAAAGATTATACTTTACATATAAAAACATTGAAGCGATAAATTCTGTAAAATAATTAAAATGAATATTTAAGGCTGGTGTAATTTGAATCATTTTGCATCTCTCTTACTTGAGCGAGCGTTGTAAAAGCCAAGAGTTGGATTTTAAATAGAAATTCAAAATGCCGACGGTCACTTAGCAAATGAATAGCAATTACCTTTCTTGGAAAACACATTAAAATAACAACTTATTATTATATGAGTAGGTACATCTGTATTTTGTACCAATACACAATGTCATAAGTTATATTAAATGTACCTATATGGCGAGTGAGTACTGAGTACATACTACATAGTACATACATACATCGTGGAACATTACGCGGTAATGACGTCATACTTTTACAATATGGCTACTGCTGAAACCGTGAGCATGCCGCGTCAAAGTAGATAGTGACCTATTCCAGTGTACTCGACTCATGTATGTCTCGACCCTCGTTCACTCGAGTCGAAAACTCGGATAGGAATAATATGCGATTCATGGTTCTCTCGTAACTCGTTAACGTTTCTCGAATCTCAACACTCGAGTTCACTGTTCAGTATTCGGTTGACAGCCGGTGAGGCGGCGGCGTCATGATAGTTTAGCGCACGATACGCGCGCCGCCTCTGCGCGATTTTCTACATTTTGTAAATATATTTTTTACAGTAAAAAACTGAATGTGCAATTTCTGACTATTCCCAAGTGAATGTGAACTATTAAGACTACATTATACTAAAATTATATTTGTTTTTAAATAATCGAACTTCTGCAATACTAATGATACAATTCTAAGCACTGTTAGATAAGTAATGATCTTGTGGTTAAATAAAAGCCAAATATGTTCATAGTTAATGTTTAACACTATCTGGTTTAAAAGGAGAATTGTAGGTACTGCTTGTAATAACTAAGAAATATTAATCAACTGTGTTGTTAATGTTGGTGTGTCAGACCTTACCTGGATTAAACTTCAGGATTATTTTTCATTGTGAAGTGATTTATTTCTTTTGCTGATATTTATGATTTCTAAATCAACGATGGCGGAACGAGATCGTCCGGCAAAAACACCTATCAGGGTGGGTTTTTACGACATTGAAAGGACCATCGGCAAAGGAAATTTCGCTGTTGTTAAGTTAGCACGACATCGAATAACGAAGACTGAGGTGAGTCCAAAAATAAAATCGAAATACCACTAATGTAAACACTATAGGAAAAATTTGTAAATATATTACCGACAAGTATCGGTTTTAGCCATCTTATTACCGTTTTGGGCCATCTTAATACCGTTTTTGGCCAATTGAAATTTGAATTAATGTACAAAACATTATAACATTAAATAAAGTCAAGTCCAAGTTTTAAAATTTTGGTTAAATTTTAAAACTTGTGTCCTATTTTAATAAATCAATATTAGTAGTTTAATTAATCAAATGTAAATTTTCTTAAAAAATATTTTTTATAAAAATTTTGACATTAAACAGCCACAAATGACAAAATGGCCACAACCGGTACTTCTACCCTATCATTTTATAACTAGGTAGCTAGATATATTTCATTCATTATAACTTACAATTAATTACTTACACATTACAAAACGATTAGTCTCATATCTTGAATTTAACATATATTTACTTCAAATGATCAAATATTAGTTTCCGGTTTAGAACATTTTTTGGTCCATATTTTGGCTTTACATATTTTCTATACATACTTAAATGAGCTTTGTCTGCATATAAACGACGTTGAGGATGTACCTTTCGATCATAAGCATATCTAAGAATTCATATAAACATAGTAACACACGGCTACATATATACATAACTATACGTATATATTAATACGTGAAGCAAAAACTTTGTATCCATTTTTACGATAATTTCCCGAACGTTGGAGGATGAATTTGGCTTACCTAGATAAAGTTTGCATTTCGGAGGAAGAACCCTGATATTTTAAGTATCCGAAATCAGCTCTTACGATTTAGGTAAAATATTGCACTTAATCATTTACCTAATGTTTAATTAAATAGGTGTCATTAATATCGTGAATATCGTGACGTGGCTAGATGGTAGAGTTTCACAGTATCTCGCTCGTGTTTTTAGTAGCACCGCCTTGGCTATTCCTGCCTTATTATTAGCGTTAGTCAGTTGTCATAGTCGTGTTCCAGCTTGGAGGGTAAAGTAGTTAATGCATGTGACATTACATTCACCACACGGATGGCCACACAGCTTTAAAATCTTTTGTGTCTATAGACAGTTGTTTCTTTTCATCAGTAGAGCTGTAGAATTAATTTAATTAATAGCTAGACTAGGCTAGACCTTACAGAATTTTACCACATAATATAGTCACGATGGTAGTGACAAGTTTAACCAATGGTGCGTTGTTTTTACGTGTGGCGGATTGGCAATTCCGAATCCATAACTTTACCGGGTACCTACCCTACGTTCCAAACCAGAACACGACAGGAACAAGCTATTGCGGAAGGAATAGGCAAGGCGGTGGTACTAAATTCTCGGGCGATACGTTCTGGAACTCTACCACCTAGTAGTCATAATGGCAGTCACATATAGCCAATCGTTCAACCTTCTAACAACTGCCTGGCAGAATGGCAGATGGGTTATTCTTCAAATGGGTCCGGATCGTCTATAAAGAAGAGAGGAAGAGAGTCTTGTGAATCTCCAATATATACATTTATACAAAAGACGTAAAGTTTTATATATTAATTCTATATCTTTTGTAATAAAATACAGTGCGCAGTTATATAAAGGAAGTTAAATACTAATCAAAGAAAACCAACCTAAAAATCTCAAGAATTGCGAAGCGGAATACCTAATAATAGTACTACCGTACTACCATGGTTTAGCTCTTTTCTAATTTAGAAGTCTCCGGAAAAGCTAACTTGAAAATATATTCCTGCAATTGAATGAGGCGCACAATAGATAAAGGTGTGAAAAGCTATTGAAATCAGAAATCAGAAGTACTTTATTCAATAAAACCTTTTACAAGCTATTTTGACGCGTCAACATTTTTCTTAAATTACTACCGAATCGAAAAGGCGGCCACTGATTTCAATCTTTTTAATTGGTGTCAATAAAATGACAAACAATTAACTGATAAACATACTCCCCAATGTATCCATAGAAGATACAGCGTAAGCAGTGATATATTTTTATACGGATACTAGCGTACCCAGCCCGCTTCGCTGGGCTAGATTTTGCTTTATTTTATTTAAACAATAAACTTACATCATTAAATTTTTAATTTAAGTCTCATAATATGTTAAATCATTTATTTCTCTCCGTATTCATTCTCTTCTATCCTCTCCTCGAGCGGGTGAAGATCTTTATCTACACCCATGTACATATGGTAATAATGTGTATTGGCATAAAGTATATACTATATTGGCATATACTATATTGGCATGAAGTCTTTGGGTACGTTTTTGAGTTGTCTCGGTAGCTCGCGATGAAGATTCTTTGTCACGCTTTTCTTGAAGCCGTGATTCACGCTCTTCTTCAGTTTCTATATTTCTTCTTTTAGATATTCTGTTACGATTTTTCTCAAGGCGTAACTCACGTTCTTCAGCTGTTTCATTTACTCTTTTTTCCTTTACTCTATTCGATTTGGATGTTTGTTTACCAATGCTTGCTTTTTTGGATGGCATTTTTATTAATTACAATGATTCTGTGAAGAAACATGATTGGTGAAGGAAAATACAATTTTCCGTAGTAATAATCAATTAAAAAAGCAGCAGTAAACGGATACATTCGCGGCACTATAACTTACCTTGAATACTTCAAAATCCTTAATTTATTATCTTTAATGTACTTCAGTATACTTTATTATACTTCATTATACTTCAATATACTCCATTGTAATTCCACATGGTTCATAATGACATAGATATACCTACACAATGCATGTGTCAATACAAATTTGGGTTATAAAACAATAGAATATCATCATAGTAAATAAAAGCTGTATTTGACAGTTCAAAAATAGGGGTGCTCCGATCGTCACCAAACTTTACAGGATTACTCGCCAGGTCAATCCGGAGATTCCTTGAAAGTTTCATTGAAATCGGTCCAGCAGTTTCGGAGCCTATACGGAACATACCCACACACTTTCTCTTTTATATATATAGAAGATAGAAGATTAAAGGGCCACAAAGCTTTGGCTTTGATTATGCAAACACCTCGGCTTTGATTATGATGAACGCTTCTATGTGGCCGAACATACTATATGAGTAGCAAAGCAAATCAGTGTGTTTTTAAGTTGATGTAAGTTTTATAGTTAAGACACCACACAGCTGAACTACGATCGAGATATCAACATTAGGCATTCCCTTTCTTTTTGAGATACTCAGAAGAGTATTTATTGAGGGCTATAGCAAATTTGATATTTTGAACGTTAGTGCGATGTGCGATGTGCAACGTATTGGAGTTGTAATACCTGAAATTAAGATTTAATCGACGTGAAAAACGGACCCTACTACGGACGCAAGTACTTTCTTGCGCGATATATTTAATAATAATAATAAAAAAAACATTTTACTAAAATATTTGATTGACAGCAACCCAACGCTAGACTATGGATAGACCCATGCCAGACCCGATCGGAGGATTTTGCGATATCTAAGTTTTATTTAATTTCAGAACGTCAGGTTACACATTCGATGTCTGAAATCTCGCTCCTGAATAAAATTTGTAAATTAACTAAAATATTACCTATTTTACTAAAATATTTAATTGACAACAACCCAACGAACTTATATATATATATATATATATATATATATATATATATATATATATATATATATATATATATTATATATATATATATATATATATATATATATATATATATATATATATATATATATATATATATATATATATATATATATATATATATATAGATAACTGGAATTATTACGAAGCAATATTTGAAAAATAAAAATGTACTTTATATTGTTACTAAATAAATTGTTTCTTACTTAACAGAGAGGAAAAATGTTCTGAGCAAGACAACGACAGAGTGGATGTGGTCCCTTTCTTGCAATTGCCAATGTAAATAAAACTATCTGATGGTAGATTTTTATATAGTCGGTAATCGTTAAATCCCTTTTATTCACACACGTCGATAAATACATTAGCATAAAATGTATTGTAATTAACACAGTGAGTTCTAAAATGTGCTTATTTTAATTATTACATAATTAATTACTTATGCAATGCAAAAACTGTTTTTCAAATTAGTAGAATTACTTCGTAGTAATTTGCAAACTACGCATGGCCGCACTTATATATGGCGATTGGCGCTTTATTTAGTTCCACCCATGTCGTGGTACTCTTCGGAACTAGAATGTAACTTCCAAATTGCAAGAAGTAGAATGTAACTTCCTTGCAACAACCCTATGCTAGACTATGAGATCGATGGAAAATATAAAAAAAATAATTGGCGAAACAGTATCTTTTTAGTCTAACTTCCAGACTTCCGTAAATTGGACCAAAATCGGTCGATTTATTTGGGATTTTTCAATAACGGAAATTTTTGAAATTATCAAAAAAGATTTGTTTTTTGATATTACTTTGTCATTTTTCCACCTATAGGTTATGTAGCTAAGAAAACATTTTAGAGCTCAAGTGTTGAGTCGAATCCCATTCGAAAGATCTAAATCATGGTTTCCAAAATACAGCTTTTCGAAAATGAAATTACTGACATTTATAAAATAAAAATTAGATCTTTTAACTTTGAAAAAGTCTATACTTAGGTATAGATTTTTTTCCCTTTGAGCTTAAAATAGGTAGGTACCTCAATTTTTCGGGAAGTTTCAGGGATGCCCTGCAGGGTCAACCGGTTTACATATTTTTTTAAGTGAAATGATAAAATATAGTTTTTTCACGTACTTTATTGCTTTCGAATGTAAAAGTAAAAATTCTTTAAATTTGCTTGCTTTAAATTAATTGCGAATGTAAAAATCTTTCAAAATAAAGTAAAATATTTTATTATACGTTATTTTAAATACGGCCCCGTTGGTCGAGTGGTTACCGACCCTGACTATGGGATCGACGGGGCTCGGGTTCAATCCCCGACGGGGACAAGCATTTGTGTGATGAGCATAAATGTTTGTATATCCGGGTTTGGGTGTTTTTTAAATCTATTCCAGTATTTATATATGTATTTCTATGTATTTGTATCGTTGACTAACACCCATAACACAAGCGAATAATTTGCTTACTTTGGGGTTAGATCAGTCAGTGTAATATGTCCCCTGAATATTTATTTATTTATTATTATTTATTTTATTATATAGTACGGGTGGGGGAGTACCCTAGTAGGGACACTGTTTCCTCTATGAGCGTCCAGGGCTAGCATGAGAGATAGGTACTAGTATATTAAAAACTTTACCTCTGCCTTTAGGAAATGACACGCGTCGTGTTTTTATTTATTTAAGAAAGCAACGCACCATTGACAAATTACATATTTTACAAATTATCTATATAGCTAATAGAATTAGCGCTATGTCATTTAAATCATTATTTGACGTCTTTCATTATTGTATCTGTTAGAATTGACGTCAAACGGATAAGAGAACTAACATTGACACTATTTATTTGAAACATTCTTTGGAAATGGTTGTCGCACGCTACGATGAGCACGTTTTCAATTTATGACCATTATTACTGACATTACTTCATGTAGGTAATAGTGCAGAATTGGATACTGGTTTGCCTTAAAGTGCCTCATCATACTAAGTTTAATGTTATCTAGGGCTTACTATGCAGGACAAAGAGCACAACAATCTAGCTGGTTGCTAGATTGTTGTGCTCTTTGTCCTGCTTTCGCCGTGTTGGTCCCGGCCTCCATTGTAGAATAGGCCAGCTGCCGTTCTGCCAGGAAGGTCGTAAAAGGCGACCGATTGGCTATCGAGTCACTACCATCGTGGCTACTAGGTGGTAGAGTTCTGTCGTGTTCCGGTTTGGAGGGTAAGGTAGCCGGTAAACTTATGCATGTGGCATTAGACCTCGCCACAAGATAGCAATGCACCATTAACATCTTTGGTGTCTATAGGCGATGGTTGACTCTTTCCATCAGGAGACCCATCTGCTTGTTTGCTATCTTATGATATTAAAAAAAAAAAAAAAAAAAACAAATAAATACCTATCTCGGAAACAGCGTTAACGGTTTTGACTAAGTTGCAACTTGAAATTCAGGGTCTTTTTAGGACAAGAAAACGATTATTGCGGATAATTTTCTAAAAAGGTCAATTTAATAAATTTCTTCGTATTAATAAAAACCGGTCAAATGCGAGTCGGACTTGCACACTTAGGGCGCCGTACCATCGAACGATATTAACT
Organism: Apodemia mormo; assembly: GCA_036924255.1. Taxonomy (NCBI): domain Eukaryota; kingdom Metazoa; phylum Arthropoda; class Insecta; order Lepidoptera; family Riodinidae; genus Apodemia; species Apodemia mormo. The sequence continues at coordinate 20,573,218 of JAUPFN010000016.1, forward strand.
GAGGTTAGTTGTTTGGAGAATCTCTTTGAGATCTATCTTACTATCAACAAATAAATTTTTATTGTTGGCTTGTGATAGGGGCTCTGAAAATGTAGGTGATAGACAGACAGTGGAGATATTTAATAGGGTTTCATTTGTTACCTTTCGGGTACAGAGTCTAAATAAAAAAAAACAAGTTAATAAAATGTCTAATACTCTAATCATAATAGAAAGCTTAGACTATAGAATAAACATAACACGGTAATATGTTTGAACTTTGAAACTGGTTTCATATAATCTTATGAGCTGCTTATTTTATTTTTACTTCAATGTTATTAATAAATTAAAAGTTAAGCAAAAAAAATGATGTGGTGTCGCGGGACACCAGGTAGGAACGAACTTCCTTCGGCTAAACGGCACTACTCGCTTGTGTACGCGACTGTCGCGCATGCGCACGTCTCATTTAACGCTTTTATTCCACGCATTTTTCTTACGGTTTTACTATCACATTTTTTTCAGTCCGATCGCGCAGCAAAATCCCTATCCCCTCCAAGCCTGCCGTAAGGAACTTCGTTCCAATAAAATGTCTATTAATCAAATGCCCTATAACTACTGATGTTATACTGAATACTGATGTGTATTTGTAATTGACTATATAGAATACACAGAAACTTTAATACGTTCATGCATTCTTGTGAGCTGCATTAATTATTTTTATTCCAATATTATTAATAAATTAAAAAATAGGCAAATAAAATGTCTATTAATCAAATGCCTTATAACTACTGATATTGTACTGATGTATTTCTAGTTAAGTTTGTAATTGACTATATAGTATACACACAGAAACTTTAATATGTTTAACACTGTGTTAATGCATTTTTATCAGCTGCATAAATTATTTTTACTACGTTATTATTAATAAATTAAAAAATAAGCATATAAAATGCATAGGCATATAAAAAAAGGCATATAACTATTGATGTACAAGTATATTTCGTGTTAAGCTTGTAATAGACTCTAGAGTCTTTTTACTCCGATATTATTAGTAAATTAAAAATGAGGTAAATTAAATGTCTATTACTTAAATGCCCCACAACTGCTGATATAGTTTGTTTAGTAGTAGTAATGTTAAGATACTACTTTTTTGTTTCTTTTTTTTCATTATTGTAATTAAACTTATTGCGTCGACAACTCTGATGCCCGGTAAAACTCGCAAGAGTTTATGTGGCGTCTTTAATGTTATTGATAATGTATTAAATTGTATTGAAATAAATAAAATAAATAAATAGTGTTATGATTGATAGTCTACTTATAGAATAAACGCTAATGGTTTTGACATCGTATTCATGCATTCAAATGAGCTGCCTAATTGAATTTTACACTTGTAATATTCATTAGTCACCAACGCACTGCATTCCAAAAACCTGATTAAATTTGATAGAGTATTTTAATTTTAATAATTATTTGAAACATATTGTATAAAAAGTATTCTGATGTTTTGAGATCCTTTCTTGAAGACGGTTCAAAATGAAGAGATACGCCGAGTAATCGGGAATGTTTACTTTACTACTCGTATTCAGCCGATTACCTCGATTTAAGTCATAAATATCCCGTTAATACGAGTATTATCTCGACTTCAGATGTATGAAGTCGAACCATGTGTGCAACCAGTTTCCTCAGGATAAAGAGCGTGTGATAATATTTCGCGCGCGATAGAAAAGAGGTTTGACCAATAAGAAAAACTTCGTACCTACTATCTCGTATATTCGACGCGGCACAACGTTTTTCGTGGCATGCATGATACAGTATTAGAATCTATACTAATTAATATTATAAAGTCGTAAGTGTCTGCCTGTTCGTCTATCGGTCTGCCTGTCTGTTTCGCAAGGAGATAGTTAAAGACTCGGGTTTTTAATTATAGGATACTTTTTTCAATAATCAACATCTAAGGCGATGAAATTGATGAAAGTTGGTACGAAAGAATATATTGATCACAATAAGTTAATCTACTTGCGGGCGAAGCTGCGCGGCTTCAAATAAACGAGATATTTAAGTTCTTTTCATTGGTCAAACCTCTCTTCATTCGTGCGGCATAACACATGCCTTTGATCCTCAGCGGGAAGGTTAGCTGCAGCAGACAGTATAAGAGATAATTCCTTTAATGTCGAGAAAACGAGCCATCAACATTTTCTCACGTTACCTTATGCCTTAAACAGACAGGACGTATGTCGATCATGTTGGTGCCATATTATCCTCGAAAGATTCGTGGCGTGTTGTCGTAATAAAATTTCGTGGATATGATACGGCGTACTAGTCGAACCAGTCTCACCCGGGTCCAATTCCAGTCACAATAGCGTCAAAACTTGTCACTGTCGTGTTTCGGTTTGGAGGGTAAAGTAGTCGGTAAACTTATACATGTGATATTAAATGCATTTCCCCGTGTTGGTCCGGGCTCCTTTGGAGAATAGACCATCTGCAGTTGTGCCAGATCGTTGGTATTAGGAGAACGATTGGCTATGGGAGTCACTACCGTCGTGGTTACAGGTAGAGTTCTGCATTTTCTCGTCCGGGTCTGGTACCACCTATTCCTGCCACAATAGCGTCAATGCTTGTCATTGTCATGTTCCAGTTTGGAGGGTAAGGTAACCGGTAGACTTATGTAAATTTTTAATTTATTTGTAACTAGCTGTTGCCAGCGACTTCATCCGCGCGGACTTCGTTTACTCCGCACAGCACCTGGCCGCTAGGTGATAGCGTGATAATATGTAGCCTATATGTTGACCCGACCTGTTAGTAATATTCATGCAAAATTTGAAGTAAATCCATGCAGTACTTTTTGAGTTTACCACGGACATAGATACAGACAAACAGATAAACAGACAAAAATTCTAAAAACTATATTTTTGGCTTCGATATCGATTGTAGATCACGCCCCAAGTATTCTTTTAAAAAAATATTCAATGTACAGTTTTGACTTTCCTACGATTTTATTATATGTAATATAGATTAAAAATAAACAGTGTATTACATTGTTCAAAATTTCCCCAAACTGCATTACAGTTTGTTGGCGAAGCGCTCTATATCTAACTATAATATATCTCTATTCAGTAGGTACACTACAAATAAAACAGTTATTTAGTTCTAAGGTAATAATCTTAGTTATTCTTATTAATTGCTTTTTAAAAAATAATAATTAAATTGATTTAAGGAAATACTCTTAACTTATGGTTGAAAAAACATATTTGATATCGAAATAAAAAGTATATAATATAGAAATTTTCAATAAAAACTAGCTAAATTTCTAGCAGAATATCTTTTACTTTTGTATTTAAGCATCCTTTGTTTAGTTTATTTTCTTGTAATAATAAGGGAAATATATTATAAATGTTAGGAATTAGTTATTCTTTGGTTCTTTGTCCATAATAATTATTCATAGTTGGCTGAATCAGGGTTTTCTTTTCGAAAGATCTAGTGTAACGATCCATAGTTTTGAACCAAGACAGGAGAAAACATGGTGAAGGAGTGTAGAAACCTAAGATTTTTATATAATATGCGTAAAAAACACATTAAATTAATAAGGTAAACACAACACACTGCCCTTCATTCAATATAAATCATAATATACACGTCATGTACATGTATACAATTTAGTTCGTGATTAGCCTGTTGTTACACTAACAAGAGATTTTATTGTTTAGTCTGTGGTCAAACGGAGTCATAGAATTATGGTCGAATTTCGACCAGAGGGCGATCACTTCTTTATATTTGAAAAATTAACCAACTGTCCTATTAGGCAGGCCGTAAAAGGCGACCCATTGGCTGTACGTGCCAATACCATCGTGACTAGTAGGTGATAGAATTCCGATGCGTCTCACCCGAGTATTTGGTACCACCACCTTTCCTATTACTGCCGCAATAGCGCCCATGTTTTGATCCGGTTTGGAGGGTAAGGTAGCTGTTAGATTAATGCATGTGGCATTGCTGTCCTGCCACACGAATAGCAACACACCATTAACATCTTTAATGTTTATATGTGATGGTTTCTCTTTCGAGGAGAGCTTGCTTGCTTGTTTGCTATCTTATAATTTAAAAAAAATCTCGCAAACCGGCAAACCGGTGAATCGTGGTGAATCGACGTACATATTTCCGTTCGGCTCATTCTGCCTACTACGCAAGAGAATGGGCGAAAAGTCATGTATTATATTATGTTTGTAAAACTACATACGGAATTATCTAAGAGACATTTTAAAGTAGTGCGAGTACCTTTCTAAAGTGGGTCGTCGGCCGAATGCCGAAGTCCTCGTCGGGAATGATTCACTAGCTGCGTTTAAAACGGACTACTGCATTTTCAATAACAATTTAGATTTAGTTATTATTATAAACTGGGTTACTTCAAACGGTGATAGCTTAGTGGGAGAATCTTACCCAGTAAAGATGCAAACCCGATATCTGGTGGCACAAACTGTTTGCACGGACAGACAAACTAATTCTTTAGGTGCTGTCTGAAGGTGGTTGTAACTGGCATGTTTGTATAAAAAGAGTTATAAATATAGAGAAAGCAAATCTACATCTATCCATCTATGGCAATTGGTTTTCCCTGGCGGTCTGCGATACCTATTCTTTAAAAAACTACTAGATTCATTTTAAAAAAATCATCCTCATAATAGCTTTCTAAAGAGATTTTTTTTATATCATGAGATAGTAAACAAGCAGATGGGTCTCCTGTTGGAAAGAGTCAACCATCACCTATAGACACCAAAGATGTTAATGGTGCGTTGCTATCTTGTGGCGAGGTCTAATGCCACATGCATAAGTTTACCGGCTACCTTACCCTCCAAAGCGGAAAACGACAGCGACAAGCACTGACGCTATTGCGGCAGGAATAGCACTGACGCTATTGCGACAGGAATAGCACTGACGCTGTTGCGGCAGAAATAGGTAAGGCGGTGGTACCAGACCCGGCCGAGACTTTGCAGAACTCTACCACCTAGTAGCCACGATGTTAGTGACTCGATAGCCAATCGGTCGCCTTTTACGACCTGCCTGGCAGAACGGCAGTTGGCCTATTCTTCAAAGGAGACCGGGACCAACACACGAGGAGGTCGGGACCAACACGGATTGTATGGAATGGATGAACTTAAAACTACCAGACTGATTTTATAAAGCTTTTTTATATCATAAGATACCAAACAAGCAGATGATTCTCCTGATGGAAGTAAACAACCATCGCCTATAGACACCAAAGATGTTAATGGTGTGATGCTATCCTTGTGGTGAGGTCTTAATGCCACATGCATAAGTTGAGCTTTATATAAAATTGGAAACTTAAAATCTTCTACACTAGATTTAAATATTTTTTTAACTAACAAAATAGCTTTATGTAGAGTACACTATCGATGTGGTGATATATATATTTAGTTACATGTTTACATGGAATTGGTAAACTTAAACTGCTAGAATGATTTTTAAAATTCTTTAACTCAGAAAATACCTTTATGTAGTTCATTATCCGTGCGGTAAAATGTTTATTTAGTTTTTTGTTTATATACATATAGTGGATAAACTTAAAACTACTAGACTGATTAAAAAAAATATATTACTTAACAAAATAGCTTTATGTAGAGTTCACTATCAGTGAAGGTGAAATAAGTATTTAGTTACTTGTTTACATGAAATTGATAAACTCAAACTGCTAAACTCATTTTAAAAATTCTTATGTAGGGTTCACTATTAGCGGGATTAAATATTTATTTTCTTGTTTATTATTAATATTTAGAATGGGTAAACTTAGAAAACTACTAAAGTAAATTTAAAAACTCTTCATGTGTGGTGCAATATTTATTTAGTTACTTGTTTATTATTTATATTTAGAATGGATAACTTAAAACTACTAGACTGATTTTAAAAAAAAATCTTTAGCTCACAAAATAGCTTTATGTAGAATTCACTACGAGCATGGTGCAATATTTGTTTAGTTAAATATATGTATGGAATTAATAAATTATTTAGAAACCACTGGATTTAAAAAAATAGCCTATAGAATAGAGAGAATAGCTTTCTGTAGAGTTCATTAATTGTTATCGGTGTGGTGAGTCAAAATAAAGTAAGATGTCTCACATCTACGCGCGCTTACCTTGCTTTTTATAGCTCTATTTTAATCCTATATAAACACATACATATTTACTCTCTCATTCTCTCTCTCTCTCTCACACACATACACACACTTACACACACACACACACATACACACAAAAACTAACACGCACACACATAATTGAATTTGTATTTTGTTGATTTATTATATTTTGAAATAACATTATTTTTACTTATTTAAGTTAAACAACGTTAAATAAGTTTAAAATATTAAATAAATATTTATTGGACAAGTTACATGATTTCATATAAACCCAAAGTAAACAAATAATTCGCTATCACAAGCAAATAATTTGCTTACTTTAGGGTTGTCAACTGCTTTACTTAACGGCACTTATACATAGGAATATGTACATAAATAAGGAATATAATTAATAAACACACCCAAACTCTGAAATACAATCATTTATGCTCATCGCGTAAATGCTTTTCTCTCTTTCGAGACGCTTCTCGATTCGCTAATACGAACCCCATCAGTTATGTAGTCAGTATCACTATAGTTGCGATGAGATAAAGATAATGGTTTAAAATAAATATTTTAATGGTGCGTTGCCACCCTTCATCTACACGAGGATGTAATGCTATATTATGCATAAGTTAGCAAGCTACACTTATAAGTATATTCAATACGTTCCTTCTGTTTATTAACATAAACTGATTTGTGTTTATCAAGAACATGTGTTAATTTGTGATGTAACGACAACTTCAACAAGTCGCGAGGAAGTTATGTTGAATGAATACACTAAAATAACATGAACGTCCTCGGCCTTGCAGTCTATCTACATCTGCGCGCGTTAAACGAGTCTTTAACACCTTTGTTGCGATTTTTTATGATTAAGTATCGTCACTAGAGTATATAAATATGTAGAACAATTGGTAATAATTGTTTGTTGAAAAACATGATGGCAATAGGAGTTTTTTTTTAATATCATAAGATAGCATACAAGCAGATGGGATGGAAAGAGTCGACCATCGCCTATAGACACCAAAGGTGTTAATGGTGCGTTGCTATCTTGTGACGAGGTCTAATGCCACATGCATAAGTTTTTTACTGGCTACCTTACCCTTACCTTAGATTGAAAATTTCTTAATCATAGTTTTCGTCATACCTTTTTCTGTTTTTTTTTTTTTACTAATATTTATGCAAAAACTACTCTTTTATAATTCGGTAAAGCATTGTACACAAATTTTGGTCAATTATTAATTTTGAATTTGCTTCTTGTAAAATTATATATTTTTGCCAGTATTTAACATCCTAAACTGCCTCGAGGTCTAGGGGTGACCGATTCGACTCAGGTCATGAAGTCCTGGGGTCGATCCCCCGGTCGGGGAAAAGTGTTATTGAGGTTTTTGACGTTTTTCTCGAAAATCCCAAATCTCAGTAGCAGCTCGGAGTCTGGCGAAGTGGTGTATTACCACTCCCGTGCTTCGGATGAGCGCGTAAAGCTGTCGGTCCCGGCTATCGCTATAAATAGTCGATAATCGTTAACAAGTCCTTAAATGCGGTGATGAGGATCACCACTTATTTCACCAACCGTCAAACCGGTGAATCGCGGTGACCTGGAAAGTCTATAGACGTTCTGTTTACTCTGCCTACGCCTCAAGGGAACCGGGCATGATGATACACTAGAATGTAAAAAGTACGTAAAACAATTATTTCATGTTGTTTTAATTATAATATATTATTTTACATAACTTTCAAAGAATTGGTTTTATCCATAGACTCTTGTATAAATATATAGGTAAAGATAGATTTATCATTTATAATTAGTTTTTAGACCGTAATTAATTTTACGTTTCAGTTTCGTATTTTTTACTAATAATACTTTTTCATATTTTAATGATATTTTTCCATTCACAATATTTTATGACATTGTGCTTGTTACGCTGTTTATTCTCCACTTTATTTTATTTTATGGTTTTTTCATTTTTATTTGTCAATTAAATTTTAAAATAGATCATAATGGATTTGTAATTTTTTTGCTAATAATACTTTTTCATATTTTAATGATATTTTTCCATTCACAATATTTTATTATTTAGTAGAACGTAGAAACGACTAGGTATATTTAAAAAGACAAATGAAATGAAATACTAATTTTCAAAATAATAAAATCGAAAATCATAAATAACAATTTGTATTATGACTAAAACAGTTTGCGAAAATAATGTTTTACCATAAGTGCTTAAAGAGAGCATCTGCGAAATATTTCGAGAAACATTACTATCAATCAACTGTTCGCTGTTCAGCATGAACTGAGGTCGAATGTGCGTTGCCGCGTCCAGAAATACCACGGCATCGACCTTGTCTTCGAATGCATACTCAATGTTTTTATTTTTTAAACGTTTTTCCAATGAACTAATGACGTCAAGGTGATGGCCAGTGTTTTTACGATACAGCCTATTAGTAACGAAGCGACGTGAAAGACTGACACCTTGATAAGATAAAACAATGACACCTCTATATATAACTACATTCCACGAGAGTTTTACACAAAAACATTACCTACTTATACTAGTTGTTTTAGTATTTTTTGACGTAAAATATATGTCTCGCCCGAATTTGCTATCACTACCATTTGTCGATTGCTTGGCCACCTGTCGCATCATAGGATTTTAATATCGTTTATTAATCGTGGGTTTGTTGCACCTCTGATAGTCTTCGAGAAAATAGGTACGACGATATTTGTTTTGGGTTAATCCTTTATAGTCTACACACATTGTGTATTGTTATCCTTTGAAGTTGTGTCATAGTGTAGTCTAATTTTTAATCCATTGGGTTTTGATATGTTATAAAATTCAGTTGAGTTGAGTAATCGTGGATTTGTTACACTTTTCGTAGTCTTCGGGGATATGGGTGCGATGGTATTGCTTTTAGTTGATCCTTTATATAGTCTACACCATTGTGTTTTGTTATCCTATAAAGTTGTGTTGTGTTAAATAAAACGAACCACAATAGGTATAGAATAGTCTATACCTATTGTGGTTCGTTATCGTATAAAATTAAGTGGAATTGACAAATTGTGGATGTTTTGTAATATTTTTCGGGGGTTTTTTGGTCGATCATTTTGTAGTGTTGTGTTATATACCATTGTGTTTTGCTATCTTATAAAGTTGAATAAAGAAAATAGTCGACACTAATTGTATATTGTTATATATAACATTGAATTTCTTTTCTTTATCTTACGATTTATATGTTCACATATGTTTTTTTTTTGTGATTACAATATTTATTGATAATTCAGAAAGCTATTATCTCTTTGAGGGTAATATATTTATTTAAATATCAAGGCTGCGGTAACCATCTACAATAGGTTGAAAACATAATTGATTAAATATGTGACGTTGTGAAGTTAATTGATGATAAATTAGTTAATTATCAATATCAGTGCGATCTATTATCATAATGGAATAATGCGCATGTGCGAGGTGATTTGTTAATGATGCATATCTCACGCAAACGTCTGATTATATTAAACATGTTTTAAGAAAGTGAACACGAGTAAGACGCGTGGTAAGAGCAAATAAGTCAGGCGAAGATTTTGCCAGGAAATCGTTTCGTACGGCACGCGCTCAATTTACACTGGGAGCGCTTGAAAAATGTTCGCTTGACGCAAATGCGTTATCTATTTTGGAGTTCTGCGTCAGAGGATCATTCTTATCTCTATTCTGCAGTCTGGCGGTCACCATCGGTGATCTTTACGTTTATCCTTTTGTTTACACGTTTACGTATTCGTATAAACCAAAGTATGATTATTTTTACCACAGTTACGTAACGTAATGGAAACTATACTCATACAGTGAGTAAGAAATACATATCCGTCCCGAAAGGGGCATATAGGCAGATCTATGATATTATCATAAAAAATAAAGAGTGAAATGAGGTGTATCGTCAAACCATTTCATGATGTCGACAGTAGATAGTTTCCATTTCATGAAATGGTCGGCCACATCATGAAGTAATTAATTCTACGATTTGGCCACGACATATAAGTACAATGTACATATATAAAACGCCCGCCTAATTCAATAACTACATAGATTTAGTAGGCTTATAGAACGGCGTTCGCTTCGCCTGTTTGTTCAATGAAGTAATTAATGCATACATCTGATAGACTTGTGCTCTTAGTTGATACTATGTGAATTTAGGGTTTGGTACACCTGTTCGTAGTTGTCCAATTACGTGATTTAAATACCTATTTGACCTAGTATTGATTCTACCTTTTTTCGATAACGATTCGCGTAGGTAATAGACATTACATTAGAATTAACATTATTTATAAAAACTCAATACATCGATTAATTATTGTTGATGGGATCACTATGTTATATTTTTCAATCAATTCAATACCTTTTCTTAGATAGAGGATAGTAAATACGTGTGAGTCAAGGAAGTTACATTCTACCCGGAATGTTCACACGCGCTTCAAAATCGTTCCGAAGAGTACCACGACATGGGTGGAGTGTGTCTCTTTCTACTAAGTAAAAGCCAATCGCCATATATAAGTGCGGCCATACGTAGTTTGCAAATTACTACTAAGTAATTCTACTAATTTGAGAAACAGTTTTTGCATTGCATAAGTAATTACGTGATAATTAAAATAAGCACATTTTAGAACTCACTGTGTTAATTACAATACATTTTATGCTAATGTATTTATGGACGTGTATGAATAAAAGGGATTTAACAATTACCGACTAGATATAAAAATCTACCATCAGATAGTTTTAGTTACACTGGCAATTGCAAGAAAGGGACAACATCCACTCTTGTCGTTGTCTTGCTCAGAACGTTTTTCCCCTCTGTTAAGTAAGAAACAAATGTCAACTTTATTTGTAACGAAATAAAGTATATTTTTATTTTTCAAATATTGCTTCGTACTAATTCCAATTATATAAGTTCCTTGGTGTGAATATATAAGACACCACAGGTAGTGAATAGTGATATGTTAACGTATTAAGAAAATGCTAAGTGAAATAAGACTAGTTGGACTTCGTTTCATGAAGATTGAAATAGTTCCACCTAGTCTGGTCAAGTTGACAAAAAAGAGAAATTCTACAAATATTATTATTAAAAAATTTTATGCTGTAATTTTAACAATTATACGAGTACCTTACCTACCTACTTTGGAAGAAAGACTCCAAGAAGTGAAAAAATGGTTACCAAATTGTTGACACCAAAAATTTACAATTTTTTATGTCTTCAATTATAAGATGTTAAGTAACAATCTTGTTGAAAAGTCAACTTTAAGATAGTGGAGATCTATTTTCAATGTTACATTGAAATTATATATAATAGATATTAGATATAGAAATCTTTAGTTTTAAATTAAACAAAGGATTCTCAATACTTTTTATACTTTTTATTTGACAGACGAGACGTCCGTCCTTTTTGATTTAAATTCAAACCAATTCTCATAAAAAGTTCTACACATTCGATTGATTTCAAAACCCATACTAATATTATAAATGCGAAAGTAGCTCTGTCTGTCTGTGTCTTCTTCATGCCTCAACTACTGAACCGATTTGGATGAAATTTGGTATACCGATAGTTTGAGACACGAGAAACAGTTTTTATCCCGGAAATCCCACGGAAACGGGAACTATGCGGGTAAAACCCAGAGACTTTTATTTTAGGAATTTTTCCACGCATACGAAGTTGCGGGCACAACTACTATGATAACATACTAGTTTTACCCGCAACTTCATCCGCGAAAAACAAAACCAATAGCGTTTATAAAAAAATTGTAACACCAAAGAGGTGTTGCAGTATTATAAGGCCTACGGCGTTCAAGAGTGAATCCGCCACTGTACTCGTATATGTATTCGCAACGCTTTAGCCCATTAAATCAAGGAAGAGCGATGAATGTGGTTTAGCGCGTTTTGGTAGATAATGTCACTATTTACAAGTTCAATGCAATTGAGGTAAATGGTCGAAGATTTCGGTCAAAGATTTCACCATTTACAAACAAGCCTAATGTAGAGTACATTTACTACTACTCTTGCGCGCACGAAGTTCAGCGCTTCTCGAATGGTCTCATCAATTTTTTGTTCGATCTCACAAATTGTTTTTATGATTTGACGTTCCTCTACCTGTGTGCTAAATTTCATTCAAATCTGTTGAGTAGTTTTTGCGTCATAGAGAAACAATCATCCTTCCAAACATCCAAACTTTCGCATTTATAATATTAATATAGAATGTTTAGCTAGTAAATAATAAATACTGCTAAAATCGTAAATCACTACATAGTATAAAACAAAGTCGCTTTCTCTGTCTGGCCCTATGTCCTTATGTATGCATAAATCATTAAAACAACGCAACGGATTTTGATGTGGTTTTCTTTAATAGATAGATTGATTCTTGAGGAAGGTTTTAGTATATACACCTTTCCGATATTCCCACGGGAAAAAAACTACGCTAGTCTAATATATAACATTCTAGTGTCGCAGTTTTAGTTACCATTCTTCTCTGTAACGGCTTGACCGATTTTGATGAAATTTTATATGTATATTCAGTAGGTCTGGAAAGAGGTTGTTATCTATTTATATTTTATACTTTTTGTCCTTAGCACTTGGTAAAACTCCATTTGTAATTATTTACACTTAAATGAACTTGTACCGTTTCACAAAACACATTATTTATTTTTTATACCTCTAAGTGATAAGGATGATTCACCCCAATTATTTTTTATTTTTGGAAAAAGAATTTTTATTTTTTTATGATGTGGTATTAAGAATACATACATTTTACCATTAACTCTTTTATCTTCTCTTTTACCATTAACTCTTATTTTATAATAGCGATATTAGCAATTCAATAATTTATTAGCTATAATTGTAATATCTAATATAACTATATTATAGTCATTTATTTGTGAAATTTCGTATTCTGATAAGTGATTTTAAAAGCTTCCTTTGCAATATTTTTGATATTTATTTAAAGTTAGAAATTATACTTTAAGTTACATAACCGTTTATCTTCCATCAAGACGACTCCAACAGTTATATATAAATTATAAATAATTGCATGTAAATATACATAAAACGAGTATTATCTACATAATATTATTTAAAATAAACATCAGACAAGTATTACGCATTGCTGTTACGGATAAACTTACGAAGTAGCCTGTAGTATGTATTTTATAACTTCTCGCTACGTAGTACGTAGGTAGGAAGTTACTGAAATTGCCCCGAGTCTTGAAAATCGAGTTTTCACCGGATCTCCACGTATTGAGGTCCTAGGAATCTTTTCCGACTCTTTTCGTAATGACGTCAGTATATCTGTATGGTATGTATGTGTGTGTGTATGTGTGTATGTAAACATCTCATAACTTTTAAACTGCTGGACCGATCGAAACGCGGTTGAGGGCATTCGATTGGATTTTGCTCAACTTAGATTTCCTGAAAATTTGAACCAAGTCGGCCTAGGAAATTTTAAGAAATTTTGAAAAAAACCTCAATAACATTTTTGGCGAAACAGTATTTTTTTAACATAACTTCCAGATTAATGTAACGATTGAGTACGAAAACTAATCAGCTCTTTTCCCCAAAAAACTACATCTATTGTATAAATTGCATCAAAATCGGTTTATCCATTTAGGATCGTTGACGAAAAATTTACAAAAGTGTTTTTTCGACATAACTTTGAAATTTTTCAATCAATAATTTTTTTGTATTCTACAATATTTTAGTACTAAAAAAATACATCAGATGGCATTTCAAGAATCAAAATCGAATCTAATTTTCAAAAGTTACAGCTTTTCAAATATTAAAATTACGTAATTTTTAGCATATTTACTTTATATTTTTAAAATAATTTTCAGGCTAATACACCGATGGACTTAAAAATCTTATCTGCTATTCTCCTTTAAAAACTGCGTCAAATACCGTTAATTGGATCAAAATCAGTCAATTTGTTTAGGATTTATTAATGATGAAAATATTTGAAAAAAATGTTTTTTGACATTGCTACGAAATTTTGCAACCTATCGATTATTTAGCTAAAGCAATATTTTAGATCTCAAAAATTGAGTTGATTGTCATTCGAAAGATCAAATTCAATCAGCGTTTCCAAAATATACAACTTTTCAAAAATCAATATACTGCCATTTTAACAAAATAAATGTTTGAACTGAAAAAATCTATGTTTATAGTTTTTACTCTTTTAGCTTAAAATACCTTAATTTAGCGGGAAGTTTCAGGGATGGCCTGTAGTAGGTCAACCGCTTACACATTTTTATATTCGTAAGAATGGCTCGGTTATATAGAGACGTCAGTGCCCAGAGGCCTGGGGTGCATAAAACGACGACCACTTTGAAATTCAAAGCGATTTTTTATGTAACAAGGGGAAATATTATACATTTTTTTGTGAAATATTTTCTTTTATTCTTGTATAAAAGCCCTGTCATTGCTTCTTTTTCACTTACAATCGTATTTCTCGTTGTGTTTTCTTCTCAAAATGCTTATTTCAAAACAATAAAATAACGTAAATAAACTATATTAAGGGCTATATTTTAAGCTAAGGATAGTTTCACAACATAGTACCTATAAAACAAACTCGCTTTCTGCTGTCTGCCCCTATGTATGTTTAAATCTTTAAAACTACGCAACGGATTTTGATGCGGTTTTTTTAATAGATCATGTTTTAAGAGGAAGGTTCATATGTATAATAACATCCATTATATAGTAGAGAAATACTGTCATAAATATATTTAGCAAAACAACGTTTGCCGGGTCAGCTAGTTAAATCCTACCTATATGTTTTATGGGTGATACTTTGAACAGAATTTCATCAACAGTATCATCTAGTAGTGACGGTGGCAGTGAAACATTTGGCAAATCTTTGGCCCTTTACGAACAGCCCCGCTGGTTCAGATGGTCCATTTTTATGACCTGGTCCTTCGATCAATTATACTACATAGTACACAGTAATATACAGTATATTTGATCGAAGACATGGACGAATTTTAATTTTCCAATTGTTTTCATGCTTCAAAAACATTCTTAAGAGATTAATTTTCGTTATGATTGATGTTATCGTACCTAATCTTATTTCGTATATTGGAAAATTAAACAAACATATTTTATTTTCGAGGTTTATTAATGTTTCATGAGATGAGGTTTTAATTTAGTAAGATTGAATTGTTTTCCATGACTGTTTTTTATATCATGGAAAGCGAAGCTGAAGCGTAATCATGAGAGTAGTTATAGCTTTGTTATCGACGACGACTCGCCCGGGTATTTGGTACCTTGGCCTTGCCTATTCCTGCCGCAATAGCGTCATTGTCGTGTTCCGGTTTGGAAGGTAAGGTAGTAAGTCTACCTTATGGCTACCTACCTACCTATCTACCATGTGGCTTTGCCATCCCGCCACACGTATAGCAACGCACTATTACCACCTTTGGTTTTTATAGACGAAGGTTTCTCTTTCCATCAGGAGAGCCATCGCTATTTTATGATATAAAAAAGTCATTTTAGTATAAAGATCTTACGATTTACATATTTATAATACCTACAATATGCTGAAATCAGCGTTATTCCTCTAAGCTGAAATCTGTGAGCGGAGTCATTTATGTAACGCAAAACATTACTTTCTTTTACAGTCGGGTAAAAATGCTATAGCCTTTCACATGAATGCGATTATCATATACACTAATAATTTTTCAAATCCGTATGATCCGTCCAGAGATTATGGGTTTCAAACAAACAAAAAATTTTGAGTTTTATCGCATTAATAAAGACAGTGGAAAAAATTGGATCATCCATTGAACGAAGTATTATTATAATAAATTATTCAGGCACTTCTTAAGTGAGCGATTAAGTTTAGTGGTTTAATTTGTAACGTTTTGCATTAACGCTGACAACGGGTCTTAATAAGTACCTACTCTGAGATATTCACGCCCTTAAGGCGGCTCTTCCATTTTAATGAAATCAGTAATTATTAAATTATTAAAACCTCACTTAAAGTCAGGTCACACGACGCTTGGGGTGAATGAATTCTAAAGTATGTAGGTCTGTACCTACTTGATAAATAATTGGACTTACACACACCTTGGTGGGAGTGGTTGCGAGAGATAAAAGTGATGAATTGAGACAATTTAAATATATGTCTAATATCGGTTTACCGGTTACCTTACCCTCCAAACCCGAAAACGAAAGTGACAAGCACTGACGCTATTGCGGCAGGAATAGGTAAGGCGGTGGTACCAGACCCGGGCGAGACAATGCAGAACTCTACCTCTACTCTAGATGGTAGTGACTCCTGTTTATCAAAGGCCTATTCATCAAAGGAGCCCGGACCAAAACGGGGGAAGGGTTCCGAAGGTGCCTATCTTAATAATGCGGACTAATAAGAAGGCTTTTATAGTTTTATTATATGAACGTTTAACCTATTAAACACCAATGACGGATATATCCACACCACGCCTGTTATATATTCCCCAAGTACATTTTTTAAGTTGATTGACTATCAACAAAAACTTGTAAAGCCTTTTGAGCTGCGATAGCTTTCCTATTAATTTTTAGGTTCCCGTTTTACTCTTTGGATACGGAACCCTAAAAATTATTCTCAATACGCTTCTTTAAGTGTTGTCGGCTAAAAATACTTTTTGCAAAGTACAATCACCATATTAGACGATATTGGATTTAATGCGCAAATTTAATCCAGAAGGGGCATGGGAATCCATTCAAATAGAATTCTGAATTTAAATGAGGGAAGGGAGACACTAGAATTGAGGGCACTACGCTTTGCAAGCGCGGTTTTGCTACACGGAGCCGAGTATAGCTCTTTAAGCGTTATATACAATACACAGTCGCATAAAACTTTATCCACTTTAAAGCTATACAACATGTGGACTATTTTATACTTGTTAAAAGCACACAACTAGAACGGAGTTTCTAAATTAGTGTACAATTTACACATTTTCTTGCGTTCTTTTAGTTTTGTCTATATTCATGGACTGCCATTGACATTGTCTATATTCATCATTGATATAAAAACCCAAGATGCACAGTCACGAACAAAATTGACACTCAGAACTGTCTCTAATTTCACATAAGTTGTTATTGATATGGCAAAAACATATGTTTTTGCATACCCAACCTTAAGCGCAAGTTTTATGCTTGTTTTTAAAAAGCAATGTAAAAAAAGTAATAGAATTGACAGTGACGCGATCGACGCGATTCTATTTCAAATGAGCGCACAATTTAAAATTGTGCGCTCGTTTTTAAAGGAGGTTTTTGAGACATTGATTGTGCATCTTGAGTTTTTTATATCAATGATATTCATCATAAATTTAGATCAGCCTGCATAGACAACGCTTATCTCTGCAAAACAATATTTAAGAACCTAAAAACTGCGTTGAATGCCGTATAAAATATAATCTATGTGAAAATATCAAAGTTGATAATAGCGTTTAAAAGTTACAGATTTAAAAAAATAAAAAGTGGCATTTTTAGCAGACTAGGTATATTTTTAAGGTTAAAGTCATCATAACCAATATTTTTAAGCTTGAAGAATACGATCTACATCCGGAATGATAGAGAGAAGTAAGAACCATTTGCTTTAGATACCAAAGACAACAGTAATGAGTTGCTATCCATAGGTGGCTATCTTAATAACAATATATCCGAGTCCCTGATTCATTCTCAGTAGAAACAAGCCTATTGTCGCGATAGTAGGTACTTATCAAAGTAAGATTATCAAGGTAAGGTAAAACAGTATCGACTTATTGCCCTGATGATGCGTTAAAACGCGAAACCGGTTGGTGTTTACTAATAAAATCTAAGTAAAACAGTACAAGTGTTTGTAATATACTATTAACACAAACTTATCAAGGAGCATATAATTACGACGATAATTTCAAACGCTACTACATATTTAAATTAATTTACAAATTACATATTTAAATAATTTGATGCAAGCGGACCTAACTCTACGTTTAAAATCAAAAATGTATTTGGGTTAATTTAACGTATAAACGAGTAGCCTTCCTTCCTGTTTTATTTATTTGTACAAAAGTTGACACCACTTGACACTTCTTTGTGAAGCGGCTTTAATTTCAAAATGTAAATTAAGTATAAACGCACTGAATAAGATATGTTATCAAATAAAAACACTTAATATCTCTATCAAACTTTCTTTCTACTATCAAAATATCTTTGATAACTGCTTATACCTACATTTTAATATAAACTTATTTTGTTGTTTTTAGAATTGAGAAAAGAAAAGTAAACAAACTTAAAATTGCTTGTGATGTGAGTGTTAGTAAACGATACTAATAGCACAGATTACTAAATAGTTACTTCGTAATTAATTATTGTTGTTATTATTATAATTCGATAAAATAATTGATCAATCTTTAGTCAGTTAAACTCTTACCTAATAAGGTCGAGGCAAAAGTATTTTCGTATTTTGAATGTATTATTAATAATCAAACCTCTTTGGCTGTACTGAATGTAACTGGCTGGTTTTTATACCATTAAATGTGACATTCTAAAAATAAAAAGAAAACTAGTTCAATTGAAATATGATGAACTCATTTAACTAGTTATGCGTATGTATACCTAGCAATCAGTACAATCGACGGAATCGATCATACAGCAAAGAAAAATTTCGCTACGTCGAGCCTGTCGACACTAGATCAGTGGTAGAGCGTCCCAGCTTTAGGAAGAGGGTCGCAGGTTCAATCCCCGCGTGTCGATATTTTTCTTTGTGGTTTATAAAGTTTTTCAATTTTTCCCAAACACGGGGTGAGTGCTATAAAAAAAACAATTGGTTGTTAGTTACTCTTTCACGCAACAACGGCTTAACCGATATGAATGAAATTTGGCACACATGTAGATGATGACCTGGACTCTATGTACTACAGGGTACTTTTTATCCCGGAAAAATAAGTTTTTCCTGTGAGATGCAAAAAAAGCTGTTATAATGCAGCTAGTATTATAATGTTTGTCTAACCCATATTATTTAAATTTCATAAAAAGGTTTCTGCAGTCCGCCGTAACGTAAATTTTAACTGTGCTATAATTCATAATCTATCGTTCGCGTAACTGCCTTAAAAGGGGTACAAAATTTTTGCTTTACATTATATAGGTGAACTAACGAGCTTATGCCACAAAATTCCATAATCCGTTATTAAAGTCAGTTAATGAAGATATAGTGGTGTTAAAAGTGATATTTTTACTAGTTATTAATTAAAAGTGATAATTTTACTACGCAATCGACGGGGCTTGGGTTCGATTTCCGACGGGGACAAGCGTGTTTGTGACGAGCATAAATGTTTGTATTTCTAGGTGTTGGTGTTTATATTATGTAACAGTATTTATATATGTACTAGCTGAGCCCGCGACTTCGTCCGCATGGAAAATTTTGAAATTAAAAGTAGCCTAAGTTACTCCTTATCACATCAGCTATCTGCCAGTGAAAATCCCGTCAAAATCGGTTCAGCCGTTCCAGAGATTAGCCGGAACAGACACAAATTGTAAAAAATGTTATTTTGGTATATATACCGTATATACATCTATATGCATTTAGTAAAAAACGATTATTACGAGTCACTACCATCGTGGCTACTAGGTGGTAGAGTTCTGCAATGTCTCGCCCGGGTCTGGTACCACCGCCTTGCCTATTCCTGCCGCAATATTGTCAGTGCTTGTCGCTGTCGTGTTCCGGATGGAGGGTAAGGTAGCCGGTTAACTTATGCATGTGGCATTAGACCTCGCCACAAGATAGCAACGCACTATTAACACCTTTGGTGTCTATAGGTGATGGTTGACTCTTTCCATCAGGAGACCCATCTGCTTGTTTGCTATCTTATAACATAAAAAAAATTCAATATTACAAACAGACACTCCAATTTTATTTATTTGTATAATTGTATACGTTAGTATCGTTGACACCCATAACACAAGCAAATTTGCTTACTTTGGGGTTAGATCAATAACTGTAGTTTGTCCCGTGAATATTTATTTATTTATTTAATAATTATTTAATAATACTAGTTAATCCGCTCATCTTTGCTATGAGTAGAGTAACAGCTCGTTATTATAACTTATAATTAATTTAACTCAAATTTCATCATTCGGTTTTACTTTAATTCGGTTTTAAAATTAATAAATATGTTAAAACAAAACCGTGTAAAAAAGGGGTCCCTATTATAAAATCTCAGATTATTTAAAAGAGAAAAAAACCTGGGATTAATTGTTGCTTCTCATATCAATCTATTGTACCTACTTACTTTTTTAATCCAAACTAATATTATAAATGCGAAAGAGTTATTTTCTGTCTGTCTGTCTCTTCTTCACGCCTAAACCACTGAACTGATTTTGATGAAATTTAATACAAACATAGTTTGAGACCCGACAAAGAATATAGGACAGTTTTTATGTCGGAACGGGAACTATGCGGTTTTAATTTTAGATTTTTTTTCTATGAAATCGCGTGTACAGCTACTATAAAATACCACATAAATTATCAATATGTATTTTCGTTTCGATTCGGTGGTAACTTTAAAAATGTAAATTCGACAAAATTGCCTGTAAACTATAAAATTTTTTGTTACCTACCTACGAACACTCTTGTACCTACACGTTTCTTAGTAATTAATTTGAGTTTAAATAGCGACAATATTTAATAACAATCAGTTGGCTAAACTGATTTCGCTTACATAACCCTCCTGTCAACAACTTAAACATAAATAAGCCCCAAGTATGATTATTGATTCCGTATGCGAAATTTAGGTACTGGCTATTATTGTAACTATTATTTATACAAATAAATAAAATTGGAGTGTCTGTAATATTAAAATCACTGCTTCTTACTAAATGCATATGGATATACTATACGATACGTATACCAAAATATCATTTTTTTACCATTTTTGTCTGTCTGTCTGTCTGTTTCGGCTAATCTCTGGAATGGCTGGACCGATTTCGACGGGACTTTCACTGGTAGATAGCTGATGTGATAGGGAGTAACTTAGGCTACTTTTTTTTCGAAATTTTTCCACGCGGACGAAGTCGCGGGCTCCGCTAGTTGTTTATAAATATTGAACTACAAGTTGGTGATTATTCACCAAACTAAGATTTTGCTGAAGTCTTGCAAATCAATGTTGATAATAATAGACATTACGAAATTAAAATTGCATAAAAACTTTTGTGTATGTAGTGGGTTCTTGAACAATTATATCATAGTAACGCCTTTGCAATTATTGCAAAGCCACCTTATGTGTCAGATTTTTAATAAAACTCTAAAAGTTTTAATAATACATTTCCTTATACATAAAAATTACTAAGCTCGCAATAAACCTCTTTTTAAAGCATTTTAAAAATAAACATATCGTTACTCGGTGTTGCTAAATATATTACTCTGCAATCTGCATAGTATTTCATATTTAAAAATACTACGTATTTCCATCGTAATTCCAAGCAGCCTGTCTAGGTTTGAGAGAGCATATACCTGTTCTTGTTACTCTTAGGCTATCTCGTTTCCTCTGTAATATTGATCGTCGTCTGGACTTGTTGATCCCAGTGAATTCGGCTGGGGGGTTAAAACTTGAACTTTTGAATGGGGTGCTTTCATGGCTACACCTATGTTTTTACTCGGTTTTAAATTAAAACAAGTATGGGAAATGACTATAATAGGACAGGTATTTATAGAATAATTGTTTAATATAAATATTGATATAATGGTTACTATCAACCACAGAAAACATATATAGCTATCAACTACGGTATCAAATGGCGTGCCTTTGAAGAGTAGACGATCTGTCGTTCTACCAGGCAGTTCGTAAGAGGCGAACGATGGCTATGCGAGTTACTAATATCGTGGCTACTAGTTGGTAGAGTGCTGCATTGCTCCGCCTAAGTTTAATATCACCGCCTAACCTATTCCTGTTGCAATACCGCCAGTGCTTATCATGTCGTATTCTGGTTTGGAGGGTAATGTAGCTGGTGAACTTATGCATGTGGCATTAAAACCCCGCCACAAGGATAGCCACGCACCATTAACATCTTTGTTGTCTGTAGGCGATGTTTGTCTCTTTTCATCAGGAGAGCCATCTGCTTGTTTGCTATCTTATGATAGGTACTTAATAAACAATGGTACTCCTTTCGTTTCGGACAGTGTTCTTATTATTCACTGAATTGGTGCGTTCTGTCATTTTTATTTCTATAACGTAAAATAAAAGAGAATATTTTTTTGAATTATGTTTATTGCCATGTGGTCTAGTGGTCAGGCATTGGCGTTGACAACATGAGGTCTCGGTTTCGATTCCCGGGTTGGGCAGTTTAAAAAAATGTGTTTTTTCAGTTTCCTGATAAAAACAATGTTGCGCGGGGTGGGAAAGTGCCAGCAGGCCTACTCTTGAAAACAATATAAATCTTTAACCTACATTGATAAAAACAATAAGGTTCGAATATCGTCAAAAAACGGTACTCTTGAAACCAATATTGCCGACATTGATTCGATATAGTAACGACCTAATTATTAGAAATAGATGTCATCGTTACACGTCAAGCTAGTGTTACAAGTGGAAATTTTAAGTACCGTTTTTTAACAAAATAACGAATAAAAGCAATAATGAGTAGTTTCAAAAAATTTCGAAATCCGTGTGGAGCTGTCGCCGAATCCAATAATTGAATATAGTTGTCCAGAGTATGAAATACTTCAACACTTATTAAATATTTATTTCAAATTGAAATCGGTTTTCAAGAGTAGCCCTACAGGTTGGCGATAGCCTTCCCATCTATCACTTTTGTGGACTAAGTATCTTCGGCTAATCGTAGGTGCACTTGTACCTCTGCCGAGCTCTTCGGGCATAAGGGCGTGAAGATACAATTTTTTACTTTTAACTTAGGTAATTTTTTTATAAATAGCAGACAGACTCCTTTGTAGGTGCACATATATGTGCGACCTTTAGACATACAGATAAAATATAATCCATTTAATATTTCGCAGATACGTCTGTCAATGAATACATACATAATATTATCTTAATAGCTTTTATCATAATCATTAGGAGATAAGGATTGACGCAAACAGCTGTCTTATAACTGAATATAGCCCGATTTACAGACTATAAAAATTTAATAGCTGTTTAATATGTAAAATGTACATATATCATATTCATTATTGTTTTATACAACAGATTTGATTCTTGTGTTTGTTAATATAATCTTCACGTGAAAACTTTTAAATGAAACTGGCAGACGTTCTGCCTGAAGCTGATCCTAGCTTCATTTTTTTTCGCCGTGTTGGTCCCGGCCTCGTTTGAAGAATAGGCCAACTGCCGTTCTGCACGATGCCACGATAGCCAATCGGTAGCGATTGGCTATCGAGTCACTACCATCGTGGCTACTAGGTGGTAGAGTTCTGCATTGTCTCGCCCGGGTCTGGTACCACCGCCTTACCTATTCCTGCCGTAATAGCGTCAGTGCTTGTCACTGTCGTGTTCCGGTTTGGAGGGTAAAGTAGCCGATAAACTTATGAGGGAGGGAGGGAGGGAGGAGGGGAGGGAGGGGGAGAGAGAGAGAGAGAGAGAGAGAGAGAGAGAGCGCACGCCGCACAGCTTACAATAGTTTACTATAGCAAAAAATGTCGTGACAACTTTTCGTAAGAATTTTTTCCGTCTAGCCCCCTTTCACAACGCGTGATAAGGAACTTCGTTCCAATAAAATATTATAATATTGAAAAAAAATGTAATGTCACAAAATTTGGGATCCCTACCTACCTCTTGTCACACAATGTCACACTTCGTCGACCCCCTTCCTCCCCCTTAACGTGTGACGTGATTTATGGATGGTCCCTTAGGTTGAAATTCGATCTTAGACTAAACTATATACAAGTTTCTGTCGTTCATCTGTTTGTTCGCCTCAAGCATTTTTCTGAATTTTACTTTAACTATTGTATTATATATCGACCGCCCCGTTGGTCTAGTGGTTAGCGATCCTGACTACGCAATCGACGGGGCTCAGGTTCAATCCCCGATGGGGACAAGCATTTGTGCGATGAGCATAAATGTTATTATTTCCGGGTTTGGGTGTTTATTAAATATATTCCAGAATTTATATAATATGTATTTCTATGTATTATTATCGTTGACTAACACCCATAACACAAGCCAATAATTAGCTTAATTTCCGGTTAGATCAGGAAGTGTAATTTGTCCCGTGAATATTTATTTATTTATTATTTATATTTCACTAATGCAATAATATAAGTGCACATTTTTAAAGAATAACCCATTTATAAACACATTTAATACTATAAAAAATATTTATCAAGTGTATTATTTGAAAATTCTGATTTAAAAAAGTTCGTGGACGTCTGGATGTCTGTATGTACAGTTGTGTCACGATTACGCTCAAGATACTTGATGTATCCGTACCCTTTTTTTAACAGCTTCAGTACGTTACCGGATTGTTTCCTATTGAAAATTACTATCTAATTTAGTATCGTTCAATTATTTTTGAATTGAATGAGCGTCATAGGACTTACGCTTTTGGATTATCTAAACTTTTTTTATATCTTATAAAAAATCTTGTTCACGTATGTACGACAGAATCTCGCAATACGTATCCATACCATCGTGAATAATAGGTGGAAGTTCTGCAAAGCATCGCTCGGATTATAGTACCACGGCCTTACCTATTCCTGCCGTAATAGCGTCAATGTTTGTCAATACCGTGTTCCAGTTTGGAAGGTAAAGTAGACAGCAAACTTATGCATTACCATCCCGCCACACGGATATTTACGTACCATTAACATTTTGGACGTGTATAGGCAATGGTTGTTTGTTTCCATCAGGAGATAGGTATCTAAACGATTATAATAAATTTAGCTAATGATTGAAACAAAATAACGAATCAATGTTTGCTATCTAATGATATTAAAGAAAACGAATCAAATACAGTAAAAGAGGAAACATACCGCAAACAAAGACAAACTATGTAAGTCAATATAACTGATTTCACAGTGTTTGTACTAACGTCATACTCGTAAAAATATTGACACATCATTTTGATAACTTAATATAAACGCAGTAAAATTGCAGCAAATTCCACGCCTGTATCGTTGAATCATTTTTGTGGGTCGAAAAAACCTTACCACATTTATATGGAAGACCAAGTTAAGATGGGAAAAAAATTCTTCACAAAAAAAAGAATTTCTTAAATTAGTTAATAAATTACGCGAGTTCTGAGGTAAGAAGCATGAAAAAGTAACCGCATTGGAAACTTCCTCCTTTTGGGAAGACAGTTGATAACTTTATTTGACTTAATTTTACAAGTAAAACCCTGGAGCAAAACTTTTTTTACAGCTGATTCAAGGTTTCAAAAACAAAAAATGATTGAGGTTTTAACAGAATAGAAAGAGCAACTTCATCAATAAACAAAGATTTATTTATTTATTCATTTCACACTTTATTGTACACAAAATACATCTTTTGAAAAATTAATATAAAACATGTACAAAGGGCGTGCTTATCTCTGAAAGAGATGTCTACCAGCAGACCCGAGAAGCGAGAATGCACAAATAAAGGTAGAGCACAGTGTACAAGTGCATAACTTACAATTAAAATTATATAATACAAAAAACAAAAATAAATAAAAATAAATGATATTAATCTATACCTTATACCTAATGCCTTTCAAACTTTCATGAAAAGTAATGCTCTCTTACTGCTTTCTTAAATGTATGAAGCGAATTGCTACTGCGTATATTTAAAGGAAGGGTATTCCACAGTTTGATAGTGTTGAAAGAGAAGGAATGACTGTAGCAATTCGAAGTTTCCGAAGGGAATTTTAATATACCCTTGACTTGAGATCTACGATCAGAGTCAAAGGGATATAGAAAACTGAAGCGCTCTCGTAGATATTCGGGTGAAATATTATTAAACGAAATATTATAGAGGAGACTAAGTGAATGTAAGTTCCTGCGCGCTCGAATCGGAAGCCACTTAAGTTGACTTCTGAAAATAGAGACATGGTCATACTTCTTAAGACCGAATATGAAGCGTATGCAAACATTTTGTAAACGTTCAAGTTTATTGAGGCCCTCTTCAGTTATATCCGGGTAGCATACATCCGCGTAATCAATTATGGGGAAAATGAGAGATTGGACTAATGATATTTTGGTTTTAAGAGAGAGAAATCTTTGTAAACATTTAAGTGAATGAAAGCTGTGGTAAACTTTTTTTGCACACCTCGGATATATGAGCTGACCAGGAAAAGTCATCACTAATGATGAGTCCCAGATTTTTAACTGTCTTGCTAAAAGGAATGATACTGTTATTATAAAGTAATGGAGGGATATTCATATTTCTTAAGATTGACAGTGATGCACGACTACCTATAAGTATCGATTGTGATTTACCAGGATTAACTAATAAGCCAAAGCACTTTGCCCACTCTTGAATACGGGTGAGATCATGATTCATAGCTGAAAAATGAGAATAGAGTTGTAAATCGTCAGCATATAAATGATAATGTGAGGAAATTACTCTAGTGACGACATTGATGAAAGCGGAAAATAGGAGAGGAGACAGAACTCCACCCTGAGGAACGCCAGAAGTCAACTTCCGGTACTCAGATGAAACATTGTTAAGGCGAACACACTGCGATCGGTCTTTGAGATAACTTTCAAACCACAAAATGGTATCTGATGATAGATTCAATGAAGCAAGGACACCGAGTAAGACATCAAAGTCCACAGAGTTGAAAGCATTGCTAAAATCTAAAAGAACCAGTGAGGTAACAAGTTTATTGCCCATGGCAAGACGTATGTCATCAGTTACTTTCACCAACGCAGTAACCGTGCTGTGTCCTGGCCGGAAACCAGATTGAAAAGGACTTAACAGGTTAAAACTCAATAGAAATTTAGACAGTTGTTTGTGGGCAATATGTTCCAAAACTTTAGATAAAAAGGGTAAAATAGATATGGGACTAAAATGAGAAAAATCAGTTGGTGAGGTATGTTTAGGCAGAGGTAAAACGAGAGCTGACTTCCACGCTGATGGGAAAGTGCAGGATGAAAGAGAATAATTAAATATATGAGTTAGGATTGGGAGTAAATCAGGAACGAGAAGACTGACCATTCTACAACTAATGTTGTCATTACCAACCGCCGAGGACGTGATGCTTTGTACGTGTTTGGCGTCCTCAGACTCCGTCACTGGTGTAAAGTGAAAGGTCGAACAATGAGGAGCGGGTTTCTGTGATAAAAATGACAATGTTTTAGATTTAGTCTGCGGATCCAGAGCGACAGGGGGAGAGGAAAAATGAGTATTAAGCGACTTCACATCGACACTGGAATCACACTCAGTCGCTGATTTACCGACTCCAAGAGTTTTCAGAAATTGCCACATATTGTTAGGACTAGTAGACTCAATTTTATCATTTATATACTGACGACGAGCATCCCGGCATAAACGTGAGCAAAGGTTGCGTAGAGATTTATATTTAATCAGATTTGCATTGGTTGGGTGTTTCTTATACCATGATTTTGCTCTATTGCGTTTTGTCATGACGGTCTTAATTTCACTCGAAAGCCAAGGAGCAGGATTACGTTTTGTTTTGATTCGGGTCAAAGGGGCGTGCTTATCAAAAAGCCTAATTATTTCAAAATTAAAAATATCTATTTTAGAATCAATGTTAGTGGAGTCAAATAAAGGAGACCAGTTAATTAAAGAAAGGTCATATTTCAGATTGTCAATGTTAATATTTTTAAAACTACGACGCGAAGAAAATATGGGCTTGGGCTTAGGAGGACGAATTTTGGCAGAAAGGTATAAGAGATCGTGGTAAGAAAAACAAGAAGCAAGCTGGCCATGTGTTTCAATTAAGTCAGGGGAAGATACTATAATTAAGTCAAGTAACTTTCTGTTATATAGTTATATAGTTGTATAGTTCTGTTTATAACTATATAGTAGAAGTACTGTTTTTCGTCAACTTTATGACTGCTTGAAATTTGAATCAATGTACAAAAATTATATATAATGTTAAATAATATATTTATTAAATTTGCAAACTTTCGCACTTAAATCTTTGACTTAAATGAATAAAATGAATAAAATTTATAACGATTTTGCATACAATATGTAGAATTATTTGACATAATATGGCACAAATGGGACATTGGTTACAACCTGTACTTTATATAACCTGTACATAGGTATGCGCGTTTGAGTGTTTTTTGTGTAAGTAGTATACATGTACATATACATACACACACACATATATATATATATATATATATATATATATATATATATATATATATATATATAATATCTGGTTCCCATATCTTGGGAACCGAGCTTTTCTTGGACCTGGAACCTTGATAAATCGATTCCTTGACCCGAAAAACCCCTAATTTGTGACTTTCATGAAAATCGTTGGAGCCGATTCCGAGATTATATATATATATATATATATATATATATATATATATATATATATATATATATATATATATATATATATATATATATATATATATATATATATATATATATATATATACATACTCATACCTACTTATTTACCTGTCATATTAATAATATTCCCGGGTCCTCTAATTTGTTACTTACTCTTACATAGATGGTGGTGTTTCCACCGACTTCCCAAAAAGAAAGTGAGGCATTTCGGCTTTATTTTTAATGTTGTTAATTGAGAACTCGGTCATTAATGAACCGATGTCTGGAAATCCACAACCGTGCGCTTTTGTCGGCACTTTTTGCCTCGCACTACTCCTTTGTGGAATCAATTACCCGCGGGGGTGTTTCCGAACAGATACGACTTAGGGACCTTCAAGAAACAGCTTATTCATTCTTAAAAGGCCGGCAACGCATCTGCAAGACCCCCGGTATTGCCTATGTTCATGGGCGGGGGTGATCACTTACCATCAGGTGCACTTTGCCCCCTCTACTATAAAAAAATACAGGAATGCGTTTAAAAAAATATTGATAATTTGGTATTAATTTACTGTGAAAGCGCTTCAGCACAAATCTATACGTAAGTTTTCCGATATAATAACTTTTTGTAAATGACAAGTGAATAAAAAAATTCAGTAAATTCTAAAGTAACACATCAACATTGATTTTACTACTAAGTACTACCACAATAATTATGAACTACCCTGCTTTGGAGTCGTAGCGCGACGCGGTTCAATAACACTGGGTTATTGACCTACTGACAGCTAACCTGCGTGCACCTAAAAATCATACCACAGAATAAAACTAAACTAACTCACCACTAGGAAGTTATATTTAAAACTCTTTTAATCGACAGATTTCAATCTTTATGCGACATATTATAATAAATAAAACTAGCTTTGCCTCCAAGGTACCCTCTACTCGGAGGTAATTAATGTAATTTGTCAAACTTTCATACCCATATGAATTGATTTATTGAAAAAAAGTTGTCATGTTTAACTCTAGGTCTTGAACTATCATCTTGCCAAATTTCATCAAAATTGGTTTAACGGTTTAGCCGTGAAAGCGTAACAAACATATATTTTAACATTTAATATGAATATGGATTAAGGTTTAAATAGTCGCCTCAGTGGTCTTGTAGCGAGTCCTGGGTTCGAACTGCAGCTCGAACAATGCGTTTTAATTGAGTTTTCAGTTTTTATTTTCTTTATATTATAAGATAGCAAAGAAACAGATGGCTCTCTTAATGGAAAGAGACAACCACCGCATATAGACACCAAAATGTTAATGCTATCCGTATGGTCACAAGGGCGGATCCAACCTTCGGTTCAGGGGGAGATCACATATACAAGGGCTGATCTATTCTTCCCGGGGGGGGGGGGGGGGGGGCTGACCCCATCAACCCCCCACGGAACCGCTCTTGTACGGATAGATGTTAGTGCCATTTTTAGTTTGAGGGTAAGATTGCCAGCATAAATTTGCTGGCTATCTTACCCTCAAACCGGAACACGACAATGACATGCATTGACGCTATTGCGGCAGGAATAGGTGTCCGAGATGGATCTCTGTCTACGCCTTCAGAGATATGGGGTATTATTTTCACGTATTAGGTTGCAAGATAAAACCACTTTTAGTACATGTAGGAAGTGGGTCATTATGAGATATATTTCGTTATGAGAATGAGAATGTATAAAATATAAAATATTGGAATTGGAAAGAATAAAATAAGGTTGTTAGTTGTTAGTGATAATAGCAATATGAAAAGAAATGTAATATAATTAATTACTTGGTTTAATTAGTAAAGGTAGTTCCTAACATTTAAAGAAAGAGCCGTTGTCCATATGAAATAGTACCTACATCGTGTTCTCTCATTTGTGGAAGAGCATATTAATCGCCAAATGTAGGGTATTTCTTACATAATATTACACAAACAACACCTACAACATACTCTGTTTATATATCCTAAAGGAAAACACCAGGAAAACTCTTACATTAGCGTTACATTAGGTGCGGAAATGGATGTTAGATTGTTACCCTCCGATCGTGAACAATGGCTTACTTTGCTACTTGTAACACAAAAGAACCCAGTTTTCTGAAAGGATTCTTGACGATTACAAACTGAAGTTTATCTTTTATAATAATAGGATTATGCAATTTATTAATGTCCATGTTTGATTATTGACAAATAAACACACATCCATTTCCATAAAAGCTAATTTAAGACGAATTGCCAGACTCAGAATTCGATCTCGGTTCCTCATCATGCGTCTTTACCGAAACCAATATCAAGTTTTTCCAAATATTAGAACGCGAACACCTGGGGTTACATAACTAAACGTTAAAACTTAACAAATCAAAGAAAAAAATTGACACGTTAGAATTGTCAAAATTTTCCTCTGTTAATTTTTTACAATGAACAATCGCCGAAATATATGTAGGTGTGAATTTGATGTTAGAGTAGTGAGTATCTATAATGAATGATGATCTATTTAGGCGTCTAAGCCCGTATACTAATTTTCGTGTTTATGTGTTTGTATGACTATGTTTGTATATTTCTATGTTTTTTTTAATCATAAGATAGCAAACAAGCAGATGGGTCTCCTGATGGTAAGAGTCCACCTTGCCTATAGACACCAAAGATGTTAATGCTGCGTTGCTATCTTGTGGCGAGGTCTAATGCCACATGCATAAATTTACCGGCTACCTTACCCTCCAAACCAGAACACGACAGTGGCAAGCACTGACGCTATTGCGGCAGGAATAGTTAAGGCGGTGGTACCAGACCCGGGTGAGACAATGCAGAACTCTGCCACGTAGTAGTCACGATGGTAGTGACTTGCAGAGACAATCGGTCGCCTTTTACGACCTGCCTGGCAGAACGGCAGTTGGTCTATTCTTCAAAGGAGCCCGGAACCACCACCACACCTATACTTGTCCATGAATACCTTAGGAACTAATTGCCATATCGAGATAAAATATATTTCTTTAATTTGTATGGCAAAACAACGTTTGTTGGGTCAGCTAGTATATATATATATACTAGTATCTAGTATACATCGTTTTTCCATACAAATTGCTTGCATTAAGAATAAGAATAAAAATAGTTTTATTTACCACACATACTATACATATACAATAAAAACAAGAACAAGCGTACAAATAAGACAAGAAAAGCCACAAATACAGTAAAAAAGAAAAAGAAAAAAAAAATACACATGCAACAATGTATTGAATGTTTTGGTGGAGTAGGAATTTAAGGGTTGTTAATTAAGATCAAAACTATCCTATCTTTTAAGTTGGACCAAACAGTAGATATCTACTCAACTTAATTCAAATCGGTTCTGTAATTTCGTGTTATCGCGGATAAACAACGTGATACGTAATAATTTATATATATATATATATATATATATATATATATATATATATAATATTTATAATATATATTATGTGTGTATATAAAATAAATTAATAAATAATTTAGTTTCATGGATGCTAATTCTAACTTGCAGATAATCAAATTAATTAATTTTTGGAAAAGTCAGAATTACTTAGTTTGATTAAATTATCTATACAGTGGAATATATTCTCTTACATAGAGTAGACTCTATGTAATAGAAAGAGTGTTTTTAAAATTATTAATTAAAATAGCTTCAAAACCACATTCATATCAGGAAACAGAATAATGGTCGAATTGAAAGCACAGAGCAACCGCTAGTAGATAGAAATACGCGCCATGTAGACTGGCTATTTACGGATACTAAAGATGTTGGTAGCGTAGCGCAGAAAAACTCTTTTACTTCGTTTATTATATAAGATTTGTTTTAAACAATCTCCTAAGTATGTTCGTGATTTCTTTAGTTTTTCCTGTGACTCCCTGCCCAGTGAGATTCGCCTTTGCCAGACTTTAAAGACTTTTAAAAAACGTGTTACAGAACATTTCCTAGCTGTAATGTATTATACCATGGCAGTGACAAGTATCTACTGACACTATTACGACTTAAAAGTAAATGCGGTTATAAAACACTCGGGCGAGATGTTGCAGAAGTCTACCACCTAGTAATCGTAATGGTAATGATAAGATTGGCCAAAAGTTCGCCTTTTACAAATTGCAGGAAGGTGCACTGACTATTATACAAGTCTCCGTACCAAAACAAAGAAAAATAGCATTGTACTCGTATTTATTGTGCTAACACTATACTTACGATGTCAAGCGTTTACTTTAATGGAATGTCTTTTAAAAGAACAAATGTTTTTTTTGCTGTAAAAGGTATATCTTTGGGACTGTTATCATGAGTGATTTGATAACGTTTCAAGGGCTTCACAGTTGACGCAAGGATCTGTTGTAATCAGGTCAGTGTTAGCTGATACACCGGTAGCGCATAATTAATGTAAACATCTCGACTTTAATAGTGTTCTTGTGTGTTAATGCATATTTAATCGATTGTGAAAAACTAACGCATAAAATAAAATAGATAAATATACCGCTCATATTCCCAAAGAAGTATGGGAAGTGTTGGTCCGGGTGCTTTTTGAAGAACAGACTATCTGCCATTCTGCCAGCCAGTTCGTAAAAGGCGAACGATTGGCTATACGTCTCACTACCATCATGACTACTAGGTGGTAGAGTTTCGCAATGTTTCGCTCGGATTTTTGTACCACCGCTTTATCTATTCCTGCTGATATAACGTCAATGCTTGTATTGTCGTGTTCCAGTTTGAAGAGCAAAGTAGCCAGTAAACTTATACCAGTGACATTAAGGCCATTAACTCACCGGGACGCCATGGCGTCGCCGGCCTCGTATCCAACAAATTTGTATTGAAATTTACGGATTGGCTACGTCGCGACGCCAAGTGAGTTAACTATTTGGATACGGTGGCCGGCGACGTCGCCATGGCGTCCCGGTGAGTAAGCGACTTAATACCTCGTCAGTCACGCCACACGGGCAGCAATACACCATTAACATTTTTGGTGTCTGTAAGCGATGGCTATCTCTTTCGACCAGAAGAGGTTAAACTAGCTTTGCTGTCTTATTATACATTAAAAAAAGTTTTAAGTTGTCAACACCACGGATCATGATAAGCTAATGGCATTTAAGTTCCACGATGTGACACGTGGCGTATCTGGCGTGTATCTATTGACTAATCGGACAGCATATTAAATTAGGTTTCCATAAAAACTGAAAAGAGTCAAGTGTCAGTCGGACTCCTTCACGTAAAGTTCCGTACCATCGAACGATATTATCTAAGGATACTTGTATAGACCCTGTTAAGGTTTAATTTTGTTACTTGTAACTTTTTATGATAGCGACTACAGTACCTATCACTTATTGCGTGAAAATTCGAAGTGTCTACTTATTTGCGTTTAAGAAATAGAGCTCTGTGACAAAAAGACAGCGGAGATGTATTTTTGGTGGAGAGAGATAGTTTTATCGGAATTGAAAGTTCGTAGTTTATGGGTCAAGAAAACGATTTTTGTCGGGCAAGTTCTCTGAAAGATTCATTTTAAAGCACTTCTTTCAGTTATGTTGGGGTCACATTTCGTGCGAAGATTCGCGGTTTGTTTCAGTAATAACCCTTCGTGGTTGTGGTGTATATGTCGTAGCCAGATCGCAAAATTGCCCATTTCATGGTGTGGGCAACTAAAATTGACTAGATCGTTAAATCATCGCCTCTGAGGTCTAGCGGTCCAGCGTTGGCGTTGACCACATGAGATCCCGGGTTCGATTCCCGGGTCGGGCACAAAAAAAGTGTTTTTCAGTTTTCTGAGAAACACAAAGTTACCCGGGATTGGAAAGTGTCCGGTTGGCTTGCCACCTATCAAATTTGTGGGATCAAGTATCTTCGGCTAATCGTGGGTGCACTTGTACCTCTGCCTACCCCTTCGGGGATATGGGCGTGAAGATACTTTTACTTTTTTTTCGTTAAATCATTAACGTTTAATGATTTTGTCGTCCATGATTGGCCATATCGTGAAAATTGGATGTCCATAAGATATTTCAAAAAAATCATTATTTCAAAGAATGATATGATGAGATGAGAGATGATATAATGAGATATTTCAAAAGAATATATTAGTAACTTTTTTATTATTTTTGTGTACGATAGACATTTATAGAAACTAGGAACGCTAGGAAATATTAAAAGTCCTTATAATATTGTTACGAATAATCTAGAAGCGTGTAGAGTTGGAGCGCGTGCGCGGTAACTATCTAGAAATAAAAGAAAGAGATAGCTACTCCTATTGACAAACAAATAGTTGACCTGGGCTATGCCATAATGGACTTTGTAGGATATGGCATAAGGTTGAAAGTAGCGTGTACTAGGATTTATGACTCATAACATGTTTACGATAAGAAGTGATTCATTGTTTCCCGATACATTTAGATTTTTCTGGATCCAGCTAGGACTTTACTCTGCCTATAAATAGAGAGGTGTTGACAAACACAAGGCAGTTTTTATCAAACGATCGTGAGCGATACATCAAGTGACCAGTGCGAAGCGAGAAGTGTTTTATTGTGTAGTGTTCTAGTTCAGTGATAGTACAGCGAGTGACTAGGGTGTAAAGTGTATTTTAGTATTACGTTGTGTTGTGTTGTGTAAATACACGGATTTAATATAAGTGGTGTTTTCTTACAATTAAGAACCCGAGGTACGTAACAATATATTTTTCAGGTCATCACTAATAATACACGGTAAGGGGAGCCGCCATGTTCACACATAAATAAAGCGCTTTCAGCGCCTCTATCGGTAGATAATGTAACTATTTTACGATATTATCATTTAAGTTTGAACATATCATGAAATAGTCACGCGTTTAGATAAGCATATCGATAAACATCATTTTATGAAATTATCGAGCATTTCATTATGTGGGCAATTCTGCGATCTGGCTACGACATCGATACTCCGTCGGAAATAGTCTATCTCGTTTCATCTAGCGATGCGCACTGATATAAAAGCGAGAAGTTGTCTAGTCGCAGTAGAAAATCGACAAAAGCTAGAAGATTCGCAATTTAGTGAAGTCTCACACACTGCAACACCATCTGTTGATGAGTTATATGTTTAATTTAAACACATTGCAAAAATTAGTTTTTTAGTACTAAATATCTAATCTAGTCATGTTAAAACCTTTGAGTATATTAGACATTTAATATATCTATGGTTGAAACCATGAAGCAAGCATGAAGCTATTGATGAAACAATGTAATCAACATTGCGGCATCTATTTTAAGGTTAATTACGACAAATATAATGCTATCTGCTTGAGAGACTCGATGAAGGTTAATTCACAGTTGCTTGTCCTATAAGTGCTAATTTGATTAGCGATCAAAAATGAGACTTATCACGTTTTTCTCACAGATGTGTAGGTATTTGATGTT
Source organism: Apodemia mormo (assembly GCA_036924255.1). Lineage (NCBI taxonomy): Eukaryota > Metazoa > Arthropoda > Insecta > Lepidoptera > Riodinidae > Apodemia > Apodemia mormo. The sequence continues at coordinate 20,609,167 of JAUPFN010000016.1, forward strand.
TGTAAAGAAATTTTGAATTTCATAAATAATAAATAAAAATAAGCACTAAAAATGTAAAAGAAATATAAATAATAATAGAAGAGTGGTATCAATGAGATTCTCAGCTTTCAACTTAATTATCAAAATATAAGAGATGTGACTCTTTAGTATTGAAGCTAACACGAAAATATGCTATCTAGCGTACGCTCTTTTCATTCCATTTCTATTTCACTCAAGTGATCGTATCTTCTTTTTGACAGCGTATTTTGTGTTTGATACAAACGTGGTGGAAAGTATGGTGGACGAGACGAGAGTGGTGAAAGAGATGGAGGAGAGTGGAGTGTGCCGCGCTGTCTTCTTTATTTTTCAGATCTACAGTGAGTTGGTTCCATTTCATACACCTTTTTGATTTATTTATTTCAGTTGCATTGCTACACATAATTCACCTTCAAGGAATTTCTTCGTTGGGTTATGTATTTCCACTAAGAAAGGCCTGAATCTATATAATCTTTTCATTACGTTAATCTCTTATCATAGAATATAGAAATAAATCATCGTTCTCCTAGAGGAGAGAGACTGGCGTCGTCAAGAGACACCAAACATAATCTGGCACTGCCTATTCTTCTAAGGAGCCACGAACCAACACGGGGAAAAGTACTAAGAAAACAACTCACAAACTTATTAACTTTATCTCTTTTGTAATATTAGTAGATATAAATATTGATGGAAATTTCTCCTAAAAATCTTTCAATATCTATAATAAGTAATAACTTATAAATATGATAAGAGAGTTTGCTTGCACGTCAATTGGCTCAATCATTGTGACGCTCGCGTTGACGTCAGCGCCTCTCTGTCTGTATGGAAATACAAATCGCTGAATAACTGTATTGTTCCGGTGTAGGTAAAATGCAGTTCGCGTTTATTGATTCTGATTACATTTTAATTTTATTTAAATTTTGGATTTAGCTGATTAAATATGATGAGTTCAATAAAATATGAGTTCAGAGTGCTAAGTGTGAGTTTTTCTTTTCGCATTCGATCGTGAGCGCGTTTGGAGTTTACTAGGAATTTGTATGTGATTTGTACAGCGCCACCTAGTGGTAAACTGGTTTCTCACGTTGTCTCACCGCTGAATTTCTTCCGCCGGATCTTCTCAGTGTGTGGCCGCGTTTCCGATCCGGTAGTAGTTTTAAAAATGTTGACGTGTCAAAATAACTTGTTAAAACTTTTATTTAATAAAGTTCTTCTGATTTCTAATTTCGAGCTGTGACTTGGATGTAGCCCATGGAATTTAGTGGAAACATTAGTGGCGTGGCGCATAGATTTGAATTGATTTGATTTCAATAAAAAAAAACTGTCCATGTTTTAATATAGTTGATGAGTCTCACTCACTCATCAACTATATTACTTTCAATTTAGAAAGTAATAGAGTTGATGAGTTTTTCAACTCCATATCTCAGAAAATGCGATTAGGAACGTGGTAATTTTTTACAGGTTTTAATGTCATAACGTTGTATCAATAACTCAACATCACCCAAAACTGTACTTAGTGACTTTTACCTATCAACTAACGCACTGTAAAACTACATCAACGGTTTCCTGTATCTATTGTATTTTAAATGGGAACACACGGAAGTATGCTCTCTCGATTTAAAAAAAAATCAAATACGGTTCATAAATGACCGAGCTCTAAGGTTACATACAAATAAAAATAACCAAATTGAAAAAATCTTCCGTTTTGGTAAGTCGGTTGATAAATTTACATGTACCTACTGATAAAAAAGTAGTCTTAAAATATTATTCCTGATTTATACTTAGTTTTATTTAATAGTTATTTTTCAGACAGGCAAAATTTAATTACTCCTTAATTAAAATCAGGTACATCGAACCATTTACGATTTAATTTTTCTTCTTTAACCGAATTAAAAAAGGAGGAATTCATTGGAATTTGTTCTCAATGCGTTGGATTTTTTTATGTATTGACAACTCAAAGACGCCTGGACCGATTTAAAAAATCTTCGGGGGGTAATCTATACATATAATAAAATCGTAGGAAAGTCAAAACTGTACATTGAATATTTTTTTAAAAGAATACTTGGGGCTTGTAGATCACACAATCGATATAGAAGCCAAAAATATAGTTTTTAGAATTTTTGTCTGTATGTCTGTTTGTCTGTATGTATGTCCGGGGTAATTTCGAAAATTACTGCATGGATTTATTTCAAATTTTGCATGAATATTACTAACAGGTCAGGTCAACATATAGGCTACATATTATCACGCTATTACCTCAGGGGGAGGAGCTGTGCGGAGTAAACGAAGTCCGCGCGGACGAACTTGTGGGCAACTTGTGGGCCCAAATAAATAAGATTGGATACCGTATAGTTTTTTTACCGTATAGTTTGGTAAAGATCTAATTCAGAGTTCCAGAGATACAAGAGATTTAAATATTATTGTAGTTTTACTGCTTTTAAATTATTTTACATCAAACAAATAGGTAGCCAATGGAAGGAGTTAACCATCGACCATCGACACCAAAAATCTCAATGGTGCGTTGCTATTTATGTGGCAGGCATGTAAAGACATATACATAATATATGGTACCTTATCCTCCAAACTAGAATAGAGCAGTGACAAGCACCAGTACTATTGCTGCAATAATAAATAGGACGACGGAACCAAATCCGGACGAAAGGTTGAACACCTCAATCATTTTGTAAAATGCTTCAAAACTGAAGGACGATTTGCGTTTGAGAAAACGTAAAACAAAAAGGTAAATTTTTGTTCTGCGTTTGTTTGAGACTGGATCCAGCTACGATATACAGGAAAATGACATACATAGTTGATGTTGTTGTAGAAGAACGTAAAACAGTGCTATCAAAACTGCTTGAGACGTTGGTTGTAAAACTCTACCATATAATAACGTCTTTTCGGCGCCGTCAACACAAAAAACGCGCACTCTGTCTATTTCTATCGGAATAAGCGAGAGCCCACTATCAGTGTAACTTGGCGGCCGGGTCTTATAATAAATAAATATTGAATTTAAAAGAAAAGTTAAGATTAATTGTCAAATATGATGACTTTATGTTTTTAATTGTAGACCCATACCTCAAAATAATAAAGATATAGAACCGTTTAATGATGATTTTAAACCAATCCTCGCAATTATTTTCTATCGACCCAATTTTGTTCAATTATGTATCGAGTCCGGTCACGGTCTTTGACATATGATGAATTGTGATATAAAATATATTTTTTGTGATGTGCTATAACAAATAGTTTTTCTTAGAAAACTGCTTAAATAACATCAATTTCAACAAATTAGGTCTTGTCAGCCTCTTAACGATTATCCCTTTTAGAACAATAATTGTAGCCTAGGTCGCTAACTATTCGTCCAACGGGGCAGTCTTTTTATAACATGCGATGTACATAGTAATTAGTAAGTTGCTTAAAACACCCCATAGACCTACAATAACATTGCGCAATACTTTTATTGTGCAATAATATTGAATACCCCTTTGACTCCAAACGTTCAATAAATTCACTCAATAAAATTGACAAACCAGTCTGATCAATATTTTTGAGCGAGCGACGTGTCTGACAACGAAGTTTTGGCGGCAACCATGCTGGTGATTTAGTTAAATAAATCTCCATACAATTCTATACATTCAAGAAAGAACTCTCGTTCTTTATATTTTATAGCATTCTTACTCGCAATTTTGCTTAAATTTACGACAAAACCATACATTAAACACCTGACCGGACGCGACCGCTCCAACCTGTGAAGTGAAAAATATTGCGCAATAGAAATTAAACCCGCTCAAACTTTCGTTCAATCATTGTGCAATCTTCAATATTAACCCTAAACGGTCAATAGTATTGCGCAATACGTAAAATTGCGCAATATTATTGTAGGTCTGTGGGTCACCTAAAACTTAACTCACCCATATATTGTGTCATCTTTAAACTTAGAACATACTGTATATAAAAAGGGATCGTGTAAGCTGAAGGCTTCAAGACAATGAAAACTTGAATAGTTCACACATACCTAAATAGGTACGTCATTCTCACCATTGTTTCATTATGAACCAAAATGTCTTGTTATTTTTTATCGGACTAATTAGTTCTTGTAATAAAGAAAGGCGGTTACAATAGGCTTATCAAAGAGCAATTTCCTTAATGAACTCGTGAAAGTAAAATGTATAATATTTATTTATCTTAATTAGGTATTTTTTTTGTTATCGGTAAGAAAATCTCTCCAACATTTGCGGTGTTATCAAGCTACATATAAAATATTGATAACTTTTGTCAATTGTCAAAATCATCAAAAAAAAACTACTAAGTAACTAGGTGGTAGATCTGAAACGTCTTAACGGGTTTTGTACCACTACCTTACCTATTTCTGTCGTAATATAGTCAATGCTTGTCACTGTCGTGTTCCGGTTTGGAGGATAAGGTGGCCGGGAAGGTCGTGAATGTAGCATAATTATCCCGTCATACGTCACCATCTCTGGTGTCTGTAGGCAATGGTTGTCTTTTCCGGTTTCCCATCAGGAGAGCAATCTGCTTGTTTTCTGTCTAATGATAAAAAACTGGGCAAGTGCGAGTAGGACTCGCGTACGAAGGGTTCCGTACCATCATAGCAAAACATACGAAAAAAACACGTTTATTGTATGGGGACCCGCTCTGAATATTTTGATTTTTTTTATTTTTAGTAGGTATATGTTGTTATAGTAGCAACGGAAATACATAATTTATGAAAAATTTCAGCTTTCTAGCAATCACGGTTTATGAGATACAGCCTGGTGACAGACAGACGGACAGACAAACAACGGAGGCTTAGTAATAGGAATCCGTTTTATCTTTAAGGTACGAAACCCTTAAAAATAACAGAAAATAGTTTTGCGTACCTAATTATTATAGCCACATTTGTGCTAACACATCGCTACCTTGCACTGAAATTTCGATTTCGAGGAAAACTCTATTTCTCTGCTGCACTTTTGCACATCCACGACATTGAATTAGGGACTTAATGATCTTAATCAAATAGGATGACGTCTATGACAACGTCAATACTATGGAAAATTTAAGCATTGAGAACTAACGTTAGTAAGATAGGTAGATACATTTGTGCTAAAAAATACCAACGTCATTCATTAGCATTGTTATAATTATCTACAGGTATAAAGGCAGTGTTAATTATATTTTGTTTGAACTTATAATAATTAAAGTACTGGGAAATCCATTAAGCTTTTAGCCGTCTCACTTATACAAAAAGAATGGATTTTACACTTTTTTACTACGTTTTTTTAAATCTACATGTATAGAAATTGATACCGAGTTTGCAAGTCAAAACAATATAACTTTTTTTATATCATAAGATAGCAAACAAGCAGATGGGTCTCCTGACGGAAAGAGTCAACCATCGCCTATGTACATCAAAGTGTACATAGTGGTGGTAGTACAAAGTGGTGCGTTGCTATCTTGTGGCGAGGTTTAATGCCACTTGCATGAGTTTATCGGCTACCTTACCCTCCAAACCGGAAGACGACAGCGACAAGCACTGACGCTATTACGGCAGGAATAGGTAAGGCGGTGGTGCCAGACCCGGACGAGACAATGCAGAACTCTACCAACTTGTAGTCTTTCTATGTATTAGTATCGTTGACTAACACCCATAACACAAGCAAATAATTTGCTTACTTTGGGGATAGATCAATAAGTGTAATTTGTCCCGAGATTATTTATTATTATTATTATTTCTGATGTAGTAGCGTCAGTTCTTGTCCTTGTCGTGTTCTGGTTTGGAAGGAGGTAGCTGGAAAACTTATGCATGTGGCATTACCATCCCACCACACGCATAGCAACGCACCATTAACACCTTTAATGTCTATGCGATGGTGACCAACGATGTTACAACGACGGTGTAACACCTAGGTAGTATAGGTATAGTGTAGGTATGCCTCTTTCTAGAAGAGCCATCTGTTTGTTAGTTATCCCATGATATAAAGAACCGCCCTGTTGGTCGAGTGGTTAGTGACCCTGACTACGCAATCGACGGGGCTCGGGTTCGATTCCCCACGGGGATAAGCATTTATGTGATGAGCATACATGTTTGTATTTCCGGGTTTGGGTATTTATTATTTATGTAAAAGTTTGTATTTATATATGTATTTCTACGTATTAGTATCATTGAATAACACCTATAACACAAGCAAATAATTTGCTTACTTTGGGTTTGGGGATCAGTAAGTGTAATTTGTCCCGTGAATATTTATTTATTTATTATTTATATAAAAAATGATGCTTTTATGTTGAAAAATTTGTGATTTTTAACAGTTCTCCTGATGGAAAGAGATAACAATCGCCTGAAACACTAAAGATATTAATAATGTGTTGCTATCCGTGTTGCAATAAAAGTGTAGTGGTTATTTTACTCTGCAAGCTACAGCCCAGCAGTGACAAGTAAAGAGGCCATTGCGTTAGAATCGCCTTTTTCTGTCGCCTTATCCATTTGTATCACTCAGAACCTTAAGGCAATGGTGTCGAATCTGGGTGAGTCGTTTCAGAACTCTGACGCGTGGTGAATAGTCAGTCTAGTAGTAACAAGTTTGTTTGGCCTTCTCTAGCTTCTCTACTAGAGATTCTTGGCAGTAAGACAGTTGTTGATCGATTGTTCAGTTTTAAACAATAAATCACTAATACCTTATAACAAGAATGAATAGTTTTTCGTTTCGTGTGAAAAATAAGATGAATTTATCTAATACAAGATATCCTATCTCATAACTTTCTCGTCGTATTTTCCCCTAAAGCCCGAGGGACAACTGGAAAACAAGATAAATATAAACTAAGCGAAAAAGTATGGACACAGTTAATTGTAAAAACAACCGGGGTTTCTTTGGAAAAGTTTATATAATTTATAACTATGTAACTTAAGGCGAGGCATCGGGACAAACGGGAAAAAACTGGTTTGCTAAATCACGTTTTTTTGTATTTATTGTTAAAATAGCTGTTGCCTGCGACTTCGTTCGCGCGGACTTCGTTTACTCCGCACAGCTCCTCCCCCGTAGGGGATAGCGTGATAATATGTAGCCTATATGTTGACCCGACCTGTTAGTAATATTCATGCAAAATTTGAAGTAAATCCATGCAGTACTTTTTGAGTTTACCCCGGACATACATACAGACAAACAGATAAACAGACAAACAGACAAAAATTCTAAAAACTATATTTTTGGCTTTGACATCGATTGTAGATCACGCCCCAAGTATTATTTAAAAAAAATATTTAATGTACAGTTTTGACTTTCCTACGATTTTATTATATGTATAGATAACAATTTTACAAAAATTACACGATATACCTGAAGATATTATCTTAAGAATGTGCTAACTCATTACATGATAGAATGTACTTTACTCGATCATATAAAATTCCGAAAACAGGCTAAAAAAAATCTCTAAAACAAATAATTTGTTAATAATATTTCTAATCTTCTACATGATTTTTATATGGTGATATTTAGTTTTAAATATAAAAAGAATGTACTAAATTTTGATTTTCAGCTGAAGTCCTGTATTTATTTATCCGAAAATTAACACGTTTCCCAGCGGTTTCAGAACATATCGCACCGTCCATTTCCTATAGAATTGACGCGCGTCAAAATAGCTCGCCTTAAACTGCTTGTACTATATGTTCGTTATATTAAGTATATCATTCATATAATTAATTCCTAATTCATATAATTAATAAGAAAAGAGCCTACTCTTTCTTAAAAGGCCGGCAACGCAAGAAATCTTCTGATAGTGTGGTTGTCCATGGGCGGTGGTAATCACTTACCATCAGGTGACCCTCCTGTTCGTTTGCCCCCTATTCTATAAAATATATATATGTATGTATGTATGTATGTATGTATGTATGTATATATATATATATATATATATATATATATATATATATATATGTATGTATGTATGTATGTATGTATATATATGCGACATCAAATAAAAATCTGTACGCTTATTATATGAGGTATATAATAGGATGAGAAATATTATATATAAAAGATATAAAGTTATACATACTTGAATATATTTTGCTCCTTTCAGATTCAAAATAATAGTTCTTAATGATGTTTTCTTTCTTTTACAGGTAGCAATTAAGATAATAGATAAATCACAATTAGACGCCAGTAACCTTCAAAAAGTCTACCGTGAAGTGGATATCATGAAGAGGCTGGATCATCCCCATATTATCAAGCTTTATCAGGTACGACTTTCGTATTACGTATCTATACATATAATAAAATCGTAGGAAAGTCAAAACTGTACATTGAATATTTTTTTAAAAGAAATACTTGGGGCGTTTTCTACGATCGATATCGAAGCCAAAAATATAGTTTTTAGAATTTTTGTCTGTTTGTCTGTATGTATGTCCGGGGTAAACTCAAAAAAATACTGCATGGATTTACTTAAAATTTTGCATGAATATTACTAATAGGTCGGGTCAACATATAGGCTACATATTATCACACTATCACCTACGGGGGAGGTGCTGTGCGGAGTAAACGAAGTCCGCGCGGACGAAGTCGTGGGCAACAGCTATTATGCAATATACACAAAAAATATGTGTGTATACACAAAAAAAAAACAATAAATATATGTAGGTAAAGTAAACCGATTGTGTCTACTTATTTAATATTTGAATTTTTTGCGCTAGTATTAATAAATCACATTTTCCAGCGCATTTTCCTCAACTGTTATTCTAATGTTCAAAACTTGCTTGTCAAACTTAGGATTCAAACTTTAGTTATTCTCCTACACTTCAATAATTTGTTTTCATAACTTGTCAAATAAGCGGATGGTTTTTGTGATGCAAGGAGTAATCACCGCATTTAACCATCAAAGATGTTAATGGTGTGTTGTTATTCTTGTGGCGGAGCTGAAATTCCACATACATAAGTTTATCGACTACCTTATCCTCTACAACGGAACACGACTGTTATAAGCACAGGTGTCTGTGCTAGTAGAACAGAAAAAGATAAGGTCGTGGTACCTAAAGCGGTAAGAGACGTAAAACTTTACCATCTAGCAGTTATGATGGCTTTGACGGCTTTGGTCAATCTTTCGCCTTTTACGAACTACGTGACAGAATTATCTACTCTTCTAAAGAAGAATCGGAAACAACACGGAGAATTACCTATACCTATCTAAACTACGATCAAATGTTTGTTTGAATAGATTTTGAATGGCAATAAAATATTATTGAATCGAAACACAAATGACTTTTGACTTTTAAAAAGATAGTATTAGATAGGTATGTTATGTTTGATAGCTTTTATTTTATTAAAAAAGTTAATTTTTTTTTCTAAGATTAAAGATGTGGTTTGGATTTTTTTTAATCTCACATGTTAGATTGTAAAAACCACACCAATCTACATGCAATTCGAATAAACTTTCAAACAACTTAATTTGTTTCAAAACAATAGCTCTAAGGTTATTTAGTAGTATAAATTATTGCGTTTCAAACAACTATTAATTTTTTTTGTAGACCGTAGCTGAGCCGTGGAAAAATCTTATTACGTTAAACTTAATATAACTGTACTGTAAACTATTCATAACGTGACAGTTATTCAATGGAACTAAATCTCAAATCGTATGAATTATCAATGACCTCGCAGCTTACACACTATTTTTCAACTTTATCAAAGTTGAAGAAAGTGAAGACAATTTTTATCTATACAATATACCTACCTACGCATACTTACGCATGTCGAAGCGCAAACCAAGGAAACATTTAAATATTTAAATATATAAATAACTAGCTGACCCGCGCAGCTTCGCCCGCGAGTATATTAATAATTCGTCCAAATAGCTTTTAATAAAAATTTCATCCCCTATTTCAGCCCTCCATGGACAGATTTCATGAAAATCGGTCCAGCGGCTTAGCCGTGAAAGCGTAACAGACTTTCGCATTTATAATATTAGTATGGATATGGATATAATAAATATAAAATTGCGACGATTGTTTTAGATCACCATATGCAATTTTTTTACCCGACTAATGCAAAGGAAGTAATTTTCTTGTGTCACGCGAACAAAGTTGCGGTAATCTAAAGTAAAGATCATAAGCGGAGTATTTATCTTCCTTCAAACTAAAGCTTATGAACTTCGTGTGCGGAACTTCTTTTAATACTGCATGTTGTGCAAGGTTATACAGGGTTACTTTTAAAGGTCCGGTCAAATTTTCAGAGGCTGTTCAGAAAAATAATATGTTTGGTTTATGTATTAAACAAAAAAATTCAAAAATTCAAAATTTCATTTTATCCGACACAAAAAAAAAACAATACGCAAAATTCGAACTAAAATATTTTACTGCCATCAACCAAATCGATCGGGAAAAATGTATTTAGAGTAACAGATTATAATAGTTAGTATTGCAAATATAGGTAAATGTAAAATGATACACTACCAGCATTACAGATTTTATTCACAAGACTTGGTGCATTCAATTCATCTATTCAGTGGGATATTTTTAAACAAATATTATTATATTATCTTTTAATAATTAATAATTTTACAATAATAATACAGGCTTCACAATAGATCCTTCTATTATTAATATTTATATTATTTATATATTTATTTTATTTGATATAATATAAATATATAATTATATTAATATTATATCAAATAAACTAAGTTCAGCTGCCTATGCAATTAGGAAAATACGTCAGTTTATTGATGTGGATACGGCTAGAATTGTGTATTTTGCATATTTTCATAGCATCATGGCATATGGCATTATATTATGGGGTAGAGCTGCAGCCATAGAAATTATATTTATTTTGCAGAAGAGAGCTAGCTGTTCGCGTAGTTTACAGTCAATACATCTATGAAAATATATTGTATGTACGTAAAAATTTCACTGACTTTTATAAAAATTCTGATAACCATAGTTATAACACGCGTCACAAAGATAAGCTTGCTGTTCTTAAATTAAGATTGACAAAAATTTTCTGGGGTACAGTATACGATTTTATAATAAGATTCCAAATCACATGCTCGAATTACCGGACAAAATGTTCAAGACCGCCATTAAACAAAAAGTAATATCTAAGGCTTATTATAAATTAAATGATTATTTGGAAGACGACTGGAGCAAGTAATTACATGTTAATTTTTATTTTATTGTTATATATTTTTTTTGATAATATTGACATGTGTTTATTATTTATTGAATGATAATTGTTCTAATTTATTAATTTGAATTAGGTTGACATATTTTATCATTTTGTTAAAAATTGGTGTTATAACTTATAAATTAAGATGTACAAATTGTCTTCATGTAATTTAAATGTACACAATTATTTTATAAACGACGTTCAAAAAGAGGTTAGCATTAATGCTGTTTTGAATAAAAATGTTTGACTGATTAAAATTTTTCTTTTTACCAAAATTAAAACTTTCAATTCAATATTTAGTTCTTAATTTTAAAATTTGGCCGGACCTTTAAGCTCGAAAAGTATTATTTTTGAGTAAAACATATATGTTGTTTTGCATAGTAAATGTTTGTTATTTTTACTATTCTCTAGCCTGCTGCTTGTTCCTTTTTTTTGAAAATGAAATGGCTTTTTAGAACCTAGGTACGTACTCCTTTCCTATTCCTATTCCTATATATTCCTATAATATATTTGTTACTATCGAATTTCCGCTTGAAGAAGAAAATAGGCTTTAAATTTGGGCAAATGGTTTACGGGTTGTAACTTGTAACCAAGGCATCAACATCTTTGCTTTAATGTCTATAAGCTGTGGGTGTCTTTTCCCAGCAGGAAAACCGCATGTTTGTTTGCTTTAATATGTGATGAAAGATTATAGACAAAAATAAGTTTTTAAAAGGTAATCTCGAAAATAATCTGGAAAAATTCAATATTCCGTTTTGAATATTGAAGAACACTCAATAAATCCTGTTACATTTACCCATCCACTTCAATGATACCGTATTGTGATCTATCGAGGACATGAACTCGCGGCCGTTGCACAACGGAATTTAATTTCCATTGACTCGTCAACTTGATGGACAGTGTTTACGGTACAACTATGTATCTAATTTCTAGGAATTAGAATAGCTATAAAAAAATTATTTAAATATCAATTGAAAATATAAAAAAATCCGTGTGTACTTACATAAACATGTCAGAGTACTCCTTTGGTATAAAAATATCACTTTTGATCATGACGATCCCTTCACTGAACACACGCACAACACACACACACACACACACACAGAGACACACACACACACACACACACAAACACATACACGCACAAACGCAGATGCACTCGTACACGCACTCGCACAGGCACATGCGCACGCACACCTGCACGCTCACGCGCATGACCACGCGCACGCCCCTATCCACACGCACACACCCACACACACACACGCACACACACACGCACACAGATACACACACACACACACGCACACACACACACACACAGAGAAACACACACAGTTTTCGTGTACTGTACATACATACACGGGGAGCAAAATGGTAATGAATATTTTTTTCTCAATTATCGTTTGTCATTTACTTTCCTAGGATTGATTTTAAGCCTTAAGGCTCCTCGAGCACAATTATTATAGTGCTATCAAGTATTAACACCAACATCGATTTCCGATTAACGTTTGCCATTAACTTTCTTACGATCAACAGCAATATATGCAATTATTTAAATTAAACGAATTCCAAGCTACGGAGAGCAAAATGGTAGTGGTAATATCACGACCGTTTAGCAGATTCCAGCCTGCTAAAAATGCCTGGTAGCATTTTTTATGACTCAGAAATCGATTTTGGGCCGATATCGACGAGGCACAAATTGTAACATTAAACAATATTTTTAACTTCCCACTAAATATATAGATAAGGAAGTTACTGATTTTATCCCAATTTTTGAAAATCGAGTTTTCACCAGATGTCCACGTTTTGAGGTCCTAGGAATTTTTTCCGACTATTTTCACGATGACGACAGTATGTCTGTATGGGTGTATGTAAACATCTCATAACTTATTAACGACTGGACCGATCGAAACGCGGCTGATGGCATTGGATTGGATTCCGCTCAACTTAGACTTCCTAAAAAAATTGAACCGATACGGCCCAGGAGATTTTTAGAAATTTTGAAAAAACACCAAAAAAATTTTTGGTGAAACAGTATTTTTTAATACAACTTCCAGATTTATGAACCGATTGAGTACAAAAACTAATCAGCTCTATTCTAATATACAAAAATTGAATTGAATGCCATCATCGTTTTCAAATATACAGCTTATCAAAAATTAATATACTGCCATTTTTAACAAAATAGAGGTTTGAACTGAAAAATATATGCTTATATTTTTTACTCTTTTGAGCTTAAAATACCTTAATTTAGTGGGAAGTTTTAGGGCTAGACCGTAGGGTCAACCGTTTACACATTGTTTAACTAGGAATAAGTAAAGCAATGTTTCTGTCAACGTAAAATTGCAAAAACCGTTATTTCATAATATATCTAAGGAGTTTATATTTTGGTTAGGTTAGGTTAGGTTAGTTAGGTTCAAATAGTAGGTTGTTTATAACATTACTACGGCAGATTATAATCTAAAGGACTTTACAATTTTATGGAGACATTTCCAAAACCTGAGCGAGATGTTTCAAAATTCTACCACATCTTAGTCACGATAGTACTGACATGGCAAATCGTTCACTTTTCACCAACTGCCTGGCAGAATGTCTAGTGGTCTGATTTTCAAAGACGGCACGGAACAAAATGGAGTTTGTATTTAGCGATTTGTGACTTTTTCCGATCCGCATCAACCTGAATATGTAACAAAATAATAGTAAGTATATATCATCGTAGTAAAAAATAAAAGTAGCAACAAATACGTGAAGTCGAAACCCTTATAATATATCTCTGGAACCATGAATAAGATCTTTACCAAATTTATATGAGATCAAACGGAAAGTGCGTTTACCCTTTCGCCGTGTTGGTCCCGGCCTCCTTTGAAGAATAGGCCAACTGCCGTTCTGCCAGGCAGGTCGTAGGTAAAAGGCGACCGATTGGCTATCGAGTCACTACCATCGTGGCTACTAGGTGGTAGAGTTATGCATTGTCTCGCCCGGGTCTGGTGGTGCGGCAGGAATAGGTAAGACGGTGGTACCGTCTTACCTATTCCTGCCGCAATAGCGTCAGTGCTTGTCGCTGTCGTGTTCCGGTTTGGAGGGTAAGGTAGCTGGTAAACTTATGCAGGTGGCATTAGACCTCGCTACAAGATAGCAACGCAGCATTAACATCTTTGGTGTCTATAGATGACGGTTGACTCTTTCCATCAGAAGACCCATCTGCTTGTTTGCTATCTTATGATATAAAAAAAAACAAAAACAATTTCAAAATCGGTAAAAAAATTAGTAATCGGTAAAACAATTTCAAAATCGGTAAAAAAAGTAATCGGTAAGTAATTATATTATATATTATCCGTGCTGACTGACAATATATTCCAACCCTTATTGTCTGTAATTAAGTTAGACGTGACTTGCACAAAAAGGTAATATCTATTATGTTAATAGTAAAAAGTGAAACTGCGAAATTCACGTCATTATGCATTCATTACTAGTTTAAATGAAGTGGCACATGAATGTAACGTTGCTATTGAAATTATGAATGGCAAATTGTGTATAAACATTTTCTCATTCTGATACTGTAATCGTTGCGTGGATGTTTTGGTTTGTGTAAGCAATTCCTGTAGCTAGGGTTATCTTTTCTTAAAACGGAAGGCCGGACGCTTGAGCCAGATTTGCCGGACTTTTGCCTGTATAGGAAAGAGAAACTCAAGATATACCAAAAAATTATTTAATTTGACTGGCATCGCTTGACTCTCGCCAAATAAGTAAATTCAGCAAGACGGGACATCTTATGTGATCCATTTCACTAATAAAAACCGATCAAGTACGAGTGAACTCGCACACACAGGGTTTCGTACCTAGCCATAGAGGTATCCCATGAGCAAGCAGGTCACCTGATATTACGGGGTCTCAATCGTGCACGAACATTTACACTAGAGATTTCAGTTTTTAATATGAAATCGGTTTATTAAAACTAAAATCATAATTGTAACCTGTCTAGAAAACTGCATGAAGAGGGTCAATAATTTGTGAAGTAGTACTTCAAGTATTTGACAAAATCAATATTATGCAGTTTCACCAAGTGCCGACGATAGAAAGTATAAATTATAAAAAAGTTAGATCATAAACGCTTTATCCGTTGCTCGTACTCATTGGTAAGAGGGCGTATTCGATTTGCAACGAAAACTTCATGTTTTCAAGTTTTTTTTAAGAGCAATACCATAATAATGTGAGCAGATTATTCAAAGGATATTACAGTTTTTTCAAGATTAACTCTTGATTTAGTGCACTACAGAGCAAGAATATAATTTTTAATCACGGTTTTTTAAAACGAAGACAATCCCTGCATGTCTGTAAGACGAAAACAACCATTGTAATGTGTCAAATATTTTATTCTATGCATTTTTCTAACGGGATATAAGGTCCTAAAGTGCACTATAGAGCCAAAATGACGAAAATATTGTTGTTAGATATTAAAAAATAATATTAAAAAACTACAAAATCAGATCACTTTAACATTTTTTTTCACCAGTAAGTATTTTAATAGAAACTTTAAATATTTATTATATGTGAAATAAGGTAATGTTTATAATACTGATTTTTTTCAGTACATTATGTGAACTCATTAATTTAGAAGAATTATTTTAAAAACACTAAATCCTCGCGCGCAATCTTTTGTCGATCAAATTTTGAACCTCCGATAAATCGAATAATCAAGACTTAATCTTGCAAAAACTGTTATATCCTTCGAATATTCTCCTCACATTATTACGATATTGCTCTGGAAAAAAATTGAAAACGTGAAGTTTTCGTTACGAAACGAATACGCGCGCTTACAAAACTCCAAGCCTTTAAAGGGATATCGATTTTCTAAGAAAATCTCAATTTTTTTTAATAATGATGGTGCTCAACCCCCCGTGTTGGTTCGGGGCTATTTTGAAGAATATACCAATTGCCGTTCCACCAGGCAGGTCGTAAAAGGTGACAAATTGGCTATTCGAGACACAAACCATCGTGGCTACTAGGTGGTAGAGTTATGCATTGTCTCGCCCGGGCCTGGTACCACCGCCTTACCTATTCCTGCCGCAATAGAGTCAGTGCTTGTCGCTGTCGTGTTCCGGTTTAGAAGGAAGCTGGTAAACTTATGCATGTGGCATTAGACCACACCATAAGATAGCAACGCACTATTAACATGTTTGGTGTCTATAGGCGATGTTTGGTTCTTTCCATCTGCTTGTTCGCTATCTTATGTTATGAATTAAAAAAAATTTGGAAATAAAACCGTGACCCTCATGATCTGAGTTGAGTAGGTTAACCAAGAAGCGTTCTGAAATAATACTGTTTTTGTTTCTGCGCAATCTGGTACAACGTAATTTTTCCATACAATTCTTGTTTAACTTCAGTTTTGAAACAGTTTGTGAGTCAGTGTATATTATTGGATATTTTTGTTTCGCGAGGTCGTGATCAGTTCATGGGCATGGCCTGCTACGTCTACATGTTTATAATTTAAATAGTGCATTATATGTACGTATGTATACGTCTCACTGTAAATAAATCGTCTAGTAAGTATTTAATGTTTCCTTTGCTTGTTCTGTTAAACCGATTTAAAAAAAAATTATCAGTTTGACCTGTACATCTATATTATATATTATATTATATAATATTATAAATGCGAAAGTTTGGATGTTTGGATAGATGTTTGGATGGATGTTTGTTACTCAATCACGCAAAAACTACTGAACAGATTTGAATGAAATTTGGTACACGGGTAGGTAATAACCTGGAATAGCACATAGGCTTTTATTCCGGAAAAAAATTGGTGATCCCGCGGGATTCACAAAAAACTGTTATAGTGCAGCCCGCTGCACTATATTAATCTATTTAGGCTGCTAAGTACGTGTGCTTAATTTCGTAAGTGTGTGTGTGTGTGTGTGTGTTTGTGTGATTATCCACGAATTTCTTGAAAACTAAAATATACATCGAGATGATCCTTTTTGATTTAAATCAGGTATATTCCAACTTATGGAAAAGTGTCTAAGTTTCATTAAAATCAGTTCAGTAGTTTTTGAAATATAGGTATAGTTGACATATGAAGTCGGTTTAATTTTTTTAAATACATTTTATTTATATCAAGTGATATCAAACAAACAGATATCTGCCCTGATGAAAAGAGACAACCATCGCATATTAGACGTCAGTCAGGTTATTGAGGTATTGCTATCCGTATAGCGGGATGGTGAATACCATTTTTTTGTTACCTTATCGTACAAACCAGAATACGACCGTGACAAGCGTTGACGCTATTGCGGCAGGAATAGGTTAAAGTGAAACGGTGCTACCAAAGTCAAACGAGATGTTGCGGATGTTACAATAGCGCCAATGTCAATATCTGCCGTTTTCCGGTTGGAAGTGTATGGTAATTTATACACGTGCTACTACGTCCCTACTATTATTATGCTAGCACCGCCTTACATATTATTACTCCAATAAAACATTTTTTCAGTTTGGAGGTGCCCGCGTTGGTCCCGGGCTCCTTTGAAGAACAGGCTAACTGTCGTTCTGCCAGGCAGGACGTAAAAGGTGACCGATTGGCAATGCGAGTCAGTACCATCGTGGCTACTAGGTTTCTGCATTTTCTCGCCCTGGCTTGGTACCAACGCCTTACCTATTCCTGCCGCAATAGCGTCAGTGCTTGTCACTGTCGTGTTCCGGTTTGGAGGGTAAGGTACCCGGTAAACTTATGCACGTGGTATTAGACCACCACAAGATAGCAACGCACCATTAACACCTTTGGTGTCTATAGGCGATGTTTGACTCTCTTATAAAAAAAACCAGTAAACTAATGTATGTGTCATAATATCTCTGCCGTCGTTATGGTACAATTGCTTTTCCTATTCATACTACGATAACTTTAGTGCTTGCAACTGTCGTGTTCTGGAGGGTAAGATAAACGGTAAACTCATAGTGCATTTTACACCTCTGCCATTGTTATGAATTATGGTACCATTAGCCGCAGCGTGAAGCCCGCTGCATTATAAAAGTTTTTGGCATATACCGCGGGATCACCTATTTTTTCCGGGATAAAAATAGCCTATATGCTATTTCAGGTCATCATCTACCTGTGTACCAAATTTCATTCAAATCCGTCGAGTAGTTTTTGCGTAATTGAGTTACAAACATCCATCCAAACATCCAAACTTAGGCGTTTATAATAATAATAAATAAATAAAATAAATATTCACGGGACAAACTACACTTACTGATCTAACTCCAAAGTAAGCAAATTATTTGCTTGTGTTATGGGTGTTAGTCAACGATACCAATACTAGAAATACATATATAAACACAAGAATATAATTAATAAACACCCAAATCCGGAAATACAAACATTGATGCTCATTACACAAATGCTTGTGCCGTCGGGGATCGAACCCGAGACCTGTCGATCGCGTAGTCAGGATCGCTAACCACTCAACCAACGGGGCGGTTAATATAGATTGCTTTACCTATTCCTACTACAATAATATTAGTGCTTATAATTGTCGTGTTCGAGTTTGGAGAGTAAGATAACCGGTAAACTCATGCATGTTGCACTACTTCATTGTCGTCGTTATGAATTATGGTACCTTTTCTTTACATTTTCATATTACAATAATTGCCGCCGTTCCGACGGCAGTTTTACCCCCTTGTCCTTGTGTAGTTGGTCCGGACCCCCATTGAAGAACAGACCATCTGCCGTTATGTCAGGCAGTTCGTAAAAGGCAAACGATTGGCTACACGAGTTACTACAATCGTGGCTATTAGGTGGTAGAGTTTTGCATCCTCTCGCCCAGGTATGATACCACCACCTTATATGAGGGCCGATATAAGGGTGTGAGGTCAAGGCAGCCGGTTGCTTGTTTGCTATCTTATTATATGAAGAAATACAAACGCTGAAGCTATTGCCGCAGGAAAAGCCAGTGATTCCTAATTCAGCCGAGATGTTGTAGAACGGTCTAGCGATTTCTACAAAAATGAAAATATATGTTTGATTATTTTTTTAAAGGTGATTGACCGATATGAATGACATACAATGAATGTTTACTGTAGACAAAAGAACGACTGTATGTTTACTGTTCTTATGAAACGGGATATACTGACGCGCGATAAGTATGACTATAGCTGATCCTACTTGGTATGAGAATAATAAGGAAAAATACTGTGCTAATCAAAGTTGCTACACATGACTTTGGCGGGACAATCCGATATACTTCGCCGTGTTGGTCCCGGCCTCCTTTGTAGAATAGGCCAACTGCCGTTCTGTCAGGGAGGTCGTAAAAGGCGACCGATTGGCTATCGAGTCACTACCATCGTGGCTACTAGGTGGTAGAGTTCTGCATTGTCTCGCCCGGGTCTGGTACCACCGCCTTACCTATTCCTGCCGCAATAGCGTCAGTGCTTGTTGCTGTCGTGTTCCGGTTTGGAGGGTAAGGTAGCCGGTAAACTTATGCATGTGGCATTAACCTCGCCACAAGATAGCAACGCACCATTAACATCTTTGGTGTCTATAGGCGATGGTTGACTCTTTCCTTCAGGAGACCCATCTGCTTGTTTGCTATCTTATGACTTAAAAAAAAAACTATATTTTACCAGTTAGTAGTCTGTATATTGTACACACATTTTAAATAAATAAAAAATATCTGACGCTATTTATCCCAAACGAGCAGGATAGCAAAAAATGCCATGTCAAAAAAAATATGCATTACATTTTTGTCCGATCCTGAGATTTTGCAAAACTACCCGGATGCACAAGCGGTTATCAACCTTCGCTACGCAATCGATGAAGATCGAGATCTATTCCCGATAGGGACGCATGTTTGAATTTCTTATATTGGGTGTTTGGTAAATATACATATGTATTTGAATATTAATATATGTATTTCAATGTACTAGCGATCACTCCTAGTTAGTAGATCGAACTCCGACCATAATTCTATGACTCTATTTGACAACAGACTTTAATCATAAAAAATAAAAATATATAATATATGCTACTTGTGTATATGTATGTGTGTACATATTTATGATGTGTGTCAAATTAATGGTAGCGTTTGTAATGTTTATTTTTATTAATTTTATGTATTTTTTAATGCAAATTACGTTATAAAAATATGAGGTTTCTGCAGTCTTGCGCAATGTAAAGTTTGCGTTAAATTTCGTACTCCACTGTTCGCGTTGGCGTAATTGTTGTAAAGAAACTAGAAAGTAAAGGTTTACAATGCGAAAGATTGCAGAAAGCACTCTTTTGCAATGTAACCCTTGGCTGTATCAAATTTCATACTGCTCCGTTCACGTAACTTTCTTAAAAAGGGGTATTTACAAAATTTCGCTATACGAATTAATTATTTGAATAGTATTGTTGGCCAATGCCCATATCACAAGCAAATTACTTGCTTACTTTGAGGTCAGATAAATCCGCGTGATTTGTCCAAAGATATTTAAATTTATTTACATTTTTCTTAATTTTATTGCATAACAAAATTAGTATCTGACAACTATAAATAATGTATACGTAATAAAAAGATCAATGATCGATACAAAACAAAAATAAAGTAGTAAATAAAATACATACAATTCAAGTAAACACAGATAACCTTCGATAAACCTTTATTTTTTATGGATTATTTGTCGTTATCTTTTTCCTCAGTCCATTTTTAATCTGTGACGAATTCTGTTTGCAGGTCATGGAAACCAAGAATATGATCTACATAGTGTCGGAGTACGCGAGCAAAGGAGAAATTTTTGGTAAGTTAGTTATTTTTTCATAAACATAATATACGCGTATGCTTTTAATAATGAAAAAAATCGTACTGGGTGATTCTTCAATGTTGAGGATAATACGGTTCCAGGCAGTTTTCTCTTTACTGTTATAACTACGATGAAGAAAAACAATGTTTTCCTATTCCATTATTACTTTTTTAACTATCAACAAGTAAAAGAAAAACATTTCTTATAATTAATTAACAAAAAAACGCAAAAATCTACTGAAAACGTCATTATTTCGCGTGTCCAGATCACCTGTTCTTGGCTATTTGGTCTTCTAAAATATTCAAATACCACTTAATAAAATTATTTATAGTAAAAAATTGTATTTAAAGGTCTATTGTTTCTGTTTCTTAACAATTTAAAGTATTAACTTAATTCTAAAATAGTAAAACACTCTTTCAAAAGTTTGTCACAAAAAAAGCGTCATTATAAAAACAGGAATAGTTTTCAAATTTTTTCCACGATGATTGCAATTTTGGGGCATATTTCGTGCCTACCGGATGCCCCTCGGTACTCTTCGGTTAGGCCACACACTTTGAACGGATTGGACAGGTCATATTTCTCTCAAGGTAAGCTTGAATATGGTTCTTCGAAATTTGTCATCTTTATAATCATTCTCCTTATTCACTTTATCGTGGTAAATAATATGTTCATTGATTTTATTCATGGCTTTATTTATGTATCGGACTGCAAATAACTCCCCATAGATATTTATTAGCTGTATCTAATCTTTTAAGACAAATTTCGAGATGTTTTCTGGAATTCGTCATTATTGCTGACATCATTATCCTGAAAATGACTGTTGAGAATAATGATGTATGGGTTAGAATAATGATTTGCGGATTTTGAACAATGACAAACGTTGAGAATAATGACGTCAACACAATTATTAGCATATATAACCATTAAAATAAAGTAAGCTGGTACATCAATTGATTAATTTTTTTCGTAATGTCTCTGCAGTTGTTTTGGGAAAAAAATCAGCATGCCTAGAAGTAAGGAATCCTATGAGAATCGTAAAGTCCAATATAAAATGTGTCAGAAACGGAGGTATCAACAAATGATTATTGATCTAGAACTGCTAGCCTTAGAACAAGTGAGAAGGCGACAGAATATAAAAAAAGAAAGAAAAGCGTAAACTGACGAGTATTGCTGCACCGCGCGATTTTCGCTTGCTAGGTTACGTCTAGTTATATAAGAACATATATAAAATAAGACTCGCTCATATCGAACAACGTTCATTTCAGCGGTCATTTGGGAGGAGAGGCTAACTTAGCCCCCAATAAGCTTGGTGTACTCAGCAGAGTAAAGCGTTATCCCAGTCCATCGCCTCCAACTTTACAAGACCCAAATTCGACCTCACATGGAGTACTGCTCCCACCTTTGGGCCGGAGCTCCTCAGTACTAGCTTCTTCCTCTTGATTGCATTCAACGTAGAGCGGTTCGAATCGTCCACGACCAGGCTATTTCTAATTGGCTTGACTCTTTGGCGTTGCGCAGAGATGTAGGTTCGCTCTGCATCTTTTACCGCAATCATAATGGGGAGTGTTCCGACGAATTGTTCGGATTAATTCCTGCCGTTAAATTCCACTATCGGACATCGCGTCAAAATTTAAAGTTCCATCCTCACCACCTCGATGCCTGGAAAACCACAACAGTGCGCCTTTGTCGGCACTATTTGCCTCGCACTACTCCTTTATGGAATCAATTACGACTTGGGGACCTTCAAGAAACGAGCTTACTCATTTTTAAAAAGCCGACAACGCATCTGCAAGACCCCTGGTATTGCAGATGTACAAAGGTACTGCTTTTACCATCAGGTGCAGTACCTTTGCTCATTGGCCCCCTCTACTATAAAATAAAACAATGGAAAGATTAATTAAGAAACTAAAAGACCAGCCGAAGCGAATCTTTCAGAATTGCCAACCTTTTAGGAGTAATTGCCCTTGCCAAACACATTAAATGTATCTCTTCCTATGCCATCGGCAACGACAATATCAGTTAGCGCATGGTGGCTTCACTGTTCCCCGTCCTAACATATATTATCAATTTTTCCTTTTTTTCTGGCACTTTTCCTTAAGCCTAGAAGACAGCTCACGTCATTCCTTTTTCTAAAGTCTCAGCTCCTACTAATTTCTCTAAATATCGCCCTATACCAATTCTTCCATATTTGTCCAAGATTTTGGACACGCAGTTTAGCCTTTACCTGCAGGATAGTAATTTGTTCAATCCGTATCAATCTGGTTATGTTCGGGGCACAGTACTGTTACTGCTATTGTTAAAGTCAGTGATGACATAAGACATACTATTGGTAATAAACAACCTACTTTATTGGTTTTCTTTGACTTCAGTAACGATTTTATCTCTGTGGACTTTGATGTGCTGCTTGGTACTCTTCGTTCGCTGAATCTTTCCCCTCAGTCTGTATCCTGGTTTGACTCATATCTCCGAGATCGTTCTCAATGTGTTCATTTCGAGGATTCTTTCTCAGGTTTTAGTAAATTAACAGTTGGTATTTCACAGGGGGGTGTTCTAGCTCCACTCCTATTTTTCGTGTTTATCAACATAACATCCAATGCCATGTCCTCCAGTTTTCATTCGTCATCATCATATGCGGATGCGGATCATATGCGGATGATCTGCAATCGTATCGTCCTTTCTCTGCTCCGGATGTTCTTGAGGCAATCAGCGCTATATATGAGGATCTGTCGCGTATTCACTCATGAGCGGAGTCATCTGGTTTATTAGTAAATCCCAAAAGTTACAGTTTTTAATTATAGGTAGTGCAAATGCTAATGTTCCTGATCTCGTATATAGCAGCAGTGTTATACTGTATAGCAAATCAGCTAAAAATTTAGGTCAAATTATAAGTGAAGATTTCCCTTGGAATGCTTATATATCAGAAGTATGCAAAAAAGTTCATTCCAAATTTCATGCTATCAAACGTTTGCAAAGATTTCTTCCTTTTAAGACTAGAGCTATTTTAGTGCAAACATAAATCTTTCCTTTATTAGATTATGCTGATATTTGCTATCTTGATATCACAGAAGAAGGCCTGAATAAACTCGAGCGTTTACAGAATGTAGGAATTCGCTTTGTTTTTGGTTTTAGAAGATTTGACCAGATTTCCAATTTCAGAACATAACTCACGTAGCTTCCTATTCGGGAGCGCAGAAACGCTCAGCAGGAACGCTCCGCAGGAACGCAGACGAGCTTTTCATCGATATTACAATCAAATCTAGTTGTTTTGATTGTAATATCGATGAAAAGTATATCCATAGGTATAATAAAAACCATATCCCAAATAATAACTGTAAGTACACTGAGAATATTAATCCAAATCCTGTCGTTTCATTATCTAGTACACATAAAGAAGAGAGCCGCGATCCAAATCTCAGAAAAACAAATATCCTTTCTTCCTATTTAACCAGTGTTATACTCTTAACAATGTTAAGTGTTATCTATTTCGATTTTATTTCTTTGAGCTAATAGTTATTAGTTAATATAATGTGATGCAGGATATAACAATTGAAAAATAATAAAAATATTGTTATATTTTAATTATATACAAGAAGTTTACTAGGTGGTAGAGTTCTGCATTGTCTCGCCCGGGTCAGGTACCACCGCCTTGCCTATTCCTGCCGCAATAGCGTCAGTTCTTGTCGCTGTCGTGTTCCGGTTTGGAGGGTAAGGTAGCCGGTAAACTTATACATGTGGCATTAGACCTCGCCACAAGATAGCAACGCACCATTAACATCTTTGGTGTCTATAGGCGATGGTTGACACTTTCCATCAGGAGACCCATCTGCTTGTTTGCTATCTTATGATATATAAAAAAAAAAAAAGTTATATTTCTGTTCATCAATATGTAATTTTTTGATTAACATTATATTGTTAAATTATATTAATTACACAAGAATTTATGTTTGTGTTTATCAATGCGTGATTTTACGACTAAATATAATTATGTTGATTCTTAATATTTTGTTTTATTTCAATGATAAGTGCAATAAAACAGGTGTAAAATCATTATCCTCAACAAAAGTCATTTATCCTAATTAAATCGTCATTATCATCAAAAAGTTGTCATTGTCCTCAGCAAGCACATTTAAAATTTTCGAATATCTCCCTAAATATTAATAATACAAAGATGCCTCTTACACCGCTATCAAAGATTTGAATCAAGTAACAGTTCTAGTACTGATCACTTGTTGTGCCACGAGGTTTTTATTTTTTTCACCAAATCATTGAAAATATATTACGATCGAAGAATGACCCTACTAGGTATAACTGCACAATATACTTATTATTGACTTCTGATAATAGAGTTTTGCAATACTTAGCTCGTCGCGCGTCACTCGCTTGACGGCCGCCGCGGCGGAATCACCGACTCCTTTTCTTACCGCAACAACACTTACTTGTTGCTACCTTGTTTAGGTTAAACTTATAATAATATGGTAATTTTGTGCATTTGTTTACTCTCGTGTCGAACGCTTATGCAAATTCATACTTTTTCCTTTCTATTCTACTACCGTTTATGCCACTTGTCGAAGGGGGCTGAAGTTCCACGGCGGCAGATAGTGGCATGCAGCCACGATCTTCTTCAAAGTGGCTTCACTTTGTTCTAATTTTTTAAGCCATTTTATTTCCGCATTTAGCCACTTGGGCTTTTGTACGTATTCTTTTAATTTATTTTTCGCTCGGATTTATTTTTACCATTTTGCATTTCGGCGGCTCTTGCCATCTGCCGTCGAGAGCAACTGCTCCTCTCAGTCTACACTAGGGCCGGCCCTGCTAAAGTGTAAGCTTATGGTTAACTTATTAATATGGCATTACTAACTGTGCCTTACAGCCGGCTACATTTTAAACGTTTTTGGTAAATCCCACGGAAACAATAGACAAAATGTTTATTTAACACAAGCTGACAAATAATGTTGTTAGTGTAAGTACTAACAACGTATTTACAGCAAATTTAAGTAATCCTTTCTTAAAAAACATCCACTATAGAGTAAAAACACTTTTACTTTATTAGAGTTTTTCAGAAAAAGGAGTTATGTGATGTTTTTTCTGGAATTAAATGTGTTCTGTACTTCATACTCTACCCGTGTGTCAAGTTTCATTTCAATAAATTTAGTACATTTTGCGTTTTTAATTAACAATTATCTAAACAAATTATTTTCACATTTATAATATTAGCAGGATAAAAGCAAATGTTTTACAAAAAACTTCCCTGCGTAAATTAGAATGCTTAGTCAGAGATTAAGTTAAGTGAGCTTTGAGGTCGGCCTAAGGGTATCTCTTTTGAGACCGAATCTCGGATTAAAGCAGTATGTTGACGATAAGTGGGTGAGTAAGTGGCATCGGGATTTCGATTCGATAATATCTCTTGACCGTCTCGAATGTTTGCGGGTCGCGTGGTGGAACAGTGGAACGCGTTACTGTCCGTGGCGACGACGCTGACATGTGTGTATAAATTGTGATTTGTGAAGTGTAGGTAAGCTGTGATTGGATCATCAGGATTGGACAGGGACACCACATTATCGTCCAAATATTCGTAGCGTGTTATTCCGATAATAGTTTGTGGTTGTGCTACTGTGAACTACGTGGTCACATATACTTCGAATCGGAACTTTACCAAGCGCCAACGATTATAAATGTTGTTAGAATTATTGTGGCATTGTGATAATTCCGTAAAAGTGTGATTATGTTGTATGATAATATAATAAGGAAGACGAATAGGAACATAAGCGTATAACCTTAATATAATATAACCTTCTCAGACGGTTCCGGAATAATACAGTCTTGATAATAAAACGATTTCTCAAGTTTATGTGATGTGATTTGGTCGGGACAGATTCCGCCGATGTACATTTAAATGTAGCATACATTCAACATCACTTTAATTTATAAAATTTATAAAGGTTATATATACTTACTTATACTAAAAATCAATAAGTATTGATTAGTGACCGCCCCGTTGGTTGAGTGGTTAGCGACCCTGAGTACGCAATCGACGGGGCTCGGGTTCAATCCCCGACAGGGACAAACATTTGAGTGATGAGCATAGATGTTTGTATTTCTGGGTTTGGGTGTTTATTATGTATGTAACAGTATTTATATATATGTTTCTATGTATTAGTATCGTTAAATAAGACCCATAACACAAGCAAATAATTTGCTTACTTTAGGGTTAGATCAGTTCGCGTAATTTGTCCAGTGATATTTATTTATTTATTTATCGCCTATAGTAACACTATTAACTCTAGTAATCATTAGTAAGGTATATATATATATATATATATATATATATATATATATATATATATATATATATATATATATATATATATATATATATATATATATATATATATATATATGAACGAATAGACTGATATATTTTACTATTTTTTATTTTAATACTTTTTAGCCTATTCTAGACAAATACAACCCAACCCCACAAAATCGCAACAAAATTGCCCCCGTCGTTTTTTACTTATAAGTAGTGTAACTAACACGACATTTTTACATTTGTATAGATAAACAGCTAGACTGATTTATATTTGATTAGTTATTTTACATCTAATTTTAATACATGTTAACATGATCTGATGAGAATCTAAATAAAAAAGATACCAATTGGAATGAAAATATATATTTTTAAGTATTTCTTTGTTAGAATTTTTTGCACACCGTACTCATCACTCATGAAGTTTTTGCAAAATGCGGAGCAATATGTTTATCCTGACAGTCCTATTCTCAGTTGGAACGCATAGTACATAGATAACTGGGTTTAGTCATCACACAAACGCTTGTTCTTGTCGGGTGAGAAACTCGCACTCGGCATACAGTTCCCGAACCCCGTCCGTCGTTTGCGTGGTCAGGGCCGTTAACTCGGCTAAAGGGGCAGTAAACTCTATCGAATAATATAAATTTATACATTATTTAGTCAGATAAGGATTATTAATCGTCTGCATCGATTCAAGTTGCGGCGGTCGTTGTTAGCCTTGTTATTCTTTGTAACGTCGGAAATTCCGGTCACACAATGAAATATGTCACAACATTCATAACGTGTGTGAGGTTGACGTTGACATGAAAACGCCGCTTAAAGTTATAGCAGCTTGATTTTATTTTTGTTATGAATTTCAATAGAGATAAAAATGTTATTAACGATTTTGTATTTAAGAGCGTTTTAACATCATTCCCCGTTTGGGTCTGGGTTTAATATTTCCGGACAATTATAATTTTCTTGACAAGAGCAAAAGGGGATCAAGTTTCATCTACGTTATAGATTATTAAAAAATAGTCACATGTTTTTATTATCAAGTTAGAGATAATATTTAAAAAAATAAAAATACCATACCTAATTCGGTGCAAGATTTGATGCAAGGATTAAATGTCTATGTCACTTGTCAGTGACGCTACACTGACAGCTAGCGCTAGACACTGACGCTACTCTGTAGCTAGCTACAGATAAAGTAATATTTATTATATTAAAAAAAATTAAGCTATCCAATTTATATTATATGCGTTTAAATTTTAACAGATTTTTCTTGTAATAAATACCCAATCATAGTGATGTTCTACTCAAATATCTTTAAACAATTCAGACACTATATATGTACATCTGAGTTTTTAATTTTTTTCTGCGTCACAACAAATCTAGAAAAATATATGCGTAGCGCAAAATTTCGCTGTCGCAACTCATTTATTTACATTAAATAAGATTTCCCTGGTTGGCTCGGGGCTTGTACACATATACAAGACATCACAGTCGTCAAAATTATGTCGAAATAATAATGATGTTAGCTCGACGGATTAATTTGATTTGACGTTTTGACGTCATTTCCTAAGTTATAAAAATCGATTCGTGAATTAATTTTAATCAAAATTTTGATAAAGATATAGAGCAGTTTCCTATTCCTGTTTAAAGTCCGTTCACAGTAAAAAAATGAACATAATATGATACGGAAGGCGTTTTGGTACGAAAATTATCAAATGAGGCTGTTACAAAACTAAGCGTCAATTCACACATAGAATTACAAAATTGTACTAATTTTTTTTTTTAACTAGTTATACGTAGCGATCAGTACAATCGACGTAATCGATCATATAGCAAAGAAGGATTTCGCCACGTCGAGCCTGTCGACACTGGCTCAGTGGAAGAGCCTCCCGCGGCTTTAGGGAGACGGTCACAGGTTCAATCCCTGCGTGTCATATTTTTCTTTGTTGTTTTTAAAGTTTTTCCAGTTTTCCCAAGCACGGGGTGAGTGCTATAACACAAAAATAATTAGTAATACGAAAGCACTGATCAAAATTATAAACGTGAATTTCATCGTATACCTAGCGATCAGTACGATCAACGTAATCGATCATATAGCAAAGAAGAATTTCGCCATGTCGCATCGAGCCTGTCGACACTATCGCAGGTTCAATCCCTGCGTTTCGATATTTTTCTTTGTTGATTTTAAAGTTATACTACATACCGATGAAATAAATCACTCCAAGGATAATTTGTATACCTTGTCATCTCATTCGGTACGATAAAATAGTACAACATGGTTTATTTCTATTTTTTCACAATATAATATATCTAAAAATGTATGACAATTTTGACAGTGATAGGAGCGTTTGCTCATATGCGCGGCGACACGTTTCCTTCCCAGTGCCGTGTCTATTAATATTCATGTGATCTATGAGTTGAAGGATTAAGGTGTTAACTGTTAAGTCCATATCCGATTTTTATGAATTATGATGCTTTTACAGTACGCACACACACAAAACACACACACACACCCACCCAAGTAGCCGCGACGAAGCTGCCCTCGTTTCGAGTCACCAACACGTGATCATGGTCAAGAGTTAGCAACGAACGGTAACCAAGATATCACTTATTTCAACACCTATCGTCACGATACTGTCTTTGGCCGGGGTGCGGTCTAATCCTTAAGGCGGGTTTAAAGCCGACAACTAAACTTTGGCTAAGCACTTTGCTAGCCAAAAAGACCGATTCCACAGTAAAGGTTAGTAGGACCAATGGTAGGACCATTTCCTTAGTTATTTTGAAATAAAAACTAAAATGCTTTACGATTTTACATTACTTATTATACATTTTTTAATATTTGCATTATTTAACATTTGCATTTTTTAATACTTATTCTTAAAATATTAGCAATTACTTTCATTAAAAGATTTAAAATTTTGAACAAATAATCAATAGCCTACTTACTACCAATAATCTACCTGTAAGCTTTCAAAAATTTTAAAAAATATATACCTATAATAAAACTAGTACAAGTGTTTTATAGTTAAAATTAAAATAAATTTTAGTTTAATATGCTGTTTGACGGTGTCGTGTATCTTGAGTATAATTTACTAAAAGTATAATGATTATAATAAAGATTATGGAAAAGTACAACAATCGGGGTTAGATATAGATCAATTCGCGTAATTTTTCGAATAATATATATTTATTTATTCATCGCCTATTATTATAATTTCACCAAGATTTAAAATAAATTTATATTATATGTAACTACAACTAACGATTTCCAATCTCTCATAGGTAACCTTAGTCTCGATCGTCGCTAAAGCACACAGGCGATTTTGTTTTTGTACAACCCTTGCGTGTCTTTCGGAGTGAAGAATATTAGATAAACTAGAATAAGTTTCTACGTTTTTTAAATTAATTAAATAAAATATATCGCTAAGAACAATCATATAAAAATATTGAGACTTTAATTTGTTGATTTCTATTATCATATATAAGTGTGACCATTGTATAAAACTTTAATTACATTTGCATTAAAACCGCAAAAAATTATATATAATAATTTTCATTATAAGTATCAAATAAAAATTCTCCCTGTTTTTGTATTAAAGAATAGTCTAATGTTATTTTATTTTTTGTTCTTTAAAGTATCTTCACAAAACCTTAGCTTAGAATTGCGTCAATCTAACTTAGATTTCTGAGATTAGCAACTGTTGTACTGAAGACACTAATGACAAGAACAATCCCTAACGACAGACTAATAAGGAAAGAGCTGATTGTTTTTGTTAACCTTAGGTACCTGAACTCCAACTTTATTTAGCTACTATTTCCCAAGTTTAAAAAATATTTATTTAATGCGGAAAAGTTAAGGAGTTGATATAGAATCTTACGGAATATAAATTTTAAGGTAATAACTAAAAAAAACGATGTGTGAAGCTTTGCCCGTGTTCTTTATATGAGATCATATGGAAAGTATACTATGCCCAAAGTATACCTACTCTTTCATATTCCTTACAGTCAAATCTTTACCCAATAAATTTGTAAATTACTATAATTATATATAACTAACAACTTCGTGAATTGTAAAATTTTGATAAAAACAAAAAAAAAATGAAATTTTTTTAAGTAATTAAAATTACTTTTTTGGTGTGACATAACTCTTGTACATAAGTAATAAGTACTTAAAATAGAAAAATAAGACAAGCCCGTTGAGTTTCATCCGCCGGATCTTCTCAGTGTGTAGCCGCGTTCCGATCCGGTAGTAATTCTGAAAAAATCAAAAGTATTAAATTTTTAAATCATGATAGAATATTTTGGTAACTTTAAATTAATTTTTAATAACTTGTTACGTCCAAATTTTTGCAAATAATATATAACAAAGATTATTTACCAAAATTTGGACGTTTAACATAATTGGTCAATTTTAAATATGTTGACACATTTAAAATTAAAAAATTATGTAAAACGTCCAAATTTTGGTAAATAATCTTTGTTATATATTATATATTGTATTCAAAGACCTACAAAAAATATTTTTTGTAGGTCTTTGATTGTATTCTAGATAATATTAGAATCAGATAATAACAATAATGTAATTATTATAAATGTAATGTAACTATTGAACTTATATACGTAATTTTATGCATAAATATAAATATTTTGTAATTTCAAAATTAATAATCGATCTGTCGATTAATTTAAAATAATTTAGTCAATAGGTACCTATAGTGAAATAAAAGTACAAGTGCATTATATACTGGTTCCAACTAATAATAATGAAATTTCACCAAGTGCCAACGATTGAAGGTGTAAAATATATTTATACAGCAATAGTAAAAATAAAACTGTTAGTTCTGTCTAGATCTTCAGCAATTTGTTAGGAATGCAACAAGCCATCGAAGTACGTGTACTCTGTAGCCTCGACATCGATTAAGGACACCGCCAACGTAAGTTCTTGGCCGCTTTGTTATGACGTAAGAGGCAAAGACTGACGTCATTAGGATGGTGTCGAGGTTGCCGGGTATGAGGGTGGGGAAAACAATTTTATGTAGGTACGGCTGACGACAGTAACCTAAATACCCGTTTAATTTTAACGTAAGTTCTAATAGAATTCGGGAAAGTTATTTCAGAATCTTTAATCATAATTTGGTTTACTGTAATTTGTAAGAGGATTTAAATGTCTTTAATTTGCCTCAAAATATTTAAATCTTTCATTAAAAATCACAACAAAATAAAATGGCTTTAACCCAAATTTTATGAAACTCTAACTTAATTTTACTCTGTAGTTAATGCAGATAATCAATTCTTCTTTGTGTTTATTTCACTAATTATAAGATGATAATCAAACTTATGACTAACTACTACTAATATTATCCATAATCCATTTTTTATTTTAGAAAATTTTAGCGTTATGTTTCATTTATTTCAATGCAAGAATTGAAAATCTTTCATTGAAACAAATCAAAATTAATACCGCACGCGGTACCACAGATTAAAATACGCCTAGTTACTGTAGTTTTTTTTTTCACCAAAAAAATAAATAAAATTGATATAAACAATGAGTAACATTCGTAAAGTTGAAAACATTTACATTTTACAAAATTTTAGCTTGTTATATAAGTAACTTAAGTGTATAAGAAAAAGTTTCTTCCAAAGGCTGTGTTCTACTTTCATGATTGTTGTTAGAACTGTTGAGTAACTATAGTTAAAATGATAATTCAATTTTTTTATTTAATATTTTTCAATATTTTACACTGGATATCAATAATAACTTCGGAGTTTCTTCGAATGCCAAGAATAGATAAACTTTAGCATTCGAATTTCGAAGAAACTCCATTGTTATTATTGATTCATATTTTTTGAAACAAGTTTTAACTGTCCTGCAATATTTTTAATTTTAACAAACGTTACAAAATTAATCCATGATATTGTTTTTTGTAATAAAATAAAATCACATCGATAAATTGTGTTTTGTATTTTAAAAATAAAAAAAATCTAGTAATTTTGAAGTTTAGTCATTACAAATCAATTATTTGTGTAAAATTGAAAAAATAATAAATGTTTGTTCGTACTGTCCAGTATATCAATGGGAAAAAATTAGTATTTATTGTCAACATATTTTGGTCTTATTTTCTTGCTAGTAGGTATATCCACGCAAAGTCAGTTCGGGCGGTATACTTACTTATAATAATGTACTAGCAGAGCCGCGCAGGTTCGCCCGGGAGTAGATTAACACGATTTCATCGATACCTATGGTAAATGTCATACGATATTTCATCCCATATCTCGACCCCTTAGGCACAGGATATGGAGATATCTATGCCTTAGGGTTTGATTTTTATTTATTTTCAACTGTCTCTATGCCAAATATCATAAAAATCGTGACAGTGTTAAGCGGGGAATTCACTAGACGGACATGCCCGCAGACATGTCCGCCAGACTTAGCTACTATAGACCGGACGGCCCGCATCGGTAATACACTTGAGACATTTGCACAGACCTTGGGCGCTTGTGCACTACAACGAATTTTACTGTCCGGAATCCCGATTTTTCATGGCCCGATATGGCACGCTATGAAAATATAGTGTATAAAGAAAACCCTGTCCGATCGTCAAAGTTATTATTTGGTAGCTTAATACAAACATATTTGTGTAATTATTTCATGGATATTGATACATAAATTTTCAAAATATCAAGCAATGGTTTGAGGGAAAATTGCTCAATTTTAGTACTAAAATGAGGCACTTTAAACTACGATATTTTTCCAATTTTAATAAAAATAATTATTTTGTTATTTTTTTTTGATAATATCATTGACCTACCTATATACCTCTTTCGGATCGGACAGGGTTTTATATTCACCTTGAATACTAGCTTGTACATATACTTTCATGGCGTGCTATATCGGACCATGAATATCTGGATTCTGGACAGTAAAATTCATTGTAGTGCACAAACACCCTTGAAGTAGTAAAGACCGTTGGGCATGTCTGCAGGCTTGTCCGCGGTCATATCTAGTGAATTCCCGGCTTTACAGACAGACAGACGGACAGATAGACAGACTTTCGCAATTGTAATAATAGTATAGTATATACATTACATAGTATATCCCTGTATGCTGTATAGCGTGTATCTTTTATTTTGTAATTTGTATTTTACTTTAAGCAGTCACGTGCAAGTTTTTCTTATTTTTTCGACCGACGAAAAAACGAAGGTTAACAGTTTAACATATACATATATTTGTAATATTGTTGGGATTGGATAATATTTGAACACGATGATCGTATTGAGGCGTTCAATCGCGTGTGCTAAATTTCGTAGGTATACGTATATTAGTCCACGAATTTCTCGGGAACTCAAATCCAACTTGTTTTAAATTAGGTAGGTATATTCCAACTCAGGGAAAGTCAGAGTTTCATCAAAATCGATTTAGTACCTAGTGTTGACATATGGGTATAGGTGACAGATATTTGATGTCGATTTAATTTTCCAAATTACTTTTATTACTTGATTATAGCGATGTTTGAGTTGGATGTATATTGTTTATAATTTATGTACCTACCCACTGTTATCAGTAAAACAAGATAAGTATAACACGTTCGTCGTCAACATTTGGCGTAATCTATGTTGATACATAAATCTGATAAACTTTATTTAAGAACAAAAACAAAAATTGATAGGCCTGGCAAACGTGACTGTCTGTCTGTCTGGTACGCTTTCTTGGCTAAACAGCTGATCCAATTTCGATCAATCATCTGATTAAAAGAAATATTATTTATTTGTTTCTTTTTTGTTATAAAATATATTTATTGGTTTCTATTTTGCTGTATTTGTGCGAATTAATATAGATAAGCTGACATTTTAAAAAGCTTTTAGATTAATCAGGACACAAAAAGAGATACGTCTTGCAAGGAAAAGACTTTATTAGGTACAGCGTGCAGCACGCTGCATTATAAAATATTTTTTTGCGAATCCCGCGGGATCACCCAATTGTCCGAGATAAAAGTAGCCTATGTGCTACTCCCGGTCATTATCTATCTGTGTGCTAAACTTCATTTAAATCAGTTCAGTAGTTTTTGCAAGATTGAGTAACAAACATTCATCCAATCATCCAAACTTTCGCATTAATATAGAATTCATAATATAGATTTAAATTTTATTACAAAAATTAAATAAATATTTTTATTTCTCAAAACTTGCGTAGGTACTATGACTTGAATTTGTGACGTAAACATTATTAGGGGGTCATAAAAACTGTGACACAGTGTGACAATAGGGGGGGACGTGACGTTCAAAAAAGCTGATTTTAGTGTAACGTATTTAAGAACGGCCCCTATGTAAAAAAATTGCCTTAAATTTTGATCTAATTATCCAATAAAAATGTTTATGTAGGGACGCCCGTGCATATACACTGAAGTTCATTGTTAACCAGATAGAAGGACAATCACTTCTGCCCGGCATCTCAATTTTTGTTTTTGTTCTTAAGGCGAGATATTTCGACGTGCGTCAATTCTATAGAAAATGGGTGGCGCGGTATGTTCTGAAACAGCTGGGAAACGTGTTAATTTTCGGATAAATAAATATAGGACATAAGCTGAAAACTAAAATTTAGCACATTCTTTTTTGTATTTACAACTAAATATCACCATATAAAAATCATGTGGAAGATTAAAAATATTATTAACAAATTATTTGTTTTAGAGATTTCCGAAAATAGGCTAATATTTTCGGAATTTTATATGATCGAATAACGTACATTCTATCGTGTAATGAGTTAGCACATTCTTTAGATAATATCTTCAGGTATATCGTGTAATTTTTGTTAAATTGTTTTTTAACAATCAATACAACGTGATTTAGCAAACCAGTTTTTTCCCTTTTGTCGCGATGCCTCGTCTTAAAATAAAGTTTATCGGTTTTATGAATCAACATAGATACCGAGTTACGACAGACTTGCGTCTGTTGTCACAAAGCTTCGTGTAATGACACGATAAATGTAGAGGTCACATCTGCATTTATCGTGTCATTGCACGAAGCTTTGTGAAGTGCGGCTGAGGCTTAACAAACATCCATCTATCTTAATATCCAAACATCCAAACATTCGCATTTGTAATACTAATATAGATAATATTAAATGTACTATGCGTACCAACTGAGAATAGGACTGTCAGGATTTCACATTTGTGGTATGAAGTTGATAACAAGCGCGATCCCTATTCTTAGTTGAAAACTTGGAACGCATAGTATTGTGTGTACTGCTGTTGAGACAAATAAACAATTATTTTCGTTGAGGTTTACTATGGTTACGTACTTCGGGTTCATAATTGTAAGAAAACACCACTTATATTAAATCCGTGTATTTACAACACCAGTACACAAACAACAAAATGTAATACGTAAATGCACTATACACACTGGTCACCTCGCTGCACTAGCACTAAACTTAACCGACTACGTTTAAAGAAAACAATTCTCGTATTCACTTAAACTGGTCACTTCGCTTCGCACTGGTCGCTGGTACTATCGCTTTCGATCACTGTATAAAAACTGCCTTCTATTTGTCAACACTTCCCTATTTATACTCGAGGTGAAGTTCGACAACAATCGCGACTGTTCGGCAATCATCTCGTAAACAAAAGACAATTATTGTAAACAACTTATGATAAATAAGTTATGATTAACAAGTCCTAGTACACGCTATTTTCTTCCTTATGTTTTATACCATAAAGTACCATTATGGCATAGCTATTCGGGTGACGGCCAAGTATTACACAAGTATTACACACAGGAGTAGCTATCTCTTTCTTTTATTTCTAGATCCCTCCAGCGTTCCAACTCTTCGCGTTTCTAGATTATTCGTAACACTATGTACCTAGTTAAGCGATATTTTTTTTAATTAAATTTTTATTGGTTACATATGATCATTAACTATTGCGTCCTTCAATATGTAGTCTTAACAGTACCTACATAATCATTGAGTAACAAAGGCTTTACGTTATTATTGAGTAAAAGGAAGTAATGTGTGTGGGTCACGCAAGTGAAGTCGTGTGCAATTAGGTAATTTTATTTTGCGGTTATCACTACGTAGTATAAAACAAAGTCGCTTTCTTTGTCTGTCCCTATGTCCCTATGTATGCTTAAATCTTTAAAACTACGCAACGGATTTTGATGCGGTTTTTTTAATAGATAGATTGATTCTTGAGGAAGGTTTTAGTATGTAGACCTTTCCGATATTCCACGGGACAAAAGCTACGCGGAAGAAATGGATGAAAATAATAATATATTTATATTAGAGATGCCAGGAATATTCGGTTGCGGAATGCTGAATTCGGCTTTTTTTTTCATATTCGGTAGGTATTTGGTTGAACAAAGGGAACTATTCGGCCGAATATAGAATATCGATTACACAGCAACGCACGTACTATTACTCAAAAAAATTAATTTTACCAAGAAACACAACAATTAATACTTAAAATTCATCAGAGGTAGATTTTTATGAATAAAAATTTTTTTTACATTTTTTCGACGAGGATTATTCTTTGGACAAGCACATAGACAATATAGACAATATTTTTTAGTAAATATTGTATCTACAGAAAAAAAGTGCGTGATCTAATCCCTTTATTTTTTTATATCATTAGATAACAAACAAGCAGATGGCTTTTCTGATGGAAAGAGAAACCATCGCCTATAGACACAAAAGAAGTTATTGGTGCGTTAATGGTTATTATCCGTGTGGCCGGATAGCAATGCCACATGCATAAATTTATCGGCTACCTTACCCTTTAGACCGAAACACGACAATAACAAGCACTGACGCTATTGCGGCAGGAGTAGGTAAGGCGGTGGTACCAGACCCGGGCTAGGCGTTGCGGAACTCTACCACCTGGTTAGTCACGATGGTAGTGATACGTATAGCCAATTGTTCGCATTTTACAAACTGCCTGGCAGGAAGGTAATTGGTCTATTCTTCAAAGCGAGCCTGAACCAACACGGATTCTTATTATTCTTATATAGTATATCTCATATAATTCACATTTATTGCATTTATAATAATAATTTATAGATCTCGCGTCAAGATTTACGTAGGTATTACGTCAGAAATACTTACATTAGCTGATGAAATCCTAGTTTCAACAGAACCTCAAGTAAGCCGCTGAATAATAATTGTGCACCTGCGTCGGATGATGTCATACGTGAAATGTGTATAAACATTGTGTTGAAATAGGGCATTATACACAAAATTATTGTGTACACTCTGGTTAGAAATAATGAAGAAACTTGTATTTAATTAAAATGATCCATTTTATTCTTCGCCTCTGTGGTCTAGTGGTCCAGCGTTGGAGTTGACCACATGAGGTCCCGGGTTCGATTCCTGGGTCGGGCACTTTAAAAAAAAGTGTTTTTTCAGTTTTCTGAGAAACACAAAAGTTGCCCGGGATTGGAAAGTGCCCGGTTGGCGATAGGCTTGCCACCTATCACATTTGTGGGACCAAGTATCTTCGGCTAATCGTGGGTGCACTTGTTGTACCTCTGCCTACCCCTTCGGGGATATGGGCGTGAAGATACATTTTATTCTTTTTTACTTATTACGTTTTAATTATAAGTGATACGCAACTGAAAATTTGTTCATTTCAGAATTATTTTTGTACAGGTTGACTGTTAGAAGACTGTACCTACATATTGATGGAAGATGTGTACTTCTTGATATTAGTACCGAACATATTAAAAATAGATACTTCAATTTGACCTAATCTATTTATATATATAAATCAGTTGCTGTTCGTTAGTCTCGTTAAAACTCGAGAACAGCTGAACCGATTTGGCTAATTTTGGTTTTGAATTAATTGTTGAAGTCAAGGGAAGGTTTAAAAGGTGAGAAAATATAGAAAAAAAAATAAGAGTAGTTAAAAAGGCAGAACAACGTTTGCCGGGTCAGCTAGTTTTTCAATAAAAATGTTAGTAAGTAAACCTACGGATACCGGCACACGGCGCGTAGAGGTTCATTAGGAACCGTTCATAAATTATGTAAGGCGTATTGGCGTTTGATTGAATATTATAACTTCTTACTATGGGTAGGGGGAGGCAAAGAATCTAGAATTTGAAATTGAAAATTCTACAACTTTCGCGTTAAAAAATGGCTTTATTATTTTTTATTACAGTTACAGTTATTATTTATTACAGTTAGTTAATAATATTTACAGTAGTATGATTGCAATAAAGTCTATTTTCAGAATAAGTGGAGTTATATTTTATCAATATATCCTTTACTTACAAAAATTTCTTATCAAGGGGTAGGGGGACTAGTCGTAATCTTATGATGTCTTACATTAGGGGGAGAGGGGGTCAAATTAGCCCTCAAAACCTTTACGTCATTTATGAATGGCCCCTTATTGGACGCGACTAGACTCGTTAGTACAATGTGCTATG
The DNA here is from genome assembly GCA_036924255.1 of Apodemia mormo. NCBI lineage: Eukaryota > Metazoa > Arthropoda > Insecta > Lepidoptera > Riodinidae > Apodemia > Apodemia mormo. Next base: position 20,648,815 of record JAUPFN010000016.1, read on the forward strand.
ACCACACTTCCGCATAACGGACAATTTTTTTTGTGTTTTTCATAAAACAATAAGATGTTTGAAGCCCCCTAACTTTATTAGTTACCCGATTTTAGGTTTTTCGAAGAGAGAAAAGATGGGCGTCTCGTCACTATTATGTATTCTGTGGTCTCGTCAAAACGAAGCTGTTCACAGAAATTTGGCTTGTTATTAATCAAAAATAAAAATGTTCCTGGGGCGGTCTGCTATTATAATGTAAGGGAACCAGCGTTATTTATTTTCTTTATAAAAGTAGCAGCCCAGATACCGCACGTCTTAGAATCTCTTTGAACCGTCACTTTCAAAACACGGTTCTGAATTACAGAAGATTGAAAGAGGCAATACGGGTCAGGTTTAATTGGCATATCAATTTGTCGGAACTGTGTTTATTCAACAAGCCGTAAAATTAAACAAGAACAGCGAATTAATTGAATATAATGAAGTCCCTATTTAGCAGTCTATTAATAAATGTCCCTAAGGTGATTGATAGACGATTATGAGCAGATGAAGATTAAACATTTGACTCTGACAATTTATGATTCTAGTTTTTTCCCGCGGTATAACCGGAAGTTCGGGATAAAAATAGCCTACTAGCGACGATATGTTTTTACGACAAATCTTTGAAATTCTTGGTTTTTTTTACTACATCCATGTATTAAACCTTCCTTTTGAATAACTCTGTCTATTGATAAAAACCGCATTAAATCCATTGTGTAGTATAAAAGATCTAAGCGAAATTACAGCGAAAGCGACTTTGTTTTACATTATGTAGAGATAAAGATAGACCGGCGGTTACCCGGTTTATACTGCTTATTTTTTTTTTTCAAACAAGCAGTTGGGCCTCCTGATGGAAAGTCAACCATCGCCTATAGACACCAAAGATGTTAATGGTGCGTTGCTATCTTGTGGCGAGGTCTAATGCCACATTCACAAGTTAACCGGCTACCTTACCCTCCAAACTGGAACACGTCGGCGGCAAGCACTAACGCTATTGCGGCAGGAATAGGTAAGGCGGTGGTACCAGACCCGGGCGAGACAACGCAGAACTCTACCATCTAGTAGCCACGACGGTAGTGACTTGTATAGTTAATTGGTCGCCTTTTACGACTTACCTGTCAGAACGGCAGTTGGCCTATTCTTCAAAAGGAGCCCAGGACCAACACGGGGACAGCTTATACTGCTTACTCAAAATTTTTGTATGGGACAAGTCGAAAATAAACTTCATGTCTGCACCGTATGTGCCTAATGCATTGTTTAGTAGTCAAAAACCATCCTGGTCCATCCAACAACCATTACCTTTCAAATGAATCCGGTTTGGGACACAATGTTTGAAAAGATAAAATTAATTAAATCTGTTATACCAGACGGCGGCCCCAGGGGCACAATTGATTGTGCCGCTAGGACCTTCTTTTTGTCCGGACCATCGGTAAGTTTTATACATTCCAAACCGCCGTCTTTCTTTTTCGGTGACATAGCAGAGGTCACGTGGAACATTTCGCGGATAATAGCAAATTAATTAATTTCACCTTTTTATTTATGGATTTCCGCAAAGTAACGCCTAAATCAATAAAATACACAATGGTTGCATGGTTTCAAAGTCTATAACGAAAATAGATACAAACATTTTTTATGTTTTATATTTATAAATAAACTATCTGCAGCGTGTATCCCGCTGCAATATAAAAGTATTTGGCGAATCCCACGGGATCATCTATTTTTTCCGGGATAAAAAGTAGCCTATGTGTTATTCTAGGTCATCATTTACCATGTGTACCAAATTTCATTCAAATCCGATCAGTAGTTTTTGCGTGATTGAGTAACAAACATCCATCCAAACACCCAAACATGCGCATTTATAATATTATTATTATAGATATAGATAGATAGATAAATGAGTTATTTTTATGCATACGAAATTCACGTATTTTGCAAACAGTTTAAATGATTTAAATGAGATTTTGTATTGAGACAAGGTTTTAATTTTTAAGTTTAGCTGTAATGGAAGATAAGAGCTGAACTCGCTCGGTAATATATCGTTCCCGTAACCTCTTCGTTCTCGTAACTCAAAAATCAAAATCATTACTTTTGCTTACATAGTCAGTAGCAGCTCGGAATCTGGCGGAGTGGTGTATTACCACTCCCGTGCTTCGGATGAGCACGTAAAGCTGTCGATTCCGGGTATCGTTACAAAAAGTCTATAATCATTGACATGTCGGTAAAATGCGGGGATTTCCCCCTGTGCTGGTCCGGGCTCCTTTGAAGAATACTCCAACTGCCGTTCAGCCGGTCGAAAAAGTCGACCGATTGGCTATGTGAGTCACTACCATCGTTTCTACAAGGTGGTAGAGTTCTGCATTGTTTCGTCCGGGTCTGTTACCACCGCCTTACCTACCTATTCCTGCCGCAATAGCGTCAGTGCTTGTTACTCAAGGGCGGATTCAGCTTTCGGGTCAGGGGGGGGGGGGGGGGTCACATATTAGAGGTTCAGTCAAGATAGGCTCTAATTCTTATTTGTTTGCAATAATAAATCCATACCTATATCCCTGCAAATTAAGGGGTCATGACCCCATTACCTCCTCTGGATTCGCCCTTGTTATTACTATAGTGTTCCGGTTTGGAGGGTAAGGTAGCCGGTAAATATATGCATGTGACATTAGACCTCGCCACAAGATAGCAACGCACAATTAACATCTTTAGTGTCCATAGGCGATGGTTGACCTTTTTTCATCGGGAGACCCATTACTTGTTTGTTATCTTACGATATGAAAATCGGCGATGACGGCTAGTCGCTAATTTATAGTTTTATGCTAATATTATAATAAGACTAGCTATACTCGCGACTTTGACGGCTTAGAAAATTTTCTAAAATAAAAGTAAGTACCCTAAGTGACTTCTTATTACATAAGCCAGTAAAAGTCCCGTCAAAATAGGTTCAGCCGCTTCATAGATTAGCCGGGGAACAAACAGACAGAAAGACAAAAATTGTGAAAAATATCATTTTGGTATATGTACCGTGCATATATCCGTATGCATTTAGTAAAAAGCGATTAATTTCATTTTACAAACAGACACTCCAATTTTATTTATTTTTACAGATTATAGCACAATTGCTTTATTATAATTGGGTTAATAGGTATATTGTATTGATGTAATAAAATAAAGTTCAACCAATGGAAAAAATCGGACTACTAAAATACATGTTACTGTATGAGATATATAATGTATGTTATGATATATAATATATATCTGATACTGTAAAAAAGTCTTTCTCGCTATGTAGACTATCTTGGATCTCAAGCTCACCATAACAATTTCACTCAAATCGGTTTGGTTGTCTAGACTATCTTGGGTCTCAAACTCACCATAACAAATTTCACTCAAATCGATTTGGTTGTCTAGACTATCTTGGGTCTCAAACTCACCATAACAAATTTCACTCAAATCGGTTTGGTTGTCTAGAATATCTTGGGTCTCAAACTCACCATAACAAATTTCACCCAAATCGGTTTGGTTGTCTAGACTATCTTGGGTCTCAAATTCACCATAACAAATTTCACTCAAATCGGTTTGGTTGTCTAGAGTCTAGACTATCTTAGGTTTCAAACTCACCTTAACAAATTTCACTCAAATGGGTTTGGTTGTCTAGACTATCTTGGGCCTCAATCTCACCATAATAAATTTCACTCACATCGGTTTGGTTGTCTCGGCGTTTTACCTGCACATCTCCCGTTTCCGTGGGATTTTCAGGATAAAAATTATTTTATGTCCTACATTAGGTTTCAAAGTACCTTCATACCAAATTCCACCAAAATCTTTTCCGTGATATAAAAGATAGACAGTCTCTAGGTTTTACCTGTATAGTTTCCGTTTTTGTGGAATTTCCGGGATTAAGAATTCTATGTCCTTTCTCAGATCTCACGCTATCTCTGTACTTTTCATCTAAATCGGTTCATTGGCTTAGGTGTGAAGAAGAGACAGACAGACAGAGTTACTTTCTCATTTATATGTGTAATATTAAGTATGGATTTGTTGGTTTGTAATGTATAAACTCAATAACTACTGGACTGATTAAAAAAAAAAATTCATTAACATAAAGTTACATCATATCTGAACAACATGTTACTTTTTATCTGACAGAATAAAAGGAAGTGACGATTGGTCATGCGAACATAGGTGTAAATGGGGAAACAGTAAGTAAACTATACGTTTGTAACTTTTGTTGAATGAGGCAAAGGTAAATAAATTTCTTCGAAATTCAATAATCTTATTTAGTTTCGCATGCTACACATGAATAGAAACAATTTATTGTAAATATAGCTCGCTGAAAATAGCTTAAACTGTTCGTGACTGAATATATTTATTTACAGGCGTGTTATCTAAAAATAGCCTTGTTATAAACTTCAAATAAATAGACCTAGCCAGTCGACAAGAGATTGGGGTGAGCCGTGGGCCCGAGTGTTCTGTATCCTTCAGTTATATTCTATTTATAATAAGTAGGTATGCTAATTTTGCAACATTTATGACTATAACTAGTGTATACAAATACTCATCGTAACCGAAATCGAATTTTGCCTTAGGGTAATAAAAATTCAAATATCTTGACCTTTTGCTTTACCAGAAGTTATTATTCTGGTCTTTTTAGAAAAATATTTCTGGTAAAGCCTTATTGTTGATCACATTAAATATTATCATTACTGTCAGTCTCTGGACCGACGCACTTATTGGACGCATTGGAAACAATGATCAGTTTTATCCATCTTCGGCCAGTTACTGTACAATTTTACATCGTGATTACTAAGTGATAGAGTTTTGTACCGACTCACCTGGCTCAGGTACCACCACTTTAGGTAATTTTTCATCATTCTGTTGTCACTGTTCTGTTCGGTTTGAAGTAAAGGGTATCTGGTAAAAATGTGTGGTTGTGGAAACATTAACATAATATTTTGTGTCTATAGACGAGGTTTTTATTTTATCGTCAGGAGAGTACTCCTGATACTTTCCTATTAAATTTAATAATAATATTTGTTGGTATATTATGTATGAACTGATAAAAAGGATTTTTTTTTAAATCGAACCGAAGTAAAAGTCTCTATATACTCCGAAACAAAATCCAAATCTGAATTTTGCTCAAAATCCGAAAAGTTTAACCAGGTACTATGTATGCAATGAATTCAGAAACCAATACATATATGAATGTTCGATTATAAAGTATATAAGTATAGCAGTATAAAAAACTTAATAGCTTAAGAAGCTTAATAGCTGCAAGAAACATCCCACTTAATATAAATAAAGTGGGATGTTGCTTGCACATGTTGTTAGCAAGTCAACAATTACTCTTGAATTGTTACGTAAAATGTAATATGTTTGTTTAAAATATAAATAAAATAGAGGCCTCAGATTATTATGCACTATTTACCAAGCATGCATATTTTATTATTTAAAAATTTAATTTGAGTGAAACCGGGACCTCATGTGGTCAACTCCGACACCAGACCATTAGACCACAGAAGCGAGGATAAACACAATAGATAAGGAATAAGGCCAAAAGTGCTTGACCTTGATATGTTGACAGTAGAGCACTACGTCGCGTGCAATAATACATAATATTATTTGTTACTAGCTGTTGCCAGCGACTTCGTTCGCGCGGACTTCATTTACTCCGCACAGCACCTCCCCCGTAGGTGACAGCGTGATAATATGTAGATTGTAGCCTATATGTTGACCCGACCTATTAGTAATATTCATGCAAAATTTGAAGTAAATCCATGCAGTACTTTTTGAGTTTGCCGGGGCAAACTCAAAAAGTACTGCATGGATACAGACAAACAGACAAAATTTTTTGGCTTCGATATCGATTGTAGATCACGCCCCAAGTATTCTTTTAAAAAAATATTCAATGTACAGTTTTGACTTTCCTACGATTTTATTATATGTATAGATACTTTTAAAACAACTTTCATCCTACGCAGCTGTTATACTAGATCAGTATGTACTAGGAAGGTGTAAAATCGAACTTTTATTAATTTTAGCTTAGACTGACATAAGTTTTATTTAATCTGTGTTGATTAATAAGGGGGCCATCCATAAATTTCGTTACATGTTAAGGGGAGTTAGGGGTCGAAGAAGTGTGACATTGTGTGACAAGGGTCCTAAATTTGGTGACATCACATTTTTTGTAATATAACACCTGTGTAGATAAACAATAATCGAAGTAGATCATTATTTTTTTCTAATGTACAGTTTTAAAATATGTGACATCACACTAGGTAGGGGGGTCTCACAGATGTGACCAAATGTGACAAGCACGGGGGAGGGGTCAAAAAAATCATGAAATTCGTGTGACGTAATATATGGATGGCCCCTAAGACTCTAAAATATTTCAATAAGAATGGCTCTATATTTGTCCATAAATATACTGTAGAATGTAGAGAAAGAGCAATAACACGAGGCTTTTCTTGGCTTGCGTAAAAATCTCTTTCAATAATACCAGCTGAAGTCGATGTCGTTGTGCACACGCTGTGATAGTCGGGTGGGTGACGCAAGTACTGTTGGATAATAAAACCGCCATTTTTCATTTCAGTATTTTCATTTCAGCCCGCTCAAAAATAATTCTTTAGATAACGTTAAGTTGTTAAATGAAACAAATTATTGTGATAAATGGATTTGCGATCATTTCCCCAATACAAATGTATTTTTATAGTACCAACTACCTAATTGCATTTTAAATGATTTATTTCTGGTTTCGTGATACCAGTGAATTAATTAATTTTAGATTAATTTGATTAGTCGCCTCTGTGGTCTAGTGGTCTGGTGTTGGTGTTGACCACATGAGGTTCTGGGTTAGATTCCCGGGTCAAGCAATTCAAAAATGTGTTTTTTTTTCAGTTTTCTGATAAAACAACGTTGCCCAGGATTGGATAACTGCCCGGTTGGCGATATGCTTGCCACCTATCACATTAAGGGTCTTACAGTCGGTTTCCGAAACGTAAATTAATTTTAACAAACAATTAATCTGTGTTTAACAGATCATTTGCTTGTAAAAGTTATGCTAAATACATATTAATTGCTTGTTAAAATTAATTTACGTTTCGGAACCAGCCATATATTTCTTCGGCTTCGGTTTCAGTGGGTGCACTTGTTGTATCTCTGCCTAAATCTCCGGGGATGCGGGTGTGATGATACTTTTTTTTTCATTTTAATTCAAGCCCGCGGAAATATAACTCCTTAGATAATATTAAGGTGTTAAATTAAAGAAATATTATTACAAATGGATTTGCGGTCACTTCCCCTATATAAATGGATTTTTATAGTGCCAACTAATCGCATTTTAAATGGTAAATTTATTTCTGGTTTCGTGATATCAGTGAATTAATTCATTTGATTTGATTATTGTACACATTTGTGTATGTATGTCGGTGTATGTTTTTATATGATAATTAATTGATAAGATAACAAACAAGCAGACAGTTCTTCCGATGGAAAGAGATAGCCATCGCCTGTATACCTCGTTGGTTGAGTGGATAGCGAACCTAACTACGAATGGAAGGGGTTGGTTCGATTCCAAACGGGGACAAAAAGTTGTGTGAAGAGCACAGATGTTTACAATTATGTTTTTTTACTATAGCTGTTGCGACAGAAATGGAAAAGTTGGTGGTATCAAATGTAATTCTCTACCACCCAGTAGAGACGATGATAGCGACACGTTAGGTCGATCGTTCATTTTTACGCACTGCGTAATAGTAAAGCCGATAGTCGATTTTTAAGTGGTGACTAAACCCAACAACTAATTATTTTTTATAATTATTTATTTAAATATATTTTTTTGAATAAATTTAATTTTTAGTACAACTTCTGAATAAAAAAAAATAAAAAAGTTTCTTTACACCCGTATCCCCGAAGAGGTAGGCAGAGGTACAGCCAGTGCACCCACCATTAGTCGAAGATACTTAGTTCCACAATGTGCTAGGTGACAAGCCTATCGCCAAACGGCACTTACGCAATCCCGGGCAACGTTCTTTTTATCAGAAAATTCGAAAAAAACACCCGTGAATCGAACCCGCGACCTTATGTGGTCAACACCGACACCAGACCAATATGGTCTAGTGCTTACAGGCGATTAAATCTAAATAAAAAATTTAATGATAAATAATGCTGTCATTATTTGGATTCATGGCAGCACGAGCGGATAAATAATTCTTTAGAAAGCATGATGCTAAATAAAATGAAATATGATTAATGTATACGATGTCGCTAGGCTTTACAGTTTGAGATCATTTCCGCTACTTAATGGGATTTTGAATATTACTTGCAAACAAATTTGTATTTTAAATTTGCATAAATATAACTTGTATATATATATATATATATATATATATATATATATATATATATATATATATATATATATATATATTATATATATATATATATATATATATATATATATATATATATATATATATCAGGCGCGTGCACTCATTCACAGATATTTTAATAATACGTTCGTACGTTTTAGATGATTTTAATTAATAGTAAGTAAATGAATAAAATGTGTCATAATCATGTGCACGCCGCTGATATATATATATATATATATATATATATATATATATATATATATATATATATATATATATATATATATATACAAGTTATATTTATGCAATAATATATATATATAGCTGATAGCAGAGGTACAACAAACTCACTTTTAGCCAACGTGTTAAGGCCAGACAGACCATCGACAGACTGAGCGCCTGTGTAGTCTATGGTAAGGTATATTTTCCAGAAAAACTGAAAAAAACATTGACCGAGTACCAAAGCCGAAACACAAAACTAGGGTTATTTGTACGAATTTGCACAGCATATTGGTTTATTTATATAAAGTTATGTTACCTGTAAAAAACATTAATCAAGTGATGTTATTTGTACAATAACATTTGTGTACCTACATACGTACGCGGCTGCCATATTTTATTATCACGAAAAAACTCTACTTATTCGCTTTCTTCCTTTTATTATTTTTTATTTTTAGGGTTCCGTGGCCCGACACGCACTTTAGAAAAATTTATTTCATAGAATAGCAAACAAGCAGACGGTCCTCCCAATGGCAAGTGACAGCCATCTCATACAGACACAAAACTTTCGTTATTTTTATTTAAAAAAATGTGTAAACGGTTGATCCTGCAGGCCATCCCTGAAACTTCCCGCTAAATAAAGGTATTTTAAGTTCAAAAGAGTAAAAACTATAAACATAGATTTTGTTAAAAATGACAGTAAATTAATTTTTGGAAGGCTGTATATTTTGAAAACGATGATTGCATTCAACTTAATTTTTGAGATGTAAAATATTGCTTAGCTAAATAATCGATAGGTTGAAAAATTTCGAAGCAATGTCAAAAATCATTTTTTTCAAAACTGTTTTGCCAAAATTTTTTTGAGTTTTTTTTTTTAAATTTCTCAAAATCTCATGGGCCGTATCGGTTCAAATTTTTAGGAAGTCTAAGTTGAGCGGAATCCAATCGAATGCCATCAACCGCGTTTCACATACACTCACACACACATATACAGACATACTGACGTCATCGTGAAAATAGCCGGAAAAGGTTCTTAGGACCTCAAAACGTGGACATCTGGTGAAAGCTCGATTTTCGAAAATCGGGGCAAAAACTTCCTTATCTACATACGTAGCGGGAAGTTAAAAAAATATCATACAACATATAAATATTTTTCTTCCAGATTATATCGCGAGATATGGTCGCATGGCGGAACAAGCGGCTCGACGCAAATTCTGGCAGATCCTGTCTGCTGTTGAATATTGCCATGAGAGGCGGATAGTCCACAGAGATCTCAAGGTGAGCTTTTATTATGTACCTACTTCGTTACCTGCTCATTTGAAGTAGTGGCATCACCGAAGTTGCGAAACGTCAGCCTTGCTCGCATCAAACAAAGGAATGTCTAAAATAATGCATTTTAAAATACACACTACGAAGTAATGGTAAATATTAAATATTACAAATACTCTGTATAATATGCTAATGCTAAATATTAAATATTGCTTAATATTTCTGCGTACATGCAGGTTCGGGTCCACCGCCTGGCCTATTTCTATCGTCATGACGTCAGTATTAGTGCCACGTGCGAAAGTTTACCACTTGTTTTGCACTTTAAGGTTTTATATACCTTTCTATTTAATAGGTAACGTAAATGTACTCCGCACCTCATACGTATGTAGTCAAATGGATAGGTAAGATTTTTGCTACACTTTTTTCTATCATTAGATAGCAAATAAGCAGATGGCTTTACTATTGTAAAAAAAACCATCGCCTATATACACCAAAAATGTTAATGATGCGTTACAATCAGTGTAGCAGGTTGGCAATGTTATATGCATAAGTCTACCGGCTACCTTCCCCGCCAAACCGGAATACAATAATGACAAGCATGGACGCTATTGCGGCAGGAATTGGTGAGGCGGTGGTACCAAATACCCGGACGAGACGTTGCGGAACTCTACCACCTAGTAATCACAATGGTACTCTACCTTAAGTGTCTATAGAAGGTGGGCGGTTGCCTAATACCACAGACCACATAAATACTAATAGACACGCCATTGGGAAGGAAACTTGTCCCTGCGCATGTCGCTCATTTGGTGGAACATCGGCGGAAATGTATTTTATTTTAAATCGAAGTAAATGTGAGAAAGATTGCTTGATTGATTGATTATGATAAAAAAGTTAAGTTTTAATAATACTAAAATACTATTACTATTGTTTAAAAAAAATAAGCATGAATTGCCATATTAAGACCACAAATCCATTCCAAAAAAATATAAATATTTAAAATCGTTCTCCTGTAAAATACGTAAATACACCAAAGTTCCACCAAATGAGCGATATGAGTAAATGCTCCTATTACTGTCAAAAATTTCATACATTTGTAGGTTATAATGTGAAAAAATAGAAATAAACCATGTGATTCTGTTTTATTGTAACCGAATGAGATGACAAGGTTTAAAAATTACCCTTGAATTGATTTTATTTCATTTTTAAGTAGTATAACCCTGTATTTCTATATGTGATTGCGAGCTACACTGACAAACTGAGAAATTGTCTTGAAAGGCGTATCCATTTAATCCGTGCCTCATACCGGAGGGCGCCACCTACCTGTGTGCTATTCTATGCTAATTTCGAGCCCAATACATTATTAAAAGGATATACGAAGATTCTTAAAAATCGTATGTACATTGTACAATTAAAGTTCACAAATCATATTGTATACAGAGTGATAATTATAATTAAAATAACATCAGCGGACAAAATATTATTGATCATTGATCTAACCCCAAAGAAAGCGATCTATATGCTTGTGAGTCGATACACACATAGAACGATACAAATATATAGAAATCCATATATAAATACGGAAACTTATTTAATACTAGCTGTTGCCCGCGACCTTGTCCGCGCGGACTTAGTTTATTCCGCTCCTACTGGTCGTAACAAGATGTTATATAGCCTATAATCTTCCTCGATAAACAGGCTATCCATCTCAAAAAGAATTATTCAAATCGGTTCAGCAGTTTTCGATATTAGCGCGTACAACTAAACGAACAAACAAACAAACAAACAAACTACAATTTTAAAATATTAGTATAGATAATCCCAAATCCAGAAATACAAGAATCTGTGCTCATCACACAAATGCTTCTTCTTGTCGGGAATCAAAACCGAGCCCCATTGATTAGGTACGTAATTAGGGCCGCTGACCACTCCATTATTCATAATAACAGAAACAGAGTAAGTTATTTTCCTAATTTACTTAGTTAACATAACAGTTCTTATGTGTTTGTATTATTTAATATTTATATAACTAAAAAGTAATACTCTAATTAAACATAAGAATAATAAGAAAAACTGAAGAGTTTCTTTCTAAACCTCTGTCAAACAAAATGGATATTTACTAGAATGGCTGAAAGTTCAATGTTGAAAAGTGAATGTCTACTAACGTTATTTCAAATAAATGTTTTAATTTAACTTATGTTTATTAATAACATCGTTAAAATATATCATAATATTCTGTAAGGTCTTTACTTAATATGTACTTTCACAAAGTAGTTCGTTTTTTGTATTTCAATACCTTATTGCACGATAAAGTTTGAGGAAACGTTGTAATTTGATTTTAAAGTTTCTAGACTGTGACTAAATTACAAAAACCTTGTTACAAATCACCAAGGTTAATTTTTGTTTAAATATAATATTGTATTTTGTAAAGCATCGTTTAACATTGTTATTGGGCAAACGGTTTTCTTTCGATTTTTTATCTAATCTTAGTATAAAAAATATTTTAATAGCTGGGCCCTGCCGCCGCGCTGGCTGCATTATTAATTTTTGTAAATTCTACAGGTTATGTTAGTGTAGATTATAAACTGAGTTCAAAATTTCGAAGTCAAAAGTCTTTATTCAAAATAGGATTAACTTACAATCTCTTTTTGAAAGTCATGTTAAATTATTTCCATGTAACATTAATTAATTTATAATAAACTGAATTTTGGACATGTCTAATAATAATAATGTTTACCGAGGGTAAGGTAGTCGGTAAACTAATGCATGAGGCATTACATTTTTGATGCCTGCTACGTGATAGCAACGCACCGTTAGCGTTTGGTGTCTATAGGAAATTGTTTTTCCGGGCCCTTTTTTTTAGAATAGACCAATTGCCTAACGGATATGCATCTCGTAAAAGTCGACAGACTTAATATACTCGTATATATATACGTATCATTCACATCATTACTCGAGGTGGTAGAAGTCTGCGATATGTCGTCCGGCTTTGGTATTAGCCGTATTACACACAATGTGTAAAGAACTTTTTAACGAAAGTCGAAACTATGGATTTGGACCATAATTCTGAGACAAAATTCGTTAGAAAATTGCATTGAATTATAATTGTATTGAAATTTCTATTGATTTTTTGCCGATGTTTTTAAGTTTACTTTGTATCAATTGATTTATTCTAATACTTTTGTACATATTCTAAGAATATAGTAAAATTAAAAGAAATATTCAAAATAACGAATATATTATGCGCCTCATACCACACAAAATAAACGGTTGGTTTAAGAGTTCCGCAGACGCGACTAGTCGGAGCAATGTACGCTTTACATCGCATGGCGTGTAAATAAGAAAAAAAATAAAAAACGCAATTTTTCCTTTTACAGAAATTGCCACCATTATTAGAACGTAAAAATGACATGTTTTTTTATTTTTTTCGGTAGACCGTCCCTAACACGCTGTATAATATAATATGTATTCGGTCCGAGTTGCCTAGATTCATATTTTAACGGATACGGATCGGATGCAGTGCGTAACCGCTCTTACGGGATATGGTAACGGGGATTGTATAATTTAAGAGATGCGGTCAAATAATATTTTCTTATAAATATACATATAAATACGTTTTTTACTTTATTTCCTAAATTATAGTCGCCTAGGTGATTTAGTGATACCGGATTTAGATGTATTAGTTTTAAGTCTCGGGTCGGAGACTTAAAACTAATGCATTCTCAATACATTTTTCAGATTGTCTGTAAAACAACGCGCCCGAGACTTGATATGTGCCCGGTTTGTCAACAGGTTGGTCACCTGTCACGTCAATGAACTAATAAATGAATAAAAAAAGTTTGTTTGAGGGACCACGGTCTATACGTGGTCCCTCAAACAAACTTTTTTTATTAATAACAAGCTGAATTTTGGTAAACAGCTTCGTTTTGACGAGACTCTCATCTTTTCTATCTTCGAAAAATCTTGAATCGGGTAACTAATGAAGTTAGGTGGCTTCAAAGATGTCAGTTAATATCTTTAGTCAATCGTGTATGCATTGCACTTCTGCTTACCATTTCTGGAATATGGGCGTGACAATATTTTCTTTTAATTCTGTGTTTTAAAAAAATATTTTTAAGTTAATAATTCCGAAACCACGGAGGTCCGCATCTTGACCACGATTGATCATTAAGTGAGATGGTAACTATATATATATATACATACCCAGTTTACTACATAATAATATACACACATGTATACTATTTTCTTTATGGCTAAAGTCTATTGTCAAACTTAAAAGAGATTTTATTGTACACAATAAAATCTCTTTTAAATTTGACAATAGACTTTAGCCGTAAAGAAAGTAGTGCACGTGTGTGTATATTATTATGTATGTCGCATGAATTTAGTGTGTGTAATGTTTATATTTAATAATTTCATGTATTTCTAATGCATTTTATTTATAAACAATAGGTTTCTGCAGTCCTCCGTAATGTATACTTTAACTATGCCAAAGTTCATACTCCATCGTTCATGCAATGTCTTAAAAAGGGGTGTACAGTTTCCTCTTCACATATTAAGCACAGCAAGCAAAAAATATACTTTGTATCTTTTTAAGATCAGTGCGGGAACGGTGGTGCAAGATTTTTGGCACAGATAAAGTTAACATTGCGGAGAACTGTAGAAACATAATATTGTTAAATAATGTGCATTAGAAAAACATTTATTAAACTATCTACGTTTATGTAACATACCTACATGATAATATACACACGGCTAAAGTCTAGTCTGTGGTCGAATTTCGACCATAGGGATATCGCCGTCCTATACAAATATGACTGTAAAAATGCACTCTATGTAAATAAAAAAATCTCTCATAAGTCATAACTGTATAAACATACCTACAACCCTATTCAGAAAAATATTTTCGTGCTTATATTTGTTCTGTATTTGACTAACAAATAAAAACTTTTCTCATTTAGGCGGAAAACTTGTTACTGGACGCAAATATGAATATCAAGATCGCAGATTTTGGGTTCAGCAACTACTACGCGACAGGAGAGCTCCTCGCGACGTGGTGTGGGTCTCCGCCCTACGCCGCGCCCGAGGTCTTCGAGGGGAAGAGGTACACCGGCCCTGAGATAGACATATGGGTATGTTATTAGTTTTTGTAATTTTCATATAAAATTAGTTGATATGGTATAAATTGGTATTTTTATATAAAATTAGCTGACCCGGCAAACGTTGTTTTGCTTTATATTACCATCGCTATTAAAACGGTGAAAATGTAGGGTTGTATTTATTTTTTAATGCTACATCATAAAAAAATAAAAATAAAAAATTTTGTTCAAAAAAATTGAGGTAGACCACCTTTATCACTTAGGGCAAGGGGTGGACCCGCCGGGGTCTGGTACCACCGTTTAACCTATTCCTGCCGCAATAGCGTCAGTGCTTGTCGCTGTCGTGTTCCGGTTTGGAAGGTAAGTAGTTGGTAAACTTATGCATGTGGCATAAGACCTCGCCGCAAGATAGCAACGCACCATTAACATCTTTGGTGTCTATAGGCGATGGTTGACTCTTTTCATCAGCCAGACGCATCTGCTTGTTTGCTATCTTTTGATATAAAAAAAAGCTCCCAGTGTTGGTCCGGGCCCAATTTTAAGAATAGACAATCTGCCATCCTGCCAGGCAGTTCGTAAAAGGCAAGCGACTGGATATACGTGTCACTACTATCATGGCTACTAGATAGTAACGTCTCGCCCGGGTTTTGTTTTCACCGCCTTACCTATTTGTGCCGCAATTATATAACATCAATGTTTTGAAGGCAAGGCAGCCGGTGGACGTACGCGTATTATGACATCACCATCCTGCCACACGGATTGCAACGGGTTGTCTCCTTCCATTAGAAGAGCCGTCCGTTTTTTGTATATTAGTAGTTATGCACACATTCACGCACACAATTATACTCACAGTCACGCACACAGTCACATCCATATTCACACATTAGTGTTGCTTTATGTACACGGTCTCCCTTTTCTATTTGTCTCTAATCCACACACCACAGTACCACAGTGTGCCAGAGTGTCGGTTTGTATTGAAAACATAAACCGACACTGTGGCACAGTCACACATGTAGTAACTCTCTCAAGTCACATACCTATACAAAGTCAGTGACAAGGTGGTAATATTATACACGTCAATGGTGACAAGATTCTGTACACACACATACACAATCACAGTTACGACTTACGCACACAGTCACGTAAACAGCCTCCCGATTCACGTAACAAAACGTCAATCGAGTTGAAGCGCTTAGAGCTCTTACTCACATAAACATAATATAATGTCGCATACTGTTACGACGCGGCATGTGTAAGTAAATGTCTAACCGCTTGGCCACGGGAACCGACGACGGCGGCGGCAGCGGCTCGACGGGAGAGACGAAAATTCGTGCGGCGCTGTTTGCAGGCCACGGAAAGTTGCATTCACCGCCGCGACCGAAATTGACTATTCGTCGCGACCGCCGCTCTAGTTCTCTTTCTCTCTCTTTTCTCTTTGTCTCTATTGCGTAACATTAAAGTGTTTTCATCTCTATTTACCCTTCGACAAAGTTTGCGGGAAAGATGATATACTTTGTCTCCTTGTCCCACATAAACTAGTACTATAATATTAAAATATAAGTACAAGTTTTTAGCTAGTTTTTCCTTTGATGAACTAATGGGACTTTACCAATGAAAAGGCTGTGGCCGTCATACTGCCACTTTAAATGCTGTTTGCATAGTCACCGACTGTTTTAAGTCCGAATTACAAAACTGCGGTTTTGACGTAACCCACTTCCGAGTTTTATTGCGGTAAGCCAACAACAGCAACTCTATTGGAAGTCTGTTGGCTTACCGCGAATTAACATAGTTTTTGCTTATGAATCAAAAAAAGTATCTTCATTTCCGTGTTCAGAGGTACAACCACTGCACCCATGATTAGCCAAAAATACTTAGTCCCACAATGTGATAGGTGACAAGCCTGTCGCCAACCGGGCATCTATCCAATCCCGGGAAATGTTTTTATCAGAAAACTGAAAAAACACATCTCAAGTTAAAAAAGTCTTTCACTTATTGCGACTTATTGTTTGTTATCAATATGTTGGATATTTCTTATTTCGTACAAGTTCACTGTTCTCTTGGGAATTTAACAGTGGGGTGTGTGTAAAAGTTTATGTGTAAGTGTGAGTATGTTTATTGTTCTTTTATGCTTTAGTGTTTATACGAATTTATTTTAATTTACTAGTTATTTAAGTTAGTCTAGCGCATTGGCTAATTTTTAACACAAAAAAATGTAAATTGATACACTTTTTAATTACACATCTAGTTGCAGAGCCCAGCCACAGGGTATAAAAGAGTAATTGCACAGTAGTTTTTTATTGTTTCTCATCCAATTACATCATTATTTATATATAAACTAGCGACCCGACCCGGCTTCGCACGGGTCGTAGTATTTAAATTGATAAGGATTAATAAGTTACCATTTTTTAGAAGTTAGAAAGGGTATACTAAATAAACAATTCTTAAGAAATAGACATGATATGCCACCGCAGAATTTTCTAGAGCCCTATAAAAGAGGTGCAATCCTACAATATGTTATTTTTTGTCAGGGATTGTGCAGCATTTTTGATAAGAGCTGTTTCATTTGTTTTTCCATTGTTCATTTGTTTTTTCGGAAATTTTCTACAATCATCATTATACTTCGACCAATTTACACAAAACCTAAATAAATAAAGGTGGTATTACCTAACCCTTCCTAATGAATAACTCTGTCAATTACTAAATACCACAGGAAAATTAGTTCAATAGTTTTTGAGTTCATTGCGAACATACAGATAGACGCAGTTTGGGACTTTGTTTTATAATATGTAATGATAATAAATGTAGATTAATGATCTAAAATACATAATATATTATTAAGTCCGCATAAATAATGCCCTTTGTCGTATCACCTCGATTTAAGGATACTCTCCTGACAGCCTCAGCTAGTGTCGGAATCCTGGGAGTTGACATATCGAATTACTTTCAATTTCGCGGTCATTTGGAAGGCAAGGCTAAACTAGCCTCCAAAAAGCTCGGTGTACTCAGCAGAGCGAAACGGTACTTTTCGCCGGTCCATCGCCTTCAACTTTATAAGGCACAGGTTCGGCCTCACATAGAGTACTGTTCGCATCTCTGGGCCGGAGCTCCCCAGTACCAGCTTCTTTCTCTTGATCACATTCAGCGTAGAGCGGTTCGAATCGTTGACGACCAAGCTATTTCGAAACAGCTTGACTCTTTGGCATTGCGCAGAGATGTAGGTTCTCTCTGTGTGAGAGTGTTCCGACGAGTTGTTTGGAATAATTCCTGCCGCCGAATTCCACTATCGGACATCGCGTCAAAATTTGAAGTTCCATCCTCACCATCTCGATGTCTGGAAATCCACAACTGTGCGTTTCTCCCGACACTTTTTACCTCGCACTACTTTGTTGTGGAACCAATTACCGGCAGGGGTATTTCCGAACGGATACGACATAGGAATCTTAAAGAAAAGAGCTTACTCATTCTTAAAAGGCCGGCAACGCAACTGCAAGGTCTCTGGTATTGCAGATGTCCATGGGCGACGGTGATCACTTACCATCAGGTGCACCTCTTGCTCGTTTGCCCCCTTTTCTATAAAAAAAAGTAACTATTAGTTATTTATGCACGTGTATTTTTCATACAAAAATCAAATATTATAAATTTATTAATACAAGCAATTTTAAAAGATACTTTAAAAAGATAATAATAAAATTGTCGTATTACTGGTATGACGAACGAAATGACGCAAATTGACTAATATTAGCAGACGAGTATATTTTACGATTGACGTTTTAAATAAAAGTCACTCTGTTCCACTGTTTTTAACAAAATGAAGTGCCAGATACACATATATAATAGTTATTGCTCGTAAAAGTATTAGTAATTTTTGTACTTTTTTTTATTTAATTTATACCCTCCATCGTCTATTTTTAATTAATTGCCACTGAGATATAACATTTTAGTGGTATGCAAGAGAAACACTGAAATTCTAAAGGCCCTATCGGCGAATATTGAGTAAAACTGTCGTGTCTGACGAATCGGGAATAAAAATGTAGGAAATATTACGAGCCTCGAGCCAGGCTTGTTGGGTGTATGAAACCGCGGTATTGCAATTATACACCGGCGAGTTCTACTGACGAGGTATAAAACCATGGTATTACTCGCCCGTTCATTATTACTGAATAGGTTTGGTCTTTCTGTGTTCCATGGGTTTGGTAATATTACCTAACCTAAAAAACCTAACCAACCTACTTATACAATTTAATAAGTGAAAAAGATTTTTTAAGGTAAAAAAGAAAAAACAGAAAAGAAAAAAGAAAGATTTTTTTTTCTTAAAAAACTAACCTAACGCTTCCTAAACGTAATAAAAATATCTTAATATTTTAATATTTTTTAACTATCTTGCTTTGCTTATATGTAGAATAAAAATGTCTTCGAATAATTAATGCCTAAGTAGGTATTCGTACGAAAATAGTAATAGTAAATAGTAGACATTCTATTAAAAGTAAGAATCTACTGATTCGTGATCCTATTCAGCTTCATTTGCATGTTTTTACCCAAAATGTCTGTTTACTAGCTGTGAACCGCACAGCTTCGCCTGTGAGTAGATTAATATGTCGTCAGTATAGTTTTTCATACATACTTTCTATTAATAGGGGATCATTTTAACTCTTTAGAGGTTGATTTTTGAAAAATGTTAGTCTATTGTTCATCCCGAAACTTCAACCAAGCTCCATAAAAATCGATTGAGCGGCTTAACTGTAAAAATGTAATAAGCAAACAAGCAAATTCACTTACGCCTTTTTAATATTAAGCTAGGATAACTAATTATAATTATAAAAATAATAAATGTATTTTTAATTAATATGCATTACATTAAAGAAGGATATTCTTATACTTTTTCGTTTCTTTCTTTTGTTCTTTTAAAATTAATCTCCTAATCGTGATTCTGTTCAGCTGTAGCAGATTTAATTCTTAACTTTAGCGCAAGTTTAAATTCAAAGATACATTCGAGCCGTGCTATTTTTCATCAAAGCTGCCAGCATTTGCTGGTTGCTGAGAAATGGCAGATTAAAGACCTTCCGTTAATACTTTTTTAATAAGTTTCCTATAACCATATTCACATTGTAACAACGATAACAATTTTATTTCCTTTGCAATAACAACAATCCGCCTGTTACCATCGTTTTACCATATTATATGTATAACAGTATTTATATCTGTATTTCTATGTATTAGTATCGTTAACTAACACCCATATCACAAGCATATAATTTTGTTACTTTGAGGTTCCATCAATTTGGGTAATTTTTCCAGCGATCTTTATTCAAATGCTATTTGAAACATACTACTTATACAGTCTTTTAAATATGTAAAGTTATAGTTTCAAATTTCTAAATGATAACGTCCCGAAGTAGATTGAATAGCATGATCTCTTGTAAATCATTTAATGTAGGTACAAAAAATCCATCAATACTTCAGTGGTCATACAATAATTATTGTTTTTCTTTTTTCTGTACCTAGAGAGTAATAATTCCTATTGTATTTGCTAAAACCAATCTCATGAGTTGTTTATTTGTATGAAATATTGCTTTAGTTGTTTAAAAAAAAGACATAATAAAGCGGTACTGAAATAATATCTTTATAATATAGTAGCTGTTGCCCACGACTTCGTCCGCGCAGACTTCGTTTACTCCGCACAGCTCCTCCACCGTAGGTGATAGCGGGATAATAAGTAGCCTATATGTTGACCCGACCTATTAGTAATATTCATGCAAAATTTGAAGTAAATCCATGCAATACTTTTTGAGTTTACCTCGGACATTCATACAGACAAACAGACAAACAAACAGACAAACAGACAAACAGATAAACAGACAAACAGACAAACAGACAAACAGACAAAAATTCTAAAAACTATATTTTTGGCTTCGATATCGATTGTAGATCACGCCCCAAGTATTTTTTAAAAAAAATATTCAATGTACAGTTTTGACTTTCCTACGATTTTATTATATGTATATAGATATTGAATTGAAAAGGAATAAAACGACGATACTTCATATTTACTGCTGTCAATTATTTCTGTATCATTTTGGCCGTTAGTTTTAGGAAATCTTGAGTTTTTCTATGGCCACTTAAAGATATAACCATTAAACTGTGTAATTATTAGTTTGTTGTTAATGATTCAGCAATAAATAATTATTTTCAATCAAATTTTAAAAATGGTTTACCGTTCCATCAGGGGAGCCATCTGCTTGTTTGCTATCTTATGATATATAAAAAATAATAACATTAATTGTAAACCCATATTGTCGATTCCAGACGCAAACAGTTTTTTATCATAGTTACTTATTACAATATAATACAATTGACCATATTTTTTTCATTTATATTGAAAATGTGTTAAAACTCCTTAGTATATGTTTCATGTCACTAAAATATAAGTATAATGTATGTTAAAAATATTTAATAAATTTCAGAGCCTCGGGGTGGTGCTTTACGTACTCGTGTGCGGAGCATTGCCGTTTGATGGTTCCACGTTGCAATCTTTACGAGATAGAGTACTCTCCGGGAGATTTCGGATACCCTACTTTATGAGTGAAGGTTAGTGAAATAAAATGTAACATGAAATGCAAAGCTATAAAGTTTTCCTATATGTAAAAATACCGTAAAGATTTTTTATGTGTAATATCTTCTCGCTTTCTCGCAATCTGTAGAAGTAATTTCACGAAAAGTGATAGAAGTGTGTAACATGAAGATGGGGAACCGCCTGCAATTTGAATTCACCATTGAAGGTGCGTTGTTAAAATTAACCAATGAACGCGCGCTATTTGAAATAACCAATAAGCGCTTGCAGTGATAGAGTTGGCCATCAGATTGTAACAACTTAATCACATAGATGTCAGGCGTTACATTTATACATCATATGCAACTACTGTAAAGCTCACTTGTTTTTTACACACACTCACTAACACACAGTGTAAACCAGTAGACCTAGAATTTGAAACTATGTCTGGGACACCTTATACAGTGTAGAGCACTAAGAAAAGATTTTTAAAATCATCACCTAAAAGGGTAAATATAATGGGTGAAGGTTTATATGGAAACAGACTAAAATTGTACAAAAAATTTCATAAATTCATTGGTTATTTTTCACCATGTATATTAAAGTAGTCAAAATAAAATACTATCGAATCTGTTGTAATGTAAGGCTAAGGTCATTGGTCCTGTTTACCGCAAATAATAAGCGATATTCATTAATGATAGCAAATAGGTATGGTGAAGAGGATAATTATTTCGTCAAATCTTGAAATAGTCTACGGCTTGTTTTGTTGATTTTGCACCTGTTCAAATTATAATTAAAAAATTACAAATCTTCCGAAGTAGCATTTTGCACTATAATCACGTGCTTATTGAAAAAATGTTTCGATCTGTTCCCCATTTTTATAGCATATGATAGTACACAACAAATATAAAATCGGCTAAAAACTTATAAAATATTTCATACTGAAATCTCATTTCAGTTATTCATGTCATATTCAGTATGAAATCCTAAATATTTTATACTCAACCGCGTCATTCCATCTAATATAAGGATAGCGTTTTGTTATTTATAGACCTAAATGGCCTATCACACATGTCTGATGGAATAATGATAACGTCACGTTGAAATAGATAAGTGATAAAAACCAAACACTACTAAACTACGTTTGCGTCACACAGCCTTTGATCTAGAAATATTATTAATATGTGAGCGGAAACTTTGTACCCCCTTTTGCGACAATTGCGCGGGAGAGTATAAAAGAAAAGAACACTGAATCTTGTGTTTAAATATCTTTTGCGTGTCTTTAGGAGTGATAAATATTAGATAAACTAGGATAAATTTCTACGTTTTTAAATTAATAAAATAAAATAAATTACAAGGAATAATCACATAACAATATTGAGACTTTAATTTGATTGATTTCTATCATCATATTTAAGTGTTACCATTGTACAAAACTTTAACTACATTTATATTAAAACAGTTATACAAGTTTATATATATATATTAAAAACTTAAAAGTCATAAAAAATCATCGCTCTAAAATCTTTTCGACTTAATTCCATTTTCGTTGCGTACGTTGAACTTTGATGTGTGATAAAAAACAATTGACAAATCATTTCCTGCCAATTGTTTTTTTATTGCTAAGAAGGTTGCAACGTTTTAAAAATATAACATTCGAAATTCAAATAGTTCCGATTATATATATATATATATATATATATATATATATATATATATATATATATATATATATATACGAGTACGTAACAATATGTATGCATTAGAAATAAAGTTACACAAGAATACAATACGTATTGTTATACGTCTATATTTACTCGCACCAACTGCTCAGGGCTATAAATCAAACCTTGAGGATGCATTAATATTAATAAGCAAAATCGTTTGAAATTCGTTATTAATGTAGTAACAGTAAAAGTATTTTAATGACATACCTACACATTATTTACACGAAGTTATACCCAATGACGATGGTTTCCAGCGTTATAAATTTATAATTTCAAGTTATTAATAACAAATACTTAGATATTTCAATTCAATTACTTTTTTGGCTACCTTTTTAACACACTCTGTTCATCTTATCAATATTTTAATCGTATACCTTATACACTAAATCAAAGAAAAGAAAGACATAATATATGAAAAGCTCGTGATTTCTAATTTACCTCGGTTCCCTTTTATGACTAGTAAAACTTTCTCGTTTATGGTATACCCTGTGTAATGGTAAGCTTATACATACTATGACTATATATAATTAAGGATTTATTAAACCATTCGCCATTTATCGTATATACGTCTCGATAAAAAAATAATGAAATCGATAAGCGAGGACGTGCGTCATTGCCTTCTTCAATCATGCATCCCACAAACTGCACAGCTCACCTGTAAAAATAATACTGTGTATAGACATAGCGAGGCACGAGGCATGCGTATTCCTTACAATACATGACTTGAAGAAGCATTGTATGTTAATATAAATATTTATTTTTATTTTTTATTGTATTGGTACGCTTTTACATGTATAACCAGGAGATATTAAACCACTATCATAAAAAGTTTACCGTCATACATCTCACAAATTTGAAATTACACAGCTCGCCTGTAAAAATAATACAGCAGAGGTCGCGAGGGATGAGGCACGTCTTACATGACTTACATGGATTGTCACGACATGACATGACTTAAAAAATATATATTAGGTTAATATAGTATGTATTTTTTTTAAATTTATTTATTATATTGGTTCGCTTAAAGATGCTATAACCACTTATAAGAAAGAAGTTATTATATTCGCTTACTATCATAAAATTCACGATATAAAATAAAGTCTGTAATTTGCGTTATCGCTTTTTTCCATAATGCATGTCACAAACAGCGCAGCTCACTTGCAAAAATAATAGTAGACATCGCGAGGCACGAGGCAATTGTATTCTTTACAAAATATAAGTTTAAAAATATAGGATAAAATATGTATTTATTTTGATTTATTTTATAGGATAGCTAACAAGCAGATGGTTATCCTAATGGAAAATTAACCATCACCTATAGATACCAAAGATGTTATTGGTGTTTTACCATATGTGTGGCGGATGCTAATAATACATAAGTTCAACAGGTTTTGGGATCGCAATGTTGGTTAACACTTAACATATTGTTAATGAAAAAAAGGTAAAATCTATACACATAAAAAAATCGTAGGAAAGTCAATGTATGTCCGGGGTAAACTCAAAAAGTACTGCATGCATTTACTTCAAATTTTGCATGAATATTACTAACAGGTCGGGTCAACATATAGACTACATATTATCACGCTATCACCTACGGGAAAGGAGCTGTGCGGAGTAAACGAAGTCCGCGCGAACGAAGTCGCTTGCAACAGCTAGTACAAAATAAACGTGTAAAATATTGTGTTAGCGTCTTAAAACAAGTTAAATCGTTGGTGTAAACTAAAATTCATGCTGTATCTTTGCTACATTTGAATTAATGCGACACAAAATTACAAGCAATATCAAACATGTTTAATAATAATATCGTTAATTATTATTATTAATGAAAAATCTATGTCTCTTTGAAGTTACGTTTTCAGAGATACATCATATTTTTTCGATTTTCTAGTTTTTACGCCGTCTAATAATGATTACTTTTGGGTTTTTAACCTTTAATATATTTTTCTAAAGTTGGAAACAAATTTTTTAGAAACAAATTGAAGCAATCATCATTCTTACAATGAAAAAACACTAATTTAACTTTTGTAAAGATGGTCTCGGCTCGTGGCTTGTGGAATAACGTCGTTAATGATTAATAATTATCGTGTCTCTGTGGAATTACTTTTCAAGTGACACATTGTATTTTTTCCATTTTCTACTTTCTTCTAACTTGTCTACTAATGAATGCTTTTTGACTTAAGGCCTCTTTTTTGATAAACTTATGTAAAGAGGGTGCCAAATTGTGGCTCATGAAATAAAATTGTTAACTGTTGATCAACAGTTTACATGTCTTTCTGGAATTACTTTTCCAGATACATTATTTAAATTTCTTCCATTTGCTACTTTCTTCGTCGTTTAGGTACTAATGATTACTTTTGGCCTTATGCTTCTTTTTTTAATGTTTCACTAAAGTTGGGAACATTATTTTTTGTAGATACAAATTGAAGCCAATCTCTCGCTTAAAAATAACATAAGTAGGTAATTATTGTAAAGACGGTTTCGACTTATGGCTCCTTTACTGCAAGTAAGGACAAACAAAACATAGTTTCACATAGTGATTTGCGTAAGGATTAATAATTTAGAAACCGGATATGTATTATTCTTAACAATGTAGGTATGTATTAGGTATCATTATAAAAACTGTCGATATAAAAGTGAAATCGATTAGTGATTATTTGCGTCATCGCCTGCTTCATTCTACAAATGGCACGATTTCTCATCTGTAATAATTTATAAAGAACTGAGATCCGAATACGGAAATTCGATTTTTGCATATATATAAATAAAACATCCTACACGTATAATATTAGCTTTTATGTGATTTAATGTTTTTAATCCAATTCAGGTAATATCAAGTTTTGAATTTGGTATTATTATTTCAAAGCGACTTAATAAGTGCCTTGAGAACCACATTTTATCTCTTTTACCTTTATTTGTATATTTAAAAATAAATACCATCACGCTTATACTCTCGAAAATTTAGGTAGATATGCAGTACACCCGTTACAGTCAACGATATAAAGTCCTTTGATATGACAGGTGGTCAATCTTTCGACAATCGGGCAATATCTAGTTTCAGGCAAGTTATGTTCAGGCAAGCCTAGGCTAGGCTAGAATAAAAAAAATCGCTAAAAATGTGTCTTGCTTGCATGTCATTAAAATATTTTTTATTCAGGTATACCCCGTGAGTGTACCTTTTGAAAAATTGAAAAATTGAGCGTTATAATTTTGTACATATATACATATCTTCAAGCAGTGGCGGCGCAAGATCATAAATTGATGTCGGCAAGATACATTTTGCGAGGCCCTCTGCTCGCAAATGAAGACATATTTTTAAAATAAAAAACACTAGTCATTATTATACCTAAAACTACCAACATTAAAAAAATAAACATTAAAGGAACAGAATTTTTCTACTTTTTACACTGCTGAATTGTTTTATTATGTGGTCGTAATCTAGCTTGGATGCTATATCAGCCTCGATAGGTAAAACTGCGACCGCAGAAAGTCTTTCCTGTGACATGTACTCCTTAAATATAATTCTTAATTAGTTTTAATTTTTAAAATAAACTCCTTTCTGTGGAGGCTGTAATAATTGGTCAATAAAATTAATAATCGGCCATTCGTTAGATACTAGGATATGTATCTAATAATTTATACGTAGGTATAGTTATAAAACAGCGTTTTTAAACAGTGAAGCACAGTTTTAATTTCTTCAATAGAATGCTGTCACATAAAAAGAATATCACATAAGTACGGAGCAAAAGCAAAACAGCACTTTTTTCGGCGCGCTCATGGCTTTTGAGTAATACGTAAAGCTCCGTGGCGCGAGGTACCTCAAACCGCGAGGCCGTTGGCTGAGGCCCACGTCGCCCACGCCTTACGCCGCCTCTGTCTTCAAGCCGGCTTCCTTACGGGGTAGGCAGAGACAACCGAGTGCCAAATATCACGATCTTTGCAGACTTGTCTCCCTTCCTCCATATTCATCACTCTCTTCATACACACAAGCCGGTTTCGAAGATTCTTTATATTACCTTCGGACAGTACACGATCAATGTGATCATGATATGTCAGTTTTGGTCTTCTCCGGTACCTATATCCTTCCACATTCGCATTGTATATCTGTTTTGTTAGCCTTTCACCTACCATTTTTTCTACATGTCCGAACCAACGGAGCATCTTTCTCATCTTTACACCGACACTTTCTTTCAAGCCTAACCTCTTTCTCACTTCCAGATTACGAACCCGGTGCGCGAGTGTTACACCACATATTTAAAATTTTTGTAGCGATCTTATCTCGACCGCGTTGATTCTACTTTCATGCTCTTTCTAACATACGGTATGTCACATACCCAACTCTCACTTTCACACAATAGAGTTGGGATAAGCACATAATTATGCTGGGCTAGACGGGCACCCTGTCTTAAAATTATGCTATTAAGTAATCTCCCTAATGCTCCGTTCACTCTGTTCCCTACGCACACTGTTTCAACATCAGCGGTGTACCTTCCATGACAGCTAAAAGGACATCCAAGATATACAAACTCATCCACTTGTTCCAGCACTACATCATCGACATAACTCTTACATCCGTTATTGTTGCTTCTCTTTCAAATAATAGAACTTTAGTTTTCTTCGCATTCGAATGTAAGTCCATACTCTTACAATCATCATTCATAACTGTGACCAGTGTTTGCGGCTCAAATGGAGTTGAGCAGGAGCAGGCAGTTCACAGATCACTCATGCGCATTCCCATATTCAGTGACCTTCACCTTTTGTATGATTTTGTATAAATTTTAAAATCCTAGATCTGATTGTTATCATTTTGACTGCTATGCGGAATGAAGTTCGCCGGGTCCGCTAGTGAAATGTGTATATTGAAATGGGTAAACGATAACGGAAACGAAAAAACGAAGGAGGTTCTCAATTCGACGTGTGTGTTTTTTTGTTAGACTACGCATAAGTTTGCAGAAATCAGAAGTACCTTATTCAATAAAACTTTTTACAAGTTATTTTGACGCGTCAACATTTTTTTAAAAACTACTACCGGATTGGAAGCGCGGCCACACACTGAGTAGATCCAGCGGAAGAAATTCGGCGGGCTTGCATTTTTCATATCAATTTTTTTTCACAATATTACAAGATTACAAAAATTATATACCTATGAGATTGGTTGAGGAGCAATTAATCCCATGCTTTTTTGTATTCTTAATAATACCCTTAATTAGTATTTCCATTTAGTGGAGAAATGCTCATATATACATATATTTCTGCAGAAATAAATACTATGTTCCTATTGCAGAAAAGAGCTATTAGGGCAATTCACAGTCTCAACCCGAGGGTTTCCCTGTAACGTGTAAGCGCCATGAAATTCACGGTGGTTTCATGGCACTTTAATGGGATAGAATATACCCCGAGAGTAGTCACATATATATTTTTTAAATCGGCCAACAGGGTACGAAACCAGAGATGATTTATTACTCACTCACAGATTTTAATGTATGACCGCGCATAATTATTCGTCGGTTAAATTTTTTATTAAAGATATTATCACCGTAAGGTACATCCTGTGCGAAACCAGGGCGCACAGTTAGTGTAGATATGAATGACGTTATTTGTGTAGTTATAGATTATATAAAGCATAATCTAGAAACAAATCATTATAAAATATAAATATTCAATGAGTCATTGAGTTTTTATCATTACACAAGACATACATAATTAATTTTTATTGCTCGATAGTAGTCATCAATTGCCAATTTTATTGCAAATAAATTTTTTCCTTCATTCTGGTCATAAATAATAGCGTACGGATGTTGACTGTATCGACTTTTTGTGACATTTAATTTAAATGTTAGCAATACATGTATGTTCAATTTTCTGATAAAAACAACGTTACCCCTTACTTGGTATCAACCAGTCAGTCAGTGACATTCCGCTTATATGTGTAAGGAAAGGTGTACCGAAAAATTAGGAAAAGATGCTATTTTTACGTAGTTGTCATAATTGGCAATTCCTTTTTAACATCCCTCTACGTATAATAGCTAAGGAAGTTACTGATTTTTGCTCCGATTTCCGAAAATCGAATTTCACCAAATCTCCACGTTTTGAGGTCCTAAGAGCCTTTCCCGACTATTTCACAATGACGTCAGTATGTCTGTATGTGAGTGTATGTGTGTATGTAAACATCTCATAACTTTTGATCGGCTTAACCGATTGAAACGCAGCTGATGACATTCGATTGGATTTCGCTTAAGACTTCCTG
This sequence comes from Apodemia mormo, assembly GCA_036924255.1. Classification (NCBI taxonomy): domain Eukaryota; kingdom Metazoa; phylum Arthropoda; class Insecta; order Lepidoptera; family Riodinidae; genus Apodemia; species Apodemia mormo. The sequence continues at coordinate 20,678,292 of JAUPFN010000016.1, forward strand.
AAAATTATAAGAGATTCGGTCCAGGAGATTTTGGAAAATTTTGAAAAAACCTCAAAAAAATGTTGCGAAACAGTATTTTTTTAATATAATTTCCAGATTAATGTACCGCTTGAGTACAAAATATAATCAGCTCTATTCCTTAAAAAACTGCGTCAAACCTATAAACTGCATTAAAATCGGTTTATCCGTTCGGGAGATTGTCGTTGACGAAAACTTAAAAGTATACGTCAATTTCAAAAATCAAAATCAAGTTTTCAAAAGTTATTGTTTATTAAATATTAATATTTTTTTGCTTTTATCAAATTTACTTAATATTTTGAAAATAACTTTCAATTTAATATACCGATTGATTTAAAAATTATATCATCTTAAAAACTATATCCTTAAAAATTGCGTCAAATACCGTTACTTGAATCAAAATCGGTATTTTTTTTTGAGATTTATCAACGATGAAAATTTTTGAAAAAAATAATTTATAAAATTGCTTCGAAATTTTTCAACCTGTCCTATTATATAACTGAAACAATACTTAAGATCTCAAAAATTAAATTGAATGCCATTCGAAAGATCAAAATTTGTACATCGTTTCTAAAATATACATCTTTTCAAAAATGAACATACTGTTATTTTTAACTAACAAGGTGTTTGAACTGAAAAAATCCATGCTTATATTTTTTACTCCTTTGAGCTTAAAATACCTCAGTTTAGTGGGAAGTTTCAGGGATGGCCTGCAGGGTCAACCGTTAACAGATTTTTTGTAGGTAATGTAAAATTTGCGTTTACTAATTTTCCTTATTTTCACGACACGCAATGTAAAGGGTGCATTGTTCGGGCTCGCCGCATCCGCAGAACTCTCGATCCAGCTGTTTATTTTGCGCGATATGTGGCGCAAAATACATCGCTTTTTTGTGAATTTCCTTTAATTTTATTACTTTTTTAGAATAGGCACAGTAGAATATTAGAATAAATCAAATTATACAAAATTGAGGTAAAAAAAATCAAAAATTTCCCGCACTAATTTCCAACAGATATCGTTTCAGAATCATGGTCTAAATCCATGGTTTGAGCTTTCGATAGATCGTCCCTTAGACGCTGTATACATTATGATGATATACTATACAGGATTAAATTCAGAAAGGAGATTAATGGGATCGGCCTCAAAGTGCTATAAGAATATAGCGTCAGCCGAAATTATCAAATTAATTTAATGTACAATAAGCCCATATTAGAATTCAACGGACACTTTTTAATAGCAAGTAAATTTTAAAAGTATTTTATTGGGAACTAGCGACCTGCCCGCGGTTTCACCCGCGTAGCTTTTGTTCCCGTGGAAATATCGGAAAGGTTTATATACTAAAACCTTCCTCAAGAATCATTCTATCTGTTAAAAAAACCGCATCAAAATCCGTTGCGTAGTTTTAAAGTTTTAAGCATACATAGACAGACAGACAGAGAAAGCGACTTTTGTTTCATACTATGTAGTGAAGTCATGAAACTATGTATAATCAAACTTGTACGCTTTTTCTTATTTCTAAATCAAGCAAGGATTTTTCTTTTCTGCCATAAAGTTAACACTTTCTTTTACTTATGACCAACCAAACAAATTAGGAAAATGTTGGATAGGTAAGACGCAAAATATTAAACAAACTATTGTACAAAAAGCATCACAAATGAAAATATTTATTATTATAGTCGAAACTTACAACATAGAAGTCTGAATAAACAAGTTACTCTTATTATCATCCTAAAAAAATAAAAAATGCAAGTGTCCTTTGTTTAATCTGTGAAGTGTGAACGAGTAACAAATATTTTGCTGTAAACATTGTTCGTCACTTAACTTTTGAGTAGTTAAAATCAAATAACCTTCATGATGAAAGATACGAAAACGTATTATAGCCAATTCGACGACATAATGTGTCGTATATTAAGACTTAATCTTGCAAAAACTGTAATATCATTCGAATAGTCTGCTCACATTATAACGATATTGATCGGGAAAAAAATTAAAAACATGAAGTTTTCGTTACGAATCGAATACGTAATAATTGTGAATTCAAGTAAATATTAATCTTTGAAAGTTTTTCGTGAATTTTAGTATTACAAAAAGTTTCCGTGATACAATTTACATTTCAGAAAAAATGAATAATATAATATTACAATACGGTATGCATCTATCAACGTGTGTAGTTTTGAGGCCAACTTTGTATGGACATGAGAGTCCATTCTTCTTTAGATGACTAATTTTTTGTAAAGTTATAAAGCGGAACATTCATTTTTGATATAAGTTATGACCCTTAGATACGTTGTAACCAAATTATTTAAATACATTTTACTATGATTTAATTCATTTAAAAAGTAATTAAATAGCATGGTGCAATCGAACCTTAGAATAGAAAAGTTAAAACTCGACTCAGGCTTGTCCGGTTTTTATATTAAAGTTACGGTCAATTGTGATGCTTATTTCTGCTAGGTATTAAAACGTCATATTTTTGTACTTTAAGGAAAATCAAAGGAAAAACATAAAACCTGGTTTTTATTTAAAATGCTATGACGGCTTGTCTTAAAATTAACACTTAAATTTATATTTACTAATTACCTTTACAATCAATAAACATTGTAACATTGAATTTAGAGCCTTAAACATAAGATAAAAGCAATATTGGGTTTTATATTTTTACAATCCTGTAGATACGTGTGTGTGAGTGTTTGTGTGTAATTTTAGTTTTATAGCGAGGAATACATATCCGTATTATTTGTGAAAGTCATCATGAATAAATAATTATATCTCTTGATCGACAATTGTTACATGCACATCAGCTTAAAAAATCGATTCGTAATCACAAAAGGAAAAACTAGCCTGGTTAGGTTCATTACGCGAATATCATTATGCATACATATCCAGACATTATTAGCACGCAATAATTTAAGTTTCATAAAATGTAATTAGCTCACATATCAGCTATATTGCGTGCTATGGCTCACGAAGCATATCCGGACTACTCTCGTATTAACTAATGATGAACGATATTTTCTTTAAACTATAAATTATCACGTCTCACATACCAACATATTTTCACGCTCAATCATTTTCACTACGCCTTTTTATTATTACAATACTAGCGATCGCCTGTGGCCGAAATTCAACCGTAGACTGAACAATAAAACAACTGATTGTGGCCGTAAAGAAAATAGTCTAGTATAATACGTGTGTGTGTAAATAATATCATGTATGTCACATGAATGTAGTGGGAGTAATGTTTATTTTTATTAATTTAATATATTTCTAATGCATTTTATTAAAAAATATTAGGTTTCTACAGTTTTCCGCAACGTTAGATAGTTACTATAAGTGTGCGAAATTTCATACTCCACCGCTCGCGCCATTTTCTTCCCTTCACTTGTCTGTTATTTAATATATAGATTTATAATTCATTGGTTAGCTCGTAAATTCTGACGTGTCATTACCAACGTGACTGCTAGATGGTCTTGCAATGGCCTGTGTTTGGTACCACCCCCTTCCGACTTCTGCCGCAATAGCGTTTATCACAAAGCTTATAAGTGCTTGTCACAAAAAGTTTATATTCAGACTAATAGATTCTATCAGTATACAAAATTTTATATTCCAGGAAGAATCTATAGTAAAAAAGTTTTGAATTCAGTTTTGAGTCAAGATTTAATTACAAAACTTCATTTGAGTCCCTCCCTACAATTATTGTTGAAGGGTTCCAGATCTTTACCCAAAAACATTTAATAGTGGTTTATATATAAAAATTCTCCGTCTTACTGTCTAATGTTAACTTAATGTTAAAAGAATATAACATTTTTTATTCTGTCAGGCAGTCCATTTAAATTGGCCAAATGTGTCGTGTCAGCATCTATAGTAGTCTGTGGTCGTACCTGCATCATAACTGTTAGGTGTTACCAGAGTTCATTGACGTCTCGCACGAATTTGCCTTTTCCTATCGCTATAGTGTCAGTTATTGCGAGTGCCGTATTCCGATTAGAAGGTAAGGTAGCCTGTTAACTTATTCTTGTGGTATAAGATCTCCATATAATAGAAAATACATATTCCTTGAAAGGTTCGCATGGTAACCACTTCAACAAGTCGTATATTACGAATATTTAACTGCAAATTCAAACAGAAAAACTTTCTGAGAAAATATGAAAAGGCATGGTATAAAGAGTAAAGGATTTATTCACAACATATTTTGTAAAAGAAAATCCATAGTTTTATCTGAAGCCTCTTGACCTAGTCTCGCAAACTCCCCAGTCAGGGATAATCCTTTCGTTAGCTTCATTTGAAATGGTTCAAATAAAAGAAAAACCATTTTAAATTGAGATTACTTACATAGGAACGCAAAAGTTGAAATTACGAAACATTAAAAAGCCCTCTATCATCGAACATTTTTCACGCCTCCTTTATGTAACTTTTTCTATTTTAATTTAATGCTCTTGTTAGTATACAGAATTTATTTATTTTTGTACCACTGTATTTACGAAAGATCAATCTTACAATTATCAAAAACTAGTTTAGTGTAACAAAAAACGAGAAAAACATTACAATTAGCTCAAATATTTTCCCGTCTGGCAGTAACAAAAAATTGCAGATTAGAATCATGATATCTTGAGAAAAATACCATTATCTATCCCATTCTTTTTAACATACCTACTCGTTTAGCCCTAATAGGATTTCCTATTTCTAATGGCTCTCTAACCCGTCTTACGTAGTATTGTATACTCTTTGTAACCCGTTTTGTTTTCATTATAATTGACTAGCGACCTGCTCGCGGTTTCACCCGCGCAACTTTTGTTCCCGTGGGAATATCGGAAAGGTTTATACACTTAAACCTTCTTCAAGAATCAATCTATCTATTAAAAAAAACCGCATCAAAATCCGTTGCGTAGTTTTAAAGATTTAAGCATACATAGGGACATAATGACATAGGGACAGACAGAGAAAGCGACTTTGTTTTATACTATGTAATGATGATTAATGAAAAAACTGTCATTTTATTTATTTTTAACATACATCAATAGATATGTACATTTATTCTACATAGGTAACACGTAAGTGCATATTTTATCATTATTTACCTAATATTATCATTTTTCTTCACGGTCGAATGAGCATAAGTCGTGCACTTTTGGCTTTTACAAAGTTTTTTTTTTAATTAAATAAACCTTACGCAAGTCCTTGCGGGAGAGTCGTTATTTTTAGGTTATTTTTTGTTTAGTTGTATATGCATGTTGAGCCATGCCACATTTACAACGTCTTTTTTACCTTCTTAACTAGTAATGACAATGGCAAATAGCAAAAATAAGGAAAGCGATGGCGGGTGATACATTAATCCTTTCCTTACCTTTTCAAAAGATTTTCAACAGAGTCTGTTTTGAAATTTAAACCATCCGCTTCCTGCTAGGCAGCTTCCTGGCCACACGGAGAAATTAAATAATGCTCTTAGAGAGGCATAAAAGAAGAACAAATGCATCTAAAACTATGTCCAAGGTTATAAAGGCTAGTTGCTCTACGAAAACGACGAACATTTTTCACGTCTCTCAATAAGTTTCAGATAGATTCAACAAAATTGCAAAGCTGTTTTTGTATTTCAAGATATCAGTGCTTCTATTCGCGTAATAAAACTTCAATCAAAATTTTCAAAACTCTGTGGTCTATAGATACGCGATTGAGAATCGCAGCTCAACCTACATATTTTAAAGTAAATTGCGATTTAAAATCACAGTGCAACCTACAAATAAATTATGTGAGTTTGAAAAGCAGTTGGAAATTTTTTTGCGACGACTATAGTGACTTGTCTTTTAGAAATGTAGAAATTTTACGCGTAACGGGACAAATGCTTGTTTGCTAAGCTTAAGCCGAAATGACTGGACGGATTTTGTCTAATGAAGTGTAATTCGAATTGTTTTACTAATAAGAGTGATGTAAGCTCAGTGTCAGATTAGCTCATAAGCAAAGTAAGCAATTGCTTAGGACATCACATCTTGGGAGGCACTAGAACAGCAATTATTACTAAAGCAAATATTTAATTGTAGTTCAAGTTGAAATATTAAATTGAAGTTTTATATCTGTTGCAGAATGAAGAATCATAATGAATATGTATTATTATGAATGCAAACCAGACATGGGAGCTAAAAAATTAACAATTGAACTAACTAAATTTGATACGTTTATATTTCTTATTTTATTTTTTAGGGCAATGTTCCGAATTACATAAATGTTATAAGGTTCACTTAGGACGTAAACCCCAATAGTAATTAAGCTTGTTAATCTTAAGTTAATCGTTCGAAACGAGCTCAGTGTATACATTTATTGCGGAGGCAGTTAAACTTACTACTTACTTCTGAAACAGGGTTTCCGAAAGTTACTTAAATTTGGAGTAGATTTGTCAGTATTATATTGTATTATTGAGTAGATTGTGTCAGTATTAATTTGTACATTCTTTATCCGACTTTATACAGACAAAAATTTATTACGATTTAATATAGTCAAAAATATATTATTTATGCAAGGAATTGTGTTTAGGCAAGCAAAATACAATTAGCAAAGCCACAGCACGTGACCATATACCTAGTTTAACAAAGATCGGATCGGATACATGTAAATTTAAAGTCGTTTTTTTCAGTCTAGATTTCTTATCTGATTTTATATATTCAAAGGGTATTTATTGTCTATATCAGGCTATGAGATGACCATGTGTTTTTTCAAAAACTATCTTTTTACAAAAAATCTTTATTTAATTTTTAAAAAACCATGGTGCTATTTTAAGAACTGGAATTTAAATATAATTAGAGAATTAAAAAAATAGTCTACATAAAGAAACTCTACATATTAAATAATGTAATGGTAAGCAAATGCAATAGAAAAGGAACTTACCATAAGTAGTGAGCTAGGTACTCGTATATTTTGATGAAGATCGGATCCGATCGGATATAATAAATTCAATGTTTCAGTTTTATAATGTCTCGATTATTCGATTTTATTGAAGGCGTCTTTATGTGCATTATTTTACTATATTAAAACTTAAATTATTTTTATATATAAGGTCATTCCTTAATAGGTTAAAATATTTTAACCCAGCATTCGGTACGTCTAATCAAAATATCCAGCTAAAAACAGATGTCATTCAAGAGTGTAAAATTTTGATTTTGTTCGAATAAAATTTCTTATACTAATAAAATTTCATACAAATCAAAAATGAAGTTTGTTTTTCGCTGGATATCTTTGGTAAGATGTACCGAATGCTGTGTTAAAATATTTTCCTTATTATGGAATGACCTTACATATGTATATTAATGAATTATAATCGCCAGCTCTTTACATAACATCCTATTTCACTCATTCTTGTATGTATGGTAAATTTGCTAATTAATTGAATTACAGAAAAGGACGTAAAAACAGATATACGAGTATGTTCTCCGAAACCAGCCACATTAGAAAATGCGTTCCAATCTGCTATATACATTATACAATCTTATTAACCTTTTGATGACGCCTAAATTGATAAACAACAAGATAAAATTAAAAATTTCAGTTACTCCCGACACATCCTCAGGCAGCCATTCTGTTACATATGCATCATTTTAAGAGCAAAACGTTAAAGGACCTGATCTTCGAAAGAGGATCTAGCAGCATCAGGTTAAGGTTACAGCAGTTCCTTACCCAATGAGATTGAGTTGTTTTATTGTTTTACTCCCATGGCCTCCAGCTCCACTACGTAATCCTGAAATTTCTTTTGATTCAGAGGGTAAAAATATAACAAATCAGACCACACTTAATGGGCTTATTTTGTTTAGTGCAGGAGTTCCATGGCCACTTTCTAATTCCATTATCAAACCCTGCAAATCTCATAGTAATGAAGGCCAACTATATCACGCCAACTATTTAACGCGTACCTTCCAGTTCCACCTCATGGATTTCTTCCAGCTCTATCATTAGTCCTAAAAAGAACGAACCGAATGAGACCAAAATTGATGGCGCTGCTCAATTTTTATTCATTCATTCGTTTCGTTCCAATGACCTTCTTTCTACTTTATCGTAAGAACCCGGAAATTTTCAACACCAAAAATTTGCAAAATTGTACAAATGAGTTCAAGCGCGATGGGTTTATCTCGTTTAGTTTAAAAATCTTGTAGTCACCTTCCAGTTACATCAGATTCTTAAAATCATCCAGCACCAAACAGTATGCCAAAACAAACCCTATTAGCCCATACTCTATGGGTTTATCAGGCTTAGCAAGATCTCATGGACTTCTTCCAGTATTACCTTTAGAAACTGGAAGTCATTCTATTTCAAAGTCCTTATTAGAACTAACCAAATTAGCCCAAAATCGATGGCGTCGCTCAATTTAAATTAAAAGTTCCCAAAACCTTCTTCCCGCTTCATCATATGACCATAGAAATTATCTAGCACCAGGGTATTCCTCAAAATAGAACAAATGAGTCCAAATTCGATGGCTTCATCTTGTCTAGCTTAAAGCTTAAAGCTTAAAGCCACCTTCAATTTCTATTATTAAATTTAAAAACAAACATTTGGCAACAAAAAATATGCCAAAACAAACCAAAGTAACCCACACTCAATGTTTTTTTCTGGGTTAGCTTAGGATTTCTCATGGACTTCTTCCCGTGCTATCACCTGACACCGGAAGCCATCCTGCTCCAAAGACTTTAAAAGAACGAATTAGAAGAGTTGTTAAATTTAAATTCGAATAATAACCTCCTTCTGGCTTCATTATAAGACCCTGGAAATCATCTAGCATTAGGGTATTTGTCAAAACAGAACAAATGAATCTAAGCTCGATGGTTTTAACATGTTTACTTTAAAAATTAGCATGGCCACCTTCTAGTTTCATCATTAGATCCTAAAAATTATCCAGTACCAAAGTGTATGTAAAAACGAACCCAATCAGCCCACACTCAATGAGTTTATCTGAATTTGCTTAGAAGTTCTTATAGACTTTTTCCAGTTCTATCATCAAGCACTGATAAACATCGTGCTTCAAAATCCTCGTAAAAATTTCTTTAATTTTATTACAAAGTTGCCATGACCTTAATCATCAGCTCTATTTTAAGACCGTGAAAATCGTCTAGCACCGGGAAGTTTGTTAAAACAGAACAAAGGATCTCAAACTCGACAGGTTTATTTGTTTAGTTTAGAAGTTCCCATGACTACCTTCCAATTCTATTATCAAATACTAGATATCGTCCAGTACCAAATTGTTTGCCAAAACAAACCGAATTAGTTCCCATTTGATGTGTTAACCTGGTTTAGCTTAGGAGTTCTCGCGTACATCTTCCAGCTCTGTCATCAGGCACTGCAAGCTTTCCGCACGAAAATTCATATAATAACGAATCAAACGACCCCAAAATCGATGGTGTTTTTGGCGCGTTAGTAGCTATTAGTGGCGGTGATCACGTCGGGATGAAGTCATCACCGTAAAGGTTGATGATGTCACGGACTTGCCTGGCTGGGAAAATCTTCCTTCTCCCTTCCACGTCCTTTCGTGACGTCATCAACCTTCAAATTTTATTACAAAGTTCCCATAACGTACTGTTACGTACTCGGGTTCGCAATTGTAAAAAAACACCACTTATATTAAATCCGTGTATTTACACAACACAACGTAATACTAAATACACTCTACACAATAGAACACTTGCTGTACTATCACTGAACTTAGAACACTACACAATAAGACACTTCTCACTTCGTACTGTTCACTTGATGTATCGCTCTCGATCGCTTGATAAAAACTGACTCGTGTTTGTCAACATCTCTGTATTTATAGGCAGGGGAAAGACCTAGCTGAATCCAGAAAAATCTAAATGTATCGGGAAACAATGAATCACTTCTTATCGTAAACATGTTATGAGTCATAAATCCTAGTACACGCTATTTTCAACCTTATGCCATATCCCAAAAAATCCATTATGGCATAGCCCAGGTGAACTATTTGTTTGTCAATAGGAGTAGCTATCTCTTTCCTTTATTTCTAGAAAATTAGCTCGCGCGCGCTCCAATTCTATACGCTTCTAGATTATTCGTAACACTACCCCCCTCTTAGTTATGTTCGTCCCGAACATCATTACTTCCATTATAGATGGCTAATCGATCAACATGAACAATCTTCATGGTCCCTCTTGGTTGCTTCTGCACTCGGTAGGTTACGTCATTGATCCGTGTGATTACTTTGTATGGCCCATCCCAACGTCGCTGTAACTTAGGTGATTTTCCTTTTCGTCGAACCGGATTATGTAGCCAAACAAGAGATCCTTCCTGAAAACCTCGATGATTGGCGTTTCGGTCGTATCTGGTCTTCATCCGCTGACTTGATTCCAATGCATTTTCACTTATTAACGAGTGTATATCGCGTAACCTCTCACGAATGTCTTCAACATGTTCTGGTATACTTAATTGGGTCTCTGCATTCGGTGGCGGGCCTCCAGTCATTAAGTCTGCTGGTATACGTAACTGTCTGCCGAAGTTGGCATAGGCTGGCGTCACTTTTATGCTTTCGTGTTCCGCTGTTCGGTAAGCCAGTAAGAACAGAGGTATGTATTTATCCCAGTCCTTTTGGTGATCTTCTACCAGCTTGGCTAAGTGTCTTTCCAAAGTTTGGTTAAATCGTTCGACCATTCCATCAGATTGCGGGTGATAAGGTGTAGTTCTTGTTTTGTACACTCCTAATAATTTACACATTTCCTGGAATACATTAGATTCAAAGTTTCTGCCTTGGTCGGAATGAATCTCCAGCGGAACGCCAAATCTGCATATCACCTCATTGACTAATTTCTCAGCAACCGTCGTGGCTTCCTGATTAGGGATTGCGAACACCTCCGGCCATTTCGTAAAGTAATCCATCACGACCATAAAATACTTGTTTCCGTTATCTGTCTTAGGAAATGGCCCAGCCACGTCAATCGCTATCCTTTCCCAGGGGGCTCCCACGTTGTATAGTCTAAGGTTGCCTCGGCTTCTAACCTGCGGACCTTTCACTGCTGAGCATGACGTACATTTTCGGCACCAATTCTCGACATCTTCTCGGCAATTCAACCAGTAAAAACGCTCTCGTACCTTTAACAATGTTCGTCGTACTCCAAGATGCCCCCCAGAAACCCCATCATGCAATTCACGTAGTACGTCCTTGATAAGTTTTCTTGGCACGACCAACTGTAGATGATGTTCTCTTCCTGAAGGTTTTTCCCATTTGCGGTACAGTAAGCCGTTTTGCAACACAAGGCTTTCCCACTGCGCCCAATAACTTTTCGTAATGGCGCTGAAGGGAGCCAGCTCTTGCCATTCCGGTTTTCCCGTGTCTTGTTTCATCCAATCTATTAGAGGCCGCAAATCTCTATCTTCGTACTGGGCCTCACGCATCTCATCAGTTTCCCACCTGTCATCTGTAGGCTTAGTTCGCAAGACTTGAATCCTTTCCTTCGTCTCCATCCTTACACAAGGTTTGCCGTCATCCGTACATGGTCGTCGTGATAATGCATTTGAGTGAGACTTTCCACTACGCTGTACTGTATTCCTCGATCTCAGGTTACCATCGCTAGCCGCTTCTGATCGCACTACAGTTCCTGTGACTCTGGTGTCCCGCGTTGAGCTGCAGTTCTTGCCATTAAACAATCCTTTAATGGATAAACTGTTGCGTTCGCTCACCTGAGGTACGACAGCTTTTGGGGTTGTTTCTCGTCCAGCCAGCACCTGCCGTTTGCTCCTGGCTGTTACTCGCTTCCCTGCTGGTTCAACAGGCTGTTTGACGTGCCTGCTCTCTTCAGCTGCTGAGATTCCTCCCGCTTGCTGTCGCCAATCCATTGAACCTGTAGGCTTAGGTTTGGCTGGGCAACTAACTCTAATGTGCCCACGTTCACCGCAGGCGTAGCACATGGGGCCCAGTCTCCTAGGTTCCGCTACCTTTGATCGAGCCACAACTTCTGTAACCTCACGTACTTTACGTGCTCGAGGTTCGTGGCGAACAGCTTCTACCTCCAGCGCATGAGCCAAAGCCTCCTTCATTGTCACGTGGTGTTGAAGGCGAACAGCAGCACGCACTTCCAGGTCTCTAATTCCATCAATAAACGCCTGGACGATGGTGTTATTAACTGTGTTAGCGTCGGCTGAAGGATACGCCTTCCATACAAGCTTCTCAATTTCGACGGCCCATTGTTGAAGTCCCTCGCCGCTCCTCTGTACACGGTCCTTTAATTGGGCACGGAAAACATGCTCCAAGTGACGCTCACCGTAGCGAGCTTCCAATGCCTCCATCAAATCAGTGAACTGATACTCTTTAGGCATTGCATCCAACACAGAGAGCGCCTGTCCCCGTAACGCCGTGCTCAGAGCTGTTAGGCAATGTTCATCTGTCCAAGCACTGGCCTTCGCTGCTATTTCAAACTGAGTGCGGTACGCACTCCATGACGTAAGACCGTCATAAGTGGGTACCTTTACCCGAGGACCCACCTGGTGAGAGCAGCTTGTAATGGCAGTACCCGACTTAACTCCCGTGATCTTCATTTTCATGACCTCCCTTTCCAGTTGGTCCACGTTTTCACTTATTTTGTCGCAGCTGGCCTCCAAGTGGTCAACCCTTTTCTCAACACTCTTCATGTCGCGCTTGACGAGGCCCACATCGCTTTTTAACTGGTCTTGCTGCGCCAAGATAATTGACAATTTATCATCAAAACCAGTTAAATGTTCCTTGATCTGTTCCCGTAGCGTTTGTTGTTGCTGTTCTTGTAGCTGCTGTTGTTGCTGAAGTTGTTCTTGCAGTTTTTGTTGTTGCTGTTGCTGTTCCTGTCGCTGTTGCTGAATAGCTGCCAGTATGACAGAAAGATCAGCAGGGGCTGAGCTCGATGCTAACGATGTGCTGGCAACACTTACGGGTTCCTCACCTGCACGTATCTCAGTGTCCTCTGACACCCTCTGTGTCTCCGCCTGAGACCTGGTGGTAACACCTTCCTTCGGAATCAGTGGCATTTCTCAATTTCACTTCCGACACCAGTTGTTACGTACTCGGGTTCGCAATTGTAAAAAAACACCACTTATATTAAATCCGTGTATTTACACAACACAACGTAATACTAAATACACTCTACACAATAGAACACTTGCTGTACTATCACTGAACTTAGAACACTACACAATAAGACACTTCTCACTTCGTACTGTTCACTTGATGTATCGCTCTCGATCGCTTGATAAAAACTGACTCGTGTTTGTCAACATCTCTGTATTTATAGGCAGGGGAAAGACCTAGCTGAATCCAGAAAAATCTAAATGTATCGGGAAACAATGAATCACTTCTTATCGTAAACATGTTATGAGTCATAAATCCTAGTACACGCTATTTTCAACCTTATGCCATATCCCAAAAAGTCCATTATGGCATAGCCCAGGTGAACTATTTGTTTGTCAATAGGAGTAGCTATCTCTTTCCTTTATTTCTAGAAAATTAGCGCGCGCGCGCTCCAATTCTATACGCTTCTAGATTATTCGTAACAGTACTTTCAGCTCTATCATGAGATTTTAGAAATCGTCTAGCACTAGAGTGTTTGTCCAAACAGAAAAATAAGCCCAATTTTGATTACTTTATTTTATTTAGTGTAGGAGTTCTCATGGTTAACTTCCAGTTCTAGCATCAGATCCTGAAAATAATCCAGCACTAAGGAATACAAGACAATTAAGTACTAATTTAAAAACATGCTAACGTTTTTAGTTTAGGAATTCATTGTAGTTGCATTTTGAATCTGGATTCTTAAAGTTTCAATGTCACTTTTCGGCTCAATCTTCAGGGCTTTATCATCATAAGCAAGGACTGACTGGAACAAATGAATTGACTCCAAACACCACTATATTAGGAATTTCCATCTTAAGATCTTCGATACTATATGTAATTTAAAGTACACGTCATCAAAAATCCATCGAGTCCGAAATGGACTTTCTTATCTCTTTGTACGTTCTACGCGTGAGTTTCGGTAGTACTTTTTCAGCTCTATCCTCAGATCCTCGTCATCGTGACCACTAATGAAACTTAGTACTAGCAACAGGACCAATGAGTCCCAACAAGGCTGTCTTATTAAACCTCTGCATCAGACAGTTCCAGTCCCTACATCCAGGCTACATCGTGAGCTTAGTTGGATGGTATCATAGTATTGCATTGTCACTGAGCTATTACAAGTCTGCCAAGTGTTTCTACACACGGATATAGAAAGTCGTAAAAAAGTGGCTTGCAATATTTAGAAAATCTGTTATTTACGTACGAAAATTGCCAGTTAAATAGATTGTGAAGATCGTCGAATGAGGATCTTAAAGTATCAGGTCAAGGTTACCATGTAATTGCAATATCAATAAAGTAACAGAATACAAAATTTAGTATTGACAAAGACTTTACAAGTTGCTTAATTCCTTTCATCAATTAGAAAAAAGCTGGTGATCTTGTTGAAACGGCTGAACAAATTCTATTGAATCATAGCTAAGAACCATCTCGCAAAACAGGGCTTTCAATTAAAAAAACCCACAACCAAATCGGACTATCCACCAGGGCGCTATGATGCCACGGACAGAGACACAGATACACCGATACACACCTGAAACTTATAACAACCCTCGTTTTGCGTCGGGGGTTAAAAATACACACATTTATACAGGCAATGTCGCTTTTTGGGTATCGCCAACAGAATAAATTTCAAAAAAAAATCAAGAAAACATAAAAAATCACCAGAAGAATGAATGTCATATTCATTTTAACGAAAGACTAATGACTCAGACCAACATTTTGTTGGTGTGAGGTTGGCGATGAACATGCAAATTGTTGAATTTTGTTGAAACATTTATTTTATTGTCATTTGCATTTTACTTGTCAACAGAATGCGTTATGAAACTTTAACTTATATGTTAGATAACGTCTATTATAGAAGATCCAATCGTAATTACCATATTATAAACTACCTATAGGTAGTTATTTACGACATACTTACGACAATAAATAAGATGGCGCTTCTGATGAAAAGAGTTGATGTTTATATCATTTTCTCCCCGTGTATGTCCGGTTGAATATACGTGTAACTACCATCATGACTCCTAGGTGGCAGAATTCCCCTCGCCCGGGTAGTTCGCACCACCACCTTACCTATTCCTACCGCAATAGTTAGGAGGGTAAGGTAGCCGGAAAAATTATGCAAGTTGCATTAACACCTGGCTACATAGATAGCAACACAACATTAACATATTATCTGTGTGTGCATGGGTTATAGTTCTCTTTCAATCTGCTTATTTGCTCTACAAGCCGGAACATAACAGTAACACACAAGAAGAACGCTCATATAAATATGCCAACTAAATATCGCATGATAACTAAAATTGGTCTGCTAATATGATAAGCGAATGCGTCATGTTAAAATTGTTTACATATATTTTATGGATCTATTTGCTGGCAAGCTTCAGCTCCCGGGTGACGGCGTGCGCGCGGACAACTCGTAAAATGCACCAAGTTCATGGAACATGGCTGATCCGCCGTGCCGTTCGCTGCGTAAGGTCAAGCGCGCACTGGCGGCCGGACCGCAGCGGCCAGGCTGCGGCGGCGGCCAACGAAATGTATGCATTGCACCGATAGTGTGCACTCTTGGCCGCAAGCGGCTAACGGCCGCGGTGGCCCATGAGATTATTGTGACGTACCTGCGACCGTCAGACTGACAGAAGTCAATCTACATACAAGTAATATTCGCGCAATGCACACATAGACACCGCTCACGGACGCGATATCACAGAATGGTTCGGGACAGTTTGTTCCGCACCAGTCCGAGATATCGCGTCCGTGAGAGGTTTCTATGTATGCTATGCTCGAATATTACTTGTAAATAACATTGACTTCTATTAGTCTCTAGTATTCTGTGGCCGCGGCTACTGGGATTCGAAGTATTGTAGGATCGTGCGCCAGTATGCGCGCACTGTAGACTTGCGCAAAATATATCCGAGAAAAGAAAAGAGTGATATGTATCTTTCAGAGTTACGGATATATATCACTCATTTATATCTTCAACTCCTTATAACTCAGTAGAAATCAGAGTGACTGGGATTGGTGACATATTTAGATTTAATGATAATATAAGGAAATGAAATGATTTACAGATTTAAAGACAAGATAAACAGTTGAAATAAACGATATGTATTTATGGATTCTGTTTGATATTCTTTTACTTAATTATTTAAAAAACAATCACGCTTGTTTTATTTGATACTAAGGATTGACCGCGGCTTCCACTGCGTGTGAAAGAATTAGGTAAATTACATTTAACCGACTTTTAATGTTTTTAAAATGAGAAGTAAGTATATTCGCCGATGTATTAAATATTTCAAGTTTCTAGTCTCAAGGGTTTAACCGGTGCGATATAATGACAAGATAAACAGTTAAAATAAATTATGTATTTATGGTATATCGAACAAAATCGATATTATTTTATTAAATTATTTAAAAACAAACGCTTATTTTTTATTATGCGTGCGTTTTTAAGCCAAAGTACAAACAAAATAATTCTCATCGCTGTTTATTATTACTATCCGCATTTGAACAATATTAAAGATATCATAATCCCATTAGTTTAAGGTATAACTTTGTGTGTACAGTATGTATTTCGATGCTACAACATTCTTCATTCCGAATGTTTTTTTTTTTTATATCATAAGATAGCAAACAAGCAAATGGGTCTCCTGATGGAAAGAGTCAACCATCGCCTATAGACAACAAAGATGTTAATGGTGCGTTGCTATCTTGTGGCGAGGTCTAATGCCACATGCATAAGTTTACCGGCTACCTTACCCTCCAAACCGGAACACGACAGCGACAAGCACTGACGCTATTGCGGCAGGAATAGGTAAGGCGGTGGTACCAGACCCGGGCGAGACAATGCAGAACTCTACCACCTAGTAGCCACGATGGTAGTGACTCGATAGCCAATCGGTCGCCTTTTACGACCTGCCTGGCAGAACGGCAGTTGGCCTATTCTACAAAGGTGGCCGGGACCAACACGGCGAAAATGATGGTTTCCTCTCTTTCTACTCCCTGATAAACATATCATTCCTTTCATTCTATTCCGCTTAGATGAAATACAATCACTCTGTGATATAAAGATATAGAGAGTTAGTTTAAATACTACGGAGTTACTGATATATTCACTCCTTTGTAAAGATTATATCTTTTTGAGTTAATCACTCCGGAGTTACACAAGTCTGGCGCACTGGGCGCCGCGGGCAGACTTATTATTGTTTACGGAGTGTTCAAATTACATCGTGATGTCGATTGGCTGCAGTTCTGGCTGTATATCTTTGCCGCGGCAGTTGCGGCCTGGTCGCAATACTGCCGCCACGACCTGGCCGTTAGTGCGCACTTAGCCTAAAGCGTTTCATTAAATAACATCCGCACATTTTTCTCTCGATTACGTCAATGACCAAAGCACGCGATATTTGCGTCTAATTCGCGATATTTGCGTCCAATCCTTTATTAATAGAAACGCTGGCAAAACTTTAATTACTCATTGGTTTTATTTTAGAAGGAAACGGGCAAGTAAATAAAGTAGTACGAAATTAATTCAAGTTGATTCGCGGAGTGGTTTGTTTGCGTCAAAAGAAAGGAACAGGGTTGTCAAAAGTGGCTGCGGTATTATTACCCAAGCAAAAACGGAATGCACAATTGCACAGTGTTTTTTAATACTAGTGTACTAAAAAAGCTGCTATTCTCGACTTTATTCGTGTGAATCAAAATCATTACTTCCTTTCAATCAGTTCGATAAAAAGTAGCTTATTAGTAGCAGAAGTAACTTGTAGATGGCATTTTTTTTAAGATCAGTCCGAGTTAATTCGTTGAAACTTTAAAATATAAAATCAAATATTACATACATATATCTATTTATTTATTTAACACTTTATTGTACACAAAATAAAATTCTTAAAAATAAATAGATTTTATAAAACGTGTACAAAGGGCGAGCTTGTATCTGAAGAGATGTCTACCAGCAAGACCCGAAAAGCGAGAATGCACAAATATAAGTAAAATACAGTGTACAAGTGCGTTATATCTTAAAACTATAAATACAATAATATAATAAATACATGTAAAAAAAAATTAAAACAAAACAAAAAGAAAGAAGAAAGTTAATATATGCCTTAGTTAAATTTAAGCTATCCAATGCCTTTGAAATTAAGAGGAAGTTAACTTTTTGGTGAAGCGGTATAAATAATAACACCATCTTCAGGGCTTCAAAATCTGCAGTATTCTTAAAAAAAAGAAAACAGTTTTATTTTATTTGTACTTATTATATCATGAAAATTCAATGAAATAAAAGTGATTCGTTTTGCGTTCCGTTTTCATTCGCGAACCCATAAAATCTTTTGTCAAATTTCTTGGTACTCATATAAAAAATATTACGTTGATTATTTTGTAAGTACTTAAGTTGAGTTGTTCTGCTTTGACTTTTTAATCCTTAGAACTTTCGTAGCGGACAACATTAACGTAAGATTGATCATCTTAATATATATACATTATGTGTCACACTCACATTGTTTGTCCGCTATGGATTTCTAAACCGATTTCAATGAAATTTTGTAGATATCTGATGTTTGGTTCAACTGCAAAGACAGGACTTCAGATTTTATGTCGATTAACCCCCTCATTTTATGTCAATTATTAAGGTTAAGGTAACCCAGTAAAATATTCAATACAAGTAATTTTTATGGCAAAACAACGTTTGCCGGATCAGCTTATAGACTATATTAAACTAGCAAAACCCGTGCGAATAATTCCCACTAAGTAATTTTATTAAATACTTCTTAAGTTGATTTGAAATTGAACAAAAAAATTACCGACCGTTGATCATGTAGGCGTTGTTTCAAAATTTAAGCTGTCAGATGGCAGCACTGCTGTATTATGTCTTAATATATGTATATAAATTTAATAATTTACAAAAACAAAAGCAGTAATAATAATAAAAAATAGGTACCTACAGGTAAAGACTTTCACCTTAAACAAAATAATAGGTATAGGTAGGGTAAGCTGCAGATATATAATCTGCAGCTTGCATACAAATAAAGAAGCATAAAGTGCATAAAGCTTATGCCTTTAAATGGCAACCATGGCGTGAACGTAAAATCTATTTTCTAAGTCCGCTGAAGCGTTAAACCGAGTTTATTTATAATCGTATCCGTCACTCCAACTGAAACTGTTTTGATTGAGCAAAGTAAAGAGCTATTACCGCGTTTGAAATATTTATATTAATTTATTTTTAGGAGTTATTTTGGTTTTATATATCCCACATCAAGCGTCATCCACTGTTCACATGTGAAAGTAATTATCTATATATAAATTGAATGACGCATTTATATATTTTTTAGTTCTTCTACATCAATATCATTTAGCAGATTTTTTCCAAAATATTAATTTTAAAATTTATTGATATTAATAAGATATATCAGAGCTATCCTATTTTGTACGCTATTCAGAGCTATCCAAATAGGTACATTAGTTCCCTATCACTTTGTTAAATTCTTTTACCTCTATCTATACAGTGAAATGAGTTTTATGTGTGTATGTATGGCTTTAAATATATGTATTTTCATATATAGCTTTAACTTCGCCATCAGGATACAGCCCTTCTACTCACAATATGATTGAGGCAACGCGCTTTAAGGGCTCTCACACATAAACACGATAGAATTTCGAGGTGTACTTACGATGCGACATTATATGTATTTAGTAGCAATTAGGTATTTTTATCATTTCAAATCTATACATATAATAAAATCGTAAAAAAGTCAAAACTGTACATCGAATATTTTTTTAAAAGAATACTTGAGGCGTGATCTACAATCGATATAGAAGCCAAAAATATAGTTTTTAGAATTTTTGTCTGTTTGTCTGTTTGTCTGTCTGTATGTCCGAGGTAATCTCATAAAGTACTGCATGGATTTACTTCAAATTTTGCATGAATATTACTAACAGGTCGGGTCAACATATAGACTACATATTATCGCGCTATCACCTCAGGGGGAGGAGCTGTGCGGAGTAAACGAAGTCCGCACGGATGAAGTCGTGGGCAACAGCTAGTTAATTATAAGAATATCCTTCAAGTACTCTGACATTGAGATAAGTCATTGGCGGTAAGGATTTACGTCATCGAAGCGCAATCGTCAACTGTTGCCTTGCCGGTGGTAACAAGAAACAAATACCTATCTATTGAATGACTTATTTATTGCTCTAGTCGCTATTATGGAATTCGATTTTTATTGGGGTTTAATAAATACTAGCGATCAACTCTGGCCGAAATTCGTCCATACACTAAACAATAAACTCTCATATAAGTTTGACAACTGACTTTAGCCGTACAAAGTTTACATGTGTGTATATTATCATGTATGTCACATAAACGTAGTGCGTGTGATATTTATTGTTATTAATGTTACGTATTTCTTAGTACATTTTATTTAAAAATGTGAGGTTTCTACAGTCCTTCGCAATGTAAACTTTATCTTAGCCAAATTTCATACTCTACCGTTCGCGCAATTGTCTTAAGAAGGGGTCCAAAGTTTTTCCTTCACGTTATAACATATAGGTAGATTAATATAGTTACAAATGCGCCTTTTCCTATGGTTTCATATTTACTAGCAATCACCCGCTGCACTAGTCAAAATTCGAACGTAAGATTGATCATAGATAAATTGACCATATTTTTTATCTTAAAACGGGATAATAATGAATAGTGAATTACACAAGCAAATAGCAGTAACATATGTATGATGTATAATTTCTATGAGGAGAACCGAAATTAAATATCAATGTTAAGTTAGATCTACCAAAAGTTATGAACATTTTGAAATAATTGGTTTTACTTTTAAAATTAAACAGTTTTAGCAAGATTTTTGTGATGGGCTTAGGTCTGAGAAATATTTTTCCAGTTAGATGACATTGCTGACAAATTGGTAAACAATTTTTATGCTGTGATGGTGTATATTTTTCGGAAAACCAGTCATTGTTATATCCGTGAATTACACTGCGGGACACCGGGACAGAATAGTTAAAACCGGGACAGTCTCGTTGAAAACGGAACGTATGGTCACGTTAATTATAGACTATACTAAAATTTGTTCTAAGTTTGACAAAAGACTTTCACCGTAAACAGAATAGTAGGTATATAGGTATGTGTGTGAACATTATGATCAAAAGCATGATAATGCGTGTAATGTTTATATTTTTGTGTTTATGTGTTTTATGCATATTATGTAAAAATATTAGCTATCTGCACTACTTCTCCATATAAACTTTAACTTAATACTTATCAGTTCGCGTAATTGTCTTATAGAACGTTTTCGCTTCACATATGATACCTACATGATAACTAGACGTACCTTTTTAGGGTTCCGTACCTAAAAGGTAAAACAGGACCCTCTTACTAAGTCTCCGCTGTCTGTCTGTCCGTCTGTCTGTCTGTCTGTCTGTCACCAAGCCGTATCTCATAAACCGTGATAGCTAAAAAGCTTAATTTTCACAAATTATGAATTTTATGTTCTCGTATTTTAAGAAGATAATGGATATGGAACCCGTCGTGCGCGAGTTCGACTAGCAATTGGCCGGTTTTTTTATTTATACTACTCAGCGTGGATGGCGGTGTAATTTGTCTTGTAATATTTGTTTTTATAGAACCCTGTTCTTTGAAATTTATTTGCTTTGACCACAGACCACATGAATACTAATAAACACATCGTTGGGAAGGAAACTTGTCGCCGCATATATGAGCAAACACTCCTATTACTGTCAAAAATTTCGTACATTTGTAGATTATATTATGTTATGAAATAATAGAAGTTGTTCTGTTTTATTGTACCGAACGAGATGACAAGGTTAACAATTAACTTTGAAATGATTTTATTTCATTGGTAAATAGTATAACTCTGTATTTTCTGTTTGTGATTGCTAGCTGCGCTTCCAAACTAAAAAAATAGTCTTGAAAGGCGTATTCATTTAATCCGTGGCTTTGACCTTTCAATTCTAAGAACGTTCGTAACGGACAACATCTATTAAGACATCCTAGGAACTTTCTTAGAATGTCTCAAAAATTATTGTCTGCTACGTAGACATAACATGGTTATCTTAGCTAGTTGCTAACAATAGTCTGTTACTGGCTGCAAGCCAAAAAAGGGCTAGTGTAACGTCGTTAAAGGGGTATGAGAGCCAATTAATTTCATATTGGTGTTTGTAACAGTACCTATATGTGTGTTGTAATGTTCCTTTGTTAAAAAAATTACTTGTAAGTAAAGTGATACTGAGGTAGATTTCTATGCGACTGTACACTAAGCAAAATATTATATGCTAAGACACTTTATTATTTCTTGTTTTTCTTAAAATTATCTTTTATGTTACTATTATCATTCATTTGGCGTACCAAAACATCATGACTATTAGGTGGTAGATAGTAGAGTTATGCAACGTTCTCTGCCTTTTTACCCGACTGCAGGAGGGTATTGTGTTTATCAGTCTATATATGTATGTATGTATGTTTGTATGTATGTATGTATGTATGTTTGTTCCTATGTGGCATTCTAGAGGCCAAACGCGTAGGCTGACTTTGATGATTCGCATGTCAATCGATTCGTCTTAACCTTGCGAGTGTCACTAAAGACATGACATTTATTAAAACCCACCATGGAAACCACCAGGCGCCATCTTGTCAAAATTAAAAAAAACATATATATTGATGAACAATATCATGTGGGGTATCGTTGAATAGGTATTTAAAAATAATTTTGGGTTTTATTCATCATTTTTCTTTTTAAATAATAGTTTAAGATATATAACGATTTAAAGTTAATTTTCCTGTTTATATTCACGTACTTTATACACACCTATATACCTACCTACTTCAGTATTTCTTATTTGGTATTCATTTCATTAATCAGTATTTATCATCACTTAGACAATATTTTCAACCGACGAAAAAATGGAGGTTATCAGTTTGACATGTAGGTATGTAATATTGTTGGAATTGGATAACATTTGAGTAGGTATGATGATATATTTAGGCGTCCAAGCACGTGTACTAAAATTGCGTAAGTGTATGTATATTTGTATGTTTGTCCAGGAATTTTTCGGGAAATAAAAGACATATCGAGATAATTATTTTTGATTTAAAATAAGTTATATAACAACTTAGGGAACTGTCTAAGTTTTATCAAAATCGGTTCAGTAATTCTTACTCCGTGCAGGTCCGGGCTTCTTTGAAGAATAGGCCAATTGTCGTTCTACCAGGCAGGTCGTAAGAGGCGATTGATTGGCTATTTCCGTCACTACCATCGTGACTACTAAGTGTTAGATTTCTGCAACGTCTTGCCCGGATATTTAGTAGTACCACTGCCTTACCTATTCCTGCCACAATGCGTCAATGATGATCATTGTCGTGTTCCAGTTAAGAGGGTAAGGGGGCGTCCACAAATTACGTGAGGTGTTTTTTTAAATTTTCTGTCCCTCCCTCCTCCCCTGGTGAGATATCGTGAGATTTTATTCAACCTCCTCCCCCATCCCTCAATCTCACGTGAGATTTTTCAAAATGTGGGTTTCTTAAATATGTAAACGCGTTGGATTGTTATTGTAAAAAGAAAAAAAAATTCTTCGTGCTTTTATTTACGACTAGTTAAGGCTGTATAACGTCGAAGTATAAATGAAATTATTTTCTTTCGAACGAGTTAGTGAATGATCTTAATCGTATCACGGTTACGCTTAAGATTAAATCTTAAGCATGTACAAGCTGGATAATAGACCAAAATAGTATATTTTTTGTTTCAATCAGAAAAAAAATTGCGTGATATTTGCCTAGACCCCCCCTCCCTCCAACGTAAGATTAGATGAGATTTGACTCGACTCCCTCTCCCCCTTAAACATCTCACGTAATTTGTGGACGCCCCCTAAGGTAGCCGGTACACATATGCATGTGGCATTGCCATCCCGTCACACGGATAGCAAAGATGTTAATGGTGTGCATTAACATCTTTGGTGTCTATAGGCGATGTTTTATCTTTCCATCTTTCTATCAGGAGAAGCATCTGCTTACGGCACTCAATCTTCATAAACAAATAATACCTGTACCTTGTGATACGATCAACTCCGAACTTGTTAATGTTTTTTTTAGATCATAAGATAGCAAACAAGCAGATGAGTCTCCTGATGGAAAGAGTCAACTATCGCCTATAGGCATCAAAGGCGTTAATGGTGCGTTGCTATCTTGTGGCGAGGTCTAATAAATCCAAACCGCAACACGACAGTGACAAGCACTGACGCTATTGTGGCAGGAATAGGTAGAGGAGACAATGCATAAATCTACCAGCTAGTATCCACGATGGTAGTGACTCGTATAGCCAATCGGTTACCTTTTACGACCTGCCTGGCAGAACGGCAGTTTGCCTATTCTTCAAAGGAGCCCGGAACCAACACGGGGAAAACAAATACGTCGCCAAATATTCACCAAAATCACGTGAATATTTGGCGACGTATATTCGTGGCATCTCCAATGCTGCGGCCGCACTTGCGTCTATCGTCACAAAGCTTCGCTTGGTTATTTAATGAGCATTCAAACCAAAAATACAAACATACGTGCTTTTTAAACAAATACTTGTCCCTGCTTAGAATCAAAACCCAAGTTACGATAGTAGCCATTATATTATTATAATCTGTCTCCAAGCCCTGTTGATTGGTAGTTACTTAAGCAAAAACGGGGCGGTCAGGGCGTTAGTTAGCTGGTTTTATTAGGTTAATAGTGCGTTAATACTTTTACTTTACCTTTTTTTTTAACTTCCCACTAGGTAAATGAAAATTTTCAAAATTCGGAACGTCCTTGATTTCACCCCATTTTCTAAAATAGGGTATTTATCAGATCTCGAGTTTTGAAATCATAAGATGATGTTCTATTTTAAATACGTAGGTACAACAGAGGTAGGTATCTAATAGTTAGGATATAGGTACATATTATGTATAACGATTTAAATTTGTTTAAAACCATTTTCCTATTTATAACAAATACCTACTTTATATGTATACTTTAATTAGTGTTTCATTATTCTGCCTTTACAACGGGGGGATTAATGCAAAATATAAATAAAAAAGGTAAATTTAATATAATATTATACAATGGAAAGGGAGTAATGAGAGTTATAAGGACAATAGAGTGACCAGTTCTTCGAAAAGATCAATTGGAAGACGGAGAAATGCTACAGGCTATTTACTTATATAGAATTTGACGGCAACGCAATTAAAAACAATGTTCCTGGAGTGAAAGTCAGAATCGAACCTAACCCGGCTCAAAGCATGCGTTGCTTTGAGCCGGGTTAGGTCTCAAGTAGGGTTAATAATAAATAGTTTAGACCACCATAAATTACTTAATAATCCCCATGATATTTACTCTCTGAATGAAATGACAAGATTGCGTAATTTACCATCTTATAATTTTAATATCGAAGTTAATGAATCCTAACTAAAAAGTGTTAAATAAAAAAAAAAATATTGAAAACAAAAAACCTGACTGTATTTAATCTTTAGAAAAGGTTCATTGCCTGAAATGAAAGCTATAAAGAAAGAAACAAGCCCAGTAGTTTAGAGTCATGTTAAGTAATAATGAACAAATTCTATAATCAAATCATATATAACATATAATGAAATAGTTCTATAATCGATGTAGGTACATACATTTAAAACAATTCATGAATTTTAATTCATCACAGAACGATTAACAGTCGGGGCCCTTTGTGAAAATTTGATAGCTAAAAATTGAATGGGCCCCGACTGTTAATCGTTCTGTGATGAATTAAAATTCATGAATTGTTTTAAATGTATGTACCTACATCGATTATAGAACTATTTCAATGGTGAAGTTATTCATTATTACTTAACATGATTCTAAACTACTGGGCTTGTTTCTTTCTTTTTAGCTTTCATTTCAGGCAATAAACCTTTTCTAAAGATTAAATGCAGTCGGGTTTTTTGTTTTCAATTTTTTTATTTGCAATTTATTCTACCTTGTTATTGTTTTGATAGACAGCTTGTATTCTTTAATAATAGTTTATAGACACAGATTTGAAAGTTCAATAAAAATCCACGAACATGATATATTCAGAAAATTAAACCGCTCAAATCGAATCGGCTCGAATTAACCAAAATAATAATATGTCGGTTCGAGTCCATCATTCCGTGAAGTTCTAAATCCATAAATACTGAACCTTCAATTTTTTTGTCGAAATCATTACAGCAGATTCTGAGAAATGGGTCAATTACCGCCTGGCCGCTGGAAGACCGTACTTACTTTATTTCACATTATAAAAAAATAAAGACGTGTTTAATTTGTTTTACTGTTATACAAGCTTTTTACATAAACCTAAGCTCTATTTTTTAACCGACTTCAAAAAAAGGAGGAGGTTCTCAATTCGGCCTGTATTTTTTTTTTATGTATGTACACCGATTTCTCCGAGGTTTCTGAACCGATTTGCGTGATTCTTTTTAACAATACAGTCATTTGAAATGTTAAGAAACTCCGCTAAACTGTTCGTAGCGTAGGCTGTACTACAATGTCAAGGCGTCATTTCCGTTCAACTACGTCTCCTGACCTTTTTAGTGGGGTCAAATCGTTACAGCAACTCTTTTATAAGGAAACATTACGATGTTTTAAAAGCTTGTTTGAGTTTAATTTTGAAACTTTACATAGTAAATTTGTCAAATGGATTTTCACTTTTAGTACTTTAATTAAGCTTTAAATTAGCTGCTTTAAGTCTCTAGCCAGATATATGATTTTATTTTCATAATAAAAATAAAATCATATATCGGGCTAGGGACTTAATCGCTCGCCGTGTTGGTCTCGGCCTCCTTTGTAGAATAGGCCAACTGCCGTTCTGCCAGGCAGGCCGTAAAAGGCGACCGAATGGCCATCGTGGCTACTAGGTGGTAGAGTTCTGCATTGTCTCGCTCGGGTCTGGTACCACCGCCTTACCTATTCCTGCCGCAATAGCGCAATATTACTAACAGGTCGGGTCAACATATAGGCTACATATTATCACGCTATCACCTACGGGGCAGGAGCTGTGCGGAGTAAACGAAGTCCGCGCGAACGAAGTCGCGAGCAAAAGCTAGTATTAAATAAAAAATTTCAAACTCAGCCGTAACTCAAAGATCACCACTATTTTATTACAGATTGTGAGTCATTGATCCGCAAGATGTTAGTGTTAGAGCCAATGAAGAGGTATACCATAGACCAGATCAAGAAACATAGGTGGATGGCATCAGAGCCGTACACTTTGCCAACCGTCACAGCAGATCCAATGAGGAGCCCGGCGCATGTCACCCATCATAGCCATGAACCAAACGAACAAGTCTTGAGGCTTATGCAAAGTTTGGGCATCGATCCTGTCAAAACTAAAGAGGTGAGTTCTTGTAAAAATTAATAACCCTTTTTATTAATCAGAAGATAGTTACAATTCTTTTTCCCCGTGTTTGTCCCGGGCTCCTTTGAAGAATAGGTCAAATGCCGTTCTGCCAGGCATTTCGAAAAAGGGGACCGATTGGCTTTGCGAGCCACTACCATTGTTCTGCATTGTCTCGCCCGGGTCTGGTACCACCGCCTTGCTTATTCCTGCCGCAATAGCGTCAGTACTAGTCACTGCCATGTTCGGGTTTGAAGGATAAGGTAGCCGGTAAACTTATGTATATGGCATTAGATCTCCTCACAAGATAGCAATGCACCATTAAAATTTTTGGTATCTATAGGCGTTGGTTGAGTCTTTCCATCTGGAGACCCATCTGCTTGTTTGCTATCATTGGTCCAGTAGATTTTGCCGTTATAGATTTCGTCGTCTTTAGATCAGTGCTGCGTCGTATTTGGATTTGAATAGTGAGAAACCTGTACACACATCTCATCCACGATAACAAACAGCCAAACGAGAATAGTAACGCAATCTTACTAATCTATCTATCATCTAATATACATACAAAAATCTCGTGTCACGGTGTCTGTGGTTGCTCTCCTCCGAAAAGGCTCGCAGCTTGACCAATTTTTAAGATTTTTTGTACATTTGTTTGGTATTTTTTTTATAAGATAGCAAACAAGCAGATAGGTCTCCTGATGGAAAGAGTCAACCATCGCCTATAGACACTAAAGGTGTTATAGTGCGTTCCTATCTTGTGGCAAGGTCTAATGCCACATGCATAAGTTTACCGGCTACCTTACCCTCCAAACCGGAACACGACAGCGACAAGCACTGACGCTATTGCGGCAGGAACAGGTAAGGCGGTGGTACCAGACCCGGGCGAGACAATGCAGAACTCTACCACCTAGTAGTCACGATGATAGTGACTTGCAGAGCCAATCGGTCGCCTTTTACGACCTGCCTGGCAGAACGGCAGTTGGTCTATTCTTCAAAGGAGCCCGGAACCAACACGGGGAAAATATATGTATGAGGATAGTATTATTTCTTACCGCTAGAGCTCCTCTGTTGGTCTGGGCACTCTTTGAAGAATATACCTACTATCTGCCATTCTGTCAAGCAGTTCGTACTAGCGGTGGGTAATATTTATTCCTTGGGGTGAATTTATTCACTTATTCCGGCTCTAGGAACGGATATGATTCACCATATTTATTCCTTTATTCCTTTGCTCACTTCATACTTTTTTATTGCAACGTGTCATATTCTGTGATCATATCTTTAAATGAACGTTTCCCTATATATTTTTCTTGCATTATACCAATTCCATAGTACTATGTAAAATACGATATTTTTAGGTTGATTATCGCTTGTCGCGTCTCTCTCTCTCTCTCCTCCTCCCTCTTTCTCATTTTAATCGCAGTACGCTAAAACGCTCACCATTCTGGTCCGAATAAATAATTCCGCGGAGACGATAAAGATTGAAAGAATAAATAAGCTTATCGTATCCGGCCCCGGAATCACAGACTTTAATTCAGTATCTCCGGAGTTACACACCAGCTCTAGTTCGTACGACTGGCTATATTGGTCACCATCATCGTGACTACTATGTGGTAGAGATCTGCAACGTCTCACCCGGGTATTTTGTACCACCCCCCCTTACCTATTTCTGCCGTAATAGCGTCGATCCTTATCGTTTTCGTGTTCCAGATTAGAGGGTAAGGTAGCCGGTAAACATATGCACGCGGCATTAACACTTAGCCTCATAGAAAGCAAAAGCACCATTAACATCTTTGGTGTCTATAGGCGATAGTTGTCTCTTTCTGTTTGTTTGCTATTGCATAACTTAAAAAACCTTTGGTAATTAGGGTGTCTATATCCATGACGTTTTTTTTTGTTTTTTTTTTTTAATTTGGCATCCAAAAATACCTATGGCTCCATAATTTTAACCCTTCACCTCCTACACCCCCTCCCGCATTTACCCTTACCCTACCAAAATATTTATTACAATTAATTATTACAAATAACGTTTGTCAGGTCAGCTAGTTCTACTATTATAATCTAGCGTCTGTCAATAGGTATAGTTATTTTTGTGAATAATTGAGTGATAATTATTAGTTTTATGACTCAATAAAATCAATTTTACCATTTTGAAATTATTTGTCCGTCTGTTTGTATGTCTGGTTTTAACTTAAGTACGGTTTTACCGATTTAGATGCAAATTGGGATACAATGAGAACACTTGATTACCCAAATTATGGTTCTTGTAATTTCCGTCTGTCTGGCTATTATTCAAGAACAGCTTGACCGATTTGATGATCTGGTGACTATGATATTATGCGTAAAACAGGGGTGTCAGACAATATACGTTAGTACACCGTTAGCCCTACCTATCGTCTTGTTATCGATAGCAGTTGCTTTTATTTTTTGAGCTATCTGCAAGAAAGCATAAACTTTTTTAAACAGAAGAAGATAGACACTTGCTTGATAACCTTGATGTTTTCTTCAATTAATTAATATTACCTATCGCCATGAGCGGGTTGCAGGCTTATTCCGCTTATCAAACTGCGTACACTGTTCTTTAGATTTCCTCTTCAAGCAAATCTGACAGTATTCGTAGCTTCATATATATTTATTGGATTTCGCCGGTATTCTATTCATTGAATTCTAAGCTTGTAATAATTTGATTCCAAATATTGAATATTTCATGGAAGCTTCAATATTAAAATGGATTTCAATAACTTTCTGTACTACACATGAAGGAATTCAATCAAGATCAGTCGCGAATACGTTAGGCTTCAGCTGTCTAGACTATGTTTTAAAATTTAATGCATGTGCCGTCAATCTAATATGCTTTCGCATTTGATAGGATGTACCATCTTCACATAGTCCGTTATTTGCTTTGACGTTATTTTAAATCAATATCAAATATTCAGTAGTCAAATTACATTTTGTCTGAACTGTACAATAAATAGTCCCCAAAGTAAGCAAATTATTTTCTTGACAAGGGCGGATCCAGCCTACGGTTCACGGGGGGAGGGGGGGGGGTCACATATACAAGGGTCGATTCAGTCTTCGGTTAATGGGGGTCACATATTTAAGATCAGAAGGTCAGAAGAAATCCATACCTAGACCCCCTACCAAGGATCATGATCATGTCATGACCCCCCTTCCGCCTTTTTGTTACATTAGCGTTAGTCAATGCTAATTAGTGTTAGTAATACATGGAAATACATATTTAAATACTAGCTGCAGCGTACAGCCCGCTGCATTATAAAAGTATTTGGTGAATCCCGCGGGATCACCTAATTTTTCCTGGGTAAAAAGTAGCCTATCTGCTATTCCATCTCATCTACCTGTGTACTAAATTTCATTCAAATCCGTTAAGTAGTTTTTACATGATTAAGTAACAAACATTCATCCATTCAAATATCCAGTTTCGCATTTATAATATTAATATAGATTGAATTATATATTATACAAACGCTCAAACCTAGAAATATAAGCATTTATGTTCATTACAAAAATGCTTTTTGTAATGAAAAAATGCGATTCAGACCCATCGATTGTGTAGTCAGGGTATCTCTTGACTAACGGGGTGGTTCTTAATAAGGTGTACAATATTGGAATACATTAGTTTAAAAGAAAAAAAAATTAATTCAAAATAAGGCATACGTATAATGCCTCCGGACTTGACCATAAATGTAATTCCAATAGAGCCTTCGGTCGAACAGTTACGACCACCACGCGGCGATCTACCTTCTGCTGTTGGAACGGCTGCGAGCGCGGGCCAGCGGGGCGTCCGCCGAGCGCAGGCCCTCGCGCCGCCCCTCGTCTGTGCCCGACCAGCCGCTTGCCAGAGACCTGCATGACACGAGGCGGGAAAATCATAACAGGTAAAAGTAGTTAATTTTTTTATATCATAAGATAGCAAACAGGCAGATGGGTCTCCTGATGGAAAGAGTCAACCATCACATAGGTGTCTATAGAGACACCAAAGATATTAATGTGTACGTTGCTATCTTGTGGCGAGGTGTAATGTCACATGCATAAGTTTACTGGCTACCTTACTCTCCAAACCGGTACACGTACAGTGACAAGCACTGACGCTATTACGGCAGTAATAGGTAAGGCGGTGGTACCAGACCCGGGCGAGACAATGCAGAACTCTATCACCAAACTAGCAAACAGGTAGGTGGCTCTCTTAATAGATAGAGACAGTCATCGCCTATAGACTCCAAAAATATGAATGATACTTTGCTACTTAATTGGTGGGGATAAAATGCTAGATATATAAAATTATCAACTACCTCCAGACTAGAATAAGACCAAAAAAAGCACCAACGTTCTTGTCGCAGGAATAGTTACAGAGGGGCGCAGAATTAGGTATGGCATTACAGAGCTCATTAATTTGCAATTTCAAGAGACAAACGAGATGTGCGCTTAGACCTATGTAGGTTCGCAGAATATTCTTCGTAAAATTTTCTTGCTTCCCTACAAGTGATTTTACACCTA
Source organism: Apodemia mormo (assembly GCA_036924255.1). Taxonomy (NCBI): domain Eukaryota; kingdom Metazoa; phylum Arthropoda; class Insecta; order Lepidoptera; family Riodinidae; genus Apodemia; species Apodemia mormo. Next base: position 20,710,261 of record JAUPFN010000016.1, read on the forward strand.
TTCTATCTCCGCAGGTTCAGTCTTGTCCTAAATAACGGTATTTACAACCAAACGGACTCGGTCGTTAGTTTCGTCATATCTCTTTTCTGTTAAGGCCTTTCAAGGATCTTTTTTGTGCAATATAAGTACAAACTTTTTAAAAGGCCAACATTTTATTGGTGACTAGCTGTTGCTCGCGACTTCGTCCGCGCGGACTTCGTTTACTCCGCACAGCTCTTTCCCCGTAGGCGTCAGTGTGATAATATGTAATGTGCCTAATGTTGACCCGACCTGTTAGTAATATTTATGCAAAATTTGAAGTAAATCCATGCAGTATTTTTTGAGTTTACCCCGGACATACATACAGACAAACAGACAAAAATTTTAAAAACTATATTTTTAGCTTCGATATTGTTTGGAGATCACGCCCCAAGTATTCTTTTAAAAAAATATTCAATGTACAGTTTTAAATTTTCCTACGATTTCATTATATGTATAGATTTTATAAGTATTAGTATCAATTTCGGATTGTTCTGGTCTTTCGATACATAAGTTTATATAATATGTTGTGTTTTCTAGTACAGCGTGTAGTGTCAGGGCATCTGTTAGATATAACCGGGTCAAAGCATTTCCTTACTCAGGTCAAAAAAAAAATCAAAATTTTGCTTTTCTTTTCTACCTTCCTTTTTCAGAAAAAAATTGTTACAACGAAATTCCTTTGAAGACCAGGATTTTTAATAAATAAGTCGTTTTTATGTAGAATGGAATAATGGAAATGTGAAAGGCGCGGCCCATCAAGAATAACCATCGCTTTAAGACACCATGGACGTTAATAATGCTTTGCCATCTCAGACGTAATGCCACAAGTACAAGTTCAAAAAAAATGATATTGTTTCTATATAAGTTGTCACGTAACTTTACTAACCATCAGATTAGAAATAACATATGTGTATGAGCTGATGTTAATAAGTTAAAAGCATAAGAAAAATAGATCAATATTAATGTAATTTTTCTTAATATACTCACGCCAGATCCTTTACGGGAAGGCATAAAGAATCGATTGCCATATGGCACGATCCTTGTAGATTTGTCTTGCTTCCTCCAAATTCATTAGTCTTTTCATATAAATACACCGGTTGCGAAGACTCTTGACACCAACTTCGGACATCACCCGATCAAGAAGTTTTTAATATTTATCATAATTTGTTTAATATTTCTCCTATTCTCTTATACGATACTAAATACGTGTAAAATGATATTATATAATGTTATAATATTTACCGTTTATTTTCAGATCATTACACAGCGGAGAGCAACAACGAGACTTCAATAGAGGAACTCCTAATATAGCAGCACCAGTTGACGCTTCTACAGCAGAGACACAAAGGCTACTCTCCCTTGCAGGCGTTAATATGACAGAACAAAGGCTGCTCCAACGGAATTCAGATCCAGCAGAAACCCACAGAAGTTTTCTCGTCGCAAACATCGACGCGTCCAATAGAAATCATGAAATGGAATCCACAAGGCTCTTATCCATGAGAAATATAGACGTTTCGCAATCAAATCAAAGACTGGGTGCTAAATTAAACGAAGGCACTTTACCAACACACAGGCTACTTACAACGACGTATGAACAGCAGCAAAATATTTTAAAACAATCTAGTGAAGATTGTCGAAGACTGTTACAGCAGTCAACAACTGTAGGTCCTGATATAAATAAAACGCCTAATGATGGTGCACGATTATTGACGTCCTCAAGTTTTGATTCAAAATGCGCTATCGACAGTGGAAGAAATTTGGCAGCAGCGGAGCACAACGTTTTGACTAATTTTCTACAAAATTCTGCATCGGCGACCAACTTTAACGTCGATACAATGAAATTACCAAATTCCACTACTTTCACCATCTGTTCGGAAGCCGCAAAACTGATGAATACTCTTCAGCAATCACCGTTACCCTTAAAGGGTACTTTTAATTTAAGCACTAGTCCAATACCATCACAGTTTACTGATACTAAATTAAGTAGCGTATTAGAACAACCTAAGCCATTAGAGTCTACTAGACTTATTTCTCAAATTCAACAGCAAGATATTAACAGATTGCAAACTAGTACACCTCCATTCAAGGATTATATGAATCCTCACCTTCCAGCTTACTCATATTTGCAAAACTCAATAACACCACCTGTATCTGCAGAATCTAACTATTCTGCATCAGCGAATTCAGAATTATATCCAAACACGCTTTATAGACCTGAGAGTAAATTTTCGTTAAATAGATATACAACTGGACAGACGTACAATCAGAATCATTCAAATACATCAGAACCAACAAAATTTCAACAACAGTATTCATCTTCTACTGACGAAGGCTGTGAAACCGACATGGAAGACGTACCAAACATTACCAGTGGTGCACAGAATAGATTAAGTTCTTACGCTAGCTCTAGTTCTAGTAGTGGAGTTGTTACATTTTTTAACAATAAAAGCCTAAGTCAAAATCTTAGCTGTGATTCGTCCCAAAGCAACTTTTCGACTTTTGAAAGTATTGACTACCAACTATCTGATTGTTCTAGTGAACTTGCCAGTAGCCTACCAAGTTGTACGTCCAATGAAGATAAACTAGGTTATGATAACAGTACCTTAATCAATACAAGCCCTATGCATCCTTGTGTATATATTTCATCGTATAACAACAAAACACCTGGAACTGGTATTATGTCTAGACACAATCCAATTAATTATCAATCTTCAAGTAAAAATTGTACCCGATCTACCACTCGAAGTCCAGTGGATTTTAGAGAAGGTCGCCGAGCTAGTGATGGTCTGGTCGCTCAACAAGCCGCGCAGTCAAATGATACACAAATGAACAGTTTAGCTTTCAATAGTCAAAAACTCAGTGAAAATTGTAAAGCAAAAGGTGTTTTAGAACTTCATTTAGTACAAAAAGAAGCCCAAAAATTAAAAACCCAATATCAAGCCTCACTCCCAGCTGAAGAAATGACACAAAGACAGATTCAACATAATCAGTTTGCAGCTAGTTTTACGCCTCAATATTTTGAAGCAAAAAATTCTACACCAAAGCGCATTAGCTTGCCGGAAACTTTCAACTATTCGAGTACATCTCCACCTATGCCTGCCAGTCCCAAAATGATGGCTCAACTTCAAGATACCGACTTAACGTCCTGGTCGCAAGTCAGTAAACCTCCTTTACAACAGCAACTTATGCAGCATAGACTATTTCAACAAAAACGACAGCTACTCCAAAAACAGATGACTCCTCCAAATCTTTCCGCTCACGAAATCGGACCTTTACATAGTCTTCAAGTAGGATTGAGTAGAAGACAAATGTTACGCCAGCAAAGTTACAAAATAGCTCAACAGCAGCAAATTCTTCCACCATTACCGCTAACTGAAACCGAAAATAGAGATTTACTTGCCTTCCAAGCGATTGTTGAGGACCCTAACAGAATAAAGTCTAAATTAGAGGACAGTCAAGAAGAGTCGAAATTTACGTATCAAGGAGCGATGGATATAAGTTTAGTAAACAAAGATCGTGTGGGTAATGAGAATTGGTCAAATTTGCCTTCCAGTTTGCAAACCGCTTGTCAGATCTCTGATCTAGCAGGTCGAAGAGATGGTAAAGAGTTGCGTGATGACGGGGAATCAGCGCATGCTTCATTAGATGCGCCTTTGTGGCCTGGACAGTGGAGTCCGAGTCTCTTCCAGCCACAAACTTGCTTTCAGGTATTCCAACAAATCAACTAGTAGACACATTGCGAGTAGTGATAGATTTGGTAGTGTTTTTTGCACGATGCGTAAATCAACGTTGATTGGCACTTTCAGCCTTTGCTAGTTTGCTAGATTATAATTGGTCTCATAATAGATTTTATTCGTAAAGAATTGTATTATTCAGTATAACAGAAATACACACCGAAAGCATGAGCTTTCTTTAGTATGCATGACAATAACTAGCGCTTTAACATTATGAGTAATACTTTTAAAATTTATTGGTTCTTATATTACAAATTAATTTAAAGCAACAAAAATATATGACAGTATGTCTAATTGTATTATCTTTTAAAAATATTTTTTTACTATGAAATCGAAATATGAAATATAAAAACAGACCCAAAAATTTTTGTGGATTTGTATTAGTCCTAAAGATTTCGGACAATGAGCTTAACTAAATTAAAGAGTAATATGATAATACATAACAAAACTAAAGGGTACTTTACAGTTTGTTATAGTATAGTTATTATCCATTCCCAAAAATTATAAAAATATTTTTTTGTCTAAAATTACTAATATCTTGTTATTATATAATACGAACCAGATAAAATTGCCGCTATGCATACAAGTCGTTCACCCAATGATGGGGGAAGAAGCGGGCATCTTTGAACAGACTTAACAGTAAAAGCTACTGTGAAATCTTAATATGTACCAACTAGCGGAAACTTTGTCTGTGTTGTACGGTAAACTGCATTTTTATATGTACATCACTTGAAATGTTCCTATATATTTATATTTATTCATAATAATATCGAACTCAATGTTACATATTAAATTAGATTAGACAATAAGTATATATTTAATATTTTGTAATTTTATTTAGACAATTTGTTTTCTTTGTGAGAATTTGTATAAAGCTATATTATTATCGCTAATACCTATGTAATATTCTACGTAAGATGTGATAGCTTTACTTAGAGCAAGTTTTATTATTATTTATAATACAAGTAAATGTAAAATTAGTACTTGTTTTATTTTGTCACCATTTATTTTGCTTTTTCTTAGATGTCACTTGCGCATGACGTATTTTACACCTCACGAAATTGATTTTAAAACTACTGAAACATATACTGCAGTTCGGATTGGGCAAGTAACTTGTCAGGCTATGTCGTCAGATCAAAACTTTTCGTTATATATCATACTCGTATTTTACGAATTTTCAATTATCTCTAATTTCGCATTCGTACGGATATGAATATTTCGCAACTAAAATTGGAAAGCTGCTATTCTTTTTCAAATTATACTTCATAGGATAACAAGTAGATAACAAGGCGACCGATTTTGGTTGGCTATGCGAGTCAGTACCATCGTGTCTACAGGTGGTAGAGTTCTGCATTGTCTCGCCCGGGTCTGGTACCACCGCCTCACCTATTCCTGCCGTAATAGCATCAGTGTTAGTCACTGTCGTGTTCCGGTTAGTATTAATATCTTAGGTGTCAAATAAGCAAGGGACATACAGTACCGTAATCATTTGGAAGGTAAAGTTTAGTTAGCTTCAAAGAAACGGGATATTAAATCGTGCTATACTTCACGTCTGGCCATATACGAGGGTGAATTGAAAAGTATTCGGCCTAACCAAGGAAATAAACACACACTAAATTAATTATATTTTATTTTTCTACATAATCACCATGAAGTTCGATGCACTTTTGCCATCTCCTATTCAAAGCATTTAGACCGTTGAAAAAAATGATTCTTCCTTAGAGTCAAAATATGCGTTTACTGCTGTTTTGACTACGTCGTTTGTCGAAAATCTTTGACCTCCAAAGTGCTTTTTTAGGTTAGCGAAACAGAAAGAAGTCTGACGGTGCCAGATCTGATGAATAAGGCAGATACGGTAATAGTTCAAAGCCACAATTGTGGATTTCAGCCATTTGCACAGACGTGTGAACACGGGCGTTATCTTGATGAAACAGGACGTTTCTGAGCATTCCTGGACGTTTTTCTTTTATTTCCTCTCGTAAACTACGTAGTATGACACAAAGTAATCAGAGTTTATAGTCTGACCCCTTAAAGATAATCAATCATAATCACACCCTTCGAGTCCCAGAATACTTAGCCTTTTTGGGCGGTGGTGAACCAGGTTTTCTCCATTGTTTTGATTGTTGTTTTTTTTTCTGGCGTACAGTAATGAACCCATGTTTCGTCCATTATAACAAAACGATTCAAAAAATCATCTGCATCGGCTTCAAATAACTCCAAACAGTCAACTGAAAGCAGTCGCGGAACCCACCTTGCAGACACTTTGTTCCCAATTCGTTGACTATGATATTTTGAGTTCTTTCATATGAGATGCCTATAATCTCGGCTATCTCTCTAATTTTTAACCTGCGGTCGCCGGTCTCCCATAATTAAATCAAGTACTTTTTTTAATATTTTCGTCAGTAGTGAACGTCGAAGGCCTTCCAGATCGGGATTCATATTTCACACTCTCTCTGCCACGTTTGAATTCTGCTATCCATGAATCATGCCATCCATTTTGACGGATGAATAAAACAGAGCAGAATCTTCTAATGTACTGACCATATCATTACTAATGGCTTTCGTTGATATCCCCTTCATATGGAGGTACTTAATGACGGCACGCTGCTCGATTTGCTCCATTTGCAGAAAGTATGTCCGATTGCTTTGTTAAAAAAATTATAAAATCACAACAAATTATTGTACACGTTTCAAACTTCACACAATTAACTACTCTGAACTGAACTAAATAATGTGGGTAGATTTGATTTTTAGAATTGAATGGATCTGTGTTAGGCCGGTTACTTTTCAATCCACCCTCGTACTAATGCTTTATAAAGCGCAAGTTCTGCCATACATGGATATTGTTCACAATTTTGGGCCGGAGCGGATTTGATAAAATTCAACGTAGAGCAGCATGCCTTGTCGACAAACCTACTCTCACAAGGGGTCTTAGTATCTAAAGAGTCATAGGATCTTTGTGTGTGTACTATCGTCTGTATAATAGGAATTGTCTGATGAGCTATTTATTTTAGTGCCGGCATCTTAGTTCCGTCATCACACTACACGCCGGCGCCCGTATAAAGATGGTACGGGCAAATCAAACGGTCGTAGATGATCAATTATCAATGTAGTGTGGATGGAAAATCTCACTACGGCGCGCCGTACAGTAAACGCGACGAACAGTTAAACTCTGGAAAAGCTTACCTCACACGGTTTTTCCAAGATGCTTTGACATTGGGATTATTTTAAGTTAGTCCTGTAAGATTAGTTTAAGAGGAGGGTCAACCAAATTTACAGAAGCTAGCTTCGCTAGGTAACTAACTTTTTGTGTTGCAAATATCCATGGGCAGAGATAACTGCTTCCCATCAGGTTCTTGCTCGTATGCCTGCAGATGCTATAAATAAAAAATAACTTATTTTAAACCAAGACATTTCAAAAACGATTAACTGGATTTGAAAGTTCTGAATGGGCTATTTTGGGCGATTTAGTCGATAAGGAATAATTGACCTAAGTACTAAATATGAAGGGTGGACTACATTCGAAAGATTGACCGCCCAGTTGGTCGAGTTTTCAATGTTTTGAGTGTTCAATGGTCGAGATTCACAATCTGAAATAAAGTGTATGCCCTAGTTATAGCTGTATTGACCGCCCCGTGGGTCAAGTGATTAGCGATCCTGATTATGCAATCGATTGGGGCGGGTTCGATTTCCTTCAGGGACAGGCATAATCATAAAATAACTTAAACATATCAAATATTTAAAGCATATTACACAATAACCATTGAGCTATTTTACAAATGACAAGACACTATAAAGATTAGGTCCTATGCAGTGTAGGTCAATTGTCTAAAAGGAAACTTTGGTCATTCGCTTGCACAGATTATGATTTCAGTTGTTCAGTAATTATTTCTTTTGAAAATACCCTTACCTGAAAATTTACATATGCCCGTATCACGACTTATGTTGACTTTTCTATATTTGTTCCTCTCTCTCTCTCTACCTCCCTAGGGTAACCTAAATTATATTTAGATAATTTAGGTTACCCTGTTGCTGATGTTGATCAAATCAGTATTACGTAAATAAGAAATGAAGTTGATACCTACAAGTTAATTGAATTGATGATAGATGACAAAAATGTCTTATGTACCTACACGCCATGCCACGTAACTAAATAAAGAAACTAAAAAAGAATGATTTGGCTGCGCACTGCCAGCTTTAGTGAACGGGCCGACACGCGTAGCCACCCAGGCCGTCAAACTTTTTAGGGATCAAGCACATTAGGACGGGCCGCAGCGAGCGAGCCGCATTCCAAAAAAAAAAAACTTGCTTTACACATTAATGACGTGCCGTATCGCAATTCGCAGCACGTTGACGATTTTTGAGTAAAATATACGAGCGGACTTGGGGTGACCACACGTTACAGATAGTTTTGTCGAAAAGCTTTTTATTCGACTTCAAAAAAAGAACTCCCTAATTCCTCAGAATCTTTACTGCGTCTCTGCATAATGTGTGATAATTCACATAAAATGTATGAAAGTGATCTAAGCGGATTTTTGCAATGCGCCCCGTCCCGCCGTGGTGCGTCCTAATGTGCTCGACCTTTACTGGTAAATCTGGATGGCTAAGGCTGTGGGGCTTCGTCTTCTATAGTTACAACTCTCATTATAAGAAAAAGCACGTCGATTTTAAAGACACTGTTTATAATGCATGATTATGATGTTTCAGTCTACAAACTGGCAAGGACACAGTTTACCGCCTCCCAACATGTTACCGCTCAGCGAAAGCCCGATCCTGGAGTTGACAGAGCAAATGGAGTCCATTTAGGTGTAATTATCATAGGTACTCTAAAATACAAAACATCAAGTCCATATACAGATCCATCCAATGAGAAATAAAAATGGCAAATAGGAATTTTTTTGAATATATGAACATGAAAAATTTTAGGAATGGATTAAGTAAGCGAGTAATTTTTAACGTTTTATTAGTAGATTTAATAACCGGATTTTTTCTGTGTGATGCACTAAAATGCAGAAAATACATTTTGCCTCTCGGTTCAGTCCTCGTTTAGAAAATTAGTTTATTTTTATTTCTTCTTTATCAATTTAATTCGATTGGTCCGGACCTCTTGAAGAATAGACTACCTGCTATTTTGCAAGGTAGGTCGTAAAAGACGAATAGATGTGTAATACATTAGCCACAGGGATAGCAACGTATCATTAACATCTTCAGAGTCTATAGGCAATGGTATTCTCTTTTTATCAGGAGAGCCATCTGCTAGTTTGCTATCCTGTAATATAACAAAAAATTCGATTGAACCTCGTCCTTCCTAAAAGTTAAGCACTTATATCAAACCAAATATGGTCGATGTGAAGACTGTTTGCTCCTTGTTTCTTTAAAGACGCTTATCCCTAAAATTACCTTTTGATTGATTAATTTTGATTGAACATTTACTAAGGGATATTTTAGTATACTTTTTACGACGGTAACATTCCTTCGTGATTGTTAGTGAATTTTATGTCAGACCCATGCAAAGTTGGGGCAATAGAATATATAGTATTATAGCTTGGCTTTGGTTTGAGACTTCAGTAAAATGTTTAAAGCTCTCTGTCTTTATATTTTTGGTCTGAGGTCTCGTACCTATACTTCTATGCTAATATTACATAGAGAATTGTTTGGTTATAATAAAATAAGCTGAAAAACTTCTAAACTGATTTTAAAAATTCTTTCACCCGAATCGCTCGAGAGCTAAATTTATTTTCTGCAAGTGTAGTCTGTAGTTGCGATATTTATGTTAAAATCTATTAAACATATAGATATTTCTAATCAGTAAGTTCCTATTTTTTTTCGGAAACAGCTTTTTTAATTCAATAGCTGTTTGACTGACTTAGATTTATGAAATCTAGATACAATTTAGCGTAGCATTTTATAAATATAATTTGTAGATGAACATTTATTGTTCTTTTTATATTCATTTACCAGACATTTATTTGAATTGTTAAACGTAAAAATATTAATGTTGAACGTAATTTATTTACAAGTTGGGTAGATTTTGAATGTAAGTAGGTGTCTGATTGTAGAGCTTATGCTATTTTACACATTCCTTTTCATATCTTTACTAGAACGAAAATATTCGACACGTAATACTAATTGTCCTAAAAATATAAATAACATTAAGGTATATTTTATATTTATTTATATTTCACTTCATTACCTAATTTATTAATAAAATAATTTAATTATAAATGCAACATTCCATGATTCCAATGATTTTATAGGATTTTCTAACGTTACATTGTTCTTGGCTTTTTAAAATTTGTGTTCATTTATGTTGAGTCTAAATATTGTAAATTGCTTTTAATAGAAAAATGTCTACGGATTTTCTAATATTTTAACTATATTTTTTAAGCTCTTATGCCGCACTAATAGGAGTCCTTTTGTAAAACAATGTCTAGAATATAATCAATATCACCGAATGTAGGTTCATATACTTTCCGGCGATAAATAATGTAAATCGGACTCTACTGACGAGCGAAACGAAATTATCAAATTATACTTGGTGCTCTATAAGTAGAAATTATCCGATGCGCATTTATTTACCGCGGAAAGTGTACTACTGTATTGTATAGATTTTCTTAATGAATTTTTGATTCATTATCCAATAGTTTTAAGCAATGTGACAATATGAATTTAGATGTAATTGTTTATAAAATAATTTAATACGTAACATGTTAGATACAATACGCGATAGTCATTATTAAATAGACCTGTAACGTTATCAAGTACCTTATCTACATTAGATTATCACATAATAGATTGATGTATGGTAAAATGTTATTTAACGCTTTATACTGTTGTAGGGTTTTTCGCAAACGGGTAAGAAACTTCATTGTGAATCAGTCAAGAAGCCTTCTAAACAAATTCTAAAAAAAATCGCTAATTTGAATTTGTTTGCTTATCCAATATTTTGACAAGTTGACCTTAATATTTAACCTTTTTTATTTATTTTTACATGCTTTTAACTTTGTTTACTAAACCTAAAAGAGCTAAAAAACTAAGTTTTTAGTAATCTTTTCATTAAAATATAAAAAATATTCTATAATCAGCTATCGATTCGTAATTCAAATAGCTCATCAATAGCACGAATCACATTACAAAAATTAGTAAAATAAAATATTGAAATGTTGCGAAGTACCTATTGATTAGTGATTACACGTGACGGGGTCATGCGCGTAAAGCAGCGATTCTTGCTTATACCAGGAACGTAATAAGCTTTACCTTTGCGTATATATTTGTATGCAAATAAATCTCGAAAGTTGAATTTAATCAATTTCAAATACCTGTGTAGATTTGCAAGCTTTGCAAACACAATAATTTAGAACCATCGAATCGAACTGATTTAATAACGGAACAGCGATTCTCCGTTATACCAGACATGTAACAAACTTATTTTCAAGCTTTGACTACGTTTGTATGTAAATACATCTTGGAAATTAAATTTTATCAATTTAAAGTAATTGTATCAATTTGAAACCCTGGCAAATGTTAAATATTTCTGTAATATTACAATAATTAAGTGCCAGCCATCTGACTTAATAATAGACACCGATTATCCTTTATACTAATTACAAGACATATAAAAAGCTTCACCTTTGTCTATGTTTGTATGTAAATATATTTTGGAAATAGAATTTAATCAATTTCAAGTATTTGTATGGATTCGGCAACTTTGCAAATATACTATATTCTTACAACAAAACAATAATTTGGTAAGTACCGTATAATAAAATAATATTTAATAATAACAGCGGTTTTCTTTTATATCAGACATGTAACTAGCTTCACTTTTGGTTAGTTTGTACCTACCTATATAAATAATTCTTGGAAGTTGAATTTATTCAATTTCAAGTAGTTTTTCGATTTACAAACTTTGTAAATGTAGAATAAACCTATCATAATATATAAGTTAAATACCACAACGAACTGATTTGATAAGATAACAGGAATAAATACCTACTTATGAGTGATTTAGTAAAGTCTGAAGAATGAGCTCATTAGGTTTTTTACTTTGTTTTGAAGCGGTTGAAAATTCGCCTATGAAAAAGTTAATTTGGGTACTTTTTGGTCACCAGATGTCATGTTTGGTTTAATTAGTTTTTGGTACTTGAAACACGACCAGTAATATGCTGAGAAGTCAATAGATACCTACCTACATTACCTATACGAAAACATTTGTATATTGTACTAGCGGCCCGTTACGTGCTTCGCTACGTATCGCCATTTATTGAATTTATTTGTTACAAAAAATGTAATAAATGAAGAACCGCTCTACCGATTTCATGCAAACTTGACATAAACCATTTACTAAATAGTCCGAACATAGCCTAAGCCATTTGGTTTGGATAGGTGAGCCCGTTCTTGAGTTATAAAATTACAACGAAAAGTGGCATTGATTTTTATATATATATAGACTAGCGACCTGCCCGCGGTTTCACCCGCGTAGCTTCTGTTCCCGTAGGAATATCGAAAAGATTTGTATACTAAAACCTTCCTCAAGAATTAATCTATCTTTTAAAAAAAACTGCATTAAAATCAGTTGCGTAGTTTTAAAGATTTAAGCATACATAGGGACAGACAGAGAAAACGACTTTGTTTTATACTATGTAGTGATTAATCGGAATCAACATAAAGAACAAAGTCCCCTATTACGCCCGTCTGTAAGTTATAGATATTAGCGATAAACTCAAAAACTACAGGGCGGATTTGCATGCGGTTTTCAACACTAGACAGGTTACACATATGAACAGCGAGATCATTTATAAAATTTGTTCATTTAAAAAATACTATTTTTTTATTTTTTTTTTATATCATAAGATAGCAAACAAGCAGATGAGTCTCCTGATGGAAAGAGTCAACCATCGCCTATAGACACCAAAGGTGTTAATGGTGCGTTGCTATCTTGTGGCGAGGTCTAATGCCACATGCATAAGTTTACCGGCTACCTTACCCTCCAAACCGGAACACGACAGCGATAAGCACTGACGCTATTGCGGCAGGAATAGGTAAGGCGGTGGTACCAGACCCGGGCGAGACAATGCAGAACTCTACCACCTAGTAGCCACGATGGTAGTGACTCGATAGCTAATCGGTCGCCTTTTACGACCTGCCTGGCAGAACAGCAGTTGGCCTATTCTTCAAAGGAGGCCGGGACCAACACGGCGATACTACTTAAAGTTTTATTTTTTATATTTTTTGTCTTTGGTACTTGGTGAACTGAATTTGTAATTAAGTTGAAATGCACTTATACCGATTCACAAACACTTTTTTATTTAATTTATACTCTATACTACATACAATGCCAACCGGGTTCACTTGTTATAGTATCGAGTCCTTCTTAGTAATCTGTGCAATATCTTCAAGGTTTAGTGCATTACAACTTAGTAGGTAGCATTTTAAGTCTTGAAAAAAGATGGCTGGCACATATATATTGTAATGACAATTTAATTTAGGTATATATCGTTTGCAAAATGATTATCGCGTACATAATATTATCCTTGTATATATAATCTACCTCCAAAAAAATTTGTAAACAAGACTGAATTCTACGTCAATTCAGATATCAACAACAACCTATGTGAAGAGCTTCGCTCAACGCATTAACTCTAACATCGACTGAAAGGATTTAAATAGGTATCAACTTTATTTCGTATGAAATTCTGTCAATATCCTAAAATCCATTGAAAATTTAAGGATGAATGACAATGCTGTTTATAATTGATCGAAGAAAGTGGTGAGCGAAGGCCTTAAGTAGTGAAGGCTTGTAAATGTAATAGGGGTTATGCAAATATGTATTCGTTTTTATAATGTTTTTGTATATGTAAAATATAAAACATGAACTTGAAAAACTTGAAGCAATTGCTGTAATTTAAGCATAATGCAATCTGTATTTAAGTAAACCCCTTAATAAACATTTTTTAACAATTTTCATTGTTATAAAAAATGAGTTGGATCTTAAACGTACTTTTTGATAGAACTGTTTACTTTCTAGTTATTATGAAGTATAGAAACAGTTCTAAAACTATAATTACAATTTTTACAGTTTTTTGACGAATTTTGTTACTTACACGTACAACCACAGATTATGGAATAACTACCGATACAACCTATAAAGCAATAATAAAAATGAAAACTACATAATATGTAGTATGTATGTTCTATGTACTTACGTATTTGTGTAAATTAAAATCACAATGTATACTCATATACTTATAATAAAAAGGACAATTTTGCAAAAAAAGGTAGATACTATAGCACGACCCTGCGTTTAAACTGACAAACGACGTTTTTTAGCGAGGTACGAAATTCTCGTTTTTGTAAATATTAAATTGGGAATGTTTTTGCAATAAATATAAACAAAAAATAAACAGTCCGATTTAGGTATGTTTATAGAAACATTATTCATAACTTTTAAGTTCTTTTACTAGATCTTGTATTTTATTAATTATACTTTCATTAATTAAATCGAAATCTGATAAACATGTAGTAAACTAAATCTGAGATAATCAATAAATAATAAAGAACTCGAATTTTATTGATTTACACACTATGAGAAATCAATAATAAAAGTTTAACGTTGTTTGTTTTGTTTCACTAGCTGCTCATGGTCTACTATTAAAATAATATGGACGATGATAGCACAAACCTCCTTACCAATATTCAAATCAACGAAATAGTCTAGAGACATTGTCTAAAAAAATCAAAATATTAATATTTTAATACCAAACGCATTTTACCGAAGCAATAAAGATTGAAACGTATACATGTAATTACAGTTTGTAACAATTGTTTTTGTTATGTGTATAGTCTGAATTTTTTACATGTATAAAAGTAGTAGATATACAATAGTTTTTAGACATATCAATATTTGCTAGATTTTATCCTGTTGATCTGTGTAGATGTTATCTCCGTAGTTGACTCAGTAGCAAGGGGCAAAACATTTTAGTAAAAAAGCACTTGCTTTAATTGGTTGTAAGTTGTGATTTGTAACTCACGTGTAAGTATATTTTTACAAAATACAATTTATTCAATTACATTAGCGCAGTGGTGAAAATTTGGAACTGTGAAATATCACCTTACAAATTATTATAATTATATTTTAATTCACAACACACAATCAATTCACGTCGTCTAATAAATAGTAATGAAGGCGACAGATTTCAATATTGAAATAATATTGGTAGAAAATTGTTGAAGACGTTTAAATTTACACGAGCTTGTATTTCATACATAAGTAAACTAATTTATATTAATTTAAAACAGTACTTAAATTAATTCTATTTAACCACTATAGGCTACCTATTCAATGATTCGCGTTCCATTAGTAGACATTTTTTTAACAATTTTACATAATGTTAAGTACAAACTGATTCATTTTCACATGTTAATCACAGTATTTGTACTATGCGTAGGTAATATTTTGCTCATGCGCGCTTCTAAAAAAACTAACAACTTTATCTCACGGTCATATTTTATGGAATATACCTCTTAAAGTATTACTTACAGGCTACACAGGTAGATTTTAACATTTTGGTAAGCTACCAACCATTTCATGGAATATATAGTCACTTGCAGTCTTAAAGTCTTACAATTAAGAACTCTTAATACCAATAACCATATTGATCCGATAATATGGTCAATCTCACACGATGGGATATCGAATTGTTTTAATTTTATACCCAAATTCTTTGCACACCATAATAACTGCACATGAATTTATCACAAAAATCCTGCACAAAAAGATAAATATAACAAAAAAATTGAACTCGAATTCAATATCTTTTCGTCGAAGCAATAAGTTTGGTCTAATTACTTAAGGAATAAATCAGGACTTTCTTCAAATTAAGATACCTATTAAATTTTATCCTATCTTCCTACCTTATACCTTACCTTATATCCTACCTTAACTATAAAATTTGGAATTGTGTTGATACTCTATGCTATTACCTCTGTGAGTATAATTTATTGGCGGTCTTATTGTTTCACGCATCTATGAAGATTTATCTTGAAATATTATAGTATATGAAAATTGATTTGAAAGCTTAAGTTGTGTTTTAGTTTCGTGTGACTTCACGATCAGACTGCTATATAGACAATATTTAAGTAATCTTAAATGTGCTAATAAAACTAAGCGTTTAATTGTCATTGTTATTAAAATTGAGCAATTTCTTTGTACGATTAATATAAATCGAACTCAAAAGTAAATTCGTGAATCTAACAGTTCAACACAACTTTCTGCTATGATTAGAAGACTCTACTGCTACGTAGAACACTCAGGTTTGTTAGAATTCTATAAGGTTTATACAAGTCGCTATGAAATCGCTAAATGTTTAATGTGATATTTGGATGCTTTTACACCTACTTACTCGTAATATACCAATACCCATACTATAGAATATTATGTTAACTTTGTTAAGTTTACGTCTCAAGTAAGTAGCTAATTTTATATTATATTGTAATATATATATATATATATATATATATATATATATATATATATATATATATATATATATATACAGGGTATAACAAAAATAAGCACTAACTTTCAAGGGTATACGTGTACATGAACTAAACAAACACCTGGTAAAATATTATACCAAAAGGCACACATTTTTTGTTTCATATAAATTTAGTAAAATAAGAAATTAAAGTTTATTTTCACACCCCTACCTTGAAGATGGAAGTGATGTGACGTCAGCAACACGTTGAATGAATAGCGTGACGCACACATAGACATGAAGAATACCGCGTACTTGTACTTACACACATTTAATAAGCAATTTTTTACATATCACTTTCGTCACTGATTAATTATTATACATTAATCCAAATTCACTATTTACAGGCAATAATAAAACAACACTGTCTTCAAATTAATTTATAAGTAAGGTTCAAAATGACCACCACCCTTCTCAATGCAAAGAGCAGTTCTGCGTAACATTGATAACCTTACATTATGCAACATATGTGGGGTTATGGACCTAAATGCTGCATTAATTTTACCTTCCATCTCTTCACGTGTATGACATTCCACAGAGTAAACTTTATTTTTCACATAACCCCATAAAAAGTAGTCTAGGCACGTGAGATCTGAAGAACGAGGTGGCCAAGGCACCGGGCCACTTCGACCTATCCACTCTGCAAATCGATCGTTTAAATAATCACGCACAGGGCGTGCAAAGTGAGCGGGTGCTCCATCGTGCTGAAAAATTATATTACGATATACATTCAGTGGAAGATTTTCCAGATGTTCTTCTAAATCCTCTCTCAGGTGTTGTAGGTACCTTTGAGCGTTAAGACCCTGAGGTAAAATAGTCGGCCCCAAAACATAGTCCCCAACGATGCCTGCCCAGACATTAATTCTCCACTGGTGCTGAAAGCTACTTTCACTCGAGGCATGCGGGTTATTATGTGCCCACACATGCTCGTTGTGCAAATTGAGCACACCATTTCTTGTGAAAGAAGCCTCATCTGTCCATAAAATATTAAAAGCAAATTCGGGATTTGCTTCAGCACGGTTCTGGTACCACCTACAAAAGTCCATTCTGGGCATATGGTCTGC
Source organism: Apodemia mormo (assembly GCA_036924255.1). Lineage (NCBI taxonomy): Eukaryota > Metazoa > Arthropoda > Insecta > Lepidoptera > Riodinidae > Apodemia > Apodemia mormo. The sequence goes on from JAUPFN010000016.1 coordinate 20,727,613, forward strand.
AAGTCCTATCTCCTGAGTCCTTGAAAAATGGTAGGGATGTCGTCCATCATCCTGCAGAGTACGCCACACCACCATATGGTTTACATTTAACATAGCACTGCATCGGCGTGTGCTGGTCCGAGGATTCTCGTCAAAATGATTTAGAATTCGAGTCTCAATAGCAGTACCTACTCTTGAATTAGGACGTCCAACGTTTCGTTCGCGGTGGAAGGAACCAGTACGCTGAAGTCGTAAACACATGTTACGGAATACTGAGTACGGAGGTAAATGACGTTGTTCTGCTGGTGGCCTTCCATCAATAAACCGTTGTCGGTAAATCTCCCTCGCTTCATTAATGCTACCATTCCTAGCAGCACCAACACATAGCATCATTTCGTAAAATTCACTATTAGTGTAAAGGTGACGGTCATTATTATTTCTACGTAGCATTTTTAAAATCGCGATTTCCAATCAATGGGTATTAAGTAAGATTCATAAAAAATCGGCAATAATAGCAATAGTTACGCTCTCCAAAGACAAACGGCAACTGAATAAAAAAATAAAAATTCCTTTACAATTATCTAGGTACTTTTCCGAACTAATTAGGGTTCAGTGAAACAAATTTAAAAATAATCTTCTTCATCTTAGAGTTTATTCCGGTTATTCTCCACGCTTGCGCTAGGAACGAGTTTGAGTTTGCCGTAGCGACTGTCGTCTAACCTCCGAACCTCTCTGGAGGAAGCCGGTGCCAGGACCTCTTTCATTGTACAGCAGTCAGGTTGTCTTGGGTCCCGAAGGTGGTGGTGGGACCCCTTGCACCATAAATAAAAAAAAATCATTTCCCGTGTTAGTTTGAGTGCCTTAAGAAGAATTACCCTCCATTCTACCAGGCGAACTGAGAATCGAACCCAGTACCTTACGAAGAAACGCCTAAACCGGCATCACTCTTATCATAAAAGTGACAAAAATGTTGACTAAAACTATACGGAACTACATATTAGTATGATTTTACATAAAAACAAAATGGCAGAAAAAAGGGAGTGTCTTGTCTCTTTCCGAAAGTGGTCTTTTCGCCAATCAAAGCGTTTCGTTGCACTTTGTATAAGCCGCAAAACACGTGTAAGTTCTAAAGGCCTGTACAAACGACCGGCGGCGGCTTTAAAGTTAACTTAATACTTTTTCATTTCCAGTATGATAAACAATATTTTGATGAAAAAGATTAATTTTTCTGAATGAATGAACAGGTTGATATGTAATCCCGGCAATCGCTAAAATTAGCAATAGTTTTCGTTGGTTTCGCTTGCGTGGTTTATTTTTGACATTCACAAAAAACTCTAACCACGCGTGCGAAGCCGCGAGCAACGGCTAGTATTTTATAAAATCTTTGATCTAAAATGTAATCAAAAAAACGTAGTCAAAAATTATCTTTTTCCTGAAATAACTACTACTTAGAAAGGTCTTGCCAATTTCTCCCGTGAAACAGCTTTGCTGTGTTTCGGAGAGAAGGGCAAGACAGGCACTGTAATTACTGGCACCGAGACTTAACATCTTATGTCTCAGGATCTTAACATCTTATGTCTCTAACACATGAATGGAATACCTGGGCTAGTTCCAGCCCAGGTATCCCATTTTTGTTCATTAGCGACGTCGACCACTTACCATCAGGTGGCACGTCTGCTAGTTTGCCTATCTCAATAACATAAAAAAAGGTAAGAAGAGGCGCACCTAAAACAAACTTTAGGTAGGTACTAAGTTCCATCAGCCATGTAGTGATAGTGACAAACGAGCCTATCAACTCACCGGGAACATTCCGATTCTTGACATTTTTTTAGCAGTGCTAGCCATGTCAAATTTCATATGTAACGAAAATTAATTTGCGCAATTAAAATTCCCGCGGAAAATATTCAGTAGTGTGTGTGAGCAAGGCCTTAAGTCGGGCGCTTGGTTGAGACCGCGTTGCGCCGCGTTGAGACGCCTAGCGCGATGTCGGTAATACTTCAAATCAAAGGACTTCTAGGCTAATCAATGCGTAGGTTTATTTGTCAAAAATGCTTATAAAAGGTTGTGTTGTGTCTTAATTCTTAATGATAATGCATATTTATTTTGCGAAGTGTCGTGTTATCAACGAGAAAGTTTTACTAAGTTTTTAGAATTGTGTGTAAAAAAAGTGATAATAGCTATGATTTACCTGCTCAAAAACTAATTACCTATTTAGACACCTTGTTATGTGAAGTTAGAAGCAAACAGGGTAGGTACTAGAGGTAAGTATTATGCCATTAAAACAGTTTGTAAGTTGAAACCATGCCAGATAATACATTGTAAAATGCCTATGAATCACGGAATAGATTTAGGTACCTACACTGAAAACACATGTGAATAGTTGACTTTGAAGGTGGATATTGTGTGATGAAGTAATTTATGTAATGTGTTTTCATAACAAAAAGATACCTTAATTAGTTATATTGGATTATTTGCCACGATTGTTTTAGAATGTATGTACCAAACTAATAGTTTCACTCAGAGTTAGAAATAATAATCCAGGTCACAATAAATTTTAGGTACACAGCTGATATAATTTTGTTGCCAGGCGGGAGATTTTCCTGCATGAAATGCCTAATAGCCGCAGGTTTGCCTTACGTAAACTAGGTATGAGACTACTAGGTAGGTATTTACGATTAATAAAATTTTATGAGATTTTTTTTATTGAATATGAGTATAGTAATTAATAATTATTTTAATATGATCGTAATATGCTATCGAGTGACACCAATAGTCGGACAGTGTTTTTTTTAACATAATGTAATAATTATGGCTATCAAAACCCAGTTAAGTTACCTATGAATCAAATTGTCCAGCCTGGTAATCAAACTAAGGACCCTCATGGGTTTATTCCAACATCAGTCCTGGTAGAAAAAAATATAAAAAAACTCTTTAAATAATATCTACATTATTTACTCTGTCAAGTAATTAGTACTTTGTTGTGCGTCTAGCAGTTCATTGACATCTATCATATGATTGTGACCTTTCATAGCTGCGTAAACCGTGCGCGTACGTTACTGCGTGCCATACTTCAGGGCTGCCACAGATCATTTTGAAAAAAAACTTTGACATTCATTTTCTCAGAAATTTCATAGTTTTTATTTATTAAAAATGTATAATTAAAGAGCTAACCACACATCCTGAACGCTCCTTCAGTATTAGTGCTTATTTTTGTTATACCCTGTATATATATATATATATATATATATATATATATATATATATATATATATATATATATATATATATATATATATACATATATATATATATATATATATATATATATATATATATATATATATATATATATATATATATATATATATATATATATATATATATATTGTGAAAATGTAGAAAAATTTATTACAATAACGTGTATTCAAGTACGTAAAAATTAAATCTCCACTGTGACACCAAATATGAATAGATGCTACCTCGTTTAGTTGTTAAAATAATGCAACAATTTATTTTATTTAAACTATGTATAAAGAACATAATATTGACGTCGAAATGTACACTGGTAAGCATATTTAAAGTACATGTATTTTCAGTGAAAGTGTTACTTCATGAATTTCTTTCTGATAAATATTATATGTTTGATATCACTGCCTTACTTACTTACTTATTTCTGCCGCAATAGCGTCAGTGATTGTCACTGTCGTGTTCCAGTTTGGAACGTAAGGTAGTCGGTATGCTTATGCAAGTGGCATTTCCATCCGGTCACACGGATTGCAACTCACCATTGGTGCACCTTTTGTGACTATAGTCGATGGTTATCTTTTTCCATCAGGAGATCTATCTGCTAGTTTATTATCTGAAAGTTTAAAAAAAGTATAGTGGCTTACAGTGAAACATGGCCTCTTATTTAGGGAACGTTCATTAGAATGGGGTCAGTTTTATTCAAAGGCGATTCAATTACGAAAATTCATGTTACACTCATTTTAGAATGTTAAAAAATATTTTTTATCACAGCGCGGCGTACCAAAGATAATGAAAATAGTCAAGGCGCTAGTGGTTATACCCAAAATAAAGTATCTAGCAGGATTCGGTGTCACTAATATTCGTAACAAAAAAAGCTTACTTACTTTTTTTTAATATCTGTTTATCTAATTACAGCTAAGCATACACATATACCGAGTTAACAAACCACTGCCCGAAATGGATTATAGTACCTACACCAAATATCCCCATTAACTGACATTATTGTTGTTGAATTGTAATAAAAACGGCAATGAATTTATAAAAAACTGTAATCAGTAATAATCATAATAATACACGGTTAATTTACTAAAATGTATTTTATTTACGTCCTAAAATTAATTAAATTGAGGTAAAAAAAGTATCTTTACGCCGAAGAGGCAGGCAGAGTTACAATTTTATTACAAAGTGCATGAACGATTAGCCGAAGGTACTTAGTTCTATAATGTGATTGGTGGCAAGCCTATCGCCAACCGGGCACTTATCCAATCTCAAGCAACGTTGTTTTTATCAGAAAACAAAAAAAATAATTTTTTTATCATTCCGACTCGTGAATCGAACCCGGACCTTATGTGGAACACCATAAGGTCAAAACAAAATAAATAATGTAATGTATTTATGAAATTTTATTTTTTGAGAACAATAGGATTTGGAAATCTGGGAACGACCCAAATAAAATAAAGGGAAAGAAGGTGAGAGGAGCGGGGAGGAGATGAGGAAAATAATAAATGGAAAAAATAAAAATCTTTGCTAAAAATGCGTGAGTGCCGTTACACACTCGATTTAAAATCGAGTGTTCAACGGCACTCAGCACGCATTTATATATTTATATATATATTTATATATATATATATATATATATATATATATATATATATATATATATATATATATATATATATATATATATATATATATATATATATATATATATATTTTATTTTAACGTTGAAACAATATAGTCACAACTACATTCATAGTAATATTATAAATGCGAAAGTCAGTCTGTCTGGCCGTCTGTCTGCATTTTACGCTTTCATGGCTAAACCATTTTTGATGAAGTTAAGTAAGGAGCTAGTTGAAGATTTGGGGTCACACATACACTCTTTCTTTTCAAAAATTGACCCTTAGGGGCTGAATTAAGGGATAAAATTGTATGAAGGATATTATTGACAAAATGTTACTCTATCCGCGGGAGAAGCTAGTATTTAGTTCACGTTTATTAAAACTGTTTCCTTTTGTAATAGAAAATAAATTATGTATATAAATAGTATTCTTTAAAATTTGAAGATTATTTATTACTATTTCCTAATAAATCGCTTTGTTTTATTAAAGAATGATATTGCTGGATTGATAATTACAATAAAAGTAAACAAAGCTGTGAATATTATAGTCATAATAGTTAATGGGTCTGTAGCCCACGATCTGAAAAATCCTTTATCCAATCCATAACATAGAGTTATACAAGAAGCGCAGTAACCTACAATACCGAAGCAAATGTGCGTTATCTTGGATATATTTCCAGCATATATATATATATAGAGAGAGAGAGAGAGAGAGAGAGAGATATTGCAGAGTAATTATTAGGAACTGACCACAGTATTTCTCGTATTTAGCAATACTTTGGACGGCGAAGCAGTTTTATCGAAGGAGAAATATTAAGAAAGGATTCATTTAGTGTGGATTTGAAAACACGTTGACTTTGATAACGACCCTTGTGCCTTAACTGAACTGAACTGCCTTGTCTGCAATTATATACTCATTCCATATTACTATATTTGACTAAAGATCATGTTTGCAAAACCTATTTTTTATAGAGAGAAAGATTACACACCGGTGAAGGAAACGTTTTTATCTGTATTATTATTTTTAGATATGGCTGGGGCTATCCTTCTACCGGATAAAAATGTCACAACTAAATGACGCCACTGCCAGGGCAATCATAATCAGCCAAGAGGCTGCAAATTTAATCCTTATTTGTAAAAAAATGTTTTTGTCTATCTTGAACTGAGTCCAAAAAATTTCCACTCACAGTTGTTTACGGCGTTATCTTTGCTCCATTGACAGCTGTTCGCTGTTTAACGGCTGCACGGTTTAGTTTATATTTGTTATATTACGTGCAACGTTTGTCACGTCATAGCCGGTTTCAGAGCAGAAGGCTCCGTCAATATTCCTTCAGGAGTTACCGCGTACGAAAAAATTAACAAAAATGTGGTTAAACTTAACTTTGAGATTTTTCAACCAGTTAATTTTGGCCCAAGACAACGTTTTTCATCTTGCTAAAATTGCGGTTAATGCTGTTTGAAAGCTTATAATCGATAAAATCACGATCAAAAGTTACAGCATTAAAACTTCAAAATAGACATTTTTAGTTTCAACAACCTTAGATATTATTATCATAACAACTTTAAGATTTTTTGAGGGCAAAAGATTGAAGGTGAAAGTATCGACTTGTACCTAGTTTCTTAATGGGCAACGTTAAAATTATTTAAGCTAGTTTTAAAATCCATGGTGTATGTCTGATAATTAACAATATCTGACTGCTTTGCAGTAGTATTAGTCAAGTCCTATAAGTCAGGGCGAAATAAATAGTATTTGCTTCCAGTAAACGTTATAACTGCAATGTTATTATTATTAAACATAATATCTTGACCGTGTGGGAGGTTAGGAACATTTTGTTTAAAACAATTAAAAAACGGCCTTTCGCAATTTTTTGCCAATATTTTGTAACATATGCGTGGAATCGACATGTTTTTTTTATTATCAATAGGGAAACGCTTGACCACGACCTCGCCTGATGGTAAGCTAAGATGCGGCCTAAGATAGAACGCGCTTCCCTAGTAGTAGTAGTAGTAGTAGTACTCTAGAGAAGAGTACGAAGAGTTCAAAAAATCTTATTTGTAAAAATGATACTTAGGAAATTAATGTTTGAAAAATATACATCATATTTTTTAAAATTGATGATCGATTGTGATCTTTCGAATGGCATTCAACGCAATTGTTTAATTCAAATTTGTTTTAATCGATAGGTTAAAAATGTCGAAGAAATATAAAATAAAAACTTTTCTTAATTTTTTTAAACTTTTTTTATATTAAATCGTCACTGACAAATCCCTAATAAATCAACCGATTTTGATCCAATTTCCAGTATTTAGCGCAGTTTTTTAGAGGAAAATCTAATTCGATTTTTATATCAAACGGTATATTAACCTGAAAGTTATTTAAACAATATGTAATAAGTTTACTGTAAACAACGTAATTTTAATGTTTGAAAAGCTGTAACTTTTGAAAATTTGACTCGATTTTGATTTTTGAAATTCAATGTAGTTTTTTTAGTAAGTACTAAAATATTGCAGAATACTAAAAACGATTAGTTAAAAAAATTCGAAGTTATGTCTAGGTCTATGTATGTTTGATGCAATTTATGCATTGGACGCAGTTTTTTGAGAAGGAAAGCTGATTAAATTTTGTACTATATCGGTTCATTAATCTGGAATTTGTATTAAAAAATACTGTTTCGCCAAAAATCTTTGTGAGTTTTTCCAAAATTTCTCAAAATCTCCTTGACTGAATTAGTTAAAATTTTCAGGAAGTCTAAGTTGAGTGGAATCCAATCAAATCCCATTAACCACATTTCGATCGGTCAAGCCGTTCAAAGTTATGAGATGTTTACATACACACTCACGCACACACACACACACACACATACATATGTCATCATGAAAATAGTCGGATTGGTTCCTAGGTCCTCAAAACGTGAAGATCTGGTGAACACTCCAGTAACTTCCTTATCTACGTAGCTACGTACACACACACATAGATATGTCATCATGAAAATAGTCGGAAAAGGTTCCTAGGTCCTCAAAACGTGGAGATCTGGTGAACACTCGATTTTCGAAAATCGAGGCAAAATCAGTAACTTCCTTATCTACGTAGATACGTAGCGGAAAGTTAAAAATAAATTAATTAACACATGGCTGTAGTTTGTTATTAATACAAAACAAAATAGCCTTTGACTAAGAAGCTATTCTTGTTCATTGAAAACAATTTGCAATAAAAAAAATCTTGTTGGCCTTTTCTTAAATTTATTATTATTTTAATTCTCTAAAAGATATTTTTAATGTAAATTTGTATCTTTTTCAATAAGCAAGATAAGCAGTCAAGAGTTTTTTTATTATTATAACAAACTACTCTGCCTCGTGGTCTAGGGACTAGATCATGAGGTCCCGGGTTCGATCCCCGGGTCGGGCGAAGATGTTATTGAGATAGTGTCGAGGATTTTCTCGAAAATCTAAAATCTCAGTAGCTACTCGGAAACTAGCGGAGTGGTATATATATTACCACTGCCGTGCCTCGGATAAGCACGTAAAACTTTCGGTTCCAGTTATTGCTAAAAATAGTCGATAATCGTTAACCTGTCAGTTTATGCGGCGATGAGGATTACCATTTATATCTCACCAACCGACAAACCGGTGAATCGTGGAGAACCGGAAAGTCTATAGACGGTCAGTTTACTCTGCCTACGCCGCAAGGGAATCGGTTGTGATGATACTTTAAAAAAAACAACAACACCGCGTATTTTTTTCTCACATTTTGATTTGTGATTCTCACAAATAAAGGAAAGTTAAGTATCTTTTGATTGAATGTGTTTTGAAGAAGTTATATATGTATGTGTCTAAAGTTTTTCTGTAATATGTTGATTTTATGCTGGACTGAACTTATAAGTACACGTTCGTATCTTCTACTTAACAATTTTTTTTAAAGTATTTTGGAGTCCGACTTTAGTGAGTACACTAAGTAGCTTAGGCACTTCAATCTACACTTTGGATTGGTAAGGGCCCGGTTGGCTTGCCACCTATCACATTGTGTGAGATAATATTTTCGGCTAATCGTGGGTACACTTCTTGTACCTCTGCCTACGTATTCCAGGATATGGGCGTGTGGATACTTTTTTATCCTTTTTTATGTTATGCAATGTAAAAACAAAAGTAGTGAATTTTCGTAATAGCCTATCCTTTCGTTAAATTTTATAAAGAACAAATTCTATTGGTATACTCTATTTCGATTAGATGTATATTTTCTGAGATATTAGCAAAAATCTGAAAAATGACCTGTTATATTTTCAAATATATTATAATTTTTCTTATATAAATAAATAAAATGTTTAGGTTTATATTTTACACATATTTTACTAATTTTTAAGCTAGCAAAATTGCAATTATAACATTTAATAAAAAAGTATCATTCTAGAACTGATTCTCTCGGGTTATATCCTTTATATATGAACACTATGAAATGATAACGTTAACTTATATTGAGCCGTGCGTTCAAAGGTTTTGTATACGTACCGGGTGTCACGTTCAACTGGAATTACCACCCGAAACCGTTGAAACTTGTGATGTCTGTAACTTTTAAATTATAAAACTCATGACCTTGAATTTTTTAAGGGATAATCATTATAGTACTTACTTTTGAACAAACAAATAATAAAGGATTTCGGATGACAGGTTAATGAATTAAAGCTAAATATACGTTTTTATTTTCATCCCCTATCCCACGGGAACCGTACTGAATTTTGGAATAAAAAATATCTTATAACCTTCTTCGGAGTATGAACTCTAATCATGCTAAATTTCATTTAAATCCGTTCAGTAGATGCGGCGTCATACGCGGCCTTGATACAGTCAGACAGATAGACAAAAATTTAAAAAAATACATTTTTCGCTTCAATATCGATTAAAGAACATCTTCCAAAAATTTAAAATAACTTCAATGTACAGAAATCGACCTCTTACACTTTTATTATATGTATATATGTATAGATTTAAGTATTTATATACATGTACTTGTATAAGTATCGTAGAGAAGCACCTAATATGTCACAAGCAAATAATTCGCTTGCTTTGGGGTTATATCAATTTGTTTAACTTGTTCAGTGATATTTATTTTCAACAATGCGAACTTTCACTGTGTCTAGGACGTCGGTATGAGAATATTAATTTCTTGAAATGATGACTGATTTGTATTCATTTATGAACAGCTAATAATTAAGTGATAAGTAAGGGAACAAATTCAGTAAATCATGGCATACGTCTCTTGAGATTGAGGTTAATAACCGCACGATTATCATTTGCAATGTCGGACAAAGAGGTGTCGGAATACGGGTGCAATCTATATTGGTTCATTATTGCATGCATCGGGCACATAAAGTTTTATGACAACTATAAAAATTGTGATAGTCACAAGTTGTAACGTATCTAACCGATAAGATTAACGCCATTTTATTTGTTTTAGTATTATTTAGTATTAGAGTATTGTGTTTTAGTGATTCTTGACTAGAAAGAAAAATATGAATAAAAAGTAATGCGTACTTATTATTTTATCTGTATACCTATACATAACGATTACAGAGAAATTTGAGCTGTGTAACTTTTTATTATCATAAGATCGCAAACGAGCAGGTGTCTCGCTACTCGCTAGCAACGCTAAGTCTGGGATTTGCTTTTTGAAAAATTCCAAACTATTTAGGTGTTATTAGATGCCAAGTTTAACCACTACGAAGTTGCCAGCACAACGTTTTGTAGCACGCAATGACTTAATTTAAATATGTGATAAATATTCTTTGAATCTTTGAGTAATATATCTATGATTGGAATTAGGCGCCCCACGTGTAAGAAATGACAAGGAATCCCTGACAGTAACGTTTTATTCAAAAAAAACTAGAAATAGGAATCAAGTAGGTGTTCTGAAAATTAGAATGGAATCAAAATTAGGTAGATAAATTATTTAATAGATAAATGCTAATTAAGTGCTTTCAAAAACACGCAATAGTAGCAGTGATAATAAAAACAGAAAAAAATAGGGACACCTGATTACGATAATCTTGTAATGCATTGATAGAATTTTAGGTAGCACGTCGGAAAGGGAAAATACCGTTCACAATTAAGTGTTAGTTAGGTGCTGCAAGTATTTATTATAAGGCGCCCCTAGAAAAGTAAAAACATTATTCAAAGCAAACTAGATGCAAAAAGTCATGTCGACTGAAAATTACAATAAAATCAAAATCAGGTTAAAAATTATTTTATAATTCAGTGCTTTTAAAAACATACAATAGTAATAGTGATGATAAAGAAAGAAAAAAATTAAGGATGACTGATAACGAACAAATTCAAACATCTATGCTCATCACATGCCTGCCCCTGTCGGGAATCGATCGCGAGCCCCATTGATTGCGTAATCAGGGTCGCTAACCACTGGACCAACGGGGCGGTCAAACAATGTCAAGCAATTGACGCTTTTGCGGATAGAATAGGTAAGACGATACCTACTTGTACTATTATACGTAGGTCACACAATAAGTTTTGCGTAACTTAAAAAAACAACATGTTATAACCAAAATATTATGTTTATTGCTTTTCAAAATAATCTCCTTTACATTTTAAACATTTTTTCATGCGACCGAACCATTTTTTAAACAAGAGGACCACAGATCTGAAGGCATGTTTTCTACGTGCTGATTGAACGCTATCACTGCCTCTTTGGAATTGGTAAAAGTAAAACCTCTCATCAAATCTTTGTTTTGGGGAAAATACAGAAATCACAGGGTGCTTGGTCGAGGCTATGCGCAGGATAAGTGACGAGATGTACTTTTTCGGAAGCTATAATGACTTTGTTTTGTTGGCCGTGTGTAAAGAAGCGTTATCATGGTGTAGGAGAATGCGGATTTTGGGTCGTCTTGCGCGAACTTTTTCTAACACCCAGGATAAACAAATGGTAGAATACCACTCGGCATTACCACTCTTTTGATCTTCAAGTGGAGTTGTACAGATGGGACCCGTAGCTGAGAAAAAAAATGCGATTATTTTTTTACCAACGTGTCTCATTTGTCTCACTTTTGTTCGCCTGTTCTCATTTTCAAACACCCATTCACAAGATTGCTGTTTTTTTGTCGGGTTCAAAACAATAAATCCACGTTTCGTCTCCTGTGACAATGTCATAAAGAGCATTAGAATGTCCGTGGTCGTAGTTCAGTAGTATCTGTGAGCACCATTCCACGCGAGCCCGCTTCTGCTCCGCTGTCAGTTCATGAGGGATCCAACGACAGCAACGTTTCCGAACATTCAATTCTTCGTGTAAAATTTTCTGAATTTGGCTCATACCAATCCCCAATAGTCCTTGAATTGTCTCATAGGTAATCCGGGGGATTTCTTCAATTAACCGCTTAACAGTAGCCACATTATTTTCGTTGACGGCAGCTGAAGGCCGCCCTTCACGAAATTCGTCATGTAAAGAAACTCGACCTCTCTCAAATTCAGCAAACCATCGCCTCACAATGCTCAAACAAGGTGCTTCTCTCCTAAAAGCATTGTGAGGACGACCGGCACAGTCTTTTAAAATCATAAAAAAGAGAACTTTTAAAATCATAAAAAATCATCCCTCTAAAATCTTTTCGACTTAATTCCATTTTCGTTGCGTACGTAGAACTTTGATGTGTGATAAAAAAACAATCGACAAATCATTTCCCGCCAATTGTTTTTTTTTTATTACTAAGAAGGTTGCAACGTTTTAAAAATATAACATTCGAAATTCAAATAGTTCCGATTAGGGGCCATCCATAAAGTACGTCACACGAATTTCAGGACTTTTGAACCCCTCCCCCCGTCCTTGTCACAGGTTGTCACATTTTTATAACTCCCCCCCTCCTGATGTGACGTCACAAATTTCATAAAACCGAAAAAACAAACAACTAGTTAGAAAATAATAAACGATTAATTATATTAATTAAAGATAAAAAATTTTATTATCGAGTGTCCATGGACTTTGGATCCACTCTTTTATATCAGCTATTACTGGTAAATCAGGCACTTTGCGTTTTAGTATTTTAAATTTTAACATGTGACGTCACAAAACTATTGACCCCCCATACCCCTTGTCACACGATGTCACACTTCGGTAATACCCTCCCTCCCCATTAACGTGTGACGTACTTTATGGATGGCCCCTTAGCTAGAAGTACAAAACTTTTAGTGTGCCCCGTGTATATTCTGTGACGATACCATATACCCAAGCGAGACGTTGCGGAATTCAACCACATAATAGTTACGATAATAGCTCTGATAATAGTGACACGTATAGCCAGTCGGTCGCCTTTTACGACCTGCCTAGCAGAACGGCAGTTGGCCTATTCTTTAAAACGGCCTAGACCAATTTAGGTAGGTTGTAAATTTAATTTGAATTTCGCTCTAACTTCAAATTAAATTTACAAGGGACAGCTGACATTTAAACGTAGAGATATTAGGTGTGTTCAGAATAATTTCTAGTATCAGAAATGTGATTTAGATGCTCAGAATCCTGAGCTAAGATTTTCTCAGGGTACTTTATTAATACTTAAGAACATTCCAAATGCCGCCATTTTAGTGAATTAAGGCGCCATTTATAATATTGACACTACTTTCGTAGGTTTTAACAGTCAAAGATAGAAAGTGTGTCCGAGCCAAAACCGCTTGTGTTCAGACGCTAAGAACAAAATTTTGTTCACTCTGACTATTTGAGTCAAATATCCGAGGCTAAAGTTTCGCTGAGCACACCCAGTAGGTATCTAAGGATAAAATTGAAGACTCATAAATAGTAAATGAAAATTTTCCGTTGATAGAAAGATATAGAACACATCTTTGGCACTTTGGTGGCACCATCGTTAAAAGGCTGGCCTTATGTATCTAGGGCCCCGAGGGATTAATTGATTGGGCGCCTTTTATTATTCATCTCCCTTAGCGTTTTTAAGACATTTGACGTCCCTATGCCTGATCGCCCTGGGCGAATGTCCTGGTTAACCCACTCTACAGCCGGTACTGCTCAAGGAATTAAATCCCACTCATATAAGAAACTAGCTGTGCCTGCGGTTTCATTGGAGAGGACTTAGATCTGAGTGCTAAGTGTGAGTTTTTCTTTTCGAATTCGATCGTGAGCGCGTTTGGAGTTTGCTAGGAATTTGTATGTGATTTGTACAGCGTCACCTAGTGGTAAACTGGTTTCTCACGTTTACCACTAGGTAGCGCTGTACAAATCATATACAAATTCCTAGTAAACTCCAAACGCGCTCACGATCGAATGTGAAAAGAAAAACTCACACTTAGCACCTGTTCTTTTTGTCAGTCAAACGTCGGCGTTTGCGTTACTTCGTGTACAAATATTTTTAAAGTAGAAGTAACCTAAGTTACACCTTATAAAAACTGGTAGCCGACAACCACCATCAGGCCCGCCTTGCTCATTATATATGCACCCGTGGTAACATAATTTTCGTTTGTTGAAAATCGATTTTTGTAGCCACATCAAAGTATGGGGCCGTTCATAAAATACGGTCGCATACAAGGGGAGGGGGGGGGGTCTGGCTGAGTGTGACAAGATGTAACAAGGAGGGCCGGGGGGTATACGGCAACGTGCCGTTCGCCGTTTATTATTTGTTGACATGAGCGCTAGCTCTGTGGCGCGACTCTAGCGGCGTTGCGATCCGTCACAACGGGTTTCTTTGTTTTTCCAATACTTGAGACAGTAACGTTTCCACGTACCCTTTTTTTTTTTTTATAATATAAGATAGCAAACAAGCAGATGGGTCTCCTGATGGAAAGAGTCAACCATCGCCTATAGACACCAAAAATGTTAATGGTGCGTTGCTATCTTGTGGCGAGATCTAATGCCACATGCATAAGTTTACCGGCTACCTTACCCTCCAAACCGGAACACGACAGCGACAAGCACTGACGCTATTGCAGCAGGAATAGGTAAGGCGGTGGTACCAGACCCGGGCGAGACAATGCAGAACTCTACCACCTAGTAGCCACGATGGTAGTGACTCGATAGCCAATCGGTCGCCTTTTACGACCTGCCTGGCAGAACGGCAGTTGGCCTATTCTACAAAGGAGGCTGGGACCAACACGGCGCAACCCTGCGCGTAATGTTATTATAATATCTAAATAAATATTTTTAATTTTCAGAATTTGTGTACTATCATTTAGAATTTATCATACTCAGCAGGGGAGGGGGGGCTTAGTTTTTGTGACGAAATATTTCTAGGGGGGGTCACAAAAAGTGTGACACAGCGTGACAATGGGGGGGAGGGGGTCAAAAAAAGCTGATTTTAGTGTGACGTATTTTATGAACGGCCCCTATCTAGAATCACATCGAACGTGAATAATAGTGATTGCAATAAATCTAAAAGCTTTTATATAAATAATTTATACACAATACACGACAATTATTGTCGATTTTGTACTATATTGTAGGTATTTACATATAAAAAATATATCAATATTTTTATCGATGAAATACAACAGATCGACGAATCGATTAATGTTTATAAATCACCCAACACTACAAGTGTATTAAATTAGTGATTATAACAGATAACAGCCTTTATCGTTGTGTTTATAATTTTTTTAGTTGGAAGACAATCCTGATAAAGTTACATTTGTATTTTGTGTTTTAATTTAAGTATTTTTTGTTTTATAACATAATTTATAATGTCCCGTAAATTAACTGAATTAATTAACAATAACGAATTTACGTATTCGTTAGAGGTTACTCCTGAAATAAAATTAGAAGATTTGGATAATTTAGAGTTAAATCCAATTTTTTTTTCTATTACCTGGCATGCACAAATGCATAAATGCGAAAGTTTAGAAATACCACCCTTGAAATTAGCTAAATATTTGCGTGACAAAGGCAAACATGTTTTATTACATTTGTCATGTAGTTTATTGAGAAGAGAATACTTAGATAGTATCTTAACTATGCTACAAAGTTTGGAAATATGTAATTTATTTGTAATATTAGGAGGTAAGTCAAGAATACCTTTACATACAGGCAGTACTTTTTATATATGTGTATAATTATATAACATATGAAGAAATCAAGTTAGGTATGTATCAATCTCAAATGGTTCCATGGTATCAATAATCTACTACACAGACTACTTAATGCAAGCATAACAACCTCTTTGGCCTCTTTAGCCTGACACATTCATGTAGTATTCATGAATGTTTGTCCATATTCATTCGTCATTAATCGCTATTTTACACTTTTGGATGTTAAATTATAAGTTCTAGACACATATTATTTAAAGCTTGTTTGTCTAACTTTTTTTGAGTCATTACAATTTGGGTAGCTAATTAAAAAAAGTTTTTAATTTTTTTTTCAACCCTTGCCGGTGGTTGGTTGTGGTACCGACCAAAAACCTTTAGGTACACATAATTTTTATCTCTAAGATATCATTATATCCAAAATGCAAAGAAGAGTGACAATTTCGATTTAAAACTTTATTTTACCATTATAGACCGTGGTCTCAGGAATGTTTTTATTTTGATTAATAATATTTGAATTTTTGTAAATACCTTCGTTTCGATGACACGAGATCTTTTTTCTCTTCAAAAAATCTCAAATGGGGTAACTAATAAAGTTAGGGGGCTTCATACTTCCTCTTTCAGATCTAAAGCTTATATATGGTTCATATACGTAGGTCACACTATAAGTTTTGCGTAACTTAAAAAAACAACATGTTATAACCAAAATATTATGTTTATTGCTTTTCAAAATAGTCTCCTTTACATTTTAAACATTTTTTATGCGATCAAACCATTTTTTAAAACAGGAGGATCACAGATTTTTTACGTGCTGATTGGCCGCTATCACTGCCACTTCGTTGGTAAAAGTTTGTAAAAAAAAGTTGGTAAAAGTAAAACCTCTCATCAAATCTTTCATTGTAGGGAAAATACAGAAATCACAGGATGCTAGGTCGGGGCTATGCGCAGGATGAGTGACGAGATGTACTTTTTCGGAAGCTAAAAATGACTTTGTTTTGTTGGCTGTGTGTGAATAAGCGTTATCATGGTGTAGGAGAATGCGGCTTTTGGGTCGTCTTTCGCGAACTTTTTCTAACACCCTGGTTACCCAGGGTAGTACAAATGTAATACTGAGGAAAAAAAGGCGATAATTTTTTTTTTACGTTTCTCGCCTGTCTCACTTTTGTTGGCCTGTTCTCATTTTCAAACACCCATTCACAAGATTGCTGTTTTTTTCGGGTTCAAAACAATAAATCCACGTTTCGTCTCCTGTAACAATTTCATAAACAGCATTAGAATGTCTGTGGTCGTACTTCAGTAGCATCTGTGTGCACCATTCCACGCGAGCCCGCTTCTGCTCCGCTGTCAGTTCATGAGGGATCCAACGACAACAAAGTTTCTGAACTTTCAATTCTGTTTTTTTTTATTACTAAGAAGATTGCAACGTTTTAAAAATATAACATTCGAAATTCAAATAGTTCCGATTAGCTAGAAGTGCAAAACTTTTTGTGTGCCCCATGTATTTATTCCTTAACCTTTTATTTCACAATCAATTCACGTCGTCTAATAAATAGTAATGAAGGCGACAGATTTCAATATTGAAATAATATTGGTAGAAAATTGTTGAAGACGTTTAAATTTACACGAGCTTGTATTTCATACATAAGTAAACTAATTTATATTAATTTAAAACAGTACTTAAATTAATTCTATTTAACCACTATAGGCTACCTATTCAATGATTCGCGTTCCATTAGTAGACATTTTTTTAACAATTTTACATAATGTTAAGTACAAACTGATTCATTTTCACATGTTAATCACAGTATTTGTACTATGCGTAGGTAATATTTTGCTCATGCGCGCTTCTAAAAAAACTAACAACTTTATCTCACGGTCATATTTTATGGAATATACCTCTTAAAGTATTACTTACAGGCTACACAGGTAGATTTTAACATTTTGGTAAGCTACCAACCATTTCATGGAATATATAGTCACTTGCAGTCTTAAAGTCTTACAATTAAGAACTCTTAATACCAATAACCATATTGATCCGATAATATGGTCAATCTCACACGATGGGATATCGAATTGTTTTAATTTTATACCCAAATTCTTTGCACACCATAATAACTGCACATGAATTTATCACAAAAATCCTGCACAAAAAGATAAATATAACAAAAAAATTGAACTCGAATTCAATATCTTTTCGTCGAAGCAATAAGTTTGGTCTAATTACTTAAGGAATAAATCAGGACTTTCTTCAAATTAAGATACCTATTAAATTTTATCCTATCTTCCTACCTTATACCTTACCTTATATCCTACCTTAACTATAAAATTTGGAATTGTGTTGATACTCTATGCTATTACCTCTGTGAGTATAATTTATTGGCGGTCTTATTGTTTCACGCATCTATGAAGATTTATCTTGAAATATTATAGTATATGAAAATTGATTTGAAAGCTTAAGTTGTGTTTTAGTTTCGTGTGACTTCACGATCAGACTGCTATATAGACAATATTTAAGTAATCTTAAATGTGCTAATAAAACTAAGCGTTTAATTGTCATTGTTATTAAAATTGAGCAATTTCTTTGTACGATTAATATAAATCGAACTCAAAAGTAAATTCGTGAATCTAACAGTTCAACACAACTTTCTGCTATGATTAGAAGACTCTACTGCTACGTAGAACACTCAGGTTTGTTAGAATTCTATAAGGTTTATACAAGTCGCTATGAAATCGCTAAATGTTTAATGTGATATTTGGATGCTTTTACACCTACTTACTCGTAATATACCAATACCCATACTATAGAATATTATGTTAACTTTGTTAAGTTTACGTCTCAAGTAAGTAGCTAATTTTATATTATATTGTAATATATATATATATATATATATATATATATATATATATATATATATACAGGGTATAACAAAAATAAGCACTAACTTTCAAGGGTATACGTGTACATGAACTAAACAAACACCTGGTAAAATATTATACCAAAAGGCACACATTTTTTGTTTCATATAAATTTAGTAAAATAAGAAATTAAAGTTTATTTTCACACCCCTACCTTGAAGATGGAAGTGATGTGACGTCAGCAACACGTTGAATGAATAGCGTGACGCACACATAGACATGAAGAATACCGCGTACTTGTACTTACACACATTTAATAAGCAATTTTTTACATATCACTTTCGTCACTGATTAATTATTATACATTAATCCAAATTCACTATTTACAGGCAATAATAAAACAACACTGTCTTCAAATTAATTTATAAGTAAGGTTCAAAATGACCACCACCCTTCTCAATGCAAAGAGCAGTTCTGCGTAACATTGATAACCTTACATTATGCAACATATGTGGGGTTATGGACCTAAATGCTGCATTAATTTTACCTTCCATCTCTTCACGTGTATGACATTCCACAGAGTAAACTTTATTTTTCACATAACCCCATAAAAAGTAGTCTAGGCACGTGAGATCTGAAGAACGAGGTGGCCAAGGCACCGGGCCACTTCGACCTATCCACTCTGCAAATCGATCGTTTAAATAATCACGCACAGGGCGTGCAAAGTGAGCGGGTGCTCCATCGTGCTGAAAAATTATATTACGATATACATTCAGTGGAAGATTTTCCAGATGTTCTTCTAAATCCTCTCTCAGGTGTTGTAGGTACCTTTGAGCGTTAAGACCCTGAGGTAAAATAGTCGGCCCCAAAACATAGTCCCCAACGATGCCTGCCCAGACATTAATTCTCCACTGGTGCTGAAAGCTACTTTCACTCGAGGCATGCGGGTTATTATGTGCCCACACATGCTCGTTGTGCAAATTGAGCACACCATTTCTTGTGAAAGAAGCCTCATCTGTCCATAAAATATTAAAAGCAAATTCGGGATTTGCTTCAGCACGGTTCTGGTACCACCTACAAAAGTCCATTCTGGGCATATGGTCTGCAAGTCCTATCTCCTGAGTCCTTGAAAAATGGTAGGGATGTCGTCCATCATCCTGCAGAGTACGCCACACCACCATATGGTTTACATTTAACATAGCACTGCATCGGCGTGTGCTGGTCCGAGGATTCTCGTCAAAATGATTTAGAATTCGAGTCTCAATAGCAGTACCTACTCTTGAATTAGGACGTCCAACGTTTCGTTCGCGGTGGAAGGAACCAGTACGCTGAAGTCGTAAACACATGTTACGGAATACTGAGTACGGAGGTAAATGACGTTGTTCTGCTGGTGGCCTTCCATCAATAAACCGTTGTCGGTAAATCTCCCTCGCTTCATTAATGCTACCATTCCTAGCAGCACCAACACATAGCATCATTTCGTAAAATTCACTATTAGTGTAAAGGTGACGGTCATTATTATTTCTACGTGGCATTTTTAAAATCGCGATTTCCAATCAATGGGTATTAAGTAAGATTCATAAAAAATCGGCAATAATAGCAATAGTTACGCTCTCCAAAGACAAACGGCAACTGAATAAAAAAATAAAAATTCCTTTACAATTATCTAGGTACTTTTCCGAACTAATTAGGGTTCAGTGAAACAAATTTAAAAATAATCTTCTTCATCTTAGAGTTTATTCCGGTTATTCTCCACGCTTGCGCTAGGAACGAGTTTGAGTTTGCCGTAGCGACTGTCGTCTAACCTCCGAAACTCTCTGGAGGAAGCCGGTGCCAGGACCTCTTTCATTGTACAGCAGTCAGGTTGTCTTGGGTCCCGAAGGTGGTGGTGGGACCCCTTGCACCATAAATAAAAAAAAATCATTTCCCGTGTTAGTTTGAGTGCCTTAAGAAGAATTACCCTCCATTCTACCAGGCGAACTGAGAATCGAACCCAGTACCTTACGAAGAAACGCCTAAACCGGCATCACTCTTATCATAAAAGTGACAAAAATGTTGACTAAAACTATACGGAACTACATATTAGTATGATTTTACATAAAAACAAAATGGCAGAAAAAAGGGAGTGTCTTGTCTCTTTCCGAAAGTGGTCTTTTCGCCAATCAAAGCGTTTCGTTGCACTTTGTATAAGCCGCAAAACACGTGTAAGTTCTAAAGGCCTGTACAAACGACCGGCGGCGGCTTTAAAGTTAACTTAATACTTTTTCATTTCCAGTATGATAAACAATATTTTGATGAAAAAGATTAATTTTTCTGAATGAATGAACAGGTTGATATGTAATCCCGGCAATCGCTAAAATTAGCAATAGTTTTCGTTGGTTTCGCTTGCGTGGTTTATTTTTGACATTCACAAAAAACTCTAACCACGCGTGCGAAGCCGCGAGCAACGGCTAGTATTTTATAAAATCTTTGATCTAAAATGTAATCAAAAAAACGTAGTCAAAAATTATCTTTTTCCTGAAATAACTACTACTTAGAAAGGTCTTGCCAATTTCTCCCGTGAAACAGCTTTGCTGTGTTTCGGAGAGAAGGGCAAGACAGGCACTGTAATTACTGGCACCGAGACTTAACATCTTATGTCTCAGGATCTTAACATCTTATGTCTCTAACACATGAATGGAATACCTGGGCTAGTTCCAGCCCAGGTATCCCATTTTTGTTCATTAGCGACGTCGACCACTTACCATCAGGTGGCACGTCTGCTAGTTTGCCTATCTCAATAACATAAAAAAAGGTAAGAAGAGGCGCACCTAAAACAAACTTTAGGTAGGTACTAAGTTCCATCAGCCATGTAGTGATAGTGACAAACGAGCCTATCAACTCACCGGGAACATTCCGATTCTTGACATTTTTTTAGCAGTGCTAGCCATGTCAAATTTCATATGTAACGAAAATTAATTTGCGCAATTAAAATTCCCGCGGAAAATATTCAGTAGTGTGTGTGAGCAAGGCCTTAAGTCGGGCGCTTGGTTGAGACCGCGTTGCGCCGCGTTGAGACGCCTAGCGCGATGTCGGTAATACTTCAAATCAAAGGACTTCTAGGCTAATCAATGCGTAGGTTTATTTGTCAAAAATGCTTATAAAAGGTTGTGTTGTGTCTTAATTCTTAATGATAATGCATATTTATTTTGCGAAGTGTCGTGTTATCAACGAGAAAGTTTTACTAAGTTTTTAGAATTGTGTGTAAAAAAAGTGATAATAGCTATGATTTACCTGCTCAAAAACTAATTACCTATTTAGACACCTTGTTATGTGAAGTTAGAAGCAAACAGGGTAGGTACTAGAGGTAAGTATTATGCCATTAAAACAGTTTGTAAGTTGAAACCATGCCAGATAATACATTGTAAAATGCCTATGAATCACGGAATAGATTTAGGTACCTACACTGAAAACACATGTGAATAGTTGACTTTGAAGGTGGATATTGTGTGATGAAGTAATTTATGTAATGTGTTTTCATAACAAAAAGATACCTTAATTAGTTATATTGGATTATTTGCCACGATTGTTTTAGAATGTATGTACCAAACTAATAGTTTCACTCAGAGTTAGAAATAATAATCCAGGTCACAATAAATTTTAGGTACACAGCTGATATAATTTTGTTGCCAGGCGGGAGATTTTCCTGCATGAAATGCCTAATAGCCGCAGGTTTGCCTTACGTAAACTAGGTATGAGACTACTAGGTAGGTATTTACGATTAATAAAATTTTATGAGATTTTTTTATTGAATATGAGTATAGTAATTAATAATTATTTTAATATGATCGTAATATGCTATCGAGTGACACCAATAGTCGGACAGTGTTTTTTTTAACATAATGTAATAATTATGGCTATCAAAACCCAGTTAAGTTACCTATGAATCAAATTGTCCAGCCTGGTAATCAAACTAAGGACCCTCATGGGTTTATTCCAACATCAGTCCTGGTAGAAAAAAATATAAAAAAACTCTTTAAATAATATCTACATTATTTACTCTGTCAAGTAATTAGTACTTTGTTGTGCGTCTAGCAGTTCATTGACATCTATCATATGATTGTGACCTTTCATAGCTGCGTAAACCGTGCGCGTACGTTACTGCGTGCCATACTTCAGGGCTGCCACAGATCATTTTGAAAAAAAACTTTGACATTCATTTTCTCAGAAATTTCATAGTTTTTATTTATTAAAAATGTATAATTAAAGAGCTAACCACACATCCTGAACGCTCCTTCAGTATTAGTGCTTATTTTTGTTATACCCTGTATATATATATATATATATATATATATATATATATATATATATATATATATATATATATATATATATATATACATATATATATATATATATATATATATATATATATATATATATATATATATATATATATATATATTGTGAAAATGTAGAAAAATTTATTACAATAACGTGTATTCAAGTACGTAAAAATTAAATCTCCACTGTGACACCAAATATGAATAGATGCTACCTCGTTTAGTTGTTAAAATAATGCAACAATTTATTTTATTTAAACTATGTATAAAGAACATAATATTGACGTCGAAATGTACACTGGTAAGCATATTTAAAGTACATGTATTTTCAGTGAAAGTGTTACTTCATGAATTTCTTTCTGATAAATATTATATGTTTGATATCACTGCCTTACTTACTTACTTATTTCTGCCGCAATAGCGTCAGTGATTGTCACTGTCGTGTTCCAGTTTGGAACGTAAGGTAGTCGGTATGCTTATGCAAGTGGCATTTCCATCCGGTCACACGGATTGCAACTCACCATTGGTGCACCTTTTGTGACTATAGTCGATGGTTATCTTTTTCCATCAGGAGATCTATCTGCTAGTTTATTATCTGAAAGTTTAAAAAAAGTATAGTGGCTTACAGTGAAACATGGCCTCTTATTTAGGGAACGTTCATTAGAACGGGGTCAGTTTTATTCAAAGGCGATTCAATTACGAAAATTCATGTTACACTCATTTTAGAATGTTAAAAAATATTTTTTATCACAGCGCGGCGTACCAAAGATAATGAAAATAGTCAAGGCGCTAGTGGTTATACCCAAAATAAAGTATCTAGCAGGATTCGGTGTCACTAATATTCGTAACAAAAAAAGCTTACTTACTTTTTTTTAATATCTGTTTATCTAATTACAGCTAAGCATACACATATACCGAGTTAACAAACCACTGCCCGAAATGGATTATAGTACCTACACCAAATATCCCCATTAACTGACATTATTGTTGTTGAATTGTAATAAAAACGGCAATGAATTTATAAAAAACTGTAATCAGTAATAATCATAATAATACACGGTTAATTTACTAAAATGTATTTTATTTACGTCCTAAAATTAATTAAATTGAGGTAAAAAAAGTATCTTTACGCCGAAGAGGCAGGCAGAGTTACAATTTTATTACAAAGTGCATGAACGATTAGCCGAAGGTACTTAGTTCTATAATGTGATTGGTGGCAAGCCTATCGCCAACCGGGCACTTATCCAATCTCAAGCAACGTTGTTTTTATCAGAAAACAAAAAAAATAATTTTTTTATCATTCCGACTCGTGAATCGAACCCGGACCTTATGTGGAACACCATAAGGTCAAAACAAAATAAATAATGTAATGTATTTATGAAATTTTATTTTTTGAGAACAATAGGATTTGGAAATCTGGGAACGACCCAAATAAAATAAAGGGAAAGAAGGTGAGAGGAGCGGGGAGGAAATGAGGAAAATAATAAATGGAAAAAATAAAAATCTTTGCTAAAAATGCGTGAGTGCCGTTACACACTCGATTTAAAATCGAGTGTTCAACGGCACTCAGCACGCATTTATATATTTATATATATATATATATATATATATATATATATATATATATATATATATATATATATATATATATATATATATATATATATATATATATATATATATATATATATATATATTTTATTTTAACGTTGAAACAATATAGTCACAACTACATTCATAGTAATATTATAAATGCGAAAGTCAGTCTGTCTGGCCGTCTGTCTGCATTTTACGCTTTCATGGCTAAACCATTTTTGATGAAGTTAAGTAAGGAGCTAGTTGAAGATTTGGGGTCACACATACACTCTTTCTTTTCAAAAATTGACCCTTAGGGGCTGAATTAAGGGATAAAATTGTATGAAGGATATTATTGACAAAATGTTACTCTATCCGCGGGAGAAGCTAGTATTTAGTTCACGTTTATTAAAACTGTTTCCTTTTGTAATAGAAAATAAATTATGTATATAAATAGTATTCTTTAAAATTTGAAGATTATTTATTACTATTTCCTAATAAATCGCTTTGTTTTATTAAAGAATGATATTGCTGGATTGATAATTACAATAAAAGTAAACAAAGCTGTGAATATTATAGTCATAATAGTTAATGGGTCTGTAGCCCACGATCTGAAAAATCCTTTATCCAATCCATAACATAGAGTTATACAAGAAGCGCAGTAACCTACAATACCGAAGCAAATGTGCGTTATCTTGGATATATTTCCAGCATATATATATATATAGAGAGAGAGAGAGAGAGAGAGAGAGATATTGCAGAGTAATTATTAGGAACTGACCACAGTATTTCTCGTATTTAGCAATACTTTGGACGGCGAAGCAGTTTTATCGAAGGAGAAATATTAAGAAAGGATTCATTTAGTGTGGATTTGAAAACACGTTGACTTTGATAACGACCCTTGTGCCTTAACTGAACTGAACTGCCTTGTCTGCAATTATATACTCATTCCATATTACTATATTTGACTAAAGATCATGTTTGCAAAACCTATTTTTTATAGAGAGAAAGATTACACACCGGTGAAGGAAACGTTTTTATCTGTATTATTATTTTTAGATATGGCTGGGGCTATCCTTCTACCGGATAAAAATGTCACAACTAAATGACGCCACTGCCAGGGCAATCATAATCAGCCAAGAGGCTGCAAATTTAATCCTTATTTGTAAAAAAATGTTTTTGTCTATCTTGAACTGAGTCCAAAAAATTTCCACTCACAGTTGTTTACGGCGTTATCTTTGCTCCATTGACAGCTGTTCGCTGTTTAACGGCTGCACGGTTTAGTTTATATTTGTTATATTACGTGCAACGTTTGTCACGTCATAGCCGGTTTCAGAGCAGAAGGCTCCGTCAATATTCCTTCAGGAGTTACCGCGTACGAAAAAATTAACAAAAATGTGGTTAAACTTAACTTTGAGATTTTTCAACCAGTTAATTTTGGCCCAAGACAACGTTTTTCATCTTGCTAAAATTGCGGTTAATGCTGTTTGAAAGCTTATAATCGATAAAATCACGATCAAAAGTTACAGCATTAAAACTTCAAAATAGACATTTTTAGTTTCAACAACCTTAGATATTATTATCATAACAACTTTAAGATTTTTTGAGGGCAAAAGATTGAAGGTGAAAGTATCGACTTGTACCTAGTTTCTTAATGGGCAACGTTAAAATTATTTAAGCTAGTTTTAAAATCCATGGTGTATGTCTGATAATTAACAATATCTGACTGCTTTGCAGTAGTATTAGTCAAGTCCTATAAGTCAGGGCGAAATAAATAGTATTTGCTTCCAGTAAACGTTATAACTGCAATGTTATTATTATTAAACATAATATCTTGACCGTGTGGGAGGTTAGGAACATTTTGTTTAAAACAATTAAAAAACGGCCTTTCGCAATTTTTTGCCAATATTTTGTAACATATGCGTGGAATCGACATGTTTTTTTTATTATCAATAGGGAAACGCTTGACCACGACCTCGCCTGATGGTAAGCTAAGATGCGGCCTAAGATAGAACGCGCTTCCCTAGTAGTAGTAGTAGTAGTAGTACTCTAGAGAAGAGTACGAAGAGTTCAAAAAATCTTATTTGTAAAAATGATACTTAGGAAATTAATGTTTGAAAAATATACATCATATTTTTTAAAATTGATGATCGATTGTGATCTTTCGAATGGCATTCAACGCAATTGTTTAATTCAAATTTGTTTTAATCGATAGGTTAAAAATGTCGAAGAAATATAAAATAAAAACTTTTCTTAATTTTTTTAAACTTTTTTTATATTAAATCGTCACTGACAAATCCCTAATAAATCAACCGATTTTGATCCAATTTCCAGTATTTAGCGCAGTTTTTTAGAGGAAAATCTAATTCGATTTTTATATCAAACGGTATATTAACCTGAAAGTTATTTAAACAATATGTAATAAGTTTACTGTAAACAACGTAATTTTAATGTTTGAAAAGCTGTAACTTTTGAAAATTTGACTCGATTTTGATTTTTGAAATTCAATGTAGTTTTTTTAGTAAGTACTAAAATATTGCAGAATACTAAAAACGATTAGTTAAAAAAATTCGAAGTTATGTCTAGGTCTATGTATGTTTGATGCAATTTATGCATTGGACGCAGTTTTTTGAGAAGGAAAGCTGATTAAATTTTGTACTATATCGGTTCATTAATCTGGAATTTGTATTAAAAAATACTGTTTCGCCAAAAATCTTTGTGAGTTTTTCCAAAATTTCTCAAAATCTCCTTGACTGAATTAGTTAAAATTTTCAGGAAGTCTAAGTTGAGTGGAATCCAATCAAATCCCATTAACCACATTTCGATCGGTCAAGCCGTTCAAAGTTATGAGATGTTTACATACACACTCACGCACACACACACACACACACATACATATGTCATCATGAAAATAGTCGGATTGGTTCCTAGGTCCTCAAAACGTGAAGATCTGGTGAACACTCCAGTAACTTCCTTATCTACGTAGCTACGTACACACACACATAGATATGTCATCATGAAAATAGTCGGAAAAGGTTCCTAGGTCCTCAAAACGTGGAGATCTGGTGAACACTCGATTTTCGAAAATCGAGGCAAAATCAGTAACTTCCTTATCTACGTAGATACGTAGCGGAAAGTTAAAAATAAATTAATTAACACATGGCTTTGTAGTTTGTTATTAATACAAAACAAAATAGCCTTTGACTAAGAAGCTATTCTTGTTCATTGAAAACAATTTGCAATAAAAAAAATCTTGTTGGCCTTTTCTTAAATTTATTATTATTTTAATTCTCTAAAAGATATTTTTAATGTAAATTTGTATCTTTTTCAATAAGCAAGATAAGCAGTCAAGAGTTTTTTTATTATTATAACAAACTACTCTGCCTCGTGGTCTAGGGACTAGATCATGAGGTCCCGGGTTCGATCCCCGGGTCGGGCGAAGATGTTATTGAGATAGTGTCGAGGATTTTCTCGAAAATCTAAAATCTCAGTAGCTACTCGGAAACTAGCGGAGTGGTATATATATTACCACTGCCGTGCCTCGGATAAGCACGTAAAACTTTCGGTTCCAGTTATTGCTAAAAATAGTCGATAATCGTTAACCTGTCAGTTTATGCGGCGATGAGGATTACCATTTATATCTCACCAACCGACAAACCGGTGAATCGTGGAGAACCGGAAAGTCTATAGACGGTCAGTTTACTCTGCCTACGCCGCAAGGGAATCGGTTGTGATGATACTTTAAAAAAAACAACAACACCGCGTATTTTTTTCTCACATTTTGATTTGTGATTCTCACAAATAAAGGAAAGTTAAGTATCTTTTGATTGAATGTGTTTTGAAGAAGTTATATATGTATGTGTCTAAAGTTTTTCTGTAATATGTTGATTTTATGCTGGACTGAACTTATAAGTACACGTTCGTATCTTCTACTTAACAATTTTTTTTAAAGTATTTTGGAGTCCGACTTTAGTGAGTACACTAAGTAGCTTAGGCACTTCAATCTACACTTTGGATTGGTAAGGGCCCGGTTGGCTTGCCACCTATCACATTGTGTGAGATAATATTTTCGGCTAATCGTGGGTACACTTCTTGTACCTCTGCCTACGTATTCCAGGATATGGGCGTGTGGATACTTTTTTATCCTTTTTTATGTTATGCAATGTAAAAACAAAAGTAGTGAATTTTCGTAATAGCCTATCCTTTCGTTAAATTTTATAAAGAACAAATTCTATTGGTATACTCTATTTCGATTAGATGTATATTTTCTGAGATATTAGCAAAAATCTGAAAAATGACCTGTTATATTTTCAAATATATTATAATTTTTCTTATATAAATAAATAAAATGTTTAGGTTTATATTTTACACATATTTTACTAATTTTTAAGCTAGCAAAATTGCAATTATAACATTTAATAAAAAAGTATCATTCTAGAACTGATTCTCTCGGGTTATATCCTTTATATATGAACACTATGAAATGATAACGTTAACTTATATTGAGCCGTGCGTTCAAAGGTTTTGTATACGTACCGGGTGTCACGTTCAACTGGAATTACCACCCGAAACCGTTGAAACTTGTGATGTCTGTAACTTTTAAATTATAAAACTCATGACCTTGAATTTTTTAAGGGATAATCATTATAGTACTTACTTTTGAACAAACAAATAATAAAGGATTTCGGATGACAGGTTAATGAATTAAAGCTAAATATACGTTTTTATTTTCATCCCCTATCCCACGGGAACCGTACTGAATTTTGGAATAAAAAATATCTTATAACCTTCTTCGGAGTATGAACTCTAATCATGCTAAATTTCATTTAAATCCGTTCAGTAGATGCGGCGTCATACGCGGCCTTGATACAGTCAGACAGATAGACAAAAATTTAAAAAAATACATTTTTCGCTTCAATATCGATTAAAGAACATCTTCCAAAAATTTAAAATAACTTCAATGTACAGAAATCGACCTCTTACACTTTTATTATATGTATATATGTATAGATTTAAGTATTTATATACATGTACTTGTATAAGTATCGTAGAGAAGCACCTAATATGTCACAAGCAAATAATTCGCTTGCTTTGGGGTTATATCAATTTGTTTAACTTGTTCAGTGATATTTATTTTCAACAATGCGAACTTTCACTGTGTCTAGGACGTCGGTATGAGAATATTAATTTCTTGAAATGATGACTGATTTGTATTCATTTATGAACAGCTAATAATTAAGTGATAAGTAAGGGAACAAATTCAGTAAATCATGGCATACGTCTCTTGAGATTGAGGTTAATAACCGCACGATTATCATTTGCAATGTCGGACAAAGAGGTGTCGGAATACGGGTGCAATCTATATTGGTTCATTATTGCATGCATCGGGCACATAAAGTTTTATGACAACTATAAAAATTGTGATAGTCACAAGTTGTAACGTATCTAACCGATAAGATTAACGCCATTTTATTTGTTTTAGTATTATTTAGTATTAGAGTATTGTGTTTTAGTGATTCTTGACTAGAAAGAAAAATATGAATAAAAAGTAATGCGTACTTATTATTTTATCTGTATACCTATACATAACGATTACAGAGAAATTTGAGCTGTGTAACTTTTTATTATCATAAGATCGCAAACGAGCAGGTGTCTCGCTACTCGCTAGCAACGCTAAGTCTGGGATTTGCTTTTTGAAAAATTCCAAACTATTTAGGTGTTATTAGATGCCAAGTTTAACCACTACGAAGTTGCCAGCACAACGTTTTGTAGCACGCAATGACTTAATTTAAATATGTGATAAATATTCTTTGAATCTTTGAGTAATATATCTATGATTGGAATTAGGCGCCCCACGTGTAAGAAATGACAAGGAATCCCTGACAGTAACGTTTTATTCAAAAAAAACTAGAAATAGGAATCAAGTAGGTGTTCTGAAAATTAGAATGGAATCAAAATTAGGTAGATAAATTATTTAATAGATAAATGCTAATTAAGTGCTTTCAAAAACACGCAATAGTAGCAGTGATAATAAAAACAGAAAAAAATAGGGACACCTGATTACGATAATCTTGTAATGCATTGATAGAATTTTAGGTAGCACGTCGGAAAGGGAAAATACCGTTCACAATTAAGTGTTAGTTAGGTGCTGCAAGTATTTATTATAAGGCGCCCCTAGAAAAGTAAAAACATTATTCAAAGCAAACTAGATGCAAAAAGTCATGTCGACTGAAAATTACAATAAAATCAAAATCAGGTTAAAAATTATTTTATAATTCAGTGCTTTTAAAAACATACAATAGTAATAGTGATGATAAAGAAAGAAAAAAATTAAGGATGACTGATAACGAACAAATTCAAACATCTATGCTCATCACATGCCTGCCCCTGTCGGGAATCGATCGCGAGCCCCATTGATTGCGTAATCAGGGTCGCTAACCACTGGACCAACGGGGCGGTCAAACAATGTCAAGCAATTGACGCTTTTGCGGATAGAATAGGTAAGACGATACCTACTTGTACTATTATACGTAGGTCACACAATAAGTTTTGCGTAACTTAAAAAAACAACATGTTATAACCAAAATATTATGTTTATTGCTTTTCAAAATAATCTCCTTTACATTTTAAACATTTTTTCATGCGACCGAACCATTTTTTAAACAAGAGGACCACAGATCTGAAGGCATGTTTTCTACGTGCTGATTGAACGCTATCACTGCCTCTTTGGAATTGGTAAAAGTAAAACCTCTCATCAAATCTTTGTTTTGGGGAAAATACAGAAATCACAGGGTGCTTGGTCGAGGCTATGCGCAGGATAAGTGACGAGATGTACTTTTTCGGAAGCTATAATGACTTTGTTTTGTTGGCCGTGTGTAAAGAAGCGTTATCATGGTGTAGGAGAATGCGGATTTTGGGTCGTCTTGCGCGAACTTTTTCTAACACCCAGGATAAACAAATGGTAGAATACCACTCGGCATTACCACTCTTTTGATCTTCAAGTGGAGTTGTACAGATGGGACCCGTAGCTGAGAAAAAAAATGCGATTATTTTTTTACCAACGTGTCTCATTTGTCTCACTTTTGTTCGCCTGTTCTCATTTTCAAACACCCATTCACAAGATTGCTGTTTTTTTGTCGGGTTCAAAACAATAAATCCACGTTTCGTCTCCTGTGACAATGTCATAAAGAGCATTAGAATGTCCGTGGTCGTAGTTCAGTAGTATCTGTGAGCACCATTCCACGCGAGCCCGCTTCTGCTCCGCTGTCAGTTCATGAGGGATCCAACGACAGCAACGTTTCCGAACATTCAATTCTTCGTGTAAAATTTTCTGAATTTGGCTCATACCAATCCCCAATAGTCCTTGAATTGTCTCATAGGTAATCCGGGGGATTTCTTCAATTAACCGCTTAACAGTAGCCACATTATTTTCGTTGACGGCAGCTGAAGGCCGCCCTTCACGAAATTCGTCATGTAAAGAAACTCGACCTCTCTCAAATTCAGCAAACCATCGCCTCACAATGCTCAAACAAGGTGCTTCTCTCCTAAAAGCATTGTGAGGACGACCGGCACAGTCTTTTAAAATCATAAAAAAGAGAACTTTTAAAATCATAAAAAATCATCCCTCTAAAATCTTTTCGACTTAATTCCATTTTCGTTGCGTACGTAGAACTTTGATGTGTGATAAAAAAACAATCGACAAATCATTTCCCGCCAATTGTTTTTTTTTTATTACTAAGAAGGTTGCAACGTTTTAAAAATATAACATTCGAAATTCAAATAGTTCCGATTAGGGGCCATCCATAAAGTACGTCACACGAATTTCAGGACTTTTGAACCCCTCCCCCCGTCCTTGTCACAGGTTGTCACATTTTTATAACTCCCCCCCTCCTGATGTGACGTCACAAATTTCATAAAACCGAAAAAACAAACAACTAGTTAGAAAATAATAAACGATTAATTATATTAATTAAAGATAAAAAATTTTATTATCGAGTGTCCATGGACTTTGGATCCACTCTTTTATATCAGCTATTACTGGTAAATCAGGCACTTTGCGTTTTAGTATTTTAAATTTTAACATGTGACGTCACAAAACTATTGACCCCCCATACCCCTTGTCACACGATGTCACACTTCGGTAATACCCTCCCTCCCCATTAACGTGTGACGTACTTTATGGATGGCCCCTTAGCTAGAAGTACAAAACTTTTAGTGTGCCCCGTGTATATTCTGTGACGATACCATATACCCAAGCGAGACGTTGCGGAATTCAACCACATAATAGTTACGATAATAGCTCTGATAATAGTGACACGTATAGCCAGTCGGTCGCCTTTTACGACCTGCCTAGCAGAACGGCAGTTGGCCTATTCTTTAAAACGGCCTAGACCAATTTAGGTAGGTTGTAAATTTAATTTGAATTTCGCTCTAACTTCAAATTAAATTTACAAGGGACAGCTGACATTTAAACGTAGAGATATTAGGTGTGTTCAGAATAATTTCTAGTATCAGAAATGTGATTTAGATGCTCAGAATCCTGAGCTAAGATTTTCTCAGGGTACTTTATTAATACTTAAGAACATTCCAAATGCCGCCATTTTAGTGAATTAAGGCGCCATTTATAATATTGACACTACTTTCGTAGGTTTTAACAGTCAAAGATAGAAAGTGTGTCCGAGCCAAAACCGCTTGTGTTCAGACGCTAAGAACAAAATTTTGTTCACTCTGACTATTTGAGTCAAATATCCGAGGCTAAAGTTTCGCTGAGCACACCCAGTAGGTATCTAAGGATAAAATTGAAGACTCATAAATAGTAAATGAAAATTTTCCGTTGATAGAAAGATATAGAACACATCTTTGGCACTTTGGTGGCACCATCGTTAAAAGGCTGGCCTTATGTATCTAGGGCCCCGAGGGATTAATTGATTGGGCGCCTTTTATTATTCATCTCCCTTAGCGTTTTTAAGACATTTGACGTCCCTATGCCTGATCGCCCTGGGCGAATGTCCTGGTTAACCCACTCTACAGCCGGTACTGCTCAAGGAATTAAATCCCACTCATATAAGAAACTAGCTGTGCCTGCGGTTTCATTGGAGAGGACTTAGATCTGAGTGCTAAGTGTGAGTTTTTCTTTTCGAATTCGATCGTGAGCGCGTTTGGAGTTTGCTAGGAATTTGTATGTGATTTGTACAGCGTCACCTAGTGGTAAACTGGTTTCTCACGTTTACCACTAGGTAGCGCTGTACAAATCATATACAAATTCCTAGTAAACTCCAAACGCGCTCACGATCGAATGTGAAAAGAAAAACTCACACTTAGCACCTGTTCTTTTTGTCAGTCAAACGTCGGCGTTTGCGTTACTTCGTGTACAAATATTTTTAAAGTAGAAGTAACCTAAGTTACACCTTATAAAAACTGGTAGCCGACAACCACCATCAGGCCCGCCTTGCTCATTATATATGCACCCGTGGTAACATAATTTTCGTTTGTTGAAAATCGATTTTTGTAGCCACATCAAAGTATGGGGCCGTTCATAAAATACGGTCGCATACAAGGGGAGGGGGGGGGTCTGGCTGAGTGTGACAAGATGTAACAAGGAGGGCCGGGGGGTATACGGCAACGTGCCGTTCGCCGTTTATTATTTGTTGACATGAGCGCTAGCTCTGTGGCGCGACTCTAGCGGCGTTGCGATCCGTCACAACGGGTTTCTTTGTTTTTCCAATACTTGAGACAGTAACGTTTCCACGTACCCTTTTTTTTTTTTTTATAATATAAGATAGCAAACAAGCAGATGGGTCTCCTGATGGAAAGAGTCAACCATCGCCTATAGACACCAAAAATGTTAATGGTGCGTTGCTATCTTGTGGCGAGATCTAATGCCACATGCATAAGTTTACCGGCTACCTTACTCTCCAAACCGGAACACGACAGCGACAAGCACTGACGCTATTGCAGCAGGAATAGGTAAGGCGGTGGTACCAGACCCGGGCGAGACAATGCAGAACTCTACCACCTAGTAGCCACGATGGTAGTGACTCGATAGCCAATCGGTCGCCTTTTACGACCTGCCTGGCAGAACGGCAGTTGGCCTATTCTACAAAGGAGGCTGGGACCAACACGGCGCAACCCTGCGCGTAATGTTATTATAATATCTAAATAAATATTTTTAATTTTCAGAATTTGTGTACTATCATTTAGAATTTATCATACTCAGCAGGGGAGGGGGGGCTTAGTTTTTGTGACGAAATATTTCTAGGGGGGGTCACAAAAAGTGTGACACAGCGTGACAATGGGGGGGAGGGGGTCAAAAAAAGCTGATTTTAGTGTGACGTATTTTATGAACGGCCCCTATCTAGAATCACATCGAACGTGAATAATAGTGATTGCAATAAATCTAAAAGCTTTTATATAAATAATTTATACACAATACACGACAATTATTGTCGATTTTGTACTATATTGTAGGTATTTACATATAAAAAATATATCAATATTTTTATCGATGAAATACAACAGATCGACGAATCGATTAATGTTTATAAATCACCCAACACTACAAGTGTATTAAATTAGTGATTATAACAGATAACAGCCTTTATCGTTGTGTTTATAATTTTTTTAGTTGGAAGACAATCCTGATAAAGTTACATTTGTATTTTGTGTTTTAATTTAAGTATTTTTTGTTTTATAACATAATTTATAATGTCCCGTAAATTAACTGAATTAATTAACAATAACGAATTTACGTATTCGTTAGAGGTTACTCCTGAAATAAAATTAGAAGATTTGGATAATTTAGAGTTAAATCCAATTTTTTTTTCTATTACCTGGCATGCACAAATGCATAAATGCGAAAGTTTAGAAATACCACCCTTGAAATTAGCTAAATATTTGCGTGACAAAGGCAAACATGTTTTATTACATTTGTCATGTAGTTTATTGAGAAGAGAATACTTAGATAGTATCTTAACTATGCTACAAAGTTTGGAAATATGTAATTTATTTGTAATATTAGGAGGTAAGTCAAGAATACCTTTACATACAGGCAGTACTTTTTATATATGTGTATAATTATATAACATATGAAGAAATCAAGTTAGGTATGTATCAATCTCAAATGGTTCCATGGTATCAATAATCTACTACACAGACTACTTAATGCAAGCATAACAACCTCTTTGGCCTCTTTAGCCCGACATATTCATGTAGTATTCATGAATGTTTGTCCATATTCATTCGTCATTAATCGCTATTTTACACTTTTGGATGTTAAATTATAAGTTCTAGACACATATTATTTAAAGCTTGTTTGTCTAACTTTTTTTGAGTCATTACAATTTGGGTAGCTAATTAAAAAAAGTTTTTAATTTTTTTTTCAACCCTTGCCGGTGGTTGGTTGTGGTACCGACCAAAAACCTTTAGGTACACATAATTTTTATCTCTAAGATATCATTATATCCAAAATGCAAAGAAGAGTGACAATTTCGATTTAAAACTTTATTTTACCATTATAGACCGTGGTCTCAGGAATGTTTTTATTTTGATTAATAATATTTGAATTTTTGTAAATACCTTCGTTTCGATGACACGAGATCTTTTTTCTCTTCAAAAAATCTCAAATGGGGTAACTAATAAAGTTAGGGGGCTTCATACTTCCTCTTTCAGATCTAAAGCTTATATATGGTTCATATACGTAGGTCACACTATAAGTTTTGCGTAACTTAAAAAAACAACATGTTATAACCAAAATATTATGTTTATTGCTTTTCAAAATAGTCTCCTTTACATTTTAAACATTTTTTATGCGATCAAACCATTTTTTAAAACAGGAGGATCACAGATTTTTTACGTGCTGATTGGCCGCTATCACTGCCACTTCGTTGGTAAAAGTTTGTAAAAAAAAGTTGGTAAAAGTAAAACCTCTCATCAAATCTTTCATTGTAGGGAAAATACAGAAATCACAGGATGCTAGGTCGGGGCTATGCGCAGGATGAGTGACGAGATGTACTTTTTCGGAAGCTAAAAATGACTTTGTTTTGTTGGCTGTGTGTGAATAAGCGTTATCATGGTGTAGGAGAATGCGGCTTTTGGGTCGTCTTTCGCGAACTTTTTCTAACACCCTGGTTACCCAGGGTAGTACAAATGTAATACTGAGGAAAAAAAGGCGATAATTTTTTTTTTACGTTTCTCGCCTGTCTCACTTTTGTTGGCCTGTTCTCATTTTCAAACACCCATTCACAAGATTGCTGTTTTTTTCGGGTTCAAAACAATAAATCCACGTTTCGTCTCCTGTAACAATTTCATAAACAGCATTAGAATGTCTGTGGTCGTACTTCAGTAGCATCTGTGTGCACCATTCCACGCGAGCCCGCTTCTGCTCCGCTGTCAGTTCATGAGGGATCCAACGACAACAAAGTTTCTGAACTTTCAATTCTGTTTTTTTTTATTACTAAGAAGATTGCAACGTTTTAAAAATATAACATTCGAAATTCAAATAGTTCCGATTAGCTAGAAGTGCAAAACTTTTTGTGTGCCCCATGTATTTATTCCTTAACCTTTTATTTCGATTTTTCTCTATTTTTTTCCCATGCCTGAATTGGCCCAGATCCTTTTCAAAAATATACTTGTCGCCTTTCTGTAATGCACCTCGTTATGGCCGCGCAAAAACTAGAAGCTTCAATACCATAGATATTGGTATGTGGTAGAGATCTTCAAAGTTCAAGTGTAGCATCAGTGCTTGTAACTTGTCACATCAAACGCACGAATTAACATATGATAACTCTGTCACATTAACGCACCACTAAGGGCGCAGTTTTGAAGTCAGTGAAGTGCGTGGCGGTGGCGACGCAATACATACGACTGCATATAATTACCTACATGTAATCATTCTTAAAAGCAACGACATGGCAAGCAGCAACTACAAGACGAGGGCGCAACTTACTTCGCCTTGTATACTATGATATAAAAATTAGTCTTCCAGTAGATATTTCTCGGGTCCTTCAATAAGGTATCACGGATGTATTTGATTTTTTACCCAACACCATATTTAGTCCCACAGACTCTACATTTTCATACTTCTCACTTCAAACTACTCACTTCATTGTTGTAGCACAACTGTAAAGCTATAGATCAGTGATAAGATATTAACACATAAAACATTTAGATTTACCTATAAAATTATTTCAGTCAGTACAACTAGTTTATAAGTTATATAGATTGTTTTATAGGTAATTTGTTTATTATTTAGGTATATTTATATAAATTATTTCTCTTACAGAGGGCTTTCAGTATAATAATTCGGATTTTTCAAATACTAAAGACCTTATAACACACATAAGAAATGCTACTGGGAATTATTTTTGTATTGGTGTGGCTGGATTTCCGGGCTGCGATGATAAATTAGATGCCCTAAAAGAAAAGATTGATAGTGGAGCTGACTTCATTATTACTCAAGCATTTTTCGAATTAGACTTATTTACAAAATATTTGTCAAATTGTAAAAACATTGGTATTACAGTTCCAATATTGCCAGGCATATTTTCTTTTGAAACAGAATCTGAATTATGTAGTTTTGTTAATCTTTGCAAGGTACACATTAATGACGACTTAAAGAAAAAAATAAAAGAAGAAAATGGACTTGAGATTGTAGCAAAATTAGTAAATAATATTATGGCTCATACAAATATAAAACATTTTCATTACTTCACAATAAATAAAATGCAAAAAACAGCAAATTTAATAAAGCTAATAAAATAAAATTACTAGCTAATAAAGAATTTTCGTCAGTTTAAACGGTTCCATCGCTTTGTTTTCTCAGGTTTTTGCTGTCGTGTACGTTACGTTAACGTAAAGTGTACGTTACTGTGTGTCGTGTCGTGTGGTAATAAATAAACAATTTAGTTTTATACATTGTTTAATTTTAAAACATTCCACTGCTTATTGTTAGCTTTCTATACTTTGGAGCATGATAAACAAAACAAGTAAAACACAAAACGTAGCAAACGTAAATTGTGCAACTAAAGTGTTAAATCATTATGTACATTTTATAACAAAAGTCAGTAGATATTAGGTATGTTATGGATATGAAATGTCGGATACGGATATAGGAATAATATATACATTTGTTTCGGTTATGGGTATTAGATTTTTAAACCTTAACCATATAAAACATAATAGTACAAGTACCAGATACATAATACAAATTATACACAAAATATATAATAGTACAAGTACAAAAAAACACTCCGTAAAGTCGTTTAAAGAAATGGGACTCTTGCTACGATACCTATAATTAAGTTGAATTCAGGTCGCGCGGCGCTTGATTACCTACGGTTATATTTGACAAGAAGTTGCATCTCTTTTTATCGCGTAAGTCTTATCCTTTCTAATGAAATCAGGGTTGTCTCAAATATACTCTGTCGCCTATAGAATAGACACCAAAGATGTTAATGATGCGTTGCTATCTGTGCAGCGGGATGGCAATGCTATATATAAAGTCTACCGCCCAACTTAAACCCCCAAAACTAACGCGATAATGACAAGCATTGACGCTATTGCGGCAGGAATAGTTAAAGCAGTGGTACACCCGGGTGAGACGATGCGGAATTCTATCACCTAGTAGTCACGGTAGTAGCGACACGTATAACCAATCGGTCGCCTTTTATAACTTGCCTGGCATAGCGGCAGTTGCCCTATTCTTCAAAGAAACTTTGACCAACACGGTGGAAATGAATTTTATTAATAATTAATAATTTTAAAATATAATTTGTGGCGCATTTCAAGTTGAAATACTGGGGAATGATAAATCTACAGAATCTTTACCTATAGTACTTAAAACCTACTTATAAAAATTACGAGTAAACTAAAGAAAACAAAAATAATAAATAAATAAATAATAATAAATATTCCTTGACAAATTGCACGGAGACGATGACTCTTTGGCCCATACCGCAAAGGAGAAGGCCGAACTCCTGGGCTCCTTCTTTGCGGCCAACTCGACGCTGGATGACCAAGGGAACGCACTGCCTACCATCCTGCAATGTGACAGTTCCATGCCAGAACCACAATTTCGGCAGTCATCTGTGCGTAAAGCACTACTTTCCTTGGACATCCACAAGTCGAGTGGGCCGGATAACATCCCTCCGATTGTGCTAAAAGTGTGTGCTCCAGAATTGGCGCCAATATTAGCACGCCTATTCCGGCTCTCCTACTCACTCGGCGTGGTACCGAATTCACGGAAGACAGCTTTGGTGCATCCCATCCCTAAAAAAGGAGATCGCTCTAATCCGTCTAACTATCGGCCCATAGCCATAACCTCCTTGTTCTCCAAAATTATGGAGAAAATCATCAACTCTCAGCTCCTCAAGTATTTAGAGGAGCACTAGCTGATTAGCGACCTGAGCGTCAGTACGGCGTCCGTCGCGGCCGTTCAGCTGGTGACCTTCTAGTATACCTAACTCATAGGTGGGCGGAAGCTGTTGAGTCCAAGGGGGAGGCGTTGGCAGTTTGTTTGGACGTAGCGAAGGCCTTTGATCGAGTATGGTACAAAGCGCTTCTCATGAAGCTGCCTTCCTATGGGCTCCCCGAGAAATTATGCAAGTGGATCACCAGTTTTTTAGCTGACCGGAGCATCAAGGTCGTTGTCGGCGGTGAGTGCTCTGACCTTAAATCTGTCAATGCTGGTGTTCCCCAAGGCTGCGTGCTATCACCGACACTGTTCCTTCTGCATATCAAAGACATGATGCGAATTCGCAACATAAGTTTCTATGCGGATGACAGTACTGGCGATGCTACATACTCCGGCCGAAGCGATATTTCTCGGGTACACGTCGAAGAGTGCCGTAACAAGCTTGTGTCTGAAGTCAAGAATCGACTTACCGATGTCTCTGAATTGGGTCGTCAAAACCTGGTCACTTATAACCCCAAGAAGACACAGCTTTGCGTGTTCACGGCAAAAAAGACATCCTTTGTCGTATCACCTCGATTTCTGGATACTCTCCTGATAGACAGCCTCAGCTAATGTCGGAATCCTGGGAGTCGACATATCGAATTACGTTCAGTTTCGGGGTCATTTGGAAAGCAAGGCTAAACTAGCCTCTAAA
This sequence comes from Apodemia mormo, assembly GCA_036924255.1. Classification (NCBI taxonomy): domain Eukaryota; kingdom Metazoa; phylum Arthropoda; class Insecta; order Lepidoptera; family Riodinidae; genus Apodemia; species Apodemia mormo. The sequence goes on from JAUPFN010000016.1 coordinate 20,768,326, forward strand.
AAGCTCGGTGTGCTCAGTAGAGCGAAACAGTACTTTTTGCCGACCCATCGCCTTCAACTTTATAAGGCTCAAATTCGGCCTCACATGGAGTACTGTTCTCATCTCTGGGCCGGAGTTCCCCAGTATCAGCTTCTTCCTCTTGATCGCATTCAGCGTAGAGCGGTTTGAATCGTTGACGACCAGGCTATTTCGAAACAGCTTGACTTTTTGGCATTACGCAGAGATGTAGATTCACTCTGTGTCCGTCTGATGGGGAGTGTTCCGACGAGTTGTTTGTATTAATTCCTGCCGCCGAATTCCACCATCGTTCATCGCGTCAAAATTTGAAGTTCCATCCTCACTATCTCGATGTCTGGAAATCCTCAACTATGCGTTGCTCTCGACAATTTTTCCTCGCGCACAACAGAGTAGTGATGAGGAATCAATTATCAGCAGGGGTATTTCCGAACGGATACGACATAGGGACCTTCAAGAAAAGAGCTTACTCATTCTTAAAAGGCCGGCAACGCAACTGCAAGACCTCTGGTATTGCAGATGTCCATGGGCGGCGGTGATCACTTACCATCAGGTGCTCTTGCTCGTTTGCCCCCTCTTCTATAAAAAAAATTGATCTAACCCCAAAGTAAGCAAATTATTTACTTGTGATATGGGTGCTGGTCAACGATATTAATACATAGAAATACATATATACATGCCGAAATATATATAATCAACACACAAACCTAGAAATACAAACATCTATGCTTATTACACAAATGTTTGTCCCTGTCGGGAATTGAACCCGAACCCCATCGATTGCGTAGTCAAGGTCACTAACCACTCGACCAAAAGGACGGTTAATAAATATTTCTTACCTTTCAGAATCTTTCGGTAAAGTAAAAAACGAAAACTTTGAACCCTTCTGTTTATGGCGACAGCCATCCACACAGCAATTATTCGTATTACAATTGCCCATTTTGTAAGAGTACCTACAGTAATAGACGTTACGATGCAACGAAGATCGACAGGCCTACGTACAGGCACGCGTGTACTCATAAGCACGGAGCGGCCTCTTTTTGGCAGGCCCCGACTGATTTGCAACGCCGAGTTGTCGTGCGCTGTAGGTGTTTATCAGGGTAGATATAAGCGAGTGTCAGGGGCCTGCCTTAACATTATTTAATTGTAGGTATATAACAGTGAATCTTGTAAAGGTGACTTTTTTTGGTTATCCATTTCCATTTAAGATGAAGTTTCAGCGAAGAATGCCACCTCCTTTCAGTGAAAAGTTTTATTACCAGACTCTGTATTTTACAGATTCTGTATTAACTAGGGATTTAGGGTATTAATACCGGTATTGGTAGTCAATACCGGGATCATGGTATTGATACCGGTATCGAATGCAAGTTCAATTAGGACATCTATACATATAACTAGCAAAAAGCAGAGCTTTGTAAGGGCTCGCAAAGTTATACTATCTAGTAATATTGTTTTAAAAGTATTTTTATGAGAATTACATCTTTTAATGTATGGACTTTATTTATAATTATCTAACCTAAAAAACTCAGCGTATTTTCACCTAAACATTACATTTGCATCAAAGGCTCGCGTCGTCAGGCTTTGGACTAGGAATATTTGGTTTTTGTTTGTTGGTATTTTCATGGAAAAATATGTATTAAAAATGAAGGTTGATCTTATAAAAAACACATTTTTGACATTTTGCTGAAATAATTGTTTTTTTTTTTCTAAAATCAGGGAGTTCCTGGTTTTACGTCGATTTACGAAATCAAAATCAAAAAATGTTTTATTTAAATAAACCTTCAAAATTTTTGGACTACGCAGGTGCGAAGAATTGACGGTAGACACTCAGCGAATACATTTTTAGAATTTTTCTCTCAGAGAAACCCTCGGAGTTCGATTCCAGAGTCAGGCAAATGAAAAAATGTGTTTTTTCAGTTTTCTGATAAAACAATCTTGCCCGGGATTGGAAAAATGCCCTACAGGCGATAGGCTGGCCACCTATCACATTGTGGGACTTAAGTATCTTCAGCTAACCGTGAATGCACACGTTGTACTTCTGCCTACCTCTTCGGAGATACGGGCGTAAATATACCTTTTTTTAGCTTTTTACCCTCGCCCTCGGGCTAAGATTGGGAACTGATCTCAATACAATATAAATCAATTAATACATCTGTAGTGTTTCTCAGTAAGCATATTGTGAAACTCTCTAACGCTCTATTTACTCTGTTCCGAGCAAACATCCCTGCTCTAAACCTAAATTCTCCTTGTGCCTCCCACAATATTACTTCGAACTTCCCTTGCATTCTCCTTTCAATGATTTTATCATACATCTTCGATGCCAAGCTGATCAAACTGATGGCCCTATAGCTATTGCAGGTTATACTTGAACCTCGCCTTTATACGAGGGCACGATAACCGCGCGCCGCCAGTCAAATATGAAGAAACAATTCATGAAATAGGTAGTCTCTTAATAAGTTCAAAAATTCTAATAGAAAATGTAGTTGTCCCGTGAATATATTTATCTTCTATCAATTTACACTTTTTTGTATTTAAGTAACTGCATGTGGAATAAATGTATGTGAGATTACTAATGTACTTAGAAATTAGTCATTGAAACTGTTGAACCTTAGGGAAGGATCTAACCTCTATAACACGGGTTATCCTAGTATAGAGGTTAGAGCTCCACAATGATTTTTTCATGTACTGTGTAATAAATAAATAAATAAATAAAATTAACTCGTTAATTTAATAAGAGATGGCGTTAGTAGTAATAAGATTCTAATACAATTTGTACCTTCTATTTTTTTATTTTTATAAAATGGTATTTTTATGGTAGATAACAAATCTAGACATGAGTATAAACTACCACGTCGAAGCTCAAACCTAAAAATGCGATATTTTTTCAGTAAAATGTACCACAAAAGTGCATAGAAAGTGGCCTAGTGTAGGGCTCGCTTCGCTCGCCCTGATAAAATCGTAGGAAAGTCAAAACTGTTCATTGAATATTTTTTTAAAAGAATACTTAGGGCGTGATCTACAATCGATATTGAAGCCAAAAATATAGTTTTTAGAATATTTGTCTGTTTGTCTGTATGTATGTCCGGGGTAAACTCAAAAAGTACTGCATGGATTTACTTAAAATTTTGTATGACTTACTAATAGGTCGGGTCAACATATAGGCTACATATTATCACGCTATCACCAACGAGGGAGGGGCAGTGCGGAGTAAACGAACTTCGCGCGGACGAAGTCGCTGGCAACAGCTAGTTATTAATAAAACCATTAAAATACGTGTTTTTAGTTTCAAATAAGTTTTTATTGTCCTTATTTCTTAAACCTTGAGTATATACTTTGTAGCTCTCTTATATATAACAATTTGGTAGTTTTTGTTTATTTATTTAGGTAGGACTAGGAATTAGGAACTTAATCAAAACTTAAACTTAATCTAGTCTTTTTGCAGAAAGGCATTTTACATAAAGAACACTGGCCACGCCTCATACATCGCTTGGACTCGTAAATTGAATATCATGTCTTATAACGATAATCGTGTCAGAATTGTTGTTTTAATATTTAAAAAATAAGTTTCATTTATAAAAGTCTCTAAATAAGTATTAATAAAATAACATTTTCACTTTTTATAAATAACTGACATTTTGCAATACGAGTTGTCAGTTTTGTCGTATTTAGATTTATTATCACAATAATATCTTAATGGACAAATGAGCTAAAATATAGAATATTTTGATAAATAAAATTAAATAGCAATATATAATTACTTTTACTATTTCACAAAAAATATTTTACAGCGATGACGAGACCATTATTTGATGCTTTTTGATGGACACTTCTATTCACAGAGCGTCCTCCTTTCTCTATACGTAGTACTCTAATTGGTCTGTGCTCTATATCTACTCTATGTGTAAAACAAGAACATTCAACATGGCGGAATTGGTTTTTTTTAATAACGTCGAATTGCTCACAATGGAGACTTACAAAAAAATGTATTACATCTTTCAAAATTTCTATATTGCTAGTTTACACAGAAAAAAATTAACCTATTTTTAAGATATTTTACGATCTCAGACAAGACAAAGGAGATTGTGGCCAGCCTTCTTTTGTAAAGTACAACATTAAAAAAATATAAACTTCTTATATTATCAACATATCATCATCATGTCTCATGTAATCAACATAGGTATTAATATAGCTTAATTAGCTAGCAATCACTTGGTGTTCATTTACCAACTAGGGCATGATAAATCTACGTAATCCTTACCTATAGTACTTAAAACCTACTTATAAAATTACGAGTAAACTAAACAAAACATAAATATTTATTACGTTTCAGAATGTTTCGGTAAAGTAAAAAACGAAAACTTTGCATCCTTCTGTTTATTGCGACAACCATCCACACCGCAATTATTTTATATTACGAATCCCCCATTTTATAAGAGTACCTACAGTAATAAACCGTACGTTGTGATAATCGGCAGGCCGACGTACATGAATAGGTACGCGTATACTCATAAGCACGGGACTAGTACATAAGACTTTATAATTTGTGCACGGGGCGGCACCGACTCATTTGCAAAGCCGAGTTGTCGCGCGCTATATGTGCTTATCGCGATAGGTATAGGGGAGTGCCAGAGGCCTGCCACAGAGTTGAGAGTATATTTATGGTTTACAACGTAAGTACACAGCAAGCGACGAAAAATGGTGGCTCGACACAGTGCACACTCGTGATGTCACGTTAAATGTGGTCAATAAAGCAACGCAACAGTTTTGAGCATAGAATTTGCTTGTTTTCATTGCATATGTTAGACAAAGATGCCATTATGTTTATTATTTCGTCTTCTAAACTATTACCTATCTATATGACATTGTAATATTTCCATAGGTTTCCCTATAATGATGTGCCAACTCGGAATAAACGCGACTCGAATTAACTCGAGTTAAGGACTAGGCTTTGGATAGGATAATTGTTTTGTGATTACTAATTTTTTTAATAAATTGTTATTTCTTCTAATTATGTGGAGACAATTATAGTTACTACACTAAGTAGGTGGTAAAAAGTTGTTTTTAGTAATTGTTATAAATTCCTGTTTTTATGTTTACGTCTTATAGCTTTTTAGAATAAGCTCCTATATTTAGCGACCAAGCGCGACAGAGTTTACCTCATTTATTTTTTGAAAAAGCTCCTCCGATGTCGATGGTCCAACGGAAATATTAGTTCCATTCGCTAACGACGGCCAACGCCAACTTCTATTATTATTAACTAAACTTAACATTTGGATGCTCCTTTTTAATGTGATTAACGTAATCGCATTTCCCATACATTTGAACGAATATTAACATAAAACATTTCTTACAATTTACTTGTCCACTCCCTGGCTATTGAAACTCGTCCTAAACGTGATTTTCTTTTAGGTCCGTGTTTCGCAATATCGTACTTAATTATTTAATTATCGTACCAATAAATGATACTTTTATTTAAATTCTATCTCGATTTCTCTACGTATTGTCTTCTGCTATGTGACTAGTAAATAAATGAATACGGTCTTACATGATCAACAAATCACGCTGACGTATAATTGCTTACTTCCCTCGATCGCTCGCGCACAGTAATAGTTTAGAACTTGCAACTCTAACTCGAGTATAGAAGAATCTAACCCGAGTCAACACGATTTAAGCACAACTCGAGTTAACTCGAGTTAATAAATCGAGTTTACCCATCACTATTCAGTGCTACTCAAGGAACTTATATACGATAACTGGAATTCTACGAAGCAATATTTGAAAAATAAAAATGTACTTTATTTCGTTCTCAATAAAGTTGACATTTGTTTCTTACATAACAGAGGGTAAAAACGTTCTGAGCAAGACAACGACATGAGTGGATGTTGTCCCTTTCTTGCAATTGCCAGTGTAAATAAAACTTTCGGATGGTAGATTTTTATATATTCGGTAATCGTTAAATCTCTTTTATTCATACACGTCGATAGATACATTAGCATAAAATGTATTGTAATTAACATAGTGAGTTCTAAAATGTGCTTATTTTAATTATTACGTAATTACTTATGCAATGCAAAAACTGTTTCTGAAATTAGTAGAATTACTTAGTAGTAATTTGCAAACTACGCATGGCCACACTTATATATGGCGATTGGCGCTTTATTTAATAGAAAGAGACACACTCCACTCATGTCGTGGTACTCTTCGGAACGATTTTGAAGCGCGTGTAAGCATTCCGGGTAGAATATAACTTCTTTGGTGCTACTCACTTGGTAGCACAGAACAATGTACTCCAAAGAGTATACAATAATACTCCTACCGGGTCGGCGGGTAGGTAGGTACTAGGTTGCTTGGTAGGTAGTTGGTGAATGTCAATTGTCAACTGTCACTTGTCACCGTATTTTCTAACCTAAAAGTTAAAAGTTTTAACTTAAAACCTTATATCTTATTATTAGGTTAGTAAATAAGACTATTACTAATTAGTTTCCACTTATAATTGCAAAAAAAATTATATCAAAGCATTCAAATTGTTCATGTTTTATGTTTTTGTAATATTTTGTGTATGTTAATGTTTTCATAGTTATTAGAGACTTAAATTTATCATAAAGTTGTGTGTTTCATTTATATTTAAGGAATTCAAGAATTTCTATAAGTAGGTATTTTTCTGTTCAATTTTACTAGTCTACTGCTTCTTTTTAATATTTTAGAATAATTGAACTGTTTTTAATTAAAAGTGACCGTCCAAACATATTAAAAAATTTACTATTTTTAGGCTATTCAAAAGATGTCATTTCCTGACAAAAAGCAAAGGAAACTTTGTTGGGATTCTAGAGATCGCTATTGGGAATGCTTAGACGATCAAAATGTTAAAGACAGTTCTGAAAAACCAAAAGCTTGCGCTGAACTTCGTAGAGTTTTTGAAAATTCATGCCCATCCAAATGGGTAACACATTTTGATAGAAAACGAGATTATAATGTCTTTAAAGAAAAAATGGTGAAGGAAGGCTATGAACCTATCAAAGAAAATTAATTTTATTGTCTAATTAGCTGTTTTTGTAAATATAGATTAGTAAATTAAATTATAATTAAGATTCTTTTATTTATCTTTATTAAACTCATAACCTATAGATATTCCGATATTAGGTAAGATTTTTTAAGTTTTTGTTGTTGTTTAACTCTGTACCTATGTTACAAATTGTGACAAAATTGTAATTTTCAGAGTACTTTTGATAAACATGGATGCATTAAAAGAAGCCCTTGCAAAATTAAAAGTTCCTACTAATGATATTGAACAACAAGTTCTACAGGTAATTTTAATTTTTTTTTAGTTTTATTGTAGGAGTTATATTTTTATACTAATAATTAGCATATTTAAAATAAATTGTCACAATTTCCTTAATACTTATTTCATACTAGCTGTTGCCAGCAACTTCATCTGCACGGACTTCGTTTACTCCGCACAGCTTCTCCCCCATAGGTGATAGCGTGATAATATGTAGCCTATATGTTGACCCGACCTGATTGTAATATTTATGCAAAATTTGAAGTAAATCCATGCAGTACTTTTTGAGTTTACCCCTGACATACATACAGACAAACAGACAAAAATCCTAAAAACTATATTTTTGGCTTCAATATCGATTGTAGATCACGCCCCAAGTATTCTTTTAAAAAATATTCAATGTACAGTTTTGACTTTCCTATGATTTTATTATATGTATAGATTACCCACTGTATTATATATTTGCATGATCCTCAGGTCCTCTGCATACTCACGTAGACTAGTTCTGTACTATTTTATTTCTACTATTAACACATTTGATTTATTTAAGATTGTGTCCATATGAAGGTAGCTAATCACAAAGTCGTTACAGATTTGTCTAGGTCCTGCATATTCTTATCATAATTTAAGGGAACGTTCATAAAATATGTCATAGTAAAATCAGTCCCCCCGTATTGATCACATTCAGCATAGGGCAATTCGAATCGTTGTCGACCAGGCTGTCTCCAATCAGCTTGACTCCTTGGCTTTATGCAGAGATGTAAGTTCGCCTCACCTCAATGTCTGCAAAACCACATCCGTGCGATTCTCTAGGCGTTTCTTACCACACACTACTCTGTGGAATCAATTACCGGTGGGTGTGTTTCCGAAGAATATGATTTAAGGACCTTCAAGAAAAGAGCATAGTCCTTAAAAGACTGGTAATGCAGCTGCAAGACCTTTGGTGATGTGGCTGTCCATGGGCGGTGGGTAATCATTTACCATCAGGTGAGCCTACTGCTCATTTGCCCCTTTTTTCTATAAAAAAAAATCTGTAAAGTTATAAATTTGTGCCTTTCAACCTAATGTCAGCCAGTGGCTGACTTTAGGCTCTTGTATCAAAATGAGTGCTCTAATTTGGGCCACTGTTATTTTTTAATAACAAACAGAAATATGTAACAAAATTGCAAGGGGTAATGTTCTATGCCAGCAGAAAAGCTAAAATCGAACTAGAAAAGAAGAACAGATAAGTATAGAAAAAGGGGTCCGTCAAGGAGATCCAGTATCGCCAAAGCTATTCACAGCTGTGCTGGAAGAAATAATTCGCAAGCTAGACTGGGACAAATATGGGCTAACAATCAATGGCGAGAATCTGTCTCACCTGAGGTTCGCAGATGGTACTGTGGTAATCTCAACATCAAAGGAAGAGCTTGAAACACTGTTAAATGAGCTAGAAAGAGAGAGCCGCAAGGTAGGACTGAGCATGTACCTGGAAAAGATCAAGGTCATTTCAAATGGAGAGCAAGAACCTATATATGTAAACAACAACAAAATGGAATATGTAAATGAATATGTTTATTTGGGCCAAATAATCTCCACTACAGATGTAACGTCAGCCTGGAGCCAGACAGTTCTGGAGCCTGAAAGAGTTGTTTAAAAATAAAGAAATGAGCATGAGCATAAAACATATACTGTTCAACACATGCATACTACTCCTACTCACGTATGGATGCCAAACATGGGCACTCAACAAAATGCACTATACGAAACTCGAGACCTGCCAAAATGCTATTCTGAGAAGTATGATGGCGAAAAGACTGAAAGACAAAATAAAAACTAAAACAATTAGAAAACACACAAGAACAAAAGATGTCACGATAATGAGCAAAATGCTCAAGTGGAAATGGGCAGGCCTTACTGTTAGAGGAATAGATAAGTGGTCGAAAATAGTGATGAACTGGTACACAGGGAACAAGAAAACGAGGTAGACCACTTAGGAGATGGGTAGACGAAATTAAGGCAATGGCAGGCGGCACTTCGACATCTATAGCCAGAGAACGAGAAAAGTGGAGTCAGTTAGGGGAAGCCTTAGCTATAAAAAAGCACACATATATTACAACCAATTAAACAACTGAAGAACCTAACCAACCAAATATCTGACAGAAGGCTTTATTAATCTTCTATATCTATACATATAATAAAATCGTAGGAAAGTCAATGTATGTCCGGGGTAAACTCAAAAAATACTGCATGGATTTACTTCAAATTTTGCATGAATATTACTAACAGGTCGGGTCAACATATAGGCTATATATTATCACGCTATCACCTATGGGGGAGGAGCTGTGCGGAGTAAACAAAGTCCGCGCGAACGAAGTCGCTGGCTAGCTAGTAAAAATAATAAAATAATGTTTTTTTCTCCAGAAGAGAAGTAAAAGCTATTGGGAGATTATTTATGAACAAAAACAATCCCCGTGTGTGGTCTCCTCTAACGTTTTTAGCTAAATCGGAGACAATTCAACCCTGTGTGACGACTTGCTGGCTTCTATGTGCTATAATATTGAAGTATATAACGCAAATTGGTTAAATCATGTGTTATTACACATACGTAAAGTCGTGATTTGCAACACAAATTTAAACCTGTATGGAATTTAAACTTAATTATCAACATAAACATGTTAGGTCGCCGATATTATGCGACGGCCGACTTTAGGGCACGTTACCCTACACACATTTCGAGAATTAAAAATGTTTATCTAGTTTTTACAATTAAATCTAAATAAACAAATAAATTTCTTTTATCTTAGATATATGAAAGGAGTGACTTTGTCATGATAAAAAATAAAAAAGAAAAACAGCCGAAAAAATATTAGTTTTAAATGTTTTAATGAATGGCACACTGCCATAGACCCCCCATCCCCCTTAGCGTAACCCCTCCCCCCACCCCTTGTATGCGAATATACCTTATAAAAAGCTCCTAACAGCATTTTATTCAGTTATTCCAGGTTCATTTTATTAGATTTAAATTACTATTAATATCCCAAGTTCAACAATTTCAATATGCTCTACATCAGAAACATTCAAAAAATTAATGTTGTAGATAACTGTAACAAAATCGTTATTCTACTCAGTCAGCTCTATAAGCATAACCTGTAGCCAATTTGTCTAATTTTGTGTTTTATTGGAAGCTAAATTCTGTATTTACTTTAATTTTCTGTATATTTCTTACTTATTCGAAATACATAGAAAATTAAAAAATTGCAAGTGCTATTTCATCACATCAGGGATCACACAGTTAAAATTTTTGTAAGGATCTGCTAATCATGAAAAAAATTAATTTTCCTATTTTCATTATTTTTCAGGATATAATTTATATCACTAAGAAGCACTTTTCCACAGATTGTACACACATATATGATGAAGTATTCAACAAACTGTGGAACCATTTATGTAAGGGATTTGTTATATTTGACAGCCAGCTGCTTTGTGCAACATGTATATTTTCTGTATTGATAAAGTCAGAAAACAAGTATTTTTATTTAGAGAAAATTAATAATGTTGTTGATTCTGTGATATTATCAAAAGATGATGATTTATCCAGGAATAATAATCTTACACTTGCAATCTCACTGATATATGGAATGTTTCAGTCATCATATTTACAAAATAGTCTGGTAAACCAAGATACTTTGAAAGTATTACTAAATTCATCATTTTGTTTACTAACACGTATGGCGTATGATTATTCTCAATATACATACATGATTTTTAAAACTATGACATGTTTTAAGAAAGTTATTGGTACAGATCTGGAGAAAATAATATTTAATGAATATAATGTAATAAAATTATTAAATATTTGTAATCACAATTGGGAAAGTCCAATAACAGGTGTAAGAAACATGAACAGAAACATCTTTCAAACAGTAATATCTATTCTTGAAACAGACACACATAATATTATATTTGGTGAAATAAATATGTTTTACTGGAATAAGGCCAAATTTCTCATGTTGACTGAAATCATAGAAGAATATGATGGCAATATTGAAGAATTAGTTACCACAAACGAATGGATTACAGGTCTCACTTACAGTTTAAATAAAACTGGATTAGTGTCTGCAGGAGCTGACATGTATTATGCAATTCTCAAAAAAATTAAATCGCATGAAAATTGGACTTCAATGTTTTTGAAAGATGTAATAAAAATATTATGTGGCTCATCAATAAAAGCCCTTGAAAACTATTACAATTACTGGTGTTTGTCTACAATTAAAAAATTCCCTCAACTATTTCATACAATTGTTCAAGAAGTTAGAAATAGTGAACATTATAAATCTAACTTATATAGTTTTTTATTTTTATTAAAACAGGAAAATAAGCTTTGTCTTCTGAAAAAAAATTGGCATGATTTTCAAAATGATGACATATTAATTACTATCTTAAATAGTACTGAACATTTTAACCCAAATGTACGGTTATTGGCTTTTGAAATCATTTGTGTTTCTAACAACAAAACATTTCCTACCCCAATTGTATATAATACTGTACTAAATTTTTTGTGGAGTAATGTAAACTCAGATTGCACCATATTGAGGTTGAGCATGTTAAATAGTTTTGGCTCTTGCATGTTTAAGTTGCAAACACTCTTTGTATATAACTTGAGAAAGAATAATAAGGAAGAAATTTTACAATTGCAAGCATTTTATAAAAGTCTACAAATGTTAATAATGAAATCTTTAAAGTTGGACGGTAATTATCAAAGAAGAATAACTACAATTAAAATTCTAGATTTGCTATTAAAACATACGCAAGAAAAACCAAAAAAAGTAGAAAAACAATCTATAGCCTCATCTGTCACATTATATGACTTTCTAAATGATACAGGAAATTGGATTTTAAACAATGAAGATTTTGTTTCACAGCTCATTTATCTTTTAAAAGATCCTGCAAATGATGTCCATGAATGCGTATTTCAGATTCTTCTTAATTATTATTCAGAAATTTTAAGTGAAACATCTAGACTAAACGATTTAATAGATGATGGAAATAAATGTTTAAGCAGCAAATTTTTTTATGAAATTTCATGTGGCCAGCTTATATACAAGCTGATAATAAATATACTTATAAAATATGAAGTCAATGCAAAATTTAAAAATGTTCAAGAAATATATGATTTTGCTTATAATGAGTTACACAGTCATTATGAATCAAACACTTTTGAATTGATTGAAAATGGAAAACAATTACATTCTTTTATAAGCCTTTTGTGTGTTACTCTTGAAGCATGTATTAAACATACCTATAAATTAAATACTTCGACTGATACTCTAATAGCTTTACTTAAAATTCTAAATTGTATCTCAAATCAGTTTGCTGCACAAAAACATACATTAATAAGTTCAGATTTTTCAAAGATGAATGACATGGTGCAATGTATAATTATTGACGCAGGCTACAATCCAGAAGATGAAAATGACAAATGTAAAATTTCAGGATTACATCAATTGGTTCTAAACTGTTTATGGTTAAATCTTAAGGTATTTATTTAGAAATATACTTTTTAGCTCCTTTTTTCATAGGATGTTTTAAAGAAAGTTGATTCGAAGACAGAAAAAAATTTGGTACATGAGTCAATCCCAATAACGACTAAGCCATTAATATTGGTAGTTCATATCGAATTCATACATTCAGTAGTTTATGACAGTATCACTAGCCCCTTATTCCATATATTATGGATTTTATTTTTTTTGGAATTATAATAGACTAAACTCTATCCTGGGCACCACACACTACTGTGGTTTATTGTAAAGTTAATATGGCTTTGCGAAACTTTATGTATGTATGTTGTATATTTTTGTGTTAATATGTTTGTTGCAATATGGTATTATGTTTATGTGTTATTTAATTCAAATAATAATTAAATAATTTCATGATAGTAAATGACTGCTTTGAGTTTTCTGTGCACTCCATCCTAAGCATTGTTCTCATTTGATTAAGGCTGACTGGTAGAGATTACCATATAGCATTAAGTCCTATACCTCTGTACATATTAGTGCATAAATTTTGAACTAAAATAAAACTGCATACATGTAATTGCAATATAGTTTAATTGCAATGCAGTTTTGGATTTGCGTCTACCGACTTACTCTTCCCCGTTTCTATAAAGTCAGTGATCAACTTTCATAATCAGTCTTCATAGAAATAGGGAAGAGTAATAATTGAAGTATTATAATTTCAAAGTTGAGATAAATACACTCACCGGCACGGAAACTTGGCCAAAGGCTTATAGTTGCAGAACAAAATCTATACATATAATAAAAATGTAAGAGGTCGATTTCTGTACATTGAAGATATTTTAAAAATTTTTTTTGGGAGATACTCTTTAATCGATACTGAAGCGAAAAATATATTTTTTTTAATTTTTGTCTGTCTGTCTGTCTGTCTGTATCAAGGCCGCGCATCACGCCGAATCTACTGAACGGATTAAAATGAAATTTAGCATAATTAGAGTTCATACTCCGAAGAAGGTTATAGGATATTTTTTATCCCAAAATTCAGTACGGTTCCCGTGGGATAGAGGATGAAAACAAAAACGCATATTTAGCGTTAATTCATTAACCTGTAGTCCGAAATACTTTGTTATTTTTTTGTTCAAAAGTATATACTATAAAGATTATCCCTTAAAAATTTCAAGTTCATGAGTTTTATAATTTAGAAGTTACAGACATCACAAGTTTCAACGGTTTCGGGTGTAAGTCCAGTTGAATGTGACACCCAGAATATATACAAAACCTTTGAACGCACGGCTCATTATAAGTTAGCGTTATCATTTCATAGTGTTTGTATGTATATATAGTGTATGTATGTATGTATGTATGTATAGTGTTTGTATAATGGATATAATCCGAGAGAATCAGTTCAAGAATGTGTACTTTTTTATTAAAATGTTATAAATGCAATTTTACTAAATATGTGTAAAATATAAATCTATACATTTTATTTATTTATATATTTATCTTCTATACATATAATAAAAATGTATACATATAATAAAAATGTAAGAGGTCGATTTCTGTACATTGAAGATATTTTAAAAATTTTTTTGGGAGATACTCTTTAATCGATACTGAAGCGAAAAATATAATTTTTTTAATTTTTGTCTGTCTGTCTGTCTGTATCAAGGCCGCGCATCACGCCGAATCTACTGAACGGATTAAAATGAAATTTAGCATAATTAGAGTTCATACTCCGAAGAAGGTTATAGGATATTTTTTATCCCAAAATTCAGTATGGTTCCCGTGGGATAGAGGATGAAAACAAAAACGTATATTTAGCTTTAATTCATTAACCTGTAGTCCGAAATACTTTGTTATTTTTTTGTTCAAAAGTAAATACTATAAAGATTATCCCTTAAAAATTTCAAGTTCATGAGTTTTATAATTTAGAAGTTACAGACATCACAAGTTTCAACGGTTTCGGGTTTAAGTCCAGTTGAACGTGACACCCGAAATATATACAACTTTGGCTCATTATAAGTTAGCATTATCATTTCATAGTGTTTGTATGTATGTATAGTGTATATATGTATGTATGTATAGTGTTTGTATAATGGATATAATCCGAGAGAATCAGTTCAAGAATGTGTACTTTTTTATTAAAATGTTATAAATGCAATTTTACTAAATATGTGTAAAATATAAATCTATACAATTTATTTATTTATATATTTATATAAGAATAATTATAAAATATTTGAAAATAAAACAGGTCACTTTTTAGGTTTTTGCTAATATCTCAGAAAATATACATCTAATCGAAATTGAGTATACTAATAGAATTTGTTCTTTATAAATTTATACTTTCCATCGTCGGCACTTGGTGAAACTGCATCATATTGATTATATAATATAAACACTTGTACTGTTTCACAAATGTAATTTAAATTTTATTTATTACACAATCAATTTTAAACTTACAGACAACCGGTTTCGCCTATTAAAGCATCATCAGGGCTTTCACAACGAATGTGAAACAGTACAAATGTTTATATTATATTATCAGTTCTTTATAAAATTTAGCGTAAGGATAGGCTATTGCGAAAATTCATTATTTTCTTTTTACATTGCATAACGTAAAAAAGGGTAAAAAAGTACCTACACGCCCATATCCCGGAATACGTAGGCAGAGGTACAAGAAGTGTACCCACGATTAGCCGAAAATACTATCTCACACAATGTGAAAGGTGGCAAGCCTATTGCCAACCGGGCCCTTTTCAATCCCGGGCAACGTTGTTTGATCAGAAAAATGAAAAAGCACATTTTGTTTTGCCTGAGCCGGAAATCGGACCCGGGACCTCATATGGTCAACGACGATACCGGACCGCCAGACAACACGGTAAATATTTCAAAATTAGATACATCAATCAGTTAATCAATCAGTTAACTTTTGAAATGAATGAAACTTCTGCACAGTGTAGATGTTGAAGTGCCTAAGCTACTTAGTATACTCACTAAAGTCGGACTTCAAAATACTTTAAAAAATTGTTAAATAGAATATACGAATATGTACTTATAACTTCAGTCCAGAATAAGATCACATCTTACAGAAAAACTTTAGACACATATAACTTCATCAAAACAAATTCAATCAAAAGAAACTTAAAATTCTTTTATTTGTGAGAATCAAAAATCAAAAATGTGAGAAAAAAATACGTGGCGTTGTTGTTTTTTATTAAAGTATCATCACGCCCGATTCGCTTGCGGCATAGGCAGAGTAAACCGACCGTCTATAGACTTTGGGGGCGTCCACAAATTACATGAGGTGTTTTTTTTTAATTTTCTGTCCCTCCCTCCCCCCCTGGTGAGATGTCGTGAGATTTTATTCAACCCCCTCCCCCATCCCCCAATTTCACGTGAGATTTTTCAAAATGTGGGTTTCTTAAATATGTAAACGCGTTGGATTGTTATTGTAAAATGAAAAAAAATTCTTCGTGCTTTTATTTACGACTAGTTATGGTTGTATAACGTCGAAGTATAAATGAAATTATTTTCTTTCGAACGAGTTAGTGAATGATCTTAATCGTATCACCACGATTACGCTTAAGATTAAATCTTAAGCATGTACAATCTAGATAATGGACCAAAATAGTATATATATTTTTTTCAATCAGCAAATATCACGCATATTTGCCTAGACCCCCCTCCCTCCAACGTAAGATTAGATGAGATTTGACTCGACCCCCTCTCCCCCTTAAACATCTCACGTAATTTGTGGACGCCCCCTTTCCGGTTCACCGCGATACACCGATTTGTCGGTTGATGAGATAAATGGTAATCCTCATCGCCGCATATACTGACACGTTAACGATTATCGACTATTTTTAGCGATAACTGGGACCAAAAGTTTTACGTGCCCATCCGAGGTACGAGAGTGGTAATATAGATACCCCTCCGCCAGTTTCCGAGTTGCTACTGAGATTTTGATTTTCGAGAAAATCCTCGAAAATATCTCAATAACATCTGCCCGACCCGGGGATCGAACCCAGGACCTCATGATCTGAGCCGAATAGGCTGTCTCTAGACCGAGGCAGAGAGTTTGTTGTAATAATTAAAAAAAAACCTTGACTCCTTATCTTGCTTATTGAAAATAATACAAATTTACATTAAAAATAACTTTTAGAGTATTAAAATAATAATAAATTTAAGAAAAGTGCAACAAGATTTTTTTTAAATTGCAAATTGTTTTCAATAAACTTCTTAGTCAAAGGCTTATTTTTTTATTAATAACAAACTGCAAAGCCATGTGTTAATTAATTAATTTTAACTTCCCGCTACGAAAATTGCCTTAAGTAGATAAAAATTATTTAAAAAAGTAAACCTGAATAAATAACTTTTCATCTTTCTAATTAGGTATACATTTTTAACTTCCTGCTACACATCTAGATAAGGAAGTTACTGATTTTGCCCCGATTTTCGAAAATCGAGAGTTCACCAGATCTCCACGTTTTGAGGACCTAGGAACCTTTTCCAACTATTTTCACGATGACGTGTGTGTGTGCGTGAATGTGTATGTGTGTATGTAAACATTTAATAACTTTGAACGGCTTGACCGATCGAAACGTGGTTAATGGGATTCGATTGGATTCCACCCACTTAGATTTCCTGAAAATTTTATCTAATTCAGTCAGTTTTGACTAATTCAAGGCGATTTTGAGAAATTTTCGAAAACCTCACAAAGGTTTTTGGCGAAACAGTATTTTTTTTAATACAATTTCCAGATTAATAAACCGATATAGTAAAAAATTTAATCAGCTTTACTTCTCAAAAACTGCATCCAATGCATAAATTGCATCAAAATTTATTTATCCGTTCGGGAGTTATAGTTGAAAAAATTTTGCAAACGTGTTTTTTCGATATAACTTCGAATTTTTTTAACTAATCATTTTTAATCTTCTGCAATATTTTAGTACTTACCTACTAAAAAAACTACATTGAATTTCAAAAATCAAAATCGAGTCAAATTTTCAACAGTTACAGCTTATCAAACATTAAAATTCAATTTTCTAAAATCGGGGTAAAATCAGTAACTTCCTTATCTACATACGTAGTGGGAAGTTAAAAAAATCCCACGCGGACGAAGTCGCGGGCACAGCTAGTATTTAATATATTTTTTGAACAATTTGAATGTGGATAAGTTTCAAAGATTGTTGTCCTAAATTTTAGTGGGTTTCTCGGCATGTTTATGCATGTTTTGACGTTTGTTTTAAGATTTACTTGTCAATGGATCTCCTGAGCTTACGGTACATTTTTTTTGAAACTCTTTTTTTTAAATATGCTGGTAGTTAAAATCTTGTTGTTTTTTTTTTGTTTTCCTATAATTGATAAGTGTTAAACTTCGATTAAAATGCCTTTGAGGCTACAACAAGTTGCACAAGCTGCAGTTTTTATCAGCGAAGGGCTGACCCAGCCCAATGTCGCTGAAGTTCTTAATATACCGTTTAGCAATGCAATATGCACTCAGATGTTAGCAGGTGACCAGTCACTATACACACAGGCCAGAAAGTGGAAGAGTACGATGCACGTCAGCACGCGATGCCAGATTTATGGTGTTGGATTACTTACTTACACATAAAACAGCGGCTCCAAAACGCAAGAGGTTTTAACGTAAGCCAACGCACGATAAGAAGGCGAATGGAAGAAGTGAATTTAAGAGCCCTAGACCAGCTCGTGACCCTGAACTTCTCAGACAGCACCAAGTATCTCGACTGCGATTCGCACGAAAACACGCTAACTGGACTCATGCGCAATGGGCCTAGGTTTTGTTCTCCGATGAGTGTGAGATAGCATGCGAGCTCCAGATGGTCGAGTATGAGTATGGAGAAGGCAAGGAGAACAGTACTTGCCCATAACCACAACACAAACTGTGAATTTTCGTGGAGGGTCCATAATGGTGTGGGGCGGGACAAATTCTGACGGTCGTTCGGGGTTAATCATCGCTGATAACCGCTTATGCTTTTCGATACATTGAGGAGATCCTTCAGGATCATGTAATGCCTTAATCAAAGTTTATCGGACGAGCAGAGTTTTTGCTAATGCACGATAACGCGCGCCCTCACATTGCTCGTTGTGTGAATGACTACCTACAGAAAGTCGATATGCAGAAACCAGAGTAGCCAGCTCGGTCACCGCATTTAAATCCAATTAATCACATCTGGGACATGCTCAAAAAAAAAGATTTGATCCAGCTTGAACCATCCACAAAGTCTTGCAGTGCTGAGATACACGGCACTGGAGGCGTGAAATGACATTAGTCAAGTGGACATCAGAAATCTCATTCAAAGCATTCATAGCCTGCATTTGATCTGGTAATAAAATGCAGGCTATGATTAAAGCTAGAGAAGACTTAATAATAAAATTAAGAAAGAATAAAAAAATAAGCTAAAACTTTTGAATTGTATCATTATAAATATTATATATAGTTTTAGCAAAAATTCGCCTTTTTGTCATTTTTGTTTACGTTCAATATTCATCGCAAAAATCTTTATTAAATTACATAAAATATTAAAGAAAGGTTTATAGAACATCTCTGCATTAAAAATAAAATAATTTATAATTTAAAATTAATCAAATTCATAATTCATAAATTTTGTGTTTGGCCAAGATTCCGTGCCAGTGAGTGTAGATCAAAATAAGTATCTAAATAAAAAAACTTGTGCCATGTATAACACATGAATACTCACATGCTACAACATTATGTTCTTAATATGTAATATATATTATAATGAAATACAGAATCAGGAATGTTAATTAATTGGGAGGGTATTGGTTAGAAATTTCATTCATAAACGATTAATTCAAACGGTACATATTAATAAAAAAATCAGTTTAAAATGCATTTTTTGGTAATTTTTATATTTTATTAGTATCTTGCATGTTTGTGTAATGGTAAGTGGCATAGTTTTGACTTATTACTGACATTTGATGTGGATCTCAAATTTTGGTAGAGCTAAACGAAAACCTTTGACCTGAGTGCTAAGTGTGAGTTTTTCTTTTCGCTTTCGATCGTGAGCGCGTTTGGAGTTTACTAGGAATTTGTATGTGATTTGTACAGCGCCACCTAGTGGTAAACGTGAGAAACCAGTTTACCACTAGGTGGCGCTGTACAAATCACATACAAATTCCTAATAAACTCCAAACGCGCTCACTATCGAATGCGAAAAGAAAAACTCACACTTAGCACTCTGTTCTTGATTTTAGGTCGGCTATGTGAGTCACTACCATCGTGGCTACTAGGTGGAAGAATTCTGCATTATCTGGCTCGGGTCTGGTACCAACGCCTTACCTATTCCTGCCGGAATAGCGTCAGTGCTTGGCGCTGTCGTGTTCCAGTTTGGAGGGTAAGGTAGCTGGTAAACTTATGCATGTGGCATAAGTTTACTTCGCCACAAGATAGCAACGCAACATTAACACCTTTGGTGTCTATAGGCGATGGATGACTCCATCAGGAGACCCATCTGCTTGTTTGCTATCTTATAACATAGAAACCCACGACTGTAGTTGTTATATATTAACAACTCTAAAAGTGTCACTCATCTAAATCTACAGTACATAAAGAATAATATTTTAAATGCAAATTTTAAGTGCAAATTTACAGTTCGCTTGACTAGTTGAGAAGTAAACTTTGTGATGATATATTTATTAATTTTATATTTTCAGTCATCCTGCGAACTTTCATCACTTATAATCCAATATAATATAGAGAATGAACAAATCTGCAGCCAATGTTTGAATGGGATCACAAATGTTCTGGACACATCTAGACATAAGGGAGCCATAGAAGCTGCAGGCACTGCATTAGGTATATTTTTATTAAACTTATGTGTTCGATAATCAGTATGGTTGTGTAGACGTAATTAAAAAAAGGCAAGTTTTATTATTTTTATGCTCTTACTGCCAGACGTAAAATTAGTTGTAAATATATTTACTTATATTCATTACAGCAATAATTAGCTTAGTAGTTGCCCGCCGCAATTATTTATATAAGTTAAAAGGAATGCTGACTACTAATAATTATAGCAATAATTAGTAGTCAGCATTCTTTTTAACTTAATAAACCATCTGTTTTACTCCATGTGGCAGCTTCAAAATATAAGTTAAGATCAAACATCCCACTAACAAGTCTACTAGGTACTAAAATAATTACTGCCTGCAAATTTTCCTGCAAAAAATTACTACTACCTACATTTCCTGAAAAAAAAATGTAAAACGGTTGCCTCTGCAAGCCATCCCGGAAACTTCCCGCTAACTTGAGGTATTTTAAGCTCCAAGGATATAAAATCTATGCTTATAGATTTTTTCAGATTTCAAAAATCTATATTTTGTTAAAAATGACAGTAATTTGATTTTTAAAATACTATTGGAAACGATGATCGATTCTGAATGCAATTTTTGAACTGTAAAATGTTTTCTTAGCTACATAATCTATAGCAGAACTTCCCAACCAGGGGGCCGCCCCCTAGGGAGGCGTAGAGAAATGTTAGGGTGGGGGCGTACGTAATATGTAAGATTACATTTCCAAAAAAAAAAATAACAAGTAGGTAAATAAGGAATATAATATAATTATTTTTGGCTCGGGAAGGCTTGGTGAAATAAAGGTTGGGAAAGCTTGTCTATAGGATTGAAAAATTTCAAAGTAACATCAAAACTTTTTTTTTTTCAAAATGTTCATTGACAAATCCCAAATAAATCAACCGACTTTGAAGTTTGAT
Source organism: Apodemia mormo (assembly GCA_036924255.1). Lineage (NCBI taxonomy): Eukaryota > Metazoa > Arthropoda > Insecta > Lepidoptera > Riodinidae > Apodemia > Apodemia mormo. The sequence continues at coordinate 20,789,868 of JAUPFN010000016.1, forward strand.
CCAATTTACTTAATTTGACGCAGTTTTTAAAGAGAAAACCTGATTCGATTTTTAAATCAATCGATATACCTATTCACCTAAAACTTATTTTAAAAATATTCAATAAATTTGCTGTATACAACAAAATATTATTTTTGAAAAACTGTAACTTATGAAAATTTGATTCGATTTTTATTTTTGAAAACTACATTTGACGTAGTTTGACAAGTACTAAAAATATTGTAGACGGTCGAAAAATAATTGGTTAAAAATCTCGAAGTTATGTCGAAAAAATATTTTTTCAAAACTTTTCTTCAATGATTTCTTTCGAACGGATAAATCAATTTTGATGCAATTTATGCATTCGATGAAGTTTTATGATGAAAACAGCTGATTAGATTTTGTACTCAATCAGTACATTAACTTGGAAGATATATCTATTAAAAATACTGTTTTGCCAAAAAAATTGGTTCAAATTTTCAGGAAGCCTAAGTTGAGTGGAATCCAATCGAATGCCATCAGCTGCATTTCGATTGGTCAATCCCTTGAATATTTATGAGATGTTTACATACATACACATATATACATACATATTGACTTCATTGTGAAAATAGTTAGAAAAGGTTCCTAAGACCTCAAACCGTGGAGATTTTTTTCCAAAAAAAATCTCCATAGAGTGGAGGTGAAAAATTGTTTTTTGAAGATCGCGGCAAAATCAGTAACTTCCTTATCTATAGGGAATGCAATACCGGGATCCCGCATGCTACATGCGGGATTGATCTAGCACGTAAACCTACCTACCTACCCTCCTGCCAGGCAGGCCATTTGACCGATTTCAGACTTCAGAGTGCTAAGTGTGAGTTTTTCTTTTCGCATTCGATCGTGAGCGCGTTTGGAGTTTACTAGGAATTTGTATGTGATTTGTACAACGCCATCTAGTGGTAAACGTGAGAAACCAGTTTACCACTAGGTGGCGCCGTACAAATCACATACAAATTCCTAGTAAACTCGAAACGCGCTCACTATCGAATGCGACAAGAAAAACTCACACTTAGCACTCAGATTGGCTATGCGTGTCACTACCACCGTGACTACTAGGTGGTAGTTTCATGTCTCGCCCGGGTATATGGTATGGTATCTTTTTACCGCAGCAATAGAGTCAATGCTTGTCATTGTCGTGTTCCGGTTTGGAGGATAAGGTAGCCGGTAGATTTATTGTATATTATGTAAGTGGCTTTGCCATTCCGCAACACGGATAACAATGCACCATTAACATTTTTCGTGTCTATAGGTGATGTTTCTGTTTCATAGGAGTGTTATCTGCTTGTTTGCTATATTATGAGTTTGATAAAAAAAAGTTGAGACTGGGTTTTAAAAAAGTGGAGCTGGTAAGAGTATGGCTATTTTTGCCAAGGCTATCATTGGGAAACGAAACCAAAATGTTAAAACAAATATTTCTTTATTTATTTTTAGGGAATTCAATAAAACATTTGACATCACAATCAAGAAACCCCGATGTTTCAAAATTGCCGTTTAAATTATTAGAGAAAAAGTTACATGAATTGATTTCTTCAAAAGCACACTCTGAGACAGCATCCATTACGCGACGAGGAGCGGGACTGTCAATCATGATACATAAAATTGTATCTAATGACATGCAGAAAGGCAAAGTATGCAATTAGACTTTTATGATTTTTTTCTACTCATCATTTAAATGGTTAGCCAAAACATTGTTAATTTTAACATAATGAGCTGTTCAAAATCCCATATGCTGTATCTTATTAAAAAAGAAACAATGTTTTGAGAAACATTGAATTTGAGATTATCCGTCATAAGCTGTTATCTTATAACTAGCTGTTGCCCCCCCTCCCCCCTCCTTTTTCCATCGATCGCCAAGGCGCACAGATTCTAGTATCGCCATATGGTGGACGTTCCACGTACCCGGACAAAGCGGTCGCTAAACACGCTTCCTGAGTCTGTGTTTCCCAAGTACAATTTGGGGATCTTCAAGAGAAGAGTGAACACAGGTACCTTCTAGGGAAGCGCGTTCCATCTTAGGCCTCATCTTAGCTTACCATCAGGCGAGATCGAGGTCAACCGATTACCTATCGAAAATAAAAATAAAATACTTCGGTTGCGTGACCAAAGAACATCACTTTCCTCAGTTGGGTAGAAAGTAGCTTACAGTGGTCTAAAAAACTATCTTCGCATTATTTCCTTTCAAATGAACCCGGTTTTGGGCACATACTGGTTAAATCTTCTCAAAGTAAATTTTTGTGTTTTATACATTTTTTTATATCATAAAATAGCAAACAAGCAGATGGGTCTCTTGATGGAGTCAACCATCGCCTATAGACACCAAAGATGTTAACGGTGCGTTGCTATCTTGTGGCGAGGTCTAATGCCACATGCATAAGTTTACCGGCTGCCTTACCCTCCAAACCGGAACACGATAGTGACAAGCACTGACGCTATTGCGGCAGGAATAGGTAAGGCGGTGGTACCAGACCCGGGCGAGACAATGCAGAACTCTACCACCTAGTAGTCACGATGATAGTGACTCACATAGCCAATCGGTCGCCTTTTACGACCTGCCTGGCAGAATGGCAATTGGTCTATTCTTCAAAGGAGCCCGGAACCAACACGGGGAATACACATATAGACATGTAACAAGATTTTTTATACTATATAAAAATGTCAGCACAAACGTGCAGTTAAATTATATAGACTCTATAAAACTTGAAATACTGACTACAATAGGCATAATTACATATAAGGATTTTTAATGTCCAAGTTATACAAGTTTTATTTCCATCTTCGGGTTTGATCCCTGATGGGGACAAGCATTTGTGTGATGAGCATAAATGTTTGTATTTCCGGGTTTGGGTGTTTATTAAATATATTCTAATATTTATATTTGTATTTCTATGTATTAGTATCGTTGGCTAACACCCATAACCCCAGCAAATAATTTGCTTACTTTGGGGTTAGATCAGTAAGTGTAATTCGTCCCGAGAATATTTATTTATTTTATTTATATTTTATATCATGAGATAGTAAACAAGCAGATGGAGAGCCATGGCAGCAGTATATCTTACTACAATGAGAGCCATTTGCTTGCTTGATATCCCATTTCAGCATATTTTCACATCGTGAGTAGTTAAATATAGCGTGAAATAAATTTATGCTTAGTTTTGATATAAAATTTTTGTACTTTCAGCCTCTTTTTCATCTCGTCATGAAGGTACTTCTGTCAGTTTGCCAATGTAGTGATACTTCAATAACTAATTCAATTTCTGAAAATGAAAAGGACTTACCGAAAGCAATTTACATTCACTTTCTTACGAAAATTGTAATGGACAGCAGTCTGGCATCAGATACGATGTTCTACGCTACAAAAATAGCTGAAATAGTTTTCCAAAATCTAACAAATACTCATTGGCAAATAAGGTAAACAGCAATCGCCGTAAGATAGGAAGTGTTTAGAGTGCCACTAGCCGATATCAGTTATAGTGTCATAAATTGTAGATTATTATTAGTACATGGCTCTAAATACAAGCGCAATAGCAGCAAGCAAGTCGCTATAGATAGACCGAATAATTCAGTCCTTGCCTGCGGTGTACAGGGATGCGGGGGGTAGGAGGAGAATGGTGACAGGGATCAGTTTATTGCCGCGTGAATTAATAATATGACATCCTTTGCCGCGCCGTCAAAAACTGACAAATTGTTTTAGTTGTGCGACACGCTCAGATGGCAGGGATGTAACATCGCTCATAAAAAAACATCGATTTCAGGACATCAATGTTTATGAACAACACATCAATGTCGATTTTGCCAAACAAATTACTTGTATTGAATATTTTATTGGAGTAATTGAGAGCGGGGGGAAGATAGTACTATGATATAACATCGTTCTTAAAACATCGCTCATAAATGTATCGTCGATGTTTGGGTATTTGAAAAATCATCATGTCGATGTATCTTTTGCATTTCTAAACTTCCAGTGTTCGAGTTGCCCCACGTGGCAGCACAGTACCTATAGTGCGCGACTGCACCGCGAGCAAATGTTTGATGGTTTGCGCAAAGTCGATACGTAGCTTTACATAGATGACTCGTTGATATACGTGCGTATACAGTAGGTAGTAGCTCCGACACCGAAAATTATAAATTACATTGCAAAAAGGATACCTACTACTTTACGGTTCTTTAAACGGTAGTGATAATTTGCCGTGAGCAACGTGCATACAATTAACGGTTCTTTAACACCAGCTATGGAATGACACTCTATACTCGAAAGTATGAATTTTGTGTAATATTATTAATGTTACTAAAAGTAAAATAATGATATTTGTACATTACTTTTAATAAGAGGGACATTTTGTCATGCTAAAATGTAGGTATACTTTTGTTTGCAACACCCTCAGTGTTCAGTTGCTAAACCTTCTGCTTCTTTTCTATTTTTTTTTTATATAATTTTAAATAGCAAACAAGCAGATGACTCTCCTGATGAAAAGAGAAACTCGCCGTCTATAGGCGATGCTTTCTCTTTTCATCAGGAGTGTCATCTGCTTGTTTGCAATCCTATGATATAAAAAAAACAACCAATTTTCCAAAGACTTACCCAAATATGTCAACTTATGGCTTAACCAAATATGTTAAAGGCGCGTTGCAATCTTTGTGGCGGGATGGCAATGCCGCATGTCATGTCAAAAAATCTATCGGCTACCTTACGCTCCAAACCGAAACACGAGTGGTAAGCAATGACAAGCATGCTATTGCGGCAGGAATAGATAAGGCGGTGGTACCAAATGCCTGGGCGAGACTTAGTGGAACTTTACCACCTGATAGACACAATGGTAATGGTAATGGTGACACATATAGCCAGTTAGTCGCCTTTTATGACCTGCCTGGCAGAACGGCAGTTGGTCTATTCTTAAAAGGAGCCTGGACCAACAGGGGGGAAATGTAATTGATTTTATTGTATCAAAATTTTCCTATAATACTGGCGCATTTGTTCAATTTCCTATAAATATGCTATATTTCTTCTATTGATCTCCTTTTCTATTTCAGGAATGCAGCACTTCAACTTTACGGTGCATTAGTCCCAAAACTGATTGGTCAGAAAAAAGCTTCTGAAGTAGGTGATGAGACTGCTGCTACAGTAGCGTGTGACGAGTTCAGAACACATTTTTCAAAATTATGGATGTATATTATACATGAAATAAAGCAAACTAATGATGATATACAATCACATTCGAACTTGGTTCCAATATTAAATATTTTAGCTAGTGTTGCGAAAAGATACAATTTTTCAAGTGATCAAGACTTGAGCATAAATTTACTAACTAAATCACTGATCAGATTACTTGGCAGCAAATTACATATTGTAAGAACGTTAACAGCGAAAGCAATATCAAATCTGAGCTGTGACAAAATTTTAGACACCTTCAGTGAAAACAATACTGTAACAGAAAATTTTCTTCATGGCATTTTATTGCTAATATTAAACTTTAAATGTAATGGTGCATTCCAAGAAAAACATTTAAACTTAGCGAAAAAAATGTTAAATATGAGAACAAACCATTCTTATTTTAGTAAGCTGATTTCAGAAAAAATACTAAGGAACGAAAGTGAAATTGCAAGTTTACAAGACACTCTCTATACTTTACAAAGTAATAAACAAGAACCTGGAATATTTCTTTGGGCTAATGCAAGGATTGAAAAATGTATACAGGAAGCTTGTTGGGATAATATAATTGAAATGGTTAAACTTCTCTTAAAGTTTGATAATATGGAGCAGTATTTAGAAGTGTTGTGTCAAAGAATTAAGAACAGCAATACAATTCCGTACGAAGCAGCCATTAATCTCACAAAGTTATTAGTAGAAAATTTACATAAAAAATATCACATTTGTTCTATTTGGAAGATATTGTACTGCATATCTTTGAAATGCTCCTTAAAGCAGTTTGTAAACGATAACCTTATAGAAAAGTGTATTACATGTGACAATTTGCATAGAAATAGATATCTAATCCCCTTATTAGTCAGAGAATTAGCGATATGTTCAAATAATATTGGTTTACTACCAATATGTAGGATTATGTACAATTTGTGTCACCCTAATGGTACTGATATAGACCTAAGATACATATCAGTTATTTCAAATAATGAACTTGCCAATGAATTTTCTCATTTAACTGATGATGTTAAAATATATGCAGTCAAGACGGCGATAATTCTTTTACAGGACGAAGATGAACATATTAGAAATAGTTCTGTGCATTTTTATAAAATTATAAGACATGAAAACCAAGCCAATCATCCGTATATTTGCCTTAATAAAATGTTGGAAATAACATTCATACAATCTATTTTTAAAGATTACAAATCTAGTGTTACATTAATTTGTAATGATTTGTTAAAATTCGCTAATTCATTAAAATTGCAAAGTAATGATAATTATAACCCTTTTGCAAACAATTCAAAAAATATTTACTTGGAAGTTACTTTGTTGGAAAAACTGGTTAATGATTTAATTATTAGTTGCACATAAGAATGATTTCATTAGATTGAATAGATTGATGTAACTTTAACCTAGTCCCATAGTACCTTGAAATAATAAATTTGGTACACAAAGTCAAGAGGACACAGAAAGACATTTAAAAGCAAGTGTGTTTCACTTCAATTATGTGGATGCATGTTGAATTTTGATGCATACATTTATTAATGTAATCCAAAAGCAGCCATCTATAATTTATGCATTCTAAGATTATAAAAATCTTATCTTTTTTCTAATACTTTCTAATTAAAAATATTTATGTTTGCATCCTTTACGAAATGAATTGATAAAACAACTGTATGAAATAAGTTAGTTTGTCTTGAATTTCGAAAATTATAATATATAGTTTTGCATTTATAAAGGCTGTACACATATATTAAGATTCAAAAAATATTAAGAAAAGAAATAAACAATCATCGTAAAATCAAATAACAGTTTCATGAATTTCCCTTTTGTAACCAAGCAAGATGGACAATTACTACCACATTATCAACCATCTCAACAGGAGACTAACCTGCTAACATTAATTTTGATCTCTTCATGTCTGATGACAAGCAAGCAACTAACATAAGAAAACTACAAACTTGCCAAAAAACACCTCATATAAAATTAAGCATGACAAGGATAGCAATAAATTAAAAAATACAAAAGTAACAATTCTTACCTCAAAATAAGTGATTGTTATTATGCACATATAAATCTAATTTCTAAATGAAGTCTGACAGATTTGGGCTGATATTTGGCATAAATAATATTTTTAACACCAGTAATAATTTTCATTATTAATAATATTTTTTTATTCATTCATCTTATGTATATAACATTTTTTGTGAAGTATCGTCTATTTGTATAGAAACTATATGCCTTCCAGGTATCATGACTAGACCCAAAACACGAGGCTCTTCTGTCTCGCCATCACTGCTTTTTAAATATTCTGAACATGCACCTGAAAATAAATTTAACAAAATTATTGTCATATAACCTTACCTTTTTAATGCTGTTATGTTATGTTGGCAATGTGTACCTTTGGAATCCACTGGCAAGTAACGTCTTATAAAAATCGACCATCATGTTTTAAATTTTCTTTTGGGCATACCCTTACATCACAAATTTTTTGCATCATAAGACAGCAAACAAGCAGATAGATCTTATAATGGCAATTTTAATAAATTTATGTATGATTTCTCTTCAATGGTTTTATTATATGTCAAAGGTCAAGGTAAAGGTAATGTTGACTCATTAGTGTTTTTGGGTCATATGAAGCAATTTATAGTATTCAAGCTCTGTTTTTTTAAATATCATATGATAGTGTAACAGACTTCATCTATCCCTTAAGAGGTTTAGTGTAATAAAAGAAAATAATAAGAATCTATACTATTTTTTTTTTGTTAAAAATATGTCTGAATTATGTTTAATAAATAATATCAATGGAATCAAAGATAAAAATAAATAAAAAAAAAAACTAATTCTCATTAATATATAAGACCTAACATATAAATATATAAAATTAAAATAGAAAAGGGGAACGAAAAAAAAAAAAGAAGGACAGGATTTGAAAAAATAAGAAAAATTAAATTTGAAAAATTAAAAGAGAGAAAAATGGAAAAGAAAAACGGAGGTTATAAATAGACCTGAAGATGAGAAAAGAGGGATTTTTGCTTCTCGGATGAGGAAAGGGATTTTGTTTCGCGAGTGAGAAAATGAATGTTGAAATTTTCATTTTAGAGATTAAGAAGAAGAAAGTTCTAGTGAGAGTTTGAAAGTTCTTGATTTGACGAAGATATTCTTCGTTTGATACAATAATTATGAAAATCGGTGGGAAATTTGAAGGTTTTGACGTTAGAAGAAATATTCTTTGCTTGATACAAAATTTATTAAAACAAGGATTAAGCTGAGAATATCTCAGTGATATTCCGGAGTGTAAATAATAATGGAAATATTCTTAATGTGAAAAAAGGGATTGGTAAAAATTGTATTGATCAAAACCGTGAGTATGTAGAATAGAGATTTATTCAGGGATTACGTATGTACTTATGCAACTTCGTATTTGATTTGGTAGTCGTTGGGTTTATTTAAATCTAGCAGTATTGGTAGAATGTAGTTTTATTAGAAGGTAAATCTTTTGAATGCTGTCTATACAACTTTAATAAACATATTACCGATAAATATGTGATTAGGTTTACAAGAATGAAATTGTGCAAAATGTTGTGTAAAGGTGGATCGATCCTTGACTGAGTGAAGAATGTTTGTTGTATGAAGAAAGGAAATTATTTATTTTAAGGAATAGCTGTTGAAAGGATATTTAATAACATGGGAGAAACGTGGACTTGTTTGCTTTATAGAAATTGTGTGATATTATTATTAGGGAAGTCTATTTTGATTTTAGGAAAATAAAACCTTAATTTCTGTTGTTATTTAAATGATTCTTTTCTTTCCATGAAAATGTGAGCAATGGTTGTGGAGCTATTGCTGCCTCACAGTCTTGCAGCAGGGTTGCTCATCAGGACGCAGGATAAGTCGGAATTCTAAACAACACAGGTGATGTAGTTTTCCAATTTAAATTAAATTAGTGTGTGTGATAAATAAATCATTTTGATTTTATTTCAGCAGAGTCGTACAAGTGACTAAGATTATTATGTTTGTATAACTATACTAGACTAAGTAATGGCTTTACTTTATCAAATTTCAGTGCTTGACGGATAACAGTTTATTAATTAATTAGGAAATGGATTTATGGACTTAATTATATGTATATAGATTTTCATCATCGGTATTTAAAGGAAACCCATTGCCTTTAGACACTATTGTTATTATACCTATACCTCACAATTGGCTAATATTGCTATGTCTATTTTTCACAGGAATAAGTAATGGCTTTGCATTATCAAATGCCAAAAGCATGTTGGCTAAATAGCTTATTAACTAACAAGGAATAGATTTATGTGCTTTAATTGTTTATACTATACTTTTACCATATGCATTTGAACTATCATTATTGCATCTTTACCTTACAAATGGCCGATATTGCTATGTTTGTTTATTTTTCATAGGAGTAAGAAATGGCTTTGCATTACCAAATTCAAAGGCATGTTGGATAAATAGCTTATTAATTAGGAATAGATTTAAGTGCTTTAACTATTTTATACTATACTTTCATCATCGTCATTTGGAGGAATTCCATTGTTATTAGTTACTAATACTACTGCACCTGAATTAATATTATCAACTAGTTTCAACGTACAACCCGCAACATTATAGAAGCAAATCCCGCTGAATCACTAGATTTTCCCGGGATAATAAATAGCCTGTGTGCTAATCTAAGTCAACAACTATCGGTGTGTAAAATTTCATTCAAATCCGTATCGTAAGTTTTGCGTGCGTTTTATCTTTTAAAATCTACTAACTGGTGATGGCTACCACATATCTTTATAGATGAGATCCGGCTAAGGAAGTTCTTAGAATAATTTCTATAGTACAGTTGATCCTGCTTGTTATTTAAACTTTAGGGATCGAGAGTTGATTCCTTTGGAGTCTTCGAGGCCGCGTGGGGGTGACTTCTTAGCTGTCGTCGGAGCTGAGGGCAGAGCTACTGTAGGTTTGTTGCAGAGTTGGAGGTATGGCAAATACGATTTTAATTTCTGCATTGTTATAATTTTGGGCAGTTATAATTTTTTTTATGAAGGAACAATTAGGTGATAGGGTAGGGCATGTAGATATTAGGTGGAAGAATTGATGCTTTAATATATTGAGGAATTTAAGGAATACTTTGTTTATTATTGACTTTCAATTAAAACTAGGTGATTCAAGCTTAGGAAATATTTATTATAGAAACTTTCTCTAGTTAAAATGTTTACTTGAATTAATGCTTCAAATTGGATTAGGAGGAAATAGGAACTTTTAGAAATTGAAGGCAGAAGGTCTGTTACTGTAGGAATAATATATTACAACCAATAAGTGGGGGCATAAATCTACACAAAATTCACACGAAAACCTACCTTAATATGAATTATTAAAATTATGAAATGTTAATACGAATTATTATATCCTATTATAAAACTAAATATTAACTAATACGTAAATTGGTTGCATAGGCCAGTCTCTTAAAATCAAATCTTCATAAAACATTATTTTATTTACAATCAAATTTAAAACCGAGTACAAATATTAAACGAGATAATCACAAACTAATACAAATTACTCTCTTCGTGTCTAACAAAGGAATAATTAATATGAACTGAATTGTTGAATTAAATTTGGAGTGAGAATCTTAAATGACTTTAATAAAGCTTCAGGGAGTTAGAGTACAAAAGAGGAATGAATGAACTTTAGTCCAAACGTATTATGTTTATTTAACCATATTTTGTATAAATTATTTACTTAATTTAATTAATTATTTATTTATTTTATTCTTATTTTATATTATTTATATAGGGATTTAGGAGGATAGGAATTATAATATTAAACTTCTTTATCAAATTAATTCTTTTGGATAATTGAAATATTATTGTTTATAGTGACAGTGCATAACAGATCTTTTAGTAAGATAGGAAGTTTACTAAATAAATCTGAAATTAAGGTTAATTACTAATTTTGGATTAGATATTTTTACCTTTTACCTTGGTAAATAGATCATGTCATCTTCATCTCACGGGAATATCGACTTTACGAAGGCAACAAGTTGTGCTGGGTGTATCTATATAAAGACATACATGTAATGTTGTCATTATGGTCATCTTCTCTTCACCAGTGCAGACACACGGTTCATATGCCCCTCTGTCGTGAGCAAGGTGTTTGGGGCGATAACCCAGATAAACACCCAACTATACCGCCAAGCAAAGTTGATCCATTTTCATATTTAATCATCTCAGACATGAACTATTTTACAGAACTAGAGTTATTTGTCTAAATTGTTTATCTGTATATATTCATGTATTAACCTGGATTCCATGATTGAATCTCTACATCATAAGGATTGTACAAATGAACTTTACTTATGATTATTCGGGTGGCTAGACGTTTCATAATACTGTTCACTTAAAGCAACAATAGATTTAATAAGCGTTGATTTCTAAAAGTTCAGACCTTATTAAATTCTGAAATTTGATTAAATAGAAATTGAAATAAGAGTAATAGAGCTCTAATAATCTGGAGAAGACATAAATAACTTAGTTTCATTAGAAAACGAGTATAAGACGAATTGTTTGGATTCTAAGATGTATTGAGTATTCAATCACAATATTAGTGAGTTCAAAGATCTTACTAAATTTCAACTATAACTTCAAATTCAATTAATAAGTAATATTTCATTGCTTGTGGTGACTATAAATTATTAGGGTTATAGGAGGAAATTTGACTATAATAACTTTAGAACAAAGGTTAATTTCTAGTTCAGTAATAATTTATTTTAATTATTTGGCTTTTTGATTGGACCATACCTTCGTCACAAGGTAGTGTCGGCTTTGCGAAGGCATCAGGGTTGTATGCATGTCGCATGCATTGTGTATATCTATATAAAGACACACATGTAATGTTGTCGTTATGGTTATCTCCTCGTTGCCAGTGCGTGGTATTCGGATAAGGCCTACCGCAAACAGTGTATTCAGAGGGTTAACCCAGATAAACACCAACTATCTATCGCCTAGCAAAGTTGAACTATTTACATAATTAATCAAATCGTCAACCAGGTATGAGCTACATCACAGAGCTGGATATATTAAATTTCTTGTTTTAATGTATTTTTATACATTAACCTGAGTTCATTTGACTTTCGTCATAAGGATTATCTTAATTGATTTTACTTATGAAATTTTTATGATTTGGATTATTTGAAGTTCATTGCGAGCAATGATTACTTTTTATATATGTTTATTTATCGCGTACCGACTATTAATGTTTCGGTATTGTGATTGAAGACAACATATTATCTGTCTTAGTTTTGTCAAGTAATTGTTAAAACAAACTTGCACAAACTTTAATTGTAAACTTGAGAATTATATTTATTATTTGGCTTTTGACTGCGCTCAATACAAATGATGCACCTTAGTCATGCCAATATTTATTATTACTGGCTGTTACTAAAATAACAACAGTATATACTTTATCAACATTTATGTATTCCAAGTCAATGCTATCGCAAACTTGAGTACTTTATATATTATTTTAATTATTTTACTTTGATCAAGTCAATGCTTAATCGTATACTTGAGAATTATATTTATTGTTTGGCCTTTTGACTGTGCTCAATACAAATGATGCACCTTTGTCATGCCAATATTTATTTATTATTTTGTTACTGTTTGTTACTAAAGTAGCAACGGTATATATTTTTATCAACTTTATTTACTTCAAGTCAATGCTTAATTGTATACTTGAGAAACATATTTACTATTTGGCCTTTTGACTGTGCTCAATACAAATGATGCACCTTTGTCATGCCAGTATTACTTATTATTTTGTTACTGTTTGTTACTAAAGTAGCAACGGTATATATTTTTATCAACATTACTTACTTCAAGTCCATGCTTAATTGTATACTTGAGAAACATATTTACTATTTGGCCTTTTGACTGTGCTCAATACAAATGATGCACCTTTGTCATGCCAGTATTACTTATTATTTTGTTACTGTTTGTTACTAAAGTAGCAACGGTATATATTTTTATCAACATTACTTACTTCAAGTCCATGCTTAACTGTATACTTGAGAAACATATTTATTATTTGGCCTTTTGACTGTGTTCAATACAAACGATGCACCTTTGTCATGCCAATATTTATTTATTATTTTGTTACTGTTTGTTACTAAGTAGCAACGGTATATATTTTTATCAACATTTACTTACTTCAAGTCCATGCTTAACTGTATACTTGAGAAACATATTTATTATTTGGCCTTTTGGCTGTGCTCAATATTAATGAGGCACCTTGGTCATGCCTATACTCATCAACTTCCAAACAATGTATTCACATGTTTGGACATTAAACTATATGGCTATCACTTTGTGACCCCACAATAGTAAAGCCTATCTGCCAATAACTTGGTTCTTCATAATATATTGATTTTCTCTTTGAGATTAAGGACTTTAGTTCCTTTTAGTTTCAATATACTTCTGGGGGATACGCTAGGAAGGCCTTCAGCCGGCTTGGTATCCACACATGTGAGGCGTGGCGGCGCCTCTTACATATCCCACAATAATAAAATTGCGGCACTAAAGTGCCTTACAACTCCCAACCTAAATATTACAATAATTTTATCCATATATTCCATACTGCCGTACTTCTTTCCTTTAGATGAAGACAATGTAATTATTAATATCATCATATTGCTTTCTTAAGCTATATATTTTATTATGTATTTTATGTATATATTTAATATGTTATTCCCTTCCTTAGAGTCAAATATCTTTATTATGTACTTATGTATCTATGTAATGTATTACTCCTTTTCTTAATTCAAATATCTTTATTATGTATTTATGTATTTATGTAATATATTACTCCCTCCCTTAAGCCAAATATATTCAATTTATTAAATTTTAGTCCTTTAAATCAATCTATAGTATACATTTCCTGATAAAGTATGGTTGTTTATAAGAGATGAAGTGTACCTTTGAAAAGAATGATTGGGTAAACTATATAACACAAAATGAGTCCTCAATTTAACACTAGATGAATCATTTGGCCAGATAATATGATTATAACTCTGTTGACTCCTTTATAAACGAAATATAACAGACAATTTTGTTATATTTAAAATGTGCGTTTAGAGGGTCTTCGGGAGAGTTAGTTACAATAGCAAACTAGCAGATGTCTATCCTGTTGAAGAGACAGCCAAATGCTTATGGTGGAGTATTAGCACTACATGCATAAGAACAAAAAAATGAGATCATAACAATGTTTACTTGTCACTGATTGATATATCTATTGAATAAATATACATTTTATGTTGTTTACATGCAAACAAAATAAACAATTTTCTTTCTTGTGTGACACAATATCTCACATTTCAGATCTTAAATGTGCTAACAAATAAATGTTCTTAGAAAATTAAGAAATGATTTCTGTCTAAAATATGTAACACCAAAGATGTTTGATGAAATACTGGTAAATTGCTCTTGTAAGGCTAGGAAATAAAGCTAATACGTAGTTTAGTCTTCAGACTGGAACTGGTGAGTATCTAGTATCTATGTAGGTTTTGATATTTAAATGGCTGCCTAGGCACACACCACCACAATGACTATTTCAGCTAATAGCTATGATGTAATATTAAACCAGTAAATTAATTTAGCTATATTATCAGTCATACTTATGGTCAGAAAATAAATTTACCTAATATTACATTGGCGTCACGGTCAGTACATAAGAAAACTCCTATAAGAACTCTTCCATCCACCATTTCTATTCTAAAATTCATGTTCAGCCATTTTCTAAGTTTGTCCTTTCCATCCCGCTTGTCTGAAATCTAAAAATCAAAACTATTTCAAAAAGTTGCAATGTTTCTAAAAGTCTATAATCACATAATAGTCCAAAACAATGTTCAACTTCAGTTCAAAAAGAAGTTTAAGAACTGCAGATCATGCCTAAGAGAGAGGCCACACATACTACTTTTAGCATCTAAAATGCACGTTTTAGCGACTGCATCGATGCTGCATCGCGTTTAAGTGATCAAATGCGGAATCACGCAATTCAGCGACTGCTATGATGCTATACCGGGTCAGTAGTAGTGTTGCCTTTCGATAGTTGACAATCGATTATTTGCTGATTTGTAAAAGTATTGTTTAATTTTACAAATTAAATTATAAATTTTATACTGATATCTTTCTTTTTTCGTATAAAACAGTAACAGTAACCCAAGTTGGTAACAATATAAAAAATATACTGATCTAACTTTATGGTCTTTGCTAAATTACATTGCTGTTAAATATACTGAATAGTACCGCAAATTGGCAAACTATCAATAGTCGACTATTGATTGGCCTAAGACAAATAATAATGTTGATATTTATTAAAAGTAAAAAATTTTTTTTATTACGTCATAAGACAGCAAACATGTAGATAAATCTCCTCTTGAAAATATGCGACCATTGCCCATAGACACCAAAGATGGTAATTAGATTAGCAAGGTATGTAATAATCAAAAAAGTTTGGCTGTAAGAGTTTAGACAATTTCAATAAAATGTTTGATTGTTCCATCACATCATCATCATCATGTTTCATCATCAGATGATTTTCCTGATAGAAAGAGAAAACATCGTCTATAGACACTAAAGATGTTAATGGTGCGTTTTTTTAGAGTTCGGTACCTAAAAAGTAAAATGGAACCCTATTACTAAGCCGCCTCTGTTTGTCGGTCTGTCTGTCATCAGGCTGTATCTTGTAAACCATGATAGCTAGAAAGCTGAAATTTTCAAAAATTATGTGTTTCCATTGCTGCTATAACAACAAATACTAAAAATTAAAAAAAATGAAAATATTAAGGATGTTTTTTTTTTGTATTTTTTGCTATGATGGTACGAAACACAAACTTTATGTATGTAAGTAGTAAGTTTGTATTTTGGGTTTTGTAAAATTTCTTTCCAGCAGCATTTAAGTAATTGGCATAATAGGTAATTGGTACAAATTATTTAGTTCTTAAGATTATTTTTTAACAAAAAAATATTCTTCATATCTATATTATTTATAATTAAGTTTATAGTAGAGTGTAGCTTCGTTCATATTAAGTACAACATTAACTCTCATTCAGCAGAAGCCAATTGCTGCGATCGGCATCCACATATGTGCCAGGTGTAGCGATCAGTCATGGCAACTAGCAACTCGATCGTGCAGTACAATTTCATAGAATGATGCGTCTACTAGTGTGGGTGCCGGTGTTAGGCCTATGCCAGAGTTGTGTCGGGCCGGCCAATCACTGTTAAAAATCTATTTATTTAGATTGGCCTACTATTTTATAGTCTGTTGGCATACACAAGTGTCTTTTATATAATACTAGGGACCTGCCCGCGGTTTCACCCGCGCAGCTTTTGTTCCCGTGGGAACATCGGAAAGTTTTATACACTAAAACCTTCCTCAAGAATCAATCTATCTATTAAAAAAAACTGCATCAAAATCCGTTGCATAGTTTTAAAGATTTAAGCATACATAGGGACATAAGGATATAGGGACAGACAGAGAAAGCGACTTTGTTTTATACTATGTAATGATGTATTATCAAGAGCATGCAAACTAC
Organism: Apodemia mormo; assembly: GCA_036924255.1. Lineage (NCBI taxonomy): Eukaryota > Metazoa > Arthropoda > Insecta > Lepidoptera > Riodinidae > Apodemia > Apodemia mormo. The sequence goes on from JAUPFN010000016.1 coordinate 20,806,631, forward strand.
ACTAAACATTTACACAGTATTGCATCTATACTTGTCTGTGACTACATTCATACAGTAAAAGTATTCAATTTATGTTAAAATTTCAAACTTATAAGAATCCCAACCCAGCACACTTTTCATCCATTGGAAACAACAATATTAACATCTATTTATGATTATGTTGATCATGCTTTTGTTAAAATAGTTGACTTCAAAGTATATATACCATTAGATCACACAAGGTATCCTCTGTAGTGTCAGCTCTTATCACTGTTGTGTTTGGGTTTGGAGGGTAAGGTAGCCGGTAAACTTATGCGTGTGGCATTAAGACCCCGCCAAACGAGAATAGCAACGCACTATTATTACTTTTGGTGTCTATAGGTGATAGTTGTCTCTCCATCAGGAGAGCCATCTCCTTCTTTTTATGATATAAAAAAATTTGCACTATACATTGTTTTTAAACGTCAAAACGCTGTAATTTGATGAATGAATACCTCCGATTGCTCCAAAATATTGACCAAGGGATCGGTCATTATGCCTATTAAAAATGTACTATATGTGGTAACTAGTAAGTCAATATTGGTGTAAGCTTTAGAATTCAGATATAATAATTACTAATAATTTAAGTTTTGGCTTCTTTACTAATGAATAATTAAAATTTAGTTCAAATACACATAAATGATCAAATTTTCATTTTTCAATGTTTTTAATATTATGACAATTGAGGTTGTCAAAGTCATTGTCACAATTAATGGTGTGACTGATATATTAGTATTCGCTAAGATATTAGTAATATTGAAAGGATTCGTGGATTAGTAATCCGGCGAACTGTAATATGCTAATATTTCATATTCGCCTAATATCTGTAACGGATATCCAAAATGAATAGGATAATATCATTCGGTATTCGGAATAGTTCGGATTCACTAGATTGGCGCCCGTCGGATTCGTGAAAGTATTAAAATATTTTCACGATACGCCGCGTCGTACGTACGAATGAGACGGACGTATTTCCTGCAGTATCAGATCTTATTAATATTGTTTTAAGGTCCAAATTACAGTGAAATATTAGTTAATACTGATATATTAGTTAATATATTTTCCTGCCATATCAGTATAAGATATTATTTCTGTTACTTTAAGGTCCAAATTACAGTGAAATATTAGTTAAGATATTTTCCTGCCGTATCAGTATCAGATCTTATTATTGTAACTTTAAGGTCCAAATTACAGTGAAATATTAGTTAATACTGACATATTAGTTAAGACATTATAATATTTCAAAGTGAATATATTAGTATCACCTAATCTTGAGAAATATCGGTATTAACCCATCTCTAGTCACAATACCCAGTAGTCTAGGGTAGTTCGCGAGCGACCTAGGTGGGAAGAGCGCTCCTTTAGTGAACTATGCGAACTAGTTCATTAAAAATCCCGCTCTTAGTTCTTTTTATATTTCTGTTAGCGTCCATTTTACTAGACAGTGGCACTATGTGACCAACCGAGTTATTTACTTTTACTGTGCGCGCCTTGATATTTCGGTAATCGATATCAATACTAAACAACTTCAAATCCCCATGGTTGAAATTTTTTTTTTTCCTTTCTTGATGGCAAAGTATATGAATACATGTTGTCAGTAACAAACAGACCGAGAAACTTATACAATAATATTTTATAATCAAACCGTGACGAGAAAAATTTTGTATCATTCAAAAGAGTACACTTTACGATTTATAGGTAATAAATTTACAAATTTAACAAAAATTATTTAAAAAAAAAAGAAGTGTAAAGTTACAGACAATATTACAATATAATATATGTATACAATATAATATATATATATATATATATATATATATATATATATATATATATATATATATATATATATATATATATATATATATATATATATATATATATATATATATATATATATATATATATATATATATATATATATATATAATATTACAGTATAATTTATTACAATATAATAATTATAATTACAAGAAATAAAATAGATATCATAAATATTTACATTATAAAACAAAATTAAATTTTAATATCATTATTTACAGCAAAATTTGCAAGCATTTTATATATTTCTTGAGTTTTGTTGAGTAAAAGGTAAGGTACAAATGTAGGAAAAGGTATTCCAGATAAAGTTAAAGATTCAAACAAACTGGAGTGGTCAAAATTTATACATGAAAGGAAAATATGATTTACATCAGCTTCTTCTGCTCCACAGTCACACGCAGGGCTTTCTATTATTTTTAATTTTGCCAGATGATAAGGCGTACTTGTGTGACCTAATCTCAATCTTGATAGGATGCTAGAGCTTTTCCTATCAAGATTCATGGAGTAAAACCAAGGTTATTGAGGAATTGTGGGTTGCAAATTGAAGTAGTAGAAACCTTTCTGCTTACTACTTTTTTCCCATAACTCTTGCCAAGAGGTATAAAGTGTATGTTTTGCGAACGATTTTAAGTCTGAACAATATATATTATAAGGGAAAATATCGCCACTAACAATAGCATCATTTGCAAGTTCGTCTGCTTTGCAGTTGCCATGAATACCAACGTGACCCGGAATCCAACAAAATATCACTTCACATTGGTTTTGACGACAAATACCAAGCAACTTTTTAATTTCATATATTAAGGAATGATGCGTTTTTTTAAAAGAATTATTGCCAATTGCTTTTAATGTGCTTAAAGAATCGGTAAATATAATTGTTTTCTTAAGTTTACATAATAGAGCATATTCGATAGCTTTATAAACGCCCATACACTCTCCAGAGAAAATCGTAGATTCTGGTGGGAGTTTGACTTTCTGCGTAATTTTATACTGTTTATGATAAATTCCTACTCCTGTGTGGCTACTGACATTATGTTTAGACGCATCACTAAAAATAAGGTGATAATCTGAAAAATTATCATCAATAATAGAATTAAATACATCGTTTGCATTCATGTCGCGTTTTTGGATACCTAAATCAAATTTATTAGAGCTTTTTTCATTAAGGAATCATAATCACAAGTAAACAAAGAAAGAATTGAAGAATGATGTATTGGAGCAGATAGTGTTAAATATTTTCTATAACTAACGACGAGACACGGAATAGATTTGTTTGACCAATATGTTGAGTGTTCAATTATCTGCGAAAGCAATTGTAGTTTTTGTATGAGTGGATGATCTGAAAATTGTAAGCACCGGAAAAAGTATTGATCAGAGAGGAACTGGCGACGTAATTGTAGGGGTGGATCGCAACATTCGACTTGTAAAGCGTTTAAGGGGCTGGACTTCATAGCGCCGCATATAATCCGTAAGCATTTAGATTGTATTGTGTTCAGTTTTTTTAAGCCCGATTTATTACAAGGTTCTAGAATAAAGGTACCATAATCTAAAACACTTCTTATAACAGCATTGTATATAAGTTTTAGGTAAAACGGATGAGCACCCCACCATATGCCTGCTAAACACCTTATTATATTAATTAATTTTTCGCACTTGTTAGATATATAATCACAATATTGTGTACCAGAAAGTTTTGAGTCAAAAATTACTCCTAAAAATTTTGCACTATTGTTGTTTGGTATAACTTTGTTATCAAATAATACTGTGTAGTTAGGAGGAGATCGCATTCTTGTAAATAAAACGGAAGAGCTTTTAGTAGGAGATATTTGGAGGCCATTTTTGTCCAGCCAAATTCTTAATCTATTTAAGGACAAGTTGATTTCCGAATTAGCTATATCAATATTTTGGTTTGTAGTGTAAAGTAGGAGATCATCCGCATATTGTAGAATTTTTGTATTATTACCTACAAAGGTTTCCAAGTCATATGTATAGACATTATACAGAAGTGGACTTAACACCGACCCCTGAGGGAGACCTTTAGACAATATACGAGTATGTACAATATTATCAACTGTAACCTTGACTGATCTATCAGTGAGTATATTTACAATTAGTCTAACAAGGTTATGAGGGACTTTTAATATTCTTAGTTTTTCTGCTAAAATTGAAAATAATACATTATCATATGCAGAAGTGAGATCTAGAAAAGCCGAAAGTACAGATTTATTTAATGAAAAAGCAATTCTAATGTCGGTACTTAATAAGCTTATGTTATCCATAGTGCTCTTCCCTTTTCTGAAACCATATTGGCTTCTGGCTAACATGTTGTTATGTTCCAAGTACCATTCAAGACGGTTTTTGATAAGATGCTCAATTATTTTAATTAAAACAGATGATAAAGCAATTGGTCGATAAGATGACACTTCGGAAGGATTTTTATTAGGTTTTAAAACAGGTAAAACGATTTGAATTTTCCAAGATGGAGGTGTTTTTCCAGAAGATAACATTGAGTTTATAATATTTAAATAATATTCAAGGGAAATATCTCCCAGGTGAGTTATAAATGAATAAACTATGCCATCATATCCTGGAGCAGTATCTTTAGTAAAATTTATTACATTTTTAAGCTCATCTATAGAAAATGGTTTACACAATTCTAAAAAGCTTTCTTCATCATCATCTTTTATTATTATTTCCTCATTGACTGTTGGTGGAGCTATATTATTTAGGAAATTATTAGTAATTGAAGGATGAAGGGTTATAGTTGAGAGATTATCAAAAGCAGACCTGAATTTTTTAATATTTTGCCAAACTAAAGACGAATGTGTGCTTGGAGTAATTGAAGTACAAAATTTTCTCCAACTATCGAGTTTCTTTTGCTTGAATAACTTTTTATTTTTTTTCATGATACTTATCAAAAGATCGTAATTTTCTTCAGTTATGTTATTACGGTAATTTTTTTCTGCAGTTTTCCTTTCCTCGATAGCTTTCTTACATTCATTGTCCCACCATGGCGGACAAGGAATGTAAGTAGATGTGTTTACCGTAGGAAATATGCTCTTTGCCGTAGTAACAATTATATCGGTAAAATGTGTGTCTGGCTTAATTTTTTCGTCATGTGTGGATGATAAGATAGATATCTTTTCATCAATAGTTTTGCTAAAATCCTGCCACATATCATCTGTTACATATTTAAGTTTGAATTTTTTATAAGGACTATTATTATTTAAGGTAAATGAGTGATTACAAGATGGAGATTTAATAATGATAGGATAGTGATCACTGCCGTAGGTAAAAGGTAATGTTGACCATGAAAGTATTGAAGCTAAATTTGGGGAACAAATTGATAAATCTACTACACTATAGCTCTCTGTAGGTTGAGTCCGGCGTGTCGGAGATCCTGAATTTAATATGCACAAATTATTTGTATCTAGGATATCCAATAATTGTTCACCATAACAATTAATTCGACTGCTGCCCCAGGACTCATGATGGCAATTGAAATCACCCAGTATTACTAATGGTTTAGGCATAGTTCAATTATTTTATTAATTTGATGTAAAATGAATGATGAAGGGTGGGGAATATATACAGAGATGTAACAAATACTATTTACACTTATAGCTACAATTGAGAAATCATTATTATTTACAGCGATGGGTATTGGTAAAAAAGGAATGTTTCTCTTTATAAGTATGGCAACACCGCCATACCCGTCAGAACGATCTTGACGGACCGTTGAATAACCTTTTAGCTTAAAGCTAAAATTTGGCTTTAACCAAGTTTCAGATAAGCTAACTAAATACGGATTGTATTTATTTATTAAATATATTAAATCACTTTTGTTGCTTATTACACTCCGGCAATTCCATTGGATTATGTTTGTATCCATTATTAAAAGGTATAGATTGTGATATAAGTTCAACTAGATGAGCAGCGTTGGACGGTAAATAAGGGCTGGATTGAGCTAATGTTTGTAGTAATTCTATTATTTCTGATATTAAAGGACCTTGTGATTCACTAATTGTGTTTATTTGACCTAAAGCACACCCATCAGCTGGAGTAGGTATAGAAAATTCCCGAAGTATTTTTTTATGGCTTTCCTTGTCATAACCCTTACTTGAATTTATTGGGGATCGGGGTTTTAGAAACACTGTTTTTTTATACGAAGTGTTGTTCTTAGCAATTACAGGTAAGTCATTACTATCTGTGAGAGTTTTTGGTGATGAAAGAGCCTCTGCAAATGATTTTGAAACTGCTGGATGTAACCTCGATGCTTCAGCATAGGAAACACAGTTTTGAGCCATATAGAGTTTTATATCTTTTTGACGTTTAAGTTCAGGGCAAATCTTGCTATTTGCAACATGTGAACCAGAACACAAACAGCACTGTACACAGTCATCGTCTACTCTACATGATTCACCACTATGTTCCCCTCCGCATCTGTAGCACCTAGGTTTAGATCTACATTGTGTCTTTGTGTGTCCGAAGCGGCAGCAACTATAACATTGGATTGTGGGAAAAATGTATAAATCTACAGGTAAGGCAGTGAAACATATAAATATTCTCTTTAGTAAAACTTGACCATCAAAAGAAATTACAACTGACTGAGTGGGTTTCCACACAGGAGAGCCCTCAACAATTACTTTATAATTTATGCGTCTAACTTTAATGATATTACCACAGCCAAATGGAGTTGTAATGTTTTCCATGATCTCTTCCGGAGACCATTCAGCAGGTATACCTCTAACAATTCCAACTCGAGTAATTGAAAAAGATGGAATAAAAGCTTTTAATTTATTTTCAGATAATAGCTTATTATCGAGGAACTGATTTGCATCTATATAATTAGAAAAGAAAATTGAGATTCTGTTTCTGCCTATTCTCTTAATGCTGCCATTATTAATGTTATTTACTTTATTTTGTTTTAGTATTCTGCCAAGAGTTATGGGATGAAGGGTTGTCCCATCATTCTCGGTTGACTGTAATCTTTGTACATGTATAGTATAAGGTGAAGCATCTAAATGGTTATAATTTCTTTTACCCGTTGGTGATGAGTGTGCAGAGTTAGTTGCTGATTCTATAGACAAAGGATTTAAAGTGGTCAATGAGTCTTTATTTGAATCTTTAACTGAACATGGCTCATCTCTACACAAACAACCAATGTCCTTTTGGCTACCAAGATTTTTACGTTTCTTTTTGTTACATTGCTTACAAATTTTGTGTGAATGATACCGTTTTCTGGATGATTTTATAGAATTATCTGTTTCCATACCAGATTCGTCTAATTCAATTGTGACGAAATTTGTTGCAGGAGGGACTGTACCCCCTGGATCAGGAGGTTCATTCATATTTTATGAAAAATTAAACTACTTACCCTATATAAAGATGATTAATAATATTTATATTAAAAAAGAAAAAGAAAAATACTATAATTATACCTAAATGAACTAATTTGAATGATATTTACTAATTAAAATAATTTTAGACCAAGAGAGAAAACCCGCGCTTATTCGAAGTTTCCCACCGTTTTCCATGGTTGAAATTTTATCAAATCATATCAAATCATAACAATCGTCAACTGAAGTATTGCTGGCTAATTATCAAACAGAATACTAATATCATTTATGTCTTATTTTACGGTAAGTTTAATTAAAATTTAAAAAAATCTCTTCTATTCCCATTTATTGTTACAAATAATTGATTATTATTATTATATATCAAGTTAATTATGACTAATTATTAATATAAATCATTTTATTTTTTCGTTTCTATTTCGATAAAAAAATTTGTGCCATAACAAAAAAGTCAACTTTAATTGTAAAAATTCATACTTTTTAAGTATTCTAATATAATTACACATTATTAGGGCGAGCGCAGCGAGCCCTACACTAGGCCACGATCTATGCACTTTTGTGGTACATTTTATTGAAAAAGTATCGCATTTTTTAGGTTTGAGCTTCGACGTGGTAGTTTATATTCATGTCTAGATTTGTTATTTACCATAAAAATACCAATTTATAAAAATAAAAAAATAGAAGGTACAATTTGTATTAGAATCTTATTACTACTTTCCATTTTTGTTTGTTGGTATAATTCCTAGTCCAAAGCCTGACGACGCGGGCCTTTGATGCGAATGTAATGTTTAGATGAAAATACGCTGTTTTTTAGGTTAGATAATTATAAATAAAATCCATAAATTAAAATATGTAATTCTCATAAAAATACTTTTCTAACAGTATTACTAGATAGTATAACTTTGCGAGCCCTTACAAAGCTCTGCTTTTTGCTAGTACTAGGAACTAGCCTAGCTGTCGACTGATTATTAATATAAATTATTTTATTTTTCATTATTTAAATAAAAAATCTCATATTACATAAATGGACATGTAAAATTATTTTTTAAATAACAATAAACAAAACTTACAATAATCATAACTATATTTTTTTCTTTATTTATTGTTCTTAATAAATTATTTCAAAAAAAGAACTAATGAACTAATAGAACGAACTAGTTCATCCTTGGATAATGAACTAAATTGAGCGCTCTCTGTAGTGACCGGTTAGGCCCAAGCCTAATACCCAGTACATAGAGTCAAGAAGTAAAGAAACCCCTTGCTGTGGATACAAGTGTCGATCAAAATTCTAAAAGCAATTAATACTCAATAGTGGTCGCATAAAATTTTTAGAACGCGGTAAGAGCTTTTAAATATATTTTTAAGAAACTGTTAAAACAGTATTACAAGTCTGTTTCCAAGAGCCGTTCACAATTTATATTGGTCTGTGATTCTAATGTTACATTTGACAAGTTATATTGAACCTTACTTCGTATTTCTTTAAAATACTTTTCACGCTATTCATTAATTTGTAATATTCAATTTTCCCACTTGCGGTGGATAATCTTTATTTCTTGGGGTGAATTTATTCACTTATTTCGGCTCCAAGTACGGATATGATTCACTTTATTTATTCCTTTGGCTTACTTCCTCTTTTTTATTACAGCGTAAATTATTATTCCGCGAGCATATCTTTTAATAAACATTTCCCTGGATATTTTTCTTGCTCCCACCAATTCCATAAATAAGTAGTTTTTTAGATTGATAATCGCTCATCACGTTTCAAACTCTCTCTCATTCTAATCTCGGTACGCTCAGTCGCTTACTATTCTGTCCGGAATTAATGATTCTGCGGAGACGATAAGGATTTGAGGAAATAAATAAGCTTATCGTATCCGGCTCCGGAATCGGAACGTTTGATTCAGTACCTACCTTCCGAATTACACACCTCTATTCCCTACTCCCCACATACATATGCCATTTTACAGTTATAATTTGAATCAGAAAGGCGACAATTTTATGGTTGAAACTAATAAATTAAAATATTAACATTACATAAAGTTTTACTTTCTTCTCAATATATGCCATACAAATAAAACAACTAGAATAGTTTAATTCCTTTTATTATCATGATTCGCCAGGAATCAGAATCACCTAGATTGGTCCAATGAGAAGTATTTAGTAATATTATTGATTAGCTCTTGTATGCCTAATGCCTCAGCCACACCTGCGTTTATCATCACAAAGCTTCGTGCAGTGAGATGATAAATGCGGATATGACCTCTGCATACATCGTGTCATTGCATGAAGCTTTGTGACGATAGACGCAAGTGCGGCTCCAGCATGAAGTATCAAATACAATGTTACAGTCCAAAATGGCTTAGCGACACTTGCGTCTATCGTCACAAAGCTTTGTGCAATTACACAATAAATGCAGATGTGACCGATAATTATCGACTATTTTCGCATACATTTTGGACCGCGTGTGCAGCAAAACGGAGATTATGACTCTTAGTTCTCTTCACTACACTTGCCTAGTTCTCGGCTGACACGCGGGTGCAAGTATTTTTGATTAATTGCAACAAATTATTTGCTGTGAATTGGGGGGATTGTGTTGTTTCTTGCAGCATGCCCTTTTGCTTGTGCCCATAATATAGGTTCTATGGCGTTATATTGGCAGTGATATGGATAAATCCTAAGGACGATATGTCCATATTCTACTGCCATTTCATCGATCACATACTAGTTTAGTTTCTTTTTGGTTTTTAATATTTTTAAACAATTCTATTTTTATTTCATTCAATTATTTCATGTTTTTGTTGGCTTGCGTTGGCATTTTGTCAATTTGGCAGGATTGGTAGGACGCGTTATCAATAAAAAATATTGATGGTGGTTCCAATGATAGAAACATGTTCTTGAGACTTGAACCACTCTTCATACACCTCCACATTCACTTCTTCGAGGTAATCGCCAGATTTCTTTGATTTAAATGCCAGCAGCGTTAACCTTTGCTGTACCTGCTAAAACCTTTGGCTGTACCTGCGTGGCGAATGATGAGGCGTTCGCCTTTTCCTATTGGTAGTTAGTTGGTACTGCGGAGCTGGAAGCAGCTAAGTTCAGTGAACCTCTTTTAACTTTCTTTTGATTATTTAAGAATTAATAATTAGTATTGTGTAATTGCCATGGAAGTTACATACTATCTGGAATGCACGTGTGCTTCAAAGCGTTCCGAAGAGTACAACAACATTGGTGGAGTCTGTCTCTTTCTGCTCAATAAAGCGCCATATATATTATAAGTGTGACCGTGTGTAGGTTGCAAATTACTACTATTTCAGCTAATAATTTGAGATTTGCACTCCATAAATAAGTAATAAATAAGCACATTATAGAAATTAATGTGTTAATTACAATACATTTTATGCTAATTTATCTATCTACGTGTAGGAATAAAAAGGATATAACGGTTACCGAAAATATAAAATTTACCATTTGACAGTTTTATTTACGATGGTAATTACAAGAAAGGGACAACATCCATCGTTGTCGTTGTAACTAATACCTAGTCTGTGGTCGTTGTCTCGCTGAGAACATTTTCCCCCCTTTTTAAGTAAGAAACAAATGTCAACTTTATTGGGATGAATTAAAGTACATTTTTATTATTCAAATATTGCTTCGTAAAATTCCAGTTTTCGTATATTAGTTGCTTGGTAATTGCCAGCTGTCATCATCAGCTGTTAAGTGTAAAAGTGTTAACCAAGTGTTAACAGATATACCTACCTAATTGTCGCTGACTAGCACAGATTACTTATGTATAAACTAGTGACTATTAGTCACTAGTTTATACATAAGTAATCTGACTAATAATTAGTAATTGAGGGGTATAAAAGCAAAGGCGCTTCAGTCACAAAACACCTAAACTGAGTAAACCGCAAATTTCCACTGTGTCTTAATAAATTGTATTTTTTATCAGAAACGGATGTTAGTACATTCAATAGAATACATTTTTCAAATAACAATAATCAAATCAAATCAAATATACATAAATTCTTTATTATTTAAGAAATAGTGTAGGACTGAGGTGTTTTTGCATTTAAGCATTGGACTAAAGCATGTTTGCTTTTCATTGCTTTGGATCGAAGCGAATTTGCATGTCACTATTTAATTCGTCAACTGTCAATATGGCGGTAGCGTAAGGTACCGATTGCAAAATAAAACAAAGTTTAGAATATAGAATTTTATTAATTTTCTTAACAAATTAGTTAGAGGTAAGGTAGATTATATTGTATTATAATTATTTATGGAAAGTAAAGATAAAATAATATTCTTGCTCATTGTAAAAAAAATTAAATTAAAGAATTAAATCGGGAGATCTTTTGCAGAGTAACTTAACCAAAGGAAAATAAAACCCATTACTAAAAGCAGAAAAAAGCAATTCAGTATATAGTGAATAAAATGTTAGTATGTTAGGAGCTTTTTGCAATAATTATTAATTTAATAAAAATTGAAATAAAATTTAGACGAAGCTTTCTATGCAAACCCTACTTTACCCTATCACAACGGCCAAAATATTAGTAAGTTGTTTGTTACCTTTCTGCCTTTTCCTTCACTCGTCGCCACTGATTTTTATTTACCAGACGTTTTCGTGTTCGTCCTGCACGTGCTGGTGTAATTTTTTCTTCCATTACAATAAGTAATTTAATAAAAAACACAAATTAAACACGCGCTATGCGCAGTCAACTTACTATGAAAAGTAATTGATTCGCCATCTTAGAAATTTTGAAATGGCTGCTTCTGATTGGTTGATTGTGACTGAGGCGGATTTGCTCCTAACAAAATTTGGATTGAGGTGGTTTTGCATGTAATCATTACTTTCTAAGTGAATTTTATGTAGGATTGATTTGGATTTGCATGGTGACGATTATACTATATTTTTGCCATTTTTGATCGCTACAATTTGGTGTGCTCAGTGTAATAAAATGCATTTTTGGACTGAAGCGCTTTTGCTTCTATACCCCTCAATTGGTGTTTGGTATGTAACTATGTAATAAATAATAATTTATTTTTTCCATATTTTTTCACTTTGTAATTGCTGACCAAAAAAGCATGTAAATGCTAAGTTTAATTTAATTTAATTATGGTTTAACCACAAAGTACCTTGTAAGGTTTAACTCTATGTCTTAATTACATATCTTTGATAAAATAATGATAATGTTTATAATTTACTTTCATTATGTAAACATATTTTTAACTATTTTATCAACTTAGACATTTTAAACTTTGTGTTAAATAACCTTCACGTTGTGTATCGTAGAGAGTATAAGTGTTCTGTGTGTATTAATAAATGTTCGCGACGGAAATAAACATTGAAATATGACTAGACTTGATAATATTGGTGTACAAGATAATATTTTTATGAAGACTTTCAAGTATTATAAATCGAACAATCCAAAGCCATCACTTGATGAAGTTCTTTTTTTGGGAACCAGCACAGATGGTATTCAGGTTTGTATTAGTCTTTTTGGCTCATGGGAATCCTAGTTCCATTTCAGGGTTTCAAAAAGGTTTATAGTTTTTCTCTATTTAGGAAACTTTCAACCTCTGAATGTCTTTTTAGTGTCAAAACCTTTATGGTCAAAGAAAGCCTGCTATTAGGTAACGGTAAACATCTTTAAGCAGTTGATGCAAGAAAAACAAAATCAAAGCATGTTGAGACCAATCTGTGTGAATCTAGAAGACGTGGATAGATTGGTGGTAATCTAGACAGCCAGATCTAAAATAGTGCTGAATTTGTGTTGTAACATTGCTTGAACCAATACTGAAATAAATAGGTAAGGTAAGGTTAAGGTAATCAAACAGTTTAAAAGCATTTGACAGGAAGCTTAAATAGTCCAATTGTCAAAAAAGGAAAGTAGGTTTATTAAATTTATGCCCGTTTAACCTGTTACGCTGGAGATAAGCAAATGTATGTTTTATAAGTATATATAACTATCTCTATTAAAAACTTTTGACTCACTTTTGTAACATATGATTTATGAATGTTTTAATATTTAGTTCTTAATACATTGAGTATAGTGTCTTTGAATTCCTATGATTTGGTCAATAATTTCACTGTCTTTAATATCAATATATCTTTTTAAGTAACAGTGACACAGTTGGTTCTCCTGATAAAGTGAGATAATCATCTCCTATAAACTCTAAATATGTTAACACTAACAGCCTATCACACACTGGGTACAGATGGGTGGGATTGTCTCACGACGCTGATCACATGCTCATTACAGCGTCGACTATCTTAGTGTTTGTTTTAAAATGACGTCCATGATTCTTGATTTGTGTGTAACCCCGGTGTACAATAACTCTTTAGCTACTCATACGCCCACACCCTGCACCTCTCATCGGTGAATCATACGTGATTCACCGATGAGAGGTGTGGGGGGTGGGGGGTAAGCGAGCATGTGCCGCGCGGCGCATAGTCTTTGTCGTAATTTTGGCATGAAATGGCAACCGCTCAGCTTAGTTATTGATTGAAATCATAGGATATTCTTGATACATTGATGAATGATGATGATTCGCATGTTGAAGAAGTCCCTGATATTCAAATTGAAGGTAAATTCTTGTATTATATTGGTGTATTTTAAAAAATTATATTCCATCAAAATGATAAAAAATTTACATGTTCGAGTTTTATTTTTTTTCACTTTCAGCCTATTTTCATGTAAGATTTTCAAATAAAAATATATAATTTACAAATGGTTTTTATTCCTATTCTAAAAATATAAGAGACCATTGTATAGAAAAATAAAAAATGATAGATGTATCATAAAAAGTTTTTTTTTATAAGACTTATGATATCTGCAAAAATCTTCGGCGTACCAGGAAGGGCACACTTAAAATAGTTGGCTGTTAAAGTGTTAATGGATCTTCATATTATTTGGTTTTGGATGCAAGGATGGATATTTGCTACTCAATCACGCAATAACTACTGAATGGATTTGAATGAAATTTAGTACACAGGTAGATGATGACCTAGAATAACACATATGCTACTTTTTCTCCGGAAAAATAAGGCAATCCCAAGGGATTCACCAAAAACGTTTACATTGCAGAGAGCAGCATGTTGCAGCTAGTTTCATTGTAAAATTTTATTGAAAAAAGCCATTAGAGATTTAGGATAATTTAGGTTTCAATAAAATGTGTATTCTTATTGTTAAGTACATAAATCTTTATAATTTTTTCAGAGGGTGAACTTTGAAAATAATATTGATAAATCACAGTTTGAAATAATGGGCCTGCAAAATTACTCAGATTGGAGTATTGTATCATTTGACAATCATCCTGGATTAATTTTAATCAGCAATCCATTTACAAGCTTAGGTCAAAGGTATTGGATAAGAAAATGTCTGGAAGAGTATACAAAAAAACCAAATAAAACAAATATTGATATAGAAGTATATTTAGATGATTGGTGGGCTGAATGTTATAAAAATGGCCAATGTGATGAGAAACTATTGAAGAAAATGAGATGGGCTACATTAGGATATCACCACAATTGGGACACAAAAGTAAATTGTTAATTCTATTTACTATTTGTTATGTGATAACAAACTGACTCTTAGGAAGAAATATGGAAAATTTATGTGTTACTTAGCTTACCATTTAGGGAAGTGTTTACTATTGTCTGTAGACATATTTACCTACAAACCCACTAAACAAAGCAAAATTTCTTTGTAAATTTCATTAGGCTTGTAAATATTGAAAGAAAAATGTTTTAAAGATATGTTTGGTGAGAAAATCTAATTGATTTGAATTTATGTTTGGTAAGATTGATTTGAATCTTAAACTTAATACAAAAAATCTGTAAACCACTTAACCCTGCAGGCCACACCTAAAACTTCCCATTAAGTTGAGGTATTTAAGGTCAAAGGAGTGAAATATATACATAAGCATAGATTTTTAGTTTGAAAGGCTGCTTAAAATTATAAAGGTTTACCTACACACATACACAACATCCACCAATACATATATACAAATATGGGTATATACAGACCTATTGACTTCATTGTAAATATATTTAGAACAGCTGCCTAGGACCACAAATCAAATCAAAATTGGATGAAAGCTATATTCTTAATAATCATCAAAATAAAAAGTACAGGAAGTGTTAAATATGTGAGGGGTGTTAAACTTGGATGTGACATTGCATAATTTTACCAGAAAACTAAAAACTCTGTCCTGCATTTTGACTTTTAGTTTTTTGTCCTCCTTATTTCTTCTTACTCTTTAGAACTATTTGTTTGCTCTTAACTTTACAGGTGTACAGTGAAGAAAATAAAAATGACATGCCTGGTGACCTAACAGAGTTATGCCACATAGTCTCAAGAGCATTGGGGTTTATGAACTTTCGAGCAGAAGCAGCAATTGTTAATTACTATCACATGGGATCTACATTGTCCGCACATACTGATCACTCGGAAGTTAATTTAGATGCTCCTTTGTTTTCATTCAGGTTTGTTATAATATTTAATTTGGACGTAAAATTAAATATTTACTCAAGTAAGTAATATTAGGTTATAAATGCTCACTCAGTTCTCTCTGCCTACCCTGTAAGGGATCTGGCGTGAAGATATGTATGTATGTAATTATTTTTTATTTAGATTTAGGGGCCTCGTGGGCCGAGTGGGGGCGACCTAAGCAATGTGCTTACGTTGCTATCCACAATGCAAACCACAAGTCAGGGAAAAATATTATTGAGATTCTGTTGGGGCTATCCTCGAAAGCGAGCAGCTACTGCTCAGAGTCTGATGAACTGTAGATAGCCATAATCACAAAAAACTATAGATACCCATAATCACTAAACTATATATTTACCATGCTAATATTACTTTAGAATGAATAATATATTTTAGGATATATTGCAGGATAGAAAATAACAGCGACATGTGCAGGATTATGACACTGGGTATGCGGCGGAGTACTTGGCCACAAAAACTTTTTCTTTTATAAATATTTAGCACAGTCACAGCCACGCCACGGACCTCTAAGTCGGAAACCATGCCAACAGAACAAGTCTTAGATGTACTACTATTCATGTCCATCTTCTACGGCAACAATATCCCGAATCAGTCCACACTATACTAGAGTTACTAAACAATATGCAAGGAAAACAATATAATTTAATCGTGTGTACACAACCACACATCCAGTTATATATTTCATAACTTTTAACATGAAACTTTCGAGTTACATTACCTTTTTGCTGGTTTAATTGTAACTTGGGTACACCTTTAGACACAATTTGAATCTTTTCCCTGAATGATAATTGTAAAAACTTGTTATTTTTAATTTTTAATAAACACGCATTTTAAACACAAATTTCTCAATGAAATAATATTTAAAAAAATCAACAAATGCACTAGTAAAAGCAAATGGCTACAATTATTATAGAAACTCAGTAATAAACTGTTAAATGTACACACTTTCAAATATTAAAATGAATCAATCAATCACTTATTGCAGAAAATAGGGTTGGTTACATATGATCTTACATTATATAAACATAGTTCCTCATATTTTGCCGTATGAACAGCATGCAACTTAAATTTAATTTCTGTAAAAGTTAACATATAAAAAAAATTGTCATTAAAAATATTGATACATTAATAATAAATAAATAAATAAATATTCACGGGACAAATTACACTTACTGATCTAACCCCAAAGTAAGCAAATTATTTGCTTGTGTTATGGGTGTTAGTCAACGATACTAATACATAGAAATACATATATAAATACTAGAATATATATAATAAACACCCAAACCCGGAAATACAAACATTTATGCTCATCACACAAATGCTTGTCCCCATCGGGGATCGAACCCGAGCTCCGTTGATTGCGTAGTCAGGGTCTCTACCGAATTATATTAGTTATAAAGATTAGTTAAATAATATCTTGTAAAAATATGTATATAATGTGTCTCAATATGGTGTAATTTCAGTGAAAAAAATAATTATGATTAAAAATGCAATATACAATTAATAAAACCTAAAATGAATTAGCACCGTTGACGAATTCTTGGAATTAATAAAAATTCTCGTACACTGTAAAAATGTTTGCCCTTTAACCACTCCAAAAAACTTTTTTTGAATTTCTTTAGGGATAGTGATTTAAAATTGTCTGGTACAGCATTATATACTTGTATAGACATAGAATAATATTGCTTGTGATACAATGCTGTCCTTGCCACGAGGTTATAAGCCAGCCTATGAATTGCGTGTATTTCTAGGATATATGTCCCGTGCCTCAGAAAACAGTGTATAATTTGTCTTAACAAATCATGCCAATTCGTATATGCATGGAAGTGGTAGAATATTCAAGTTCTTAAAGAGTGGTTTGCATGATACCAATGTGGTTTTGCACATATAGCCCTGATACATTTTTTGTGTGCAATAAACGCCTTTCTTATATTTGTAGAATTTCCACAGTAGCAGACCATACCTAAGCACTGAAGTCACGTATCCATCATACGCTTTCAGCACTGTAGAAAGACCTGTTGTTTGTCTTAACCGCCTTAACACATAAACAAATCTATTTAATTTAGTACACACATTTTCCATTTGTGCTTTCCAGTTTAACTTATCGTCAATGAGGATGCCCAGAAATTTCGATTGATGCACTCTTTATATTACCTGATTTCCAAATTGAATTTTTAGTTTATTTTGATTGTGATCGTTACCATAAAATATATAATTAGTTTTAGTCAGATTTACTTTTAAATTATTGCATATAAGCCAATCTATCGCCTTTTGGACTGTGTTATTTATTTCGTCAGAAAAACTTTTAAGAAAACTTTATATAATATACTGGCGCAAACAAAATAATAAACGATTATCACACGAAAAAAGCAAATGGCCCCTATGAAACACAAAACATTTCTGCTATTTAAACAAACAAAACCTTACTAAACAAAAATGCATAATGTGCATACATGACTGATTAGATTTCTGTCTATTATTTTTACTCGGATTATAGCACTCGCACTCGAATCACTCGAATCGTGCCTTCGATATTCATGGGTGTGTGCGTTTGCAAACTGTCCACGGACAGCAAAATTACTACACACATGCGAACAAATGTCTTGCGAACCTCGACCGTATGACTTAGTTGGAGTCGCCAAACGCCTGGCAAACACATTGTTTGTGTGCTTGCAAATAGGTGCTATTTATAAAATATAAGCGTTTTTAAGTTATTATATTTTGTTTATTCATTTATTTACTATTAATTAAAGTCATCTTAAACGTACAAACGATTTAAAAAATTATCTGAATGGCAAGTAAAGCATTGCATTTCTGCTTACAAGGAGTGCACGCCCCTGGAAAATGAGTAGTTTCCCAGATAGAAAGATAACTGTTGTCTACAGACATTAAAGATGTTGTGTGTTGGTGGTAGATTCATTTGGTGGGTATGCGTCTAATATCATATACACAAGTCACTGGCTTTTTGCTCCAAACCGAAGTAGGAAAGCGGAAAGCTGTAATGCTTTTGCAGTAAGAAAATTTACATGGTTGTAAATGACTCATGAGTCATAGAAATAATCTACTACTTAATAGTCACGATGGTAGTGACACCTTGGCCACTCCATCCTTTTTTACCTTTTAGAAAGGAAGACACATTGTGTAGGGCAGGGCATTATAATTTTTGGCTCTTCCAACTCAAAAGGTTACCAACCTTTTGATAGTCAAAAATTACAATTTACAAAATTTTTAAAGAGCCACAAAAAAATCTTGTCTACAATAAACAGTACTTCAGGGAAATAATTTTTTTTGCGTTGCAAAAAAATATTTTGCGTTGAAATCCAATTGAAATTTCGTCCTTGGAGAGCTTCCGACGGACTGAAGACAGTGACGACGCATGACGCGCGAATCGCAGTTTGTCGACCCATGGTCTAGGGCATAATTATAAATAGTAGACATGATAAACGATGGTAGTGACACGTTTGACTAATCGTTTTACGATTTATCTGACAATCATAGTAGGAATGTTCTTCAAACGCGGGGCCGTTAATTTAAATGAAAAATTGTTTCAGTTTTGGCCAATCTGCAATTTTCTTACTTGGAGGACAAGATAAGACAGTAAAACCAACGGCTATAATGCTTAATAGTGGTGATATAGTGGTCATGTCTAAGACAGCAAGGCTTTGTTATCACGCAGTGCCGAAAATCCTACAACGACCTTCCGACTCGTGGAACGATAAAAATCAATTAGATGTCTTAAAAAATAATGCAACTTTACGATACATAGACACCAATAAGCTTATTTTTGATATGAATAGGAATATAAACAACGACGCTTGGAGTAAATTTAATAAATATGTAACAAACTCTAGAATAAACATTAATGTCCGACAAGTATTAAACGAAAAACAAAAAAGTTTAAATGAAAATGTTATTTATTTATAAAATAAGTATATTTATTAAACTTATATTTCTACTGTTACTGATTTATTATTTTTGGTAAGGTTCCCATGAAGTAAAAAGAACGCTGACGATGCGCAGTACGCTAATATTAGACGCAACTGGCGGTAAGCGCACCTGGTTGCGAAGTGAAGTTGCTCTTTCTCGCAGTTTTGCGCGCGCGCTATCGGTTCGTTAGTCGTCGTTTGCTTCGCGATCTGAGTTGTGATTGGACGTTATTGCACCCATGCGCAGAACTCCTAACATCGCGCCCAGCGTTCTTTTTACCTGACCCGAGCTGTATTTAATTTCTTTTCTTCGGTAGAATTTCTTCTTACATTGGCTGTTGTGTGATCACTGTAAAATATATGCAATAATAAATTTTTAGGTTATAAAAAAATCAAAATCATCACAGATATTTTACATCGAGAATAAAAACGAATTTTGTGACAGTTGACATATCTTCGAATTCCGTCCTTCCGTCGGGAAAGCCCTTAAGGTATTTTTATATATAATTAGATAGCAAACAAGCAGATGGCTCTCCTGATTGAAAGAGAAACCATAGACTATAGACGTGCGTTGCTATCCGTGTAATGGGTAGGTAGTGCCACATGCATAAGTTTACTAGCTACCTTACCCTTCAAACTGGAATACGACAATGACAAGCTTGCATACTATTGCAGTAGGAATAGGTGAGACGGACGGACGGACTGAAATGAAAATGAATCAAAAGGCGAATCCCATTGACTAAACGCAAGTTAATTGTGGAATTGTAAATTATTTCTCAAGATGTGACAAAGCCTAGCGCCTAGCGTCCTAGGTACACCTAGCGCCAACAATAAAGGTAATAATTTCAACCCAGTAAAACTGAAAACAATGGGTTTCCCATTTCTAAAATTCCCTTTCCATTGCTAAACAAATAAATAAAATTAGTTTTTTACAAGGAAGCTTTGAATTAATAAGCAAAGATATAAGGTATTTTTATCTGAGACACCGGCTTTTTTAAGACTTTTTTTGTTGGGTGTGCCGTGTGAACATCCCGTTCTCCAAAAGGTGATAGAATAGAATAGAATAGAAATCGTTTATTTAAGACATACACCACAACACTTACAGTAATTAACACATACAGTAGCAAAATAAAAATACAAAGGATAAAAACACAAAACAAGACAGAATAATTAGGTATTTGACAATATATATAAAAAAAGATACCACCAAATACAAAAACTTGAAATAAAAAAAAATATATATATTTATGAACAGATCAGAGTGGTACATAAAAAAAACGCTAGTGCAGTAAACATAGACTATGTGTATTATATTTTTACATAAAATGGTAACAAATTAGGCATACATAAATAAAATAGAATAATCTAGAACTTACAGAAAGTCTATTTATTTTAATCTAGCGTTTGATGTCCACGTTAACTGCATTGCATCTATATTGCCATATTTGACACTTTTGACGAATATTTGATAATTTTTGATATCAGGGACCAACCGGGTTACGTTCTTTTTCGAAGCATTTAGTGTTTAAACACTACCACATACACCTGAGATATAACCGCAAATCAATCTGTACTAATCTGAGAAAGATAAATATGACATAAACAGGGTTCCCAACTTAGGGGTTTTCCCCCCAAATTTAGGGGGAAAAAAAGTGGGATGGGATTTTTTTAGGGGTGTTATATTTTTAGGGGTATTTTTAGGGATTTTTTTAACTTCAAATATTTATTGATGATTACAATTACAATAATTACAAAATGATTTGTTACTTGAAGTTTTAAATAATTTATGAATAAAAAATATAAAAAAATGTTGCTGAATAAAATTATTTATTGATTGTTTTGAATTTATTATTTGTTTAATGATATTTTAGTATTTATCAATTATTTTTAATGTATTATTTATGTAAAAATATTTAATTATTTATTTTATAAATAGTGAAATTTTTTAGGGGGAATTTCTAGTAATTGTAGGGATTTTGGGGGTTTTTGATTGGGGCTATAGGGAGATAAATTTTTGAGAGTTGGGAACACTGGACATAAAGTACCTTTGTCAGAAGTTGGGCGAATGAAGTCATGGGTACTCCTATGCAGATCACATAGACCCCAGAAGCATTTCACATACCCTTCCCCGTAGCATTCATAGTCATCTTTAGCCTTGAAGTTGGCTAGACGTCGCAAAGTTGGTTGAAAACAGTCATCACATTTGAGTTTTAGTTTTTCAATATACATTTTTTAATTTTGATTCTAAAATCTTGATATTACTCTACGATTAAACTGTTTGTTCGTTTTTTTCCTATTTTAACTTTCGATTTTAACCTAAAAATGTCAATGTGTCATGACAGTATGGCTTATTTTTTTGTGTAAAAACCAGAGTATACAATACTACGTAAGGTAAAAACTTTTTGAAAGTATACCAAAAATATTTTAAAGACATAATATTATGTACAACGATGCTCCATACCATATGCGAGAAAAAAGTAACATCCCCGCTTACGTGTAGAAGAGCGTTAATTTTTTTTTTAGGAATTTATATTACCATTTTGTTGATGTGCTTAATAAGTAAATTCAAGCCATAGTACAGTTTTCTAGTATTAAGTGTAGCGGTTCAAGTAATCTACGAACACTACCGGAAAAAATAATAAAAAATGGAAAAAAATGAAATTCAAAATAAAACCCTGAATCGCGATATCACAATTATTTATCTTGTACACACTATATACAAGTTTCAACGCTTCTCAAATGGACTTCGGTGCCCAGGCAGTACACCTTGCCTGACCGGGAAGATCTTCCTTTTCCCCTTCCTTATCCTTGTGTGACGTCATCAACCTCCACAGTTATGACGTCACCTGACAATAGTTGGCCCGTTGGTTCAATCATACTATGACCCTTCAGCGGCACGGACCAGCGGCGCCACATTAACGATCGCTGAGCTAAGCTGCGGAGCGGACGGACATACAAAAACTATAAGAGTTCCATGTAGACTTCGGAACTCTAAAAATGAGCCTGAGATTTCGTCTCTCTTATGCTGGGGCCGCACTTGCGTCTATTGTGACAAAACTTCCAGCAATGTCACGATAAATGTAGATGTGACCGGCTATTATCGGTTATCTTTGCATACATTCCGGACTGCGTGTGCCTTAGAGCGCATATAACTTCCGGACGATAGACGCAAGTGCGGCTCCAGCTTTGGAAGGCGTATTAAATACAAAAGGTCTTATACGATTGGGAGTACAAACTTTTGTTTTATGTCATACTAGCTGTTGCCCGCGACTTAGTCCGCGCGGGCTTCGTTTACTCAGCTCAGCTCCTCCTCCGTAGGTGCTAGCGTGATAATATGTAGCCTATATGTTGACCCGACCTGTTAGTAATATTCATGCAAAATTTAAAGTAAATCCGTGCAGTACTTTTTGAGTTTACCCCGGACATACATGACTTTCCTACGATTTTATTATATGTATAGATGATAGCAAACAAGCTACTGGATCTATTGGAAAGAGGCAGTTGCAAGTAGACACCAAAGATGTTAATGGTGCGTTTATATCTATGTGGCGGGGTTGGAATGTCAGATGCATAAGTTTACCGGCTACCTCACCCTGAAAGCCAGAACACGGCAGCGACAAGCACCGAAGGCATGGCAGAAAAGTTAAGGCGGTGGCGGACGTTGCAAAACTGTACTACCTTGTACGCACTATGTAATGACACACATGAATTAGGCTTTTCTCGCTTTTTACGATATGCTTAGCAGTAAGGCAGTTGATCTATTATTCAAAAAAGTGCCTGGATCAACTGGGGGAAAGTAATCAAAAATTTTTATCTCCTTGTTCGAGCCCCTTTTGAAGAAGATAGAAATAATATACCATCTGCTTTTCTGCCATTCAGTTCGTGAAAAACGAGCAATTGGCTATAAATGTCTGCCTAAACCGTATATCACAATCCGCAATGTCTTGCCCGGGTATAGTACCACCGCTAAATATGTTGTTCATGCTGCGATAGCGTCAATGATTGTCAATAATTTTATGATGGTCGCTGTTGTGTTCCGGTTTGGAAGTTAACTTAGCCGGTAAACTTACGCATGTCACACGAGAAATTAACATCCCTTCACATGAATAATATACCTTGTCAAAGATAATAACGCACTATTCATTATATCAAATTATTGTTTTTTTATTTGACAAATTGATTAAAATTTGTAATTGAAAAAAGGTAAGCCTGTTGAGTTTCGTCCGCCGGATCTTCTCAGTGTGAGGCCGCGTTCTGGTCTGGTAGTAGTTATACAATTGTAGTACCGTCAAAAACCAGACGCTTTTGATTAAAGGTTAATTTGAATAGAACAATTTGACTTTAACGTCATTAACATTTTTGGGGTTTATAGGCGATAGTTCTCTCTTTTTATCAGGAGAGCCATCGGCAATCGTAACATTTTAAGACTATTTATATTTTAATATCTAGAAAAGTAGATAGCTAGTAGAGAGGTAAATGGATTCCGGGGGCAAGGCAGGTTAAGATTACTTAGAGTAGACATAGAATACCTAGACACGTCTAAGCTACCTGCCTGCAAGTAAAAGTCACTTCAGAAGTTTTTGTACCTAGTTGGTGTTAGTATG
This sequence comes from Apodemia mormo, assembly GCA_036924255.1. Taxonomy (NCBI): domain Eukaryota; kingdom Metazoa; phylum Arthropoda; class Insecta; order Lepidoptera; family Riodinidae; genus Apodemia; species Apodemia mormo. Next base: position 20,830,870 of record JAUPFN010000016.1, read on the forward strand.
TGCGAGAGCTACACAAGTGCAATTGTCGTGCGAGCCGAGTGACAGCACACTGCTATACCTACGCCTCCCGTTCTGCGTGCTGGCCGAATATACCTGAACTGCGGAGGACACCCTTTAGTAGAAGTACCGGTTTTGACCATCTTAGTATTCTTTTTGGCTTTGAATAAATTTACAAAAAAATATAATGACTAGCGATCGTCATTACATTTTTATTTTGTTTTTTTATTTTTTCCCCTGTATTTGTCCGGGCTCCTTTGAAGAATAGACCAGCTGCCGTTCTGCCAGACTGGTCATAAAAGGCGATCGATTGGCTATACGTGTCACTACCATCGTGACTACTAGTTGGTAGAGCTCCGCAACGTCTTGCCCAGGTATTTGGTACCAACGCCTTTCCTATTCCTGCCGCAATAGCGTTAATGATTACCATTGTCGTGTTTCAATATAGAGGGTAAGATAGCTGGTAGACTTGTGCATGTGGCATTTCCATCTCTCCACACGGATAGTAACGCACCATTAACATCTTTGATGTCTTTAAGGTTGACTGGTAGAGAATGTCATGTAGCATTAAGTCCACCTCTGTACATGTTTGTGCATAAATTTTAAATAAATAAATATATGCGATTTTATCTCTTTCCATCAGCAGAAAACAAGCAGATGGCTCTGCTTGTTTTCTGTCTAATTGTATAAAAAAAGTTTGACAACTGACTTTAGCCGTAAATGAAACAGTACAGACATGTGTTTATAATATCATGTACGTCACATTAATGTAGTGTGAGTAATGTTTATTTTCATTAATTTAATGTATTTCTATATAATTTAAAATATTTTTAAATTATTTGCATTAAAAGTTTTCTGCAATCGCAATATAAACTTTAACTGTACCAAATTGTGTACTCTTCGCTGCGCATCGTTCGCGCAATTGTGTTAAAAAGGAGTACAAAGTTTTTACTTCATGTATTAATATATAGATAAATAATATTTTTATTAATTTTTGCTACTTTAGCACCTAAATGAATCAAATATATAAGCATATTGTACACACACACAGATTATTGAGTTATTTTTATATAAATTTTAATATTAAATGGCTACAAATGGTACAAAGACCACAACCTGTACCTACTTCTAACATATCTGTATATATAATTCTAGTTTCAAGCTTGTGTAAATTTTAATATGGGTAAGTTCTATTGTATCGAAGAACGTATTCGCTGCTGCAATCAGCAGTTAGCTTCATATCATATTGAATCGCTCTTTCAATTCAACGACAAAGCGGCACGATTTCGCTATTTACTCAATGGAAATGCTGTTTGGCGTTTCAATTGAAAAAAGATGATTATTCTCAAGATTAAACATTTCATATCGTTTTTATATGACTGAATGTAGTCATTAGAGTTTTTATCGATGTCGAGTTAATGGTGTACTCTGAGAAAACGATTTTATGATCGATATACGGAATACAGTAAGTACTTCGATTTACGATGTGTGCTTTAGAGCTAAATTGAATACTTGTTTATTGTTTACGTTGAATATTTTTACTATATTTGTTATTTACGCCGAATAGAAGTTTAAATTCTGTCTATAAAGTAATACCTGAAGAAATTTTTGTACCCCTTTTTTACGAAAATTGCGTGAAAGGAAGAAGTTAAAATTTGGCACAATTACCTAGTTTATAAAGTTTATTATAGAGGACCGCAGAAAACAAATAAAATAAAAACACATAATTGCATTAGAATTAAGGAATAAATTAAATTCATAAAATACACATATAAAAGCTTCTTCTTTAAGATAGCATAGCACAGGCTTTCCCAACCTTTATTTCGCCAAATCTCCCTATATTATATTCCCTATTTACCTAGTCGTTAATTTCCCCATAACAATTCTCTACGCCTACCTAAGGGGGCGTGCCCCCCTGGTTGGGAAGTCCTGGCATAGCAGATAACAGATAAAAAAAAAATTCTTTTTGTTTATGGTTATAGTCTGGGCATAACTTTGAGACGTGTTATATATCTATGGGGCACAATATATTTTATTGAGGCGGGCGTTACTTTGCAGAAATTCATAACTCAGAGTCCACAGATCATCACAGATGACATATGTTATTTTGAGACAGATGAGATAATTTATTTAATTGAATAAACTCACTGGAAAATAGAGGATCCCAGCGGCACAATTACCTATCCATCCTTTCCACCACTTCAGTAGCAAAATTAAAAGCACATAGCATACGAATTTACCGCACGAGAAATAAACACCAAGTGATACTTCGATGCGCGTTAAGTGAAGTAGTAGTACACGAAGTAATACTTCGACTCGCGTTAAATGAAGTGTTTGTTGTTCGTTTCTCCTGATGACGCTTCGGTTGTGAAGTGAAACACACGGTGAGTATGTATGCTGTGTGCGTTTGGTTTTCCTACTGACGTCGTGTACAAAGGTGAATAATTGTGTTACAGGAGTCTTTTTTGCTTTCAGGATCTTCGCTGAGTATATTTCATTTCTAACACTGATTTTTTCCCTTTCGGTAGCATCGCAAAAGCCACACGGCCGTGGAGCGTTGCAAAGTAAATTAATGTCATATCACTTGGGTCAAATTTAGATTAGATTAGATAAAGTTAAGTAAAGATTTTATTGTTTGTACTATGCCATTTTTAGCCAATCTTAATCATATTTTTTTTATCTTATAATTTTTTAAAAAGATATTTGTGATTTATTTCAAAAGTATGGGACCTAAATGTCTTTAGTAAAACTCAGTTTTTTTTATAGTATAAGATAGCGAACAAGCAGATGGCTCCTGATGGAAAGAGTCAACCATCGCTTGTAGACACTAAAGGTGTTAATAGTGCGTTGCTACCGGCTACCTTACCCTCCAAACCGGAACACGACAGTGACAAGCACTGACGCTGTTGCGGCAGGAATAGGTAAGGCGGTGGTACCAGATCCGGGCGAGACAATGCAAAACTCTACCACCTAATAGTAATAATAATAATAAATAATATTCCAGGGACAAATTACACTTACTGATCTAAACCCAAAGTAAGCAAAAAAAAGTAAAAAAATTTGCTTGTGTTATGGGTGTTAGTCAACGATACTAATACATAGAAATACATATATAGATACTGGAATATATTTAATAAACACCCAATCCCGGAAATATAAACCTTTATGCTCATCACAAAAATGCTTGTCCCCGTCGGGGATCGAACCCGAGCCCCGTCGATTGCGTAGTCAGGGTCGCTAACCGCGCTACCAAAGGGGCGGTCAACTGTAAATAAATATTCCCTCTTCAAATTGGCTTATCACGAGATCACGAGATGAACATGTTTTTGTAAATGCATTTTATAGCACAGTCCTTATATTAATCCGGATTGTAAAAGAGTTATTGGATTTCGCAAATTATATGGCGTATATAACAGTCTACTTTGTTCTCGAAAATAAACGACATCTCCTCAGATAACGAACCCCAAGTGAAACTCCTAACGATGTCTATATTAAGGGGGTTACAATAAAAGCCGACTTAACGGGGTGTAGTTACAATAGTAGGCAAATTGAGTTAGGTAGGTACATTGTCGTAAACAAGCGGTGCAATTTGCGAGCCCGTCGCAGCCTCGCATCAGCCGATTAGATTCGAACAAGTATACTGCCATACGCACCCGGATTGAATGGAGCTTCGATGGGCTTAATAGGAAGTGACAGCTTGAGAATATGTAGACGGATAAGTAGATAAAGAATAGGTTCCAAGTTATGTTTTGTAAACGCTGCATAACTAGATTTAGGTTTTTTAATTACTGAATATATCGAATCAAAATATATGTTCATACTAGCTGCAGCGTGCAGCCCGCTGCATTATACACAGCTTTTAGCGCATCCCGCGGGATCACCTCATTTTTCCGGGATAAAAAGCAGGCTATGTGCTATTCCAGGTCATCAGCTACCTGTATGCCAAATTTCATTCAAATCCGTTCAGTAGTTTTTGCGTGATTGAGTAACAAACATTCATCCAAACATCCATCCAAACATCTATCCAAACATCCATCCAAACATCCAAACTTTCGCATTTATAATATTAATATAAATAGATTAAATTAATATCTCGTTGCTTAAGTCGTTAGCGCCTAGCTATGTCCAAGATCAGCGTCGGAATAAGGACCAATGCCGCCCTATTATAATATTTTTAATATTGACTATATTGCATTAAAATTTTCATATTATAATGTATAATAATGTATTAATACTAGGTTTCACACTAAATTGCAATTTTCTAGAACTTCAGGTGGTGAGTGAGTAAGTGGCGAAATTGTTTTTTTAGTTATTAATAAAATCTAAAGTATAAGAGTTATGCGCTTGAAACTTTATATTTATACATATAATAAAATCGTAGGAAAGTCAAAACTGGACATTGAATATTTTTTTTTAAAAATACTTGGAACATGATCTACAATCGATATCGAAGCCAAAAATATAGTTTTTAGAATTTTTGTCTGTTTGTCTGTTTATCTGTTTGTTTGTATGTATGTCCGGGGTAAACTCAAAAAGTACTGCATGGAGTACTGCATTTACTTCAAATTTCGCATGAATATTACTAACAGGTCCGGTCAACATATAGGGTATATATTATCACGCTATCACCTAGCGGGGAGGTGCTGTGCGGAGTAAACGAAGTCCGCGCGGACGAAGTCGCTGGCATCAGCTAGTGTTTAATAAGTCTACTATTGACATCATATCTCGAGAATTTTGTTTATCTATGATAATTCAAAACTAAGTTATATGGGTTCATAGAAACGACAAAGCGCTTCGAGAAAAGGTAGGTAGGTACGAGGTGCTAGTGCGTTTCGTTTGGCGTGGCGGGGGCATCACTGTGCCTCCAGATTAATTTTTTAATATGTTGTTTTATTAGTGTCTAGTTTTCATCTTAATAATTTTGCTATGCTTTAAATATTTGTAAAACGGTAAAACTTGTACTATTTCATAATAAAGAAAATCTTATTTCAATCGGTTTCGCTCATGTAATATATAATTATATTTATTTTATTGTGAATCAGTACCTACACGTATATTAAGACAAAATATTGCATTGAAATAGAGATTCACCAAGCGCCGACGAAGTCTCTATATAGTAAATCCATCACTGCTAAAGACTTGAGTTTGATTTTTGTTCGGAACAGCTGGTATTAATAAGCCTTTATTTTTCGGGTATTAAATGGTAGAATTTCTGGTTATGAATGTTGATCTGTAAACACGGAAGTTTCTCTCTGCAAATTTAGATTAACCTTCGTATATAGGTAGTCGACATTCAGGCTTAATACAAAGATTACTTATAATCGTAATTTAAGCGTAGTTTCCTTGGGATTCGCAAAAAATGACATCTGCAGCACAAGTGAGGTTTGTTTCGGTTGCGAGTGTAACGTGCGTTAAGTTCGTGTTTTGTGTTCAGGCGAAAAAATTGAAGTAGTAAAGCAGACTCGAGGAATCGTCACAAGGAGTTTTGCCACTCAATTCACGTAATAAAATGTCAATCAAGTCGAAGCGCTTAGGGCTTTCATACACACGATACAACGTCGTGTCGTGCTACGACGTGACATGCTATGTAAGAAAATGTGTAAGAGAGTCCTAAATGCTTCGAATTGATTGACGTATTGTTACGCGAATCGGGGCCCCAGGTTCACTAATTAGTTGACTATGGAAATGGGTGGTAATTCTCATGAAAACCAGAAAAGACGAAAGTGGATAGTACCACAATTTATTCCATTTACCTACTGTGTTCTGTTTCCACTGTTATACATAACGATTAATGAGCAGTTACTCGAGGTTTCGTGACTAAAAATCAGTACTTCCCTTTGTTCATTCGGGATAAGGTAGCTTTTTAAAGGTAATTTTCTTTTTAAAATAGGTCAAGTTTTTGAGTTAAATCGTGTAATGCTATTGGTTGCGGTTATCTAAATTTGACCAATATTAGCTTTCTAATATTGGTTAAATTTAGATAACCGCAACCAAAATATTTGATTTTTTGTTTATTTGTTATGATTTGACTCAAAAACTATTTGACCGATTTAAAATTTTTTTCACATTTAGAAACCATCAATTCATTCACATTTAGAAACCGTCATTTCAGGAGTGACATAGGCTATTTTTTTACTGGACCGGGCAAAGGCAAGTAATGATTATCGATCACGCGAACGAAGTCGCGAGTAACTGCTAATCATAAAATGTAAAAGACGCACAGGAAATCCCACGCATCTCACCTACCAACAAGTTAGTATAGGTATTTTGATAAATGAGGGGTATTTATGGATACCTGAGCAATTTAACGTACCCCGCGTATGTACGTACAAACGAACCAGCGTGATGATATATGTTAGCTGTTAACTATGTCCGAAGATGATTTAAAAAGTTACACCGATCTTAAAAGCAGGGGCGTAGCTACCGCCGTATCTGCCGTATTAATTATACGGGGCCGTATTATTATACATTAAGGCAAAAGTGACATATTTTTTTATGACCGCCCCGTTGGTCAAGGGCTTAACGACCCTGACTACGCGATCAACAGGGCTCGGGTTCGATCCCCGACGGGGACAAGCATTTGTGTGATGAACATCAATGTTTGTATTTCCGGGTTTGGGTGTTTATTAAATATATTCTTGTATTTATATGTGTATTTCTATGTAATAGTATCGTTGACTAACACCCATAACACAAGCAAATAATTTGCTTACTTTGGGAATGGATCAGTAAGTGTAGTTTGTCCCGTGAATATTTTTTTATATCATAAGGTAGCAAACAAGCAGATGGGTCTCTTCATGGTAAGAGTAAACCATCGCCTATAGACACCAGAGATGTTAATGGTGCGTTGCTATCTTGTGGCGAAGTTCAATACCAAATGCATAAGTTTACTGGCTACCTTACCCTCCAAACCGGAACACGACATTGACAAGCACTGAAGCTATTGCGGCAGGAACAGGTAAGGCGGTGATACCAGACCTGGGCGAGACTATGCAGAACTCTACTACCTAGTAGTCACGATGGTAGTGACATGCATAGCCAATCGGTCGCCTTTTACGACCTGCCTGGCAGAACGACAGTTGGTCTATTTTTCAAAGGAGCCCGGAACCAACACGTGGAAAATAATTATGATGATGATGAATAAATATTTTTTTAAATTTTATACAAACATTTTTTTTCTTTTATAAGAAATCTCTGCCCCTCATAAGTGCCCCAAAACAAATTTTTATACGGGGCCCAGCCTAGGCACGCTACGCCACTGCTTAAAAGTGAACTGGTATATGCAGTCAGCGAAATAAAAGTGCATTTTAAATTTTTTATGTATAACTAGCAGTTACTCGTGATTTAGTCGTGATTTCGCAGACGTCTTTAGTCTGCGAAGTCGACAGAGACGCATACTCTTATATTGAACTTAGCTCTCATATCACATTTGTGTTTTGATGAGATTTGACATACGTGATAATTATACACACATGTACATACTATTATGTTTAAGGCCATACCAAACCATACCATACATACTATTATGTTTATGTCTGTTGTCTTATAAAAGAGATTTTATTGTTTAGTCTATGGTCGAATTTCGACCAGGGGGCGATCGCTAGCATGTAATAGATATTTCAATAACTGTCATATTGCGGTTAAGCCTTTTGTATGCTAAATATCATTGAAGACATTTTGCGAGCCAGCAAAAAGCTTGCGTCTTCTCTTATTGACATTAAATAGCCGATATAAATTCCGTTGGCGGATTACAAAATTTATTGGTTTCAAAATTAAAGGAGACCGATTTCAATGGCGACTGCTGACAGCCTTCGTTTATGGGTGAGATGAGGGGACAGCAAAAAAAGGCATTAATAAAACTCATTGAAAAAGTTATCTTTAACGAACCTTTATATTGGCTAGATTCAATAGATGCACAGATGAAAGGGTTCTTTGGTTTAGATGATAATATAATTGCTGCTTTAAGGAGTTAGTTGTTGTCTGTTTGGCGACGTTAATATTTTTAGAGTTCTGTGGTTAACAATAAATCCTCATTGTTTATCATGTCCGTACATATATGTATTATCTGTCCGCGGCTAACTTAGAAAAATTCGTACTAGATAATTGCATTTTGGCATGAGTTTCGGGCCTTTTTTGAAGAATAAATCATCTACCTCCGCGTCATTAACATAGTGACTATTGAGTGGTGAAATTCTGCAAACGTTTGCTTTTGATTTGATTTTATTATATGACATACAAATAGATGGCTCTCCTCTTGAAAAGAGAATATACGCCATAGGTAAGTTTACTTCAAACCGATACATGACAGTGACATGCACTGACGTTATTGCGTAAAGAATAGATAAGGCGATGGTACCAAAAAACCCAGATGAGACGTTGCTGAACTATACTATTAGACAGTGGTCCCAGGAAAAAAAAAATTTTTGATTAATAATATAAGCTGAATTTTTGTGAACAGCTCCGTTTTAATGAGACACCCATCTTTTCTATCTTTGAAAAATCTCGAATCGGGTAACTAATAAAGATAGATTAAAAGAAAACTTTAGAGTGGCGGACTAAAAAAAGTTTCCATTTTACGTGTAGATCAAAGTAACCCTTGAATATAATAATAACTAACAAGCTGTTATGTGAGAATTAAATAGATTAACGAAGCTGTTCACAAAAATTCAGCTTGTTATTAATCAAAAAAAAAGTTTGTTCATGGGACCACGGTCTATATAATATATTCATAATTCAAATCATCGGTATACTCAACAATTAAACAGAGCTTTGTTAATGGTTCAATGAACGTTATAGGCATAATATTGTTATGCATATAGTTAACTGGTGGTCTCGAATAATATTAGCATTTAGTACCTACCTACTAAGTAGACGTGTAAACGATAATAAAGACGACAATAAAGACGATTTCAAAAAATGGAGAAGGTTCTCAATTCATCGGAATATTTTATGTAGGTTCCCGATTACTCAAAGATGCATAAACAGATATGAAAAAATATTCTTTTGTTTGGGGAGTATAATTTACTTTATATGAAAAAAATCGGAAAAGAAAAATATTGATGAGATCGATCTCAAAGTGCTAGAAGAATATAGCGTCACCCAAATTATCAAAATAATTTAATGTACAATAAATAAGCCCATATTAGAATTCAACGGACATTGCTTAATAACAAGTAAATAAAAAGGAATTAAGTTATAAAAAAAATGTAGTTGAAAGTCATGAAACGAATCAAACTTGTACACTTTTTCTTATTTCTAAAACAAGCAAAGATTTTTATTTTCTGCCATAAAGTTAATACTTTCTTTTATTTATGACCAACTAAATAAATTAAAAAAAATGTCGGATAGGTAAGAGTAAGACGCGAAGTAAATACTCGTAGGTAAACTATCGTATAAAATTCACTAATACAGTCGAAACTTACAAAACAGAAGGCTATATAAATAAGCTACTCTTAGTATTATCCAAGGAAGTTATATTCTACCTGGAAGGTCCACATGTACCTCAAAATCGTTCCGAAGAGTACCACGACATGAGTGGAGTGTGTCTCTTTCTACTAGGGTGTCCATACATATTTGTGCAACAGGACAATTTCATTCTAAAAAAGCGGAATAGAACTGATATGGACAGCTACGATAAGTCCTGGATAGCACCCACGGCTATCAATTTTTGAAAGTCGTGTAGGTTAACAATGTCTGTTATCGCTCTTATTGACGAAGGAAAATGCACATTCATAATATGTTGTTTTGACTCACACCCATAATTTGCTAACTTTAGGGTTAGATCAATTCGTGTGATTTGTCTAATGATATCGTATTATTACGACAGGCTGTAGTGAGGTGGAGGGGGCCGGATTGCAACTATAAATGCTAGCATATTAGTAACGTGCCGGGCCGCAACACATTGACTATACCTATTGACTAGTTTTGTGTACAGTTAACTGCCGAACTGCATGTTAAGGCTAGTTCTTTGTGGCCTTTAATCGTTCTTAACCCATAATTTCTGATTTTGTAAATGCATACTTAAAACACGGAAAAAATTGTGTGCGCTCAATTCCGCTCTGCAAATCTGCCGCACTTTGGCCCGGCATAGTGTACGAGAGTTTATATAAAATGTATCAAAGTGATCTAGACGAATTTTTGACCCTGACCAGCTGCGGCCCATCTTAATGTGTTAGAGCGTAAAATAGGATTACTAAAAATAATAAAAGTTAAAATAATTTTACTTGATATGTAACTGAAATAAATAGCTAAATTTGTTTTCATACTTAGCTGTTTCGCGGGTAAAAAGTGTGGTAAAAAAATCTTTGCATGTGTGATCTTTCTGCCGAATTGAGCATTATACATACAGATGAAAGATCAAAATACTCTTCTAGAAAATGTATGCATTAATTACGGACAGATGACAATTACATTACATTGCTTTAAAATTTGTTCGAGTGAAGCAGTCCAGCGATACTGAAGAATCAATAAAACCTAGAGGATACGGTGAGAAATATTGCAAAGTCTTAATGCCAGTCTACTGACAGGGTCCTGGATAAAACACTTCGGTTCCGGTTCCAACGTTCAAGTTCAAAATGTCCAATTCCCAAAATATACAACATTTTCAAAATGCCTATTTCCTAAAATGGTCCATTTTTCTCCATGTTGGTCTCATGCTCCTTTGAAGAATAGGCCAACTGCCGTTCTGCCAGGCAGGTCGTAAAAGGCGACTTATCGGCTATAAGTGTCACTACCATCGTGACTACTTGGTGGTAGAGTTCCGCAATGTCTCGCCCGGGTATTTTCTACCATAGCAGAAGATATTCCTGCAGCAATAATGTCAATTTTATATCATAAGATAGCAAACAAGCAGATGGGTCTCCTGATGGAAAGAGACAACCATTACCTATAAACACCAAAGATATTAATGGTGCGTTGTTATGTATTGACGAGGTCTAAGGCAACATGCATAAGTTTACCGGCTACCTTACAATCCAAACCGGATCACGACGATGACAAGCACTGACTCTATTGCGGCGCAAATAGGTAAGGCGGTGGTGCCAAATACCAGTGCGAGATGTTGCGGAACCACCTAGTAGTCACGATGGTAGTGAAATTATTTCTTGTCAAGAGTTAAGTAAACTTTTTGACAAGCAGTTACGCTATTGCGGCAGGAATAAATAAGGCGGTGGTACCAGACCCGGGCGAGATAATGCAGAAATCTACCACCTAGTTGTCATTGTCGTGCTCCTGTTTGGAGGGTAAGGTAGCTGGCAGGCTTGTGCATGTGGTATTGCAAACCCGCCACACGGATGGGAACGCACCATTTATATCTTTGATGTCCCAACGCGATGGTTTCTCTTTCCATCAGGAGAGCCGTCAACTTGTTTGCTATCTTATAATATAAAAAACAAATATTCATTTTAAACATTAATCATCTAGACTAATAACAAGTAGTTTTTTCGTTTCACATCTGTAAATTATATTGAATTTGGCTGATAAAAACCGTACATACTAAAGGAGAGTGTTCAGTAGTTGATTTTAATACCAAATATTTAAAACAATTAGGTACTTAAATATTGAGCTAATTATCCTATAACATGTTTATAGTCATACGGACGCCCACGCATAGATATCATTTTTATTCAAATTATCCTTTATAGGCACTATTGAAGTTCATTATTTACAAACAGTGATTTGCTGAACTCGTGACTAGACTCATTAGCTATTAGTCACCGCGGGATTTGTGGGATTCGAAGAAATAAAAGCGACCGTATTTTCTGAATATTACTCTACTAAATTTGTTGTGGTTGACAACTACATAATAGTCAAGCAATATTTGATAACGTCATTTTCCTCTCTATTATACACCCGAGTAAATTTTCCATTATACAAGGAGTAATTTTTCCTTAAAGTAATCCTAAAAAACTGGTATTTTTCAATTTGTGTTTTTTTATCTTGTGCGCTAATATACACCCCGGTACACCCGAGTAAATTTCCTTTAAGTAATCCTAAAAAACCAGTATTTTTCATTTTGTTTTTTTTTTGTTATCTTGCGCGCCTGTTGTCATCTAAAGAAAGCAATATTTTATTTATTTACTTATTTTAGTTTACTTTCTTTCGTATTAAAACAGGGCGGTTACAAACTAACATCATAATATTCGACCAGGGTGGGTTTGAGATCACCTATTTTAGCAAGTGAATTAAACAAAATTCTATCAAGAAAACGTGTGGTCGTAAACTGATGAGATGCATCTTTATGCTTCTACAACATCAGATTCTAAATTATACAATCATGAAAGCATCATTGAGATCATAATAAGCAAAATATTTTATAGCTTTAAGTGTCCGAATGTGACCACATGGCCGCTTTCGAGCGTATTAGATATTTATATACTTCAGTTTGCGACCACTGGATTTAAAAAGAAATATAAGGTAAAAAAATGATGTCACTACAACTTTCCAACAAACAATGTTCTATAATTGAAATAATAACGCTTCTTGTTTAAGTGTAACATTAGTATAAGGTAACAAAAGGTAACTTTGTTCGCCACCCGGTGTGGTATTTTTATTGCAATACGCGACACATAAACACACCATTAAGTCATCACCCGAACTCGGGCACTATTTTCAGCTTTAGCAGATAGGTTTAAATTTATGATTTTCTTGTTACATAATTATTCATTGAATATTCAATGCTTACTGTTCATTGTTTTCTCATGAAAAAATGCTATTATTTTTAATTAAGAAATCTAGGCCCTCAAGTGGTCGCATACTAGAGGCGGTCGCGTTATCGACGCACTGACCCTATATTACGTTTGTATGTTTAATTAAAAATATCTTAAATAACACTAAATGATTAAGCTTACAACAGGGAATATAGATGGAATAGCATTTGGTTTCAGTGTTGATCTTATCTTATGAATTATTAAATCCTCGGATTTAAAATGACGGCTGCAAATTAAACTGTAATATGAATTTTTTTTCTTAAATGGAACAACTTCAATCCACCGTTGTCGAAGAATCTCATTTCTTGGGAACCTGCAAGAAAATAATGAACAAGAGGTTAGGTATCTACTACTAGTTAACAGTTACTACCAAAAAGTATGTAGGTAATGTATTTAGTTACTACAACACAATGATTTTAGTATTAAATAACAAAATTACGTAAATTAGGTTCTTATTTGATTACGATGACAATTCTTAGGGACGTATTATGAAATGTTAGATTGAATTGTAATTTCTTTGTAATCACATGTCCGAATTTTTGTGTTATTATTGCTACCCTACTTAAGAAACTTGTAAATACAATAAAAAACTTACTCAAAAAATGAAATTCCGCAACCAGCATACGCTTCACTATTACAGCACTTAACGCTACAATTTTTCACCATTTTACAACAGAAAAAACTTATAGCAGTAAGCTAAAAGTATCAGCTATATTTTTAAATAAAGCGCGCTAAAGCGTACGGCCACCTGAGTGTGGCCGTGCATAGTTTACAAATTACTACTAATTCTACTGATTTGAGAAAACAGTTTTTACATTGCATAAATAATTACGTAATAAGCACATTTAAAATAAGCACATTTAAGAACTCAATATGTTAATTACAATACATTTTATGCTAATGTATCTATAAACGTGTATGAATAAAAGGGATTTAACGGTTACCGGATATATAAAAAATCTACCATCCGAAAGTTTTATTTACACTGGCAATTGCAAGAAAGGGATAACATCCACTCATGTCGTTGTCTCGCTCAGAACGTTTTTCCCCTCTGTTAAGTAAGAAGCAAATGTCAACTTTATTGCTAACGAGATAAAGTACAATTTTATTTTTCAAATATTGCTTCGTAGTAATTCCAGATATCGTATATAAGTTCCTTGGTATTATCCCAAGGAAACAAAAAATAAAGTGTCATTTTTATTTTTTTTATATATTAATCATATTTAATCTGTGAACGAGAAACAATGAATATTTTACTTTGCTTTTTTTAAGTGGGTAAAATCAAACAATCTTCATGATGAGAGATACAAAAACCTATCGTTGTAAATATCTATGTTGACGATATATTGCGACGTAAATGGCTTAAATGTTACAAATATGTGGTGTAGATGGCGTGAGCATTTATCTTCTTCTTTCAAGGCTGTCTTAAGTTGACGGAGGAAAATTGATTTTTTTATTATTTTCTTTTGCTATTTCAATTGTTGGTTCACTGTCCTTAACTGTGAGATCAAATTTTTTTTGTACGGTTTTAGTTTATTTTTTAATTTTCTAAAATTGACTCTTGCTTAAGTAAATTTTTTAAAAATTAAAATAATAAAAAAATCAAGTTTCCTCCGTCAACTTAACAGTCAATATTTGAAAATTAAAAAAAAATAAACTAAAAACGTACAAAAAAAATTTTTGATCGCACAAAGAACAGCCTTGAAAGAAGACGTCATTACAGTAAGAACAGCCTTGAAAGAAGACGTCATTACAGTGGTGCTACTTTTTAATGTTTACTATTTGAGTTAGTATATAAGATTCCGTATTATGAGAATTCCGAGCGAAGCCGGGTTTTCATCTGGTATATTAATAAACTCACAAACCCAGAAATACAAACATTTACACTCATTACACAACGCTTGTCCATGTTGGAAATAGAACCAAAGCCACATTAATTCCATAGTCAGGGTTACTAACAACTGGACCAACAGGGCGGTCTACTGCTAAATTAACTTTTGCGTAGTAGGTATTAGTAAGGATTAAGATTTACGGTGATCTAATTTCACATTTTGAAATTAGTGTGGACAGACAAACGACGCCACGTGTACTACGTAGACACAATATACAATAGTAGTCAACATAATATATCAGCTTAGCAAGCATTACCGCTAAAGTACGACGTGATGTCTAGTAATAGTCAAAAACAACCTTAAATCTGATATGCAAGGGTCATTTTCGAATGATATATTGTTCTATACATATTAATCTCGAAATTTCTAGGCACATAGTAGTGCAATAATGGGACAGGCTTGTTTGTGAGGTAACCACAAAGTACGAAGCATGTATGCAAACAGCGGTATTGGTTCCGAGGAGAAATTAATGTATCGTCAAATTGGGTGTACTTAATTGCACCTAACTGTAAGGGATTAACCATTATACTAGACCCAAATTACGTTGCGCTTACTGGTTTTAATTTTTAGGTATAATGAATCTTATAGACATTGGTCCCAGGAACCATTTTTTTTTATTAACAACAAGCTGAGTTTTTGTGCACAGCTTCGTTTTGACCACACACTCATCTTTTTATCTTCAAAAACTTTCGAATCGGGTATTTAATAAAGATAGATAAAAGGAAAACTTTAGAGGATCGCACTAACGAATCCTTCCACTTTACGTGTAGGACAAACTAACCCTTGGACTATAATAATAATAGTAGGTTGATGATAATCATCACAAGATGCTAAATGTGAAGTTACTCGAGTGTCGAAGGGACATATCGGATTTTGTAGGTTAAATTATAGGAAAAATAAAGGTTATATAATATTTTTCAGTTTTATAAGGAGAAAAGCTGATAAGATTTTTAAGTTAATCGGTTATATTAGCTTAAAAATTATTTTAAAAATATTAAGTAAAGAGTGCTAAAAACAACAAAATATTAATATTAAAAAAAACTAACATTTGAAAACTTGATTCGATTTTGTTTTTTAAACTGTTTTTGACGTGGTTTTTAAGTACTAAAGTATTGATGTAAGTTAAAAAATGAATGGTTAAAAATCTTAAAATAATTTCGAAAAAAAACTTTTAAAATTTTCCGTCAATAATAATTTCCGAACAGATAATCTGATTTTGATGTTAGGTATTTATACATTGGACGCAGTTTTTTGAGGATTAGAGCTGATTAGATTTTGTATTCAATCGGTCCATTAATTTGGAATTTATATTAAAAGAATACTATTTCGCTAAAAAAATTTTTGAGGTTTTTTCAAAATTTTCAAAATATTCGACCGAATTGGTTTAAATTTTCAGAAAATCTAAGTTGAGTGTGGAATTCAATCGAATTCCTTAACCGCGTTTCGATCGGTTAAGCCGTTCAAAAGTTATGAGATGTTAACATACACACATACATACAGACATACTGACGTCATAGCGTAAATAGTCGGAAAAGGTTCCTAAGATCTCAAAACGCGGAGATCTGGTGAAAATTCGATTTTCGAAAATTGGGGCAAAATCAGTACCTAACTTCCTTATCTAGTGGTAAACTGGTTTCTCACGTTTACCACTAGGTGGCGCTGTACAAATCACATACAAATTCCTAGTAAACTCCAAACACGCTCACGATCGAATGTGAAAAGAAAAACTCACACTTAGCACTCTGATCAGTGAAATGATTTGCGCACCACGCACAATCAGTATAGTGTCCATTATATTGTCATTATAACAATATTGACGTAAAAGTATTTGATCTAATATTTAAAGTATAAGATCACATAATTATTTAGCATCATTCCTTCATTTCGACCACCACACTCTCAGTAGTAATGACATTATTTATATGTAACGTCATTATGAGCTTTGAGATACATGATCAATTAATATTATGGGAATGCGGATTAGTGATCCAAAGGCAAAAATCATGTTGTGCGCTTTAAGGCTGTACTCTATATGAGCTATAAGCACTAGACATGATTATAAAATATGAATGTATGAATATTGACTGACATTTGATTGCGAAAAAACCAAGATACTTATTTTTGTGTTATAGCACTAATCCCGTGCTTGGGAAAACTTAAAAAAAAAAAAACTTTTAAAAACAACACAGAAAAATATCGACATTTAGGATTTGTATTTGAAAGAGAAGTAACCGAAAAAATGTTATTTTGTAGAATAATGTAATGTAGTAGTTGAGTTTGTATATCTTGTATGCGCTTTATGCATGGTAATAAGCAACAGCGCTGAGATACCTAGGTGTATAAAAATAAGTGAACATAGAATACAGTGAATGGAGCATTGGGAAAACTGCTTCACAGCACTATCCTAAATCGGGTCGCTTGTATTGTCCATTAGGCATTTCAATTTTTATCGCATTTTGGCTGCATTCATATATTTTTCTTATTACATTGTTATTTATTCTGCGACCAAACTAGCGTCTAACGTCACAAAGCTTCGTGCAATGACGCGATACATATGCAGATATGACCGGCTATTATCGGCAGTCGTAGCAAACATTTGGACTGCGTGTGCCTTATCAAGCAGTTGGCAGCTGTACGTTAAAGGGTTTTAGCGCGCAAACATATTGCGCTGCGTGGTTAGAATAATGTTGTTCATTTTAGCCGTTAATTTCGATCAGAGCAGCCGTCAATATTACTTTATTAGTTCAACCTTGTATAATAAAATTAATTACAAATTACAAATTTACAAACTTCCCGTAACGAAATGTAGAATTGTTTTGAATGAGTGGCTTCAGGAGCTTGATTATGACGATGTCGAGCTACTATTGGAATAAATTAAAACTATACGTACAATTGTTACATACATAAACACGAACATATACACACATACACAAACATACTTACACAAACATACACACACACACATACACACACTTTTTTGCAATACTTGTTGCTACGGTACCTGGACTGTCCGAGGTGGGCGCTAATAACTGCAACACAGTCTTCGACTAATGTAGTTATTAACGTTATATTTTAATATTGTACATTTTTGAATGCATCAAATAAAGATTATTATTATTATTATTATAGTTAAAACGTATGCGGGCGGTTGTGTTAAATGGAGTGGACCGATGAAATGGTAAGCTGAGCTCACATACGAGATCCAAAAAATGTGAATCACAAAAACATTTCAGTAATTGTTAGCACACATGTGGAAGTAAATATAGTCGACGTACATAGTTACACGTTTGAAAATGATTTCAGCCATCTTGGATTATTGCACTATAGTTCGTGGAACATATCGTCGCTCCTAATATGACCTTGATGATGATAATTTACTTTTCGAGTTTTCTATATGTTATATATATATATATATATATATATATATATATATATATATATATATATAAAACATATAGAAAACTCGAAAAGTAAATACCCCTTTGTTTTTTGCCAAAATTTGCAAAAATAAGCAAAGGGAAAACCCCCCCATTCCCCTTTAGGGCTTAATACTTGAATGGCCCCTTAGAATACTAGGTACCTATTGTAAATTATGCACTCAGGTGGATATAACCTAGAATAGAAATAGGATAGATTAATGTCTCGGCAAAGTTATTGTTCCACGCTAAAAGTAGTGAACAACTAATTTATCTAATGCTGGAGCCGCTATGCGTCTATCGTCCTGAAGTAATATGCGCCAAACTTTTGTACGATTTGACACTAAATAAAAAGCGTGTAAAAATGATCGTGATTGAAGCTGTGGTCATATTAGGAGCGACGATATGTTCCACGAACTATAGTGCAATAATCCAAGATGGCTGAAATCATTTTCAAACGTGTAACTATGTACGTCGACTATATTTACTTCCACATGTGTGCTAACAATTACTGAAATGTTTTTGTGATTCACATTTTTTGGATCTCGTATGTGAGCTCAGCTTACCATTTCATCGGTCCACTCCATTTAACACAACCGCCCGCATACGTTTTAACTATAATAATAATAATAATAATCTTTATTTGATGCATTCAAAAATGTACAATATTAAAATATAACGTTAATAACTACATTAGTCGAAGACTGTGTTGCAGTTATTAGCGCCCACCTCGGACAGTCCAGGTACCGTAGCAACAAGTATTGCAAAAAAGTGTGTGTATGTGTGTGTGTGTATGTTTGTGTAAGTATGTTTGTGTATGTGTGTATATGTTCGTGTTTATGTATGTAACAATTGTACGTATAGTTTTAATTTATTCCAATAGTAGCTCGACATCGTCATAATCAAGCTCCTGAAGCCACTCATTCAAAACAATTCTACATTTCGTTACGGGAAGTTTGTAAATTTGTAATTTGTAATTAATTTTATTATACAAGGTTGAACTAATAAAGTAATATTGACGGCTGCTCTGATCGAAATTAACGGCTAAAATGAACAACATTATTCTAACCACGCAGCGCAATATGTTTGCGCGCTAAAACCCTTTAACGTACAGCTGCCAACTGCTTGATAAGGCACACGCAGTCCAAATGTTTGCTACGACTGCCGATAATAGCCGGTCATATCTGCATATGTATCGCGTCATTGCACGAAGCTTTGTGACGTTAGACGCTAGTTTGGTCGCAGAATAAATAACAATGTAATAAGAAAAATATATGAATGCAGCCAAAATGCGATAAAAATTGAAATGCCTAATGGACAATACAAGCGACCCGATTTAGGATAGTGCTGTGAAGCAGTTTTCCCAATGCTCCATTCACTGTATTCTATGTTCACTTATTTTTATACACCTAGGTATCTCAGCGCTGTTGCTTATTACCATGCATAAAGCGCATACAAGATATACAAACTCAACTACTACATTACATTATTCTACAAAATAACATTTTTTCGGTTACTTCTCTTTCAAATACAAATCCTAAATGTCGATATTTTTCTGTGTTGTTTTTAAAAGTTTTTTTTTTTAAGTTTTCCCAAGCACGGGATTAGTGCTATAACACAAAAATAAGTATCTTGGTTTTTTCGCAATCAAATGTCAGTCAATATTCATACATTCATATTTTATAATCATGTCTAGTGCTTATAGCTCATATAGAGTACAGCCTTAAAGCGCACAACATGATTTTTGCCTTTGGATCACTAATCCGCATTCCCATAATATTAATTGATCATGTATCTCAAAGCTCATAATGACGTTACATATAAATAATGTCATTACTACTGAGAGTGTGGTGGTCGAAATGAAGGAATGATGCTAAATAATTATGTGATCTTATACTTTAAATATTAGATCAAATACTTTTACGTCAATATTGTTATAATGACAATATAATGGACACTATACTGATTGTGCGTGGTGCGCAAATCATTTCACTGATCAGAGTGCTAAGTGTGAGTTTTTCTTTTCACATTCGATCGTGAGCGTGTTTGGAGTTTACTAGGAATTTGTATGTGATTTGTACAGCGCCACCTAGTGGTAAACGTGAGAAACCAGTTTACCACTAGATAAGGAAGTTAGGTACTGATTTTGCCCCAATTTTCGAAAATCGAATTTTCACCAGATCTCCGCGTTTTGAGATCTTAGGAACCTTTTCCGACTATTTACGCTATGACGTCAGTATGTCTGTATGTATGTGTGTATGTTAACATCTCATAACTTTTGAACGGCTTAACCGATCGAAACGCGGTTAAGGAATTCGATTGAATTCCACACTCAACTTAGATTTTCTGAAAATTTAAACCAATTCGGTCGAATATTTTGAAAATTTTGAAAAAACCTCAAAAATTTTTTTAGCGAAATAGTATTCTTTTAATATAAATTCCAAATTAATGGACCGATTGAATACAAAATCTAATCAGCTCTAATCCTCAAAAAACTGCGTCCAATGTATAAATACCTAACATCAAAATCAGATTATCTGTTCGGAAATTATTATTGACGGAAAATTTTAAAAGTTTTTTTTCGAAATTATTTTAAGATTTTTAACCATTCATTTTTTAACTTACATCAATACTTTAGTACTTAAAAACCACGTCAAAAACAGTTTAAAAAACAAAATCGAATCAAGTTTTCAAATGTTAGTTTTTTTTAATATTAATATTTTGTTGTTTTTAGCACTCTTTACTTAATATTTTTAAAATAATTTTTAAGCTAATATAACCGATTAACTTAAAAATCTTATCAGCTTTTCTCCTTATAAAACTGAAAAATATTATATAACCTTTATTTTTCCTATAATTTAACCTACAAAATCCGATATGTCCCTTCGACACTCGAGTAACTTCACATTTAGCATCTTGTGATGATTATCATCAACCTACTATTATTATTATAGTCCAAGGGTTAGTTTGTCCTACACGTAAAGTGGAAGGATTCGTTAGTGCGATCCTCTAAAGTTTTCCTTTTATCTATCTTTATTAAATACCCGATTCGAAAGTTTTTGAAGATAAAAAGATGAGTGTGTGGTCAAAACGAAGCTGTGCACAAAAACTCAGCTTGTTGTTAATAAAAAAAAATGGTTCCTGGGACCAATGTCTATAAGATTAATTATACATAAGACATTAATCTATCCTATTTCTATTCTAGGTTATATGCACCTGAGTGCATAATTTACAATAGGTACCTAGTATTCTAAGGGGCCATTCAAGTATTAAGTAAGCCCTAAAGGGGAATGGCGGGGTTTTCCCTTTGCTTATTTTTGCAAATTTTGGCAAAAAACAAAGGGGTATTTACTTTTCGAGTTTTCTATATGTTATATATATATATATATATATATATATATATATATATATATATATATATATATATATATATATATATATATATATATTAAACTTTTATAAATATTATAAATAAAAACTGCTACTCATGAATCAATCACAAATCTGAGGAACAGATTAAAAAATAAATTTACAAATGTTACGTAAGCAAGGGGGGAGGAGGCAAGTGATTTGCTTTCTTTTGCTGACATGTGTGAGGGTAGGAGTGAGTCAATAATTGTAAAAAATCTGCTTACGTAATACTTGAACGGCCCCTAAAGTACTTTTCGCATAATATAGTAACAAATATTTCAAATATTTGTTACTATACTATATTATAACAAACACACGAATTTTTACAATAAGTGAAAAATCTAACCGAATATAACGAAGTTACAAAGTGTTTATGTACATGGAAGTTGTTATTTTTCGGCAGCCATTAAATCAACAACGTCTTAGTCGAAAAGCTGTTCGAATAACGATAACTCGAGCTAGTTGGCCGTGAGTGCCAACTAGGGCGTGATTCACCTACAGATATTTCATTTCTATTGGCAAAAATGTAAATCACAATTTCGAACTCATATTTATTTTATAGTAATATTTTGTATTTTTAGGATTTGGTGGTATTTAATATCTGTACAGTACCCGGCGATAAATATTGCACATCGACCTTTGGAAAGAGACAATCGGCTAATTTCGGCTTCGTAGAGCGTTATCTCTGTCGCACAAAATACAAACAGTCCGGTACCTATTAGGAGCTGTTAAAACAAGTGATTTGCTTCTTTTGATATTTTTATTCTTTGTATAAAATACACTAATTTTTCTATAAGTGATGGCTTTAGGTTGGGGTAAAATAAAATAAAAAAACATTTTTACATTATGTTTACGTATTTAATTATTTTGGAACATTACAGCTTTAGTGTACATAATAAACACCATTATACCTATTGCTAAAATGAGACATTGCAATAAAAATAATAATAATTCTAATTCTCAATTACTTCCATTTCACTATCTGTGCTCTCAAAGAGGTCAATATCACTGTCACTATCAGCCGAATTTATTACTAATCTATCAGTGTAATTGTCTAAACTGTGTTGAATGCTTCTATATTCATTCTCACATTTGATTGCATGATCGCAAACCTTTTTCCACTCTTCAGCGCCGATCATGTTTACTTTTTCAGTCAATAATGTTTTTACTGTAGTTAAGTTCATACCCACATTTCTAGAGGCTACATAGCCTTTCAGTTGAGACCATATATTTTCAATTGGATTAAAATCCGGATAATATGGTGGCAATCGCAACACAGTGTGCCCATGTTCGGCAAGTATTTTGTCCACAGAAAACTCTGTATACCTCTCCTTGTGCTGACATATAATAGCGTAAATCTGGGTTTTTGTTAATTTTGGATCAACTGGAATTTCATGTCTGTTTAACCAGTTGATCATTTCCCGTTTAATGGTGTTTGAGTTGGGGGGTCTCTCAACATACTTGTTGTGATAGGGTGCGTTGTCGATAACTAGAACAGAATCACTGGGTATATTTGGGATTAATTGGTTAACCAGCCATTTCTCATAGTTATCGTTATTCATTTCATTGTGATAGTCACCTGTAGTGTCCGTGGATTTATACGTTAAAAAAGCACCGGGTACAAAGCCTTTTTCATTTCCCGCATGAACTATTATCAAACGTTGACCTTTTGAAATTGGCTTTTTTACTCCTTTTTTCTTATCGTCACTCCAAGATTTCCCTTTAGTGTGGGATGCATGTATATATGACTCATCCATGTAGACGATATTTTTTCCTGTTTCGCGAAATTTGCGTATTTTATCAAGGTATTCCATTCGTTTGAGACTAACGTCGTGCTTTTCCATTAGAATTTTTCGATTATCTTCCATTTTAGTGAACTGAAATCCCATGTCATGAGTATTTTTCTCAATGTTTTTTCAGACCCATTGTAATTAATAGCTTCAGATAACTTAGCTTTTAATGATTTTATTGTTGGCAGTTCATTAAATCGTAAGTGAAAATCATACACCATTCTTCGAACAACATCGTAATCAAAATTGTCCATATCCAAACGAAATTGCTTTTTTGGTCTCCCTTTTTTTGGAGTGCTGAACTTAATTTCAGTCGAATGTGTTTCAGTACTGACTTCGTTTAATATATTGTTCAAAGTTCTTCTTGAAATTCCAGTGGCATTTGCAACTCGCTCTTGAATCTTCTTAAAATAACAACTTACATTTTCATCTACTTTTTTTTTAAATCTATCAGCTTCGCTTACAAAGTATTTATAAACATTGTAGATAATTTCACGTGACTGACCTCGTAAAGGTTTCCCTCTTTTTCCGAAAGAATTTGTACAGTACAGTACAGTGTAATTTTTTTTGTACAGTACCCGGCGATGGTCTCAACTGAAAGGCTATGTAGCCTCTAGAAATGTGGGTATGAACTTAACTACAGTAAAAACATTATTGACTGAAAAAGTAAACATGATCGGCGCTGAAGAGTGGAAAAAGGTTTGCGATCATGCAATCAAATGTGAGAATGAATATAGAAGCATTCAACACAGTTTAGACAATTACACTGATAGATTAGTAATAAATACGGCTGATAGTGACAGTGATATTGACCTCTTTGAGAGCACAGATAGTGAAATGGAAGTAATTGAGAATTAGAATTATTATTATTTTTATTGCAATGTCTCATTTTAGCAATAGGTATAATGGTGTTTATTATGTACACTAAAGCTCTAATGTTCCAAAATAATTAAATACGTAAACATAATGTAAAAATGTTTTTTTATTTTATTTTACCCCAACCTAAAGCCATCATTTATAGAAAAATTAGTGTATTTTATACAAAGAATAAAAATATCAAAAGAAGCAAATCACTTGTTTTAACAGCTCCTAATAGGTACCGGACTGTTTGTATTTTGTGCGACAGAGATAACGCTCTACGAAGCCGAAATTAGCCGATTGTCTCTTTCCAAAGGTCGATGTGCAATATTTATCGCCGGGTACTGTATATTATTATGTAAAGCGAAAACTTTGTACCTCTTTTCACGACAATCAAGGAATATGAAATTTGGCATATTTTTATATTATAATATAGCAAATAAGCAGATATCTCTCCAAAGGAAAGCGACAACCATCGCCTATAGACACCAAAGATGTAAATGTTACGTTGGTTGGTACGGATTGCAATGTCATAAGCATAAGTCTACCGACTACCTTATTGTATAAAATATTTGAAAAAAAAAAACAAAAAATGTATTTTTGGCAACTTGATTTTTATTTCCTCTTTTAATTAGGTTTTTTTGGAATGGCTGGGATATTTAAAAAACAATCCCAGACATTTTTGTCGATTTCAAAGTATTCCCAGACACCTTCAAATATATTTACGAAAGTTTCCAATATATTTTTTTAAATATTTATTTACTTATTATTTTCTTGTAAACAACAAAATATAAAATTAATAAATATCCCCCGTGTTGGTCCGGGCTCCTTTGAAGAATAGACCAATTACTGTTCTGCAAGGCAGGCCCTAAAAGGTGACTGATTGGCTATAGGAACGTGCCAATATCATCATTATCATCTAGTTCCGCAACGTCTCGCCCGGGTATTTAGTACACCGCTAATCCTACCGCAATAGCGTCAATAATTACCATTGTCGTGTTCCGGTTTGGAGGATAAGGTATCCGGTAAAATTGTATATTTGGCATTACCATCTCCCCACACGGATAGCAACGCACCATTAACATCTTTTTGTGCTTCATTGCTGCTCACTTGATCTCTTCGATTAATCAAAAATTTTGTTCTTTCGTAGCATTTAAAGCACATGAGATCAGATAGTTTGATGTCCCAAAAAGAGATTTCATATAGCTCTAGCGACCCATCCTGGCTTTTTTGTGCTTTTTCCGATTTTGCTTCAAATAATAAATGAAAAATGAAAACAAACTTGTATACACTTGAAAATTTAACACGCGTGTTGGGAAGCCTAAATAGACCATCTTACTTGAATATTATCCAATTTCAACAACTTACATGCATACAGGTCAATCTGATAACATCGTTGTTTGGAAGCCAGAAAATATCTTTTTATATATAATGGGGTAGTAATCAAACTCTCTAGACAACCAAGAAGTCAATAGTCTGTGCTATCCCTGTAGTGGGATAGTAATGTCACATGCATTACTATCCTACTACAGGTTTAGACTGCCCCGTTTTGGTCGAGTGGTTAGCGACCCTGACTATGCAATCAATGGGGTCCGGGTTCGATTCCCAGCAGGGACAGGAATTTGTGTGATGAGCACAGATGTTTGTATTTCTGGGTTTGGGTGTTTATTATATATATTAGAGTATTCATATATTATGTATTTTTATGTATTAGTATCGTTGACTGACACCCATACTACAAGCATATAATTTGCTTACTTTGGGGTCAGATCAATTAGTGTAATTTGTCCAGTGATATTTATTTATTTATTGGAACGAAGTTCCTTACGGCAGGCTTGGAGGGGATAGGGATTTTGCTGCGCGACCGAACTGAAAAAAATGTGATAGTAAAACCGTAAGAAAAATGCGTGAAATAAAAGCGTTAAATGAGACGTGCGCAGGCGCGACAGTCGCGTACACAAGCGAGTAGTGCCGTTTAGCCGAAGGAAGTTCGTTCCTACCTGGTGTCCCGCGACACCACATCATTTTTTTATTATTTATTTATGAACCGTACATTTATGCACCGTACCACCGTATCGTACCCTCCAAACTAGAACACCAGATAAACATTGGCACTATTACAGCAGGAAGAGGAAAATTAGTGATACAAAACCTAAGCTAGACGATGTGGAGCTTTACCGCTTAGACACGATGATAATGACACTAGCCAAACAGCTAATCGTTGGTCTTTTGCGAGCTGCCTGGCATTGAGCAGAGGGTCTATTCCTCAAAGGCCCACACGAATACAATAACGATCAAAATATGAATCAGTCACATGACCTCGTGATGCTCATATCATAGATCATAGAGGTGCCATTTTTTAGGGTTCCGTACATAAAAAGGTAAAACGGGATCCTATTACTAAGCCTCCGCTGTCTGTCCGTCCGTCTGTTTGTCACCAGGTTGTATCTCATAAGCCGTGATAGCTGGAAAGGTGAAATTTTCACAAGTTATGTATTTCCGTTGCCACTATAAAAACAAAATATACTAATATATCATAAACGTGTTTTATTTCGTATTCCTTTGCTCAATATTACTAACAGTAACAGATAGACGCTTAAAATTTTCACAGAATATTTAGTTGTATACTAGCTGTGCCCGCGACTTCGTTCGCGTGGAAAAAATTCTAAAATAAAAACCCGCATAGTATTTCCGGGATAAGAACTATCCTATGTCCTTTCTCGGGTCTCAAACTATATATGTACCAAATTTTATCCAAATCGGTTCAGCGGCTTAGCCGTGAAAGCGTAACAGACAGACAGACAGACAGACAAACAGACAGACAGACAGAGTTACTTTCGCATTTATAATATTAAGTATGGATTATCTTAAAAATAAATAATTAAATAAAAATAAAGTAAATATTAAAGGGGAGCCCCATTGACGTGTATAATATTACCACTGGACAGGTTATCCTATACAAATGACAGCTAATTTTATATGTCAATTTGAAACGCTATCGGCGGGGGTACCGAGAATTAATTTTGACGTATGCTGTATATCGTTGCCATGGTAGTCTAAATATTATGAGGCAGTTACGCATTTTAATTAATTTGTTAATGTTTTAGTGAATTTCTAAGTTTATATTTGGTGTACTCAGAAGTTTTGCGACATTAGGAAATGTGTATATTGCAAACTATCCTACCTAAAGGAGTGTAAAATTTCGTTTTACAGGTACGTGCATGTAGTCACTGTTTTTAATCAAAAATTGAGTAACATGGTCTTTAAAATAACTTATTTTTACCAGAAACTCTTAATACAATATTACATTAATAACAGGGATATTGATTTTCGGCAGAATTAATAATATTTATTTAATTTTGTTTCTTAATCTCAAATTATCCATAACTTCAATATCAATATTCTACTATAGTAATCAAATTCAGTTTTTGTTTTCAGTTTTAGTTGCATATTAAGTCACTTTATAGTCGTCTTATTTCTTTTGCATTTTAATTAAATATGCCTCACTTATAGGAAAAGTTTTGTTCATGTAGCGAAAAATTATTTTAATTACATTTTATTTTTGCAGATTTTCAGTCGATTTAATGATAAAAATGTATGACTACAACAATGAAAGCTGTTAATTGGACTCCAAAGAAAACAGATTCTCCTTGTTTACAGTATTTTTTAATAGTTAATGTTTTATCAAATATTGCAATTGAAACTATCATGTTTGAAACTTTTAAAAGTCATTTCGATATTTTGATTAAGCAAATCATGTCAAAACGTACAGATATAAGAATTATTATCGCAGCAACAAAAACAATTTCGTTTTCTGTAACTGGTGAAAGTATACGGCATTTCTTAACATGGCAAATAATTTGGATTCGTCTGTATTATTTTCATTAAACAGGAATTTGTAAACAACTTAATTTTTTAAAGAAACATGAAAGGAGTATTTTCGCTATCGTAGTACAATACAAGAAATAAGAACAAATTAATGCAACCTCTGGTCAACCTTAGGCTAACATTGTCTATCAAAAATAAGATAAACGAGTCATTTGTTGGACTATCGGTATACTATCACAATAAAAATCTCGAAGAAATTATACATTATAAAATTAAATGTATGAAATATTCGGTGTTTTTATTATTTTCACAGTTTACTTAATATAGTCTATCTCAATGCCAAATTTCATCTAAATCTGTTAAAGCGATATTGCGTGAAGGTAAGGCAAACAAATATTGGTGTTATAATATTACTAGTTACCCTTTCCTGCTCAATTTTCTCTACTTTACGAATTATCCATACTATCCATATTAATTTTATAAATGCGAAAGTAACTTTGTCTGTCTGTCTGTTTGTCTGTCTGTCTGTTACGCTTTCACGGCCAAACCACTGAACCGATTTGGATAAAATTTGGTACAAATATAGCTTGAGACCCAAGAAAGGACATAGGATAGTTCTTATCCTGGAAATCCCACGGGAACGGGAACTATGTTAGGTTTTTATTTTAGAATTTTTTCCACGCGAACGAAGTCGCGGGCACAGCTAGTTAGAATATATTTTAACAATTTTTCTTTAACATATATAATAACCAAACAAGCATATGTCTCACCTGATAGAGAAACAGCCTATAGACAAAAAAATGTTAATGGCACGTTGCTATTTGTACTTATCCTTCAAACTGGAACACGATAATGACGGATTCGACGTTATTCCGGTAGGAATAGGTAAGGCGATGTTACCAAATACCTGAAGTGAGACGTTGCGGAACTCTAGCACCTAGTAACGATGGTAGTAACATGTAATAGCCAACCGGTCACTTTTTACGACCTGCCTGGTAGAACGGCAGTTGAAGAATAGATCTTCAGTGGAATTTCGACTCCCGACCAACACGGAGAAATCTTCATATATGAATCACTATATTTCTTATTATTCCTGTTTATTTAGTACTAGCTGTTGCCAGCGACTTCGTCCGCGCGGACTTCGTTTACTCCGCACAGCACCTCCCCCGTAGGTGATAGAGTCAGTATTAGTAACTAGCACCCATAACACAAACAAATAACTTGCTTATATATATATATATATATATATATATATATATATATATATATATATATATATATATATATATATATATATATATATATATATATATTACATGACCACAGCCCACCTAGCTGTAAATATTAAACGATCGATAAACTTATCGAAGATGTCGACATGTGGGAATCACTAATTTTAGTTCCATGGACGCACGCATCGGTCTACAGCGCCAAAATGGCGATATTCAAATAGGCACAAAAATTCTTTGACAGCAGCAAGTCCAGTGGTAATATTATACATGTCAATGGGGAGCCCCCATACAACAAACGTAATTTTTAAGCACGTTTTACTTAATCTTAATAAATAGTAAGAAACTTGAATATTTAAAAAAAATAAGTTTTTGGAAATATAGGTATTAAGTATAAAAATAAATACCTAATACATAAAATAAATATCCATACTAATATTATAAATGCGAAAGTAACTCTCTCTGTCTGTCTGTCTGTTACGCTTTCACGGCTAAACCGTTGAACCGATTTGGATAAAATTTAGTACAAATATAGTTTGGACTCAACAAAAGGACAGGGAACTATGCGGGTTTTTATTTTAGAATTTTTTTCACGCGAACGAAGTCGCGGGCACAGCTAGTTGATATATAAATGTTCTACACAAAAACAGATTTTCGATCAGATTTTTTAAAATATAAATTTTACAAACCCCTTAAAATACTACATAAGTCAGTGTATAAAAATATTTATATTCGACTCCACATATGCCTTATCCTACCGGCTAACTTAAGTCAAAAATTTTATTGCTTTTTGTATATTGATTCTTAAAAACAACTTTAAATCTTGCACTTAAAGTTGAATATGCAAAAACACGTTTGTGCCATAACTAAAAACTTTTTAGACTTAATTAGCGACAGTTTTGAGTGTCAGTTTTGTTCGGAACTGTGTATCTTGGGTATTTTATATCAATGATTAGGTATTATCGATAGGGAAGCGCTTGACCACGATCTCGCCTGATGATAAGCTACGATGCGGCCTACGATGGAACGTGCTTCCCTAAAAGGTACATGTTCACTCTTCTCTTGAAGATCCCTAGATTGTACTCGTCAGAGAACAAAGACTCAGGAAGCATGTTCCAGTCCCTTGCGGTTCGAATGAAAAATATGGAGTCGAACCTCTTTGTCCGGGTACGTGGAACGTCCACCATATGGAGATGCCTAGAATCTGTGCGCCTCGACGATCGATAGAAAAACGGCGAATTCCGCAGCCCATTCTCCAAAGTGTGTCCGATAAAAAACCGATAGACTAGCCACTCTGCGGCGATGAGCGAGGCACTGGAGTTTTTTGCCTACCAGATCATCGTCGTTTATGAGCCTCTTGGTACGCCTATCTTTCGCCTCAAGTGTCTCCAGCTGGTATTTGGCGGATCCATCTCAGAAGTGAGAGCAGTATTCCATGCATGAACAGACTTGTGCTTGATAAAGATTGAGCAACTGTCTCGGGCTGAAATACTATATCACCTTCGCCAGAATACCAAGCTTTTTTGAGGCAACTTGGGCTTTAAATTCGATGTACGAACCAAAGTTAAGAATAGGCGTTAAGGTGATACTTAACGCCTACTCTTAACTTGATGATCTTAATGAAATGACGCCAGTTTCGCAGATTCTAAAACCACCTTAGTTACAGTACATAACTAATCTAATCATGTTACATCAGTCTTGGTCATCTCCGTAAAAACTATATAAACATAACGTACTTATGTAAGGTACATATATCCATACTAAAATTACAAATGAGAAAGTGTATGTGTTTTTTATATCATAAGACAGCAAACAAGCAGATGGGTCTCCTGATGGAAAGAGTCAACCATCGCCTATAGACACCAAAGATGATAATGGTGCGTTGCTATCTTGTGGCGAGGTCTAATGCCACATGCATAAGTTTACCGGCTACTTTACCCTCCAAACCGGAACACGACAGCGACAAGCACTGATGCTATTGCGGCAGGAATAGGTAAGGCGGTGGTACCAGACCCGGGCGAGACAATGCAAAATTCTACCACCTAGTAGCCACGATGGTAGTGACTCGATAGCCAATCGGTCGCCTTTTACTACCTGCCTGGCAGAACGGCAGTTGGCCTATTCTTCAAAGGAGGCCGGGACCAACAAGGCGTAACGTACATGTGTGTGTTTGTTTGTCTTTCACGGCAAAATGGAGTAACGAATTGATGTAATTTTTTAAGTGGAGATAGTTGAAGGGATGGAGAGTGACACAGGCTACTTTTTGTCTCTTTCTAACCCCCCACTTCCCTAAAATGGGCATAGGAAGTTTTTATGGAGCATTCATTCATAGAAAGTTAAAAATTGTTATGCGGACTATTTGTGACTAACCAATAAATCGTGCGTCATTTTTTTTTTTGGAAATCTGCCGCCAACCCCTTAAAAGAGGGAGTGAAATTTTATTTGTAACAATTTAACGCGAGCGAAGCCGCGGGCAAAAGCTAGTTTAAGTATAAATACAACAAACGTGATTTTCTTTCATAGATCGCGAGTCCGACTCGCACTTGGCTGGTTTTTTTAATCATAAGTC
The DNA here is from genome assembly GCA_036924255.1 of Apodemia mormo. NCBI lineage: Eukaryota > Metazoa > Arthropoda > Insecta > Lepidoptera > Riodinidae > Apodemia > Apodemia mormo. The sequence continues at coordinate 20,862,567 of JAUPFN010000016.1, forward strand.
AGCAAATGAGCAGATGAGATATTCCGGTTTCCGAAACGCAAATTAATTTTAACAAGCTATTAATCTGTGTTTAACATAATTTTAACAAATGAATGATATGTTAAACACAGATTAATTGCTTGTTAAAATTAATTTGCGTTTCTGTAACCTGCCGATAGACAACCATCGCCTATAGACATTAGACACCAAGGATATAAATGGCGCGTTGGTATCTTAGTGACATGGTTTTAATGCCACATGTATAAGTTTCACGGCTACCTTTGCCTTCAAACTGGAACACGACAGTGAGAAGCTTTAACGCTATTGCTACAGGAATAGAAAAGGCGGTAATGCCAGACCAGGGCGAGGCAAAGCAGAACTCTAGCACCTAGGAGCCACGATTGTAGTAACTCGCATAGCTAATCGTTCGCCTTTTACGACCTGGTTAGCAGAACGGTAGGTGGTCTATTCTTTCAAGGAGTGCCGCGAGGGGGTGTCTACAGGTGATGGTCAATTATTTCCATCAGGAGCGCCACCTGCTTGTTTGATATGCTTTAAAAATGTACTGTAAACTCGACCTCTGTTGTAAATCAGGATTTCTGTTCTTTAGCAGCATTAAAAATAGATGGGGTCATTCAGATTGATTGCCCCAAAGGAGATTTTAAACAGTATTGGCTGTCTCAATTGGAGGGAGGCGTCATTAATCACTGTATTAATGGCCTTTGTTTTAAATCAACTTCTAATTCGTGGTGAACTTAAATTTTTATTTTAGGCATTTTGTGGAAGATTTATTGTAAATATTTTGAATATCTTGGTGGTTAATGATCTATTTGCCGCTGTAGATATAGAGGTCTCAGATTCATATCCAGTTTAAATTAATTAATATACCAAAACTATCTATAACACTTATCTGGAGATCGAATCTACTCGATCTAATATGCTAACCAATGGACCACTAGGTATATTTTATTTTAAAAAATACTACAGTGTCACTTAATTTATTTGCTATTAAGTAAGAGTAATTTTTATTTCGATTTAATTGTGTTATATATTTTATTGTTTGATATAAAGTTTTGATTTACTCTGCAAATAAATTGTTGCTTATCACGTTCATTGCTTTATGCGTTATAGCCGATGTGACTTTTCGCAGATGCAGCAGTCGAAACCACGTTCTTTCATTATATTATAGCGATTATGACGGAGAGGAATATATAATATTGGTTTTCTTATAAAGTTATGAACATCTAACGTCGTAATTTATAAGTTACTAGCGGCCCGTCACGTGCTTCGTTACGTATCGCCATTTATTGAATTCATTTTTTACAAAAAATATGATAAATGAAGAACCGCTCTACCGATTTTGTGTAAACTTAACATAAACCATCTACTAAATATTCCGAACAAGTTATACCTATATTTTTCGTAACACGCCGTTATACCGCTCACAGCGTAACTATATATATATATATATATATATATATATATATATATATATATATATATATATATATATATATATATATATATATATATATATATATATATATATATATATATATATATATATATATATATATACTAGCTGACCCGGCAAACGTTGTTTTGCCATATAAATAATTTCTATGTACTTTCTAGTGCCGACAGAAAATAACTAACCTATTTTAAGTGTGTAAGGATGCGGTATATGCACGAAATAGGTGTGTAATGCTGTGAACGATAAGGGAATATAGAAATAACAAACGCCAAGCACTATATTTATTAATAATTCATCATAATTTATTTCTGTAATATATATATACGTATCATTATTCGATAAGAACGGCAACACTATCAAAAAATATCAGTCTCTTAATGCTACAGCGTGAACAATATTTTTTGTTAGCCCATCTTTAGCTAACACAAACAAACTTCATGGTTTACCCACTCGAGAGCATGCCACGTATAATTGTCCGTGTGAAAAACATGGCGTGCTTAAATCTAAGCCACAAACCGACATCGTTTGGCCTTGGGATTTATTGATGGTCATGGCAAATGCCAATCGAATTGGAAACTGAACACGCTTTAATTGAATTGGCTCATCCGTAGGTATTATAGGAATCCGTGTTATTAATATGTTTTCACCTCGGAACTTTCCATTTAAAATGCTAGCTTCGATGACGTTCTTCATTAATTTTCGAATGACCAATCGCGTACCGTTGCACAGCCGTGGCGGGTTCAAATTGCGAAGCATGATAATCGGAGATCCAACCTTTAATTGTAAATTATGCGGTGGCACACCTGGCAAATCCAGTGAGTTCAAAAACTCTGTCGGAAAATTTACAGTTTCGCTCGCATCGCAAACTGTGTCAATAGATTTATATGATTCCAAGTTCCCTGGCAATAACTGTTGTATCTTCAGATTCAAATTGTCAACGTCTACATTTTTTGCCGCTAAAATTGCTCTTTCTGCAAGCCACTCATGATTTAAGTACTGTGTGTGTACATCGGGAAATATTTTTTCAATGAGAGTGTCTTGCGAGTCAACAATTGTGCAAAAATCTGTCGGTAATTTTACGCATCCAGTCTCATCTATAGTTACTTTTCCATCACCGATATCTAGCAGTTGTTTTGAGAATGTTTCAGCGGATGGATCTTGAAGCATTTGAACGCGCATATTTACTTTCAGCTGCACTTTTTCAACATTACGCCACAGTGTAGATGATTTTAAGCAAGCATTAATCTCATCAGCGTATGTTGAACGTGGAATGACGGGAAGTGTTTGCCTGAAATCACCTGAAAGGACTAACAGAGTGCCGCCAAATAGTTTGTCGTTGTTTTTGATATCTTTTAACGTCCTGTTCAACGTCTCAAGTGAATGTTTGTGCGCCATAGTACATTCATCCCAGATGATAATTTTACATTGTTTCAGCACGGTGGCCATGGACGATTGTTTTTTTATGTTGCACACTCCGTCAGGGTTATTTTGAATATTTAATGGCAGCTTAAATACTGAATGAGCTGTTCTGCCTCCATCCAATAAATTTGCAGCAATGCCTGACGATGCAACGGCCAATGCGATGCCATTATTTGATCGTATTTCAGCAAGAATTAGCGAAATAAGGAATGTTTTTCCAGTTCCACCTGGTGCATCCAAAAAGAAGAATCCACCTTGTCCTGCTGAAACTGCGAGCATAATGCGGTCGTAAATGATTTTTTGTTCCTCATTCATTAATGGGACATTGCGAGTAACAATCACCGCCATTTCTACAGTGTTGTTCTGCATTTCACGATTCATTTCCGTGTTCATGAAATCAGATACAGCTCGATCTGGCGAATTCATACCGAAATGACTGAGTGATATATTAGCAATTATAATGCAGAGATCTTCAATAGCAATCAATGCTTCATTGTACATAGCGTCGCTGAACGTTATCGTTACATCGTTGCATCGTGTACGATGTTGATGCAATATATCATCAGTCATTGAATCTTTGTGATTATCCCACAATATCTGTGCTCGAGCTGGAAAACATGTAGTTAACACTATAGCGAATAGTAGACGAATTTGTATTGCTGTACAATTCAATGCTGCTTCAGCAAACATACATTCCCACTGGTTGTCGTCTTCCAGCAAGCCGAGTGCAAGGCACGCATCTTTATACGTTGAATACTGTTGCCCATTCACTTTCCGTATATCTTGAAATGACAATGGGCCAGTAACATTAACCAACAACAATCGAAGATAAAAGCATTCAGTTTGCTTTGGATTGACTGTAAATACTCGCCCCAGAGCGTTTGATTTAAATAAATTGGGACATGCATCAACTGGGGAGCTGAGGAGAAATTTTTTGTTTGAGCCCATGTGAAATAGCATGGTACTTGTGAATAGAGTAACGTTCGTGCAAAGGCACCAAAATCATCCGCACGATTACACAATTCGAAAAATTCAGTGAGTGTAGTTTTAGGTGGATTTACAGCACGATCAATTGCTGTCTCGTTCGTGAAAAATACATGCTGGCCGTTTTCGAGATGGACGGCTAACTGAACAACTGCTGGATCCCGTTCATGAATCGGGAAACCAAAGATATGCCAAGCAGCTTCATTGGAGCTGATGTACCGACCAATTTGATAAAGTGTTATTTCATCGTTTTTATTCACTGGTTGAGCATTCACGTTAGTATTTTCCACTCTAAACACAGCCATATCACTGCCTTTATGGACATACTTGCAAATGTATTTGATGCTCTTCACAGAACTGCAGAACTCAACATTAATATGAGCATTGTATGTCTTGCTCAACAGAGGTGAATATGGTACCACCCAACGATTATCAATGTCAATGTCTGTGTTGTTTATCTTTTTAATAAATGATCGTCCGCCATTATCGGGACTTCTTCGACGATATATTGGATATCCGTCGACATTTGTGATCGTATCGTTCGTGAAATCTTTAGGGAAATTTTTAGTGCATTTTCCATCTGCCATGCAAGGCGATGTACGATTAAGAGTACCGCATGGACCATGAATCATGTTCGCTGTAACAATATCAAACAGCAGTTGGTCAGTAGACGGATCTGGAAGTTCTGCAGAAATGATACTATCGATTTCTTCAGGACGGATTTTATCGATTAACCAAACCAAAATGTGAGCATGAGGTAATCCTCGCTTTTGCCACTCAACTGAATACAGCCAGCAACGTGTGCGGCCGAATACATGTAATGTAGTAATGAAACTTATTAAAGACTTCAACTTTTGTTTGAACACACGTGCTGTAACGTCATGACGATGGATTGAATTTTGGCCAGGCAATAGCAAAGATTCAATCTCTGGCCATTTTGGATTACATGTAAACGTGATAAATAAACACGGTCGTCCATATTCGCGCACGAAAGTCAGAGCATCCTGTATATATTCTTGCATATGACGTGGACTGCCCACATACGATGATGGTAGAATGACAGAGTTACCAATTTCGGCAGCGTCAGCGTTGTTGTTAATAGCGTCCCGCAAGTAAATGTACTCTTCCGCACGCAGCTTGAGTTGATTATATCGTAAGTATCGTAGTCGTTCGCCTTCTATCTTGGCGTACATGTCGACCATGAATTGTTGACAAAGCTCGCGACATCGTAGAATGACGTTGTCCCGTCCGCGTCGAATCATCAATCGGTACGCATAATAATCTTTCGAGCTAACGTTCTTGTTTGTTTCGGCTCCTGTAATAATATATTTTTAAATATTAGATTAAATCAATTACGATAAATAATTTAATTTTTTTTTTAATCAGTAATATATTAGTAATATCGCCTCTGTGGTCTAGTGGTGCAGCGTTGGCGTTGACCACATGAGGTCCCGGGTTCGATTCCCGGGTCGGGCACTTTAAAAAAAGTGTTTTTTCAGTTTTCTGAGAAACACAAAGTTGCCCGGGATTGGAAAGTGCCCGGTTGGCGATAGGCTTGCCACCTATCACATTTGTGGGACCAAGTATCTTCGGCTAATCGTGGGTGCACTTGTTGTACCTCTGCCTACCCCTTCGGGGATATGGGCGTGAAGATACTTTTTTTTTTTAATTAGTAATCAAGTTTAAAATGAATGAAGTACCTGATACGGGATCGCGTTGTTTGATATTTATGCAGTATCCGTCTTGTCCCTTCCAGAACATTAGCGGATATTGGAGAGCATCATATGAACGATGTGTATCAGCAATGAACTGAATATTATTACTCCTTCTACGAACCACAATTTCTCGTGCACCTGTACAATCGCCAACCATGATTCCCGCAACGTCGTCAACAACAGGTGCATTAAATCTACGAATATGCTCTCCAGCCGGTGTTTTATCAGGATTAATGAGAATAGCGTGGTTATCGTTTTGTAATTTATGCATGTGTGATTTGAATATTTTCAACAATTCATTGTGCTCATTCAGTAAAGCGTCCAGTTCGCTCACGATGCGTTTGGCAAAAAATGAATCAAGGTTGTTATAGTCACAACGTGCATTCACACGATTGGCAAGTGCGCTTCCGGAATCCTCGCCGCCCATAAATTAGATTTGTAAAAATGTATGTGCTTCGTTTGGCATTGGCAGTAATGAGCCTATTTTATGATAAACTTGGCCTCTAATTTTAAATGTAGAATTGTATTGTTGACCAAGTGAATTAGTATTTCGAACTATTTCTGTTGCTCCGAACGATGTCATTTGAAAGCATGAATTGAATGTTCTAATGGACTTCAAGAACACGTTAGAATCTGGATCCGTGCCGATAAGTAAACCGTTCAATGGTTCCGGTGGTGTTTCAATGTCGGGTAGTTGAACTTTTCCTGACGCGCAACACATCCCAGCTGGCTCATTTTTAAATTTAAGAGCATGACAATTTGAACATTCTTTGTCCATAGCACCAATCACCACTTTTGTATGGGCATAATATTCCACATCAGGCTCATACTGGAATGCTAGCCGCAGGAATGAATCATATGTAAATGCTCGGTGTACCTGTTGGCGTTGCTGGTTGTTTGTTCTGCGTCTATCGGCTGTGAATCGGCGTGATTGTCGTTGTTGTAATCTTATCACTTCATTGCGTTCAGCTCGTGTATCTTCAGATTATTCTTGACGCAATTGCGCCATGCTCACACGTGCATCAGTATTTTCTTGCTGGATTTCTTCTTCAGTTCTTTCTGATCTTAAATTTCTCTTGCTTCTGGTTTCACTTGTATTACGGCTCAAATTAGCCCCTTTGCGTTTTCGTGGCATTGTTCGCTGTACAAAATACACATAATTAGAACTAACAAAATTACTTTAGAGTGAAAAACATCGTAATTATATTGTTATTAACAACAATTTGAGTATAAAAAAAAATATACTTACAACAACACAAAAGTCGTTGTTGGTAGGAGCCCCTGACACGCGTTGAGTATTTTTAGGTTATAATTAATAATAACATATATTATTAATATTATCTTATATTATTAATTTACTATTAATTAATTAATTGTATGATTAATTTAAGAGAGTTATTATAATTAATAATGAGAGTTACACTGACATAAAAAAATAACAATTTTAAACGTCACTATACCAAGGAAGTTATATTCTACCCGGAATGCTTACACGCACTTCAAAATCGTTCCGAAGAGTACCACGACATGAGTAGAGTGTGTCTTTTTCTACTAAATAAGGCGCCAATCGCCATATATAAGTGCGGCCATGCTTTGTTTGCAAATTACTACTAAATAATTCTACTAATTTGAGAAACAGTTTTTGCATTGCATAAGTAATTACGTAATAATTAAAATAAGCACATTTTGGAACTCACTATGTACATTTTATGCTAATCTATTTATCGACGTATATGAATAAAAGGGATTTAACGATTACCGAATATATAAAATCTACCATCAGCAGTTTTATTTTAACACTGGCAATTGTAAGAAAGGGACAACATCCACTCATGTCGTTGTCTTGCTCAGAACGTTTTTCCCCTCTGTTAAGTAAGAAAGAAATGTCAATTTTATGAGTAACGAAATAAAGTACATTTTTATTTTTAAACATTGCTTCGTAACAATTCCAGTTATCATATATAAGTTCCTTGCACTACACTAAGTTTGATACATAAACACACATTTACATTAATGATGGCCGACAACAGTGGAGGGAGTGAGAAAAACAGGAGACCGGCTTCGGTCTCATCCCTACTCCGCGTTGTTCACTGGGTAGTTACACCGATATAGTCTGGCCAATGAGTATCCAGAGTAAAAGCGCGGAAAATTTTAAAAATTAATTAAATTACTAAAATAATTATTAAAAAATAGGGGTTGGTGATAGAAGGGCAAAAACTTAGGGTTGTATGTATTTTTGAATATCGTATCATAAAAAAACAAAAAAAAAAATTTTGTCAAAAAAATGAAAAAAAAAAATTGAGGGGTGGACCACCCTTATTATTTAGGGGTGTGAAAAATAGATGTTAGCCGATTCTCAGACCTACCCAATATGCTTACCAAATTTCAGAGGAATCGGTCAAGCCGTTTCGGAGGAGTATGGAGACTAACATTGTGACACGAGAATTTTATATATATATATATATATATATATATATATATATATATATATATATTTATTATTAATTATACCTATATTTCTCGTAACACGCCGTTATACCGCTCACAGCGTAAATTTTGGATAGGCGAGCCCGTTCTTGAGTTATAAAATTACAACGAAAAATGGCATTGATTTTTATATACAGGTTGTAAAGAAAACCCAGTCCGATCCTCAAAGGCATTATTTGGTAGCTTAACTTATACTTGTGTCATTATTTTATAGATATTGATGGATAAATTTTCAAAATATTTGCTGGATTTAAGGGGAAGTTGCTCAATTTTAGTACTAAAATGAGGCACATTAAATTACGATATTTTTCTTAATTTAATAAAAAGAATTATTTTATTATTTTTTTGATAATGTCATTGACCTACCTTTATACCTCTTGCGGATCGGACAGGGTTTTCTTTACACCCTGTATGTAGCTGAGGTTGAATAGACACTGAATATAAATATATCAGGTATAGTGCGGCACAATGTTAAAAATGCCTTAAAAATTATAGGCCTTAAATGCATAATAATAAAATGGAGCAGAGCGTGTATTGTAAACAAGTTCAACTTTGCTCAAAAAGGCCTCTAACTCAAGAGAGGCTAAAAGTTCATAAAAAAATGGCTTCACAGCCAGCGTGTTAAATTACCTATTTAGTTATTTATACATGTATACATGATGCATAGCACATGGATACGCACGATTTACATCTTGAGTATCTATAGGCGATGTCTTTCCATCAATAGGGTCATCTATATTATACTCGTAATTATTAGTTAATAATGTTTCATGAAAGTTTTAATAATTTCATAGAAAGAAAAACTTAGCTTTTTGTAAATTGTGTAGCTTTCATAAAGCGTTCTATAAAATGAACTCGACTGTGTGCATTTGGCTCAGTTATTTCTCTATTATACTGATGTACATTTTCTCAGTGTTGATCCGGGGCCCTCGTGAAGTTCATCTATCTTCTTATCCGGTAGTTTGTTATACAAATGATAGGCGAACGAAAGTCGAAACCTATCATTAGCATCTTAACTACTAGGTAAAATACTGCATAAGGCGTTACACCCATCACACGGATGGCAAAGCACCTTAACATCTCTGGTATCTACAGATGATGGTTATCCTTTCTTGCTATATAAATATGATGTTTAAAAATATATGGATATAATTATATGATATAGTTGCTGATAAGAAGTTTTTTTGTCTTCAGGAATGAGACATCATCAATCACATCTCCCAAAAAATGAATCAAATTGAATAAAAAAATCTCAATAGCGTATTATTAATACTGATTAAAATACTCCCATGATAAAGGTGATTTATATAATACTTACTGTGCAAGTTCGTTCGCGTGGAAATATTTCTAAAAGTAGCTCAAGTTACTCCTTATTACTGTGGTTTGAAAAAGAGACAGTCCCAGGTTTATACTCGCATATATAGTTCTCGTTATTTTAGGATTTTTGGGATAAAAACTATCCCATTTCCTTTCTTAAGTCTCAAATTATCTTTGTACCAAATTTCATCCAAATCGGTTCAGTGGTTTAGGCGTAAAGAAGAGACAGACAGACAAAGTTACTTTCGGATTTATAATATTAAGTATGGATTCAGAATTATAGTATGTCAAGCTTGCAACATAATATAATATACAAAAGTCCGAAACATTTCAATTTTATTTAAACACTTGAGCCAAATAATTTTATTACTCATAATATTTAAAAACTCTTATTAAACTTTTATATTTCCAATCGTTAAATTTCGGAGGTAGACAAAAATAAAAAAATAATAGAACTTTTACAACGTATGAATAGGAAACGAGAAACGTTTTTTTCAAAACGGAGAAAAAAATCTCATCAGTGTACTGACGTGTTATGCATTGTACAGGCATATTAATTAAAACGATTATTTGTTAGTCTTTTTAACTACTTCAAACCCGAGAACACCGCGAAATTCCTCTAAAAATTTGAAGCGTGCAAGTTCCTGCTTTAGTAATTATACCTATATTTCTCGTAACACGCCGTTATACCGCTCACAGCGTAAATTTTTAATTGGGACTAGTTTTTAAGAGATCAATTCCTAGGATTACTTAATATGCATACTTATGCTGACCTACTAGTTGAGATGAATGATGTTCTTCAAACAGATGCTCATTAATTTTTGTCTTCGATCCCTTTAATTGAACAGATCATAATGTGGACTTGAGTTCAGAAGTTTCGAGTTATTTTTTTTAATTTATTTAATTTTTCATACTGAAAGTACAATTGATTACTATACCCCATTATCATTCTCAACCAATCAACCCCAAGCAACACATAAAAAAAATTAGGGTGCAAACCGGAAATTAAAAAAAACGCTCATCTGCTACAAGGTTGACACATCCCAAAATTGTCGATTTTTGGGTTATTGATACAGTCAGCCTTAGAGTAATGACGCTATTATTCTATGCAGTCAGCTAGAAAAATAGTCCTTCGTTTACTGTAAAAACGTAATTTCTTTAGGCTCATAGTAAGGGAGAGAGAGACAATAATATTATCCCAGTAATGTCATTATTGTATTTGTACACTAACTGATCTAACCCCAAAGTAAGCTATATATATATATATATATATATATATATATATATATATATATATATATATATATATATATATATATATATATATATATATTTAGTATTTAAATAAAATTGCAGCCATAATGATAATGAAGTTGGTTGTTATAAAAACAAGGATATGAAATAATTTTATTAATCAATTTAATATATATTTACTTTTTTTCTTTTCATAAAAAGTAGAAAATTCTTACCAACCAAAATTGTTCGGTCTATGGATTGATTATACCTTGAATATAACTTTATTGTTACGTTAACGTTATAGTTAATCCTAAGTCCTGGCTAATGAAATGCCGAATTTTTAGGGTTTTGTTAAAATACAAACGAAATTCCGGGAACAAATCGTCTTTAGTAGAATCATTATAAACTTTGTGTATAATGTATACTGACATAGGTGAGTCTTTAGAAGTTTGTTGTTAACAGTTGCATTTAATACATATTCGGCAGAAAATTAGTCAGCTTATTTGAAAATCTATGCCATATAAAGCTAGTTTTAAAAACTTAAGGATAATTTGTTAGAAAGTAATTAACGTAGACGTTGGTTTCCATGAAGTTTGGAAGCTTACCCAACACGCGTATGAATATGGAGAGTCGCGGTTGTCGGTCTATCTTAATATGCATGAACTACTAACTTATTAATTCACTACACAACTATGTAACAGCGGCATGGGAATTTGCCGGCTAACGCCAGTCGCGTTCGGTTTATTTAATCATTGGTCTGTTGACACAGTATTACTTATTCCACAGTAGTTATCGAACATTAGTGTCTTTACAGCAAATAATTAAGCTAACACTGAAAATTGTTTTGAGTTTCTAGTTTCGTTGGTCTTTGATTTTTAAAGTATTAGTACAAATTATGTAACAATAACTATTTTTTTATTTCATAGGATATTAGACAAGCAGATGATTCTCCTGATGGAATGCAATAACGAGCGCCTGTAGAAATCAAAATGTTAATGGTCTTTGTGGCCGGACTTGCATGCCATCTGCATAAAACCGACTACCGTACCCTCTGAAATACGTCATCATAGGTATAGGAATAGGTAAGGCAGCGGTATCAAACCTGGTCTAATGTTGTAGAACTTTTCAAACTAACTAGTAGTTTTAATGTGCTATTAGCCTTCTCTTGCCTTTCACGATGTCACGATGTAAGACAGTTGATATTCTCTCCAGAATGGGGCCCAGATCAAAACGAGGAAATTATTGTAAGTAGAAATATCCTGTAGTCCTCTTAAAGAATATCGATTTTCCCGGAATTATTGATCACCAGTTGTCAGTTTCTTTTCAAGTAAAGATTATCAGTATGCAACCTATTTTGTTGATAAATAACTAAATAGCTACGTTACTCGTAGACTAAAAGAAAACTCGGGAAATAAAGATTTATTTCAACCGTACCAGAAAGAACCGTACCAAAAACCCAGTATTTTGGGATGCTACAAAAGAGCTGGCCTGAAGTCATATTCTCGTAATATCTTTTTAGCATAAAATGAAATCGACGACCAGTTATGCGTGATCATATATAAAAATTAGTCAGTGAAAAGTCAATTATCTCTTGTTATCGTAACCTTATGATTATTTTTTTTTAATTTAATGGACCAACCAATATAATAAAAAAATAATCAAAATCGGTCTATTCTGTAAAAAGTTATGCGTAGTAACATAAAAAAAATAAACATCGAATTGAAAACCTCCTCCCTTTTTTCGTCCGATGAAAAGAAGACATGAGAGTTGAGACTTTACAGCATTTTCAAAAAAGGTCAAACTGGATAAGTAAAATAAGAATGGGATTCTGGCTCTCATAGAGATCAAATCCTGAATGATAATAGTGACGATTGTGTTTTATTCGTTTTCTTTATATTAAAATAGTTACTATTAAATGCAAATATTATGACTGATGGTAAAAATAGTATTTTGGAAACTAGAATAAGCTACAGTTCAAGAAATAATCTGAATTAAAGCTCTTTTTAATAAATTTAAAATAATATTATTTTCATGAATATATTATTTTAAGCACAATTATAAAAACAAAATTACATACCTAATGTAAAGTATTCGGTATTCTTTTTTATTTTATTTTTATTTTTAGCTAATGCATTTTATTGTGTTTATTACAAACCAGTTAATTATAAACAATATGCTTAAAATATTTACTAAATATGTAGTTGTTTTTTATTAACGAATTTGTAATCTTTTTAAGTGATGATATAATAAATGAAGCTATAAAGTATAATCTCTTTGCGACGTAGAAAAAAATATATTAGATAGTTGTATGACCAATGAGTGTGGAGCGTAGAGAGTATCGACAGCACAATCTGATAAGAGTTTTTAACTCAAAAAGTATCCACGAAATAGCACTGAATACGAAAGTCGATTTGGCCGCCAAAAAATGGTGCTCGTATAGAGGATGGTATGAATTGAAGTAAGCAATGGAAGTAAGTAAAAGAATGGAAATAATTGAATTTGCTGAGTCTCAACTTGAGCTATTTGTGGCGCTATCATCAAAAATTATCATCTGGTACAGCAATGAGATTGTGTTTCTTGTCTCTACTCTACCCTCCATATCAATGAGATATTATAGTACTAAAGGAACTCAAATACCTACCCAAAATTGTTTATCTCTCCTGCCACTTTATTATAATAACAGCGTAAACTATTCGAAAACAGATGGCGCTGCGTTGTAATGTAAGCTTTTCGAAAATAGATGGTGCTGTTTTACATTATTATCTGATCGATGTAGATAGTCAATAAACAGCAAAATATCGTGTTAACCAATAGGAGTTTCTTAAAAAAACTCAGTACCAATAGCGCACAAAAAAATCGATGATTTGGTTATTTTGTTCTGAAATTCAAGCTAAAAATTGAATGAAGTACATACCTACTTGTATATAATGTGTAAAAGTGTGATATTAACCTACGGTTACACCTCCAGCTATTACACATACCTACAAAAAACGAAAACTATTTAATTTTATTAACTTTCTACGTAGCCAAAATTCTTCTGAAGGAAACTTTGATGAAAATGAACAAACCATCGTTTTTTAAATTTTCTGTCGATAAAACAAACCTGTCTTATGAAAATCTTGATTTGATGATAATTGACCAAACCAGATTCCCTCTAAAGATATTCTATTTGGTCCCAAGATTAACGGCAGCGCGCGACACAGCAGCTGGCTTCAGAAACAGACAAGTTTCAAGACTACATTTTTTTGATGTCATAAGATAGCAAACAAGCAGATGGGTTTCCTGATAGAAAGAGTCAACCATTGCCTATAGACATCAAAGATGTTAATGGTGCGTTGCTATCTTGTGGCGAGGTCTAATGCCACATGCATAAGTTTACCGGCTATCTTACCCTCCAGACTGGAACACGACAGTGACAAGCACTGACGCTATTGCGGAAGAATAGGTAAGGGGATGGTACCCGACTAAGGCTAGACAATGCAAAACTCTACCACCTAATTAATAGTATAGGCTTCAGAAACAGACGAGCATCAAGACGACCGCTTAGGGGCCACATATAAATTACGTCACACGTTAAGGGGAAGGGGGTCGACGAAGTGTGACATTGCGACAAGGGGTAAGAGGGGTCCCAAATTTGTGGCATCACATTTTTTCATAATATAATACTTTATATCGAAGTATTGCAACAGTAAATTTAAAAAGCCTCCTGTATGGATAAAAATGAGAATGATGAATGAGATCATTATTCCAATGTAAAATTGTTAAATATGTGAACGTCACACTAGGTAGGGGGTCTTACAAATGTGACCAGCTGTGATAAGGACGGGGAGGGGTCAAAAAATCATGAAACTCGTGGGACGCAATTTATGGATGGCTCTTACAGGATAAACGACAGCGTGCGTGACAGCGGCTGGACTTTTTTTGATCTTCTTCTTGAGCAAAATTTTACCTAGATGCATCGGTGGAGCCGTTTTCAAGGAAACTAATTCAAATTTATAAAAATAGCTCGATTAGGATAAAAATAATAAAATCCGAGTGTAACTCGGTCGCCCAGCTAATTTATAATTCAAAGTTGATAAAAAAAATTAAACTCAATATTTTGCTGTTGTTTTATTAAAAGTGTTGAGACTCGTTTTTCTTATTACAGTTTAGACGTATTTATAAGAAGTTTAGAAAAATAGTGGGGAATCATATTTTTCTCCAGCTTAAGATCGCAGAAAGAGATGTCAACAGCGGGTGCTGTCACGAAGTTTAAATGAAATCTCAGGCTATGTCTGTGTAATTACAAACAACTCTGCGTCGTAAGGTCGACGTCGACGCCGTCAAGCGTGTAATGGACTTTTCAAGTATTCGTAACGTGAAAACTTTCACTTGAGCTGACTTAAATGTCTCCGACAATGTGCTTAACGGTGTTTTTAACTACTTCACTATATTATTTGGTTATTGTTGGTACAATTAATTATTTAACAGCGGCTGCGAAACGCTAGGAACAAGCGGCATGAAATAATTTAGATTGTCAAAAATTAAGAAGCTTTTATAGTTTCTAGATTTTATACGAAATTTAATTATTTTGGTGTTGTTGGCGCCATTCTGTATCTATCTGCCAAGTATATTGTAAACAAAACAGCAATAATTACTGTATAATACAAATATACTTATTTCCATTGACATATTATTACTGTGGACATCGGGTCTCATATTAAAATCGCAATAAAAATGTCCCAGTTACACATCACAAGAATACATAAGTTAACAAGGTAATTTAAAAATCATTATATCAAGGTTTAATTTTGAATGGCGCGGAATTGTAGCTCTTTTTGCGTTTTGTAGCTCATTTGCCTCTGATATTTTTTAGCGTGGACCCGACGTCCATAGTAATGATAATATCATTGACATATTATGTCAATGCTTATTTCATAAAATTATAATATGTACATTGACTAGCATTAGTTCCCAAAGGAGGGTTCCCTGTTTTATGGAAAATTAGTTTACACGAATATTAATATGTGTTCTAAAAAAGCGGTTTTATATCACAAGATAGCAAAACCATGGTTCTCCTTAATGGTGCGATGCTATCCATGTGGCGGAGTCTTTATGCCAAATGCATAAGTTTACACCGTAAACTGGACCACAAAGTGACAATAACTGACGCTATTATCGCAGAAATAGGCAAGGCTGTGTTACTAGGTAACCAGACCCGGGCGAGACATTGGAGAACTCTATCACCTAGTAGCCATGATGGTAGTGGTTTTTACACTTTGAATCGTCGGCACTTGGTGAAATTCAAAGCATCTTCAGAGCGTAATATTCTTTACTGAATAAAGTAAAAAAGTAAAGTAGTTTCAACTATTAGTGAAGGTAGTGATTCGTATAGCCAATTGCTCGCCTCTTACAAACTGCCTGGCAGATCGACAAGTGATTATTTCTGTTCTTCAAAAGGGTCCCGGACCAACAAGGAGGGGATCAATTATTTATTACGTTTGAGAGTGCTTACACTCTCACTACACACTTACACTCAGATCGTGTGTTATCGTGCGAATGTTTGTGCATATAGTATGTGTGTAAAGTTGTATGTTTCGTGGTGTGTACATAAGTCCGTATATGCTTATATTCGTTTAAATTTTTAGAAACTTTAATAGATTTATCGATGGAATTCAGCCGCTCTGCATATCACATCTACCGCATTGCTTATTATTCGTGTATCGACTTGATATGTAAAGTAACCAGGAAACTTAACCACAATGCATTATATTCTAACATAGTAATGCATTTAGTGCCCTTGGTGTTCTGAATCAATATTTATCTTTTATTGACTGACAAATAAGAGGACAGATATAATAATGCAGCGGGAACCGACTGCTTGCGTGCTAATCACATAGGGGGTTTACAACACCACCGTAGAGCTGCTGTACCTCGAAATACTTGATGAACTTATATTGAAAATTACCATTTTTCAACAAAAGTTCATCAAGTATTTCTATAAGTTACTAGCTGTTGCCAGCAACTTCGTCCGCGCGGAGTTCCTTTACTCAGCACTGCCCCTCCCCCGTAGGTGATAGCGTGATAATATGTAGCCTATATATTGACCCGACCTATTAGTAATATTCATATAAAATTTGAAGTAAATCCATGCAGTACTTTTTGAGTTTACCCCGGACATACCTACAGACAAAGACAAACAGACAAAAATTCTAAAAACTATATTTTTGGCTTCGATATCGATTGTAGATCACATACAGTTTTGACTTTCCCACTATTTCATTATTGTATGAATGAATGAATGATAACTCTTTATTGTGTACATAATTACAGTAAAAATACATGCTAAAATTGTATAGAAATAAAATTGTATAGATTCTATAAGAAATTTTGTGAAATGTATAAAGTTACTCGCCTCGTCTGTAGTTGACCAAATGCGAGCCCGTGTTCAATTCCCGAGCCGGGCAATTCAAATGTATTTTTTTTCACTTGAATTGATATTAGGTATATTATATGGAGTTTTACCAATTGCCGAACATAATCAGTGTTCAAAGTATTTTTTTCTGTTCTCTGATAAAAACAACGTTGCCCGAGATTGGATAAGTAGCCGGTTGGCGAAAGGCTTGTCATCTATCACATTGTGCGACAAAGTATCTTCGGCTAATCACGGGTGCACTTATTGTACTTCTGAGGTACTCAAATTGTACTCAGATTGTACTTTTGAGAAAGTACTCAGATTGTACTTCTGAGTACCTTTTCGGGGACACGGGCATGATACTTTTTTATAAAATTACTGAATAATCACGGTCAAATTACAATTTACTTTCAAGAAATGCACCGCAACTAGAGTTTATAACTTTCTCTGTTATTGTGCCGCTCAAAGGAATACAATTGCAACTATAACGAAATGAGAGAGATTGGAAGAAGCTTTCTGCAATCAACGCGATTTATTTTCAGTGATGTGACCGGAGCATTTCTTGACCGAGGCTAATTGTGACGAACGTAAAAGTAAAAAGAAAAGTTTCGAAACCCGGACATTTTCAATCAATTCCAAGGTGCCAAATTCTATCAACGAGGTTCTAATTAAAGGTAACTTTAATTAGAACCTCGTTGCGATTCGAGCGATTCGAGCAACAAGACTAACCTTTCTAAGGTTAGTCTTGTTGCTCGAATCGCTGTTTCGTTGATCGAGATGTTAGTCTTGCTGATCGAAACGCTTAAAATGTGAAGTCCTAGTTTTTAAACTAATTAAATAAAAAGCGGTAGCCGTTAAAACTTTACAGATTCGGCGATGTGTATCACTGCTCATTTCACATTGATATAAATCAATGTCATTGCACCAGATACGAGATCATGTGATAGTGATTGACGCTTAGTCACATCTGCCTAGCCTAGACCTCTTCTGTTGCCCAGACAATCAACCAACATGATATTATTTTTATTACGAGTATATATATATATATATATATATATATATATATATATATATATATATATATATATATATATATATATATATATATATATATATATATACCTGTTCAAATATTTTATTATGTTTACTCCACATCATTCTATATTAATATTATAAATGCGAAAGTTTGGATGTTTGGATGGATGTTTGTTACTCAATCACGCAAAAACTACTGAACGGATTTGAATGAAATTTGGTACACGGGTAGATAATAACCTGGAATAGCACATAGGCTACTTTTATCCCGGAAAAAATAGGTAATCCCATGGGATTCACCAAAAACTTTTGCAGCTAGTTTGTTTATATAGAGCTCCGACATTTGGTAAACCTATCCCATGGCTGGAGCATAAAACAAGCGAAAGATAAAAATATTTGTTTTTTTTTAAATTTTAAAACAAATACAAAAAAGTGACTAAATATTTACAAGTGAAATAAAATGTCTGTGGTACAAAAGCCGCCGGAACTAGTTTGTTTAGAATAAGCAGTAGAATCCCCGTGAAGAATAGAAATCAGAAATCAGAATTATTTTATTCAATGAAACGTTTTACTACAACAAACTGAATAAATATGTGTTTGTCCTTCGTAAAATTACAAGGAATATAGGCAAAGATGCTGCATTGACAGCATATTATGCATATGTGGCGTCCCTATTACGGTATGGTATGATAGTTTGGATGAATTCTAGCAATGTTAATAATGTTTTTATAGTTCAAAAGAAATGTATACGCGCCATTTGTGACGTAGATCCTTTAGAACCATGTAAACCACTATTTAAAAACAATAAAATATTAACGCTAACTGATATGTATATCTTAAATGTAGCCAATTTTGTAAATAAACACCCTCATTTGTATAACAAAGCTAGAGACACATCAAGACTGGGCTTACGGGACCCCACTAGATTAATTTTTCCATCCTGTAAATGTTCCATATTACAAAGAAACTGTTACATGATGAGCATCAAGGTATTTAATAAAATACCAAAACAAATAAGAGAATTACCAACAGACAAACAGTACAATTGCCTTACAAATTGGCTCCTTGACAAAAACTTTTATACTCTTGAGGAATTCTTTGAAAGTAAATAACTTTCTATTTTATATATACGCCTGTTGTTATTTTAGTTAAGGATTTTATTTTATGTTTAATTATTACTGTCTGTTAGATTATTTACATCATTATTTTTCATAATAAATTATAATTAATTGAATTTGACATTATTTGCAACGCAACAAAAAATGAATTTGACAATTTATGACATGGATTTGAGTTTTAATATATTT
Organism: Apodemia mormo; assembly: GCA_036924255.1. NCBI lineage: Eukaryota > Metazoa > Arthropoda > Insecta > Lepidoptera > Riodinidae > Apodemia > Apodemia mormo. Next base: position 20,881,914 of record JAUPFN010000016.1, read on the forward strand.
ATTTAATAATTTTATTTTACAAAGTATCTATTTAATAAAAAATTGTAAATAAACTATCAATGTAATAATGAATATTATATTGTAATGATTTTTGGTTATATTATTTAATTGAATAATCTATTTCATTATTTAAAACAGTATTTTATCATATTGTACAACTTAGTTTTTTAAATTTACGTTATGACATTAAAAATTTATTCAATTACATAATAAGAAGCAACATTTCAATCTGTAGTCACACGCAGCAATAAATAAATTGGTATAGATAAATGGCATCACATAATCAAAATAAGTTTACAAATAAAATAAGTTTAGTTTGAATACTAGTCACTGAAATATTCTAAATGTAATATAAAATTGTACCTATAATAATGAATTTGCATGCTAATATGTAGCGGAATAGGTAGGAAACTAAACTAGACATTACAACTTTGTAACCCTATTTCTTGCAAATAAATATTATTATTATTATTATATTATTAAAACTACGTCCAATGGATAAATTGCATTAAAATCGGTTTATCCCTTTGGGAGTAATCGTTGACGAAAAATTTTGAAAAAAAGCCTTTTTCAACATAACTTCGAAATTTTTCAACCAATATTTTTTTTGGGATTTTAAGATATTTTAGTATTCAAAAACGCTGTTTCAAAAATCAAAATTGAATCTAATTTTCTAGAGTTATCTATAGCTTTTCAAATACTAAAATTACGTTGTTTTTAGCAAACTAATAATTTTTAGGCTAATACACCGATTGACTTAAAAATCTTATCAGATTTTTTCCTTAAAAAACTGCGCCAAACAACGTTAATTGGATCAATATCGGTCATTTTGTTTGGAATTTATCAATGACGAAAATTTTTGAAAAAAAATATTTTTTGATATTGCTTCGAAATATTTTAACTTATTGATTATGTAGCTAACGCAATATTTTAGATATCAAAAACTGAGTGAATGCTATTAGAAAGCTATTAGAAAGAAAATATACAGCTTTTCAAAAATCAACATACTGGCATTTTTAACCAAATAGGTGTTTAAACTGAAAAAATCTAAGCTTATAGTTTTTACTTCTTTAAGCTTAAAATACTTTAATGTAGCGGGAAGTTTCAGGGATGGCTTGCAGGGTCAACCGTTTACAGATTTTTATTCGCACTCGTCTCTGAAAATTATTTCTTAATATTATGATTTTTTTTACCGTCTCGGACACGATCACCAATTCCAAACGTAGAAGGCCACGACACGTTCCATCCGATTCTAACGATCTCATCACAACTTACACTTTACAATTTAAATTCGCCGCCAGCGGCAATTCGGCCTACTGTCTCGGCCCGCCAACACTCGATACTCCGGGCAAGAGTCGAAATTCTGATGCCACTTACACTCCCATTCATCGTTAAGATACTGCCCTAAGCCGAGGTTCAATCTCACAGTTTAAACTCTGGCTGAGCACTCTGCTCGCCCAAAACGCCCGGTTTCGCAGTAACGGTCATTTGACCTATTGCTTAAGTTCATTTCGAGAAAAAAACAAAAATTTATTTGATTTAGATTCGAGGCCCTAAAGGGCTATCATAATTGACCGTTGGCCTTTCTACCATGCACTTCATGAAAGCCGACACAATTGACTAAACGTGTGACTAACATAAGTAGTAGAATTCTTAGATTGTAGAGTTCTGTGACGTCTCGCCTGGACCACAGATTTACCTTTCCCTGCTGCAATAATGTTAGTCCTCTACATTGTCGTAATTCAGTATGGAGAGGTAGTATTAAATCACCCTCAGACAGACGAAAAAAGCAACCAATAACATCTTTAATGTCTATAAAGTTTTCGACTTCCTTCAGAAGAACAATCTGCTTGTCTGCTATAAGAATATCACATTTCAGTTTTTATTATAAAAAACGTGTAAAACTGAAACTACAAAAAAACAGTGCAAAATTTACCGTAAGCCATTGTAATCTCCTATAATTTGAATGTTATTAAAATACCACTGGAACATGAGCTAATGTATTTATGAGCTTTAACACAGCATATAGGTTACTGAAGCCCAACGTATTCAATATCGGCGACATAGTTGAGCGTCGTTATATCGTAATTGAGCGATGTTGACGATAATGAGGTTGGTTATTGGATCATGAAACACTGGTTTGGTCGCCGCCTATGTACGTACTTGTATATTTTTATTTCATACTGACCCGACAGACTTCATCCTGTGAAAAGGTCTTATTAAGCCGCTTTTATGATAAAGTTCTCTTTCTGTACCTCTTTTATATCATAAGCAAATAAGCAGATAGCTCTCCTGAGGGAAAGAGACAACCATCGCCTATAGACATCAAAATATGAATGGTGGGTTGCAATCCTTGTGGCGGGGTTTTACTACCACGTACATAAGTTTACTGGCTACCTTACTCTCCAAATCGGGACACAAAAGTAACACACAAATGGAGATTAATTGCTCATTATACCGATCTCATATTTTTTGTAATATTGTGATATTGGAAAAAATTGATAATATGAAAAAAAGACAAGCCCACTGAGTTCCTTCCGCCGGATCTTCTCAGTGTGTGACCACGTTTCCGATCCGCTAGTAGTTTTAAAAAATATATTGACGTGTCAAATTAACTTGTAAAACGTTTCATTGAATAAAATAATTCTGATTTCTGATTTCTATTCTTCACGGGGATTCTACTGCTTATTCTAAACAAACTAGTTCCGGCGGCTTTTGTACCACAGACATTTTATTTCACTTGTAAATATTTAGTCACTTTTTTGTATTTGTTTTAAAATTTAAAAAAAAACAAATATTTTTATCTTTCGCTTGTTTTATGCTCCAGCCATGGGATAGGTTTACCAAATGTCGGAGCTCTATATAAACAAACTAGCTGCAAAAGTTTTTGGTGAATCCCATGGGATTACCTATTTTTTCCGGGATAAAAGTAGCCTATGTGCTATTCCAGGTTATTATCTACCCGTGTACCAAATTTCATTCAAATCCGTTCAGTAGTTTTTGCGTGATTGAGTAACAAACATCCATCCAAACATCCAAACTTTCGCATTTATAATATTAATATAGAATGATGTGGAGTAAACATAATAAAATATTTGAACAGGTGTATATATATATATATATATATATATATATATATATATATATATATATATATATATATATATATATATATATATATATATATATATATTTATATATATATATATATATAAATATATATATAAATATATATAACAGGTGTATATATATATATATATATATATATATATATATATATATATATATATATATATATATATATATATTTATATATATATATATATATATAATATATATATATATATATATATATATATATATATATATATATATATATATATATATATATATATATATATATATATATACACCTGTTCAAATATTTTATTATGTTTACTCCACATCATTCTATATTAATATTATAAATGCGAAAGTTTGGATGTTTGGATGGATGTTTGTTACTCAATCACGCAAAAACTACTGAACGGATTTGAATGAAATTTGGTACACGGGTAGATAATAACCTGGAATAGCACATAGGCTACTTTTATCCCGGAAAAAATAGGTAATCCCATGGGATTCACCAAAAACTTTTGCAGCTAGTTTGTTTATATAGAGCTCCGACATTTGGTAAACCTATCCCATGGCTGGAGCATAAAACAAGCGAAAGATAAAAATATTTGTTTTTTTTTAAATTTTAAAACAAATACAAAAAAGTGACTAAATATTTACAAGTGAAATAAAATGTCTGTGGTACAAAAGCCGCCGGAACTAGTTTGTTTAGAATAAGCAGTAGAATCCCCGTGAAGAATAGAAATCAGAAATCAGAATTATTTTATTCAATGAAACGTTTTACAAGTTAATTTGACACGTCAATATATTTTTTAAAACTACTAGCGGATCGGAAACGTGGTCACACACTGAGAAGATCCGGCGGAAGGAACTCAGTGGGCTTGTCTTTTTTTCATATTATCAATTTTTTCCAATATCACAATATTACAAAAAATATGAGATCGGTATAATGAGCAATTAATCTCCATTTGTGTGTTACTTTTGTGTCCCGATTTGGAGAGTAAGGTAGCCAGTAAACTTATGTACGTGGTAGTAAAACCCCGCCACAAGGATTGCAACCCACCATTCATATTTTGATGTCTATAGGCGATGGTTGTCTCTTTCCCTCAGGAGAGCTATCTGCTTATTTGCTTATGATATAAAAGAGGTACAGAAAGAGAACTTTATCATAAAAGCGGCTTAATAAGACCTTTTCACAGGATGAAGTCTGTCGGGTCAGTATGAAATAAAAATATACAAGTACGTACATAGGCGGCGACCAAACCAGTGTTTCATGATCCAATAACCAACCTCATTATCGTCAACATCGCTCAATTACGATATAACGACGCTCAACTATGTCGCCGATATTGAATACGTTGGGCTTCAGTAACCTATATGCTGTGTTAAAGCTCATAAATACATTAGCTCATGTTCCAGTGGTATTTTAATAACATTCAAATTATAGGAGATTACAATGGCTTACGGTAAATTTTGCACTGTTTTTTTGTAGTTTCAGTTTTACACGTTTTTTATAATAAAAACTGAAATGTGATATTCTTATAGCAGACAAGCAGATTGTTCTTCTGAAGGAAGTCGAAAACTTTATAGACATTAAAGATGTTATTGGTTGCTTTTTTCGTCTGTCTGAGGGTGATTTAATACTACCTCTCCATACTGAATTACGACAATGTAGAGGACTAACATTATTGCAGCAGGGAAAGGTAAATCTGTGGTCCAGGCGAGACGTCACAGAACTCTACAATCTAAGAATTCTACTACTTATGTTAGTCACACGTTTAGTCAATTGTGTCGGCTTTCATGAAGTGCATGGTAGAAAGGCCAACGGTCAATTATGATAGCCCTTTAGGGCCTCGAATCTAAATCAAATAAATTTTTGTTTTTTTCTCGAAATGAACTTAAGCAATAGGTCAAATGACCGTTACTGCGAAACCGGGCGTTTTGGGCGAGCAGAGTGCTCAGCCAGAGTTTAAACTGTGAGATTGAACCTCGGCTTAGGGCAGTATCTTAACGATGAATGGGAGTGTAAGTGGCATCAGAATTTCGACTCTTGCCCGGAGTATCGAGTGTTGGCGGGCCGAGACAGTAGGCCGAATTGCCGCTGGCGGCGAATTTAAATTGTAAAGTGTAAGTTGTGATGAGATCGTTAGAATCGGATGGAACGTGTCGTGGCCTTCTACGTTTGGAATTGGTGATCGTGTCCGAGACGGTAAAAAAAATCATAATATTAAGAAATAATTTTCAGAGACGAGTGCGAATAAAAATCTGTAAACGGTTGACCCTGCAAGCCATCCCTGAAACTTCCCGCTACATTAAAGTATTTTAAGCTTAAAGAAGTAAAAACTATAAGCTTAGATTTTTTCAGTTTAAACACCTATTTGGTTAAAAATGCCAGTATGTTGATTTTTGAAAAGCTGTATATTTTCTTTCTAATAGCTTTCTAATAGCATTCACTCAGTTTTTGATATCTAAAATATTGCGTTAGCTACATAATCAATAAGTTAAAATATTTCGAAGCAATATCAAAAAATATTTTTTTTCAAAAATTTTCGTCATTGATAAATTCCAAACAAAATGACCGATATTGATCCAATTAACGTTGTTTGGCGCAGTTTTTTAAGGAAAAAATCTGATAAGATTTTTAAGTCAATCGGTGTATTAGCCTAAAAATTATTAGTTTGCTAAAAACAACGTAATTTTAGTATTTGAAAAGCTATAGATAACTCTAGAAAATTAGATTCAATTTTGATTTTTGAAACAGCGTTTTTGAATACTAAAATATCTTAAAATCCCAAAAAAAATATTGGTTGAAAAATTTCGAAGTTATGTTGAAAAAGGCTTTTTTTCAAAATTTTTCGTCAACGATTACTCCCAAAGGGATAAACCGATTTTAATGCAATTTATCCATTGGACGTAGTTTTAATAATATAATAATAATAATAATATTTATTTGCAAGAAATAGGGTTACAAAGTTGTAATGTCTAGTTTAGTTTCCTACCTATTCCGCTACATATTAGCATGCAAATTCATTATTATAGGTACAATTTTATATTACATTTAGAATATTTCAGTGACTAGTATTCAAACTAAACTTATTTTATTTGTAAACTTATTTTGATTATGTGATGCCATTTATCTATACCAATTTATTTATTGCTGCGTGTGACTACAGATTGAAATGTTGCTTCTTATTATGTAATTGAATAAATTTAATGTCATAACGTAAATTTAAAAAACTAAGTTGTACAATATGATAAAATACTGTTTTAAATAATGAAATAGATTATTCAATTAAATAATATAACCAAAAATCATTACAATATAATATTCATTATTACATTGATAGTTTATTTACAATTTTTTATTAAATAGATACTTTGTAAAATAAAATTATTAAATAAATATATTAAAACTCAAATCCATGTCATAAATTGTCAAATTCATTTTTTGTTGCGTTGCAAATAATGTCAAATTCAATTAATTATAATTTATTATGAAAAATAATGATGTAAATAATCTAACAGACAGTAATAATTAAACATAAAATAAAATCCTTAACTAAAATAACAACAGGCGTATATATAAAATAGAAAGTTATTTACTTTCAAAGAATTCCTCAAGAGTATAAAAGTTTTTGTCAAGGAGCCAATTTGTAAGGCAATTGTACTGTTTGTCTGTTGGTAATTCTCTTATTTGTTTTGGTATTTTATTAAATACCTTGATGCTCATCATGTAACAGTTTCTTTGTAATATGGAACATTTACAGGATGGAAAAATTAATCTAGTGGGGTCCCGTAAGCCCAGTCTTGATGTGTCTCTAGCTTTGTTATACAAATGAGGGTGTTTATTTACAAAATTGGCTATGTTTAAGATATACATATCAGTTAGCGTTAATATTTTATTGTTTTTAAATAGTGGTTTACATGGTTCTAAAGGATCTACGTCACAAATGGCGCGTAAACATTTCTTTTGAACTATAAAAACATTATTAACATTGCTAGAATTCATCCAAACTATCATACCATACCGTAATAGGGACGCCACATATGCATAATATGCTGTCAATGCAGCATCTTTGCCTATATTCCTTGTAATTTTACGAAGGACAAACACATATTTATTCAGTTTGTTGCATAAATTTTCTATGTGAGTTTTCCAGTTTAAATGTTCATCAATGTGTATACCTAGAAATTTAGTATTATTTACTTCTGTTACTACTTGCCCTTTATACTGTATATTTAGTGTTATTTTGGGTGTGTTGTAATGGGAAAATTGTATAAATTTAGTCTTATTGATATTTGCCATTAAATTTTTCAATTCCAACCATTTAAATACTACCCCTACTGAATTATTTAATTTTTCATTAAATTGAGCGTCACTTTCTACTATTAATGCGATGTCATCAGCAAACATGCTACATTGGCAGTCTAAGATATCAGGAAGATTGTTTATATTCACCAAAAAGAAGAGTGGTCCCAGTATACTACCCTGGGGAACTCCAAATTTATTATACAATGTTTCCGATTTATAAGTAATTAATTCAAATTTCTCGTTAATTTTGCTAACCTCTACAAACTGTTTGCGATTGCACAAGTAACTTTCAATCCAATTCAAAGCAATACCTCTGACACCATATTTCTCAAGTTTAGTGAGCAAGTTTTTATGATCAACAAAGTCAAAGGCTTTTGACATATCAAAGAATACGACTCCAGCTCTTTTTCTTTCGTTTATACTTTCTGTTACTTTTTTTACTAGATTGAAGACTGCCAATACCGTGGATTTATTTTTTTGAAATCCATATTGCTGGGTATGTATTATATCATGTTTCTTAAAAAAGTTCGTTATTCGCTCATGCATTGCCTTTTCAAAGATTTTTGCAATTACAGGTATCAAAGTTATGGGCCTGTAGTTACTCATTTCATCGCGTTTGCCACTCTTAAACAGCGGTTTAACTACCGATACTTTTAGACTTTCAGGAAAAATACCTTGAGAAAAAGATTCATTTATTAGCCAGGAAATAATTGGGGATAAAATATCAGCCGCACTTTTAAGTACTTTAGTAGAGATGAAGTCATATCCTACTGATTCGGTGTTTTTAAGTACTTTAATTATACGTGCAACTTCAATTTCATTTGTTGGATTCAAGAATATGCTTTCCTTGGTTTCTTTTATGTGTGAATTGTAAATATTGTTTTCTTGTGTTTTTTTCTTATTAGTTAAATTAATAAAATATGTATTAAAATTGTTTGCTATCTCTCTGGGATCTGATATGACTGTGCTATTGTACGTTATTGTATTTAAGTTATTGTAAGTCTTACAAGATGAGTCCGTTTCATTTTTAACTAGTTTCCACAAAGCACGACTTTTGTTTCTTGAATTTAAAATATATTTTTTATTAACATTATTTTTTGATGCTTTAATGCAGTTCTTTAAAATTTTACAGTATTTAGAGTAATAGCTTTTTAATGAAGGGCATTTGTTTTTATAGTATTTATGCCGTAATCTTCTTTTCATTGAACATGATACACGAATACCCCTGGTTATCCACTTTACCGCGAAATTGTTTGGAGTCACCCTTATCTTATGTATAGGAAAACAGAGATAAAAAAACGTACAAGGGATTTCATAAAACTTATTGAAACTATAATTGATGTCACTTTCTTGAATCACATCTGACCACGTTAAGCTCATTAAACATTGCTTAAATTTTTTTATGTTATCAGGGCAATAGCTACGCTTATATATATAAAAATAATATTTATCATTGATATTTTTATCAGTTCTGAATTGTAACATTTGACAAGTGTTGTGATCTGATAAATTTAATTTTTAAGAAAGCTGTTTGTGTTTTTTATGTTGCTTGCAATATTATCTATACATGTTTTTTGTCTAGTAGGCTTTTGTATATGTAATGTTATATCATAATGACTAAGTATTGTTTTGAATTCAATTGTTCTATTGTTAATTAAAATTAAAATATCTATGTTAAAGTCTCCTGCTAAAATTATATGTTTATTATGATTTTTTGTTAGTATGTGTAATAAAATTTGTAATTTATTAAAAAATATACTTACATTCGAGTCAGGTGTTCTATACAAACAAATTACGTAACAGTTATATAATGGTAAGTATACACCACAACATTCGAAATATTTTTCCATCGATAAATTGGCACAAATATCTACTGCATCACATTCTAAATAATTTCTTACAAGAATGCAAACGCCTCCACGGCTTTTTGACTTTCTAGAATAAGTAGAAGCAATTTTGTAGTCATTAAGTACAATGTTACTTTCAACACCCTTTCTAACAAAGGTTTCGGAAAAACATAAAATATCAACTTTTCCATTCATTTTACAGATATTTTCTAAATACACGGTAATAATATCAAGTTTATTTAGAAGTCCAGCAATATTTTGGTGCATAACGATCGCATAGTTATAATTAGGGCTTTGTTTGGAAACGAAATAACTGAGCACTATCATTCAAGTTAATTACATTTGATTTTAATTCGTTGGTTTTCTTAAAATAAAATGGAATTGTTCCTTTCTTTGGTTCTTTTTCAACATTCGTATTAGATTTTTTATGTTCATTTGTAAGTTTAATTTTGGCCTTTAAAGGCCAATTTTTACAGACGATATAAGTTTTCTTATAGTATATATAATCCAAAATAGAATTTATAGTATGACAAATTTTAGTTAAATGTTGTTTATTTGTACCTACAGACCAAATTTCAGTTAGATCCACATAAGTAGATTTAAATGAACTGTTACATATTAATTGTACAATGTTATTTAACTTATGTTCATTAAAGTATTTATTGTTAAATGTGCTTAAAACTAATACATTATTGTTTCCAAGATATTTAAGCAAAGCCGATATTTCCATAATAACTTCAATAGGGTTACTATCATGTTCTCCTACACTAATGATAAATTGGTCGGATTCCCGGATAGTTATACCATAACAAGGTTGGAGTATATGTTTGGTACTCGCGAACGGCCTTGTCTCAGAGTATATGTTATAATTTTCAAATGGTGAATTTTTTCTAGTTGCAATTAGTTGCGATGCTAAACCTACGCATTGCTTCCCCCCAAAAATAAACAGTCTCTTCTTCATATCTTCTTGGTTATTTTTTTTATTTTCATTTAGTAAATTACTTGACATTAAGGATTCTCCTAATGTTATTTTTATATTACTCTGGATATCTTCCTCGTCGAAGTTAATTTTTTTTCTTATCTCATTTTCATTTTTATTATTTTTATCAAAAAATATATGTTTTTCTAATGCAGTGACTTTCCGCGCGGTACTAGCTTTCTTTTTATGGCTACTTTTGGGCTCCTTGCAAATGCTGTTTAATAATTTAATTTTTTTCTCGAGTTCTGACACCTTATTTTTTAATATATTATTCTCTAATATTAATTGGTCGATTTCTTGATGGGCACTTTTTAATTGTAATTCTAAACTTGTAAACTTTTCTTGCAATTCTTCTAATTCACTACACGCCGTAGATAAATCAGGTAGGCTATGAGCTAAAGAACCTGAATACATCGATTCAAACGATGTGTCGGGAGAATTATTTGTGCTCTTATTTTTCCTTTGTTTACGCCTGGTTACATAATCAACTGAATCCATTTTATAAAAAATATTTTATGTTAGTATTTTCTTTATTTAATTCTGTAATGTATATAAGTCATAATTTTTTAAAATAAATCTAATCTGTGGTTATTATTGCGTTGTAAATAACGTTATGCCGTATAGCTGCTACTATTATTATGAATTTATTCTCTGTGTTCACCTTTCACCTTGTCATTTGTCAGTTGTCATATTACAGTTGTCAAAGTCAATAAGAAGTGCACTTAATATCGGAAGAAGTTGTTGCTTTAAAATAAGTTTTTGTCAGTTAACTTGAATAATATGTAATTCAAACATTCAAAAATATTGTGTAACGTTTTTCTTTACCTTTGTTATAAGTGACTGTGATGTATTTTGTTCTATTATTACTTTATCTCCTCCATGACAAAAAACTCCCAATAAAGAGCACACCTTGCTTTATTTTGCAGAGAAATTAATTAAATGTAAGTATTAGTCAAATTTTTAATTGGTAACGATTTCTTACAGACGCCGAATTATTTTCTTCAAAAATATGCATTTATCATCACAAATATTGTCACTGATTTATTATAATTCATTTTATCACTGATTTTTAACTTTATTTTATTGCATTGTTTACTAATGACTTAAATTAACTATTTAATTATTAAAAATATACGGAGCACTGTTTACATTCGATGACAGCCCGTGTCAAACTTCTGTGGAATTATATACACTTATGTGGAATTGAGCTGATTAGATTTTATACTCAATCTCTACATTAATCTGAAAGTATTTAAAAAAATACTGTTTCACCAAAATTTTTTTTGAGTTCTTTTTCATCGGATCGGATTCACAGAATCGGATCAAATTTTCAGGAAGTCTAAGTTGAGCAGAATCCAGTCAAATGGTATCAACCACGCTTTGATTGGTCATGCCGTTCGGGAGAGGGAGAGGGAGAGGGAGAGGGAGAGGGAGAGGGAGAGGGAGAGGGAGAGGGAGAGGGAGAGGGAGAGGGAGAGGGAGAGGGAGAGGGAGAGGGAGAGGGAGAGGGAGAGGGAGAGGGAGAGGGAGAGGGAGAGGGAGAGGGAGAGGGAGAGGGAGAGGGAGAGGGAGAGGGAGAGGGAGAGGGAGAGGGAGAGGGAGAGGGAGAGGGAGAGGGAGAGGGAGAGGGAGAGGGAGAGGGAGAGGGAGAGGGAGAGGGAGAGGGAGAGGGAGAGGGAGAGGGAGAGGGAGAGGGAGAGGGAGAGGGAGAGGGAGAGAGAGAGACCCACACACAGACATACTGATATCATCGTGAAATTAGTCGGAAAAGGTTTCTAGGAACTACATTTTCGAAAATCGGGGCAAAATCAGTAACTTCCTCTACATACGTAGCGGGAAGTTTAATTTAATATTGTGTTAATAATTTAAGTTTAATATTGTGTATTCCATTGCCTTTCATTTCTGATTTTGAGACATATTACTTAGTACAGATAAATCGAATTCTACTGTTTTCAACCGACTTTCCAAAAGGAGGAGTTTGTCAATTTGGCTGTATATTTATTTAAATTAACCGATTTTGAAAATCCTATTTTTTTATTATTATTAAGAGTATACTGCCCGTGTGGTCCCATTTTAGTTTGGTGAAGATCTCATGCGGGGTGGAGATATACCAGTAAGTCGGTTGCTGCAGTTTTACTGCGTTAAGAAATTATGTTTAGTGATTTGTTAAAATTAAATTTGTATAGGTTATTTAATGTGACTGTACATGAGATTTAAATAAAATCTCATATCTATTTTTTACGAAGATGAAGATAAAAACGAAAATATTTGCCTCTGGTGGTGTCACGGAAATACACGAGTACAATCCAAAGGAAAAGTTGTGTGCGGAATAAAAAACATATTGGGGTGTGGAGCACACGTCATCAGGCGTGGACTAACGAAGTGGGGTCCGGTACGTGACGATAATTCGGCCCCATGGGAAGCCTTTGTGCAATCAGTGCGGTTTCTTGCCGTGGCGAATATCGAGTACTAAGTTTTGGGGTTCCGTCGCAGGTAACATGGATAGAAGAGATTTGCTTATAAAACTTTGTATAAAAAATAAAAAAAACATATGGAATCATCATCAATATCCTTGAAATATTGCAGTTTGTAGACTTATAGCAGAAATCATTATACAACGAGACGTCCAAATAATTAAAAAAAATTGATCTGATAAATAATTTAATTTATTGTTTTTTTTAATTTTTCGTTAAAATTGGAGCTATAAGCATTGGACAAGTGATTTTGACTTTTTATAGCGTAAATGCAATTAAAATAATTGTAAAAATTAAGTTAGTGAACACACACACACATACACACACTCACACACACACACACACACACACACACACACACACACAAACACACATACACCCACACCCATACACACAAACCGGCTTCCGAAAGCACGTTATACCCTCGACGCTATAGATCGAGTGGTAAATATAGCAAAACCAGCAACAGCGGGTAAGAAACTACTAGCCGCTCACATCACCAGCCATTTTCGTATTTTTTTCTAAAAACACGCGCGTACGCGTTTCGAGTCCGTTCCGGTGGACTGTGGTCACAAAAATGGTTTATAAGTTGTTTGGATTGAATCCGATACTGCGGATATTTTTTAAGAGGTCTTGAGCACTGCAATACACTGGTGTTTGAATTGTTTAATTTAAATGACTTAAGCTACAAAATAATTCAGGTGTAACACGACACCTTTGAGAAAAATATGAGTACTTGTTAGTCAAGGATTTTTAATTCAAAAAGTAAATCGATGACCTATGCTTTTTATATTTATTTTATATAATTGGTAAACATATATATATATACGGAAAAAAATAAACAACATATACTATAGTACAAAAATATTTATTTACATAAATATTAATATCTTTTTTTTTTCATAATTAATACGTAATTTTTTTCGTAATTTTTAAATAATTTATTTCTTTTTCAATTTTACAGTTATGTTAAAATTTAAAAAAATATTGTTTAGGATATTTCACATTCACATCATATGATTTTTTTGAGATCATAGATATCAACACTAAAATTTACGAAAATAAATAAAAATAGGTACCGTCATACCCAAAGCGCTGATATCATTAAGTTGGTCATTAACGAAATATATGTTTTATTAATTGATATTTACGGTTGTTGACAAAATTATTATCTAAACTGTTAGATCTTGAACTAATCTTGATTATAAATAAAGTTTACTTGTTGATTAATACGCCAAAACACTTTTAAATTAGCCTGTATCATAAAGTGCAACCAACACATAACACACAGCACGAATTAAAATGGCGAAATAAGTTTTTTATTTTTCCCCAAGAGCGTATTTGAAAAAAGAATGCCAATTGGATGTTATTCTATACAATGTTTCGTTCGAAAACTATAAAATACCATAGAGTATTGTATTAAAACTGGTAAATAGTGAAAATGTTGCTTTTTTGTATGAAGTTAGCGTTGGTCCCTATAGATACCATAGTGTATTTACGGAATTTTCTCAGAGGTCTCATTAGTTACCAAAGTGATGTGAGCGGCTAGGCAGTACTTTTTGGAACCTTTCGTCCAGGTTCCAAAAAGTACTGCCTAGTAGTAGCATTAAATGTCAAAAACGCTTTTAACTCTGCTCGATAGGATAACATCTAAACAATCTGAGTTAAACAACCAAGAAGGTAAGCTGAACGGCAGGAGTGGAATGCAACGATCAAAGGCCGATGGACACATCGTTTGATCGCGCAGATTAGTTGTTGGGTAAACTGTGAACACGGCGAACTTAACTACTATTTGACGCAGATGCTACGCGGCGGCAGTTGCTTCCGCGCCTACTTGTATTGATGTGGACACGAAAATTCGCCATATTGCACCCAGAGCTGCAATGAAATAAAAGATGCGGAGCACGTTTTCTTCAAGAGCCCAAGTTTCAAGCGTGAACGCGACGATTTGCAGATAATACTCGGAAGAGCAATTACACCTGATACGCTCATTGATGAAATGCTGGTGTCGGAAAAAATTGGGACGCGGTAAGCTGATTTACAACTCGGGTGTTGAAGAAACTTCGCGAAAGGGAGCAAGAGAGAAGGAGACAAGAATGGGCAGCGATTATTATGCCTGCTACTGCATGAGGAAGAGCTGGAAAAGCCAAGCCACCCCCATAAAGTAATGCTTAACGGCAGTTTATGGTTTTAGGGATCGAGGAAGGGAATTTAGTCGGTAGGGCTATTTGCTTGGTTTAAGGGAAAGTTACTTAAATTTATTTTATTATTTATTAATAAAATAAATTTAAGTAACTTTCCCTTATATTAATATTATTTTAATTATTTGTTAAATTTATTGCTCCGGGTTTTGCGATACTAAGTATATACTGTGTAATTTATAATCAATACAATATAATGAATATACCAAAACACACACAAAAACCCATAAATCGTGAAGCAACTACATAAAATATATTAAATACATATATTTTGAAACAATGATGAATTGGGATACTTTTTTTCTTGATGACGAATTGGAATGTTGACGAATTGGGATCAACTCATTCAGTTTACTCGGCTTACTGGCAACTTGTTTGGAGTTATTTTTTTTCTAAGTCTAGTTTCAAAAGATAACGGGACCACAACTTTTAAAAGCAATCTACTCTTTGCCATTTTTCAATATAGATAGTTACAGAGAAAATATCTTTGACTTTGCAGGTTTTTATTGAGTATTCCCAGATGTCGTTTACGCGATTTATTTGACAACGGGATAGCACTACAAAATATTATAGGAGTTTATCTAACAAGAAGCAGATTTATGTATTGTACTAGCTGTTGCCCACGACTTCGTCCGCGCGGACTTCGTTTACTCCGCACAGCTCCTCCCCCTTAGGAGATAGCATGATAATATGTAGCATATATGTTGACCCGACCTGTTAGTAATATTCATGCAAAATTTCAAGTACATCCATGCAGTACTTTTTGAGTTTACCCCGGACATACATACAGACAAACAGACATACAGACAAACAGACAAACAGACAAAAATTCTAAAAACTATATTTATGGCTTCTATATCGATTGTAGGTCACGCCCCAAGTATTTTTTTTAAAAAATATTCAATGTACAGTTTTGACTTTCTTACGATTTTATTATGTACTAGCTGAGCCCGCGACTTCGTCCGCGTGGAAAAATTAAAAAAAAATAGCCTAAGGTACTCGCTATCATATCAGCTATCTTTCAGTGAAAGTCCCGTCAAAATCGGTCCAGTCGTTCCAGAGATTAGCCGGAACAAACAGACAGACAGACAAAAATTCTAAACAATGTTATTTTGGCATACGTACCGTGTATACATCCATATATGCATTTAGTAAAAACGGTTATTTTAATACTAGCTGAGCCCGCGACTTCGTCCGCGTGGAAAAATTAAAAAAAAATAGCCTAAGGTACTCGCTATCATATCAGCTATCTTTCAGTGAAAGTCCCGTCAAAATCGGTCCAGTCGTTCCAGAGATTAGCCGGAACAAACAGACAGACAGACAAAAATTCTAAACAATGTTATTTTGGCATACGTACCGTGTATACATCCATATATGCATTTAGTAAAAACGGTTATTTTAATATTACAAACAGACACCCCAATTTTATTTATTTGTATAGATGGCGTCAACGCTTGCATTTCTTGCAGATAAAATTGCACTTACACACATCGATTGATTTTTTTTTGGTAAATCTATCATATCCGAATTCCGGGTACACTTTAAATATCAAGTCTTTAATGTTGGTTACGATTTCACGAAGGTCTTTACCTATGTAAAATTTTTTTGTAGCCTGATTCAGGATTTTTCCCTAAGTAACCACTAACCAATCAATATGATCTTGTTTGGAAAATTTGTGCTTCTTCTACCTAAATGATTGCTTATGTTGGTATACCTACAGCTTCAAAAATTAAACAGTTTTCCACAATGGGGAAGATTTAAAGCAAGATTTAATAATATTATAACTACAAATCCTTATTAATTAGCTATACAAATACAGTACTTACACCTACTTACTAACGAATTAGACACATATCAGGCCAAAGCGAACGATCAGGTATCCCTCAACAACACCATAAAATACACAAAATAGATCGAATATTCAACTACCTACTACAAAGTAAAGTGATTTTTTTCAAAGAAGGAAAATCCAACGTTCCGTATCAAAGAAGTCTATTGCGAAAGGAGCCGGTCACATGTCTACTCCGCGCGGGCCGCAGAGGTTAAAGGTATATGATTCCACTCATGTACCTTAAAAAAACCGGCTAATTGCGAGTCGAACTCGCGCATTAAGGGTTCCGTACCATAATCTATAAAAAAACGGCAAACAATCACGTTTCTTGAATGGGAGCCTTCTTAATATTTATTTTATTTTAATTATTTATTCTTAAAGTGATTTTATGCAAATGCAAAAGGGAGTTTATGCAAAAAAACACGTTTGTTGTATGGTGGTCACCCTTAAATATTTATTTTATTCTTTTTTTTAGTTTTAGTTATTATACATAAATAAAAGGCAACATAAATACCTACATCATCTGTGAAAATTTCAACTATCATGGTTCATGAGATACAGCCTGGTGACGGACAGATAGATAGACGTACAAACGCACGGACGGACAGTGGTGTCTTAGTAATGGGGTCCCGTTTTAAACTTTGAGTATGGAACCTTAAAAAGTATAGTAAAGCCAACGCTCTCACTGTTCGGCTCTTCTCGGCAATGTTCGGTTCTCGTTCGGCGGTCAGAGTAGTGCGCCGCATCGTGCACACTGCACACAGCCTTTCGGTTAATACCTAGATAGTACCTAGGTATGTTGAGTTATTTTCGTTTTACATTTTTTTTAAACTATGCATCTAAATAACGTGGTATAAGAGCCAAAGTTTGTCTTCCTAAGATCTTCGTGTTGATGAAGTACTTTTCGTTAGTAAGGATTAATATGATAAGGATTAAAATTCACCTATTAATTTTTCGACTCAAAATTCCTTATTGTGTTGTTATAAGAGATATATATATATATATATGGTGTCGTGGACTTTTTTGTGCATCTACTAAAAACCAATATATTTGTAGTACATTGTACTTACGTGTATTTAAGCATTACGCTAGCAAGCGCACGCGGATACAGCCGTTCGATACCGCTTTTTCTTCCGACTTATTTTACAAATATCGATATTTTAACTACGCTAAGAATAATTGTAACGTAATCCTCATGAATGTAGCTATCATTAAACATACACATAATTTTTTTTTTCAATCCGACTTGTAGTTCCAGGAATTAGCATTTAGTGAATTCAATGAACACACAAACGTTAAAATACTCGTATCATATCATATCATCCCTACTAATATTATAAAGGCGAAAGTAACTCTGTCTGTTACGCTTTCACGGCCAAACCACTGAATATCCCGGAAACCCTATGGGAACGGGATCTATGCGGGTTTTTATTTTAGAATTTATTCCACGCGAATGAAGTCGCGGGCACAGATAGTATCATAATGAAGATAAATGCTAAACTCAACGATTTAATTACATGTACATATATGTGTTTCAATACGTTAGCGCGATGTATTTTCGTGCAGCGCCATCTAGTTAATGTGTTCTACGTTACGCTTTATGCTCCGATTTCTTTCGATTAATTTTATTTCCTGTGGGAACGAAATATTTTCCCGCGATAAAAAGTAGCCTATGTCCGTTCTCGACGTCTTATCTATGTTTATGCCAAATTTCATCAAAATCGGTCCAGTGGTTTAAGCGTGAAAGCGTAACAGACAGACAGACAGACAGACAGACAGACAGACAGACAGACAGACAGACAGACAGACAGAGTTACTTTCGCATTTATAATATTAGTATGGATTGACGCCTAGAAGTTGACCTCTCGCCTCAGATCTCCAAGTGCTGGTTCTGTTTCCGGGTCGATCTAAAATGTTTTTAAATGTTTTACAATAGCAATTAGCAGCCCGAAAATAGACCGTGTGTTATGTACACAATATGTGTCTTGATAGAGCACAGAGACAAAACGGTGAACCATAATGAACCAGAACGTTTCTTTTATAGTACTAGCGATCGTCCTATCATAGTATAAACAACAGAGTCTCTTTCCAGTTTGACAATGTATGTATGTGTGTATATTTTAACGTATGTCACATGAATGTAGTGTGTGTTATGTTTATTTTTTAATTTAATATGTTTTTAATGCATATTAAAATGTTGCAGGCTTCCGCAATGTGATAAGTGTTAACTGTGCTTAATTTCATACTCCACCGTTCGCGTGACTGTCTTAAAAAGGGGTACGTTAAGGGGTAAGAATTTTCTTCACGTCTACAGCCATAAAGAAAATAGTATGTATGTGTGTATATTTTAACGTATAACACGGGAATATAGTGTGTGTAATGTTTATTTTTAATAATTTAATATGTTTCTGGTGCATATTATAGTAGCAATAGCAAAAATAATTAAAGCAACTTTCCTTAAACCAAGCAAATATTTTAAAGACTTATTTATATCATTATCTATATGGTAGGGGAGCCCAAGAGGGGATTTTGGTATTTACTCGGGCGCGTCAGATTAACAAAGGAGGAGGCTCGCATACTGTTCAGGCTATTCACCAAATATTTAACCCTTTCTATAGAGGGGGGTAACTATGGAAGAATAAAAACAAAATAAAGATAACTTTAGCTTGTGGAAATTGTCAGATTATACTTTTTTCGTAATTCTTACATAATTTCCTCCATAATAAAAGAAAATTCAGTCTCGCTCGAGACTGTCAAGACAACATTTTCTTTGCAACTTTGTAACCCTCCCACTCTCTTACGCTACACTTAAATCGTAAGATTTTCTAAATTTTAGCTGGCAATTAACCCACCCTAATCTAACGCGCTTCAGTGTTTCCATGTCACTTTTATTTATCTGTAGATTATTTCCCCACCATTGAAATGAAAATCATTATATAACCTTTTATTTTTCCTATAATATAATCTACAAAATCCAATATGTCCCTTCGACGCTCGAGTAACTACCGATTTAGCATCTTGGGCTCCCTACTATTATAGTATTGCAATCCTCCTCAATGTGATAAATTTTTGACTGTGTGTGAAAAAAATTGACTGTGCTTAATTTCATACTGCTCCGTTCGCATGACTGTCTTAAAAAGGGGTACGTTAAGGGGTAAGAATTTTCTTCACGTATTAATACATAGGGTTACTTTTAAAGGACGGCCAAATTTTATATGCTGTTCAAAATCGATAACATGTTCGAATTATTTTAAAAAATCAAAATTTTATTTTTATCGGACACAAAAAACAAAACGCATGGATATAATTTCAATTACGCAAAATTCTAACTAAAATGTTTTAGTGGCTTCAAACAAATTAAAAGTGATCGGGAAAAATGTACTTAGAGCGACAGATATGTTAATATCGTAATTATAGGCAAAATTACACACTGCCAGCTTTACAGAATTCATCCGCAAGACTCAGTGCATCCAATTCATGAATTTAGTGGGATATTTTTAAACGAATATTTTTATATTATCTTACATAAATTTTAGAATAATTTTACAATGATAATTAAAACGAACTTTCATTTCAATATTTAGTTCATTATTTTAAAATTTGGCCGGAGCTTGAAAATTAACCCTGTATAGATAAGATAGTAAGTAAACAAGCGCATTGCTTTTCTTGTGGAAAGAGAAAAGTTATTGCTGTCGTCTATAGACACCAAAAAGGTTAAAAGTGCGTTGCTATCCGTGTGGTGAGGTGTAAGTACCATAGCATATGTTTACTAGTTTACTCTCCGAATCAGAAAACAATGACAAGCATTAACGCTATTACAGCAGAAATAGGCAAGGGCGGATCTAAGGGGATGGTCATGGGGGTCATGACCCCTTCCCCTAAGCAGGGGTCTAGGTATGTATTTATTGCAAACAAATAAGGATTAGAGTGTATTTTGACAGAACCTCAAATATGTGACCCCCCTGACCCGAAGGCCTGATCCGCCCTTGGTTGGTAGGGAATATTCGGGTGAGATGTTGCGGAACTCTACCACCTAGTAGTCACGAGAGTAGTGACTGGTATATTCAATCGTTGGCCTTTTACGAACTGCCTAGCAGAATGGCACATAGTATATTCTCCAAAGGGGGCTGGGACCAACACGAGACGACTATCGAGTTCAGTTTACTCTGTTTACTCCGTAAGTGAAGCGGAATGTAAATTGTATCACGGGCACTTTTTATAATGCTAAAATTCACGAAAAACCTTTAAAGATTAATATTATTAAAGTTCACGATTATTACATACTATTTTAAGCCATTCACATCGTAATATAAGTATTACGCTCACGATTCGGTATAAACGATATAGTAATACGTTATTATATCTCTCATATTTGATTTTAACCACTTGAAAATGAAAAGATGAACAACGTTGGTTTTCAATAACAAAGCAAAATAATTAATAATTTATTGATTTTGTCAAACATTTGTACTATTTCACAAATATTTCACAACTAACCTTTAATTGTTGTGAAGCCAACCGGTTTCGCTTATTACAGCATCATCAGGGCTTTTAGTTTATAAATTCTTTGAATATAACAAACACACACGCAAGACAACAGAGTTGTTGTACTATTTCACAAATATTTCACAACTAACCTTTAATTGTTGTGAAGCCAACCGGTTTCGTCTATTACAGCATCATCAGGGCTTTTAGTTTATAAATTCTTTGAATATAACAAACACACACGCAAGACAACAGAGTTGTTGTACTATTTCACAAATATTTCACAACTAACCTTTAATTGTTGTGAAGCCAACCGGTTTTGCTTATTACAGCATCATCAGGGCTTTTAGTTTATAAATTCTTTGAATATAACAAACGCACACGCAAGACAACAGAGTTGTTGTACTATTTCACAAATATTTCACAACTAACCTTTAATTGTTGTGAAGCCAACCGGTTTCGCCTATTACAGCACCATCAGGGCTTTTAGTTTATAAATTCTTTGAATATAACAAACACACACGCAAGACAACAGAGTTGTTGTACTATTTCACAAATATTTCACAACTAACCTTTAATTGTTGTGAAGCCAACCGATTTC
Source organism: Apodemia mormo (assembly GCA_036924255.1). Classification (NCBI taxonomy): domain Eukaryota; kingdom Metazoa; phylum Arthropoda; class Insecta; order Lepidoptera; family Riodinidae; genus Apodemia; species Apodemia mormo. The sequence continues at coordinate 20,903,758 of JAUPFN010000016.1, forward strand.
GCTTATTACAGCATCATCAGGGCTTTTAGTTTATAAATTCTTTGAACATGACAAACACACACGCAAAACAATGTTTTACAATTAAGTTTTTAAATAACTTTCAGTATTATTTTTGTAATGTAAAATTTATGTTAAAATCAGGTTAAAACACATTCTGTATAATATTATAAAAGTTCTGGGTTCTTGTACAATTATTTCAATTCTAAAATACTAAACTGCAGGTCCTTAGGCGACTTAAGCTCAATATGTTACGCCCTGGTACTATTGTCCTGCCTCAGTCACATCTCGAGGCGAGCTCGAAATAATAAGGCTTGTAATTAGGATTTATGGGCCCTTTACGATGATTAAATATCGGCGGCGCTCATTAAAAACGAGAGCTATGGATTGAATTGAAATCTTCGGTGTTACTGATGAGAATTTTAATTGTTGATATCATAGCTATCGACAACGAACGAAAATTTATTCTGATGCGTGTCCAATATAGGTATATCATTGTTATAATATTGTATAAAAATTATCGTAATATTTCCGGATATTTAAAAGACAATAAAGTTCGGAATATCCAAAAGTGTACGACTGATATTGCCAATGATGTGTATAATAATTGGATATTGCTCATACGATGGTATAAAATATTATATGAGAGAAATAATGACAATAAAGTGAGTGTCAAAAATATTTATAAGTATATTAAAAAATGTCAAAACATTGTTGTGAATTTGTGATACGAATGGATGAATATTTTTATTTGCAAGCATATGAATATTAGGTACACAATATGTTAAATATAAAACAACACAATATAAAAAGGTAAAAAATGTTTGTTTGTTTATTTGAACACGCTGGTGATTGAATGAACCGGTTTGACGTGAAAAATTCTTTATGCCTATAATAGCCATTTACGGCGAAGGCTTTTACGCAGTTGCCCAAAACCAAGAAATGTTTTTAATCTCTCAAATGAAATTGTGGATAATAGTTAGTCTACTTAATCCTGTAAAAAAAGAAAAACTCGTAATATTAAAAATCACTTTCATAAACGTTGGAGTTTTCGAAGATAGATTTATCTGTATTACCCCTTTTAGCAAAGCTTATGACGAATCTTTTATATCTTGCCAGTCCTTTTGACCTGATCCGGTAAAATAATACCTGATCTGACAGACGTATCCGCTGATTCCCAATCCGCTTTTCCGAATTGCAATCCTTAGCATATCATAGCACGATGCAATAACAAAACGTTTCACCTTCTTTATGGGTATTTACCGCTGAGGAACATACGTAAACTAATCTAAAAATATTTTACAAACTGTCCTTCGTTGTTTATTACCTACATTGTTAGCCACTTTTAAAAAGATATCTTTGAAAAGAGGTTTCCACAGTAGTGCAACGGTACAGGAAACAAGATAGATCGCCATATAAATCTCCCCCGTGTCTAATTGACGGCCAGGAAGTCTGCCGCCCGCTTCCAATCCCAATTCGTTGAAGGTGAATTACTGACTTTTTTAACTTTTCTTAACATTGAAAAGTTTTTCTAGTCTTTCACTTATTTGAATTATTTGTGCTTTTACAACATAATCATTTTATGTGTTAGAGGTAAAAAAGGAAGATCTGTAGACTAAGGTGGAATGACGGAAACCTTCTAATTGCGGGCACTATAATTATTACACGTCCCAAAAGCAGAAGATTGAGGTATTGCTCTATTCTCAACATTTCAAAGTCAAGCTTTTTTAGGACTTATAATGTGTCTATCTATTGCATTCATATTTTATTAATTTGTACGTACAAGTACACATATATTAAAAACACAGAGCACATGAATACTAATAGATACGCCATTGGGAAGAAAACGTATTGCCGCGCATATGAGCAAACGCTCTTATTACTGTCAAAAATTTCATACATTTGTGGATTATAATATATTGTGAAAAATAGAAATAAACCATGTTGTACTGTGTTATCGTACCGAGTGGGTTGACAAGATTTAAAAAATAATATTAAAATTATTTTATTACATTGGTAAGTAGTATGACTCTGTATTTCTGTATGTAATTACTAGCTACGCTGCCAAACTAAGAAATTGTCTTGAAAGGCGTATCCATTTAATCCGTGATTAAAACTAACCCCTTTATAAACAAATTAAATATTTTTGAAGTATAAAATATTTTTGAAGTATAATATTATATGTCTAATAATATTATATAGTAAAACCGCTTATTAAAAAAATAATGTCTGGACTCTGGATGTCTGTATGTGTAGATGTGCTACACACCCTCCTTTGAAGAATAGGCCAACTGCCGTTCTGCCAGGCAGGTCGTAAAAGGCGACCGATTGGCTATCGAGTCACTACCATCGTGGCTACTAGGTGGTAGAGTTCTGCATTGTCTCGCCCGGGTCTGGTACCACCGCCTTACCTATTCCTGCCGCAATAGCGTCAGTGCTTGTCGCTGTCGTGTTCCGGTTTGCAGGGTAAGGTAGCCGGTAAACTTATGCATGTGGCATTAGACCTCGCCACAAGATAGCAACGCATCATTAACATCTTTGGTGTCTATAGGCGATGGTTGACTCTTTCCATCAGGAGACCCATCTGCTTGTTTGCTATCTCATGATACAAAAAAAAACTTAACGTTTGATTTGTTTTAATAGTTTTCTATTGAAAATTACTGTCTAGTTTAATGTCGTTTCAATATTTTTTAAGTTAAACGAGCGTTATGAGGCGTACACTATTGGATTTTTCAACCTTTTTTTCCGCGGATTGTTGCTAGCTATAAAATATAGCTAAATATTTATGTAAAAAATTAGTCATAGCGTAAGAGATCCATCTTCTATGGAGCAACACAAATAACAAAAAAAAACTAAATTATCTTGTTTTTTTGATTTTATGTAACTTATTCTTAAGAATGCCTCATAAACTTTTATACTTTATAATTATACATGTAACTAATTTATTATATTTACTCATTGACTTAAAAATAAGTCAATGTATTTACTCGTCGTTTCGGGTCCCATTTGAAGAAAATACCATTTATCGTACTTCCAGGCAGCGTGCGATTGGCCGAACATGTCACTACTAGCGTGATAAACTACACTGAAACTCACTCTGAGTTTTGTAACTGAGACTGTAGAGACGGGTAGAGTTTTGTAACATCTTGATCAGCTTCGGTATCACCGCTTTACTTATTTATTTATGATATTTATTTTTAAGCCTGTGTCGAACCGGTCAAAGCTCACCTATATGCCGAATGGTAGATTCATACAATAAGACTTTTGAGCACATGGATATTTTAACACACTCACTTCCTACTCACACAAAAACTCTGCACAATTGTTCACTTTATATTTAATATTTTAGTACATAAATAGAACGAATTTTTATTTTTTATTTAGGTTAGATTTAAGGTGTCATTATACCTGTGATCTAAATTGACACACATACAGTTGTTGATCCGTGGACAGCGCTGTGGCTTGCGTTATTATTAATACTTCTATATAAAATACATTAGTTTTTTAATTTATAATGTAACTTTATGTAAATTTATAATGTAAAAATAAATAAATGATACAAAATTCACAGCGCTTGATCTATATTATTTATATTAACATTATATAAATGCGAAAGTTTTGATGTTTGGACGGATGGATGTTTGTTACTCAATCACGTAAATACTACAGAACGGATTCGAATGAAATTTGGCATAGCACATAGGCTATTTTTATACTGGAAAAAATTGCTGGTCCCGCGGGATTCGCCAAAAACTTTGATAATACACCTAGTAATAAATATGGTTTAAAAAATTGTGCTAAATCTATGGCCAATTATGGATTTACATCATGTATACATTTATTTGTATTAAAGCACAGCTAACTTTGTAGTTTTAAACAAAGGATAGATATTAAGGGTGAATAAGGTTGGTAAGGCAGTAAAATTAAGTATGTGGTAACAACACCTCCCACACGGATAGCAAAAAAGTCTTTCCATCAGGAAAATTGTCTCTACTCACCAGGAAAGTTCGTTTGATAATTGTTATCATGATACAAAAAAAATACGGCAAAATTATTTCTATGAAACATCGAAGACGTAAAGAGGTATCCATACTAATATTATTAATGGGAAAGTGTTGTGTGTGTTTGTTTACTCGTCTTTCACGGTAAAACGGAGCGACGAATTGACATAATTTTTTAAGTGGAGATAGTTGAAGGGATGGAGAGTGACATAGGCTATTTTTTGGCTCTTTCTAACCTCGTGCTTCCCTAAAATGAATTTAAGGCGAGCGAAGTCGCGGGTAATAGGTATCTTAGTCGTGTAAAGATAAACATATGAAGTCCTCTCATCTCATAGAATTGATGACTGTTTATTTGGCACAAGCAAATCTTTGAATAATAAAGGAAGGATACGATTGGGCGAATATGATATGGTCAGGTTTATGTGCGACAGTTTTACAGATCGACCATTGATATTAACAAGATTAATTTCTTCTTCAGAATGCAAAACAATTGCAACTTTTGATAGAGGTAAATCTTTAATTTATTTTTAGATTTACTTTGTATGAAAGGTATACATCTGTAAGAACGACAATCCATAAAAATAAGTGCCGATGTCAGTATGTCAGTTTGTTATTTTTATGACTATTAACTGCTGAACTAATTTTTATGAAATTTGGCAAAGTGATAGTTCATGATCCGGGGTCATGAATAGGCTTTTTTTTAACCAATCCCTAGGGGGCTGTTATAAAAAATAAAAGTTTGTATGCTTATTACTAAAGATGTGGTACTCTATAAGTGGGCGTAGCAGCGGGTTAGCCAGTAATAAAATGAAAACAAGCTTGTTTTAACAACAACATATTTTCACGCCAGATCCTTTACGGGGTAGGCAGGGATATCCTAGTGCCATATATCACGACTCTTGCAGACTTATCTCGCTTCCTCCACCTTTATTACTCTCTTCAAACAAACACACCGGTTGCAGACTTTTGACACCACCTTCGGAGAATTCTCGATCATGTTATGTCAGTGTTGGTTTTCCCCGGCACTTACTAAGCATGGAAATGATTGGTACTTTTAAATTATTTTCACTGGATGAAATGAAAAAATATCACAATCATTTCACTAGCAATGATTTTCACTCAAAAAATTCACCAGAACGTCTAATGTCCTGTGAAATGACCGTAGGCGATTTAAAACGAAGTATGAAGTGGACGTAGTTACACGCAAGGATTCAATCCACACAAAGTAGTTACACGAAAAGGATCCAATCCCCACCAAATTACTTTAGAGATATTGACCTTTGAAATTTAATAGATTTTAAATTAGTTCTAGTGTTTTTATTGAAGTGTGTATTAATGATAAACTAATTTTAATTAGGCAGAACAATTCAGACTCCTTGACATTGAACTATATTACTAGTAGTAATAGCTCAGAGCTCCTTGATTAATTTTACTTAATCAGTTAGTAATATTGGTTGTATACCAGGGAAGTTGGATTATTCAATTTGTTTATTTTTTAACGTGCCATACATGGAGACTAGTTCTGGCGTTAAATAAAGTAATAGAGACCTATTTTGTCTGGGATCTTTTTTACTGGCCAATAATATTGATATTTAGCATCAGTTTGGTGCACTTAACTCATTTTTAGCCATATTATGGATTGGTGCAATTATAACCACTACGTTCCTATATAGTATAGAGTATAGAGGTAGGTCCATACTTAGAACATATATATATATATATATATATATATATATATATATATATATATAGTATATGTAGTATGTCTGTTTTGTTAACCTTTCACTTTGATCGCCCCGTTGATCTAGTGGTTAGCGACCCTGACTACGCAATCGTTGGGGCTCGGACTCGATCTCCGACGGGGACAAGCATTTATGTGATGAGCATATATGTTTGTATTTCTGGGTTTGGGTGTTTATTAAATATATTCTAGTATTATATATTTATTTCTATGTATAGGTATCGTTGACTAACACCCATAGCACAAGTAAATAATTTTCTTACTTTGGGGTTAAATCAGTAAGTAAGTGTAATTTGTCCCGTAAATATTTAATAATTTAATTTAATTTATTTTCATCTACCATTCTTTATACATGTCCAAATCAACTTTCTCATCTTTACATAGACTCTTTCTTACAACTCTAATTTTCTTTCATCTCGATAGCGTTAATTCTATTTTCATGCCCTTTCTGACATACTTAACTCTCACTTCCATACAATATGCATGATGGCATGACGGGCATCCTGATTAAAACTGTGCTATTGAGTAATCTCCCTAACGCTTCATTCATTCTGTTCCCTGCACACATTCTTCTTTTGACATCAGCGGTGTAACTTTCATCCCCGCTAAAAGCACATCCAGCGCTAAACATCGACCACAACTCTTACATCCGTTCTGGTTGCTTCACTTTCGAATGGTTTAGTTTTCTTCGCATTCAATTGCAACCCCATATTCTGCAATCATCATTCATAACTGTGACCAGTGTTTGAAGCTCGGCTTGTTTTAAATATATTGAATACTTTTTATCAACCAGCACATGTGCACCAACACATATATTATTTAAAATTTGAATTGCTACAATACTTGAAAAAAAAAACAGCGAAATTGGCTCCGTTGTATTTATATATTATCGATTTTGTAAAGCCGTATGAGCGTGTTTTTATACTTAGGAGATGGGGATTTTTGGGCCCATATATAAGGGGTTGAAGTGTGGTTAAAAAAAATTGTACTAAGTATTTTTCTATTTCAAAATTCAAAATATGAGCCCTACCCGCTTTCCGAGGAAAAAGAAATCACGAAAATAAGTATGATGTACTAAAATTGTATAAATGATAAAATAAAAATCGATTTATGTAAATAATTTTAAGAACGTCGTGAGTATCTATATGTTAAAGTGTATTTTTGATTAATATTTATATTTTTTAACACGGTACTTACTACCATAATTATTACATCGAATTTAATACGATTTTATGCCTGTGAATTTATTACAGTTAAAATTTAATGACAAATACAACTGACATCACTGACAGTTCACAAGTCGCAATTTTAGGTACAGGGAGGCATACTATATATTGTGGTTTCCAAAAATCATTATAAAACATGAAACACAATTGCCTGTGTTAGTAGTTAGTTAGTATCAGTTGCTCATATAAACGGTAAAGCGCCGTAACCTCACTTTTACTGAATTTCTGCATCTCTATTCTCAGGTTACTAAAATCAGTAAAATTTTCAGTACTTATATAATGTTAAACTAGCTATTGATTGAAATAATTTTTATCTTATTACAAAAGGGCCCAAGATTGCATGGAAGAGTATCCGTCTCCTATATATTACAAAAGAATACAAAATGGCGTACCTTTTATTACATAAACATATACATTATTATATATTTTACAGAACTTATAAATATTTTTTTATTTATTACTAAAATTCATGTTTATTACAAAAAAAGTATAAACAATGTTACAATATTTTTCAGCTAAATTCTATAAGCAAGTATATGGAACATCAGAATCATAAATTAAAGAGTTGTAAGATGAAACAATCTTCAAAGTCGCGTAAAGATAAAACACATGGAGTTCTTTCATCTTTTAGGAACGTCTGTTTATTTGGCACGAGCAAATCTTTGAATTATAAAGGAGGGAGACATTTGGGCGAACATAGCCAAGCGAATATATACGATGGTTCTACGGAACATTCATACATATTAACCAGGGTCATTTCTAGTTCGGAATGAAAACAATTGTAGCTTCTGTCTTCTAACTTGTGAAAATAAATATTTTATTTAGTTTTAGACTTCTCATTGCTTGAATGATATAAATCTCTGTATTTATCCCCGTTATACGTAACCTAAGCCCGCGACTTCGTCCACGTGGACTTAGAGGGTTTTAATTTTTTTGTACGAAACTCTAAATCTTTTTCTAAAATAAAAGTAATCTAAGTTATTCCATATGAAATCACTCCGGCATATTATACCCCCGCCTTACTTAATTCTGCTGCAATAGCGACAATGTTTGTCATTGTCGTGTTTCGGCTTGGAGTTTAAGGTAGCTGGTTGATTTATGTATGTGGCATTTCCATCCCGCCACACGAATAGCAATGTACTATTAACGTTTATAGGCGATGGTTTCATTTTACATCAAAAGAACCACTGCTTGTTTGATATCTTGTGACATAAAAAAATAGAAATACAAATATCTATGTTCATCACACAAAAGTTTGTTCCTGATAGGAATCAATCCTAGGTCCAGTTCAGGTCAGATTCAGTTTCATTCGGCTTCATCCCGTTAGCGCCAAAGGGGTCTGCATTGCTGATAACTGAGTTTCCCGGCATGCCTGGAAAGCGTTTTAGATCAAGTGATTTTGTCTCTACCAGTAGTTTCACGATTATTATACAGTTTTTTGTATGTATGTAGTCTTGCAAATCGAATTCAAGGAGATATGTATTATCATTTAAAAATATGCTAAAAATTTGCCCACTTGTTACTGTACTATAAGCCAGTATTTTTTCAAATACTGAAAAACAATACGTTTGCTCAATCAGATTTGAGACCGCCTATGTGTGTCCCGCTGTAGTCCACTAAATCACTAAAAACTTTTTGCGTTGACGAAGTCGTTTAAAATAGCGGTGCTACCTACATCATTAATTTCTTGAACACGTTCTCTGCTTTTACAAAATAAAATGTAAGATTTAGATGACTTACAAAGAATACAAAATCGCATTTCATTATTCCTACAACATATATTTTACAAGGAATTCTTTATTTCAAGCTCGTACGAGCTTCTTTCAACTTGGCTTTATGTCTCGTTCATTCAGAAATCCGAAGATAACGGGTTGGTGTTGCCAGACTTTTCTGTACAAAGTCTCAACCGAAGAATGGGCTTCAAAGAGATTCCTTACAGATTGTGTGTTCGCTCGGTGTAAAATTGCATGGATTCCACATTTTGTCCACTAAAATTAAATTTAGGTGGCTTTTAAAGTTATCCATTTTCTGAGTTACATTACATTTAATTCGGAGTACAGGAAAATATCACAATGTGGTATGAGAAAGTTTTGTGTTTTCAACAATTTATTCAAAACGCATATGAATTACCTATACTTATAATGCAGAAATAATTAATTGATTAATTAATCATCATTAACTATTTCATTTAAGTCACGCGAATGAAGACTCGGGTAACAGACAATCTGTACATATAATAAAATCGTAGGAAAGTCAAAACTGTATATTGAATATTTTTTTAAAAGAATACTTGGGACGTGATCTACAATCGATACCGAAGCCAAAAATATAGTTTTTATAATTTTTGTCCGTTTGTCTGTATGTATATCCGGGGTAAACTTTAAAAGTACTGCATGGATTTACTTCAAATTTTGCATGAATATTATTAATAGGTCGGGTCAACATATAAGCTACATATTATCACGCTATCACCTACAGTGGAGGAGCAGTGCGGAGTAAACGAAGTCCGCGCGGACGAAGACGCAGGCAACAGCTGGTTTTACAATAAAATTTTTGCAAATATAATGCAATTGTTTTCACTTACATAAGTATCATCAGAACATTCAGCAATTATTGACTAAAAACCTAAGTCTGGATCAAGTCTGATTAAAACATTTTTTTATATCATTAGATAACAAACTAACAGATGGCTCTGAGAAGGGAAACTATCGCCTATAAAGTAATAAGTGATTGTCGTCACGTTCGACAAATAGGAAATAACTTATCTCTTCAGACAAGAAGTTCGTAAATCTTGGTAAACCGTAAATGTCATTTAAAGATTTCGTTTCTCTTCCTACTTTGCATGCCGGAGCCGGCCTGAGGGTATTTAGGTATATTGGGTAGACGTACCGGTTGTGGTCACTGTTCCATTTGTGGCCATTTAATGCCATAATTTTTACAAAAATAATACTATATGTGTACAATATCATTATAAATTTGATTCATTTAAGTGCCAAAATGTGGAAATATTAAAAACTTTTTGATATTATAATTTTTTGAACACTGATTATATATAATTTGAAGTGTCTAGAAATAATAAGGTGGCCAAAACTAGTGCACATTTTGGAACGTAATGTCATTGGCTGGTTGCGGGTGCAATACCTTGAACTTTACCTGTTTTAATGGAATTATGTCCATTGTCCATGATGAAATACCATCATTCAATTACATTTACTTTTTTAAATAGTACTGCCATCATTGATTCGTTCATGACTGACTACTCCATTGCACCAGTGGTGAGCATACATGTTTGTGTTTCCTGATTTGGGTGTTTATTAAATATATTTAGTTATTTACATGAACACTGTTGTCATGAACATAGATCATATTTTATTTATTGATTTAAGAATATTATTCATTGCAGATTGAGTAAATAGAATATTCCTTAGTATTTTATAGTTTATGAGTTGTATAATTATATACACAGTAATTCTATTCACAGTGAGTGTTAGAAGATACACTTGCCTATTGTGAGCTACTGAAAATATCAACACAGAGTATGGTACTATTTCTTAATTAAGAAATCAAACAATCGTTACTTCAGCAAAAGTTTTATTATTGCAATACCATCTGACTTCAGCGAACTTAGTTTATTTTGATGGTTTGCACAGAGTGCTTTTCTGCACCGTAAGTTACAAAAACTAGGCGTATATAAGCAGCTTATAAATTGAAGAAAACTTTGTTAGCACAAGGTCTTTATTTTTGGACGATGAGTTATAGTTAAAAAATTGGAACAAGAAACTTTGCGAACTAAACAAATTTTACTTGGTAAGTTTTTCCCCGTGTTAGTCCGGGTTTAGATCATCTGCCGTTCTGCCAAGCAGTTCGTAAGAGGCGAACGATTCGCTATACGAATCACTATCATCGTTACAACTAGTTTTGCATTGTAAGGCGGTGGTAAAAGACCCACGTATTGCCTGGGTCTGGTACCACCGCCTTACCTATTTCTGCCGCAATAACGTCAGTGCTTGTCACTGTCGTGTTCAAAGATAGCCACGCACTATTAACATCTTAGGTGACTATAAGTGATGGTTAATTCTTTCTATCCCGAGAGCCATCGGCGTGTTTGATATCTTATGATATAAAAAGGCACCCACGTAAAATTTGTTGAGCCACCACAGCCAATTATGAAATTCGTCAATATATCTAGTAACGTTAATTTCTGTGGAAGTTGTTACTTGGAAGAGTTATACTTATTTTAAAAAGCTCATGTTGGTCAGCAGGGCTAAGAACAGCAGCATGCGATCAGTCTCTAATGCGCCGGCTTGATTTCTTAGTGTTAGTCTATGGTGGAATTTCGAACGCAGGGCGAACTCTAGTTTATATATATATATATATATATATATATATATATATATATATATATATATATATAATATATATATATATATATGTGTGTATATATATATATAATATATATATATATGTGTGTATATATATATATATATATATATATATATATATATATATATATATGTGTGTATTATTATGAGGTCTAAGCAACTTAAAATAACCCTAAACTTGTAGCTTGTGCCACACATAGTCGCGAACTGATGTTAAGCCAATGTAACAACGGATTTGCTACTCGTATCCTTAGTACGAATGCGCGGCGACAGCGCGGGAGCTGCGTCGTTCCGACGTGTCCTAGGGAATTGTGAGAACGGTGACGCTTATTCCTTAACAAAGAATGTTAAAATACAATTCCTTTTATTCTAAGCTAATACTATTGTTAGAAAATTACGAAGCCAATACTTTGTATTAGATGTGGCTTTTTGTTAAAGAGAAAATATTACTTTATGTTTCGAGTAAGTTTGTATTTTTAAGGTTTCGAAGTAAATGTGTTAGCCCAGGCTTCTTTGAAGAATAAGCCAACGACCGTTCTGCCTGGAAGGTCGTAAAAGGCAATCGATTGGCTAGGTGAGTCACTACCATCGTGGCTACTAGGTGTTAGAGTTCTGCATTGCCTCGCCCAGATCTGTTACCACCGTTTTACCTATTCTTGCCTCAATAGCATCAATGCTTGTCATTATCATATTCCGGTTAGGAGAGTAAAGTGGCTACTTTACTGTAACCTACTGGTAAACTTATTCATGTGGCATTAGACCTCGCCACAAGATAGCAACGAACCATTAACATCTTTGGTGTCTATATTCTATAGGCGGTGGTTGACTCTCCATCAGGAGACCCTCCATTGTTTTCTATCTTATGACATAAAAAAACAGGAACCCTTACCAGTTTTGCTATGTCTATGCTGTCTAGCTCAGAGATCCTTAGTATAATATGTTAGTCAGGGTAACAAAGTGGTAACACCAAACTTGAAAAATATTATTTTCAGTGTAGCTCTGCTACATGTAAAGTGGGGACGCAATTTTTTTCTCGTGTATCCCAAAGTGTGGGGTATGATAGTTGGATAGTTTTTTGAAAAAATTGTAGGTTTGTGAAAATAATTTTTCGATTAAGGGACTTGTTTGTGAAATATTAAGCTTCAAAGTGCTAATTTTTGTTAGTCAAGTGTACGCCTTCTCGGCCAGCTAAGTGGTTGATTTTGGGAAAGGGGAAAAATTATGGTAGTAGTAAATATACGAAGTTAAAAGGAACACTGATCACGACTTTACAAATTTTTTAATAATAATATGACCAACTTATTAAATATACTTGGAGAAGTTTGTATAGGCGGTGTTGATATATCGGTCACTGACGTTATACAGGTTAAATGTTCATAGTACGAAACAATAACATTTTTCTGAGTCCGCATTATTATCGTCTTGTAGAAACTTTGGAACCCTGTATAGCGTGTTGCCAGACACGTACTTTATCATTTTTTTAAATAAATAAGGTATTCATTGGACAAATTACACTAATTTTGATCGAACAACAAAGTTATTAAATTATTTGCTTGTAATACAGGCGTTAGTATTGTAGTTATTGCCTGCCTTAATAAAAATCAAGATTTTTTTTGCTGCGTGTGGCTGCAACAAGATAACAGTCCTATATGTTACTATAATTAAACCATACTTACTTTGAAAGACAGAAAAATACATTGATACTAAAATAAAACATAATAACATTTTTCCTTTATGTAAGTAGATGGATAAATAATTGCTGAAGTTCATTATATTGGAGTAAGTCCCTGTTGAGCTAAGGTGACGTAAAATCCGAACGAAAGTATGGCCCAAAGGAATCGTTTAAAGCCGCAAAGGTAGAATTACTTTCAGACAACTTTAAGTGAGGACAAAACTTGTCGGAAGGTAATACTTATTTGTTTTACGAGTGTGACGTTATTTTTTAGTAATGATTAGATTATTGTTTTGAGGTAATTTATACAAAAATTTGATAAAACCAAAAGTGCACGCTTCATCGCGCTACTTTGACTTAATAACTCTAAATAAAAAAAACTGACACATTTTCTTGTCATTAGACCACCATCTTGTTTCATGGATTATCTTAAAAGAAAAACGAGGAAGAAGCCGATGACCTTCGAAAAGGGATGTTGCGGCATCAGGTTAAGGTTACCATGGTTCCTTACTCAATGAGCTTGAGTGTAATTAGTTCAAAGCTCCCATGGCCTCCTTCTAGCTCCACTATGTATCTCTGGAAATAATTCTGATTCAGAGTATTTGCAAAACATAATAAATGAGACTAGACTCGATGGGTTTGTTTTGTTTAGTTAAGAAGTTCCTTTAGTTGTATTTTCAAACCTTGCGAATCTTTTAGCCATAAAAGCCAACTGTATCAGCCCAAGCTTGGATAGACACCTTTCAGTTCCATCATCAGACCCTAGAAAACATCTAGTACCTAAAGGTTTGCCAAAATAAGTCGAATTAGCCCACACTCGATGGGTTTATCTGATTTAGGTGAGGAGTTCTCATGGATTTTCAGCATTATTATAAAATACTGGAGACCATTCGGCTCCAAAATCCTTAAAAAAGTAACAAATGGGCCCGTTGTATAAGGGATTACTCTTCTTCTTCTTCTATGGGCGGGTTTCCGCAACTCGACGACTAGCGCCTTTTTTGCGTATGGTTAGGATGGACCTATTCTAGTCATCCCAAATCCTCCAAGAAGCCCAGCAACCCCTTATGTGTGAGAAAGCTTCGGGGATCGACCTCGGAGATCCAAGGTACTTGACCCGATAGTTCGCCACACCTTCGCAATCTAAGATGACGTGGTCGGCCGTTTCTTCTGTCTGCATGCACGCTCTGCACAGAGGACTGTCTGTAACACCCATGTTAAACATGTGTTTGTTAAAGGGACCATGTCCTATAATAGCGCCAGTTATTACACGTAGCTGTTTTTTGTTGTTGTTTGTTGTTGTTGTTTAGTTTCAGTAACACCGGGTTCATTTTGTCTAATTCTGTTTTGTTTGCCCACAGTCAACTCGCTCAGCCCAGTATTTATTTTGCATGTCGGTCGTACGGTGACATAGTCTCGCGTGCAGTCAACCAGCCGGCAAGGGGGCAGCGGGTTGCTGTCCCATATCTGGCCATATCAGAAGCCCGCCGAGCTAGCTCATCAGCCGCATCATTCCTGCGAGAGTCACTATGTCCTTTAATCCACTGTAATGTGACGTTGTTATACTTACCTACGTTATTTAGGGAAGTATGGCATTCGTCAATAAAGCTGGAAGTGATTTTGTTGCTTTGAAGAGCCAGTAAAACCTCCTTGCTATCCGTTAGGATCCTAATTGATTCATTAGTTATCTGTCTAGCAGCGATCGCCTGTGAGGCTAAAATTATTCCAGTACTCTCGGCCCAGAAAACTGAATTGTGTATGCCAAGTGACCAGGATATTTTGATTTTCAGGTCTTCGAAGAAGACGCCCCAGCCTAAGCCTGAACCTTTCTTGAAGCCATCCGTGAAGATCCTGAGGTCTCTGGTGCTGAGTCCCTCCTTACCTTCTTCAGCGAGCTGTATTTGATACTTTTTGTCGAAGACAAATTTGACAGGTATCGAATCATACGGAGCTGCGATATACGGTAAATATTCGAGGACCTGTTTAAAGACACTTGCGTGAAACCCCTCCTGCACCTACTCAGCATAACTCCAGGTACTCAGCGACTGTAAACGTACCGCTGAGGTCGCCGCTGTTTGCTGAATGAATAGGTGAAGTGGTGGTATGCAGAGCATCGTCTTTAGTGCTGCCGTTGGGGTAGTGCTCATGCAACCTGTAATGGCTACACACGCTAGCCTTTGGAAGCTTTGTAGTTTGTTGATCGCCGTTTGACGTTTGGTGCGCGGCCACCAGACCACCGCACCATAACACACTAATGACCTAATCACTGCTGTATATAGCCATTAGCCATTGCATAATTTTTGGTGAAAGACCCCATCTCTTACAGATTAGTCTACGGTATTGCCAGATAATGATACTTGCCTTATTTAGCTTGTATTCAGTATGTTTAATCCAGTTTAGTTTACTGTCTATTTAACCTGGGTCGAAAGATGAAGTTCAGTGTTACCTAACCTGGGTAGTCTATAATTACCTAAGGTGCGTTTTTTAGTGCACATAACTAATTCCGTCTTACTCGGGTTGACTGTGAGTCCAAATGAACTGCACCATCTTTCTATGATGCGGAGTGCGTTTTGCGTGAGGTTGCAGACTGTGTCGGCAAATTTAGGTACCTTCAGTTAAAACTGCCAAATCATCCGCATAACCTGCTATGTAGAAATGATTGTCATTAAGTATTTTAATAAGTGTATTAATAACTAGGTTCCATATGAGAGGTGACAGTACACCACCCTGAGGGCAGCCACGACTTACGATGGTTTTTTAAGTGCCTAGTTTGCCAAAACTAACCGTTCTTTTGCGTAGGATGTTGTCGATCCAACCTATGAGTGTTTTGTTAACACCGTGGTCTGAGAGTACCATGCTTATGCTGGAAAAATTGGTTTTGTCGAAGGCTCCTTCCACATCTATGAAAGTACCTAAACACATACCTTTGTTTTGGAGTGATTTTTCAATTTTTGGTACAACCAGATGCAAGGCCGACTACGTTGATTTGCCAGGGGAATACGCATGTTGCTGGCAATGTAGTGGTGTGGTTCTAAGAACATTGTCTCTCAGTTCCCGGTCACACAGCCTCTCCAAAGTTTTAAGTAGAAAGGATGTGAGACTTATGGGTCTGAAGGATTTTGGATCACTGTAGTCACTTTTACCAGGTTTAGATATGAAGGTTACCTCCCGCGCTAGCATAGGATATACTGAAAGGCTAGGCAAGCCTGGTAGATGCTGCACAGTAGGGGGACTAGACAACCTTCGCTCCACTGTAATAGCGCAGCAAAATTTCCGTCTAGGCCCGGTATTTTAAAAGGTTTGAAGCTGTCGATTCCCCACCGTACCTTATTTGAGGTTACCACTGTTTTCGCCATAGTCCAGCACTCTGTGTGACAGGCATATCTTCCCAGCAGTGATTTTGTACTAGTCTACAATGTGGAAAATGAGTGTAGAGCAGGATCTGTTGAATTTTTGCCAAGCAGTTAGTTGTTGTATTATCTGCCTTGCCGTCCGGCCACGCGAACCGGCGACGGTGACGGCGGCGCGAAAATTCGCGCGGCGTGGATTTAGAGGCCACGAGAAGAAGCGTTTTTCGCCTTGACCAGATAGTCCGAGAGCGAGATGTCTTTTTCAACTTTATCTCGATATTGCTTGGAGGGGAGTAGTTTTGTACTTCAACACTTACTATTTGGAAGAGAATGTGTAAGTACATGATTTAAATAAGAATCGGGGTATAGTAAAGACGTTGAATTTCATATAGTACAGACATAATGTATATGTAAATTTTTGGAATGAGTGTCGAATCCTTTAGTTTATAGTGTTGCTGCTTGATAGTCCATTATCGATAGGGTTTCATTATCTCAGTAAGTACATTATTATCATTAAACAGCAATACAATCGATAACATCGATAGTATTTATGATTTGAAAAATTAACTATCGAAAGTATCGATGTAGTATCAATTGTTGAAGATAAACAAAGTCGTTTATCTTAAACGATTGGTACTATCGATACTATTGACGTTCCAATCGATATTTCTAGATTAAACGCCCTGTTTCTAGATTAAAACTATCGATTTTTTGGCAACACTACTATAATTAAATTCTTATAAATATTCAACATTGTGGAAAGAAATAAAAATAGTATCTCTAGTATTTGTTTAATGTTTATATTTATGATGAACTATTTAAAAATTAAAGTTACAATGTTCATATTGTGTTTCTCGGTAACTACTACTAAATCATTCTGATTTTTAGACTATTTCGCCGAGGGCACCACTGCCATGTACTTTGCTGATTCATACATTTGTTTCACTCGCTCGCCGCGTCCCCCGCCACTCGGCAAAATTCGTCCGTCACCTGCCGGTCACCGCACCGCGTGGCATGCATAGTACTTTTCCATACATTTGTTTCAGACGCCAGACGCTTCGCCGTTCGTAGCGCGCGAAAATCGCGGGTGCGAATTTCGCGTGGCCAGGCCGTTACGGAGAGTAGTAGTCCTCAATATTGTCGCAGAAGTTCCTCCATGATTGGGTCTTATGGAACCTAATGCGTTTTTTGTAGTTGGCCTCCTTATAGTTGTCCCAGTCTGTTTCATGCATTGTGTTCATTGCCCCGTTGAATAGCCTTCTTACCATCTTGCGGAGGCGAGCTAGTTCGGGTCCCCAACATGTGTTTGATCCGTTGTTACACTGGGCAGGGTACCCGAGTGGGCAAGCAGTTTCATAACAGCTAATGAGTACATTGGTCAATGATGCTACTTGCTTGTCAATTTGTTACACGTTTGCCGCCTCTTGCACCACTTGCAACTAGCGCAATTTGGTGGCTGTATTCTTTAGGAATAGAGCTCGATCTGTCTTGCGGGGATTCCGTCGTGGTATTATTTCTTTTGTTACTATATGCAAGTTAAACCTTATCCATCTGTGTTACAGATCCAGAACAGGATGCCTCGTCAGAAACATGCCAGTCTGTGATGAAACCCATGGCTCTGTTTGTAGCAAGTGTCAGATCTATTATGGTCTGGCTGCACCGGGTGACGAAGATTGGTATGGCGCCTGTGTTAATAATATCTAAAGAACTCGACATTAAAAACTCGAAAAGTGCCTCTCCGGTTATTATCTTTGCACCCCCAGGCGATATGGTGTGCAATGCAATCGATGGCGATGATAAGTTGATCAGCCTCACCAAGTCCTGCGACGGGGGCTCGTCTGCTTCCGGCATGTAGACAGACTAAAGGTTCACTTTAGAGCAACTCCTTCCGTCTGGCGAGGATGTCCTGATTGTGCATATGTCTCTAGAACAAAAATATATTAGAGGTTCTGCCAGTATTTTCCGGAAAACACATCTATTTTACGGTATTCTATTATGTTCTCTAAGGCTACTTTTATTTAAAAAAAAAGGTATTTGTCTTCCTGGAGGAAATTAAAAACCCAGATTAGTTCACATGGACAAAGTCGCCGACTTAGTTCTATATATACGTACACAGCTATAAAAACAGAAATATTTTGTTATCATTTTAATTCAGCTTTTTTCATTACAAAATTTTACACAACAGCAAGAAAGAGCACATTTCATTTAATATATTTGTACATTTCATTACAATGCTTTGCTTAAAATAATCTCCCAGAGAAAATTATTTTCCATGAAATTACGAGGAATTCTCCTTAAGCACGTAATCCCGTGGGCAATGATTTCGTGAAGATCTTCTTAGAATTTCTTCTCATAACTCAAAATGAGATCATAATGTCGCAAACCTCGGAGGATCTTAAAGAATAACAAAAGAAAAAACTCAAAATTACGCAGGTCGAGTAATTTTCAGGCCAAGCTACGGGAAATGTTTCCTTTGGGACTCTGGCGGGGACCTTTTGCGATTATGTTGCGGTTTTATAAGCTTGTTATGTTTTACGACAGGAATATTATGTTTAAAGCGTACCTTTTAGTCTTGATAGCAAAATGAGTGGACGTTATATGAAAATAATATAATGTAGGAAGTATTTTTGCTGACCATTACTTTTTATTGAGAAGCCTCATAAAATGGAAGAATGTTTGGGCGCGACGTTTACTGATATGTGTCTTTAGATGAAAATTTTATATTTATTTCAAGTACGAAGATAGTTATGAATATGGAGAATGCAAGACAAATTTAAAGGATCATGATGTATGACTATATGTATGCAATAAAAATTATATGTATTAAAAAAGATTACAAAGAGTGTCTCGGAGATAATAATGAAGCGTGGACGCTGCTGTGTCAGAAAGAGCTAGGGTAGTGAATTATTTAATTTTTAACTTCCCGCTACGTAGATAAGTAAGTTACTGATTTTGCCCCGATTTTCGAAAATCGAGTTTTCACAAAATCTCTTCGTTTTTTTTATAGAAGAGGGGGCAAACGAGCAGGAGGTGCATCTGATGGTAAGTGATCACCGCCGCCAATGGACATCCACAATACCAGAGGTCTTGCAATTGCGTTTCCGGCCTTTTAAGAATGAGTAAGCTCTTTTCTTGAAGGCCCCCAAGTCGTTATTCGTTTTTGAAG
Organism: Apodemia mormo; assembly: GCA_036924255.1. Taxonomy (NCBI): domain Eukaryota; kingdom Metazoa; phylum Arthropoda; class Insecta; order Lepidoptera; family Riodinidae; genus Apodemia; species Apodemia mormo. The sequence goes on from JAUPFN010000016.1 coordinate 20,923,290, forward strand.
TCCTAGGAAACTTTTCTGACTATTTTCACGATGTCAGTATTACTGTGTGTGTGCGCGTGCATGAGTGCGTGCGTGCATGCGTGTGTGTGTGTGTGTGTGTGTGTGTGTGTGTGTGTGTGTGTGTGTAAACGTCTTATAACATTTATACCGCTTGGCCGATAAAAACATGGTGAATGGCATTCGATTGAGTTTCGTCAAACTTAGACTTCCTAAATATCTGAACTGAGATTTATAGACATTTTGAAAATTCCTAAAAAGATTCTAAAAACAATGATTTTTTATAATATCTTCCAAATTAATATATTTACCGATTGATTACAAAATCTAAACAGCACTGTTTCTTAAAAAACTGCCTTTAATGTTGCGAACTGCATCAAAATCAGTTAATTTATTAGGGAGTTATCGTTGACGTAAAATATTGAAAAAGTATATTTTAGTATAATTTCGAGATTTTTCAACAAATCAATTTTTGAATTTTTACAATATTTAAAAACTTGAAAACTTGTCTAATGCTGATTTAAAAATCGAAATCAAATCAAGTTTCCAAAAGTTACATCTTTTCAAATATCAAAATTATGTTGTTTACAACAAACTTACTGCATATTTTTTTTAAATAACTTTGGACTAATAGATTTACAGTTTGATTTAAAAATCTATTTAGTTTTTCTATTGTGATTACTGTGAATTGGATTAAAATCGGTCAATTAATTTATTTGGGGTATAGCAAAAAAATTGACATTACTTCGACATTTTTAACAAAAAACATTTTAGATCTCAAAAGTTGTGTTGACTGCCATTCGAAAAATTAAAATCTATCATCATTTCCAAAATATACAGCTTTACAAAATTCAAAATACTTTACCTACTATATTTTTAACAAACTTAAAATTTTTAAACTATGAAAAAAAAACTGTTTATACCTACTTATCTCCTTTTAGCGAATAGTTTCAGGGATGGCCTGCAGGGTCAACTGATTCACAAATTTTGTTTTGTTGGATCTGTAGGCATACAAATAAATTGACTACCTGATGGAAAGTAGCTACTATTGCTCATGGATATTTGCAATACAAAAATTTAGATGCCGGATTTTGGGAACTTTTTGACCCTTGTCTAAAATATTCGTCTCAAAGCTACTTGAAAAAACCGTATAAGGTAAGCTGGTTTAGAGTTTAACTGTATAAATAAAGAAGATAGATGACCAATCTATACAAATGGATAAAATTGGAGTGTCTGTAATATTAAAACAACCGTTAAAATAACTAAATCAGAGATTACTCCGTACAAACAGAACGACAGACAGAAATTTTGCAACGGGTCCTACGTATATATGTAATATATAGTGCTAATGCAATGACACAACTTTACATAAGCGTATTAAACCTTCTATAGCTTGTAATTTTCACATAAATCAGTAGACGTATTTGAAAATTTTTACTTTTGTACAAATTTTCAAATACTTTACTACATTAGGCCAAATATAAGGTAATTTTAAGGCTTTTGATACAAAAAATGGTTTCCGTTGTTTTGTGGATTGCACCATTATACGTAGGATCCGTCGATTGAGAACTTTCACTCAAATGGCCATTTCAGGCCTTCACCTTTAGAAATCAAAAATGTTAATGGTGCGTTGTTATCAATGATGCGTATAATAAATGTTATACCCGTCATTGGTTGTTATATATGTGGCGGGATGGTAATGTCACGGGCATAAGTATATCGGCTATCTTACCCTCTAAACCAGAATGCTACAATGACAGGCATCGACACTATGCAGCAGGAATAGATAAGGCTGTGGTACCATATAAATGCCTTATAAAGGCCTTTTTTTATAAATTTTATTTCAAGATAATTTCCTGGAACTTGAGTATTAAGATAATGATCACAATATGCTTTCTTTTGTGGTATTGTGACAGGCGACTAGTTTTGCCCCTCCTTCACCTTCGAAACAAGAGCTTCACTAAACTATTTTGTATTTGGGTGACGTAGTAAATAACACGAGCCATCACACAAGCGGCCGTTCCGAGGCATTAGTTTCTAACGGCTCGTTTATTCCACGGTCGTTCTATGGTAGAGTTACGCGTTGACGTGCGCAATTTAAAATACCTGACCACCGGATTGAACTATTGTTACTAAATATCCAACTTTTGTATCACTAACTAGTTAAACACCGCTCCACTTTGTTGTAGATTAGTTATAAGCCCCTCGAAAAGGCTTTAAATTTTCCGTTTTCGTTGAAACCTACTACATGTATATTGGAACAATAAGATTCATTTTAATTAATAAGCAGAGCTAAGAAAATAAAAGTCGGTAATTGCTAAAATTACACAGCATCTAAAGAAAGCCCTGTCTAGCCACGAAATATAATATGCCCCAAAATATATAACAGTACTAGCTGTTGCCGCGGACTTCGTTTACTCCGCACAGTTCCTCCCACGTAGGTGATAGCGTGATAATATGTAGCCTATATGTTGACCCGATCTGTTAGTAATAATGCAAAATGTGGAGTAAATCCATGCAGTACTTTCTGAGTTTACCCCGGACATACATTGACTTTCCTACGATTTTATTATATGTATATAGATGACATTATCAAATAAAAAAAGGATGATGATGATTTTATTAATAAAAATATTGTGGTGTTTTGAAATCCTCGTATTTAACCTTTGATTTCAACTTCAAAAAACAAAAAAGCAAACAAGCAAATGATTCTTCTAATGGAAAGAGAAAGCATCGCTTATAGACACCAATGTTGTTAATTGTGCGTTGCTATCCATGTGGCGCGATGGAAATGCCACATGCATAAGTCTACAGGTTACTTTATCCTTTAATCACAATCATTAACGCTATTGTGGCAGAAATAGGTAAGGCGGTTGTACCGAAGACCCGGACGTGACTTTGCGGAACTCTACCACCTAGTAAATTACTTACATAACTTGCCTCTGTTCGTTGGGTAAAAATTAGTGTTCATGTAGTCAGTGGGTAAAAATCAGCACTCCTAGATAATGTAGTTTTCAAAAGGTGAAAGAGTTTTTAAATTATTCTTGTAGTTTGTGAGTTAAATCGTAACAAACAAACAAAAAATCAAATCTTACCTCTTTGTATTAGTAGTTTAGATTATTTATATCACAATTTAGTAAAGAGTAGTTATTTGATTATTACAATCAGATACTCTAATTTTATTTATTACACTAGGCCACTTTCTATGCACTTTTGTGGTACATTTTACTCAAAAATTATCGGACTTTTAGGTTTGTGCTTCGACGTAGTAGTTTAAAAGTCATGGAGGGTGAGAGGGTTAGGGAGAGGGGGGAGGGAGAGGGATATGGAGAGAGGGAGAGGGGGGAGGGGGGAGGGGGAGGGGGAGAGGGGGAGGCGGAGGAGGAGGGGGGAGAGGGGGTTGGGGGAGAGGCGGAGGGGGAGAGGGGTTGGTGGAGAGGGGGAGGTGGAGGGAGGGATATGGAGAGGGGGAGGGGGAGAGGGAGGGGAGGGGTAGAAGAGGGGGGAGGGGGAGAGGGAGAGCGGGAGGGGGAGAGAGGGAGAGGGGGAGAGGAAGAGAGAGGGGGGGCTGGCTGGCGGGGAACAGAGTGAATAGAGCGTTAGTTTTAAGTCAGGGTGCCCCTCTTGCCCTGCATAATCATTCCTATGCCTGCCTATGCCTATCCCAACGATATTGTATGAAAGTGAGAGTTGGGTATGTTAGAAGGGCATGAAAGTATAATCAACGCAGGACCAGGTTCGTAATGTTGAAGTGAGAGAGAAGTTTTGCTTGAAAGAAAGTGTTGGTGTAAAGATGAGAAAGGGCATGCTCCGTTGGTTCGGACATGTACAAAGAATGGTAGGTGAAAGATTAACAATTCGAGAGATGAAATACTTTATTATTTATTTTTCTATACATTAAAAGATTATAGACTTTATTATTATAAATAAACCTATACATTAAAAGATGTAATTCTCATAAAAATACTTTTCTAATAATATTACTAGATAGTATAACTTTGCGAGCCCCTACAAAGCTCTGCTTTTTGCTAGTTTGTACAGAAGATAGCAAAAAAGCAGATGGCTCTCCTGACGAAAAGAGACAACCATCCTGTATACAGACAAAATATATTAATTGTGCGTTGCTATTTTGTTTTTTTTTTTTTTTATATATAATGATAATTTTTTTTCATATGTACAAACAAGCAGATGGCTCTCCTGATGAAAAAAGACAACCATCGCCTATAGACACCAAAGATGTTAACACAGTATATGGATATACAGTATGGAAACTAAGCCTATTTGATAAAATAATTACCTACGTGCCGTTGAAGCAAAAGGGTTGTCATTTTTAATGTTTTGCGGTATTGTTTTTTTTAATTAAAATATGTGATGTGATGTTATGTAGTGATCAATTAATCGAATTGAAATAGCTAGTTTACAGATAAAATATAAATAGGCGTCTCATGGCGTCGAGTGCCGCTCAAGACGAGTGGTGACGTATAAGTTTATTTTCTTTTTTCTTTTTAGAAATTGAGATTAACCAACGCGTCGGTTAATCTTCGATTTTTAAAAAGATCTTGGAAATAAACTTATATGTCACCACTCGTCTTGAGCAGCACTCACTACTGCACTGACAGCACCGCGACAACCAGGGTGTAAACAGACGGACTGCATTTCAACTGCAATTCGACTGATAAATGGTAGTTCAGATGTAGTTGACACGACTGCAATAGAACTGCAAAGCAGCCGTGCAGTTCAACTGCATTCAAACTGCTTCTTCATTCAAGCTTGTTTCTGCTATTGAGCACTTACTGAGTCTACGCGGGGGGGGGGGGGGGGGGGGTTGCACTTCTAGCTAATCGGAACTATTTGAATTTCGAATGTTTTATTTTTAAAACGTTGCAACCTTCTTAGTAATGGAAAAACCTTAAAAACAGCAAAGAAAAACATCGACACGCGGGATTTGAACCTGCGACCATTTCCCTAAAGCCGGGACGCTCTTCCGCTGAGCTAGTGTCGACAGGCTCGAGGCGGCGAAATTCTTCTTTGCTATATGATCGATTACGTCGATTGTAATGTAGTAATAAAAAAAAATGGCGAGAAATGATTTGTCAATTGTTTTTTTATCACACATCAAAGTTCTACGTACACAACGAAAATGGAATTAAGTCGAAAAGATTTTAGAGCGATGATTTTTTATGATTTTAAAAGTTCTCTTTCTCCGCAAAACTGTGCCGCTCGTCTTCAAAATGCTTTTGGGAGAGAAACACCTTGTTTGAGCACCGTGAGGCGATGGTTTGCTGAACTTGAGAGAGAGGTCGAATTTCTTTACATGACGAATTTCGTGAAGGGCGGCCTTTAACTGCCGTCAACGAAAATAATGTGGCTACTGTTAAGCGGTTAATTGAAGAAAACCTCCGGATTACCTATGAGACAATTTGAGAACTATTGGGGATTGGTATGAGCCAAATTCAGAAAATTTTACAGAATTAAAGAATTAAAGAATAAAAATAAATAATAAGAATTAAAAGTTTGGAAACTTTGTTGCCGTTGGATCCCTCATGAACTGACAGCGGAGCAGAAGCGGGCTCGCGTTGAATGGTGCTCACAGATGCTACTGAAATTCGACCACGGACATTCTAATGCTGTTTATGACATTGTCACAGGAGACGAAACGTGGATTTATTGTTTTGGACTCAAAAAAAAAACAGCAATCTTGTGAATGGGTGTTTGAGAATGAGAACAGGCCAACAAAAGTGAGACAGGCGAAAAACGTTGGTAAAAAAATGAGAACGTTTTTTTTCTCAGCTACGGGTCCCATCAGTACCATTCCACTTGAAGATCAAATAATAATAATAATAATAATTCACGGGACAATTACACTTACTGATCTAACCCCAAAGTAAGCAAATTATTTGCTTGTGTTATGGTTGTTAGTCAACGATACTAATACATAGAAATACATATATAAATACTAGAATATATATAATAAACACCCAAACCCGGAAATACAAACATTTATGCTCATCACACAAATGCTTGTCCCCGTCGGGGATCGAACCCGAGTCTCGTTGATTGCGTAGTCAGGGTCTCTAACCACTCGACCAACGGGGCGGTCAAAAGAATGTTAATGCCGAGTGGTATACTACCATCTGTTTACCCAGGGTGTTAGAAAAAGTTCACAAAAGACGACCCAAAACCCGCATTCTCCTACACCATGATAACGCTTCTTCACACACGACCAAGAAAACAAAGTCATTTTTAGCTTCCGAAAAAGTACATCTCGTCACCCGTCCTGCGCATAGCCCCGACCTAGTACCCTGTGATTTCTGTATTTTCCCCAAAATCAAAGATTTGATGAGAGGTTTTACTTTTACCAACTCCGAAGAGGCAGTGATAGCGTTCAATCAGCACGTAGAAAACATTACTTCACATCTGTGGTCCTCCTGTTTTAAAAAATGGTTCGATCGCATGAAAAAATGTTTAAAATGTAAAGGAGATTATTTTGAAATGCAATAAACGTAATATACGTAACATTTTGGTTATAACATGTTGTTTTTTTAAGTTACGCAAAACTTATAGTGTGACCTTCGTATTGTGAGAGTAATTGATATCGTTCATGCTCTTAGATCTGAAAATGATAGTTTAGACTGGCTGTGCCCGCGACTTCGTCTGCATGGAAAAATGTATAAAATAAAACTCTCGGGATTTTACTCGCATACTTCTCATTCCCGTGGTATTTCTGAGATAACACTAACCTATGTCCTTTCTCGAGTCTCAAACTGTCTATACAAAATTTCATCCAATTCGGTTCAGTGGTTTAGATGTGAAGAAGATACAGACAGACAGCGTTACTTTCTCATTTATAATATCAAAATCAAAATCAAAATCAAAATCAAAATATCTTTATTTTCATAACATTGTTTAACATAGATTGCTATGCAAGTGTTAGAATCGACCTACTAAGTATTTTACAAAATACTTGTGTCAGGTGATTCTGCTCTTCCATAGCTAATTTATACATAGACATTCATATATTATTATGTTATTATTATATTCATTATTATTACTGGATTTTTATTATTATAATATTAGATTAAATGGTACAACAATATAACAGGTAAGTAATTTATAAACAAACATTTTTAACTTTTTGTACAACATGCAATGAAAACATGCAAACCTGATGTGTGTATGTATCGGTGCAAATGTATGTGTTTATTGGAGCATCCATGTGTATGTGTGTGTGTGTGTGTGTGTGTGTATGTGTGTGTGTGTGTGTGTAAGTTTGTGTGTTTGTGTGTGTGTTGTTAATTGTATATATATGCATATGTGCGTAAGTATGTGTATCTATGCAATATATATATATATATATATATTATTTATTTATTTAGTTAATGTTTCAAAAGTGATTCAATATCATTATATGATTTTGTTATGAGCCATTTTAAAGTTGTTTCTTTGCATTTATAGTTATTTAATGGATATATATGTAAGTGCTTATTTAATATGTTATAAAAATGAGCTGATTGTGAAGAGTATTGACGTTGTGCAAATACTGTTTTAGTTTTAGGTGTTTCAGCAACCTTAAAGTTTCTACGTTTGCTATATATGTAGATATTGTATGGTAAATACTTATGTTTCCTTAAAGTAGCACATAATATATAAAGTTTTCTTACAGAAAGAACTTTACAAAAATTATACAGTTGCTCTGTCGGAAATGTGTAAGGTTTGAAGTGCATTACCTTTAGCAAACATCGTTGACATCTCTCGACTTCTAAAAATTTTGTTTTGGTGGCTCCACCCCATACAGCTATGCAATACCCGATTACCGATTGGGCTAAGGCAATATAAATTTGCTTAATTAAAATAGTGTTCGTGACATACCTTAGTTTTCTAAATACCCAATTTAATTTTCTTATTCTATCACAGGTAAAATCGATATGAGAATGCCATTTAAGATGCCGATCTATAATGACCCCTAAGTATTTTGTTGATGGGACTCTATCAATGACATCACACATACAGCTATCATGACTTCCGTTACAGTGTTCGTTATGTATTTTTAAGCAATAATTATTACCTGGTTGTGTTTTACCATTAATTGTAAAACATATGTAATTTGTTTTTGAAGCGTTTAGCGTAAGAAAATTTTGTTGTAACCAGTTTGATACAATAGCTAGACCTGATTGAGCATTTTCGAAGACGAAATTCCAGGAAGATCCTTGAAACACCATAGCTGTATCATCTGCGTACGAGATTATTTGACATTGCTTTATGCTAAGATTAGTCAAATCGTTAATATAGATTAAAAATAATGTAGGGCCCAACACACTTCCCTGAGGAACCCCAAAGAAAAGGTCCGACTCGCTACTTATATGATCTCCTATTTTAACCATTTGCCTACGATTTTGAAGATAATCTCTAAACAATTGAAGTGGAATTCCTCTTACACCAATGGTCTCGAGTTTTCTTATAAGGATGGGAACAGAAACAGTATCGAATGCTTTTTTCAAATCCAAAAATACAGATAGACATTTATTTTTTTGATCTAATTGCTCAGTAATTAGTGAAGTTAACGATAACACAGCATCTTCAGTAGATTTTCCACTTCTAAACCCAAACTGTGAGCTGGAAAGAATTTTAAAGTTTTCAAGATAGTTTAGAAGTCGAGTGTTCAGTAATTTTTCAACGATTTTGAAGAAAACGGGTAACACAGAAATTGGTCTATAATTATTTATATCATCCTTTTTCCCTCCTTTATACACTGGCGTAATAAGCGATTTTTTAAGAGGTGTAGGAAAAACTCCTTTTTGAAAGCAAATATTACTTAAATGACTAATAATAGGTACCAAAATGGGTCTACATATTTTGATAAACTTTGTAGATATATTGTCCCAGCCTGGCGCACTTTCGGATTTAAGACCACAGAGAACACGATCTACTTCAGAAGGATCTGTATCCAAAAGAACAAAAGAAGAGTGTTGTAAGGTGGAATATCTAACAGAAATATCAGACTGTGGTAAAAGGTCAATAGTACCTATACGCTCGGCGAGTGTCTTACCAACATTTGCGAAATACTGGTTAACATAGTCAACTGATGCTTCAGGGGTGGATTTAATGTTTAATAAATGTATATTTGTAGTTTTATTAGATTTAATATTAGTAATCGTCTTTATTGTGTTCCAAAGCTGTTTAGTATTATTTTTTGCATTTTTTAATTGTTCTTTTTCATATTTGCATTTCAGACTTTTTAGTAATTTATTACAAAAATTGCGATATCGCTTATAAGTTATATTTAAAATTTCATTAAATGGATCTAATCTTAATTTTTGATGTAATTTATCTCTATTTTTAATACAGCGAAGGATACCAGGGGTAATCCATGGCTTAATATTTCGTTGACATTTCGGACGGTTTTTTATTATTTTACTTTCTTGGAGTGATTCAGTGACTATCTTAATCAATTGTTCAGCAACATATGTTGGATCATCAGATAATAATAAATTTTCTATATTTTTTTCCATAAGTTTAGAACAAGCTAAATCAAAGTCAATATATTCCACATTTTTGGCATATCTATTTTTTGTTTTTAAATTAGATAACTTCAGAAATATTGCATAATGATCTGTCGTTGTAGTTTTCAAAACTGCTATTTGTGCTATGAATTTGCTTTTATGAATTTTTAACATGAAGTGATCAAGACAACTCTCTTTTCTAGTTGGAAAAATGTGACCCGGAAGTATACCATGGACTGATAACATATTTAAATAATTTTCCCTATTTCTACATTCGTTTGAACCTTCATTTGTTTTAGCAATAAGGTTTATATTTATATCTCCAGTTATTATTATGTTGTGATGTGATTTAATAGTTTCTAAATGTGAATGTAATGAATCAATAAAATTACTAGCATTGGAATTTGATGGAGAGCGATAAATACATATAATAATATGATCAAGTAGTTCTATTTGAATGCAAGAGGCATGTTGAAGTAAAACTTCTTTCATTGTAGATTTGAGATTGCTTTTAACATACGCTACTACACCGTCATTTTGATTAATATTACATTTAGTTGCAAGGGATGTGTAACTTTGTAACAGAGGTATAGGTCTATCAGAACTAAGCCTACATTCGGTGAGTGTTAAAATATCTATATCGAAGTTTATAAGAGAAAGGGTCGCCTGAAAATCGTCAAAGTTACGATGTATACTTCTTATATTTTGACTAATTAAGGTTAAATCATTGCTATTAACGCTGATATTTTTTGTAAGATTCTGTATATCACATTGTATCTTGTTTGCAATCTCAGAATTGTCTAATTCATTTATAGTTAAGTTTGTACTATCCATAATATAGAGTAAGCATAATATAAAATGCAGTAACTAGAAACCTTAAGCACGAGTTGCAGAAGGTGTAAACATTATTAAGAATAAAAATAAATATAAATTTTACATATCGAATACTCTTCACTAAATATAATGTGATACAATATATCAAATTTGAAAATATAACTAATTTGTGATGATTTTTGGCTCCTATAAGGATTAATGTAAGGATATTTGTTTTGTATTGTATGTGGTGTGTGATGTATGTAAAGAAGTAGCATTTAAAGATAAGTGTTAAGATTATAAAACCTTTTGAAAAATACACTGAAAATAGTCACTTTTCACTCATAATTTGTCGAAGTTGTGATTCACTTTTAATCAAGATAATCTTAGAGTTCTCTTCTTTTCTTATGTAAACCTTGCCGTACGCTGTCCAGCAAAATCTATACGAATGTGTTTTTACAAAATCACGAGCAAGGAAATAAAGGCGAGCAGCTTTGGCTGTTAATTGTTCTGAGACAAAGATTGGTGTGTCTTCGTTTGTCCGATGCCCTAAATGCTTTGCACGAAGTTTGAACTTATCCTTTACGTTAAACGCTTTACACATCTTAAGAATATCGTTTTTAAGTATTGTAGACGAAGTTTCCACAATAATAGGCGTGTTTTGAGAGCCTTCTTTTTTACCGCGAACTCGATAAATATCCTTTATATCAGTTTTATTTATTTGGCAACCGATAGTAGTTGATAAGCTTAGAACCATATTAATAAGATCGTCTTTTCCTTCAGATATCTTTTTCGGCACATTTTTTATTTCTAAGTTAGTCTTTCGTCTGTCTTTTTGCATATCTTCAATTTTGTCCTCCAGTATAGTTATGTATTTTCTATCTTCTATGATTTTCCCTTCCAATTTCTCAATTTTTTCCTGAAACTGTTTATTTTGTGCAGTCAAAAAGCTTATTGAACTTTCTATGTTCTGATTTGATTTTTGGATTTCATTGAGGGTATTTTCAAATTTTTTAAATTTAGAATCTTGGGCTTCCATTAAAGTTGTGAACATATTTTTTATTTCGTCTCTTATGCTGGCTAACTCCATAGTATATTCCTCATCCCACTTCCTTTTACTACGCATAGCCATATAGTTAGGTGGTGTTGTAAGTTGCGCTGATACTTCAGATTCCATATCCGATAAAGACTTTTCAATTTGTTCCATTTCTACTAGGATATTATATATATGAAGAGCTTATCATTACTCACTAATAATTCAAAATGGAGTAGTAAGCTGTAGGCGTTACCAATCAACCTACTAAGATTATGTGGGTTGGGTTTTAGGGAAGAAGGCGTGGCCTGGTAACGTATAAATAAAATGGCGGAATTGCGTATGCGCATGAAGCGGGCACAAAGTACCAGGATGTCATATTACGATAAGGGTGTCACTTACATCTTTCAATGTTATCTTATTCTTCTGCACTCCTATTATTTTTGGTTAATTTATTTCACTTTAAATATTTGTTTATTTTTAAATTACACTAACGTGGATATTTTACACAAGTACGCCTCACGGCGGTCCGAGGGGAAGAGCAATATTAGCAATATTAATATGGATTATGAGCACAATGTTAATTTCCAATGCAAATTACTAACCACATTTTACTAGTAGATACAATTTTAAGAACTACGAGAAAAGAGATCTTGCTTTGCTTTTTCAATAGTGAAAAGATATTAAATAGGTATATGTCGAAAAAGACAGGTAGGTATATTTTCCATTTTCCTTGCGTATTGAGGCAAAGTTCAAAGCAGCACAGGACATATAAAATGGTGGAGATCTGAGTAACTTTTCGCATAGATTTGCAGTAGTTCTGTTCTAGTTATCTTAAAACAGAACTTCGCTACATAAACAAGAAACAGTATCGTGTAACTGGTTCGCTATTGCTTCTCTGTACACCGAAAGGGGACACAAGGTGTTATAGTAAGCGCTTCGTATAACCGGGAGTTAGCTGGCACATGTCAGACTTCCATGCGGCTGTAACGAGCACAGACTGCAAGACTGCGACAACTTTCCACCAAACACTTGAGCAGTTTAAGTTATTTGAGGACCGTTTATATGTTCAGACAAAAATTGTAAGATATTTTATAGATTCAGGTGTTACTTTGTAGCAACCCATTTTTCAAAGACGAAAATAAGATATTTAATTTGCGAAATTTCCGGGAAATCTTATATGAAACTACTGTGATGCAACGTAAATAAAATTTCTTACACTACCTTTTATTTTAGTTGCATCACAGCAGTTTCATACAAGATTTTGCAAATCAAATAGGTAGCTTATTGTAGTTGTCTTTGTAATATCATCTTTAGGTCCACGTTTATTGCAAATAAGTGGGTGTGATTGAAATAAATAAATTAAGCCTTACAATAATAATAATAAACGTTACCTTACAAACCTTACAAAAATAATAATATACCTTACACAAGGAGACAGTTTTGAGGAGCTGTGTCAAAATCCTCACCACACTGTGTCTTGTAAACACTTTTATATACTTTGTGTTTGAATATCATACGAAAAAAGTACAAGCATTTTGACAATTTTTTAACAATCTTAAATTTATATTTTTTTAACAACTTATGTAATTATTTTTGTGTTATAGCACTCACCCCGTGCTTGGGAATCTGGAAAAACCTTAAAAACAGCAAAGAAAAATATCGACACGCGGGATTTGAACCTGCGACCATTTCCCTAAAGTCGGGACGCTTTTCCGCTGAGCTAGTGTTGACAGGCTCGAGGCGGCGAAATTCTTCTTTGCTATATGATCGATTACGTCGATTGTGCTAATCGATCATATAGCAAAGAAGAATTTCGACACTAGCTCAGCGGAAGAGCGTCCCGGCTTTAGGGAAATGGTCGCAGGTTCAAATCCCGTGTGTCGATATTTTTCTTTGCTGTTTTTAAACTTATGTAATGAGAGTAAATTTTTAATGTACACATCGGCAGGCAGGTGATTTTAACTTCTGTTATGTTAAGTAAGTTGATTCCAAATATGGTTGTTTTGAAAACAACATTTTCTTAATTTTCTACATAATCAAACATCTATTTAGTTTTTCAACCCTGTCCAGTGAAGTTATAACGTAAAATTGGTTCGCTATTGTTTTTCCGTAGAAAAGATTACACGTTGCATTGTAATTTTTTTTTCATCATTAGATAGCAAATAAGCAGATGGCTGTCCTGAAGGAAAGAGAAAATACGCAAATAGATACCAAAGATGTTAATGGTGCATTGTTTTCTATGTGCCGGGATGGCGATGCCACATACAAGTCTACGACTACCTTACCAAACTGTAATACGACAGTGATAAGCATTGGTGCTAATTGCGGTAGGAACGGGCTAAAAGTTGGAACTATATACTCGAGCGAGACGTCGCGGAACTCTATATACTATTTTTTATAGTGGTCACGATGTTAGTGACATGTAAAGCCAATTATTGGTCGTCTTTTACGACCTGCGTGGTAGAACGGAAGTTAGTTTATTTTTCAAAAAGGGCCCGGGCAAAACACGGGGAAAAGTATTAGATATCTTCACGGTAAGTACTTTAGTACTTTACTAGGCAAAGAGAAGTATGTGCTACATCACGACTCAGAAAGACTTGCATTGGTTTGTTTGGATTCGTAATTATATTCGTATAATCACGACGGTTTCAGAGACTTATCCTCGGACAGCACCTAACCAATTTGATTATGTTACCTTTTTCTTGGTCCCCTCAAAACCCTCTAGGGCTCTACATACATCCATTCCCATTTAAATTGTATATTTGTTTTGTTAATCGTTCATCTGCTGCTCTTTGAACATGTCTGACTGTATGAACCCAATGCATCGTAACGCATGTTCTTTCTCATTTTTACATAAATACTGTTCTTTTAGACCCAGCCTCTCTCGTTTAGTGACATATTTAGCGTTGGCGTTAGCATATAATTATACAAGGCGAGACGGACTTCACAACTTTGTATAGTGCTTTGAAGTAGTTTCTCTATTGCTCCATTGCTCAGTTCCCCGTATACACTCATCTTTCTATACCAGCGATAAATCTTCCAAAGCATTCCTGCCAAAAACACAAGATATACCTACCTCGTAAGAGATTTCCCGTAAATATTAAAAATATAGGTATGTAATAAATTCATCAGCACCGGCAAAGTGCTACCTAACTGAGAATTAGCTGACACATGACAAGACTTTCATGTATTTGTAACGAGCAAGACTGCAAAAACTTTCTACTAAATCACTTTAGAGGATCTCAAACTTATTTGAGGATCGTATATATGTTCAGACTTAAAATTACACTCACATTTAAAACACTTTTTGTCAGGTCTAAAAAGTTGTCAACAGAAGTGAGAAATTGCCAAAATAATGCACATTTCGTTGTAAAACTTAATAAGTACATTGAGAGTTTAAACGGCTGTTGCTGTTGCAATTTATGTTTAATAAATATTTATATCTATAAAAATATCCATAGGAGTGAATGTAGTTGTATTATTTTAATATTGTCATTGCAAAACGTACTTAAGTACATTGAGAGATAAACGCCTGTTGCTGTTGTAATTTACCTGTACAAGTATCTATACAAATAAATAAAATTGGAATGTCTCTTTGTAATATTAAAATAACCGTTTTTTACTAAATGTAATCTATACATATAATAAAAACGTAACCGATCGGTGTCTGTACATGAAAGATTAATGAAAAAAACTATGATGGGGGGCCTTTATAAACACAATAGAATTTAAAACAATGATTTTTAAAATTTTTGTCTGTTTGTCTGTATGTTTGTGCACGTTAATCTCAAAAACGACTGAACCGATTTCGATGCGGTTTTCAGTACAATGTAGCTGTAGGCTTTACTTAACATTTAGTGTTTATTTTATTCAAATCGGTTCATAAATAAAAAAGTTATCATCGCAAATCGACCCACCAGTATAAATTTAGTTTAGATCTTATGTAATTAATTATTGTATAATAACGTATACATATTGTTCAGCTTAAGCTGGAAATGCGTCTGTGTGATAAAGCGCGAATATTGTTAATTTTTTATTTTATTTTTTTATTTTTTTGCATAAGTTTGAAATGCATGTTTAATAAATTTTTTGTTCGATACAATGAAGATAGATGTCGTTGTTCAAAGTTGAATCGCGCTATGACGTGATAGGTAGGTAATTTGGAACACAATCTTCTATCTATATCTATATATATAAAAAGCAAATGTGACTGACTGAGGTATCAACGCACAGGCCAAATCCTTCGGACTAGAAATTTGAAATTTCGCACACATATTTTCCTTATGATGTAGGCATCTGCTAAGGAAGGATTTTTCAAAATTCAACCCAGAAGGGGGTGAAATAGGGAATAAAATTTGTATGAAACTTTTTATTCCCTGGACATATTGGCATGAAATTTCGCATGAATTGAGTAAAAAATAAATAATGAATGAAAAAACGTGTTTTAGCATTTTTCAAAATTCGATCTCTAAGAAGGTAAAATAGGGGATGGAAGTTTCATATAACCGCACAAAGCATTGCCAAACCGTTAGTGTTAGACACTTGATATTTTGCACATGTATTTGTCTTATGACGTAACAATCCACTAAAAAAGCATAATTAAAAATTCAACCCTCAAAGGGGTGAAATAGGGGAAAAAATTTTTAAGCATTTTATTCCTTAGACATATTTGCATGAAATTTCTTATGAGTATGACAAAAATAATGACTTATGTATTTCAGCGTTTTTCAAAATTACACCCCTTAAGGGAAAAATAGGGCATGAAAGTTTTATATAAACGTATAGGCCAAACCCCTTGGGCTAGAAACTTTATATTTTACACACGTATCCCTGTTATGACGTAAGCATCCACTAAGGAATGATTTTTCAAAATTCAAACTCCAAAGGGGTGAAATAGAGAAAAAAAAATTGTATAAAACTTTTATTCCTTAAATATATTTGCATGATATTTCATATGAATTGAATATGGCATAAAACATGAGTTATGTATTTCAGCGTAAAAAATAAATAATGAATTACGTGTTTAAGCGTTTTTCGAAATTTCATCCCTAAGAGGGTAAAATAGGGGATGAAAGTTTTATATAACCGCACAAACCATTGCTAAACTATTAGTGTTAGATACTTGAAATTTTGCACACGTACTCCACTTATGACGTAGGGATCCACTAAGCAAGGATTATTAAAAATGTAACCCTCGAAGGGGTGAAATAGGGATAAAAAATCTACATATTTTATTCCTTGGACATTTTTGCATGAAATTTGGTATGAATTAAGTATGGCAAATATAATGTGTTTCAGCGTTTTTCAAAATTCAGCCCCTTAGAGGATAAAATTGGGCAAGAAATTTTATTTAAATGTACAGCTCAAAACCTTATGACTAGAAACTTAAAATTTCGCACACGTATTTCTCTAATGATGTAGACATCCACTAAGGAAGGGTTTTTCAAAATTCAACCGCGAGAGTGGAGAAATAGGGGATAAAAGTTTGTATGAAACTTTTTATTCCCTAAATATATTTGCATGAAATTTCGTATAAATTGAATACAAAAAGAAAAATGAATTACGTATTTAAGCGTTTTTCAAAATCCAATCCCTACGAGGATAAAATAGGGGATGAAAGTTTTATATAATCGCACAATCCAAACCCTTAGGTCAAGAAACTTAAAGCTTCGCACACATATTCGTCCTTTGACGTACGCATCCACTAAGGAAGGACTATTCAAAATTCAAGGGGTGTCGTATGGGATGAAATTTCTTTGAAACTTTATATTTCTTTGACATACTTTTATAAAATTTCGTATCAATTGAGTACGGTAAAAATAATGAGTTACGTATTTTCTCATTTTCGAAAATTTAATCTCTTAGAGGGTAAAATAGGGGATGAAAGTTTTATATAAACTCACAGGTTAAGCCCTTAGGCCTAGAAACTTGAAATTTCGCACACGTGTTCCTCTTATGACGTAAGTATGCACGAAGAAATATTTTTTCAAAATTCAACCTTCAAAGGGGTGAAATAAAGGAAAAAATGCTGTGTGAAACTTTTTATTTTTTGGACATATTTGCATGAAATTTCACATGAATAAAGGAAAATTTAAAAAAAGGTGTTTTTTTCTAACTAAAGTTTTCAACTAATCATTTTTCGATCTTCTATAATATTTTAGTACTGAACTACGTCAAATGCAGTTTCAAAAAACAAAATCGAATCACGTTTTCAAAAAACAAAAACCTTTTAAATAATAATATTTTATTGTTTCCAGCAAACGCACTTAATATTTTCAAAATAAATTTCAGGCTTTAAAAATCTAAACAAAAAAACAAAATAAAAAACTGCGTCCAAAACTGAATTTGATCAAAATCATTCCATTTATTTGGGATTTATCATTAACAATATTTTTTTAAAAAAGATTGTTTTGAATATTTTTCAGAAATGAAATTATTGTTTTAAATTTTACACTTGTACTGTTTCACAATTCACTAATTATATATAATATATACTTTTTTATTTAAATAGCCAACCGGTTTCGCATTTCACTGCATCATCAGGGCTAAAACTTAAATTGTCAACAAATACGTTGTGTTAGGAATTGTTAATAATGGACGGTAGATGTGAAATATTGAGTTTGATAGAAAATATTAATGTCGCCAACCATTATTTCCAAATTACCACAGTACGAAGATACAAAATGAGGCAAACTACAAAATAAAAATTATACAAAATTACAAATGAAATCTAAACTAATAACGGATCTAATGTAATAATAAAATCAAATGTCACTTAAATTACTAATTTAAAATTATCCAAAATTAAGATATGTCATTGGGTTCAAATATGTCAAAATATTCGGTAAATACTCTATAACGTACCCGAATATATATACACACATACACGCTTACATACACTTTAATGTCAAGGATTAAATTAAATAATTTAAACAACAAAATATACTAAATTGTACTAATAAACTAAATAATATGTCAAGCATAAAATTAATATAATTAAATTGAATTAAATTATATAAATAATATTAACTTAAATTATATAAATTGAAATTAATTATTAAAAATATTTAATAAGGGGGAAGAATTTAAATCCCTATGATCATTTAATAATTTCGGATTATTTTTCTGTTTATTAATTTCTAGGGCTTCAAGGGCATTCAGCCTTTCACCTTTGTTACAAAAATGCAAGGCGTTGAAGTTCTTAGCGAGGTCAAAATTGTGCCCTTCCGTTCTGAGGTGCATCATGCATCATTTTTGGTATTGTATCCTTGTTGTTAAAAAGTAAACATCTTAGAGATTTGGTAGTGTAAAACGCTGGGCTACTATCTTTTAGTAGTCTTGCTGACTTGTATACTGTAAAGGTGAAAGGCTGAATGCCCTTGAAGCCCTAGAAATTAATAAACAGAAAAATAATCCGAAATTATTAAATGATCATAGGGATTTAAATTCTTCCCCCTTATTAAATATTTTTAATAATTAATTTCAATTTATATAATTTAAGTTAATATTATTTATATAATTTAATTCAATTTAATTATATTAATTTTATGCTTGACATATTATTTAGTTTATTAGTACAATTTAGTATATTTTGTTGTTTAAATTATTTAATTTAATCCTTGACATTAAAGTGTATGTAAGTGTGTATGTGTGTATATATATTCGGGTACGTTATAGAGTATTTACCGAACATTTTGACATATTTGAACCCAATGACGTATCTTAATTTTGGATAACTTTAAATTAGTAATTTAAGTGACATTTGATTTTATTATTACATTAGATCCGTTATTAGTTTAGATTTTATTTGTAATTTTGTATAATTTTTATTTTGTAGTTTGCCTCATTTTGTATCTTCGTACTGTGGTAATTTGGAAATAATGGTTGGCGACATTAATATTTTCTATCAAACTCAATATTTCACATCTACCGACCATTATTAACAATTCCTAACATAACGTATTTGTTGACAATTTAAGTTTTAGCCCTGATGATGCTGTGAAATGCGAAACCGGTTGGCTATTTAAATAAAAAAGTATATATTATATATAATTAGTGAATTGTGAAACAGTACAAGTGTAAAATTTAAAACAATAATTATGACGGAGTTTCACCAAGTGCCGACGATGGAAAGTATAAATTATAGAAATGAAATTATTGTCTTTGATAACAAAATTAAAATTTTTGAACTCTGAAAAAATTCTTTGCTTAAGTATAGTTTTTGTACTTTTGAGCTGAAATACCTCAATTTAGCAGAAGTTTCAGGGATGGCCTGCAGGGCCAATCAATTTACAGATGCTTAACTTCCCGCTACGTATGTAGATAAGAAGTTACTCATTTTGACCCGATTTTCGAAAATCAAGTTTTCAACAGATCTGCACGTTTTGACGTCCTAGGAACATTTTACGACTATTTTCACGATGACTTCTGTATATCTGTATGTATGTATGTATGTATGTGTATGGGTGTGTGTGTGTGAGAGTGTGTTAGTGTGTATGCAAACATCTCATAACTTCTGAACGGCTTGACCGATCTAAAAACGCGGTTTATGACATTCGATTTAATTCTGATTTTCTAAAAATTTGAACCGGTTCAACGTAGAAAACTTTGAGAAATTTTGAAAAAACCTCAAAAAAATTAGGCGAAACTTTAGTTTTTTAATATAACTTCCAGATTTATGTACGGATTGAGTACAAAATCTAATCAGTTCTTTTTGTATAAAACTAAGTGCAATGCATAAATTGCATCAAAATCGGTTTATCCGTTCGGGAGTTATCGTTGACGAAAAATTATGACAAAAGTGTTTTTTCGACAAAACTTCTAAATTTTTCAAGCAACAATTTATTGATCTTCTACGTTATTTAAGTACTAAGAAAACTACGCCAAATGCCGTTTCAAAAATTTAAATCGATTCAAATTTTCAAAAGTAACAAAGCTTTTCAAATATTAATATTGAGCTGTTTCCGGAAAAGTTACTTATTATATTTAAAATAACTTTCAGGCTAATATACCTATTTAATTTAAAATCTGATTAGCTTTTTTCTTAAAAGACTGCGTTATATACAGTAAATCGAATTAAAATCGGTTGATTCGTTCGGGATTTATCAATGAAGAAAAGGTTCAAAAATTGCGTTGAATGTTATTCGAAAGATGAAAGTCAGTCATCATTTTGGAAAAATCATCTTTTCAAACACTAAATTAAATAACTAAGTATAATTTTTAAAAACTTTAGATATTTAAACTCTTCGAACTCAAAACTCTATGCTTAAGCACAGTTTTTTTCTTTGAGCTTAAAATACCTCAATTTATTGGGAAGTTTTAGGGATGACTTGCAGGGTCAACCTGCTTACTGATTTTTTTTTATACAGTTACGTTAGTTGGTTAGATAGGTGTGTTACATGCAAAGCAATCCTAATAGGTAGCTATATTTCGTTTGTGGTATAGTTTGGTATATATAAAAATATTGTCATAGGTAGTTTAGGTAAGGTATTTCCTGTTAATTACAAGTTTCTTTATAATTACGTTAGTTCCTTCGATAGGTGTTTGAGGTATAATAGTTACTTACGTTTTTTACTTAAATTATAATACTAAAAATATCGTGTATGTATATAAGTAACTAAGATGAATATGCATATATTATTTTTTTTAGAATACTAGCGGCCCGTCCGACTATGTAGAGATTTTTAATAAAGTAACTTATAAAGAACGTTTTAATAATTTCTAATGTAAATAAGCGCGAGCGAAGCCGCGGGTAACAGCTAGTTTTTAATAAATGCATGAAACAACATTTCTACAGTTTTTGTCTGTCTGACTGTCTGTCTGTCTGTTTGTTCCGGCTAATCTCTGGAACGGCTGGGTCGATTTTGACGGGACTTTCACTGGCAGATAGCTGATGTGATAGCGAGTAACTTAGGCTACTTTTTTCGATTATTTTCCTCGCGGACGAAGTCGCGGGCTCAGCTAGTGCTTAATAAATATTGAATTCTAAAAAATCTTTAGGTGTGAATGTAGTTGTATTGTTTTAATATTATTTTTATTTTTCATTATGTAACATTACTTGTAGTGCATATGTATCATCTTAAAATTTATATACTTAATGAAGTTTATAAATAGTTTTGATGTTTGAATGTATAGATAGATGGATGCATGGGCGTACCCAGGTTCAGGGTCGGGGGAGGGGGCGGAGGGGGGGGCAACGGTAACATCTTAAGACTATATTTTTATCTTTTTATCCACAAAAGTATATAATTAGCAAAGGTTAACAAATTCCAGGGGGGGCAACTGCCCCTCCCTGCCCCCCCCCGAGGTACGCCCATGGATGGATGTTTGTTACTCAAACACGCAAAAACGGCTGAACCGATTTGTATGAAATTGGACACACGTAGATGATAACCTACAATAGTACTTAGCTTACTTTTTAAGTACCCGCAAAATGAGTACCTAGTACCACACAGGTAGTATATCCTCCCAAACAAAAAAAGCATGTTCAAAATCGGTTCATAAATGACAGAGTTTAGAGGTAACAAATTACAATTTTATAACATACTAACTGAGCCCGCGACGAAAATTTTGAAATTTAAAATAGCCTAAGTTATTCCTTATTACATCAGCTATCTGCCAGTGAAAGTCCCTTCAAAATCGGTTCAGCCGTTCCAGGGATTAGGCAGAGCAAACAGACAGACAGACAGACAGACCGACAGATAGACAGACAGACAAAAACTGTAAAAATGTTATTTTGGTATATGTACCGTGTATACATCCATATGCATTTAGTAAAAAAACTGTTATTTTAATATTACAAACAGACACACCAATTTTATTTATTTGTATGAATGTATAGAAGATGAAAGCCATGTTATTCAATGATGATAAAAAATAGGGGGCTTTTTATGTGGCCACCCACGGATTTCGTTACCTTATAGAATTTTTTTCATGACTCTGGTTAGACTACTCCTGCCTAAATACACGAAAGATTACGCTGATGCGATTCCCGATGTTGGAATATATATTTTATGTGAAAGTTAGGCAACTTCATTCAATGGTTAAAGTAAAGTCAAAATACAAAAAAATATGAAATCAGTCAAATTTCTTGGTTCAGTCTGCGTTATTAATAATGATTGTCATTGAAGTTTATTTAACCAAGTTTGGATTTTACTCACTCGATTGTTTTTGTAAGCTAAAACAGATGTCACTGTACGTAATTTAAATCGCGATATGAGTAGAAGTATATTCTAAGATATGAAGTTGACTAAGTCTAAGTTCATCGATCTTTTAAGAATGAGTAACTCAATTTTTGAGTAACGACTACTATATATGTCGTTCGTATATGAGAATGAAACTAAATAGTAGACATAAGGCTGCCAATGTTTGTTATTTATTAACGTAAATCGGTTGTATTTATTATTAATCAAATTAAATAAACGCTAGAATGTATACTGTAATAACTGTAAAATATTATTTGTTAATTTTGTTATCATCTTCTGAAAGCTTAGTACTAACTACTACATACATTACGTAGCAGGGATGTGACTTTGTACTTAATAAAACGATTTTAATTAATCGATTTTCTTAAGAAAATAATCGATTTTTATATTAATCGATTTTTTCTCATTCGTCCGTTAATGTCAGTGTCACAATCATTAGTTTGTTTTTTAGTGCCTTAAAATTGAATTTTGTGTTGTTATACGGTGCATTTCTTTCATGTAAGTACTGTTTTTATTAAAAAAGGCCGTTTCATAATAATATCGCTGGAAAAATTACACAAATTGAACTAACACCAAAGTAAGCAAACTATTTGTGTTATTGGTGTTTGTCAACGATACTAATACATAGAAATACATATATAAATACTGTTACATACATAATACACACGCAGACCCAAAAATACAGACATCTATGCTCAACACACAAATGTTTGTCCCTGGCGGGGATCGAACCCGAGTCCCATCGATTCGTAGTTAGGTTCACTAACCGCTCGACCAACGGGGCGTTTAGTGGTTCTATTTAGATAATTCGTTGTAAGAAATATATCGCAATAACCAAAAATCAAGTCAGTTAGAAATTCATTATTTTTCAAGTGATTTTTTTTTTTTTTTTTGTAAACATAAAAACTACTTTACCGATTACTTTATTTTGATCCCTAATAGATAGAAAATAAATCAATTGATATATAGTCATTTACAGAATAATAAAACATGGTTAGGTTTTAGAATTTGCGTTTATTTTGAGGATACAGATTTTTTTCCCTTAAAACCTCTCTTATATTACTGAAGTGCTACCGGAGTCTTGTGATGATTATGTTAAGATGTCAATATTTATTTTTGCATGCTGACGTTATGCCACCTGCCTAAGTTTGCTAGCTGCCTCAACCCCCGAACTGGAACATGAAATTGTCCAGCACTATATTGCGACAAGAAAAGGTAAGGTGGTGGACAGATTTTTACCACCCCACTTTGCAAACATCATACATAGTCTAGCCATACTTTCTTATTTCTCTTGAACTCAGCATTCAATTCATGATCTCACCATGCATCTCCTTTCATTGATTTGCATAGGTTTGCACTACCATATACTTCTTTCGCGGTTACTATCATAGTATCTTTCAAAACTTCTCAACATTCGTCTACATTCAAGTCCGGTAGGTTCACTTTCGCTAACCTATCTCGAACCTGAATTTTTTACAGACTCCTTAAACTCTTTCCCATCAGGGTCTCCTGATGTAAAGAGTCGTCCATCGCCTATAGACACCAAAGATGTCTAAGGTGCATTGCTATCTTGTGGCGAGGTCTGATGCCACATGCATAGTTTAACATGGAATTTGCGTCGCGATTCTCGCGAAATGCGCGAGTGTCCGAGCTCCGCCGTCAGAGTGTAAGCGCGAAGTGTAATATTATGAAGATAGTATTTTTTGACAGTTTGCGTTCCGGGCTCCGGGTCAAAAGACCAAATTTAATGTGGGGGGCAGATGAAAATCGGTAATAACTGATTGAATGATTATAAAAAAAATCGATTATTAATCGATTGTTTATAAAAACAAAATCACGTATTAACATCGATTTTTACTTTAAAAAGTCGATTATTAATCGATTATTTCTGTAATCGATTTTTCACATCCCTATTACGTAGTAATTTTTTTTAAGAAGTTGTAATATAATGTACTTGTTTTCCAAATTTCCATTTATTCCTTTTTAAGTTGCTGGATCATAAGGACTCAAGTCATCCAATAGATGGCGCTTATGTCGAGGTCCAGAATCTTGATCCCCTGGTACCAGGTACACCACATTTAAATAAACTGACAGTTATAAATAATCGTCATGTCGGTTGTGACGATAATAGTACCAATGACTGAGTTTTGGTTTCTTCGTGTCCCCGAAGAGTTAGGTAGAGGTATTCTTCAGTGGAGAAATTCGGCGGATTTCTGCGCACGCAACGCGCTCAGACTCGCCCCGTCTCAGTGTACAAAGAATGAAATGAATCGCGCACATGTTTCTTCGTGTTTTGAGTTATAATTTATAAAATCACATTATTATAAACTAGCTGTGCCCGCGACTTCGTTCGCGTGGAAAAATTTCTAAAATAAAAATCCGTATATTTCCCGTTCCCGTGGGATTTCCGGGATAAGAACTATCCTATGTCCTTTCTTGGGTCTCAAACTATATTTGTACCAAATTTTATTCAAATCAGTTCAGCGGTTTAGCCGTGAAAGCGTAACAGACAGACAGACAGACAGACAGACAGAGTTACTTTCGCATTTATAATATTAGTATGGAAGTATGGATAGTATGGATGAAGAACGATTTATTTAAATAATAATTTAATAAATAATTTCTGTAAATTATTTTTGAAAACGCGACAAGCTAGCATGTGTACAGTGTAGTAAGGTGTTAACAGTACCTAATAGGTAAGTGGTAACCCAACGAGGATGAGGGCAGAGGGCAGGTTGCCAACCCGAATTTTATAAAATTAGTAGATTATGTGCCAAATGTTGGTAGAAGTTGGTAGAATGTTAAATGCAAAATTGGTAGATCTACCATCTCAATTTAGAAAATATTTTAAGATTAAAAATGCATGAACTGTTCTTAAAATGTTTATTTTTGGAAATTATACATATTTTTATTGAAAAATTTTAAATTAGCAAACAACGGGCAGCCTAGCGCAGAACGCGCTAGGCTGCCCGTTGTTTGCTATGAATCTCTTAGTATGCAACAATCCCCCGTGGTACTTTCTTGAAGCCAACCTGCAAATTCCTTGTCTTTCTCCCACAATTTCAAATATTTGGTCATAATGCCCTTTTCTAGCTTTTTGTGGCGGAGTTCCTAACCTAGAACTCTATGCATCGCTTTCGCTGCTGTCAGAATTCATTATATAAATAAATGCATGCAACATAGAACAAACAGCAATCAGCACCGTTAATACATTATTAATTAGCTTTAAGAACAAAAAATCACAAAACAGGAGCAAAAATTCCGCATTCCGCAACAAACCAACCGGGAATGGGCCACAGAACAGTTAATGTCTGTGAGTTCGAAATGGCGCGAACGGCGAACCGATGCTGCCGTTTTTTTTTTGTGGTTTATGGCCTGGACTCTATGTATGCTTGACGCATCGTCGCATGGCTCACGCAACACATCGCAACGTCGCTCGTCGATATAAACATAATCCAAAGTGGTGACATGTCAAATTAATTAAAAAATAGCTAGTTTTTAGGTCTAGGGTGGTAGATAGGTAGACTGAAGTGAAAATTGGTAGATCTACCAAAAAGTTGGTAGAAATGACATCACTGGCAGAGGGAGTGCCTCATTTTACCCGGTATCCACTACCCTGTGAGGTACTCGCTAGGTGATCCTCAGTCCTCAACAAAGAGCGAGACGTCCGCGGTCCGTGCCGCGAGGTCCGGCCGCCCGGTGCGTTTCATTTTATTTCATCTCTCTCACACATAATATGATATTTCGCTCACAATGTTTTAGCACCAAAATAAATAAAATATGACATTTAACTACCAACCTTATTATTACTGCAACGTAGATAATAATTTATGAAAATAATGATTATTAAAATTATAGGTAAGTACATAAATTATTACTCAGTGACGCCAGATATTTTTTATTCAATCGCACAAGATCTCAAAAATTAAATAAACATAATTAAGAATTAATCTTTTCTATAATGAATGTTGATTCGTTCGCATATTCTTTCGTACTCATTCAGCAATCATCATCTTCACTCCCCTCACGAATAAACAGCGAATGAGGTGGTTCAGTGTTGAAATTCGAGTAACTCTTTCAATTTGTCCTCAAGAGTATCACAAATGAGGTAACTCATGAATGAGGAACTCATCACGTTGTCATGGTTACAAGAGTGTTGTTAGCGCCTTAGCGGTTTTTAAATGAATTTAACGTAACTGTTTTTATTTAATGGTCAAAAGCCAGAGGTTAAAGATTGTTAAATCGTCAACAAGTTTTGAATTGACATAAATTAGTTTTTTTAATAAAAGCCAGAATGTATACTTAAGTATTCTTATTTGATAACATCTTCTGAAAGCTTAGTACTATATATTACGTAGTTATTTTTTATGTGAGTTGTAATATAATGTATTTGTTTTCCAAATTACCATTTATTCCTTTTTGAATTCAAAACTTGCTTAGCCGCTTGAGGTACCGGCTCGCTTTTCTGTTTTGCGTAGTAGCCCCCCCAAAACTTCGCGTTTTCATGTGCCTGGCGCACTCCGCGCAAAAAACTGATTTATCACATGTGTGGATTGAATTCAAGCATATAAAGTGTATGTTTATCAATAGGATTTGAACACTTCTATCGATTAACGTGAGAATTATTTACTGAAGAGGTCTTAACTACGAAATAAATTACGTTAAACTTCATACTTTGTTACTCGGAGTCGAGGATTTTATAATTCAAAAATAAAGCGGTTGACCTAATCTTTTTTTATTTTTTGTATATTGCTGGTGAACAAATACATATGAAAAAAATAGAAAGACTATAGGTCTTTCTATTTTTTTCGTATGTATTTGTTAGTAGTAGTAAAAAATATAGAAAAAGTAAAAAAATATCTCTAGTAAAAAAATATTTATTTATTACTTATATACATAATGCCTTGTCTATGCCTGCCGCTATAGCGACAGTGCTTGTCACTGTCGTGTTCCGGTTTGGAGGGTAAGTTAGCCGGTAAACTTATGCGTATTGTGGCATAAGACTTCGTCACAGGATAGCAACGCACCATTAACATCAATGGTGTTTATAGACGATGGTTGACTCTTTCCATCAGAAGACCCATCCATCTGCTTGTTTGCTATCTTATGATATAAAAAAAATAAAAATACAGGTAGAAGAGAAAACCTCCTTCTTAGGCCGTAACTTAGCTTACCACTAGGCGAGATCATGGGCAAGCGCTATCCTATCGATTTTTAAAAAAAATCGGTTGTTAATCATTACAATATTAGTTATTTAATGAAAATTAAACCGACTACAAATATTTGTCAACTATACCACAGAATACTGGAGACTAACAAAAGTCAATGTTCCGTACAAGTAATATTCGAGCATAGCACACATAGATACCTCTCATGGACGTGATACCTCGGAGTTTTTCGGGACAGTTTGTTCCATGAGCATTTGGTCATTGAAATCAAAAACTCGTTCAACGATGCGGCATTCTTCAGGGAATTGATAAATAATTCATAAATCTGTTTATTAAATATAATATAACACTACAAGCGTTCAAGCCCTTTAACGCTGCAGTTGAATGTTTTTTTTTCCACAGGCAAATATATTATAACGACGAAATGAGTCACATTTTTAAACGAGAACTTAAACCTATTAAGGTTAATAGTAAACGATTGTAATAAGTTTTTCTGTGTAAACTATCATAAGTATTGTTCATTTTGACTAAGGTTGAGTGGTAGAGAAGGTCTTGCATCATAAAGTCTACCTCTGTACATGTTTGTTCATAAATTTTAAATAACTAAAAGTAAATAGAAAAATAATAAACAAATTTGTGAGTGTATGGAAATTAACGATCATTCTGCCTTGTTCATCATAACGGATTGCTACGTTGTGGTCGATGAGATGACATGAGTGCTAATCTACGTTTTTTTTAAACCTTAATATCTGACCTTATACTGTTAATATTAAATCATAACCATTTTGTATTCTAAACATGTTTGATTTTAGGCGTAAGTATTACTGCGGCTTGAATATGTAAGTGACAGAGGTTAATACATATGATGATAGATCGCACGTAGAAATGTGACATTGCGTGAGATTAAAGAGCCATTTCAATGCCGCTAATTTACTTTTTTAGGACCTTGATACGTAATAAAAGTATTATTTTCATTATTTTTATGTGTTTTTTAGCATTTTTTAAAATGAATAAACATTTTGTAAACAATAAGTAGTATAAAACATCACAGTAGAGATATTGTTTTGACGTAAATACATCTTTAAATTTGCTTTCATAGTGAGGGTTAGTTCAAGAAAACTGATGATACCAAAATTCTGGAATAAAATTTGGTGTTATACCTACATAACTATAATCAATATCCAAAATCAAATTATACCGTTAGATGGCTAAGGAATCAAAGAATTTTTGAAGCTAAGTGGAGACTACAATGCTACGATGATAATGGAGTAGGAAGTGCCGCCATTTTTAAGTAATTTCGCTTCGTTACAGAATTTGCATATAGTATATCTTTTTACTAAGAACAGTTATGACGTTTAATTAAGTTTTATCGACAACTTTTTTAAAGATATATCTATTGTGTAAGAAAAAATATAATATTAAATGCTTATAGTAAATATATATGGCGTTTAAGTGAAAAAAAGGATGGTTAAATTTATTAAAAAAAATTAAATGGTAAATGCACCAGCAAGCGAACTCAAAACTTACAAGAAAAACTAGGTTTACTTCCACTCGATTTTTCTATATCCTTTTTTTCAACCGCAAAAAATCTTCTACCTGACCTTTCCACCAAACGTGTGAAGCGTTTTTCTGTATTTTATTTAGAACCTCTCGGGAGATTTTTAGCAATTTAAAAAGGTTTGAGTGCTTTAACGCACACTTTATATTTTGTTCATAAAAAATAAATAAATTCCATCGGTCTGTAGCGTCGTCTTCCGGATTGATATTACTAAACACTAAAATTTTGTATTAGAAAATCTACCTACCCATGTTTAAACATTCGATCAGTGTTCAATCTAAACCCATGGTTCCTAACCTGGGGGTAATTACCCCCACAGAGGTAATTCAGCTATTTCACAGATATTCAAGGGGTAAAAATGGAACTAATTATAGGATCGTAAAATAATAATAAAAAAGATATACGCTTTGGCTGTTAAAACGCTTCCACCAGATTTGCTAAGCACGTTGAATGACGTAGTGAAAATTGTGAACCATATTCGTGGCAGTGCTATAAATTCGAGGATCTTCAAATCATTATGTAATGAAATTGTTGCAAAATTTAATTCTCTTTTATTCCACACAGAGGTACGTTGATTATCTTGAGGAAAAGTTCTGAACAGGGTGTACGACCTCCGTGAAGAAATAGGATTACTTTTGGAAAAAACACAAAAAGATAAAGAGCTTTTCTCAAAAATAAAAGATAAGACATTGGTTGAAATGCTGGCGTATCTTCAGTAGTTTTTGTGTGATTGAGTAACAAACATCCATCCAAACATCTAAACTTTCGGATTTGTAATATTAATATAGAATATAGATAATATAACCTAGATAATATAATATTATAATTAATTATATAGATTATCGCATACTAATAAGGATGGATTTAAATTAAAAATAATTATCTGGATATGGTTTTAGTTCTGAAGAAATTCTTGTACAAACATACAAACAATAAAACACATATACATATAAAAAGTACACATAATTGTATGCCTCAATATATTATCATATTTAATTATTGTCCAATTCCAACAACTTACACTGATAACCTCCGTTTTTTCGTCGGTTGAAAGTAAATGAAAGAATATAAAAGTGAAAGAATAAACCAGATACTATAATAGTATCCATCGGGTTGCCTTGTCAATATCAACATTTATTTTTACTGAAAATGTATCTCACTAAAAAGCTACGTGTTGTTGACATTTTATATTTTGAAATGTTCTTTTAAAATATAAAGCTGATATTTCCGGAAACTGGTATTGGAATTCAAGTGACACGGTAACATCCCAAACGGGTGAGGATGTCGCATTCACTTGCTTTATAATCAGCCAACATCAAAAAAGGAGAAGTTTTATTAATTTGTCTATTACAGAGATCTCCAAAGTACGGTCCGCGGGTCAAATCCAACCCGTAGTGTGTTTGTTTTGTAGTACACACACTCTATACCACAACACCGTATAGGTAGAGATACAAGCTGTGCACCCATGATTAGTCGAGGATACTTTAGTCCCACAATGTGACAGGTGGCAAGCATATCGCCAACCGGAGCTTATCCTATCCCGGGCAATGCAGAAAACTGAAAAAAACACTTTGGAATTGCCCGACCCGGGAATCGCACGCTCTTCATGAGGTCATGTGGTCAACACCGACATCTAACCACTAGACAACAGAGCAATATTATGTACAGTAGGCATAATTATTGTTTTTATTTTAAGTACAAATATAAATTATTTTTTACTTTAATTACATTCGTATTTTTTTTTTTATATCATAAGATAGCAAACAAGCAAATGGGTCTCCTGATGGAAAGAGTCAACCATCGCCTATAGACACCAAAGATGTTAATGGTGCGTTGCTATCTTGTGGCGAGGTCTAATGCCACATGCATAAGTTTACCGGCTACCTTACCCTCCAAACCGGAACACGACAGCGACAAGCACTGACGCTATTGCGGCAGGAATAGGTAAGGCGGTGGTACCAGACCCGGGCGAGACAATGCAGAACTCTACCACCTAGTAGCCACGATGGTAGTGACTCGATAGCCAATCGGTCGCCTTTTACGACCTGCCTGGCAGAACGGCAGTTGGCCTATTCTACAAAGGAGGCCGGGACCAACACGGCGAAGGCCGGGACCAACACGGCGATCGTATAACAATATTTTTTAACTTTCCGCTACGTAGTACGTAATGTACGTAGATAGGAAGTTACTGAATTTGCCCCGATTTTCGAAAATCGAGTTTTCACCGGATCTCCACGTTTTGACGTCTTAGGAATCTTTTCCGACTATTTTAGCGATGACGTCAGTATGTGTGTGTGTGTGTGTGTATGTGTGTGTGTGTGTGTGTGTGTGTGTGTATGTGTATGTGTGTATGTAAACATCTCATTACTTTTGAACGGCTGCACCGATCGAAACGCGGTTGATGACATTCGATTGGATTCTGTTCAACTTAGACTTCCTGAAAACTTGAACCAAGTTGGCCTAGCAGATTTTGAGAAATTTTGAAAAAACCCCAAAAATAATTTTGGCGAAACAGTATTTTTTTAACATAACTTCCAGATTAATATACCGATTGAGTACAAAAACTAATCTGCTCTATGCCTCAAAAAACTGCATCTAACGTTTAAATTGCATCAAAATCGGTTTATCCGTTTGGGAGAAATCGTTGACGAAAAATTAAAAAAAGGGTTTTTTCGACATAACTTCGAAATTTTTCAATCAATAATTTTTTGGTATTTTACAATATTTTAGTACTAAAAAAATACGTCAGATGGCATTTCAAGAATCAAAATTGAATCTAATTTTCAAAAGTTACAGCTTTTCAAATATAAAAATTACGTCATTTTTAGCATATTTACTTTATATTTTTAAAATAATTTTCAGGCTAATACACCGATGGACTTAAAAATGTTACCAGATTTTCTCGTTTAAAAACTGCGTCAAATGCCGTTAATTGGATCAAAATCAGTCAATTTGTTTAGGATTTATTAATGATGAAAATATTTGAAAAAAATGTTTTTTGACATTGCTACGAAATTTTTCAACCTATCGATTATTTAGCTAAAGCAATATTTCAGATCTCAAAAATTGAATTGAATGTCATTCGAAAGATCAAATTCAATCAGCGTTTCCAAAATATATAACTTTTCAAAAATCAATCAATATATGCCATTTTAACAAAATAGATGTTTCAACTGAAAAAATCTATGTTTATAGTTTTTACTCTTTTGAGCTTAAAATACCTTAATTTAGCGGGAAGTTTCAGTGTGTGTGTTGTGTTTCAGAAAATTGACCCTACGGTCAACCGCCTACACATTTTTTTAAGTTTGTTTTAGTTGTTTGAGTATAAGTTTAAGTCATTTAGGTTGTATTTGTGAATATTTGGTAAAGTGAATTATTTTTGGTTTTCATTAGATTACTATATTTTTTAAGTTAATATAACAATCGGTTAACGTTATAACGAAAAGAATAACGGTTAGTTTAAAGTGTTTTGTTACATATAGGTTAGCTATTGAATTGTCTCGATTTTTTTGTTTAAAATTACTATCGATTTTTTATTACTTGCAATAATGCCGCCAAAGCGTAAGTTTTATATTTTACTAAGTTCTAATAAAGCCCGAGCTATGAAAATAGCTAGACGTAACGAAACGTCTCAACGGGTTGTGCTGCGAAGGCTTGAGCAGGCGGTGCGTGAGGCAGCTTATAGAGCTGCGGAGACACATCTCAACGAAGTGCACCAAACCAGAAGAGGTGCAAGATCTGCACTAACAGAACGCTGAGTATATGGTGTCTCAACGTGCTTCTG
Source organism: Apodemia mormo (assembly GCA_036924255.1). Lineage (NCBI taxonomy): Eukaryota > Metazoa > Arthropoda > Insecta > Lepidoptera > Riodinidae > Apodemia > Apodemia mormo. The sequence continues at coordinate 20,956,350 of JAUPFN010000016.1, forward strand.
AGACTCCACAATAGTTCCAAATTCGATGTTGAAAACATGCGGAGTATCTGGAACTTTCCAGAACATTCCTTAGATTGGCGTCAGACAGGTCTAAAGAGTCATAGCGTTCTATAGCGCCACAGAAACATTTGAAACATATTTCTGTATTGTAATCTAACATATTTCTGTACTTCTATATCAATACCGGTCATGTAGGTATTCTATCTCATACTCATGCCCGGCTTGATCCCATACAATATTCATTTATGTCTTTGTTTTTTTTATCGTGACGGTTTTTTTTTCGTATAAAAACCACAACTATTATAAAGAAGTTTTACTTTAAAATTTCGTCAAATACCGCAAATTGCAACAAGATCGGTTTATCTATTCGTTTAGCTTTTCAGAAATTAAAATAAAAAGAAAACGAAAATCTATGCTTAGGTATATTTATTAGGTACTCCTTTAAGCTAAAAAAAATAATATAGCGGAAAGTTTTGGGAAAAGCCCGTAAATTCATGCAGTTTACAGATTTTTATATTTTGCTGCTGCTGTACGACATGCTTTTCAATAAATTCAATAATATGCACACTAATTCTTAAACCTTACATAATAAAAATTAAAGTCACATATAATTGTCTGTCTGTCTTTTTGTTTATCTTTGTAAATGTATGTTTCACGGTTAATCTGCAACGTTATTTGTGATGATATTTCATATGGATATTCTTAATTCTGGGAAAGAACGTAGGCTACTTATTACTAACACCACGCGGGCGAAGCCGTGGGTGAAAGCTAGTTAATATTGTAAAGGCGAAACTTTGTGTTTGGATGGATGGATGTTTGTTACTCAATCACGCAAAAACTACAGAACGGATTTAAATGAAATACGCCACGCAGGTAGATGATGACTTGGAATAGCACATAGGCTACTTTTTATCCCGGAAAAATTAGGTGATCGCGCGGGAGTCGTCAAAAACTTTTATAATGCAGTGGGCTACACGCTGCAGGTAGTGTTTAAATAATATATAAACTAAAAGCCCTGATGCTGCTATAATAGACGAAACTTAGCCTTAAAATTAACAAATTTTGGTTGTGAAATATTGATTTGTGAAAAAGTGTAAGTGTTTGACAAAATCAGTATGATGCAGTTCACAAAATGCCGTCGATGGAAAGTATAAATTATATCAAAGCTCGTCATTGTTGTGTTTTGGTTTGGAGGGTAAGGTAGCCTGTAAACTTATGCATGTGGCATTAACACCTCGCCACAGAGATAGCAACGCACCATTAACATCTTTGGTGTTTATAGGCGATGGTTGTCTCTTTCTATCACGATAACCATCTGCTTGTTTGCCATCTAAATATATAAAAAGAATATACTCAGCTTGCGTGTCAATTTGCAACCAAATCATCATCAGGAACATTGTACTGCATTGTGCTATGAAGTGAAGAAAAGAAAGACCTTACACTCCATACACTGCATTTAAGAAGTGTAGTGCAGTCCACTTCAAGCATGTCAAAGAAGTAATAGCCGTTGTTGTATATTTTTTTATATTACTTTAAGTTACCACGATCAGATTGATCGAGTACTGTCCGAAGGTGGTGTCAAGAGTCTTCGCAACCGGCGTGCGTGTATGAAGAGAGTGATGAATGTGGAAGAAGCGAGACAAGCCTGCAAGGATCGTGATGTATGGCACTCGGTTCTCTCTGCCTACCCCGTAAGGGATCTGGCGTGAAGATATGTATGTATGTATGTACTTTAAGTTGTTATATAATTTATTACTTTATAATACTTATCTGTCATAACTATGTTTAGAAATGCATTGTTAGGGTGAAAGGTCAACATACGATAGGGAAATCCATAGAGCACTTAAAAACAGAAATATTTCAATTGTGTTTGAAAGGTTTTAATTTTCAATTATTTCAAACCTACTTTTACTATGAGTGTACTATTAGATCGGCAGCCAGATAAATGGTATACTATATCAGAACTAACCACTGCCAATACCGATGGAGATATTAAGTATGCTGCGTTGTTATCCTCATGGCTAAAATTGTTTTTAATGTTTTAATGGTTTTTTTTTCAAATTGGATTTGATATATCAATTCGTTTAGCTATTTGATTTTCAGGAAGCAACAAATCTAGGCACAGTTATTTTATTTCCCATTTATAATCATTACATAGTATAAAACAAAGTCGCTTTCTCTGTCTGTCTCTATGTCCTTATGTCCCTATGTATGCTTAAATCTTTAAAACTACGCAACGGATTTTTAAAACTACAGAACGGATGCGGTTGTTTTTAATAGATAGATTGATTCCTGAGGAAGGTTTAAGTGTATAAACCTTTCCGATATTCCCACAGGAACAAAAGCTGCGCGGGTGAACTAGCGACCTGCCCGCGGGGCAGGTCGCTAGTACTAAATAAGTGAATATTATTATCGAACCGACTTATTTGTAAGATAAGGTAACCCAACAGTCAATAAACACTTCTAGAATATAATTCATTGGCTGGTGGGATGGGTGGTGATGCCCACTTTCCGTCTCTAAAAAATATTATTTGTTATTTGCAATAACCTGCAATAACAACTTCACGTAATTTTCGAGGCACGAATGTGGTAGCACACCACTAACAGGCTCCAGTTTATTTACAGTTGTCTACTATATAAATAAAAAACCGAGTGTGAGCTCACACGTGGCAGAAGAGAACTTTTGGTTGAAGTAGGAAATAACGAAAGAGAGAGAGAGAGAGAGAGAGAGAGACCGAGACAGACAAATTGAAGGAGTCAAAGGAAAGGTGTTTCGTATTTTAAAACCAAAATTTTGCAATAAAAAGTTTTTGGTTGAACTGTTTGTATCTGGCTAATTTTTGAACTATTAAATAGATGATATTTTAAATATATATATATATATATATATATATATATACTTAAATAATACTTTGTAATGCAATCTATCTCATTCTTTTGTCGCCTTAATCTTATACATACATTTGTGTGTTTGTTTCTTTATCGTAACGCATTTCACTGTTCATTATGATTCAAATTATAACGACTCTAAAGAAGTTTAACTAAAAAATTTCGAATCCAGGTCTCCATAATTTGTATCAAATAGATTAATTATTAGACAACACGACAGTACGAGGCAATTTTTTGAAGTGAAAACTTCTTTAGGCGCGTTGAGCGTTTTGGTAGAGGGTAAAATCCTCGGTTCGCGTCACCGACATGCTAATGATAATAGTATATCTATAGCTATGTTTTGCATATAGTTTTAATTACTCTCAACTTAATAGTTCCGTTTTCACTTCTATCGGCAGTCCCACGACTGCTACTGTTTTTTTTTATTTCTCTGTTGTAGCTTATTACTCTGTGCACTCCGCCCTTACAACTGTCACCGCGAGTTATTCACCCTACGTCAACTAGGGTTAAGAAGTTATCGCGTAAACTCGAAAGGAAAAGCGATAAACGGCTTCACGTTTACGGCATTTCGATTTTCACTAAAGTTAGACTTGCTGACAATAGTGATTGAAGCATGGCGCCATATTATGTTGCTAGTTTTACTGCCCGTAGAAGTTTATTTGACGTTTTAATATCAACTAGCATTATTGCATATGCCTACTTAAATAAATTTTGGACATATTCGGCTGAAGTAAGATCTTAGTAATCTGAGTTAGTGTGTAAGTAAGTTCACTGGGTGTTAGAGTTCTGCATTGTCTCGCCTGGGTCTGGTACCACCGCCTTACCTATTCCTGCCGCAATAGCGTCAGCGCTTGTCACTGTCGTGTTTGGAGGGTAAGGTAGCCGGTAAACTTATGCATGTGGCATTAAACCTCACCACAAGGTAGCAACGCACCATTAACATCTGGTGTCTATAGGCGATGGTTGACTATTTCCATCAGCAGACCCATCTGCTTGCAGGTATGCTATTTTATGATATAAGAAAAGACATAATTATGGGCGATGTTTTAGCTATATTAAGAAATTTTATCTATAATAACAATAAGTATAATTCTGGCAAGTCTTTTGTTTGTTTTAACGCTTTTAAGTAGCTAAAGATAGAAAGTCGGTTCAGGCTGAAACTGTCTGTACTCAGATGTTCAGAGCAAAATTTTATTTACTCTGACTAACTAAATAAATTAGATTACTAATTAGAGTCCGGCCGAACACGCATATTATAACAGAATAAGTCGAGAAAATTACTACTTCTCTCCCTTTTGACTATTGATTCGGGTCTTTTGAAGAAAAGATTGTGTACCTTTTTGTCAGGCAATTCGTAAAAGATGCCAAACTTGTAACCATGGTGACTGGGTGGCAGAGTTTTACAACATCTCAGGCGTGTTTATTATCAACTCTTTACTTATGTTTGTGTGTAACCATTGTCTTTTAGTTTGGGGGGTAAGTATTGGAGTTTTACTACCCGTACTTTATAATAAAATATTGTACTTATTAAAAAAATCCTTACGTGGCTGATATATGGGATGGAAGCTTGGGTGAAAGATTGACCAAGCGAGGATTTAGGAAATACTTTGTAAAAATCCATTTTTAAGGAAGAAATTCAGGTAATAGCAACTTGTCATAGATTTTCGTACGTGACTCTTAAAAAAATGCCATTAAAACTTTCTTATTAGATATAAATTTTTTATCAGATTAACATTTTAGCCCACCTCGCCACCTTGTACCAAGAGCGACACTTTCCTCATTCCACCTCAAGCCGGTGCTAGTTAGGGTAATCATTGAAATTGCACACATATAGCTTAGCATTCTGCCACCTACGTAAAGCCTGCGTAAGTGTAAATGTTATCTACTAATACCTTATTGAGAAGAGTAACATGTCATCAATAAAATCTTTCATACAAATTTTCATACCCCTATCAGCTTCTCAGGGGTTGATTTTTGAAACTATTCACAACTTTAACTATCTTTTTGTCGAATTTCATAATAATCGATTCTATTGCATTTAAACTATTAGTATGGATTTTAATCTTTACTTCGCGCTTTTCATTACAGAATGTTACGACTTACGAGTAACTATTAGATAAAAAAGCAAACAAAATGTTTACTTCATACAACTTACAAAGATTATTCTGCAATGACTCACCCGGTTTGGTACCTTTTTTTACCTGTTTTGGCTGCAAAGGTGTAACTGCTTATCATCCCCGGTGTTGGTCCGGACTAGTGGTGAAAATTTCCGGAAATATTCCCAAAGTTGCCAAAACTGCCACGAATGTTTCTAATTTTGCAAAGTAACATTGGCAAGAAAAGTGTTAGTTGTTACGATATTTTTTTTAACACTGTTTATTCTGATAAAAAAGTTTAACTTTTTTACCGGCACGTTTAGAAACATTCTTCCGCCCCGTTGATCGAGTGGTTAGCGACCCTGAATTCGCAATCGACGGGGCAGGGGTTCGATACCCAACGGGGACAAGCATTTGTGTGATGAACATAAATCTTTGTATTTCCAGGTTTGGGTGTTTATTATGTATGTAAAAGTATTTATATATGAATTTCTATGTGTTACCCATAACACAAGCAAATAATTTGCTTACTTTGGGATTAGATCAGTAAGTGTAATTTGTCCCGTGAATATTTATTATTTATTTATTTATTCGTGGCAGTTTTGGCAACTTTGGGTATATTCACTAGTCCGGACCCTCTTTGAACAAAAGACCATCTGCCATTCTGCTAGGAAGAAGGTGAACGATTGACTTTACGAGTTACTACCATTGTGACTACTAGGTAGAGTTGCAACGTCGAGCTCGGGTATTTGGTACCGCCGCCTTCGCTACCCCTGCCGCAATAGGCTTAATTTTTATAATTGTCGTGTTCCGGTTTGGAGGATAATGTAGCCGGTAAACTTATACAAATGGCATTAATGCCTCGCCATACGGATAGCGACGCCGCATCTTTGGTAAAGGCAATGGTTGTCTCTTTTCACCAAGAAAGTCATGTGCTTGTTTGCTATCTTATAATAGAAAAAAATTAACCTGTCGACGGTAAACATACATTATATCTCTGCTAGAAAGATGGCAATGCACGTTTAGTATTTGATGGTTGTTATCGCTTTCTAACAGATTAATGATCTGTTTCTTTACAATTCTAATATATAAAAAAGGTCCAGAGGAGCATTACTTCTCATAGACTGTTAATTGTAGAACAGAGGCTATTGTCGCTCCATAAATCTCAGTCGACTTAACGTCGGCACTGTGAAATATTAACCGCACGCCGGTTTTGACGCTCCGACGCATTTAACGGAATAAATAACATTATCTGGAAGCGCCATACTATACTTGCTTGTATTAATAAATATTATAAAAGCTATATAAATTCTGTCTGTATATCTGCCTATCTGTAACACTTTCATGGCTAAACGATAAAAATGATTTTGTTAAAATTTAGTATGAAGATAGTTGAAGATCCGGAGTAACTATTTTTCAAAAATCAAGCCCTAAGTGGCTGTAAATAGGGGATGAAAGTTACTATAAAAAACGATATCGAAGACGTGTTAATATATTCGAGGGTGAAGATGCGTAGGCTAGTTAATTACAAATAAATTCATATTTTTTTTTGTAACCACTAAAGGAAATGATATCAAAAACGAAATATTTGACTAGTTGTGGATATGCATGCTTTTTACAACAGTATGAACAGTATATATTTAGTCCTTATTTCACCGTTTATGTTAACGCGTTACGTTAATGTGACGTCATAACCAAAATTAACTTAGCTATTTTTTGTCATATATTTGAAAGTATCGAACAAATACAAAATGCTCATGATGTCACGTTGAACATAAGTAGGCTGAGTCAGTAAAATATTTCAATTTCAAGCTATTATTTATTCAATCGAAACTTGTATTTATGTTCTTCTATGTTAATCCGAGCCCCATTTAAAGAATATACCATATACCTTTAAGAGTTCGTAAATGACGAAAGATTTGTTAAATGTATAAAATTAACATAGTGACTACTTTGTGGTAGAGTTTTGCAATATCCCACCCGGGTTTGGCATACCAATAGCACATCAATTCCAGTTGCAATAACGACAACGTTTTTCGGTGTTGTGTAATGATGTGGAGAGGAAACTTTTATACTGTCATATCTAGAAATCAATCTCTAGATATCTGTGTCCTTAAATAATGTCTAGTATGCATATGTGGAGTTCGCTACATTTGTTGGAAGGGTGTTCTCGCATCAATCAAAGAATTGAGGCCCTAATCACGTTTGTCCTATTAGCGTTTAGTCTAACGGGTAGATTAATAGGCCCAGCTATTGTAATACCCAAAGGGCTGAGAGATGCCGGCGATGATTGTCGGAGTAATTCGTGCGCACATCAGTTTACTGTAATAAGCGCTGCATATAATATATATTTGCATATATATTTTCTAGTGTCCAGAGTAAAGTAGCAATTTTTTTCTTATTATATTTTTGATATTGCAGACAGAATGCAGACAGACAGATGCAGCAGATAGAACTGGACGTTGCTTGCTATTACGATATGCGCCTAAAATATTGTATTTACTAAAATATAAGTAAAAGTTAGAAGCCCTAAAATTTTTGTAACGACAATGAAAAACGATTTTCTCCCTCTTATATCGCATAATCTTTATGTAAGTACAATAACAAATACCTCCGATCGTCAAAGACGATTATAGTATCCTATTACGACGATTATATTGTGTCATTATTTTATGGATACCGATAAAAATAATAATATTTTTAAATATGACCTATGGCACTACTAAATGTGACACATCACATATGTTTTTTTAAAATACAGACACAGTGATGCCGCCGCTGTTGATGCGAATGGTGATGTCACACTCAAATATATTTTAGCGAAATTAAATGACAAATACGAACATTTTAAAATGAGTACCATGGATATTTATTTTTATACATATATTCATTTTATTTTTTTTGATAATTTCATCGACTTACTCTGTCCTATCTGAAAGAAGTATAAAACCTCTTCTTCCTCAGGTAGGACAGGGTTTATGTATATGTATGTATGATACTTTTGATTTGTGACTGTGATGTGACTTTGTCACTCAACACCATTTAAACAGTTGCATCGATTTTTAATAATTATTATTTTCTCTGCTTGTTTGAGTGGATTCCTGGATAACTTCGAACTTTAAATCAAACTGGTGGACGGCAGCGTTGCAATTGGGTATAAATACGATCACTTTCATTTGAACGCCTAATTGTCGCACTAGGGAAAAATTGGATTATATTTGAGAATATACAGGATGTAAAGAAAACCCTGACCGATCGTCAAAGGCATTATTTGGTAGCTTAATACAGACATATTTGTTTCATTATTTTATGGATATTGATACATAAATTTTCAAAATATTTGCTTGATTTAAGAAGTTGCTCAATTTTCGTACTAAGATGAGACACGTTAATCTACGATATTTTCCTTATTTTTATTAAAATAATTATTTTATTATTTTATTTGATAATGTCATTGACCTACCTATATACCTCTTTCGGATCGGACAGGGTTTTCTTTACAACCTGTATATATAGTGCTTTTAATATTTTTAAATGTAGAAGAACAATTTTATCGACCTCAATCAGTAAATATAATAACCTAAAATAATACTTCACCATTAGATACCAACTAGCCAGTCAGATATCTCACAAGTCTTACTAATTAGAATAACTCCCTTTGTTGCTTGTATGTAGTGTAAATGTAATTTATGGTATCACAGACACGCCCCACTTCGTTACAGTTAATCATAGCTTACGTTCATCTAAAATAGTATGACTTGCCTTGCCGACGAGGGAAGAATATTTAGATTCATTTCAGTAGTTCACGTAATGACATATATATAAAATTTCCTGTTCCTGTAATGAACGGAGAATATAAAAAAATATATTACGCAAAACAGAATCAGAATACCAACATTTTTTTATGTCATAAGATAGCAAACAAGCAGCTAAGCCGCCCGATGGAAAGAGTCAACCATCGCCTATAGACACCAAAGATGTTAATGGTGCGTTACTAGCTTGTGGTGAGGTCTAATGTCACATGCATAAGTTTACCGGCTACCTTACCTTCGGAACCGGAACACGACAGTGACAAGCACTGACGCTATTGCGGTAGGAATACGTAAGGCGGTGGTACCAGACCCGGGTAAGTCAATGCAGAACTCTACCACCTAGTAGCCACGATGGTAGTGACTCGCATCCAGCCAGCCAATCGCTCGCCTTTTACGACATGCCTGAACGGCAGTTGGCTTATTCTTCAAAGGAGCCCGGACCAACAAGGGGAAAATCTATCTGCCTTTCTACCAGGTGGTTCGCAAAAGGCGAAAGATTAGCCGAACGTGTCACTTACATCGTGACTACTAGGTGGTAGAATTTTACATTTCTCTCGGGTTCGGTAATTGGTACTACCGCCTTAGCCTGCCACAATATTGTTCAAAACTGTCGTGTTCCAGTTTGGAGGGTAAGGTACTGATCAACTTTTGCATGTGGCATTACCATCCCGCAATGAAAAGAAGGTCAGGACTCAGGGCCAACACGGGGAAATCTATTATTTTTTGTTATGTTCGTTATCTTAAGGACAAGGTTTGTATGAAAGATGTGGCGCCGCTGATTCGTACCGCGGAAGGGTCATATAGATGGAACCAGCGAGCCAACTTATTGTCAGGTGACATCATAACTGTGGAGGTTGATGACGTCACACAAGGACAATGAAGGGAAAACGAAGATCTTCCCAGCCAGGCAAGGTGTATTGCCTGGGGACAGAAGTCCATTTGAGAAGCGTTGAATCTTGTATATAGCGTGTACGAGATAAATAGTGGTATCTATCGCGATTCAGGATATTATTTTTGAATTTCATTTCTTCCATTTTTTATTATTTTTTCTGGTAGCGTTTGTAGATTGATTGAACCGCTACAGTACTCTCCCCCAAAACCGAAGGTCGATTTGGTTGTGCCAGTGAAGCGTATATGCCTTGAGTGCTCGAGTCTGCGGTTAGTCGAGATGAGCAGAATATGCGCGGTCCGCGGTGAGTCAGGATGTGTGCGCTCCGCTGTGGTTCGCAAATGAGTCGGAATGAGCGGGACAGTGTTGCTGCATGGAGATCCAGTGAACGTGTGCAGTTCGAAATGGATTCCAGAAAGCGTAGATGAGGCATAGCTTGTGAAGCTCGCTAATGCTGTTCGAAGCAGAGGGGGGTATCTAGAGGTGCTGATAGTCAGAAGGTTGTAGCGTGCTGTTTTGTCGAGGGTTAATACTGTGGCGTGTTGATGGTTGTTAGTGGTGATGATCACGTTGGGGTCATCACTGTGGCGCCACTGATTCGTACCGCGGAAGGGTCATATAGATTGAACCAGCGGGCCAACTTATTGTCAGGTGACGTCATGGCTGTGGAGGTTGATGACTTCACACAAGAACAATGAAGGGGAGGAAGGAAGATCTTCCCAGCCAGGCAAGGTGTACTGCCTGGGGACCGAAGTCCATTTGAAAAGCGTGGAATCTTATATACAGTGTGTACACGATAAATAATTATGATATCGCGATTCAGGATTTTATTTTTGAATTTAATTTTTCCCATTTTTTATTATTTTTTCTGGTAGCGTTTGTAGATTGCTTAAACCTTGAAATATTGAAAAATGGTAAGGGAAAATCTTATAATATTAAATATGAGTGCGACAGAAGATATAGGGAGAGTATCTTCAATATATTACAATCCATATACTAATATAAATGCGAAAGTAACTCTGTCTACCTGTCTCTTCTTCACGCCTAAGGCACTGAACTGATTTGGATGAAAGATAGATAGATAGTTTGAGACCCAAGGAAGGACATAGGATATTTTTAACCCGGAACTTCCACGAGAACGGGAACTATGCGGGTAAAACCCCGGGAAAAAAGGCTACTTTTATTTTTTTTAAATTTCCACGCAGACGAAGTCACGGGTACAGCTAGTAAAGAATAACTGCATTATTATTTGTAACTTTATTTATTTAACATGGTCGACGGTTGTACTGTAAAAGGTAGATTTTGTCTCATTTTTTTATCCACCATGCGAAGCCTGGGTGAGCAGCGAGTATAAAATAAAATTTATTGCTTGGGTACATTGACACATTATTACTATGGACATCGAGTCTCATACTTAAATCGCGAAAAAAAATGTCCCAGTTGGCAGTTACACATCACAAGAATAGATATGTTAGAGACGTCTACAGCAATAATACGTAGGTCACACTATAAGTTTTGCGCAACTTAAAAAAACAACGTGTTATAGCCAAAATATTATGATTATGGCTTTTCAAAATAATGTCCTTTACAATTAAAACATTTTTTCATGCGATCGAACCATTTTTTAAAACAGGAGGACCACAGATCTGAAGCATGCCTTCACGTGCGTTTTTTCTACGTGCTGATTGAACGCTATTACTGCCTCTTCGGAGTTGGTAAAAGTAAAACCTCTCATCAAATCTTTGAATTTGGGGAAGATACAGAAATCATAGGGTGCTAGGTCGGAGCTATGCGCAGGATGAGTGACGAGATGTACTTTTTCGGAAGCTAAGCTTTGTTTTGTTGGCCGTGTGTGAAGAAGCGTTATCATGGTATAGGAGAATGCGGCTTTTGGGTCGTCTTTCGCGAACTTTTCCTAACACCCTGGGTAAACAAATGGTAAAATACCACTCGGCATTAACACTCCTTTGATCTTCAAGTGGAATTGTACAGATGGGACCCGTAGCTGAGAAAAAAACGCGATCATTTTTTTACCAACGTTTCTCGCTTGTCTCACTTTTGTTGGCCTGTTCTCATTTTCAAACACCCATTCACAAGATTGCTGTTTTTTTCGGGTTCAAAACAATAAATCCACGTTTCGTCTCCTGTGACAATGTCATAAACAGCATTAGAATGTCCGTGGTCGTACTTCAGTAGCATCTGTGAGCACCATTCCACGCGAGCCCGCTTCTGCTCCGCTGTCAGTTCATGAGGGATCCAACGACAACAATGTTTCTGAACTTTCAATTATTCGTGTAAAATTTTCTGAATTTGGCTCATAACAACCCCCAATAGTCCTCAAATTGACTCATAGGTAATCTGGGGGTTTTCTTCAATTAACCGCTTAACAGTAGCCACATTATTTTCGTTGACGGCAGTTGAAGGCCGCCCTTCACGAAATTCGTCACGTAAAAATACTCGACCTCTCTCAAATTCAGCAAACCATCGCCTCACGGTGCTCAAACAAGGTGCTTCTCTCCCAAAACCATTTTGAAGACGAGCGGCACAGTCTTGTGGAGAAAGAGAACTTTAAAATCATAAAAAAATCATCGCTCTAAAATCTTTTCGACTTAATTCCATTTTCGTTGCGTACGTAGAATTTTAATGTGTGATAAAAAAACAATTGACAAACCATTTCCCGCCAATTGTTTTTTTTTTATTACTAAGAAGGTTGCAACGTTTTAAAAATATAACATTCGAAATTCAAATAGTTCCGATTAGCTAGAAGTGCAAAACTTTTAGTGTGCCCCATGTATATAAATGCTTGCGTATGCTACTTTCAACTAAAGTAAAATAAATATGTTACACGAAAAAATACGTGATAATCTTTTTATGTAGCATGGACAAGCAAAGAAACAGATGGTTCGTAAAAGCATAATTAATCAGTACAATAATTTTGACCGCCTCCATTGGCCGCCATTGGTCGAGTAGTTATCGAACTTAACTAAGAATCGAGGGGGCTTGGGTTCGATTCCCGAGAGGGACAAACACTTATTTATGTGATGAGCATAGATGTTTGTATTTCTGGGTTTGAGTGTTTATTATGTATGTTAAAGTATTTATATATGTATTTCTATGTATTAGTACCGTCGTTGACTATCACCCATACACAAGCAAACAATTTGCTTACTATGGGGTAAGATAAATTTTGTCATTTGTCCAGCAATATTTATTTATTTGATTACTATGATAATTATAATATAGGACTATGATAATTATAAGCATATGTCATGATAATAAAAAACTTATTATACTTGCTTAGCGGGATCTGCTTCTAATGCGTCTATTATAATTCAGTGTGATCATTTTCATGGAAAACTGGGCCAAGGTACCGAGTGAAAGCAAACGTTTCTATGTTCTAACGTGTAGTCTAATAATTTTACGTAATTACTAACAAATTAAGAACAGAGAAAAAAAACTATAGGCAATGGTTGACTCTTGGAATTAGAATATAGGATCCTACTTATCTGTACCGAGCCATGTATTGCTAGGCCAAAAAGGCGAATTTAAAATGTTTAGTATAAAGTAAAGTATCTTCACGCCCATATCTCCGAAGGGGTAGGCAGAGGTACAACAAGTGCACCCACGATTAGCCGAATATATTCGGTCCCACAAATGTGATAGGTGGCAAGCCTATCGCCAACTGGGCACTTTCCAATCCCGGGCAACTTTGTGTGTATCAGAAAACTGAAAAAACTTTTTTTTAAGTGCCCGACCGGGGATTCGAACCCGGGACCTCATGTGGTTGACGCCAACGCTGGATCACTAGACCACAGAGGAGACGGATCTTTATTATATATATTTTAATTTTTATTCGGTTTGAGTTTAATTCAAAACTTTTAATATATTTTACTTTTGAGTAAAGCATTCAAACTGCAACAAACTATATTCAACCTCTTGTATCTCCAATCCATCGAACAGATTTTATCAAATTTAAATGAAACCAAATGGAAAGTATATTATTCTCTCAAACCAATATATATATATATATATATATATATATATATATATATATATATATATATATATATATATATATATATATATATATATATATATATATATATATATATATATATATATATATATATATATATATATTCCAAATTCGTTCATAAATGTTGAGTTTTGAAGTAACAAAATGTTTCCTTACAACTAGGTCTTTTACAAACGAATAAAAAATATAACCGAATTAAAATCTTCTTCACTTATGGAATATTGGTTGAAAAATAATGTAATGTTGCAATGTATCAAGTTCTTTTCTACGTAAATGTTAAATAGGGAAAAAGAAGTTTTCGTATGCACCCCACCGTTTAGGATGTTGTTGAAAAACTGCTTTGAAATGAAATATTTTCATTCAGACAGTGGTTGAAGACCCGTTTGCGGTATATGAATTGAAATCTCTTGGGAGAAAGATAAATTCGATGTGTCTGTATTTTAAAGGTGTAATAAAAATGAGTGAAGGGACATTATCAGAATGGCAATAGAAAACAAAACAATGATATTAAGCTTTAACGAAGTTTTTTCTAAGCACACCTCAAAATTAAGCGGAATTTGATGCGGTTATAATATTAAAGGGTGCTGTAAAACTGAGAAAAGGCATACTGCCTTAGTTCAGACACGATGTTTGATACTCTAAACGTGAACGAAGACATCAAATTTTACGAGAGTAAATTTTAATACTGTTTCACGACTATATTTTGTTTATTTGTAATCCAATTGGTTACGCTCATTAAAGCATCATTAGAACTTTTACTTTATATTATTTCAAAATATAACTGTACACGCACAAAGACAACAACTAAAATATCCTTTGTATATGTAGAATTATGTTTTAAAATCGTATAAACTGATAGCAGTAATGAGTGAAACTGGTTAGCTGTAAAATAAATTATAGCTGTGAAACAGTACAAGAGTTTAATAAAATCTATATGATACTTCGCCAAGTGCCGATGTGGGAAATCATAAATAATATTTACGAAAATTACATAGACAATGTTCTAAAAAATAAAAGTATCGGTCTGGAATTTGCGAATAATAAAAATATAGAAAAAAATTAGTTTTAGCTTGTTATCTTTATGTTAACTGTAGTAATGAGACTGATATAAATTATACAAAATTAGATATATTCAGCCCTGAAATACGACCATAAATGTGGATGGAATTCCCCACAAGAATTTTACATGAGACCGCTCTCTCATCAATCTGCATAATATCACTGCTGGAATACAGGAGGTGGGGACTGTGTGTCACTCTTGAGCATCATCTATAATGATTATAGCCGGCTTTGGTTTTACTTACTGGACAAGAAATCGTGAAAAAGCAGTCGACATCAACATTGTGTTTTTACTCGTATACGAAAAATACTGTTATATTTTTAATTTAGGGCATCCGTAACCTATTTGAGGTTATATGAATTGCACTGCTTTTTACGGACAGAAAGCGTGTAATGTATTGAACTCGGAATTTGGTCATATATCACTGAAATAACGGTTCATCATCGGCACTGAAACTACGTAGTATCTGTCCAATGGATAGACTTTATTGCTAAATTTTTAAGTGTTAAGATTTTAGCGTATAATTTCTGGAAAAAATCGACTTCTTTGCACTTTATGCGAGGTTTTTAAAATAACAACCTGGGAATTATTGTGGCTTTGTTCAAATGGTGCTTTTGCTGTTGACATTGCAGATCTCTACCGCCTAGTGATTACGATGGTAGTGATGTGTATAATCGAGCAGCAGTTTGGCCGAATAAAACACTTGAATCACTTTTACACACACAATATAAGTTTTGCGCAACTAACGCCCTCAAGAAACGATTGAATTACATTGACCCGAAAACATCTTATCCCCGCTTATTTATAATAATAACAATAATAATAATAATAATCTATATTATTACAACATTTGACTTATTTTAGGTTGACCACTGACCTCTACACACAGTATCAACTAGATACTGTTATGTAGAAGCCAGTGCCCCCCTTTCTAATTTGTTACAGAAAATGTATACATTTTCAAGTGTGTTTGTACATATGTCCGTGTCGCAAGATGTTAATAAGCTACCATTACATCTTCCCTCCAAATCAAAACACAACAATGACTAATCACTGTCGTGTCCCAAGCAGCAATCAAGCATGTTTAATACCCATAAAGCAGCTCATATAGAAGTTAAAGTTCTATTGCAGCCGTACAATGGTGTAAAAAGATGCTTTTATCGGTATACGAGACCTTTATGAGTTTTTATACAGCCTAATGCTGTACAAGGCCTTTCTTAGAGTTTCGCGTAAGCTTTAGGCGTTATATCTGAATATTAATACACTACTCTACAGCTTTAAGTATTTTGTAACTCATTAGGCTCATTTTAATCCTTAAAGCTGTACATTAGCTGTATTTTGTTTAGCACGGGAATTTATTACAGCTTTAAGTGTTATTATAGTATCACTCAAAGCTTGTTTCTGTAAAATGGGCCATGCAATCACCGTTCTACAGCTAATATTTATGGCGTAATTGTAGACTGTTATACAGCCAACGATGTTAAAAAATCTGTATATACAGCTGTAGTACAACTCAAGGCTGTATTACTGAGAAAATTGTTATTTGCTGTTTTTATATCTGCATAGTTGATATCATGTGGACAAAATCAAGAGGAAGATTGAAAAGGAATATTTAAATATTATAAATTACCAACTAAGTAATTGTGATGAAGATAAAGCTGAAAAACTACTAATTCAGGTGACCTACAATCGTCATTTTTATTAATGTTCAAGGAAAAGGGTTCCGTAACAAAAACATTAAAAAGTGATTGTAGGTTATCTGATTTATTATTTTTTAGGCTTATCTTCTTCATTAAGGTTACTTGGTTGGTAATTTATAGTATTTGAATTTTTTTTAATGTCATAAGATAGCAAACAAGCAGATGGGTCTCCTGATGGAAAGAGTCAACTATCGCCTATAGACAGCAAAAATGTTAATAGTGCGTTGCTATCTTGTGACGAGGTCTAATGCCACATGTAAATTTACCGGCTACCTTACCCTCCAAACCAGAACATGACAGTGACTAGCACTGACGCTTTGCAGCGATAAGATAGAAGATAAGGCGGTGGTATCAGACCGGATCGAACCAATGCAGAATTCTATCACCTAGTAACCACGATGGAAGTGACTCGCATAGCCCATCGTTTGCCTTTTACGACCTGCCTGACGGAAAGGCAATTGGTCTGTTCTTCAAAGAATATATAAAAAAAGAGTTAGAAAGAGAAATAAAAATCATTACACTGAGAAAATATATATATTTTTTATTTTTAACTTGCTACTATACGGAGTGTTACAAAAGCAGTATAGTAAGCCGAAAGGGGGTGACTCAGAGGGTCATTCTGAACAACTTTTGTTCAACGATTTGTGAAAATTCGCGAAAAACAATTTTGTTTTTCCATTGTGAAAAGTCACTTGACCAACAAAGTTTCTATGGAGAATAATATCATATTTTAACGCGAATTTCCAAAAGTCGTTAAACAAAAGTTGTTAAGAATAACCCTCTGAGTCACCCCCTTTCAGCTTACTGTACCAATTTTGCAACACCCTGTATATATGTATACTTACAATCATTTTAAAAATATTAGATACTTAGATACAATTACAGGCAAGAGAGTATGTGTTTCTCTTTGAAGAACTAATAATATTAAATCACAAGCACGAAATAACGTATTCCTCTTAAAAATATTTTTGTGTTAGACCAATCTTTAAAGGGCTTGATTTTTCGTTCTTGATCAACTTAATTATATCAAGTTGTTTTCTTGGCCATTATAATTCACCTTAAACCTCCCACAAATTGGGTACGATACAAATAGCGTTTTGGCTTCTCTCAGTTGTTTTTATTATTTTATAAGGCATATTTCCCTGAAAAATAAAGTAAAACATGATTGAAATACATATTCCATAAGTTATAGTTAACAATAAGTTGGTTTAGTTGTAAAGTCAAACGACCAACATCAATACATCACAATAGCGAAATCAAGTGACAAACATATGTCTTGTATTTAGGGTTCTTCAATTTTTGTACGCATCTCTAAACATAAGTTAAGTGATTAAAAGCCAATGACGGTATAATAGATTTATATAGGGACTTAGTACAGCCTAAAGTGTATTTGGACGGTAATTAAAAGCCAATAGCCGTATAATAGAATAAAAAGAGATTCAGTACAGCTGTTTGCAGTATATTACCCTCCAAATACACTTAGGCTGTATAACAAAGCGTCGCTATTATTGTGTATTAAAAACAAAATTAAAGAAATATATTGTTAAATAAAAGATATATTTAGCAATAGCTAAAGCTAGATCATGACAAGCAATATATATCGTATATTATGATCATTATGCCTTTATATACAATATTGTACCATAAGTTGTATATTCTAACCATAAACACAAATACTTACCGTATTTTGCAATGATTTTATTTGTGTTTATTTCGTTGGCGCGTGAATATTTGGAGGGAAAACATATATGATGTCACAATAATTTAGAATTTGCAATTTGAATATACTGTCAATACTGCTCCAAGTCCAAGAATTTATCGTTTGTTAATATATTTTTAATTATGGCGTCTGCAGATACCATATGTGATATAATTAACGTCATACAATATTAAAAACAGATTGTTACTTTTTATCATTTTAAAACGCTTATTAAGAACATTTAACTGTACGAGAGAGTATACTTGGTGTTATAATTTCTTTATACACCGAATAACAGCCTTTGTATAGCCTATAACAGCTTGTACAGCTATTGTGCAGCCTATTTCGCTTCGCTGTACAAGACAGTTACAAGTGAGTAGTATCCTTAGTGTTATAGTAAAAATTTATCGTTTATTAATATATTTTTAATTATGACGTCTGCAGATATAATGTTATACAATATCAAAAACAGATTAGTTACTTTTTATTATTTTCAAACAACTATTAAGAACATTTAGCTGCACAAGAGAGTATCTTTAGTGTTATAGTTTATTCATACACCAAATAACAGCCCTTGTACAGCCTATAATAGTTTATATAACTATTGTGCAGCCTACGTAACGCAATAAGCTGTATAACTTGGAGCCCTTTTTGGTGTTATATTGGCTGTAGAAGCGCTTCTACAGTCTTTGTACGGGTTAGTATACAGCTTTAAGTTTTAAAATGAACCTAAATGCAGCCTATATACAGCTTAACGTGCTACCTGGGGTTTCAGTTCGCAATAGTGTTTATGTCGCAGTGAAATTGTCAATAGCCGTTAGATTATAATCTACCTAGGGATTTTATAATTTGGTTAGGTTAAGTTAGCAGTTAAATTATAATATCACTTAGGTAGATTATAATCTAACGGTACTGACAATTTCACTGCGACATTTACACCAATATTTCACTATTGCGATAGGAATAAGTAAGGTGATGATATCAAACCCGGGCGAGGCGTTGCATAACTACCATCTAGTAGTTACGATGGTGGTGATATGTTTTGTCAAACGGCCGTCTCTTACAAACTGCCTAGTAGAATGGCGGATGATTTATTCTTGAGGGAAATATCTCCCTTATATTAGGGAACCATAAGAGTTATATTTTTATGTACAAGTTTGCAAATACAGATTGATCTTTATCGCTTACCGCCAGTAACCTGTCCCGTAGGCCTAGGATAAAAAGTGACGAGAGCCTGAGTGATCTATGGCAGTGGCTGTAAAACGATTCATACGATGGGTTTTTACGTACGTCCAGTATGTGATGGATAACAACGACACTGAAACGAGAGTTATTTTATCTCGTACTTATCAAGTTCTATTTATTCTAGTTTCCACAGATAAATTGACAAATATTGAACAAAATAAAAATATAGACTTTTAAAGGTCCGGTCAAATTTTTAAATAAGGAACTAAATATTGTAAAATTATTACAAGATAATAATATAAAAATATTCTACTTGATATTTATTTCGCTTCGGTTTCGCGTTTTAACGCATCATCAGGGCAAAAATTAATATTGTTTGCTACAATTGACTATTTGACAATTAACAATATCAAATTTTTATTTATTGATACCGATTGGTTTTAATAAATAAAAATCAAGTAAAACAGTACAAATGCTTTTAATACAATATAAATCAAGTTAATATGGGGTTTTCCCAAGTGCCGACAATATTTAGTGTTCAAAGTATAAAAATATTCGTTTAAAAATATCTTCTGAATGAATTCTGTAACGCTGGCAGTATTGCATTTTTCATTTACCTATAATTACGATAGTATTATGTAATTTGTCACTCTAAGTACATTTTTCCCGATCACTTTTAAGGCACCAAATTTTTTTAGTTCGAAATTTGCGTGATTGAAATTATATCCATGCGTTTTGTTATGTCGGATAAAAACGAAATTTTGAATTTTTTAGATATTTTTTTTATTATATAAATCGAACATATTATCGATTCTAAGTAGCCTCTGAAAATTTGGCCAGAACTTTAAAAGTAACCCTCCGCAATAGTCCCTAGTAGTTAGTTTTTAAGAAGCGGGTTAAGGATCATTACCTGTCATTGTCATAGTTTTTTTCTCTCCTATTTATTACGGTGTTATATTCTTTTTACTATAGTCATCAATTAGCGTTTTAGCCCTTACTTATCTATGTGTAATCTTATCCTTGTATGAATAATTAGAATTTCAATGTAATTTATATATTTGTCTTTATGCTTGTGCACGATGCCTTCCACTTTTCTTTCCCAGCTTTACTTTCTGGGTTAGCTGGAAGAAATCTCTGTCGTTAGGGATAAGCTCACCTTTTGTGCATTATTTTAAGTATCGTATTATTTTTTTTGTAATTATATAAGTGTACAATAAAATATTAAATGAATAAAAATAAATAAATAACCCTATATGTTGTTTATATAAAGTATTCTTTTAAAAGAATTGATAAATATTGAAGAAAAAATACTTTATTCATTTATGTGTTATCTGTAACATGATGGGTTATATAAAACTAAACTGTCAGTGAAAAATATTACGTCCTGAAGATGCTTTAAAAAGCAAAACCGGTCTTATAATTTAAAATAACTTTGTGTGTACAATGTGTATACCTATAGTAAAAAGTACAAGTGCATTATTTACTAGTTTTAAGTGCAAAGTGCCAACGATTGAAAGTGTAACTTAAATCTAGTTGTATATAGAAACTGGATACTACTAGATGCAACTAGATCTTCTGATAAAAAAAAGATGATCACGGTTTATTGAGACTAAAGATTACCTTGATACCTAATTGATATAAATCAGAATATCTCTTAGAGGTATATCTGTTAGAAACATTCTACCTAACTATTTATTAGATTCTATTTTGTTTAAACAAGAATATCTGTCAGTCAACCTAAGGGATACTTTCTAGTTTCATGGATTGTTATCATAATGACTAAATTTATTTTTATGAGATCAACTAATCCATGAGCCTTGTTTGTCGAACTGGAAGACGAATGTCGTACTGAAAGATTTAGGTCCGCTTGGACCCATTGAACTATCATAAAATTCATTTAAAGTATTTGAGTAGTTTGGTTCAAGTTAATAGTTATACACTAAACTGCAAAATTCATGGATTGTCAAAATTAAATTTAAATCAAAAATTACATATATCGGAAAGGTAAAAACTTTTAAGCCATTAATAGCACTCGTATTTATTATATAAAAATAGAAAATCTGGTGTGTTGAACCACCGCTGCTTAAATTATTGACATTAATTGAAAAATTAATCGTCTAAAACACTTCATAATGACTTCAATATTAAGCCGATGTGCATTATTTAGTGCTGAAAGAATAAATAACCAAAGTGAAATTATACTGCACGAGATTCAAGTTCATGATTTTTTTATAGACTTTTTAGTTAAAAGGTCAAAAAACGCATAGACAGAAATTGCACCGTGAAAAAAGGGCTTTAATTGTACTAAAATTTAAGATGCACAACCCTGAATTTAACTATGTCAGTTTATTATGTAGTTTGGTCCTGAAAATAATTGGGTCGGTATTCAAGACCGTCTTGGCAACTAACAGGCTACTCGCAGGGTTTCCGACCCTCATATTGCTTTTCCGGCAATTCGTTCCGCTTTTGGATCTCCTGAGTGGGTCGCATGGTCGCTATCTATGTTCATCAGAGCAACTCGTGTTTGTAACACTTAAAGAAATATTTTCAGTACTGCATTTTGGCTACAATGAAACTTAGGTCAAACAAGAAAAATATGTTAATATTTCGTAGTATGTTTTAAAACTTAAAGAAAAGTTTTGACACGACAGAACAGGAATATTTTCTTTGTTTATTTATTAAAAAATTTCCCTAGGCCGTGCTAGATAAGTAACTACACTAGGCGACTTTCTATGCACTTTTGTGGTTTCTGTTACTGAAAAAGTATTGCACTTTGAGGTTTGAACTTTGACATGGTAGTTTAAATTCATGTCTAGATATGATCTACTATTAAAATACTATTTTATAAATATTACAAAAAATAGAAGATACATGTTGTATTAGAATTTTATTACTACTAACGCTATCTATCTATTATAAAACTAACGAGTTAAAATGCTAAAATTAAACGAGTTAAAATGTTAAAATGCTAACGAGTTAAAATGCTGCTTCTGAATTAAATCTACCAATTTAATTCATTTTCATTCACTTCATTTTAATAAAATATTAATCTATTAATATACTTGTACTTTTTAACTTCCCGCTACGTATGTAGATAAGGAAGCTACTGGGAAAGCAACTTTTTATATATTTTTCACAATATGATTATTTTGAAAAAGCACAAGTGTATTAATTGATTAATATTGTATTGAGATCAATTTTCGATCTTAGCCCAAGGGTAAAAATCTAAAAAAGGTATATTCTTGCCCATATCCCAGAAGAGGTAGGCAGTCGTGTGCATCCACGATTAGCCGAAGATACGTCTTATTCCCACAACGTGATAGGTGACCAGCCTATCACCAACCGGGCACTTTTTCAATCCCGGGCAACGTTGTTTTTATTAGAAAATTAAAAAAACATATTTTTGATTTGTCTGACTCTGGAATCGAACCCCGAGGGCTTCTCTGAAAGAAAAATTCGAAAAATTTATTCGCTGAATTTCTACCGTCAATTCTACGTACCTGCGATAAGTCCAATATTAATCTTAAACATTTTGAAGGTTAATTAAATAAAACATTTTTTATTTCGAAAATCGATGTGAGACCAGGAACTTTCCGATTTTAGAAAAAAAAAAACTATTGTCTATATAATCTTGAGGTGCTACTTATTATAGGCAAACTGTACTATATTATAGGTAGATCAGAAAATATGATGTAAAATTTTAGTAGACAACCTTTATATTTGTTTTGTGTAGATAACATTGATAATAATAAAAATCGTGTTTTAAATAAATCAAGAAAATTTTAAATAATTTTTCTTGTAAGTACTAAAAAAATGTAGTTTTAGAAACATGTTTTTTTTATTTTGGTTTTATTTTCCTGCGCCCTTCTAGACCAAATTCTGACGACGCCTTTGATGGGAATAATATAATGTTTGGGTAAAAATACGCTGGCTTCTTTTAGGTTAGATAATTATAAATAAAATCCATACATTAAAATATTTAATTCTTATAAAAATACTTTCCTAACAATATTACTAGTAAAATATATAAACAACTTCGTGTTTCCGAAGATGACCGACACATCTACGCAGTATAATCAATATAGAGTTGCTCTTATCAAATACCCCTATAGTAGCAATATTAAAGTATAAGTTACGATGCTTGGAATATTATTCTTTACACAAAATTAAATTCGAGGGTTATATTAACTTTTTTTAATTTAACCGTGCCTACATCACGCGCCGACGACTAGAGATTATTATTATTATTTATAAAACTATGACACGCAAAATATAATGTCTAAAGTTATACTTAGAAGACTACACTAAAGTAGAATCTGATGAAGTCCAATTGGCATGACGTAATCGCCATAGCGACATATTAAGTCCCCGTTAAAAATATTTAAAAATGTCTAAACTTAATAACAAGATACACTGAATGACTATAAAATATACACAATATAAATTTTGTTGAAAAATTAAAATATGTTATGTAAAGCCGGGTTGCTAATTTAATTTAAATTGGCCACTGCTTTTAATAGCGGTGGCCAATTGTGCACTATTTGCACCTCTGTTTGTCTCTTCACGAATATCGGCGTGATGTTAATAACTTTAAAACATTTATTTACTTAAGTGGTAGAGTTCCGTAACATCTCGCCTGAGTACTTGTTACCACCGCCTTACCTATTTTATACAGTGCCGCAGTAGCGTCGGTGATTCTCATTGTTGTATACCGGTTTGAAGTTGAGGTTGCCGGTAAACTTATGAACATGGTAATATCAAGTACCAAACCATAATGCGGATAGCAACACACTTTTGGAATCTCTGGTCTCTATAGATAATGGTTTCATCTTTCCATTAGTCATCTATTTGTTTGCTATTTTGTACTATAAAAATACATTGGTTTTTATAAAATTGTGTTAGTAATTACACACCACCGAGACTTTAACGTATTATGTCTAAAAATATGTAACTGGTAAACTAGTTTATATTCCTTGGCGACCACTTACCATCAGGTGGCACGTCTGCCAGTTTGTCTATCCAACTAACATAAAGAAAAACATTACCGACGACAATTACGAACATTACGAAGGTACAACATTTTCTTGCACTTAGGTTTGGACCTAAGTAAGTTTCGGTTACAGTTTTTTAAGAAAACTACCATTAAAATATATTCTTACGATTATTATTCGAGACCGGCTTTATGGTTATTATAAGGTTTACAGCTGACGTAAATTGCTAAGTTTATTCGTCATCTCTCTTCAACCATGAAACAATAAAGTTCAGGGGCCTTTTCTCAAACGTAATAAATATCACATTACTGTAAGTGGAGTCAATAAAATATTAACAACATTTGCCTCTTATTTTGTAATTGCTTCGTTTGCCAATTGTTACTATTATTTTGAACGAGCGGATAGAAACCCTTACGGCCCGGCCACAGCTCGAGCGGCGCGACCGGCGACGCGAATTGCGGCGCGGCGAGCGAAAACAAATGTAGGAAACTGTATGAAGTATGCCACAGCTGCCGGCGGCGCGACAATTCGCGCAATCGGCGCGGAAAAACGCGAGACCGGCCGCGCGGTGTGATGAACGAATAAAACAGAAGAGGACTTTTGTTTTATTCACTTGTAAGCCAGGGTTGGAATTAGAATAACACAAAATTATTACCAACGGAAATTATATAGATACTTACTTTATTTTATTAAAATTTTTACTACTATTTTTAGCGTCCAACACAAAAACGAAGGTTGTTATAAGTTTCAGAGATGTGTCTTTATATCTGTCCGTGCATCGTAGCGCCTTGGCGGATGGTCCGATTTAGTTGAGATTTTTTTTACTTGAAAGCCCTATTTTGCGAGATGGTTCTTTGCTATGATTCAATAGAATCTGTGCAGCCGTTGAAAGATCACCGTCTCTTTTCCACTTAATGAAAGAAATTTAGCAACTTGTAAAGGCTTTATCGATGCTAAATTTTGTATTTTATTACTTAAATTATATTGCAATGGCATGGTGACCTAGACCTGATGCTACAATATCTTCATTCGAAGATATCAGCTTTTATTTAACTAGCAATATTTGTATGTAAATAAAAGATTTTCTAAATATTTCAAACCATATTTATCGACTTCCTGATATTTACTTGTACCGAAACTTGGCAAACTTTTGTAATTTCAATGACAATGCAATATTATGGTACTATCCAGCTAATATCATGATGTAGCCTGGGTATAGGGACTAGAACTCTCAGATGTAGAGTTTTGACGAGGCAACCAAGTTTTGGGTCATTGGTTTTGTTGCTATAAGTACTAAATTTAATTAGTACTCATAATGACGAGAAATGGAACATGGAACCGCTAGAGTGTTATTGTAAATAGAAAGTGTTAAGATAGTAGAGTTTGGAGTCGTTCGTTTCGTTGCAATAAGATATTTTTTATTATTACGAGACTTTGAAGATGGAGCCAAAAAAAGTAATATAGAAACTTGTCATATCCAGATGCAAAATGCTTAGAAAATAAACTTCTAAACTCAACAAGGTAAGTTTATTGAGTTAGCGCTCAATTGTCTTGTACTGACAAACATTTTGATGCTGGACGATTTCTAGGATCTGATGCTCATCATGACTTAGGATTTAACGATCAAACTCGAAGGTGGCCATGGTAAGTTATAAACTAAATAAGAAAAACCCATTTAGATTGGACTCAGTTGTTCTGTTTTGACAAATACCCTGGTACTAAATGATTTACAGGGTCTTATGATGAAACAGGAAGGAGGTTATCAAAACTTTTAATTAAAATTGAGCAACACGATCAATTATGGACTCGTTTGATTTTTTATTTTAAGGAATGTGGAATAGGATAGCTTCCAGTATCTGATGATAGAGCGGAAGGAAGTCTATGTGATCTTCTAAGCTTGATCAGTTAAAAGCCACTGAGTGTAGGCTACTTCGATTTGTTTTGGCAAACACTTAGATGCTGAATGTTTTTTAAAATATAACGATGGAACTGGAAAGTGGAATATAGCCTTTATTGCTAGCAGATTCACATGGTTTGATAGAGTTACATGGCGGAGCTGGAGACCTCGGGAGCTTGGTAATAAAACAGCTCAAGCTCATTGAGTAAGGAACCACAGGTCAAGGTTACCTTTAACTTTATGCTGCAGGATCCTCTTTCGAAGATCATCAGCTCCTTTTACATTTTGCGTTAAAAATTATTATGAAACTGAAGTAAAATGGTGGGCTGACGATAAAAAAAGTGTCGGTTTTTTTTAAATTTTAATTTAGAGTTAGTATGCTGATTTATTAATTAAATAAATAATTGGTTATTGACATATTATTTTAATATTATACTTAAAATAATATTAAACTTAATTTAGTATATACACCGAAACTTAAACTTAATTTAAAAAAAAACTTGAGAGGTGTCAAGGGACACCCGGATGGAACGAAGTTCCTTTTATTCTTATTTACAAAAAACCTGTATACGCTTAACAAAAATAATCGTCGCGACACCACACTGTTCAATGCGAAATAGAAATGAAAATATCTGCCTTGCTTTCTATAAGAGAGAGAGAGAGAGAGAGAGAGAGAAACATCCGCACGCCGCACAGCTTACAATACCTTACTATAGCAAAGTGTCGTGACAACTTTTCGTAAGAATTTTTTCCATCTAGCCCCCTTTTACAACGCGCGATAAGGAACTTCGTAGAATTTCGACCCACGGTCGAATTTCGGCACCCGGTCGAATTTTGGAACCCGGTCAAATTTCGGCACCCGGTCGAATTTCGACCCGCGGTCGAATTTCGGCACCCAGTAGAATTTCGACCCACGGTCGAATTTCGGCACCCGGTCGAATTTCGGAACCTGGTCGAATTTTGAACCCACGGTCGAATTTCGGCACCCGGTCGAATTTTGACCCACGGTCGAATTTCGGCACCCGGTCGAATTTCGACCCGTGGTCGAATTTTGGCACCCGGTCGAAATTCGACCGACGGTCAAAACTCGGCAACCAACACTCGTTCGAAATTCGACTGTCCATCGAAATTCAACTTTTGGTCGAAATTCGACATTCGGCCGAAATTATGTATAAATATCGAACATTTGGCACTAGCAAAAAGGAAACTCAATCAAATAGTAGATAGACTCTCACTTTCAATGGACGAGCTAAAGGGAAGTGGCTGGATATTTCTGTGCTTACAATACCTTACTATAGCAAAAAGTGTCGTGACAACTTTTCGTAAGATTTTTTTCCGTCTAGCCCCTTTTCACAACGCGCGATAAGGAACTTCGTTCCAAAACTTCACAGCATTTTCTCAATTTAATGTCGGCTTACGTTAAACAAAATTTGTTCCTATACATTCATCTCACTCATATTAATAAAAAATACATTCTTTCTACAGCCCACTACATCAAAAACGATCATAGTTACTAAAAATTGCACGGAAAATGTCTACGTTGCCATACGTTAAAAAAATGGGTGCGTGTACTTACATACGCGGGTGAGAAGTTATACTTCTTTGGCGTCATTAAAAAATAGTGGCCGCGTTTCCGATCCGGTAGTAGCTTTTAAAAAATATGTTGACGTGTCAAAATAACTTGTAAAAAGTTTTATTGAATAAAGTACTTCTGATTTCTGATTTTAGATAGATTTTAATTGCATGCAAATACTTAATTACATTAAAATAATAAAAGGACTGAAAAAGGATAGTCAAGGATTTCGGGACTTAATGAGCAATTTAGCGGACAACCTGTAACTTTTACGTTACGGCAATGTGCGTGCATCTTAAAATTTCACTCGCTGCTTAAAGAAATATTACGCGCCTAAAGAAATATAATTTCAAATATCCTGAATGGAGGGATTAATGATAAGGTAATATATGTAAGTATCAACAATAATGTTTTTTTTGCGTACAATCCTAACGCTACGATAATATATACTACGCTTCAAAAGAATATAGTAAAAATAGTATTACAAAATCCGACTCTGGTACTAGCTAGTATAGGTGTGACAGCTCAGAGCGGCACGCCGCCGCGGTCGCTACAAGTCGAGCTGTGGCATACCCAGATGGTCGCGCGACTCACCGCGCCGCATTTCGCGTCGCAGTTCGCGCTGCGGGTAGCTGTGGCCGGGCGGTTACTACGCAAGCATTTGTGTAATGTGTACCTACTTCGAAAAGTAAAATTTTACTTTGGTCGAAGTAAATGTATAGGACAATTTATATATTTAGATTAGTATTTCAAATATCAATTAATATTTTTATTTACAAACTCTTTAACAATTATTAACACAAGTCGATTGGCGTTTCCTTGTAAGTTCATGTGCACTTGTGTTAGGACGCACCGTTCTTCCGTTACAAAAAATAGTATAATAAATAGGTATTAATTCGTAAGGTAAGCTATAGTATAAACCGAGATTAAATAGGTGTAGTAATATTTTTATTTTTAACATTCTTATTTTAAGTTGACAACTTTTTTATATTTATGTATGTGTGTATGGCGAATTGTATGTGTGTGTGTTTGAGTGCGTGCCTGTGTGTATATGTATATGTGTGTGTGTGGATGTGGCCATACAGGTCTGACTAATAAAAATGTAATAATATTTATATATTATGTATATTTCTACGTACCTACTAGCAATCGCGCTTTGGTCTAAATTCGATCATAGACGCAAAGAAATAGTATACATGTGTATATTATCATGTATATCCTACGAATGTAGTGTGTGTATAATTTATGTGTATTAATTGAATATATTTCTAATGCATATTATCAAAAATAAAGTGCGAATGTTTCTGCAGTCTTCCGCAATGTAAACTGTAACGAGGGCGCAATAAAACACGCTTACACTTATCGCGTACAGATACCATCGGTATCTTATCGCAACATCGTTCCCAGATTTCATCACGCAGCATACACGTGAATTTCTACTATATAAGATTAATGTATTAACACATTTATTAACCGATGTGTGACTGTCATTTAGTCGTCAGGATATAGGTGACCACCAACCAGTGAATACGCAAAAAGGAAGATGAACACCTCAGCGCTAACTTCATGCAGAAGCCTTTCAGCAACAGCAAGTTTGGCAACATCCATGGAAATCGCAGCGGTATCCGCGACGACAAGAATATCAGATTTTTGGAGAGATTATCTACGCCTATGGTTCGCTCAGGTAGAAGCCATCATCCTCTTTCATTAACCTCGGTACTGGCGATCACGGAATCCACCCTGCCTCTGGGAAGCGTGTTTTATCGCGCCCTTGTTACATATGCCATTGGTTCATTTCAACTAATCGCACGTAAGAGGCAGTGTTGCCAGTACAATAGCATCCAAGGAACCAACTAAATTATTGCTTAATTTATATTACATTAAAAATAATTACAACTTTTTTTTAAATGTCACACAACATAATGGTACATGTTAATAATTAAACGGTGATAGTGATTCATTACTTTACCGTTAAAGTTATAACAAAGTGATTACTAAGTAATTATATGCCAAGACTTTACATCAATAACTTTACCACTATTTATCATAGCTTAGAATAGCTTACTATTAATAAATCTCCATATTTAATGGATTTCAACTATGTAAGCCTAATATCAGTATGCTTCTGTATTGACCGCGTAGCTCGACAAAGCACTCTAAGTCAACAAAGGCATATTGAAACTTGCCATAGAATATCTTAGTTCTAGAATGGTTTATAGCTAGAAACTTCGGAACTTCATTAAGACCCCCGGTTCGACTGCATCGGTCAAAGTTAGGCTCTCAGTACGCTCGAGCACCTTTAGAATTCTAGACCATTCTGTAGAAGGTATCAAATATTTTCTACGTAGCATTTGTCTTAGATAGGATAGTATAGTGTTAATAAGATTGTACTTGTACATTAAGTCAATAAAGGTTTTTTAATAGCCGGCTTGGTTTTTAGTTAGGTGGCTTCAAATAGGCAAGTGAAAAATAGACGTACCTACTATTAATATCCTAATTAATAATAGTATATTTCGATAATGACTCGCACAGGTACAATGTCACTTTCTTAACTATTCCTGGCACCATTATGTTACTCATAGTGCTTGTCGCTTATACTTGTTTATGTTTGTAATCAAATTTATTTGTGAAGGAACGAAAATTCATTTGCAAAGACTATTTCCTAATAATGACAGTTATCTTTTTACAAATAAAAAAAATTTGGCAAACTATGGCTGTTAGACTTCTTGACATTATTGTAATAGATAGAAGAATAAAATATACATTATTTATGTTGTTTACGACATATTTTTTTATGATATAAAAATATTTTTATAATAATAGGAAAAATGAGAACATATGTAGTTTTCGACGTGTAGTTTCGGGTCTTTTATGAGAGGTAGATAAGCATTCTCGCTTGCTTTTACACGCTACTGACATTGTAAATACTGCGGCGATTGTAGTGTTCTGCGTCATTTTACACTAATTGGTGCTATAGTAATGTATTTTACCATCGCGTCTTGATTTTTGAGAGTAAAGAAGCTGGTAAACTTATGAATGTAGCATTACACCCCTAATAAATAATAAGCAACACCCAATTAATAGAACTGGCTTTTTATTTGATATGTCACACAATATACAGTTTGCATTTTTTTTTATTTCACTCACAAAAAGTTTGTTTAAAATTCATGTATTTAAGATATCTACACATGATGACTTTGGGTCACTGACTTAAACTCACCGTCCGATAGGTTTGAAGTTAATGGGCCATGATAAATGGACAGAAAGACAGACTGACAGACTTACAGAAATATGAATGTACTTTAAGTATACTGTCTTTTTTTCTTTTGAGCTACAAAACCCTAAAATACAGCCCGTGACTGTGCTGTCACGTATTCTAAGACCTTAGACGTTGATCTATTGAAAACATGGAAAGTTCATGTAAAATTTACTCCTATTAATTTTAATTTATTATTAGTGTATCACTTTTTCTGCCACAAAGTATTTGTGGAAGAAACATTAATAAGTGAAATGGCTACAGAATTATTTTTATTCTAAATACTAACAAAACTGAAATGCCAAAGCTGTAGTATCCATATAACGAGTTTAATCCGGCTTACTCTATTTCATTATTACTTGCAACTCTTCTGTAAGTAGCTGTTATAAGTTTGGATAAGTATTCAGAGGCTACTTCGGTCGTCTGGAAAAACAGTGTATTGTGCCAAGTTTTACTAAGTTCAGAAATAAAATTTTAATTAAGCTTAAGTGAAAGCTAATTATTGTTTTTGTTAAATTCAGTTCTAATTATAATTAATTGACTTAAGATAACTAAATTTTATTGATAACTAATATATAAAAATCTCGTGTCCCGGTATTTGTGGTAGTATTTCTCCGAAACCGTTTTTTATGTTTGGTAGGGATGAGAATGGTACGTACAGTAGGTATATATTTTATACCATTATATGTGATCATGATGCCCTATCCAGGTTTTATTGGCTATACGAGTCACTACCATTGTGGCTACTAGGCGGTAGAGTTCTGCATTGTTTCGCCCGAGTCTGGTACCACTGCACCGCCTTACCTATTCCTGTCACAATAGCGTCAATGCTTGTCACATTGTATTCCGGTTTGGAGGGTAAGGTAGCCGGTAAACTTATACATGTGGCACTAGACCTCGTCACAAGATAGCAACGCACCATTAACACCTTTGGTGTCTATAGGCGATGGTTGACTCCATCAGGAGACATATTTTGCTTGTTTGCTATCTTACGATATAAAAAAACTTAGATATATGTGCACTGGTGTCCGTACATAAACATTTTTATTAGATTAGATAATAAGTTAAAAATGTAAGTACCTATTTTTATATATTCGGTATTAAAATCAAGTACTGAACACTTTAGTATTTAGTCTTTTACCAGTCAAACTGTGTATATAAAAATAAATGCTAGTATTTAAACACAAAACAATTCCTGTCTTTGCAATATCTACCTACTCGAAAACAATTTATTAAAAAGTTGAAGCTTCTAAACAATAGGAGAATTGGAACATTCCTATTATCCCGTTATAATGAATACCGAAGGGTTCTTTTCGCATAGTTCTAATAAAGAGGAGCATCGAAACTTCAAATTAAGATTCTTCGAGTTCCGCGCAGGGAATAAGATTAATGAAGGACGGCACCTGAGGGCTGGCCCCACTAACGATAGGACGGGGAAATAACTGTTAAAAATAATAAGCGGAAAAAATGCCCCAATCGTTTGTACAGTTGGAACGATATTAGAAAAGAATAAAAGAAAAACTGTCTTGTGAATACAATTGTTTAAGTTAAAAGCAGTGATATATCTAAGCAAAATGTTTGTAGTTTAATAGCATTGGTTTGAAAATCGTTAGTTGTAAACGTTTCAAGATTTACAATCTACGATTTTAGAACAGATGCAATATTAGTGGGATTAAATAATTGTCGGCCAGAGACATTTCTTCTATTTTATTCTATTCTGCCTTCTAAAGTAATTATGTTTTTTTTTTTTAAATTGAATTATTTTGATTTTTAAACTAATACTATTTTGGTAGAATTAGACATCCGTCGGCTATCGTGTCTGTAGCCTACGGTTGCCTAATTCTACCAAATATGTTGGTCACAGGTTCTGACATTTTAGATACAGATAATGATACATGAATAGAATCCGGACGAGTTGCTGCAGAAGTTTTTGACATAGTCGTCTTGATAGAGACATGTGAAGCCGTTGCATACCTCTTGCTTAGTAAAACGGAAATTGATCTTCATATAAGGCACAGCTTATACGTTGTATATACAATGAAAAACAAAATATATGTATATATATAAAGTAAGTAAAATTAATATTGGTAGTAAAAATATACCCAAATTTATTACGCTATTTTGTGCCGCGCG
The DNA here is from genome assembly GCA_036924255.1 of Apodemia mormo. Lineage (NCBI taxonomy): Eukaryota > Metazoa > Arthropoda > Insecta > Lepidoptera > Riodinidae > Apodemia > Apodemia mormo. The sequence goes on from JAUPFN010000016.1 coordinate 20,989,566, forward strand.
TGGAAACGTAGCTTAATTTTTATGAATACGCAATTTTCGTTCCAACTAAAGTGGTAGTTGTTAAAATTTATAGAAACACTTTTGCCGCTTAATAAATTACACCCGACTACGCGAAATGGGCTATTCATTTATGGCGTTTGTTAATTATCTTTTATAATTCAACTAATGTGTATACAAATATTTTACAACTAGAATATTTTTGTATACACAATTATTAGAGTATTAAATTAATGTATATCTTAGGGAGCTATCATCATATTTGCAATCCTGTGATAAAATTTTTATATCACAGGGTAGCAAATAAGTTGATAAGCTCCCCTGATGGAAAATGATAATCATCACTGCACACCAAAGATATTAATAGTGCGTTTCTATCTTGTGGCGAGGTCTAATGCCGCGTGCATAAGTTTAGCGGCTACCTTACCTTCCAAACCGGAATACGACAGAGACAAGCACTGGCGCTATTGCGGCAGGAATACGTAAGGCAGTGCTACAAGACGCGCGCGAGAAAATGCAAAATTCTACGACCTAAAAGCCAGGATGGTAGTGACTCGTATGGCCAATCAGTCGCTTTTTTCGACCTGCCTGGCAGAGCGGCAATTGGCCTATTTGGCAATGCCACATACATTCTCAAAACGGTAGTACATAATAATTTAAGGCAGTAAAACGATAGACTTCCCATTTCCCATATGCCATCTTTGAAACCCTGAATCAGATCTTCGCCAAATAAAAATAGGACCAAGCAGGGAGTTGTAACATGAATTTTTATTCACGTTATTTTTTCATTTGATTCGTTATTTTAAAAAAGCGGAATGAAAAAATAACGTGAATTTTTATTCACATCTATAGTATATTCCCTCACACAAAAAAATAAAAATAAAATATAAATCGGTTCATAAATGACCGGGTATTTTGAGGTATAACAAATATATAGAGAATCTGAGGTAACAAAAATAAAAACCAGACCATGTCAAATTTTAGTGCTATTATATATAGTTTTTATAACATATAAGTAAATATTTTCAATTTAAGTTTTTATTTAATTGCCAAAATTCATTCAAAGTGCAGATTACCGGTTTTGATTCTATTCGTCTCACATATTTCTTAAATTTTCATAGTTTAATTTACCAACTACTGGAATTCGAGCCCATGCTGACTCCGTGAGTGGAAAAACATTTTATAGTAGGTACCTACCGCTTTTCATGCAACTTCTACATATTTTCGGCAAAAAGGCCTCTAAGGTTTGCGGCGAAAATAAATATCTTGTTTTTCCGTTCTTCCGTGTCATATACCCATATAATAATGTACTCTGTGGTGTCATAGGCATTTGACTCGAAGATAATTGGCATAGATACAATTTGGAATGCAGATGTTATAAAATATATGTTGCTAGATAACTTTGTAATTTAAGTGACTAGTTTTGAAATTAATTAATAAAAAAATAAAAATAAAAATTAAATAAAAAAAATTAAATAATAGAAAATATTAATTATAGTGAATTTTTGACTATAGGGAGAATATTTTATTATAAAATTTTACATAGTAGATATTTATATAATTTTTGTAACGAAAAATTAAAATGTGACACTTTGTTCAGTTAATTTTACCGACCCTCACTGTGCATACATGAACAATTGCACACTTGGCTTATTTTTGTGTGTACAAATATTGAAATGTTTATTCAAAATTTTACTTGAGAACCGTACTACATATGAATATTTTAGCACAGTTAGCAGGCATCTTATGATGTTAATAAGGAAATCTTAAACCTAAAGAGATCTGAGCTGAACTATATAATCATGTTTCTGTTTTTAAAATGTTAATTAAGAATAAAAGTAAAAGAACGAGCTGGAAGACAAAATATTTAATTAATAAGGAGACATGTTTATTATTAAGGAGTTTATTTTAGCTGGAAGACAAAATATTTAATTAATAAGGAGACATGTTTATTATATCTCGTTTACATTATATATGACCATAAATTTTTATTTATATGCTAATACATACGAAGATATTCTAGTATAAACTTAAAAATCGTATTATAATGATTTCAGTGTTATGCATTAGAGCGTTAATAGGACTGAACGTATCACAATTTCACAAACAATGAGAATAAAGCACATAATGGGGAATGGGAAAATACTTCGTTGCCTGTCACTAGCCTCAATATCACAATGCGGTGAGACAACAATGGATCCGGGACCTATATTCCACAGTTTAAATGAAATAAACCCCATTCACAAATGATACAAAAATGTTGGCGAATTGAAAGTGAATGGCGATTTTAATAATATTTATGTGTAAGTTGTAAGGAGTAGATTTTATTACAATTTTGTTTACTGTAGTTTCATCGGTTCAGGCTGTACAACACAGTAAGATTTCTGGTTAGACATTTTGTCCGGGTGGAGGTGGTCTATAGTATAGCAATACTTGAATATAGTGTTTAAATTATCTATGATTTTAATTTTTATATCATAAGATAACAAACAAGCAGATGGGTCTCTTGATGGAAAGAGTTAACCATCGTCTATAGACATCAAAGATGTTGATGCTGCGTTACTATCTTGTGGAGAGGTCTAACTCTACCTTACCCTCCAAATCGGACACGACACTGCATTGACGCTATTGCGGCTACGGCTACGACGAGAGTGACTCGCATGGCCAATCGGTCGCCTTTTACGAACTGCCTGGCAGAACGACAGTTCTTCGAAAGAGCCCGGAACCAACACGGCGAAAAAAAAAATCAATGTAAATTGTAGAAACTGTCAAATTCCTCTATAGTCCAGTCATTATATACATTAGGAAATACATGTAAACCACTAAGGCTAATTTTGGATATTACGTGGTGTGTCTAAAAAAGATTAACTTCAAATTAAATTAGAATAATATTTACAATAAATAATATTTTTTAATTTGTATTGTTTATTAATTAAAATTTGTTATAAAATATTTTATTTTAAATAAAAAAAATTACAAAAAAATTAATTATAATTTAATTATTTTGGCCGTTAGATATTATTAGATAATTTTAATTTAAGCTTTTCTAGACCGGGAGGTCTCTACATAATGTGAGATATTATGTAGAGACCCCCCGGTTTATTCATTTTATTTATCAAGGACCACCCCGTTGGTTGTGTGGTTAGTTAACCTAACCACGAATTGACGGGGCTCGGGTTAGATTCCCGACAGGGACAAACATTTGTGTGATGAGCATAGACGTTTATATTTCTGGGTTTGGGTGTTTATTATGTATGTAATAGTTTTTATCTATGTATATAGTTCTATGTATTGGTATCGTTGACTAGCACCCATAACACAAGCAAATAATTTGCTTACTTTGGGGTTAGATTGATTAGTGTAATTTGTAAAGCAATATTATTATTATTATTAATATATATTTTATTTTATACCATAATAAACTTACTTTTACACGAAAATATTAAATAAGCGCATAAATAAGCAGTCTAAACACTAAATAGCAGATTCTTGCAGTCAAGCAGTAGTAACAGGATATACTGGTGATAAAATATACTCCTAACAAAAAATATGGATGTACTAGCTGATCCGGCAAACGTTGTTTTGCCAAATAAATTATTAAATTAAAAAATAGGGATTGATGGTAGGAAAGTGAAAATTTTGAGTTATATGTATTTTTTTAATGCCACATCATAAAAAACAACAAAATAAAAAACTCTGTCGGATAAATAAAAATAAAATTTTGGGGTGGGTCACCCTTATCACTTAAGGCGACGAAAACTAGATAACAACCTATTTTAAGACATACCAAGTGTGCATATAAAATTTCATAAAAATCGATTCAGCCTTCAACATGTTTCGGAGGAGTATGGTAAGTAACACTGTGACACGAAATTTTTATATACAGTGTGTTAGGTAAGTCGACCTAAACCTTGCAGAAGGTAATAATATATCTGGTTCCCATTCCAAATAAATAACAATTAAAAATATCGATATCGATAGATAGATAAATAGTTACATAAATAGGCAGTAATAGGCAGTATTTATGTAACTACCTATTTATCTATTGATATGCGCGTTACTTGCGCGAACTTGTTGATGTGGTTGATGCGTATGAATTATGAATTTGTTGGATAATTAAGTTAAAATTTAAGGGTATGTTTTTTTATTTATTTGGAATGAGAATCACATACCTTTTTACCCCCTTCAAGGTTTAGGTTGACTTACATAACACGCAATATATGAACATATATTCCCCGAGTTAGTCCCAGACTTCTTCGAAGAGTAGGCCAACTGCCGTTCTGCCAAGCAGGTTGTAAAACCGATTGGCTATACGAGTCACTACCATCGTGGCTACTAGATGGTAGAGTTCTGTATTATTTCGCCCAGGTCTGGTACCACCGCTTTAACTATTCCTGCCGCAATAGCGTTTTGCTTGTCATTGTCGTGTTCTGGTTTGGAGGGTAAGGTAGCCGGTAGACTTATGCATGTGGAATTAACATCCCGCCACACGAATAGCGTTGCTATTAACATATTTGGTGTCTGTAGAAGATGGTTTATTTTTCCACCAAGAGAGCCATCTGCTTGTTTGCAATCTAATGTTACAAAATGAAAAATCGAGGCAAAATATATATAACGATTGAATTTAACAATTTCTAGGCGTGAGTTATACAATTTCGTTTACTGCGGTTTCCCCAGTTTAGGCAGTGGTTGATATGTAAACGGCGTTGTGGAAGCTTACATTGGAAACCGATTTTGTTTTAAATTGAGTAGAATATTGGAAAAGTATCTTCACGCCCATATCCCCGAAGGGTTAGGCAGAGGTACAACAAGTGCACCCACGATTAGCCGAAGATACTTGGTCCCATAAATGTGATAGGTGGCAAGCCTATCGCCAACCGGGCACTTTCCAATCCCGGGCAACTTTGAGTTTCTCAGAAAACTGAAAAAACACTTTTATTTTAAAGTGCCCGACCCGGGAATCGAACCCGGGACCTCATGTGGTCAACTCCAAAGCTGAACCACTAGACCACAGAGGCGATTGGCGATATAGAATATTGAATTACGACAGTATTGAAAACTTTTATTTCAAGCTCAAATAAACTACATATTTTTTATATCACATAAGAAGCAAATGGGTCTTCTGATGGAAAGAGTTAACCATAGCCTATAGACACCAAAGGTGTTAATGGTGCATAACTATCTTGTGGCGAGGTCTAATGCCACATGTACAAGTTTAAAGTTTACCGGCTACTTAATCTTCCAAACCGGAACATGACAGCGACAAGCACTGACGCTATTGCGGCAAGAATAGGTAAGGCGGTGGTACCAGACCCGGGCGAGACAATGCAGAACTTTACCACTAGCTATAACTAGATCTCACAATTACACAACCAACAAATGATATATTTATTAAGGGTTGGGTGGTCCGTATTGGTCTAGGCCTAAGTTGAAGAATAGACCATTTCCCATTCTGACTAGTCAGTACCATCGTGGCTACTTGTTGGTAGAGATCTGCATTGTCTCCTCTGGGTCTGGTACCACCTCCTGCAATAGTGTCAGTGCATCACTGTCGTGTTCTGGTTTGGAGGGTCAGGTAGCCGGAAAACTAACACAAGCATCAAAACCACAACAAGGATATCAACGCATGATTAACATATTTGGTGTGTACAGGCGTTTGTTGGCTCTTTCCATCAGAAGAGCCATTTATTTGTTTGCTGTCTTACCCCGTAACCCCGAAATCCCGTATCTCGTAACCCCGAAAGGGTAGGCAGAAGTAGGTACAACCAGCGCACCTATGATTAGCTGAAGATACTTGGTCCCACAATGTCATAGGTGATAAGTCTATGGCCAACCGGACACTTACCGATTCCAGGCAACGTCGTTTTTATCAGAAAACTGAAAAAACACATTTTTGAATGGTCCGACCCGGGTATCGAACCCGGGACCTCAGGTGGTCAACCCCGACACCAGACCACTAGATCAGATTTTCATATTTGCTATCTTATGATATAAAAAGTAGAACAGTATATGTCTATGGATTCCATGTCGAAGACAGAAATTGTAAAATTCTAGGTTTTAACGAGTCACGACGTTGTAAGTGCCAAATTAGTGCCACGACATTCTGTCTGTTCATGCTATTTAATTTCTTGTTCTATGAACAATACTTACCCCCGCATTGGTCCTAGCCCATTCTGAAGAATAGACCACCTATCTTTCTGCCAGTCAGGTCGTAAGAGGCGACCGACTGGCTATAAATGTCACTAAGTATCGTTTCGCAACGTCTCTCCCGGATAGATGGTACCACCGCCTTAATTATTACTGCTTTAATAGCGACAATGCTTGTTATTATCGTATCCCGGCTTGGAGGATAAATAAAATGTGGCATTGCAATCCTGCCATACGGATAGCAGCGCACCATTACCATCTTTGCTATCCATCTTGGGAGCCATCTGCCAGCTTGCTATCTAATTATATATATATATATATATATATATATATATATATATATATATATATATATATATATATATATATATATATATATATATATATATATATATATATAATAATAATAATATTCAATGTACAGTTTTGACATTCCTACGATTATATAATATGTATAGGTTAGATTTTATATATCATTAGATATTGTATTTATATATGTATATATATATATATATATATATATATATATATATATATATATATATATATATATATATATATATATATATATATATATATATATACAATATCTAATGATATATAAAATCTAATCTATACATATTATATAATCGTAGGAATGTCAAAACTGTACATTGAATATTTTTTTAAAAGAATACTTGAGGCGTAATCTACAATCGATATCGGAGCCAAAAATATAGTTTTTAGAATTTTTGTCTGTTTATCTGTATATATGTCCGGGGTAAACTCAAAAAGTACTGCATGGATTTACTTCAAATTTTGTATGAATATTACTAATAGGTCGGGTCAACATATAGGCTACATATTATCACGCTATCACCTACGGGGGAGGGGCTGTGCGGAGTAAACGAACTCCGCGCGGACGAAGTCGCTGGCAACAGCTAGTGATATATAAAAATGTCTAATGATATATAAAATCTAATGATATATAAAAAATACACACTCAGGCAATCTTAATGTACTAAACACTAATGTCATATATATTTATATCACGATTACTTCTGATCTAACTGATAATAAATCAATTGATAACAGGCTTGCAGACAAATTGTGGCTTGCCAATGTAATTTATACGTCTTCATATTTTTAAAGAATAAATCCTTATGGATTTTAGATTGTAGAAAACCTAGTAATGTCTGGCAGCATTCAGCCTTCATTAAACTTTTTCATTTCCAACTATCTCTGTATTGCCCAAAAATCATATTTCGAGTTTAAAACTGACTGAAAATTAGTTTGGTGCAATATTGTTAAAACAAGTTTTTTGATTATCGCCTTTTATATTGTGGTAGTATTGTGCATGATTTCAAAAAAGGAGACAAAAGTGTCGGTGAATCGAAAATGAACTGTGGTTTTAATAATCTTTGGGTGTGAAATTTGCTCGACTTTGTTTGCTGCAATTTCGCCAGTTGTTTGTAATGTTGAAATGTATGCACTGTTTTGAGAGCATATGTTGAAAACTGAATTCGTTTCTGGAAAACCGATTATGGACATTTTGATTCATTTCAAAGATGATAAAATTGCAATTATTACTTTTTTATATAATTGCATAGCAAACAAATAAATGGCTCTTAACTGATTTTATTTATCGCATATACACGTAAAAGGTGTCAATCGTGCGTTTCTTTTCGTTTATCTCTCTCACAGGTAGTATCTTTAAAAACACACTCAAACATCTTTAAAAAAAGTGCCGGTTAGGCCATTCTACTCTTGTACAAAAAAAAAACAGAAAACACAGCAAGTTTTAATTTATTTAAACTTGTTAATCGATAAGTCTTACTTATACTGTGTAAATGTCTTGGATGATTAACAAGTGTTTGCGAATTAAAAGTTAATTCAAATTACTAAATAGGTTATTCGGAAAGTAATTTCGTTTTTTTTGTGGAAATGAAAGACAGTTTTCGTGTAATAAACAAATACTTTATTAAATTATATATTGGCCGTTCTGGTCCAACACCTTTTGCCATCTTTCTGGTAGTAGCATAATTCCGAGCTCATAAAATTTTTGGTCTCTGCTGACAAAAAACTGATCGAGGAGGTTTTTGACCTCCTCATTTGAGGTTAAGGTTTTACCGTCTAAAAAATTTTGAAGTGAACGGAACAAATAATAATCCGATGGTGCCAGGTCTGGAGAATGTGGTGGGTGTGGCATTGTATCCCATTCAAGCTGTAAAAGCTTTTGGCGAGTGACCAAACTTGTTTGATTGTCTTGGTGAAACACTACACCTTTCCTGTTGATTAGTTCTGACCTTTTCTGTTGAAGTGCATCATTCCGTTTGTCCAGCTATTGACACTAGCCTTCCAAATTAATCGTTGTGTTATCCAGTAAAAGATAAAAAAACGATTCTTTAAAAATCCCACTAAATAAACAGCATCACCTTTTTTTGGTGAATATCGGCTTTGGAAATGGTTTGAGCAGGTTCATCTTTTTTGCTCCTTGACCTCTTGCGTTTGTATCTCTATATAACCCATTTTCGTCCCCAGTGATGATGCGCTTCAAAATTGGATCATTTTCGTGACGTTTGAGAAGCGAATCGCAGACGTCAATGCGGCGACAAAGATTTCTCTCTGTGAGAACATGGGGAACCATCCCAGGCCTTTCAAGTGGTCATAAACTGATGAATTTGATAAATTTAACCTTAATCCGATCTCACGTGTTATTTTATTCGCTGGTTTGCATCAACTAATGCCTTTATCGCGTCTTTATCAGCTTCAACCGGCCTTCTCGAACGTGGTGCATCTTTGACATCAAAATTTCCGGATCGAAATTTAGCGAACCAATTCTGGCACTGGCGTACTGTCAACACACCTTATCCATACACATCGGTCAATTTCTTTCTGGCTTGAACAGCATTTTTACCCTTTTTGTAGTAAAACAGTAAGATACGTCGAAAATACTGCTTATCGCTCTCCATATTTAAAAGGGCACCAATCAAAAACTACTGCGTAGAATTAATTGGAATTTTTCACACACATGCCTTACTATATATGCTCTAAAAGAATATAAAAATTGTACGGCTTAATTGTGAAGGGTGATGTAAACAATACAATTAAGTCCTCTGACAGGAAAAAACGAAATTACTTTCCGAACAACCTTATACTATTACACCAGTTTTAGTTTTTAGTGAATCAAACGGTCTGGTTCACCGCAATCAACCGGTTTGGTAGACACGATGAATGGTCATTTCCATCGAGCCATTTTACTGATCTGAAACAACTATCGTATATTTTCTATGTATAAGGATAAAAGCTTTATATACATGCATTGATATAAAAAACCCAAGATACAAAGTTCCGAACAAAACTGACACTCAAAACTGTCGCTAATTCAGTCTAAAAAGTTTATAGTTATAGCACAAACGTGTTTTTGCATATTCAACCTTAAATGAAAGATTTAAAGTCATTTTTAAAAAACAATGTACGAAAAGCAATAAAATTTTTGACTTAAGTTAGCCGGTAGGACAAGGAACATGTGGAGTCGAATATAAATATTTTTATGCATTGAGGTAGTATTTTAAGGGTTTGTAAAATTTACATTAAAAAAAAATCTTGTCGCAAATCTGTTTTTGCGTAGAACATTTATATATCAATAAAACAAATAATGACCATTAAAATAATTTATTTATATTTCAAACGTTATAGGTTATTGGTTCTATTACATAGAACCTACACATATAGGCAAACTGTGGGTTTATAGCCATGTAGTATTTGACGCTTGATATTGATACATTTAGTTTGCATAGTCTAATAGATTTAGAATATACTGAAATAGGAAATTTACTGCAATGGTAACTATGACTACGTTATAAAGTTCATAGGTTCTTACATGATAACAGACATGATTTTTTTCAGACTTATGTAATGTATCGACAACATAGTAAGGAAACGCATTAATTTCCTAGAAATAAGTTTAGCTTTTCGTAGAATTCTCGTTTTGAATAAGATTTCAGTTTTTCTGTTTTTCTTTTGCAGTATTATGTAAACAAACATTTGTTTAGTTATAGTATCTGCAGACGTACGAGGGAATACTGCCCATAGATATTTGAAACGCAATAGGTTAGTTGCTAATGCGATGTTGGCTCCTGAAAATTTTATTGACCCTCGTATAAAAAATTCCAATAAAATAATTCAGAGCTAAAAAATTGTGTGCAATGTTATTCGGAAGATCAAACTCGTTGATGATTTTGAAAAAATATACATCTTTTCAAATACTGAATAACTAAGTATCATTTAAAAAAAAACTTTAAATTTTTGAACTTTTTTAATTCAATAGTCTATGCTTAGGCATAGTTTTTTCTTTGAGGTTAAAATACTTAAATTTAGCGGAAAGTTTCAGTTGGCCTGTAGAGTCAACCAGCTCACAGACTTTTTTAATATAGTTACATTAGTTGGTTACATAGGTGTGTTACATACACAGAAATCCTAATAGATACGTATATTTAGTTTGGAGTATAGTTTAGTACATATAACATTATTGCCAAAGGTAATTTTAGATTAGATAGTTCCTATGAATTATAAATTTCTTTTATAATTACGTTAGTTTTTTCGATAGGTGTGTTACTAATAGGTATTTTTAGTTTGAGGTAAAGTTAGTTATGATATTAGGTATAGAAAATTTAGAAGTTATAGGAAGTTCAGGTCCTACGTTTTTTACTTACATTTTAATAACAAAAATGTATATAAATAATTAAGATGAACATGTAAATATTATTTTTAACGTACTAGCGGCCCACCCGGCAATGTAGAGATTTTTAATAAAATAAAGAAAGGTTAAATAAAGAAAGAAAATGCTAAAGTAAATATGCGCGAGCAAAGTCGCGGGTAACAGCTAGTATACAAATAAAACAACTCGTACATATAAACAGTCACTTGAAATTTATACGAGACTAGCTGCAGATCTCTGCATTAGGATAAAAGTATTCTATGTGCTATTCCAGGTCATCTTATATCCGAGTCCAAATCCAAATTGGTACAGCCATTTTTTACGTGATTGATTATCAAACATCCAAACATACAAACTTTAACATTTATAATATGTATATTATAAGATATCCGCAATCAAAAACAACATTTTATTAAAAATAAATTATTAAGTCAAAAAATAAACATTCTTAATGTAACCTGTGACTTCCACTTAAGAAATCGTTATCAACAACACGTGTAAACAGAACAAAATTCGATGCTACTTATGATTTCCTATTGTTATATTAAAAGTTTTGTAATATATTTCCAAAGTTCATTGTAAGAATCACAATTATATATTGTTATTTTATATTCGTACAAATAGAACAAAAAGAATCACCTAACTTGGTCCTCAAAATAAGCAATCAATATAATCAAACATTTTAAAATTGTCAAATTGATTAAAGTTGGCAGTTGGTTAACAACTATAAAAGGTATTCAAAATTATTAATGAAAAAAATTAATCTTATTAAAATTAACTTATTAATGAAAAAAAAAAATCGACTCCACTAATAATAACAGGATCAATTTGTATTATTCGACTAAATTAAAAGGAGGTTGTAATGCACCGTCCTTTTACTGAAAAAGTGACTATTGAAATTTTGTCGTATTATATTTGGAGCGTCGAGTACATTTTTAAGACAAATAAAATGAAAATCATACATTACACCCTATATTTAGTAATATAAACGACAAAAATAAATCGATAAACTCTTATACTTACCGAAAATGAAATATCATATTTTTTTAATGTTCATGATGTTGTATTTTACAATTTATCAGAGAACAATTCTGTATTTTTGACGCGCAATTTTAAATTGTACACTCATTCTTAGAGGACGTTTTTGAGACACTGATTGTGTATCTTGGGTTTTTATATATCAATGTATACATGTCTATGGCTTAAGGACGTTAACGCAACCCGAAATTTCAAGCTGCTAATAACGTTATTATGTCAGAAAATCTAAATTTTTCTTAGGACTAAATCAAATCTGGTGATATTATGATCTGAGCCGAATTTACCAATCAATAAATAACCCAGCAGACAACGAGGAACTCAGAAAGTAAACTGTAGTTTTAATAATCCTTTGGTGTGAAGTTCACGACTTTGTTTACTGCCATTTCATCAGTTGTTTAGACTGTGGTTGAAATGTGGAAATGTTGAAATGTAAACGTATTGTGAGAGCATACATTCGAAATCGATTTTGCTTTTGAAATACTGGAACAAGGGTTTTCGATCTGAAACTCGTCAACATTGCAATTTTTCATTATTTAATCTTAGTTTTACCAAAATTACAATACAAATTTTTGTTTTTGCATTGCATGTCCTAATAGCCACGTTTATACATTGCCTTAGTTTTTTCTTCAACTATCATATAATAATAATAATTATCACTGGGCAATCTACACGAAATTGATTTAACCTGAAAGTAAGTAATTTACTCATATATTTTTTATATCGTAAGATAGCAAACAAGCAGATGGGTCTCCTGATGAAAAAAGTCAAGCATCGCCTATAGACACCAAAGATGATAATGGTGCGTTGTTATCTTGTAAGTTTACCGGCTATCTTACCCTCCAAACCGGAACACGACAGTGACAAGCACTGATGCTATTGCGGCAGGAATAGGTAAGGCGGTGGTACCAGACCCGGACGAGACAATGCTGAACTCTACCACCTAGTAGCCGCGATGGTAGTGACTCGTATAGCCAATCGGTCGCCTTTTACGACTTGCCTGGCGGAACGGCAGTTGGCCTATTCTTCAAAGGAGTCCGAGACAAACACGGGGAATTGCTTGTGGTAAGGGTGTTAGTCAATAATATTAATACTGAATTATCATCTGTTGAACTACAATTTTTAAAGTCCATTCTACTACTCTATATTATGTTTGGATTTTCAATAGATGAATGTTTGTTATTCAATTATGTAAAAACGACTGAACAGAATTGGATTAAATTTAGCATACATGTAAATTATGGCCTGGAATAGAACATAGAATACACTAAAAAGGGTTTGTTTTATCCCGAAAAAGTGAGTTGTTCCCGTAGAATTCAACAAATACTTTTATATTATACTAAGAGCTGCAGGGTGCAGCTAGTATTAGAGAGTAGCAGTTAGTACTAGTATAGAGTCATAGGGGTCATCCATAAATTACATCACACGCATTTCATGATTTTTTGACCCCTCCCCGTCCTTGTCACAGCTGGTCAAATTTGTGAAACCCCCTCTTCCTAGTGTGATGTCACATATTTTGCAATTTTACATTGGAACAATGATCTCATTCGATTATTTTTTATCTATACAGGTTTTACTGTTGTAATACTTAGATATAAAATATTATATTTTTAAAAATTTGTGATGTCACAAAATTTGGGACCCCTCCCCACCCCTTGTCATACAATGTCACACTTCGTCGACCCCCTCCCTCCCCCTAAGCGTGTGACGTAATTTATGGATAGCCCCTTAGTAATAGGTTCCCGTTTTACCCTTTCGTTACGAAACCCTAAAAAGTAAGGCGTAAAGGAAGGCGGTTTCCTCTTGCATTTAGAATAAATACCATACTACATGCTTTAAAATAAAAAAGAGCAAGAAACGTTTAAATTACCGACTTTTAATAAAAAAGGAAGTTCTCAAATCGGAAGTAATTTAACCGACTTAAAAATAAGTGTTGAGCTTGACTTGTATGTAAATAATATTATGTTGAATGTTGATTGTTTATTTGAGAATGATAATATATTTAGGTTTCCAAGGACATGTGCTAAATTTCATAAGTTTTATGTTTGTTTTTCCTCGAGTTGGTCCCGGGCTCCTTTGAAGAATAGACCTACTGTCGTTCTGTCAGGCAGGTCCTGAAAGGCGACCGATTGGCTATATATATATATATATATATATATATATATATATATATATATATATATATGTAGGAAGAGGGTCAGATATGATAAATAAAATGCGGATGTGGTAATATAACAACTCTTTATATTTTGTTCAACTTGTATCAAAAAAATAACATAAAATCACTATTAAAGCTTTCCATCACTAATGACTAGTTCTCGTTTAACAATTCCAAGTAACTTAATTATTCCTTATTACAAATAAGTCATAATTTAAGCAATAGATAGTCAATTGTAAATTGTACTGCGACTAATTTATAGTTGACAATAATAATTAACTTGTTTGCACAAATTAATTATCCGAGAGTCAAGGATGGCGTGGCTCGGTACACTTGTTGTATAAGATAAAGATACAACAAGTGTACCGAGCCACGCCAGAGCCTAGACTGCCTTATCGGCGGGCGCTCAGAGCCTTTTATACAGGTAGCAAAACAAGTTGAGTAGTAGGGATATCGAACGATGCGCTTGCCGGCCCAGGCCGTGCATTTGTTGTTTACACTTTACAATATTCTTGCATTTGACGACGCGGACGCCGTCACGGCCATACTGACATGCACACGTCCTCGTGTGCGCATCTTTATACATCTGAGGACAAGGAACGCCTCGTTCATCCTGACATATCTTTTAGAAAACTAAACATAATCTTTTTTTTTTTTTACAACTCTATAATTAGCGTAATCTTTTAGCGAAATGTTACAATAGTGTGCTGGTCCGGTAACCCCTTCAGCAACTACAACTATTAAACCTTTCTCGTCAGTTTTGAAACCGGAGACTGGATCCTACTAAGCTAGGAATCCCTCATCAATTAAAAAAAACCGGAGACTGGATTGTACTAAGCTCCCTCTCATCAGTTAAAAACCGGAGACTGGAGTGTATTAAGCTCCCTCTCATCAGTTTAAAACCGGAGACTGGAGTGTATTAAGCTCCCTCTCATCAGTTAAAAAACCGGAGACTGGAGTGCACTAAGTTCTTTCTCATCAGTTAAAAACCGGAGACTAGAGTGTACTAAGCTCTCTCTCATCAGTTAAAAACCGGAGACTGGATTGCACTAAGCTCCCTCTCATCAGTTAAAAACCGGAGACTGGAGTGTATTAAGCTCCCTCTCATCAGTTAAAAACCGGAGACTGGAGTTTGCTAGGCCGGAAATCCCTTTAGCTAAAGTGCTAGACCGGAAATCCCTGTAGCTAATGCTAGACCGGAAATCCCTTTAGGTGACAGTGCTAGACCGGAAATCCCTGTAGCTAATGCTAGACCGGGTTGCAATCCCTGTAGCCAAAAGGCTAGACCGGAATGAACCCCTTTAGCTGAGTCATTGGACCGGACACTCCCTTCAATGACTCTAATCTTCCTACATTTTTTGTCAATCCCATATTTTTTTGTCAATCGTACATTTTTTGCCAATCCTACATCTTTTGCCAATCCTACATCTTTTGCCAATCCTACATCTTTTGCCAATCCTACATCTTTTGTCAATCCTACATCTTTTGTCAATCCTACATCTTTTGTCAATCCTGCATCTTTTGTCAATCCTGCATCTTTTGTCAATCCTAAATTTTTTGTTAAATTACTTCTTTTACTTTTTTTTACATTGATTTCTTTTCTTATAAGACTCCCATTTCCTTTAATTTTTTTTTGCTTTTTGTTTTACTTACATTTTTTTAGTGATATATTTTAGTGATATCGTTTACTTTATATCATATTTTTTTGCTGATGATGCAGCCTTATGAACAGTGGCATTAGTTATTACAAGATTAGAGAATCTCCTTCGCAGGTAGTTCGAAGATATTAAAAACTCTGACTGTTTAACTATTTACAATATACACTGCATTTCTATCAATATTGTTTGGACCAGTTTTATGAACAAGATCATTATCATGAGTATACGCCGTCACGTCATCCTTGTTATAATTTTCATATAGGTACCTCAAGAAACCCTACAGGAATATGGGGAACTTCGCAGAGGCTATCATGGGCGCACTTGTTTTCTAAAATTGCGGTAACTTTTATGGAGCCCTTATATTTTGAATCAAGTTTCGTTTAGTGTCGTTCGTCATTCCTAATAAAGACAATGTCATCTACACTAAAAGGTCTAAAATATTTTTTTTAACTCTACTCATACCTTAATGCTGTTGAGCGCGTGTTGAATATTACCTAACCGCTCTTGCCATGATTTGTCAGAGAATTATACTGCGTTATCATTATTAAACCCTACAAGATTCGCATCACATATTCGGACCGACTGTTAGCTCTATATGTGTCTGTCGCAAGAAGATGTAAATCTGTATTGTTTTCTTTTTTTTTTTAATATTAGTTTGAGTTTTAGTTGGTAATAAACTTTAAGATTGCTTATTAATGATCTTCAAAGGGTCAACTAATTCGATTTCAGCTCGACGAATTTAAGCCCGACGGTTTTAATTCAATTGGTTTTCAATTGTTTTTAAAAATATCCACCAAGCGCTCTCTATATTTATCTACAAGGTCAGTGTTTACCATACTCTCGCTAGCAGATTTTGAAATTGAGCACGATTAAGTGTTTAAGTATTGCTAAGCATTAACCTGTTGTTGCTTAGTTCCTATTCTACCTTGCTCCAAAATTTTGCGACCTAACGAAATTTTTTTATTAAGACTCATTAGGTCAAACGTGAAATATGACCTCCAAATTTAAATTTTGCCCTGTGGTTAAACATTTGATCTGTTGAGTGGAAATTACATTAGAACAAGCGACTACTTGGATTCTTGTTCATAAAACCGTTCTCTTACAAAGGAATCACAAGATATTTGTTAGATATGGCCTTCTGAACCAGAGTCAAATATAAAAAATAATTAATTTTCACTTAGTGTAATACACCATGTGACGCTCTGGAACAGATGTTGACTGGTTTTCTGTTTTCGGAACTTGATGTGGCAACTTCTTTCTTCCTGTAGCGCTTCGGACAAATGGAAGCTATGTGGCTGGGCCGGGGTCACAACATACATAGCAGACCACTGGTGGTCGGCCACTGGACACGCCACCAGAGATAGTGGTAGATGACCTGCTTTCGCTGCAAGCAAAAATTATTTGAGATAAGTTTCTGTTTATCACGGCAATAGTTGTTACGATGTTCGATTCTATCACAAAAATTGTAACTTCCTCGAAATACAGTGGTGCTCTTAAATCGGTTCATATCTAAGTCTAAAAGGAAGAGATCTTCAAGTCATAATATAGCTTGCCAAGACAGCAGCTTGTGAAGTAGGTGACGGCACGACTCTTAAGTGAGTGAGTAGCTACATTGATCAGATCAACCCCGTCCAATTTTTTCTTTTCTATATTTATTTTACTTGAGGTACACCAGCTAGTAAGTTACACGACAAAAATCCTACGAGTCAGATGAAGGGTCTTTGGAACGACAGAAGCATCTCATTAAAAACAAAGCAGAGGCTGGTTTGTACGCTGGTGTTCTCCATATTTACGTACGGCGCAGAGTCATAGACACTAAGAGCTGCAGACAGACGACGCATTGATGCGTTTGAAATGTGGTGCTGGAGGAAAATGTTACGTATCCCTTGGACAACGCACAGGACCAACGCCTTCATACTAAAACAACTTGGAGTAAAGACCAGACTGTCTGCTACGTGCCTTCAAAGAATTCTATAATACTTCGGCCACATCTCTAGAAAGCAAGGAGACAATCTCGAAAAGCTAATAGTGACCGGAAAAGTAGAAGACAAAAGACCACGTGGTCGTACTCCTATGCGATGGTCAGACCAGGTTTGCACCAATCTTATGTCTAAAATATTTTATGATGCTCTGCACGCCGCTGAAGATAGAGTCCAATGGCATAATATTGTGCTATCAAGAACAATCTAATGAGGAGGTTACGACCCTCAGTAATGAAGAATACGAAGCTAGGAGGAGGACACCAGTTAGTCATATCGTCTGCTTCATCAGAATCAAAGTATATCAACTTAAGGGGAGTAGATGCATTTACAGAACGTGAATTAATATTTTCTGCTATTTTTCAAAGAATAGTTTCCATACCACAAGTGAAAAGAGACATTTACTGCTCTACATAATTAACCGAAATAGTTTGATGCTGAAGTGGGAGTGAATCCGATCCCAATTCTGATGTAGGAAGAGGGTCAGATATGATAAATAAAATGCGGATGTGGTAATATAACAACTCTTTATATTTTGTTCAACTTGTATCAAAAAAATAACATAAAATCACTATTAAAGCTTTCCGTCACTAATGACTAGTTCTCGTTTAACAATTCCAAGTAACTTAATTATTCCTTATTACAAATAAGTCATAATTTAAGCAATAGATAGTCAATTATAAATTGTACTGCGACTAATTTATAGTTGACAATAATAATTAACTTGTTTGCACAAATTAATTATCCGAGAGTCAAGGATAAGCTACTAGCAAGATACAACAAGTGTACCGAGCCACGCCAGAGCCTAGACTGCCTTATCGGCGGGCGCTCAGAGCCTTTTATACAGGTAGCAAAACAAGTTGAGTAGTAGGGATATCGAACGATGCGCTTGCCGGCCCAGGCCGTGCATTTGTTGTTTACATTTTACAATATTCTTGCATTTGACGACGCGGACGCCGTCATATATATATACACGCCGCAACACGGATAGCAATGCACCAATTCTTTGGTGTCTATGGGCGATGGTTTCTCTTTCCATCCGTAGAGTCATCTGCTTGTTTGCTATCTTATGATATAAAAAAAAATCTCAACGAAGTAAACTAAAGCTGTTCTTATAAATGACAAATTACCTTTCAAATGTTTGTGGAACGCCTCGTTATTACTGAATTAGTGGCTAATGGTTATTGTAACGAATAACGGATCGTTGATTATAGGACCAGTTTACAAGTTACTTAACAGAATGGAAAACAGTTGGAAAGGTCTTCAACAAGGGCCCGTACCAATACGCGACGATATATTAATTTATAGTTAACCATAAAATTTATCAATAAAACACAAAATATATCTAAAACTTTTTCTTTAAGAAAAAAATCTTTGACATGATCAGACTTGAACCAGCGACCATCTTGCCTTAAAGTGACGCAACACTTTTACCGCTGAGTTACGTGTCGGTAGTGGTTTAAGTTTTTCCCAGAACGAGATTAGTGCTAAAACTCATATACAAAGGATATTGGACTTACAACGATGTAAAGCTATAAACTAACTTGAAATTTCGATACTATCGTTAGAAAGATTACTTTGTTTCGTGAAAGCGATGGACGATTTGCAAACCAAAAGCCAACAAAGTAGCGATAGGTGGCAGGCACGTAGATTTTATGCAGTTTGGTGCACGTCGGTGCTAAACCTGCTATACGATGTACTTTTATTACATTTTGCATGTCAACCGTGAAGTTTATGGATGCAATTATTGTTGAAACACTGCGGCCCGATTTATAGCAACAATCGTGATGTGAAGTTAGGGTAGTGTTACATCGTTCAAGTTGATCGATTGGTTATGGTAATAATATTCATGAAATAACGCGTATTTAACAAGAGAACTTCATGTAGATGACAGTTATTTTGAAATAAAGTTTTACCGATAAAAATTTATTCGGCAACTAAAATATTTGGACCCCTGGGTTAAATAAATGTAACGTTGATAGGCAACTAGCTAATACAGCTATTTGCCTACAAAACCGTATATAACCGTATATAAAAATCGTATCCTAAAAGCTATGAATGAATATAGATTCATTCATAGCTTTTAGGATACGATCTGAGGATAATTAAATAAATAAACAAATACGAGCTATTAAATTTAGTGTATTAAATTAAGCCCCGACATTGTACTACACGACGTAGAGAGAGAGAGAGAGAGAGAGAGAGAGAGAGAGAGAGAGAGAGTCCGTACACACCATATATTGACGATTATCTATCTATCTACGAGTTATGACTGTCCGATTTGCTCGTACCTTCTTTATACGAATAGTCAAACTCTGGAACAGCTTACCTCACACAGTTTTCCGGTAGGTTTGGCATTGGGATCTATAAGAAGAGGATCAACAAAACTAAAACCAACATGCATCGCATTGGCAATTGACTTTTTCTGTTGCAAATGTCTTTTGCAAATTTTGTAAATTTTTCATCAAGTAGCCCACTCACTCGTATGCCTGTAGATACTATAAAAACAATGCATATGATGAAAAAATAATTCACCTAATTGTGATACGTGTGACAAGGATGAGGTAATTCCATGATGAGGATATACTTTATACTCGTATTTTAAAGATCGATGTATCTCGTATTTACTAAGAACAACAAAGAGCGATTTGAATTATTTCCTAAAAAAATAAGGTTTTTGACGTAAGAGGAATTCAAAGCATTCTGAATAGACCTATATAGCAAAGTCTTGAATCTTTATATTACAACGTGAAGGAAAACTTTGTACCCCTCTTTTAAACAATTGCGCAAACGGTGGAGTATGAAATTTAGCCCAGTTAAAGTTTACATTGCAGAGGATTGTAGAAACCAAATATTTTTAAATTATATGCATTAAAAACTCATCTATCTATACAAATAAATAAAAATGGAGTGTTTGTTTGTAATATTAAAATAATCGCTTTTTACTTTATGCATATGGATGTATACACGGTACATATACCAAATTAATATTTTTCATAAGATTGGTCTGTCTGTCTGGTGGTTCCGGCTAATCTCTGGAACGGCTGGGCCGATTTTGGCGGAATATTCACTGGCTATTATTGCTACCTTTGAATTTATTTGAATTGCTCGTATTTAAAAAAATAAATATAACTGAATTTGTTGTCAGAGTAACTAGGTGACTACTAGGTGCTAAAGTTATACAACATCTCGTTTAGTTATGGTACCACCGTCTTACCTATTCCTGTTACAATAGCGTCAATACTTCTCCTTGTCAGGTTCCGGTTTGGAGGGTAAGGTAGTTGGTAGACTTATGCATGTGTGCATTGCCATTTCCCCACAAGACAAGTAATGCGCTATTAACATTTTTGAAGTCTATAGGCGATGGCTCGTTTCTCTTTCCATGTAATATCTGTTAGACGCAATTAACAATGTACTTGTAATTTAATTTCACTTCACAACATATATATTTTTGGTATATTACTCAACCGGTTTCAGTTTTAAGTGGTGATACACGAAAAAGTGAAACCGGTTGAGTAATATACAAAAATATGCCTTAATATTTACATGATTTCGGTTTAATTTCGACCAAGGGCAATCGCTAGTTCTAATAACAGTTATTAACTCAAACATATTAATATGTTATTTGAATGAATAATATCCTTTCATAATTAGCGTTTTAATAATGCATAGAATTGTAGACCTTTGCTTCATCTTCTCCCTAGGGAGCTCCCTTACTAATTCAATTTCCGGCGCCACTTTCGCCTAAACAATAAATGAGGGTATGGATTAATAATATGGTTAAGTTATGTTTTATCCCTTACCATAATCGGCTCAATTTAAGACCTTTTCTAGGCTTGATGTGGGTTTGATGCAATTAATTGTTGTGTTTCAGTTTTCAATCACTTATTTCCTTGTATATTTATTAAGTTATATAGTACTAAGGCGACTCGAGACCCTTTCTCTCCGGCCCCTTTGAAGAATAGACTATCTAGCGATCTGCCAGACAGTTCGTAAGAGGCGAACGATTAGTTATACAAGTCACTACTATCGTGACTATTAAGTGGTAGAGTTTTACCTTACCTGTTTCTGCTGCAATAATGTCAGTGCTTGTCATTGTCATGGTCAGTGCTTGTCATTGTCATGTTCCGGTTTAGAGGGTAAGGTAGCCGGTAAACATGTGCATGTGGAATTAACGTTCCGCCAAAAGGATGGTAACGGGTCTTTAAAAACTTTGGTGTATATAAGCGATGGTTGTCTCTTTCATCAGGAGAGTCATCTGCTTTTATTTTTTCTCCTATGATATAAAAATTGTAATTCTATAATAAGCTTACATTGTGTTGTTATTAGATGTTATATATTATTATTATTATTTACACCATATTATTATATTAAAAGTGCAGAGTAATAACTCGGGCATTATTTCATTCAGAGTACCGAGTTATAACCGTAATAACGGAACGGAACATTCAAAACATACCTACAGACAAGATTAATATGGCTAACGCTATTTATTTATATAATTTCGTGTTCTCACTACATAAAAAATTTCATTAAGATCGGTGAAGCTAATATTAAGTTACAACGAGACGCACAGACATACAGATATACAAAAAATATATGGCCTATTATTTGTGCAATAGTGTGCTTACACTGTATACCAGTTTACATCAAGATCGATAAAACCATTCTTGAATTATAACAGGACATACAGTCAGACAGACACAATTATGTGACATAAATTGAATGTTTTTTTATATATAATTTAGATAACAAATAACCAGTCAAGTCTCCTGATGGAAAGATAAACCATCAATAAACACCACAGGTACTAATGGTGCGTAGCTATTCGTGTGGCAAAATGTTAATGCTACATGACTAATACACCGCCACCTTAACCTCCAAACCAGATCACGATATTGACAAGTATTGACGTTATTGCGGCAGGATTAAATAAGGCGGTGGTACCATATCGGGTGAGATGATACGGAAATCTACCACATACCTAGTAGTCACAATATTAATGACTCGTATAGACAATCGTTCGTGTTTTACGAACTGCCTGGCAGAAAGTCGGAGGTCTAAATTCTACACAGGAGCGCCGGATCAATACAAGAAAAAATAATGTGCAGACAGGCGGTATAGATTTATATTGTAGCGTAGAGTGGCTGTGCTCTTGAACCAACGTTATAGTCATTGGTGGATGGTAATGCCTCATGTAAAGTTTACTAGCTACCTTACCTTCCAAACCAGAACAGAATATTGACAAGCACTGACTTGTTGCGATAAGAATAGGTAAAGCTGTGGTACATTGCGTAACTCTACCACGTAGTAGTCACAATGGCAGTGACATGTTTGGCCAATTTCTTGATATAAGTTGCCAGGTAAAATGGCAGATGGTCTTCTATTCTTTAAAAAGAATATGATCTAAATTATTAAATATGTAATTTTGATCATATCCATGTTTAGACAAAGACAAATTTTACACATTTAGACAAAGGTTTAGAGAGTAAGAGATAGCCGATAAACTTATGTATGTGGAATTCCACGGTAGCATCGCACCAGTAACATCTTTGGTGTTACGTCATACGCGATGTTTATCCTTCTATCAAGAGAAGTATGTGCTTGTTTACTATCCTATGGAATGAAAAAAAAAACATACGAAGATCAGATATTAAACTTGATTTGTTTAAGATAGTGCAGCTATTAAAATAAAAATATATATTTCTAAAGCGTAAATTTAATCGATTCCAAATATAAACCTCATGATCTTAGTCTAATAGGATATCAAATAGACCAGTGAAGCAGTTAAGGCAGTTCATGTGATTATTCTTCTAAATAAACACATGAATTTCAATATTTAGACGAAATGAAGTGAAAAAATGATACACTTCTTGCAAGACTTTCAAAAAAATGTAAAAGACGGTGCGGTGCGCTTAAATGATTACGAATGCGAAAATTAAGATATTTTTGTGAAAAGTTCTTACATTATTTCTTGGGGAGATAGGTAACGATATGTTTCCGCTCAAAACCTATTACTTTCGGTCCAATGGTAGTGTATATTTTGTACGCAACATATATTTTAACGCACCATCAATAGATTTAGTATCCAAAGAGATTTCAATCAGAAGAGCCATCTCCTTGTTTCCAGTTCGATGATATAAAAATAATTTGAAATGTTTGTTTACACGACAATTGTTGTCCAAGGTTGACAATAAATATAAATAAAAGATACTAAATGAAACACCATTCTTAAAAACGAGTAAAAATGAAAAGTTACGAGATGGAAAAATAAACAAACGAAGTACCTATTAAATTCTTTAGTTCCTTTATGTAGCACAAAAAGCAATAAGATATATTACCATTATATATCAGCCTTGTGAGAGAATTCCCTAAGTCTTTCTATACAAGAGCTTCTAAGCGGCTGCTTCTAAACAAGAACTGTTTCAAGGAGGTGTTGAAAACATCTCATTTCGAGAGAAATACAAGACAATGCTTTTAAGCGATTCGCCTAATGCAGAAGGGTCCAAATCTCATATTTTACATTACGTGCGACATGTGAAGATTTTTCCAAACTTTCTGTTTGAGAAAATTTCATAAATATTCACCCCTGTGAATGAAACTCTTCAGTATTCTTTGTGTCTGGTCGTATGTTAAGCGAACTCTTTAAAAGCTGTAGTTTTTTTAATACTAGTTAAACTTGCTAACAAGATTATGTTAGTTTTTAAGAGTTTTTTTAGAGAACATTTATTTTGCATCCTTTGTTACATTTCATTTGTTTCAAGAAAATTACAAAATAAAAAGTCGGTCCACCGAAGATTTTATTACAGAATATACGTGCTATCTTAAAACAATATTATTTTAATACATATATTCTGATTCTGGTATCTTTATTTCTTAGTGAAAATTTGAAGAATTACTCTCATTACATCTGGCTCTATAGATAGAATAATTATCAACCATTTAATATATTTTTTATATCATTAGACAGCAAACAAACAAATGGCTCTCTTGATAGAAAGAGAAACTATCGTTTATAGACACCAAAGACAATAATAGTGTGATGCTGTCCGAGTGGCAGGGTGACAATGCCACAATGCCACATGCATAAGACTACGTGCTACATTACCCTTCAAACCGTAACACGACAATGACAAGCACTGACGCTGTTGCGACAGGAATATGTAAGACGGCGGTACCTGGGAGACGTTTCGCAACTCTACCATATAATAGTCACTATGGTAGTGACAACTGACACGTGTAACCAATCGGTCGCCTTTTACGACCTGCTTGGCAGAAAGGCAGTTAGTCTATTCTTCAAAGGGAACCTGGACTAACCGGGATAAAACGTGACCGGTTTTAGTTGTTAGTCTTAGTTTTACAGCCATAAACAAAGTATGTCAGAAAGGGTATGAAAGTAAAATCAACGCGGTCGAGATGAGATTGCTAAGAAAAATATGTGGTGTAACACTCGCGGACCGGGTTTGTAATGTGGAAGTGAGAGAGAGGGTAGGCTTGAAAGAAAATGTCTGTGTAAAGATTAGAAAGGGCATGCTCCGTTGGTTCGGACATGTAGAAAGAATGGTAGATGAAAGGTTAACAAAACAGATATACAATGCGAATGTGGAAGAATGTAGATACCGGGGGAGACCAAGACTGACATACCATTATGGTTCCGGGCTCCTTTGAAGAATAGACCAACTGCCGTTCTGCCAGGCAGGTCATAAAAGGCGACCGATTGGTTATGATTGGTTATGTGAGTTACTACCATCGTAGCTACTAGGTGGTAGAGTTCTGCATTGTCTCGCCCGGGTCTGGTAGCACCGCCTTACCTAAACCTGCTGCAATAGCGTCAGTGCTTGTCGCTGTCGTGTTCCGGTTTGGAGGGTAAGGTAGCCGGTAAACTTATGCATGTGGCATTAGACCTCGCCACAAGATAACAACGCACCATTAACACCTTTGGTGTCTATAGGCGATGGTTGACTCTTTCCATCAGGAGACCCATCTATTTGTTTGCTATGTTATAACATAAAAAAAAACCATGATCAGATTGAACGAGTACTGCCCGAAGGTGGTGTCAAGTCTTCGCAACCGGCGTGTGTGTGTGTGAAGAGAATGGTGAATGTGTAGGAAGCGAGACAAGCGTGCAATGATCGTGATGTATGGCACTCAGTTCTCTCTGCCTACCCCATAAGGGATCTGGCATAAAGATATGTATGAGTGAACATATTTGGGGGCTCTTTCGGGATCAAATTTTTCTATATTTTTGTTATTTAAATAAAAATTTTGGTTGGCTATTTAAATAAACAAAGTATATATATATAATTAGTGAATTGTGAAACAGTACAAGTGTAAAATTCAAAACAATGATTTTTGTTATTTATTACAATAGCGGCTAAGGTTACACGCATTTTATGAAACATTCAGGTGTCTACCTATTTCCGTTCAAGAGATAAAGGACTGTAACAGACAGACAGCTGAGACATATTAATAGGATTCCATTTCTCTTTTTGTGTGCAGAACCCTAATGATGATGAAATGAATGAAATATAAAGAAACACTTTTTCTGTTCTTCAATAAAATAAAGTTGTTTTTAAATGAAGAGGTTTCCAAGTTATTTGTCATTCGTAAAAAAGTTGTTTGCACAATTTGCATGCTCATCAGGATTCTTTATCTTGCTATGTAAATTCACACGTCTGCCTCCGATGATTTATATTGTAATAAATGCCGTGAATCACTAGGCACAGACATCGTGACTGTTCGTAATTGCTTTGCCAATCGAATTAATTCCTTCGGTTAGTACTTTATGGTACAGTTTTTGTAATTGATTCCGTCGAGATATCAATAAGTTAAAATGCTTTTATACTCGGTGTTTGGTAAGTTTATTGCTTCTCTCTTATTGTGAGGAGTGAAATAATTGTTTTAAGTTACAAAACGCTCATCGCTGGTACTAATAGCTTTGAATTTTGTGATTTAAATATATTCTATACTACCTTTTTGTCGCGGCTTCCCTACTTTAAATTCGGGGGAAAAGTAGGGGGTTAGAAAGAGACAAAAAGTAGCCTATGCCACTCTCCATCCCTTGAACTGTCCCCACTTAAAAAAATCACGTCAATTAGTTTTTCCGTTTTGCCGTGAAAGACAGACAAACAAACACACACGTATACTTTCCCATTTATAATATAACGAGTAGTATGGACTAGCTGTTCCAAGTGACTTAGTTCTGTTAAAAGAAGAGAATGAGGAGGTACTTAATTTGTAAAATATCCGTGAAACCTTATTTGTAACTGCTGTGATATAACTGAAACGAAAGGTAGTGTAAGGAATAGGGCATAAGACCTGAAAATGAGAGAAGACTGCAGCGGCATAACAGTCCACCCAATTCCATCATACTCTCCTCCTCGTTAGTAGCCTTACTATTAACGAGGAGGTGAGGCCGTAACACACAAATTATATAATCTACGCACGTTTTACTTCGCTATCGAAGCATTTTTAAAAGAGCCGAATAGCACTTCGCTCTATGAAGGATATCCGCCTTAATGGTTCTATTAGATTGCGTCAACACTTATAAAAACAATTCATTGGACACAATTATTTATTATTGCTGCGCCCTATAGCCTTATTATAAAAGTTTTTGGTGAACCCCTCTCAGGAACAACTTATATCCTTTCATACAACGAAACATCCAAACATTCCCATTTATAATATTAACAGATTTTCTTCCCAAAAAATTATGATTTAATTGAACTTAGTTGATTTTTACTAAATAGCTCTTAAACTTTATCATACTTCGCAATTACCTTGGTAAAGTGTAGTTTTAGAAGCAAGAAAACTTTGTTTAATATTGTCCGAGTCATATTAAACAAGTTTTCTTGCTTAAGCCAGCCGGCAGACAGGGCAGTTCCGTAGCTGGACAGCAATTAAACTAGTTTATATGTAATATCTAACTGAACAAAATTATAATCGAGTATTTTATTCATATAGCAATATTGTTAAATGCTGGTCAAAATATAACATGGAAATTAAGGATGTAACAGTTAGCATGATCCACATTTTTTTTTATATCATAAGATAGCAAATAAGCAGATGGGTCTCCTGATGGAAAGAGTCAACCATCGCCTATAGACACCAAAGATGTTAATGGTGCGTTGCTATCTCGTGGCGAAGTCTAATGCCACATGCATAAGTTTACCGGCTACCTTACCCTCCACACCGGAACACGACAGCGACAAGCACTGACGCCATTGCGGCAGGAATAGGTAAGGCGGTGGTACCAGACCCGGGCGAGACAATGCAGAACTATACTACCTAGTAGCCACGATGGTAGTGACTCGATAGCCAATCGGTCGCCTTTTAGGACCTGCTTGGCAGAACGGCTGTTGGCCTATTCTTCAAAGGAGGCCGGGAACAACACATACATTATTCCCTTTTACTCAATGGGATAGAAATAGTTGCCAGTGTTCAGCGATAGCGTTTCGCCAAGAAGGAAATTTTAAAATCGGTCCAGTATTTTTTGAGTTTATCCATTACAAATAAACAATCAATCAAATCTTACCTCTTTATACTATTAGTGTAGACTAATAACCCGATCTGGCTTCGCAGGTTTGTACTAATGAAGAATAACAATGGATATGTGCATTATTGTAATACGGATATGTGTATTAATGTAATATGCATGTTTATTTGTTGAACAATTGGATCAAATTGTATTCCCTTTAGACTATAGTTAGCGTTTAAAGTAATTGTCTATGGAAACCTATCTGTGCATGCATGTGAGTTTGTCTATCTTGTATCCTAATGTGCAATGTGGTAGATACGACTTAAATTTGTTTTGTGTCTTGAAAATAAATAAATAAGTTTGGAAAAGTAAAAAAAAGGAAAAAAAAAGAAAGGAACATGTGCGAATCAGACTCGCCCACCGTGGGTTCCGTACCTTTTTTTCTTATTGCTTAACTTTGATAATTGATTACGTGCTTTTTCATGTACTTGCATTATAAGATGTTATTACTAATTATTTTTGTTTTTATAGCACTCACCCCGTGCTTGGGAAACTTAATAAACTTTAAAAACAACAAAGAAAAACGACACGCGAGACTCGAACCCGTGGTCGCGGGTTCAAGTCTCGCGTGTCGACATTTTTTTTAAATTATTGTGATAGGCATACTGGCAGACGTGCCACCTGATGGTAAGTGGTCGACGTCACCAATAAACAAAAATGGGATACCTGGGCTGGAACTAATCCAGGTATTCCATTCATGTGTTGCCTATCCTGAGACATAAGGTGTTAAGTCTCGGTGCCAGTAATTACACTGTCTGTCTTGCCCTTTTCTCCGAAACACAGCAAAGCTGTTTCACGGGAGAAATAAGCAAGATGGTGGTACCCATGCAACCGGGAGCGCGGCACAGCGCATCCCTCCCACCGCTGCACCGGTATAATTTTTCTTTGTTGTTTTTAAAGTTTTTCAAGATGTTATTAATAGCCTAATTTCATAGTTCTAGGTCGAAGGAAAGTATCCTACGAGTATAAAATTTGATTCTCTTAAGATTTTCGAAAGTTTTTTTCCTTTTTGTTTTTTCTTAAGTTTTTGCGGCATAAACGGCCATATCTTTTTTGCGTTAATTTAAAGTTTGAGTTTTTACAGTTTCAAGGGATCGTAGAAGTATACGGTTTTAATTTCAACTCTCTACACGTTCCTAAGATAAAGGGTCTTGACAGACGGACGGAGAGACAGACAGACAGATGGGCAATAAAGCAATTCTATGAATGTTCCGTTATTTCTTTTTGAGGAACCCTAAAATAACTAGGAAGGCGACCGAGCTTTGCTTGGATGATATTGTTTAATTATAAAATTATTACGGAGATATATCAATTTTAGTAGTGATAGAAATCTATTTATCTAAATACAAAATTTTCTGAAAATCGTTAGAACCCTTTAAACCAACTACATATAAATATACAAGAATCATTCTTTTAAAGTATAGGATTAATCGACATCGATTTAGATGGAAATTTTCACTAGAAAGCAACACCGGGACATATTGAAGCTGTTTAAAAAAATAGTGCCGATATAATAAGTATGTTGAGTGCAAACGTGGCACATCGTACGTACAAAGACATCCGGTTGTACAGTAGCGGTACGAATAGGTTCGTCAGTTTTCAAATTCATTTAACAAGCTGCGAGCACATATGATCTTTTGAAAATTTGTCACATAATAGTGTGTTGCATAGAAAATTATGCTTAACTGTTCGATAACATGGTTCAGACTTCTTGCTTCATCAACACTATTTCCCTATTTCATCTTGTGTAAATGATTACTATCTAAAGAAATGCTAATGTTTTTTTAATTAAAACGTTTTTATTCATTTGACCTGGCATTATTATTTATGATAAAACTATTATCATGGTTAATGTCACCGGTCACCGTTGTTATTTCTAAAATTTCTAGTGTTATTCAATATTTTATTGCAAAATATATTTACCATAAATATAACATTCTTTATTTTCGTAATGTCATAATAAGCCGAGACCTTTAAGAATTGGAGAACAAGCAGTAATAATTGCCGAACATGAAGTTGGTTACAACATAGTAAGATATCACGTCGTCTGAATGTGACCAGGGATAGTGTGAGATTCTGGATAAGGAAACACGGTGAAGAAGGTGCACTTGTAGATCACCGTAACAATAATCCTGGCCGCCGTCCTATTCTCAATGCTGCACAAAAAGCTGACATGAGAAGGCAATATGAAGCAAACGGCTTTGGATCAACTAATCATTACGCCCGATTGTATGGTGTTAGTCAAAGAGTGATAAGAAATGCATTACTCTCAATGGGATTACATTACGACATGCAAAAAAAGTTGGTCTGACGCCCGTTCATAAACAAGCACGCTTAAGGTTTTCAAAGACTTATTTGAACTTTGAATGGAGCACCACTATATTTACAGACGAAAAAAGCTTTATGTTAAGCCAACATTCTTCATTCATTTCAATTCTTGGCGAATCTCGGCCAATATGTGGGGGTAGATGTCAGCGGATGGAGTGGGCAAGCTCGTTCTTCTTCCTTCAAGAGCAAACGCAACACATTATCTGTCTGTATTGGAAGATAGTATGCTACCAAGTGTTCGCACCGTGTATTTAGCCAATGAGGTGCCTCAGATCATCTTTGTTCATGACAATGCTCGCACGCACACCGCTCGTATTGTAAATTAGTGGTTCATCCAGTATGGTGATATAGTGGTGATTCCCTGGCCAGCAAAATCGCAGATATAAATCCCATAGAAAATCTATGGGGTTTAATGGTTCAGCGATGGGAAAACGAAAATGAAAGGACAAAAGAGGCCATAGAAAACCACTGCCGAACTATTTGGGAAGATACGAGAGGGTCTGATCTATGCTCTCGTCTCGTAGGTTCCATGAGATATAGAATACAATGTGTCATTGACGCTAATGGTGTCTATATTCGTTATTAATATACATATTATATTTCTTTGTTTGTAGCTTTTATAGAAACATGCTTGTTTATTTGTTTTTTTTTTTTATATCACAAGATAGCAAACAAGCAGATGGGTCTCTGGATGGTTAGTTGTGTTAGGATATTTTTAATGACTGTGTGTAAATGCGCGCGTAGTCTTCTCTCGCCCCCGTAGAGGAGCGGTGGAGACGGTTTCGGGGCTGTTGCCCCCTGACCGTAGTCTCAATCGCTATCTGTAAAAACAAATAGGTCATTAGGTTGGGAGAGGGTAGACCCTTTGTCCCATGGAATTTCAGTTAATCAGTTTGGCGGAGTTTGGAATATGTTGGGGTAGGGTAGTTTCATAGGTGATAAGGAGAGTAGGTGGATGCCCCCCTATGTGACGCGCTTCTGCGTGCAATCCGCCCCGCAGGTCGAGTCCCCGCGGGGGATTAAACACGCAGTGTCAAATTAGACTTAGTAGGGGGGGGGGGGGGGAGGATAAATGCAGAGGGGTGAAGGGAAATTCTGTGATAGATTTGTTAGTTGATGATGTCACGTGGAAAGGGCCTCGCATCCGGAGGACGTGAGTGCCATGGTGCAATGTCTCGGATTTCTGGATGTACTGATGTGCTCGCTCTGTCGTACATATTTTTGGCCATTCTTTTTATGAACTCCTCTATGGTTTTAATTTTGAGGTCTCTGGCGATGACATCGTTCCTCACATATCTCGGCGCTTGAGTAATCCTACGCAGCGCCACGTTTTGTTTCTGCTGTAGGGTAGTGCGGAGATCTTGGGCTAAAAACTGGTACCAGGTGGCTGCTGCGTAGGTTAGCCTTGGTCTGATATAGGTCTTGTAGAGGCTTAACTTAATCCTTAGGGGAAGTCTTGAATTAAGCACGGGGCGGAGTGCAGCCATGGCCCCCTGTGTATTTCTTGTGATGTCCTTGATGTGGCTTCTCATTGTGAGGGAGTTATCTATCTTGACACCCAGGTATTTAACTGCTTTGGTCCATTGGATTGTCCTTGTAGTTTTAATTTGGTGAAGGTTTTGTTGGTCTTGGTTCTTCGAGGCAGCAATGCTTGTGTCTTGTCGACATTGACAGACAGTATCCATTTACTCAGCCATTCTGGGATTAGGTCCAAGGTTCTTTGGAGCTTAACTACGGCGAGCTGAGGTGAGATGGATGCAGTTAGATAAGCAGCATCGTCTGCAAAGAGTGCCAGCGAGCAGCCGTCTCCCACAGTGATGTCATCTGTGTAAACGGAGTATAGTTTTGGGGAGAGACAGCTGCCCTGTGGCACTCCTGCTCTTATTGGCCTTATCCTTGAAAGTTGGTCTTCAACAACCACTTGGAAAGTTCTCCCTTCTAGGAATGATTGGATGACTTTGGTGGTTTTTCTCGGAACTGAGGTGTGCGCTAGTTTATAGAGAAGACCTTTGTGCCAGACTTTATCAAAGGCCTTCTCCATGTCTAAGAGCACCGCAATAGCTTGCTCTTTCTTGTTCCTCGCTGCTACCAACATGTGGAAGACTCTGGACAATTGCAAAGTCGTGCTGTGTCCAGCCCTAAACCCAAATTGCTCGGCACGAGGAATTAAGTGAGGTTCCATTTTGTGTAAGAGGAGTTTCTCAAAGATCTTTGAAATCGCCGGTAATAAAGTAATCGGACGATAGCTTTTTGGTTCCATGGTGTCCTTGCCTTGTTTTAGCAGCATTATTATTCGTCCTATTTTCCAGGCTTGGGGGAATTCTCCGGAGCGCAGTATTCCGTTAAAAAGCCTGGTGAATGAGGTGATGGTGTTGTTAGGGTCCTCGTCCGGGTTTGGTGCATCTTGCAGGTATTCCCTGAGAAACTCCTCGATCTCTTGTTCGTGGTCGGGGTCGTGGCATGGGTTAGGGCTGAACTGATGTTCTAGGTGGCTGACGAATATCTCTGCGCGATCCTCCGCCCGGTATCTGGGGCTGCCATCTTCGTGGCGTAGAGGTCGCACTGGTGTTAGAGCTTTTGTTAGCTGTCTACAGAGGCGGTGAAGAGAAGCCCAATCATCACCTGCTTCGTCGAGGCGTGATTCCCAGTTCTCAACGTTGTGCTTGTCAAGTTCTGATTTTATTTCTTCCGAGAGTCTGTTCAGGGCTGTTTTGATGGTGGGACAGCGGTTGATTTGCCATTGCCTTCGGAGTCTTCTCTTCTTAGCAATTTTTTCCCTAAGCATAGCTGGTAAGGTTGGAAGCAGACGAGTGTTATTATGGTCTCTTGACGCTTTATGCATGGCCTCTTGGATTTTGCTGTTCAGACTCTCGGCTAGGTGGTTTACCTCCTCTGCAGTAGAGACTGGGTGAGAGGGGGTGCTTTCTTCCATGAACTCCTGGAATTTCGCCCAGTCGATGACCTTCTTAGGTGATGGGGGGACGACTCTTGTGGGGGAACTTTGTATGGATGCTATTACAGGAATGTGATCGGATTCCATGTCATCTGGGAACGCTTCTAAATGCACAGTCTGGTTTATGTGTTTATGCACCATGAGATCGAGCACATCGGGGATGGACGTATTGCCGAATGGAAAATGAGTTGGCCCACTGGGTGCTGAAACCGTTAAGTCCTGTTGCTCGGCTATATTAAATAGTCTCCTTCCTGATATAGAGTTGGTGGTAGAGTTCCAGGACTGGTGTTTGGCATTCCAATCGCCGGCTGCAATGGTGGGTATGGAGGAGTTGAACATGTCCATGATGTCAGGCGCAGAAATTCTTTCTTGTGGCGGTTTATAGATGCTATAGATCCTCATTGTTTGGCCGGCGACCAGAATTTCAATGCCCAGTGATTGCATGTGTTGTTGGGCTAGTTGTGGTGTAAATGCGTATGATTTATTATGTTAATATATTAACTAATATTTTAATAATAACAGATGTTTAAATTTTAACGGTAAAGCCGTTAAAATTTAAGCTAAACCGCGCCAATTGTCACCTGTTGGTGGCGTAAATAGAATCCCGCCTTAACCTAACGGTTGACGGGGGTAAGACATTCATTTTTGCCATTCTGCATCAGACAGTCCACAAGAACGATTCTATATTTGATACTTGTCGAAATAGTAAGTCCTTATGCTGAATGTAATGTGATGCAATGGATAAGAATATTTGATTATGTTGAATCTATCGAAAACTAATTAAAATAAGAATTGAGAATAATCGTATGTAACTAGAGGAGATTATATATACGACTCAATGAATTAAATGATGTTATTAACGCTAATGTGTTTTTCTGGACTAATTGCCAAAAGTTTTCAATTCAATATATGATTTTTTTGAGTTATACTTCCTCTTTAGTTTCATTTCAATTGTGCATTATACCTATTATGATAATTGATACGCCATCAAGAGCCTCGAATTATTTTCAAATTAGCAGTAAAAGTTAAATCTATTTAATGGACAAGAAATCTGCATAATTTGGCCACTAGGGGCGCTGTAATCGCTTGACCCAAACCATCTGTCAATTACATAGAAAAACATTTGATATAGGTAACTTGTTTTACATAAATTATCAAAAATGCCGCGCTGTGTAGTTCCTGGAAGTGGCGAGAATAGAAAGCACCTATTTCCAAAAGACCCAAAAATAAGGAGATTATGAGAACGAACATAAAAAAATGCTTCAAAGCTGGTGACAAATAGGTTATATCACACACATTTTAATGATTTCGATTACGTAGACTGTAGTTCCAGTAAGCTTGTAAAAAACACATTGGTTTACTATTGTAGTTAACATCTTTTACTTTACTTTTTGGTAGGCATAACCTTAATTAAGTCATGTCTGACAGATACAAAAATTTAAATTGTTTTTATGGATGGGATGGCTAATAGTGTTACTGATACACATGAAGAAATAAAACAAATCTTTTGAAATGCATTTTACTATCGAAAGTAAACATTTTGACACAATAATAGAAGAAGTAACCTTCTACAAGATCACCTTTTCTGCCTTGCACAGATGCACCTTTATCTATTAGCTCTTCTTTAAGCTGTTTTACAGACCGCGTTAAATATATTTTTAATAAATTTACTAAAAAACTTCAACAAAAAACTTATTTAAAACTTGACAGCAATGCAATGTTTGGGTCAAGCGTTTACAGCGCCATCTATGTTGAGATAAACTTCATTTGATAAAAAACGTCACATTTATTCTACCCGGAATGCTTACACACGCTTTAAAATATTTCCGAAGAGTACCACGACATGAGTGGAGTGTGTCTCTTTCTACTAAATAAAGCGCCAATCGACATGTATAAGTGTGGCCATGCGTAGTTTGCAAATTACTACTAAGTAATTCTACTAATTTGAGAAACAATTTTTGCATTGCATAAGTAATTACGTAATAATTAAAATAAGCACATTTTAGAACCCACTATGTTAATTACAATACATTTTATGCTAATGTATCTATCGACGTGTATGAATAAAAGGGGTTTAACGATTACCGTATATATAAAAATCTACCATTCAAAAGTTTTATTTACACTGGCAATTGCAAGAAAGGGACAACATCCACTCATGTCGTTGTCTTGCTCGGAACGTTTTCCCCCTCTTTTATGTAAGAAACAAATGTCAACTTTATTGAGAACGAAATAAAGTACATTCTTATTTTTCAAATATTGCTTCGTAGTAATTCCAGTTATCGTATATAAGTTCCTTGCTATATATACTGTTTTTTGTACTGGTATGTTGGCATGATTGATTCGTACACTAGTGCAAGCGAAGCAAGATCTTTAGGTAACGAACCTATTTTTACCGTGACTATACACGAAAAAAAAAATTGAAAGAATATATTAGCTGTTATAACCCGTGACACATCTGTAGGATGTGGTACATACAAACTATTTTATATTAAAATATGCATGACTTAATTTATATTAAGAGGTGAGATATAGTTTGTAAGTTTGTGAGTTTATTTGTAGGAAGTTATTTCTGGAAACACTGAACTTTGAAAATTCTTTCATTGGTAGATAGCTATATTATTCTTAAACGACAAAGACTACATTCTTGCTCAATTTTGGCTGGATAGGTACAAACACGGGTTATACCGTGGAAAATGGCTAGTGATTTATCAAAATTAATAAATAAAGCTTAATGAGAACAAACATTATT
This sequence comes from Apodemia mormo, assembly GCA_036924255.1. Lineage (NCBI taxonomy): Eukaryota > Metazoa > Arthropoda > Insecta > Lepidoptera > Riodinidae > Apodemia > Apodemia mormo. The sequence continues at coordinate 21,025,809 of JAUPFN010000016.1, forward strand.
ATTTTTGAATTATACTATATCTTATAAAAAAATATACACAATGTGTATACAAGTGGTGAACGCGCGTCGACAAAAAGCGTAATTCCGTTTGACGTCACGGCATACAAGTTAATTTTACTATTATAAGGCGCGTCAAAAAATATTTTACGTCAAAATCAATACACTCCATTAACCCTTAATAACTGAAAAGGTTTTTTATAACTGTAAAAAATTTGTTTATTTCCACGAAAGAGGAAAAGCATGTAGGTTTGAAGCGATAAAAGTAAAGCCCAAGTAAGACAATGTAAAGAACTTTCCGTTCGCTGGGTTTACCCTTGTATGAAGAAATATTTTTACAACGCGACAATATTTAATATGTATTTGTCAGATACGCAAATAACAGACGTTAGTAATTCGTCCGCGACAAGCTAAAAACCTCAATATAATCTGTTACTCTAGTAAAATAGTGTATTAAATCAAATCTCCTTTGCATTTTCGATATAATGTAGTCTTAATAATATATAAATTGGTAAAGTGCGTGTCGGGCCACGCGCAATGTAGGGTCCCGAAACAGGCCATCACAATAATGCGGACTAAAAAGAGAGATTTTATAGTTTCATAATATGAATATTTAAGCTATTCAACGCAAATGATAGATATATGTCTGCACTACAGGTTCACCGCCTATAAAACTTCTCTAAGTACATTTGATAAGTTGATCCACTATTACTTAAAAACTTGTAATAAAGCTTTCTTAGCCGTGATAGTTTTATTTTTAACTTCATTGTATTTACTCGTAGTACAATCATGTTTTTTTCGCAGCCCCAAAAGCAACCGTTGCAGAGAAAGGGGGGTGAGACACTCTTACAAAAAAATAGTATTTAAAAGCTTATTATTCTAGAAACGAGTCCCTTAATAAAAAACTTGTTTTCACAAACGGACAAAAAAATTTAAAAACCTATCCAACAATACTCCACACAATGGGGAAAAAAATTAACGTCCCTGTGTTACATGTAGGGGAGCTATTCTGAAAAACAAATATTTTTCAAGATTTTATGTAACCATTTTTTTGACGTGACTATAATATATATATTCGTGCCAAATTACAACTTTCTAGTCATAAGCATCTCTAAGCTATCGTGCGGACAGACGGACGGACGAACTTAACGAAACTATGAGGGTTCCTAGTTTACTTATACGTAGAGGTTTTTTGGTTGGCAATCACCGACAAGAGTTGAAACATAAAAAAATATTTTTTTGCAATTACTCAAAAGCTGTAAAAGTTAGATAAAAAAGTATACCTAAAATAAAATGTGTAGAATTTATAATTTTACTTTTATATTTCATCAACCGAAATGGAATGTATGTACATTCCATTTCGGTTCTCTCTACCTAGCCTGTAAGGGATCTGGCGTGAAGATATGTAAACTATAGGTATAAATAATCATAAATAAGTATAATTTTACATCCAAAAGTTATTATTTCCTTTTATAAAAATTTAGCATACTCGTAGTTTTTTTTTGGATTGGTAAATACAACAAATAATATGACGGTTTTGTATTTCGCTATCATCTAAACTTTGAGCCTGCTTTATTTATTGTGTACTTATTAAATTACAATTTTAGTATTAATATATTCAAATATATATATTCATTATTCACGGGACAAATTACACTTGCGGATCTAACCCCAAAGTAAGCAAATTATTTGCTTGTGTTATGGGCATAAAAATCGGTAAAAACAATAAATAGTGCATTAACATGGCATTATATAAATACATTCGTATACTATCATTCGCAGCAATATAGCCTTCCGGCACTAGCGATAAAAAATTAAATTTTTTATATAAGTAACCTTTTTACTTCCATTTTTGCGAAAAACACTAAATATATGTTTCAGCAGAAATTTAAATTGCGTGTCTCATATCACTAAGTGCCCTCGCCTGCGGCTCCGCCTTCATCTCATACTCGACCTGCAATTGCCTATTCCGCGGCTTACGTGCTATCTATATCTATACGTATAATAAAATCGTAGGAAAGTCAAAACTGTACATTGAATTTTTTTTTAAAGAATACTTGAGGCGTGATCTACAATCGATATCGAAGCTAAAAATATAGTTTTTAGAATTTTTGTCTGTTTGTCTGTTTATCTGTTTGTCTGTATGTATGTCCGGGGTAAACACAAAAAGTACTGCATGGATTTACTTCAAATTTTGCATGAATATTACTAACACGTCGAGTCAACATATAGGCTACATATTATCACGCTATCACCTAGCGGCCAGGTGTTGTGCGGAGTAAACGAAGTCCGCGCGGACGAAGTCGCTGGCAACAGCTAGTATTATAATAATTTACCTGTAAGCTGGTATTATAATAATTTACCTGTAAGCTGGTATAAGATTGTTCGACCGCCCCGTTGGTCGAGTGGTTAGCGACCCGATTAATGAAATTCTACACGGCGCTTCTTATTGATACAAAAGTCGAAATAGCCCAACCATATTATTACATGAATAATGAATAAAGTAAAACTGTAAAAAATACTGTAAACGGTTGACCCTGCAGGTCATCTCTGAAACTTCCCGCTAACTTAAAGTACTTTAAGCTCAAAAGAGTAAAGACTATAAGTATAGATTTTTTTCAGTTCAAACATCTATTTTGTTAAAAATGGCAGTAGGTATGAAAATATTTGAAAAGATGTCTATTTTGCAAATGATGATCGATTTTGATCTTTCGAATGGCATTCAGCTCAATTTTTGAGATCTAGAATATTGCTTTAGCTAAATAATCGATAGGTTGAAAAATTTCGAAGTAATGTCACAAAATATTTTTTTCAAAAATGTTCGTCATTGATGAATCCTAAACAAATTGACTGATTTTGATCCAATTATCGGTATTTGACGCAGTTTTTAAGGAAGTAAAGCTGATAAGATTTTTAAGTCACCGATTGACTTATATTCCTGAAAGTTATTTCAAAAATATTAAATAAGTTTGCTGAAAACAACGTAATTTTAATATTTGAAAAGCTGTAACTTTTAAAAATTAGATTCGATTTTGAGTTTTGAAGCGGCATTCGACGTAGTGTTTTAGTACTAAAATATTTTAAACGCCAAAAAATGTTGGTTGGAAAGTTTCGAAGTTATGTCGAAAATACCCTTTTTTCAAAATTTTTCGTCAACGATTACTCCCAAACCGATAAACCGATTTTGATACAATTTGTGCATTAGACGTGGTTTTTTGAGAAATAGAGCTGATTAGTTTTGTACTCAATCAGTACATTAATCTGGAAGTTCTATTAAAAAATATTGTTTCATCAAACATTTTTTTGAGGTTATTTTAAAATTGCTCAAAGTGTCCTGAGCCGACATGGTTCAAATTTTCAGGAAATCTAAGTTGAGTGAATTCCAATCGAATGACAGTAACCACTTTTCGATCGGTCCAGCCGTCCAAAAGTTTTGAGATGTTTACATACACACATAAACACACGCACACACACTCACGCACATAAATATATACAAACATACGGACATCATCGTGAAAATAGTAGGAAAAGGCTCATAGGACCTCAAAACATGGAGATCTGATGAAAAATCTTGAGAAAAATAGTATTTTTTCAAACATGCCCGGGAATAGTGTCATTACGTTTGAATAACGAACACGCGAAGTATCGTATTTACATACAGAGGCATTTTACAGAAAATGAGTCATTGGAGGCATGCTGGGTTGTAATTTGGTTTAAGAATTCTCTTATCTTGGTACACTTGGCTGTATAGCCATATATTCGTTTAACTTACGTTACGTCACAATCGGAGAAAAAATAATTTGGCGGTGAAGCAAGGAGCTCGTCTCGACTCTCGATACTCTTATTTTAATAATAAAGATAGGTAATTAAAAATTTGTTCCCACATAGCGAAAGTGAGATGGATATTGACTGCAGTCCACCAGAACTAAGATAGGAAGACAAATTAACAATGGCAAGCCTGCTTTTAGCGAAGACAAAACAAAAATAGGTAAATTAAATTTAGCACAAAAAAAGTATATTTTTTTTATTTCCTTGCATTTTTTTGAGAAAAACAGTATAATATGTGCATCAGTGGAAATGGCAATAGACAGGCTGTTGCCATTACCGCCAAAGCATATATTCGTATCATTATAGCCTTCGCCTATGACTTGGTCTTAAAATTTATACTCTAACTCAGCGTTTCCCATTTACCGGGATGCGACCCGGTACCGGGCCATCAAAATAAAATTTCGGGTCGCAACATTCCCTCCTTGTTTTAAAAATATTACCTACTATCGATCGACAACTGATAGATTTTTTGTTTTCTTGTCGCCAAGAACAAACAAAATTAGCTTATCAAGCAACAACACTTTTAATTTCTTTTTCACAACTTATAAATATAAAGCTGGGTTTTCAACACTAGTTTACCTTAAAAATAAATATGGACACTGACTTGAAATGGAACCAGACCTTAGGATAAAACTTTCATCATTTTCCGTGAACTTGGATTTTTTAGTACAAAATAAGCAGCAGCTCCATACTTCGCACTAAAGTGACTAAATAGACGAAATCAAAATATTTAGTACTAATAAAACCTTTTTTACTATTAATAAATGTATATTATTTTATCTAGGTAATGGAACCAGCTTAAGTTTAAAAGTAAGTGGGTCACAAAGTGGCAGTGCGAAAATTACCGAACCATGGCTGAACAATTTTTGGGAAACACTGATCTTATGCTGTGTATATATGTATCTAGCTTATGCTGATGCATTTAACATTATACCTCGCCACAAGATAGCAACGCACCATTAACATCTTTGGTGTCTATAGGCGATGGTTGACTCTTTCCGTCAGGAGACCCATCTGCTTGTTTTCTATCTTATGATATAAAGTATACTTCACGTGCAATTGCCTATTTCCCGGTCTTTGCAATAATGTACTATTATTTACATACAGGGTTTTAACTAAAAACGTAACATTAAAAAGGTGTAGTTAACAGCCGACGTATATAATCAAACCAAAAAATAATTTCCACGTTGGACCAGTGATACCAAGGTCTAGCGGTATGACGTTTTTTTTTCTTTTTGGACGAAGGTCACTGATGCAAATTCAGCCAATGCTCAAATTATTTTTGTTTAAAAAATAGATTAAAATAATCGATAAAGCAAATAAAACTGAAGCTGCAGTAACATTTTATCACATGGATGAATTTAATTCAGTTTGAGTTTACGCGTGGGGAGATCGACAAGGGATGACGGTATCGCGTTGTGAATCAGCTTTTTTACGCCTCTATAGACGAATTGAGCATTTACTCGTAGTTGTAAACTGGTTTTGAATCCTCTGAGAGCAAATCGTTTAATGATCGGTGATCATATCAATTCTTTATCGTTGTGTGCAATGACAAAAATATTTTATTTTCTTCTATAAAAAACATCATTTACTATCAGGTGCACCTTCTGAGCACCTGAGGGTACCTGACTTTTCTATTGCATCAGGAATACTCTGAAGCGCGCCTGAACGGCTCCTATACAACTATGCTTAAGTGGTACACAACCCTGGCATGCATAGAGCGATCTAGCAACTACAGCATCATATTTCCTTTAAAATATTTAATTTTGTTACGGGTCCACGTATTTAAAAAAAACATTACGGGCAAAAACGTTTGTTTTGTAATTTTGATCAAATGATAAGGTCATGTGTACGATCCCTAATTTGGATAAAATATGTAAAGTTTTCAACGCAAAGATTTCGTAGTTTGGTGTTGAACATTTTCTTGCCTCGGAAGCTAGGGTAAAGCAGTCGGTCCCGTTTATGAAATTGAACGAGCGCTAATAATAAAATAAAACGATAGGGATCACTAATTATTTATCCTGTCAACAAATCTGTGCTGTGTGGTTTCCTTAGGAGTACAAATTAATCTGTCTACAATCCAAAGGAACCAGCGGGATATTTAAAGCAAACAATTCTGTCATACCAATTTCATATACCTAAAATATGATTAAAATAAATTGTGCATAACGTAATTTTTGATTATAAAAAACTTTCGCCTCATCTTCTTCTTCGTCGTTCTTTCTATCTGTTAAGTAGTAAAGCAATATGATAATAAAGTTATAAAAACAAGGCAGTTTGTTAAGCGTCATAGTTTTTTCTCTAATATTGAAGAAAAATATGAAACGAATAATACTGTCAAATATTAAAAAACGAGCGAGAAAGATTTTCTCACACAAAACATTTTGTTGTATGTATTTTGAAAGAAATTTTAAACTTTTATCCGTATTGTAGTTATAAAAACAAAATTCAACTTTCTAATGGCTAATAGAGATTGCAATCTAGAGTGTGTCAAAGACAAAGCTCAAGAAGATGACGATGTATTTGAATTTGTGGGACCTGTTAAAATTGTTTTAGTTGACACACCAAGACATGAATATTTTATCAAAACTTGGTCTGCTGCTATTATTTTATTAGCACAAATATTAATAGGTGTAACAACGATGACAGTACTTTTTTATTCGGTCCTATATGAACTAGAAAGATTGAAGATGGGTCTGCATATATTTTTGTGCACAGTTGGGGTAATGTTAATTTTATTTATTCCGTGATACTCATACGATCATTAGTTTAAGAATAGCTAACAATCCGTTGTTAATACGCACAAGGGAATTCCTTCGTTACTCTTCAACTAGTGGTCATGATGGTAGTAAGTAGTGACACATTTAACTTATTGTTGTATTACGAACTGATTATGTTTACATAACACGGTATCTCTGCATATTTTTAGGTAATTTATATTTTGGTCGACTTCAAAAAAGATTTTGTACGTTCACCTAAAATAAATAGTAAATATAAGCTAATGTTGACGATTATTTTTCATTCCAAGGGTCGTAACTCTAGATTGGTTTATTTTTAACTAGCTATGCCTGCGACTTTGTCCGCGTGGAAAAATTTCTAAAATAAATGTCCCGGAGTTTTACCCAGATAGTTCCCGTTTTCTTTGGATTCCCGACAGACAGATATAGAGTTACTTTCGCATTTATAATATTAGTATGGAGTATGAATTTGGTTCAGTTCTGTTAGGATCCTTGAGAAAGACCAACTAACTCTTAAATTTTACTAGGTGGTAAAGTTCAGCATTGTCTCGCCCGGGTCTGGTACCACCACCTTACCTATTGCTGTCGCAATAGCGTCAGTGCTATCGTGTTCCGGTTTGGAGCTCTCTCGATTATGCATGTGGCAATAGACCTCACTACAGGATAGCAACGCACCATTAACACCTTTAGTGTCTATAGGCGATGGTTGATTCTTTCCATCAGGAGACACATCTGCTTGTTTGCTATCTTATGATATAAAAAAATTTGCATAAGCACTTGCACGATAAACTGACGAATATCACAACGACTTTGACTTTTGTGGTAGACTGAAGACATTATTAGTAGGGGTAGTCTCATATAAATTTCGTTAAAATCTCATGATGAAATCCACGACAAAACAACATTATTTAATTTCTATGAGTACATGAACGATATACAAGCAACTCTTGTAGGTCATCGCGTCATTGCAGTTACCGGAATGTCGTTATATTGAAGTAATTTCAATATAACGACATTCCGGTAACTGAAATTTATCAATGAAACTCCTTAATGGCTACAGGAAGGTTATGTTTTAACTTTTATGGTAGGACTTCTAACTGATTCTAATCTTATTATATATAAAAATCTTATGTCACGATGTATGTTGCCAATAAACTCCAAAACTACTGAACCGTTTTCAATCAAATTTCACATGTACCCGTATTTTGGTCTAACTTACTGGATAGGGTAGTTATCATCTTAATTATTTGCTTATGTCGTGAATATAAACGAATAAAATGTATCAATTAATGGTTCCTTAAGCAAGTGTTTATTTACTGTTTAGTTTTATGAAGTTCTCATAGATGGCGGTGTACGTTGATTCACCGATAAAATAGGCCTTTTCATCATCAGATGAGCGCAAGCGTAGCCGCCATGTTGAAACGGCGGTAATTCAAAAAATTCGTACTGTTTTAATCAACAATGGCTGGACAAGGACTATTATCTCCACAAAGAAATAAATTATTGGAAAAAACCATCGATGGTGCTTCACTTATTTATGATTCAGTTGAAGCTCATAATTGTGAACAATTGAAAAGGTGGCTAAAATGTCATGGGCGTCCGCAAAAAGGGAAAAAAAGTGAGCTGATTGAGAGGTTAGAGGTTATTAATTGATTTATCAATATGTTGAAACTCTTGATAGCTTAAAGGATCAGGGTTTTGTTCAGTTGGACCACTTTCTCCAAGAAAATGTAGTGAGCAAATATAAGTATCCTTAGTAACATTATCAATAGATCTAAAACCTCGGTCACTTCTGCCACATTTTTTCACCCATAACTCACATTTCGCACATTTTACACATGCTTTAATGTGTAATTTGCTTGATGATTTGATTATTTTTTTTCGATATTCAAGACAAGGCTTTGGAAAATTTATAAAATAGAATCTATTGGTTTTAAATGATTTGTATCGTGTATCACTTTTACATACTCCATAACAACACCGTTTTGTTGTTCCTTTTCGTACAGACAACATAATTATAATGGAGTACAAAAATTTTTTTCCGATTATTTTGACTTACTACTTTTTTTTTTTTCACTTTTTTTACAATTAATCAACTTTGATTTATATTTTAATTTTTGATACACGGATAGCGGACAATTTAGCATGGTTGTTTACAAAAAACAGTACGAAAAAGATGGCTGATTCTGACGCATGCGCACAAAAAATTTTTGTGATGAAAAGGCCTATTCTTCAATATTGTTTGACATGTAGGTTGCAAATACACTCAATAGATGGCGCTTATTCTGTTAGAATATAAACACTATTACTTTAATATATGAATTTTTCAATTGAGTACTCCAGTTTTATTTTCAATTTAGCTAATTGGATTTTACCGGAAGGGTTTTATATCCTCAGTTGCGATTAGAGAAATAAAATATGGCGGTACGAAGTTCGCTGGGTCAGTTAGTCATATTGTATGGCAGGAAGGCAGATGATTTATTTTTAAAAAGAGAGCCCGACCAAGATGGAAAGAAAGTGATTTAGACTTAGTTGCTAAATTTTAGAGAAACAGGAGTATTGAAGTCGGTTGTTGTTTTTCCTGCGTTTCTTTATCCTTTAAAAACTTTTTGTTGTAAATATTATAATATCATCTAAAAACACAGTGTCACTGTTTCAACCCTAACTAGTTAACCAACGAGGCGGTCAAATACGTCAATTTACGTGTAAAGTAAATTAGAGGGCGATAGAATTGACGTAATTTGTAACAACGGAAAATTTTGCAAGTTGTAACCAATGACGCTGTGGTGTGTGCTGTCATCATCATCGAAAAAAAATCATAAAAACGCAAATTTAGCATTTCCCACAAAATAAGGATTTGTCATTATGACTAGAACGTAAAAATTGCTTGTTTTTTTTATTTTTCGGTATACCGTCCCTTACACTCTGTAAGTTGCTATACATAAATGCTATCATGAAATTTAGTATACAGGTGGTTTCAGGGGCGATCTAGAAATTTCTTTTATCTAGATCATTTTTAGAAACGTTGTTGTTACTCAAAAAAATATTGAGGAAAGTGCGGTCATTCGGGTACTTAGGAGATTATAGAGTAACGAAAACCCTGTCTCACTCAAAAGGTGCTTATTTTGCAGTACATATATGCATTATAAAAAAAAATTACGATAAGATTTTATTTTCAAAAATTAAAATATTGTCATATTTTAAAATTCTCGGATTAATCCTTTAATTTCACTAAAATCTAGCGAATATTTTAAACTGGACAACATTCCGTCGACTCTGTGGGTATTACTTACTTGACGTCGTAATTGCACCTGTGTCAATTGACATTTTTTGTTCGGAATTTTGTGTGGCAATAATAATATTAGAAGTATCATTTAAAATTGATTAAGTATTTTGTTCGGTAAAAATTTATTTATCTATATTCGCAAAATAATGGCAAATAATATGTGATTGTAGTTATGGGCTACCAAACAATACCTTTACAGATCGGACAGGGACAAGGTTTATTAAACACTATATTGAGCCTGTATTTATTACTTATGATATTACACTATTCACTTCTTTTTACTAATCAAGTTACATTTCGCAGAACACAGTATTAACTACGACTTCTGACACTTTTTTTAATAGCTCCAGATATGTATGCCGTTTGGGTTACTAAGCTTACAGAGCCTAAACGGATCTTCGGCACCGAAGAAGTTAGGAGACAGAAGAATCGAACATTTATTTCTGCACACTTTTGGCTTTCTATGCACAGCGTCTGGTACAATCATAGCTCTCGGCGATCAAAAAAAAACTTTAAATATAACTAAAAATCTTAATCTGCGAATGGCTTCTGTTCATTGTGATTTCGGTGAGTTTTTTTATATCATAAGATAGCAAGCAAACAGATGGCTTTCCTGATGGAAAAAAACAACTTTTGTCTATAGACACCAACAATGTTAATGGTGCGCTGATACCTTGTGGCGAGGTCTAATGCCACATGCATAAGTATACTGGCTACCTTGCCCACCAAATCGGAACACGACAGTGACTAGCACTGACGCTATTACGGCAGGAATAGATAAGGTGGTGGTACCAGACCCGGGCGGGACAATGCAGAACTCTACCACTAGGTAGTGTATTCAATCGTATATTCAATCGGTCACCTTTTACGACCTGCCTGACTGTACAGCAGTAGGCTTATTCTTCAAAGGAGCCCGGCACCAACACATGCATAAGTTTACCGGCTAACCTAGTATGTTTAGCGTATATGGGACACACTAAAAGTTTTGCACTTCTAGCTAATCGGAACTATTTGAATTTCGAATGTTATATTTTTAAAACGTTGCAATCTTCTTAGCAATAAAAAAAAACAATTGGCGGGAAAGGATTTGTCAATTGTTTTTTTGTCACACATCAAAGTTCTGCGTACGCAACGAAAATGAAATTAAGTCGAAAAGATTTTAGAGCGACGATTTTTATGATTTTAAAACTTCTCTTTCTCCGCAAGACTGTGTCGCTCGTCTTCAAAATGCTTTTGGGAGAGAAGCACCTTGTTTGAGCACCGTGAGGCGATGATTTACTGAATTTGAGAGAGGTCGAGTTTCTTTACATGACGAATTTCGTGAAGGCGGCCTTCAAATGCCGTCAACGAAAATAATGTGGCTACTGTTAAGCGGTTAACTGAAGAAAACCCCCGGATTACCTATGAGACAATTCGAGGACTATTGGGGATTGGTATGAGCCAAATTCAGAAAATTTTACACGAAGAATTGAAAGTTCGGAAACTTTGTTGTCGTTGGATACCTCATGAACTGACAGCGCAGCAGAAGCGGGCTCGCGTGGAATGGTGCTCACAGATGCTACTGAAGTACGACCACGGACATTTTAATGCTGTTTATGACATCGTCACAGAAGACGAAACGTGGATTTATTGTTTTGAATCCAAAAAAAAACAGCAATCTTGTGAATGGGTGTTTGAAAATGAGAACATGCCAACAAAAGTGAGACAGGTGAGAAACGTTGGTAAAAAAATGATCCCGTTTTTTTTTCTCAGCTACGGATCCCATCTGTACAATTCCACTTGAGGATCAAAAGAGTGTTAATGCCGAGTGGTATTCTACCATTTGTTTACCCAGGGTGTTAGAAAAAGTTCGCGAAAGATGACCCAAAAGCCGCATTCTTCTACACCATGATAACGCTTCTTCACACACGGTCAACAAAACAAAGTCATTTTTAGCATCCGAAAAAGTACATCTCGTCACTCATCCTGCGCATAAGCCCGACCTAGCTCCCTGTGAGTTCTGTATTTTCCCCAAAATCAAAGATTTGATGAGAGGTTTTACTTTTACCAACTCTTTACCAACTCTGAAGAGGCAGTGATAGCGTTCAATCAGCACGTAGAAAACATGCCTTCAGATCTGTGGTCCTCCTGTCCTGTGGTTTTAAAAAAAAATGTTCGATCGCATAAAAAAACGTTTATAATATAAAGGAGATTATTTTGAAAAGCAATAAACAATATTTTGGTTAAAACATGTTGTTTTATTAAGTTACGCAAAACTTATAGTGTGACCTACGTATATGTCATCAAATTTTGTTTTGTTTTGTTTTTTGATTTTAGTTCATAGTACCTAATTGAGACATCTCAGTAATTTTGGTTATAACATGTTTTATTAAGTTACGCAAAACTTTTAGTGTGATCTACGTATAATAATAATTCACGGGACAACTTACACTTACTGATCTAACCCTAAAGTAAGCAAATTATTTGCTTGTGTTATGGGTGTTAGTCAACGATACCAATACATAGAAATACTAGAATATATATAATAAACACCCAAACCCGGAAATACAAACATTTATGCTCATCACACAAATGCTGCCATTAAGACCACAAAATTATCCATTGCCGAATTAAGACTATTTAAGGTCTTAGTCAACGCACAAGCGTGGATAGCGGGTATGTACAGGCAATCCACGCCTATTTACCCTACGTACCCGCTATCTATAACTAGTATTTTTTTATATATAATAAGTTAGCAAACTGAAGATGGGTCTCCTGATGAAAAGAGTCAACCAACGTCTATAGACACCAAAGATGTTAAGGTGTGTTACTATCTTATGGTGAGGTCTGATGTCACATGCAGTCTAATACCACATGCAAATTATGCATGCATAGTATGCATAGTATCAGCCCTTAAAACACTTAGCGTATTTGTTACGAGGTAGACCATTACATGACCCTTATCATAACGTGCGGATTTTCTAACTTTACCGTTTAAATCTAGCAAATATTTTTTGACGCTGCTTCTGGTGCTTCCTAAGCCCAATGCAATTTACTTCGTCATTCCGGCGCTATTTATATCGTTGAGTAGTAAACAAGCGAACAGTTCTTCTAATCGAAATTAATAATGAGTCAAGTATTCATGTGTCGGGTGATGAGAGATAGTGTTAGCTGAAAACAAAATGCTGTAATGCCAGAAATAGATACGATGGTAATGTAAAAACTGTGCGAAATATTACTTTTTTATATGATATGACAGCAAGCGAGATGGATGGCTCACTGGGATAGAAAAACATAACCACGCTAATAGACAACAAAGGTATCTATGTTGCATTACTATTCGTGTGTCGAGGATGTAATGCCACATCTATAAGTTTACTGGCTACCTTACCCTTCAAACTGGAACACAACAGCGACTAGCACACGCTATTGTGGCAGGAGTAGGCAAAGCGGAAGTTACTAGACACGTTCGAGAAAAATTCTTCCTGGTAAGTATTCACGATGTTAGCAACACGCATTAGCCTTTTCTTGCAATTTACAAGATGCCTAGCAGAAAGGCAGCATCAGCTCTTCAATATTAGCTCAGAGAATATAATATATTAGTTAGGATTACCCTCAGTGGCCTAGTGGTCCGGTGTCAGTGTTGACTACGTGAGGTCCCAGGTTGGATTCCCCGGGAAAATTAAAAATGTGTTTTTTCAGTTTTCTGATAAAAACAACGGTACCCGGGATAGGATAGGTATCCGGTTATTATAGACTAGTCGTATATCACATTGTGTACTATAATGTACAGGTTGCTTGGTTCCTTTAAACAAGTTGAAAGGAGCTGATAATCTTGATACGGTTAAACCGACTTTAATAAAATATGTCTAAGAATAACCGCTAGACAACCAGCTTTCAAATAAAAAAATAAAAGTCTAAATCAATATCTTACTTTAGAGCTACGGCACCCAGACGGACAGAACCATACACACGCATAATGGTCAAACTTATAACACCCCAATTTTGCGTCGAAGCCAAAAAATAAAGTAAAATATTTTTTCAGTCATCTAACGTAATTTGTTGGAAAGGAATAATATTTGAGCATGATGATCTATTTAGGCGTCCAAGCACGTGTACTAAATTTCGTGTTTGTGTGTTCGTCCATGAAACTAAAAACCATATCGAGATATTTTTTTTATTTGGGAACAGTCTTATTTGCATTAAAATATGTTTAGTAGTTTTTTGAATATGGGTACATTTGACGGATATTTGAAGTCGGTTTAATTTTTTTTATTACTTTTATTTTACTTTTAAAACAATTTACAGGTATAGCCGTGTTTGTATTTGAAATACTTACTGTGATTATTGGAATCGCGATCTACATTTTATACGGAGACGTATTAATGAAAGACCGTATAAGTTTTTTTGGAAAAGCAATGTTTAGTATTCATTGTTCGTTTGGTGTCATCACCATGTTGTTATCATCAGCGTGTTTCATATCAGGCATTTTAAAAGAAAGTTTTCGTCATTGGCTTCCTATAATCGACATGTTATATTTTTATATTAGTTTTTGTTGTTGTTATACCTTGTTTATTTTATACTTTACAATAAAACAGATAAAATAGATTTTTTGTTATTATTATAGATGCTTTTAATTATAAAGTTCTAGTTGCAGGGTGCAGCCCGTTACATTATAAAAGTTTTTGGCGAATTCCGCGGGATCACCTAATTTTTCCCTAAAAAATGACCTATGTGCTATTCCAGGTCATTATCTACCTGTGTGCCAAGTTTGATCTAAATCCGTTCAGTAGTTTTTGAATGATTGAATAAAAAATATCCATCCATCCATCCAAACTTTCGCATTTTTAATATTAATATAGATATAAATTAATATAGACGTAGATGAAGTGATAAGTAAAAGACGACTTAAGCAAAATGCCAATTAATTTTTAAGCAGGCTAAAATGCAAGTTTAAGATAATAATACAAATTGATAGATTGCTTTGTTCGTATGTGAACAATAAAAAGAATACTAAATAATAATTGATTACGGCTAAAACTCACGTATAAATCGGTATAGGTTCCGACTAGTTTCGGACCTATATGATCCGGAGCCGTAATCAATTATTATTTAGTAAATAATGCCTCACGAAAGTTTAAATAATTTTAATAAAAAGAATGTTAGAAACATCCGTACATGATTAGAGATACGGTATTTAATATAAAAATTTTAGTTACATGTAAGTACAATCATAATATTACGAATGTGTTGCATGATAATTGAGTCAGTCTTACCTTATTTATATCATAAGATAGCAAACAAACGGATGGCTCTTTTAGTTAAAAGATACGGCCATCGCCTATACACATTACTGATGTTAATGGTCCTTGTGGCGAAGTAGTAATGCCACACGCAAAAGTTTAACGGCTACCTTACCATCAAACCAGAACACGACAGTGATAAGCATTGATGCTGTTGACACAAGAAAAAAAACCAGGGTAAGCTGTTGCAAAACTCTGCCAACTAGTAGTCACGATAGTAGTGACACATATAGCCGATCGTTTGCTATTTGAAAACTCCTGGCAGGATAGCAGATGGTGTTTTCTTCAAAGGGGGCCCGGACCAACACGTCTTATGTGGATATTAAGGTAAAAATGTTTGTAATGAAATGATATTTCAATAATCAAAATTTGCCGCGCTTCGCGCATGTCTAATTTGTCCGTGGAAGTTGGTAGACGGTGCATCGGAAGAAGTCTCGTGTGATTCAATGGTGGATGAAGTTAAGATTATTTTGTGCAATTTACTACGTATAATAAAAAACTTGTGATTTGTGTAGAGATAAATAAAAGGAATTATATCCTTTGAGGAACCGATATTAGTGAACTTGAATTGTCGTTTCTTTGTAGTCAGATAAATTGATGGTTGTTGTAAATCGATAATTGTTATAATATTGTAAGGGCGTGTTAAATAAAACAAATCTTTGTATTTTCAGAGAAACTAATTGAGGTTTACTTTTGAAAATCTATATGTATAAAAATCAATCCCTATTTTCCTTGGTCACGACATCACGCCTGAACTGCTGGATTAATTTCGGTAATATTTTTTTTGTTGTGTTTGTAATAAGGAGAAGGTTCTTATAAAAGGACATATAAAAAAAATTGCGCGGAAAAATAGAAAATTTAAGAATTCTTAACCACCACATAAAGTTTAATGCCATTTTGGCTGCGTGGAAGGACAATCCCGTAGGACGTAGACTTATATAAATTACGTGTCACGTTGTTTGTTTGTCCGTGTCACGTTTGCCGGGTCAGCTAGTCCTTAATAATAATATATCTTATATGTTTTTAATTTTTATTCTTACGAGTTTCTAAAACTGTTAGAAATCCATACTAATATTATAAATGCGAAAGTAACTTTGTCTGTCTGTCTATTTCTTTCTTCTGCACGCCTAAACCACTTAACCGATATTTAATGAAATTTGGTACAAAGAGAGTTTGGGACCCGAGAAAGGACATAGGATAGTTTTTATCCTGGAAATCCCACGGGAACGGGAACTATGCAGGTATAACCCCAAGACTGTCTAAAATTTTTTCCACGCGGACGAAGCACAGCTGGTCTATTACTACAATAGTTATAAATGCATATACGTTGGCGTGAAGCATCAACGGTAATTTCGGAACCATTCTAAGCCCACTTAAACACTGATCACTCTGCTCGCCCAAAAACTTGGTTTCCCAGTAACGGTCACACAGATTAACTGTCTAAAATTATTTCGAAAAAAATCATGTACGATATCTGGCGAATGTACACTTGAGTGTGTATACTGTGTTCCATGATAAAGAAAGATATTACAGGACAGTTATTTATATTTTTAAATTTAATGACTTTATAGTTTCTTTTAATAATTATATGTTTCTTAGTGCCACATCAGCTAAACTGAAAAGTTTCCTAGCTTTATTGGACAATGTTCGCGAGTCCGACATGAAAATTTTGACTGTTAAATATCCTTCTTCTAAAAGTTGCGTTTCGGGCACACTCCATCAGAACATGTTGCATAAACGTAAGTCGAACCTTGTGTTGGAATAAAGAGGTTGAAAGTGCATAGAAAGAATCAAAGAGTATACAATACTTGGAAAGAATGTTCATCTCACAGAACAAAATACATAAAGTAATTCCGTACTGTATGTTTGTCTGTGAAACATCAAAGTATGATTGTCAAATTTGAGTGACGTGTACTTTGAGTATATACCACGCGTTGACGTGTATATTATACACGTCAATGATACCTATGATTTAGACATGGGTAACTCAGCGAAATTCCTTGCGTTAACTCAGTAACTCAAGCGCAGTGTACTGCGCCGGCTCATTGCGCTAACTCAAAATTGCGCCATGGCGCAACAAATCTGACGCAGCCCGCGGGTAAAGAGAAGTGAGCAGCGAGTCAAACGTGCGCCGTGCGCCACGCTACAGATTCATAACACAAACAGCGCACAGCGCATGAATTGCGTTGGTTCATTGGTAAATCAACAAGTGAGTCGCGACACATAAGAGTCATGACTCATGATAATTGTGCACATGAATGAGAGTTTACTGCGTATAGTATCTAAGTAGTCTGTGGTATAACTACGCTGCGCCGTATATGCTGCGCCGTGCGCTAACACATTTTGAATAAGTGAGTTGACACACCAGCTCAGTGAATTGAGTTAGCGCAATTGCGCGGCGCAGCGCAGTGTTACACATGTCTACTATGATTGTCAAACAGGTCAAATATCACTACAGACACATGTCAATAAACAAAATATTGGTGATATTGGTCATAATTTGTAAAAGTATGTAGCAATTTGAGTTGAAATATAAAATTGCAGCAATTTATAAAATTACATGAAAATTTTATATATTTTTTAATTATTTGTAAAGATTGTTTATAGTGTAATATAGAATAAATCATGAAAATCAATGAAAATAAAAATGACTCTAAGGAGTATAAATCTTTACGAATTGTGATAATTGAACCAAGAGGCCGATATTGTCGAGTCGTATGCTACGCCATTGCTTTGGGAATCTCACACATCATGTTTGGAGCTACTGTTATGACTGTTTTTTTGTATCATTTTCAAAATAATGATCTGCACGCTACCCTCTTTGCTGTTGCGGTAAATATTCTGCTTTATATATAATTTATACAAATCTTCATACTAACTCTTAATAAAGTGGGTTGTAATACTTATAACTTATGCTTACTTTAAGATTTATGTAGGCAGACTTTACTAAACACCAATTACGAAAGCACTTGACCTTTGAAATTAATACCCGAATTTCTGTAAGTATGTATACACCAGGAGGCATCAAAACTGATGTAATATTATTAAATAGTTTACAATATAAACATAATTCAAAATATAGAGACAGATGTATAGCAATGTAGTATGTCCTTTACACAGTTATTAACGATCGGGTAGACTTGTTTAACTTGAATCAAATCACTGGGTGAATCAAACACAGCTCTCCATAAAGTCAAAACCTCGATCGGGTAAATTTAATTAATTTCAAATTAGCTCAAAATAAGAAAAGCAAGAAAATATCTTGCGACATTTAGTGGAATAATAATAAAAGGAAATAAATTCTGAATTATATTTGAGAATCATACACTTATACGTATGAAAAATCAAGCAAATGATCCAATGAGCCATTGCACACATTTTTATAGGAATTTTATTTCTATTTTTGTAACATTTTCAACTTGTGATCTATCACATGTAAGCATATATACCTAGATAACTCGTAATTTATGCACCCAGGTGAATAAATATACCGAATCGAGTCATTATCTTTATGGAGAACTGTGCCTATTTAACCCAGGTGCATAATGTTTAGGAACCCTGCAGGTACTTAATGCGCTCAGGTGGATAAGTATACCGAATCCAGACATTATTTTTGTGGAGAACTGTGCCTATTTATCTCAGGTGGATAAAGTTAAGAACTATGTAGATACTTAATGCATCTAGGTGAATTAAATCCACATGATTGCAGCTTTGACTTTATGGAGAGCTGTGCTTAATTTACCCAGGTGATTTGCTTCAGCTGAATTAAGTCTACCCAATCTTATAAATATACTTACTCGTAAATCAGAAATGTTGTTGGGCCTAGTACATGCATAGCTTAACTCGGCGTTTATGCTCGGTTTTGAAGGAAATTACCCGGTTTCTTTCGTCTGGTACTGATGGAATACTCATGCCACGATCAGATACGAATAATTTGATTGGTCATTAACTGTTTAAACAAATGAAATTACATATTTTATGAGAATTGTTGGATTTTTCAATCGTTTTCAAAAGGATATTTTAATTTTATGTCCTACTTAGGGATTTATAGGGTTCTGAAGTCAACTGGAAACCCTTATAGTTTCATACGTCCGTCCATTCGCCTATCTGTCCGTTTGTCCGCGCCTTAGCTCAAGATTCTTAATACTAAAACGCTGTAATTTGGCATTTGTACCTATACATGTTAGTCATGCCATCAAAAACGGTAAAAAATAAATAAAACGTATATTGTTTAGGGTACACTCTACAAGTAAAGTTTTCTCGCAAACCCCGTAGTGTAAAGTATCGTTGTATAGAGTTCTTAAATAATATTGCGTGTTGTCACGATGACGATAGTTAATGACCAGTCAATTTATTCGTACCAGATCGTGGTGGGTATTCCATCCGTACTAGACTTGCGCAAAATATATCCAAGAAAAGAGAAGAGTGATATGTATCTTTCAGAGTTACGGATATATATCACTCTAAATATCTTCAACTCCTTATAACTATGTAGAAATCAGAGTGATTGGGATTGGTGACATATTTAGATTTAATGATAATATAAGGAAATGAAATGATTTACAGATTTAATGACAAGATAAATAGTTGAAATAAACGATATGTATTTATGGATTCTGTTTGGTATTCTTTTACTAAAATTATTTAAAAAGCAATCACACTTGTTTATTTGACACTAAGGATTGACCGCAGCTTCCACTGCGTGTGAAAGAATTATGTAAATTACATTTAACCGACTTTTAATGTTTTTAAAATGAGAAGTAGGTATATTCGCCGATATATGTAAGATTTCAAGTTTCTAGTCTTAAGGGTTTAACCGGTGCGATATAATGACAAGATAAACAGTTAAAATAAATGATGTATTTATGGTATATCGAACAGAATCGATATTATTTTATTAAATTATTTAAAAACAATTGCGCTTATTTTTTATTATGCGTGCGTTTTTAACACAAAGTACAAACAAAATAATTCTCATCGCTGTTTATTACTATCCGCATTTGAACAATATTAAAAATATCTTAATCCCATTAGTTTAAGGTATAATTTTGTGTGTACAGTATGTAGTGCTACAACATTCTTTATTCCGAATAATGGTTTCCTCTCTTTGTACTTCCCGATAAATATATCATTCCTTTCATTCTATTCCGCTTAGATGAAATACAATCACTCTATGATATAAGGATATAGAGAACTAACTCTCTACGGAGTTACTGATATATTCACTCCTTTATAAAGATTATATCCGTACTAGACGAAAAAAACCGGATAATTGCCTTCAAAACCGAGCATAAACGCCGATTTAAGCTGTGCAGTGGGCGACCTTAAATCGCTGCAGCAACCACCTCATCCACTGTTTTGAAGATGCAGCAGTGGTTTTTCTTACAGAGAAATTGATGATCTTTCAGATAAGCTTTGGTTCGTTCGGTAGTCCGATGGTACTAGATACCTAGGTACAAGGCGTCACTTATAATGCTGCTGCCACTGATAAGGCCAGTCATGGGGACATGCAGCACCGCATTTTCGTAAAGTCCTTACCCTCCCCTATGTCGAGGAACAAACAAAATTCGGTAGTCTTATCGTACCAAATATCGATTTTTTTTCATTCTTTTTTCTTTTTCTTTAATAGCGCCACCCGGTTTTTCGCATTGCAGCATAGCCATTTTGTATTCTCCAATTAAAGACGAATCTATGTATATACCATCCGGTAGTCTTATGGGACCAGGTTTAGTGTCGTGGGCTTCCATGCTATAGGGTATTATTTAAGCTTTCACATATTCTGTTGGCAGTCCCCAAGACTGCTTTCATCTTAACCCCTCCAAACTCAAGGCCGCACGCGCGGAATTAATCGCTGGCGTTTGACCTTTGACCGTTAAAAGGACATGCCAAAGCTGTTACCACAAAATGCTAAAAATTTTAACAAGCTAGCGATAAATGTAATTTCACAGAAAATATCCAAGGCCGTCATTTACTAAGCTCATTCAAACTAAATTAATCACTATTATTATATAAAATACAGTATAAATTCAAAATGGGTGTGGTCATATTTTACCGGGTTGGGGCCGACAAAAAGTTATAAAACAAAGAGCGGTTTTTTTTCCGGCCTGAGACTTGAGGAGTTGTACGTATACTGTGTATATACACCATTCCCCGGTGTTAAAACAATCTCTTAAAAAGGAGAATGAAACACTTGACATACAGTAAGTAAAGATAGCAAAAACTCTTCCTGGAAGCGATATTTACTGTCCTATTTCTTATGTTATACTGTCAGTGCTTGTAATGACTAAGCTTGAAAGGTAAGTTTGCCAAATGACTGGAAAATGAAGTATCCAAAATTTATTAATTCTTCCAGTAAGTAATAATTACTTTTATGTAACTTTTGTAATTTAAATCTCTTCTAACTTAGACATAGTTTTAAATTATCAGTTTTTGTAATAATGAATTGTTTTAATACAAGTTACATAAACAGAGAACCGTATGCCCTGCGTGGCTTTATATGAGTGCGCTATAGCGCGCTATTGTAATTAAAATTGGGCCCTATGTCATTTCCGCTATTTTAGGTTTCAATTTCACCTTTATTAGATGCTTAGTATTAAAGCGATCTGTCCAGATGTATGCAAATACGCTTTTCCCACGCTTTCAAAGCAAATGTAGAATTGTTCTTGATACGCGTGATTTTAATACCTCGCTTTTAAATAGAGGTAACGTCGGCAGTCTTTTGGTTATATAAGGTTTGTACCTACTGATAAATTCAAAAAAATAGCTGGAAATGTTACTCAGTTATTGCTGATTAGTAATTTAAATATTCATAGCTTTGGGTATTTTGATACAATATTATACATATTGTATTATATCTATCTACTCGTTATTGCACAATTTTATTATGATTTACCAAGACGTACTTATATGAAAAGTGTTTCCCATTTTTTTTGGAAAATTAACCCAGTAATAAACTGGCAGTACTGATAAATCGAACTATAAACTCCATTTTTTCATATATAATTGTAATTGTAGTTCAAAAATGGCTTATAAAACGTGTTCTAGCTATTATGATAAGATTTTTCAAGATAATTGCGGCAACATTTTGTCATTACAAACCGGTATATTTTATGATTTTCCTTCAGCTCGATCTCCTGTGATTGTTAAAATGACACTATCTGACGTATCACCTAAGTCTACCAAATTTAGTAGACTTTTAATGGGGACACTTTTTATCGTCTAATTATTAATCTGGACGTGTAATACATCTATGTCTTATTGCTTAAAAAATACTTTTATGCAAATGATAATATTAGATCTCGGAGGCGAATGTGTTAATATGTACCTTCGCTGTTGGGTTAGCGCAAATGTTAATCGGTGGAACTTTATCTATTATTCTAAGTTATTCATTAAGTACGAACTTTGACGATAAACATGCTATATCGTGTGTCTATGGGGTATGTAGAAAGTTGTATTAATGAATACTTTAGAGAATTTGTGATAGAGGGATACTTCAAGAATTGGGTAATAAATGCCAGTGTCGGAAAAATGTTAAAATGTTGAATTCCCCCGTGTTCGTCCGGTTTCCTTTGAAGAATAAACCATCTGTCAATTTGCCAGACAGTTCGTAAGAGGCGAACGATTAACTGTGCGAGTCACTATCATCGTGGTTACTAGGCTATTTCTGCATTGTTTTGGATGGGTCTGGCACCATCTTACCTTTCCTATCGCAATAGAATCAGTGTCGTGTTCCGGTTTGGAAGAGGAGGAGCTGGTAAACTTATGCAAGAGGCACTAACACTTAGTCACACGGATAAATAAATAAATATTCAGGGGACAAATCACACCTACTGTGATCTAACCCCAAAGTAAGCACATTATTTGCTTGGATAGCTACGCACCATTAATACCTTTAACGTCTATAAGCGATGTTTCTCTTATAACATGAAAAGAAAAAAATATTTACAAGAAAATTTAAAATTAACGAATTTTATAATTTGTCGAGTTATTAAAGACTTTTATACTACACAGATTTATGAGATTTCTTTATAGGTTTTTATTTGTTAACTGCAGTTATTCTTTCTTTTATTCGCGTTTCATACTTACGTTTTGTTTTTGCGATGATTTATTGATTAAATAAATAATTAATTATTCAAATGTTATGTTAATAGTATCACTTACACCTAATTTAGTTTATACACCGATATTCACTCTGTGCTCGTATTTAATTTGAAAAGGGAAAACTACACCGGATTTTTCAATTCAATGTTAGCTCGCTTTAAATGAAATTTCCTATACGCTCACCTCACTCGTACTCATACAGAAATACATCTATCCTGCTACATCAAAATGATCCTAGTTGCAAAACCACAGAACAAATTAATTCCTTGTGCTAAACATTTCGTGGCAAATCCCTCGTTCTCGTTCTGTCGTTCATATTTCATGTTCCATACGTTAAAAAAAATCTCGAATTGAGGCATCAATGATGAGAAAATATATAGGTAATTGGTTATCAACAATTATGATATTTATATATAACTAGCTGACCCGGCAAACGTTGTTCTGCCCTTTTAACTACTCTTATTTTTTTCTATATTTTCTCACCTTTTGAACTTCAACAATTAATTCAAAACCAAAATTAGCCAAATCGGTTCAGATGATCTCGAGTTTTAGCGAGACTAACGACCAGCATTTGATTTTTATATATATAGATTGTTGGCGTACAATCCTAGTATTGCAATTCTATTTACTGCATATTAAGAAAATATGGTGCAAATAGTATAATTACTACAAAATTCAACCCGGCTTGGGAGACCCGTGTGATCCTGGGATCGGATTTTATGTAGGAAAATTTGGCACTTATTATAAGTCTTTGTGGTAAACGTGTAGTTCCAAATTAGGTTTATGCCTAATTTGTCGACAGTTTAGTTACCAATTACTAATGATAGTCTTCATACCGATGGTGTATTAAGCGTAGGCTAGTTGCGACTGTCGCGCTTTCAGTTGCTTGGTGCAGATGGTTCTGTTTTTTTGATAATTTGTAATATAAAAATAAAAATCCATTATCGTGTAATTTCAAAGGGCGGCAAATAGCCGTTTGATAGCAGTTTGATGTTAATGCTGCAGTCGATTTTCTCTCGCCTGTGAACTGCGACGTGAATGTAGTATCATGCATTATATCAAAAGAATTACACTCGTGTAGCTTCAGCCTTAGAAAGTAAGCCATTACGTATATATCTGGGCCTAAATATCTATATAACTTTAAATACTTATAGGTTCATAGATCCATTAAAACTATGGGATTTGACCATACGACTAACCAGTGTTTTAAAATTTCAGTATCATTTTTTCTCAGTAGAAGCAATACTTAGTCTTAATTATGCAAATGGTTGGTCGACGCCAATGAGGTTACGACATAGACGGTTTACACACGTTTTTCTGAACATCTGTGCAATGATATGCGCTATCATAGGCACTGTAATTATTACTTTAGATAAAGGCTTGCCTACAAGTCCACATGGATTAACTGGTTAGTAAATATAAAGTTCAGTAGAATTTGCATTAGGTGGTATGGTTACGAAGAGCAAAGCACCCCATTCGCTTGATAGAGAGTATTTAAAAAAAATAGACTATAAGTAAGTGCGTGAAAGTATTAATTTCCTTGGAATGATTTGTCACAGATCTAAAAATCATTTGTTTGCTTATGTACATGAATTAAGTCAAATTTCATTATTTCATAATGTCACAGGTCAGTTAATCGAGTATGGCGTTCGAACTGCGACGTATTGTGATTTGTTTACTTTGCGATTTGTTGCGATTTATATAGAAAGTAATTATTTATCATAATAATTTTTAGTAAGTATTTCGATTGTTATTTAGTGAGTAGGTACGTGTATAGCTCAGTATAAATAAGATCAAAATAAATACGAGTGGACTTATATGGAATCATTATGAAAAAAATCCTGGTAAAACTATGGCTAAATGTATATTATGTAATAGAGTATTCGTACAAAACTTCCAGTACACATCTAAAAAGAAATTTGAGTTTAAAAAGTTTTAAGTGCCTACCAAATTTTTTTAAATTCCAATCAAAACAGAGAAAATTTTGAAGTATCATTTTTGGCTTAAATTTAATACTAAATTCACATCATGATAACTTTTTCGAGATGTATATATATTAATTTTTAAGCCTGCTTCATGGTATAGGAGTCGCCTATTTGGCTCAGATCATGAGGTCCTGGGTTCGATCCCCGAGTGGGGCAAAAATGTTATTGAGGATTTTTTAGAACCTGAAAATCATTTTTAGCGATGTCTCGAATGCGAAATCGTTGCGATTTTTACTTAATTTCATCGAATGATAATGATTTAAAAGTAGCAATCATTTTGATGCCTAGTTTGGAGGGTAGCCGGTACGCTTATCCTGTGGCATTACTATCCCAATACATGGATAGCAACACAACACTGGCTGTACTTGGTGGCTATCTAGATACTTATGTGTTTATTTAAGATTGAGACACGAGACAACCGACTCCAATACGAAAACGTCAATAGCGTTAATGCTTGTCATTGCTGTGTTCCAGATTGGAAGGTAAGGAAGCCGGTAAACTGATGTAGGGGTAGAATATTATTATTTTGAATCAGCAATGCAGATGTTTTTGTATTCGTGGGCATTGCTTAGGATCTTGGAAGAAAATTGCTACTGCTCATGGCAAAGGAATGTTGGAAAGAGACAACATAGGCAGTTAAGATTTTAATAATCCATTGCTATCCATACGGTGCGATACTAATACCATATACATACTTGTAAGTTTATTGACTTTCTTACTCTCCAAACCGGAACACGTGTTGACAAATATTGTCACTATTGTAGCAGGAATATAGAAAGCGGTGATACCAAACCCAGGCAAGGGGCAGTTCAAGAACTTTATCACCTAGTAATTACACATGTAGTACCATGTTTAGCCATTCGTTGGCTTTCTACGAACTATGTAGTGGCAAAATGTCTATTCTTCAGATGGTAGCTGGACCAATATGGATCAAATATTCTGTCTATAACAAAAAAAATAACTCATTTTTAATTTTAAATATCTATACTAAGACTAGTAGTAAAATAAAATCTAGTAAATAAACTATATCTACTATATAGTATTTATTAGTATTATACAGGGTGTAAAGAAAACCCTATCCGATCCAAAAGAGTTATATTAGTAGGGCAATGACATTATCAAAAAAATATTTTTATTAAAATAAGAACAATATCGTTGTTCAAAGTGCCTCATTATAATACTAAAATTGAGCAACTTTCCCTTAAATCAATCAAATATTTTGAAAATTTATCTATCAGTATCCATAAAATAATAACACAGATATGTTTGTATTAAGCTACCAAATAATGCTTTTGATGATCGGACAGGGTTTTATTTACACACCGTATAGTATTAGTAGCAATGACAATTATTCATATTTTATTTTAATTTTTAGGTTTTATAACGGCACTATTATCATGCATAACGTTTCTCCTAGGGCCGTGTGCCTTATTCGGGAAACGTATTGAAAAAATAATCCATGCGTCATTCGGGATCCCGACCTTCCTCATGTCTTCTGTCAGTTTCTGCTGCGGTTTATTTACTCAAGCTTTTCAGGCCTGGGCTCCTCAAGCTGTGGTGTACATTTTACTAGGATTTATCATTTTTTATACGACAGTTATAATGGTATTATGTTTTTTAAAATGTACATCTAGGATTTAATAATAAAAGTCGTTTTATCTCTTAAAATGTTAACTCTGAGCACCTGATATTATATGTTTCATATATAATTCCTCCTATTTGTCAACGTGATCGAATGTTGTAACTTGTACATTATTTTTTTTAAATTTAACAATTATTCTATCAATTTAAAACAAATGAGTCTTTCAATTTCTGAATATTTGTAGCAAAACTTGTACTAAGAAATTTGTAAATCGGTTGAACCTGCAGACCATCCCTGAAGACTAGTGTTCCGGTTGTAAAGTTAAGGGAGTCGGTAGACTTATGCATGTGACTTTGCCTTCTCGCCACTTGTGTAGCAACATACCATTAATATTTTTACTTTCGTGTATATAAGCGATGATTTCTTTTTCCATGAGGGAAGCCACCGGCTTGTTTGCTATCTAATGATATAAAAGTTTAAAATAACAAGCTGTGGTTGCCTATAAATGGGAAGGCACTGCTATCATGTATTATATAAAGTCTAGAGTGTGTACTTTCTGTTGGCAATCCAAATAAATAATAATAAAAAAAATACCAATCACTCCAAACTTAATGCAATAATGACTGTAACAGGAATGGGTAAGGCGATGTTTTATCCAACCAAGTAAGACGATGCAAAAAACATGCTGTGGAAAAATGTCACACTTAAGTTTCTCGTGCCTTTTTATGTCAGATTATCATAGACTTTAAACACGGATTAAACTGGATACGTCTTTCGAGGCAATTTTTTAGGTCGTCGCTGTAGCTTTTACACCCAGAAATAAAGTGTTATAGTACTTACTGATGAAATGAAATTACTCCTGTGGTATTTTTTGAACCTTGGAATCTTATTCGGCGTGATGAAATAGCACAATATGTCATACTTCTATTTTTCGCGATATCAAATATGTACAAGCATTTGGACATTTAAAAGGGTTTGCTCATATTATATGCAAATTTCTTACCGATCCCGATGACCCGATAACTCTGGCCAACGGTTTACACGATAACATTAAACACACCTACATTCGCGACACCGTCGCCGCCGGCGGCGACGAGGACCCCTGTTTCACCCTTCGGCGAACCGAGACCAAGGGCAAGGTTCGGCCGACGGACAAAATAATGCCACTAGCCCTCTCATCGCAAATCACGACCCCACGCTAAGCCGAGGTTCGGTCTTGCAGGAGACACCCTTAGGGCGGAGGGCGTACAGCCCTACACTTATAAATTCTGGCTGAGCACTTTGCTCGCCCCCGCGACCGATGAAGCTGTAACAGCCCATAAGGCTAGCAGTAATTGAGCCATTCCGAAAAAAAAAAGATATGCAAATCACTAATACACTCTCCCGGCTATACACCATTCCTGTTACTGTTTGTATGGTCTGAGACTATAAACTTTGAAATTATAGGTTATGTTTAAAATTTATTTCTATTTACTGGAGAACTACGAGTATCTTAGTACTACTAGCTTGTTTGCTAAGATATAAATAAATCTTTAGTTAGTTGTTAACTAGCAGAGAATGGATTTATATCTCGCTGTCGAAAAATATGCTGTTTTTATATTCTGAGAGAATCAAAGAGGATTTTAGTCTATTCCTATCTAAAATATCACATCTCTCATAAGTTTCACATTGGTTATGTTCGAGATATATCGGATTTGCCAGTTAATTTTATCTTAGTCATTTACATATACCTCTAAATTTACGTCTCGTAGTCTCCCTGGGACAAACGTAAATCTTGTATTACACCTAAAACTTATTTGTTTACGAGTACTTTTATCTATTTATTTAGTTTCAAGTTTAATGGAAATATTACGACTAGAAAAACTAATTGCGGATAAAATACGTCAACGCAGTTAAGATTTATCAACCAACTGGTCCTATTAACTCATTCTGTCCCGTTCGTTATCACGTATTGCTACGTCGTAGTCGATGCAATAGAATTAGCGAAAATCTACACGCATTCTCAAATTAGTTTATTAATAACACCATATATTGTTATCACTTATCAAAATACGTGAGAAATTATTATCATTGATAAAAGATGCGTGACTGACCTTACTGTGTTCCTTTCTGTGAATCATTTTCCTTTTAGTTATAACTCAGATTTTCTATACTTATGGCCGCTTTTTTAGTAGGGAATAATTTCTTTAATTTAAAGTACAAATTGGTGCTTGAAAAATATCTCAAAAATAATGGATACCCTTAGTGAACAAACGCCTCTTTTAAGTAATAACGAGGTTACTAGTGATGTGCATAATTCAACATATGAATACACGTGGAAAGCAACGAAGGCTTGCATTAATACATTAGTGCACGCGTTAATCGCTGTAACAGTTTTTGTGACTTCATGCTTCGCTTTTAATTCTTTTCCTCTGACCCCTTTCCAATGGCACGTTGGATTATCTGTTATTGGGGTAAGTAAAAAAATTTGAAGTTACTTATCTTTGTCTTTTAAATAGTAACATGTTGTTAAAATTTCCTCTTAGGTTTTTGCCATCACCTATTATTACGTAACATTAAGGTTACAAGTACTAATTCAATAAAATAATTGATCAATCTTTAGTCAGTTAAACTCTTTCCTATTACCCGCAATATGCTACAGCATAAGTAGTGTAGTTAGCTCGCTCGAAAATCTTGTTGTCAATTTATTGATTTCACACTTGTTAAGATATTGGTAATTGTTTCATAGTAATAAACTTCTATTCATTTAATTAAATTCACACGTTTTATTATAGATTCATTGAGAATCTACAAGGTAAGGTTATGGTTGTAGTAAGGTTATTTTAGAAATTTCGGTCCAGTCTATATACATAAATAATAATGATGGCTGTGCCATGTTATAATTATGTGCTATTCAACATTAGTTTCTGTATCCGAGTAAGTTTTGAGTAATTTATCTCTGACGTTTTAAATTTTTATCGTGGTGTGTACATTAGAATAATATCGAGACATTAGTAAAAGTCGAGCGAATGTCATTTTCTTGATCGAGACTTATCTCGCGTTATTTATCTTAAGCCTGCTGATGTCATCGCAGATAGATCTTTTCAACCAACTTTCCAAAAGAATACGTTTTATGTTTGTTACCTCACAACGTGGTCATTTATTAACCGATTAGGATTCTTTTATTTTTGGGGACTATATTTCCCATTTGAATTTATACAAATATTTTGGTAAACAGAACTATATCTTTGAAACTTGAAGATTAGAACTTTGTATATCTTTATCTATTTCTTTGTGTATCTATATCTTTATGTAATGTTTTATATTTCATATCATTAATAAATGAAAGTTTGTGTAGGTATGTATATTTAGGCACTACCGCTTTGCTTATTCCTGCCGCAATAGCGTTAGTAATTTTCACTGTCGTGTTCTTGTTTAGAGGGTGAGGTAGCTGGAAAACTTCTGCATGTGGTATTAAGAGTAATGGTACGTTAATATCCTTATGGCATAAGAATAGCAGTGCACAATTAACATATTTGGTCTCTACAGGCAGTTATTGTCTCTTTCCGTCAGGAGAGCGATCTGGTAATCATGAAGCGAGCTACGAGACGTAGCCAGCATGTAATACTTTTTTTCTGCTACACAAACCGCTTGATTAATGAAAAGCAAAGAAAATATTCACCGGAAAGATTGGCAGTTATTACCTTACGGCCTCAAAATAGTAACAAACATATGCCAGCAAATGATAAAAGGTAATTACCGATTATATTTATGAACAGCATTAACGGTATGACTGCGGTGCCTTGTCACCCTCAACGTTAATCAGTAATTATTTATTTGCAAGGACATGAGTATTGTAATAGTTATTACGAAATATTATTTTTTTGGGTACGTCACCTGGATTTCATATTGCTTACCTCGATATGAATGTTTCTACGTTCATGTAGGCATGGATTATCATCCAATTCATTCTAAATGGTTTTGTAGTTTTTTGAAAAACATTTTGAGCGAGAATTTATGAAATTTAATACCTGCTGGTATTTTGGTTTTAGGTATAAGGTTTAGGTATAAGGAAAACTATCACGGCTTATAAGGCTTAGGAAGTTTTTAAGTAATAGTTGAGTAACTTATAAAATGTACTTGGAGAAGTTTTTATAGACGATGAAACTGTGGGGTGGATATATCCGTTATTGACGTCAAATAGGTTAAATGTTCAGACTATGAAATAATAAAAGCACTCTTCTTAGTCCTCATTATTGTGATGGGCAACTTGTCCCAAGTTGCTCTTAATTTCGCGTGGTAAAATACTTAGATTACCAATTAGTATTTTTTATATCAAAAGATAGCAAAGAAGCAGACGGCTCTCTTGGAGGAAAGAGGCAACTATCGCTTTTAGACACTAAAAACATACTATCCTCGTGACGAGATCTTAATGCCTTGTGCATAATTTTACTGGCTACCTTGCCCTTCAAACCTGAATACGGCAGTGACAAGTAACGATGCTTTTGCGGCAGGAATATGTCAGGCGGTGGTAATACTCGTATAGCCAATGGTTTGCCTCTCACGATTTTCCTAACAGAATGGCAAATGGACCAACAATTTTATTCGGCTCCGAATACTTAAATTATACTTCCATTAAAATTGATAACTTTCAAATTAATTCATATATTTTTTTAATTTATTTGTATAATAAAATTTATATTTTGAATAATAAATATAATTGTTGACATGTATTCTTGATTTAATATACTCGTAATATGTGAATAATTTAATTGTTTTTCTTTTATTTGTCTTTTAAAAATATCTTACATTGACCACTAAAATAATGAATGTAATGTCATTTAGTTCTTATTTTTGTAATGCCGATTTAATTTTGTTTAATTACTGTTATTGACTTACCTATATTATTGACAGCATATTATGTAACTGTTGCATTTGGTTTCCTGTTACGTTTTTAACATCCCGCTACGTGTATAAGTAGATAACGAAGTTACTGATTTTGGCCCGATTTTCTAAAATCGAGTTTTCACCAGACCTCCACGTTTTGAGGTCCTAGAAACCTTTTCCGACCATTTTCACGATGACGTCAGTATGTCTGTATGTATGCATGTGTGTGTGTGTGTGTGTGTGTGTGTGTGTGTGTGTGTGTGTGTGTGTGTATATATGTGTGTATGTGTGTGTGTGTTTGTGTGTGTATATGTGTGTGTGTGTAAACTATTCATAACTTTTGAACGGCTGAACCGATCAAATACCGATTAATGGATCAAAATCGGTCAATTTGTTTGTGATTTATCAATTACGAAAATTTTTGTAAAAAATGTTTTTGACACTGCTTCAAAATTTTCCAACCTATCGATTATTTAGGTACAGCAATATTTTTGATCTCAAAATATAGTTGAATTCAAAAGATCAAAATCGATCATTGTTTCCAAAATATGCAGCTTTTGAAAAATCAATATACTGCCATTTTTAACAAAATAGATGTTTGAACTGAAAAAAAATTTATGCTTATATTTTTCACTCTTTTGAGCATAAAGTACCTTAATTTGGTGGGAAGTTTCAGGGATTTTCTGCAGGGTCAATCGTTTACAATTTTTTTTATGAAAGTTATGCAAGTTCTTAATATTACTTTAACATAAGAAAATATTTTCTCGCCAGATCTCTTACGGGGTAGTCTTGATAGCTTGTCTCGCTTCTCCACATTCATTACTCTCTTCGTACAAAACCGGTTGCGAAAAATCTTTGACACCACCTTCGGACGCTACTTTATTAATCTGATCATGGTACGTCAGTCTTAGTCTTTCCCCGGTAACTATATACTTCCATATTCGCATTGTATATATGTTTTGTTGACCTTTCGTCTGCCATTCTTTCTACATGTCCGAACTAAAGGAGCATGCTTTTTCTCATCTTTACATCGAAACTTTCTTTAAAGCCTAACCTCTCAACTATTTTAACTATTACAATTACATTGTTAATATTTTAGTTAAAATGTACAACATTTCACAATTTATCCAATGAAATTACTTTAAGGCTACGTGATTACTAAAATCTTGTTACGTGATTACAAAAATGTAAGCTTTAACTGTGCCAAATTTCATACTCCACCGTTTGCGCATGTGTCTTAAAAAGGGATTCAAAATTTTTCATTCACTTATTAATATATAGATACCAGAAAAACTGTGTCGTTCCATTAGATATATAATCAAGTAATGCACATAAACAGATATTATATATAATACTTTAAACGAGCAATTCTTGTATATATATAATTGGAATCTCGGAATCGGCTCCAACGATTTTCATGAAAGTCACAAATTAGGGGTTTCCGGGCCAAGGAATCGATTTATCAAGGTTCCAGGTCCAAGAAAAGCTCTTTTCCCAAGATATGGGTATGTGAAAAACCGAGCAAAGCTCGGTCAACCAGGTACAGAAAAAAATATATATTCTATAGGAATCGATTTATCAAGGTTCAAGTTCCAAGAAAAGATCGGTTCCAAAAATATGTGAAAAACCGAACGAAGCTCGGTCAACCAGATATTACTTTTTAAAACAATGACGAATTGGGATATGTGTTCTTGATGACGAATTGGGATCGTGAGATGGGGCGAATTGGGATCAATTCATTTTATTATCGTAACGGTAAAAATCCATTATCTAGCCACGAGACAAGTTTCCGAAAATGTGAATGCAACAATTGTAAATTTTATTGTATTTAATTTGCTTATTTTCTTAAGTATTTTATTTTCAGTACCAGCTTCTAATAGCACATGGGATATTAGCCCTAACAAGCTACAACAGTTGGTCCGGCACATTGACTCGTAAACATCGCATGCGAAGCCATTGGGTTTTGCAGTTGGTTGGCTCGATATTAGCAATTGTTGGATCTGCTATCATGATAAAACAAAAGACTGTTAACTTTAATACTATGCACGGAAAATTAGGTAAATAATAGCTTTTTAACAGATTTACTTTTCCTTGCCATTTGGTTTGCGTAACCAACAGGCATTACTTCTTTTTACTCAGTCGGGTAAAAAAGTTGCCTGTTACTCAGTGATAAAGTAAGTTTATATTGGGGAAAGAATTTTTTAAATCGGTCAGTGTTGGTTCGAACTCCATTGAGGAATTGCCTATCTGCGTTTCTGTCAGGCAGTTCGTAAGAGGCGACCGATCGGCTTCTCAAGTCAGTACCCTCGTGGTGGTACTAGAAGGGAGATTTTGGCTACGTCTTGCCCGAGTATTTAGCACCACCGCCTTAACTATTCCTGCCGCAATAGCTCCAGTGCTTGTCGCAGTCGTGTTCTAGTCTAGAGGGTAAGGTAGTTGGTAAGCTCATGAAAGTGGCATTAACATCTCGGCACTCGGATAGCAACGCACTATTAACACTTTTAGTGTCTATAGGCGATGGTTGACTCTTTCCATCAGGAGACCCATCTGCTTGTTTGCTATATTATGATATAAAAAAAAAACACTCATTATCCAATAAATTCATAATTTATGCGCACCAACGCCTTCGCGTAAGCAACGCAATATCGATAGATAGATAAATAGGTAGTTACGTAAATAGACAGTATTTACGTAACTTTATTACGTATTAATTACGTATATTACGTAACGTAATTACGTATTTCGTAATTCAGATACCTTATTACCCCCTTCAAGCTTTAGGTCGACTTACCTAACAGGCTGCATACGCTTAAAAGCACTTGTACTGTTTTAACCCGTTTTTTTATTGAAGATCACTGGTTTCGCCTTTTAACGTATCATCAGAGCAACAAATCAATACTGTTTAATCCATAATAATATTAAAAATGTGAAAGTAACTCTGTCTGTATGCCTGTCTGTCTCTTTTTCACGCCTAAACCACTGAACTGATTTGGATGAAATTTGGTACAAAGATAGTGTGAAACCTGAAAAAGGACACATGATAGTTTTATTCCGAAAATCCCACGGGATCATTAACTATCTGAGTAAAACCCCGGGCTTGTCTATCTTTTAAAGCACGGTAATAAGAAATAACTTAGGCTACTTTTATTTTAAATTTTTTTCCAAACGGACGAAGTCGCGGGCATAGCAGTAAGTAATAACTCAAATGCTGATGTCAAATTGTCCACTGTTTATTAAACGGTATTGATTTGTTGCTCTAAAGACCCGTTTTCATTTTGATTAGTGCGAGTGCGAGTGTTTAATGAAGGTGCTTAGTAATAAGGTAAAAATACGCGAAGATAGCCGTTGATCGGTGCGAGTGATTAGTATTCAGCGTAGTAAAAATGAACAGACGCTGATTACTAAACACTCGCACTGATCAACTGCTGTCTTCACGTATTTTTTGCTTAATTCTTAGCACCTGCATTAAACACTCGCACTTGCACTAATCAAAGTGAAAATGGGGCTTTATGATGCGTTTAAACGTGAAACCGGTTGGTTTCAAATAAAAACAAATAAACAGTACAAGTGCTTTTAAGATTATAAAAATAAAATGTATTCTTTTTAATAATAATAAATATTACTCGACAATTTACACGAATGGAAATATCCCCAAAGCAAACAAACTATTTGCTTGTGTTATGGGTGTTAGGTGTACTTATGTCAACGATACTAATACATGATAAACACCCAAAAATGTATGCTCATCACATAAATGGTTGTCCCCGTCGGGAATCGACCTCAAGCCCCATTGATGAGTAGTTGGGTCCGCTAACTACCTACTCGAACAACGTGGCGGTTAATAATCATATTTTTATATTGCAGATATAACAGTTTTTTTATCTTTGTTATTCACTATTTAATGGGTACAATGATTAATTACAATAAACGATAAGATTGCAAAAAAAATTATGCACGTTTATTGATAGTGATGTTGAGGCTTATGTCTTGCTGGCTCCTTGAAGGTTAAGGTAGTGTTTAGTTCTCGGTACTGTTTTTGAACGCTCGTTATGGAATAACGGGCGCTTTACGCACGGTATAATTTATTATATTGAATTGAGTGGAGCCTAAAAGAACTGTAACCTGTATAAAGTACCTAATTTGGCACCATATGTCCTGTATCAATTCGACGACCTTAATTTTTTGAAACTCTTATCTAGATACTGAATAAACAAGCGAGTTTACAACACGTAAATCGGCTTGACGCTAAAATTAATGCCAAATCAGGGCGATATGTTAAAGTCTATTCCAATTTTTTTGCGATCTCAGTATGCGTACCTTGTAGGTGCTACCTTTTTTAAATGTTAGTTGGATACGCAAACTAACGGACGTGCCACCTGATGACAAGTGGTAGACGTTGCCAATGAACATAAACTAGTTTACTTGGAACTAGCCCAGGTTAACTCATTTATGTGTTGCTTATCCTGAGACCTAAGGTGTTAAGTCTCGGTGCCAGTAATTACACTGTCTGTCTTGCCGTTCTCTTCGAAACACAGCAAAGCTATTTTACGAGAGAAACAAGCAAGATAGTGGTATCCATGCAGCCGGTAGCGCCACAGCGCATCTCTCCCACCGGTAAACCTACTATATTTTACCCCGTGTTGGTTTGGACTCCTCTTAAAGAACAGTCGATCTATTGTTCTGCCAGGCAGTTCGTAAGAGACGAACGCTTGGCTATACGAGACACTACCGTTATGACGTTGGTCGTAGAATTCTGCATATTGCCTGCCTATTTCTGCTGCAATAGCATCAGCGCTTATCGCTGTCGTGTTTCGGTTTGGATGGTAAAGTAGCCGGTAAACTCATGCATGTGGCATCTAGATCCTGCCACAAAGATAGCAACACACCAATAACATCTTTGGTGTCTATAGGCAATGGTTGACGCTTTCCATCAGGACCATCATCTGCTTGTTTGCTATCTTATAATATAAAAATAACATGATCCGATTTAACTTGTACGTAGTACGTAACAGTACGTAGAATGAACTCATCCATAATGTGGTCATGTCTCAAAGTTTCTTTTATACATTTCTATCAAATACTTTCTTTAAATCTAATATCGGCAGAAAACATTGTGATTAACAAGCAGGCGCCTTAATACAATGTTACGGAGTAGAATACCTTAACACACCTTGATCTATACATCCTCATACAGATGTAAAATTCCCGTGTACCTACTTCTTCTGACTAAACGTATATCTTTTTATTTCAGCGCTAGCAGCACTCATATTTACATGTGTGAGTCTTATTAATGGACTTGTCAGCTTCTACAAATTCGGCGTTGGACGTCTCCTTACAAAACAAGTATTTAAAATCAGCCATTTGCTAATAGGTACTTTGGCGTTTACGTTATCTTCAGTTTGCCTAGCATTTGGCTTCGCGAAAAATTCTTTTAGGAGGTGGTCTTCGGAAGAATTTTCCTATGTCATGATCGCGATCACGTGTACGTATACTCTGATTATCATAATAAAACCTTGTCGTTTAATTTGGAAGAAATTATTTTGTGCTATTTTAAATAAGAATTGTTGAACTGTGATATTTAATATTTTGGTAAAGTGTTAACTTGAATATTAATTTGTTATTAAATTAAGTTTAAGAAATTCATAAGTTTTTGAAAATATTAGGTTTTTCTCGTCACGTGGGATTTTATATTTCATACCATTTTTTATACCATACTAACTGCAGCGTGAAGCCCGCTTCATTATTAAAGTTTTTGGTAAATCCCGCCAGAACACCTCAGCTTTCCGGGATAAAAAGTAGCATATGTACTATTTTAGGTCATCATCTATCAGGGTGTCAAATTTCTACAAATGCTTTCAGTAGTTTTGATGTGATTGAGTAACAAACATCCATCCATCCAAACATCCAAACATTCGCATTTATATTACAAGCTGCAGCATGCAGCCCGCTGCATTATAAAAGTTTTAGGTGAATCCTGCGGGAATAATTCATTTTTTAAAGATTAAAAGTAGCCAGTACTATTCCAGGTCATTATCTGCCTGTGTGCAAAATTTCATCCAAATCTGTCCAGTACTTCTCAATCCCACAAACTACCGACCCATAAGCTTAACAAGCATAGCTTGCAAATGCATGGAGAGAATAATCTGCAATAATCTAAAGAAGTTCATGGCCAAGACTGGCACTATACCAAAGCAGCAACATGGATTTGTGGAAAGAAGATCAACAATAACTAACTTGTTAACGTGTTATGATAAATGGGCAAGTGATTTTGACAGTGGCAACCCAACATATGTTTTTATGTAGATTTTGAACGAGCCTTTGACAGGGTGCCCTACCAACGCCTTCTCATAAAGCTTGAACATCTTGGATTAAGAGGTAAACTTCTAAAGTGGATTACAAACTATCTTACTGGAAGAACGTTCCAAGTTCGTGTGGGTGAGAAGTTTTCTGAAGTAAAGGAAGTACACAGTGGAGTACCTCAAGGCTCGGTACTGGCACCATAAAATCAGGTTCCTGTTTCTTTGCTGATGATGTCAAATATTTCGGTAACCCGTTAACTGATAGCTTCCAGGCAGACTTAAACAACATTCATGAGTGGACTAATGAGTAGATCATAAGTCTTAATCCAAGCAAGTGTTGTGTTTTACACATAGGACACTGCAACCCGCGTCATCCTTATACTATTGAAAATATAAAATTAACATCGGTAACATCACAGAGGGATCTCGGAGTGACTATAACAGACAATTTGAAGTAGGCATCACATATAGACAAAATGGTAAAGTTTAACAGTCTGATGTACACCATCAGACGCTCCTTTCAGCACATAACGCTTGCAACTTTCATATTCATATTCATAAACATATATTAGGCCTGCCTTCCAAATTTGGAATCCTTATTTCTCCAAAGACATTGATCTTATAGAGAGTGTTCAGAAAAGGGCTATAAAAATATCGCGATGTCTGCGGAAACTACCTTATGAGAAAAGGTTGGAAAAGTTGAATCTGTCTACTTCAAAGGACCGAAGGCATAGAGGAGATGTCATAGAAGTGTCCAAGATTGTGTCAAATAAGTATGATTGTGCTGAGTTACCAGCTATACTCAATCCGAGTCTGGTCACACGATGTAGACGCAATGACAACTATAAACTTACAAGGAGACCATCTCGCACAAAATTTGGACACCACATACTTAACAATCTTGTCTTAAGCATATGGAACAGATTACCACAGGAAATTATTGAAGCAACTTCAATCAATGCATTCAAGAATCAATTTGATAAATGGCAAATTGGAAAAATTGGCACATAGATATGGACGTATCAGCCAAGGGCTGCTTGTCCATTAATAAATAATAATAATAATACTTTTGGTGTGATTGAGTAATAATCATCCATCCATCCAAACATCCAAATGCTCGCAATTATAATATTAATATACATTAATATAGAAGATAGCAAACAAGCAGGCAGCTCTCCTGATGGATAAGTAAACTATAACCTATAGACAACAAAGATGTTAATGGTGCCTTGCTATTCTTTTGGCGGGGTACTAATGTCACATGTATAAGTTTACCGACTACCTTTCCCTCCAAACCAAAACACGACAATGATAAGCAATGATGCTATTGCGCTATTGGAGGGTTAGGTAACTGATATACTTATACACATGGAATTATATCCCAAACACATGATTGGTGATTCACCGTTAATGTTTATGCATAAATCGTGTATGTTACTCTTGAATGATAGCCCGGCATTGCAAAAATTCATTAATTTTTTTATACAGGATGTTTAAAACCATAAAATCAATTGGAAACGGGGCGATATCGTTATACGAGATCTGATAAAAATAAGGAAAAAACTAAGTCACTTGGTGCAGAAGTAATAGGGACGTTTTTATATATAGACATCAATGAAGTTAATGGTGCGTTGTTATCCAAGTGGCGAGATGACAGATATCACATGCATATTAAGTTTAGTGGATATCTTACCTTCCAAACCAAAATACGACAATGACAAGGTATACGACAAACAGGTAAGGCGGTGGTACCAAATACTCGGGCAAGACGTTGCGGAACTCTACCATCTTGTAGACACGATAAGTGAACGCCAGCCAATCGTTCACCTTTTAATAACTGCTTTGCAGAATGAAAGTTGGTCTATTCTTCAAAGAGAGCCCACACCAATACGGGGTATAAAAATTAAATATATCTAACCAAAAAGTTCTCGACAAGTTATTTTTTGATTATTTTTTTAACTTAAGGCAAACAGCGTTACATCAATATTTTAGTAGCCACTTTTAATGTTTTATAAAATTTCAATTCAAGTAAAAACCAATAAGTACTTAGATAAAATTATTTAAGTAAAAAGGTATTAAAAAAAGATAAAAGAAAATAAATTATAGAAATTAGAATCCTCTTGAAACTGGATGAAATAGTCAAAAATATATGCGATGATAATAAGATAAATTTGTTCTTGGATAATCTATAATCCCTTTTATTTTAGTAACATCAATTGTCGATAGATGGCTTCAAAATCAAAACTTTATAAATTTTTCAAGGTCGTTGACGTACGCAACAGCCTATCTAGTATACCTACTTATTAAAAGAGAAGTAAATGCAGTTTATATTTCAAATTTTATTAATTTCTGTTTATGTGTAATTACAGTAAAAAAGTATATGATAATATACACCTCCTAGTGATTTTGCAGTCGGCTTTTCATTAAATCAATAACACAACCATTTGCAAGTGTAGTAAGATAATAAGACTCTTATCAATGAATTTGTTTGATCATATTTGACCATCATCATTATTTCATTAAATCAGAAGCAACATTACTTTGAATGAAAGAGACAAAACAAGATTAGTAGTTTTCAATTATGACAGAGCAGTCTTCCCCGTATTGGTTCTGGACCCTTTATAGAATAAATCAGCCATTCTACTAGAAAGTGAATTAACATCCTGACTGCAAATTGGCAGAATCTCTCACCCAGTTTTGGTACCACCGCTTCAAGTATTACGTAGCTGGCAAACGTATACATGCCTTACAATCCTGCCATGCGGATAGCAACGCACTAACAACATCTTTGGTGCTATAGGCGATGGTTTTTTCTTTCATCAGGGTACCCATGTGCTTGTTTAAAATCCTACGATATAAAATATGTGTCAATTCCATCGTGACCACTAGATGGTAGAGTTCCATGACATTACGCCCGGATTTGGTACTACCACTTTAAGTATTTCTACTGCAAAAATTCATTGCTTGCAACTGTATGTGTCATTACAATTTCAATAAAAACGCACCACTAACATCTTTAGGAGAGCTATTTGCCTATTTACTACATTATATAATAATTAATAACTCTAAGTAATAAATTTAAAAAACCTTCCAAACACATTCATTTGTAATAAGACCACTACAGACCATATGAATGTGAAGTCCACCTTCAAGCCTCATGTGCATAATTTGAAGAACAAAACACGCAAACAGCTGGTGGCTGGTTGTTATAGAATAGGAATCCCGCAGGCTCAGTTATAACATCATTGAAGTAACAAAATACCAAATTACTTATTGATCAGGGCCTGTACTATTTGTTTTATTACTTTTATCAAGTAAAAAGGAGCTAATGACCTTGAAAAAGCTAAATTGATTTGTATAAAATATTTCTGAGAACTACCGACGACAATGGTTGAAACAACTTGTGTTCTAACGTTTCCATTCAGTGAAGTGTCGTATCGCATCGACGATGCAAGGTTATATTTGCTTTTTTATGTGAGTGTGTCGGTTCTAAGTATTAACTTACTTAGATATTTTATCTTTCAACGTCGATAAGTGTAACAACCCCTCAATTCATGTAATTTTGTCGATGCGTATAGGATTTTCATACATATTAACACCATAGAACGTTGAAACATGCTACGATGCGGCATAATACTCGTATGTAAGAAAAATTGTGGGCGGCTTGCACCAAAATGCTTAAATGCATTTAGTCCCTTAAACATGTTTAGCAATGCAAATCGCCTGTCAAATGCTGTCACGTTAAACGTATTTAGTGACTTAAAATGATTTAAGCATTTTGGTGCAAGCCGCCCTTAAACGCTTCGATACGATTGCCGTTTTGTTACGCGAATTAGGCCCCTGAGCGTACCTTACGTTGAATAAATGCTATTTGTAATGATTTTTGTGTTATAGCACTCACCCCGTGCTTGGGAATCTGGAAAAACCTTAAAAACAACAAAATCGACGTAATCGATCATATAGCAAACAAGAATTTCGCCGCCTCGAGCCTGTCAACACTAGCTCAGCGGAAGAGCGTCCGGCTTTAGGGAAATGGTCGCAGGTTCAAGTCCCGTGTATCGATATTTTTCTTTGTTGATTTTAAAATGCTGTTTGACTTGAGACTATATTATGAGCGAATATTGAATACCAACATTGATATACAGTGACAGTGCGACGTGTTTATTACCGATTACAAACTCCAAACATTTTTTAAATAGGTATGAACAATACTCATTTTTTATATCTTAAGATAGCAAACAAGCAGTTGGGTCTCCTGGTGGAAAGAGACAACATCGCCTATAGACACCAAAGATGTTAATGGTGCGTCCCTATCTTGTGACGAGGTCTAATGCCACATGCATAAGTTTACCGGTCACCTTACCCTCCAAGCCGGAACACGACAGTAACAAGCACTGATGCTATTGCGGCAGGAATAGGTAAGGCTGTGGTACCAGACCCGGGCGAGACAATGCAGAAATTTACCACCTAGTAGCTACGATGACAGTGACTCACATAGCCAATCGGTCGCCTTTTACGACCTGTCTGACAGAACGGCAGTTGGTCTATTCTTCAAAGGAGCCCAGAACCAACACGAGGAAAAAGAATTATATCTAATGGATTATTTTTTTAAATTAAAGCCAAAAAACGTTACATCAACATTTTAGTAGCTACTTTTAGTGTTTTGTAAAATTTAAATTCAAGCAACCACGAAAAAGTACTTAGATAAAATTATTTAAGTAGAAAGGTATAAAAAAAAGATAAAAGAAAATAAATGATAGAAATTAGAACCCTCTTGAAACTGGATGAAATAGGCAAAAATATATGCGATGATAATAAGATAAATTTGTTCTTGCATAATTTATAAACCCTTTTATTCTAGTAACATTCAAGGGAGCCAGGACCAACGCGGAGGAAAAGTTAAATAAATCATTTATATTTTACATAAAATATGTATCAAAAACTATTAATTTTTATTCGCCCATCAAAACGTTGTTTAAGGTCTAGATATTATAGCCAAAATTTATAGATATATTTCTGCAATAAAATTACGAGTACCTTACCGCCCGGCCACGCGAACTGACGGCAGCGGCGGTGGCGTGGCGGGCGAGGCGATAATTCGCGCAGCGTGATTTTCAGGCCACGGGACCTTGTGTCGTCTGCCGCGACCAGTATAGTCCGAGAGCAAGATGACTTTTTCAACTTTATCTCGATATTGCTTGGAGGGGAGTAGTTTTGTACTTCAGCACTTACTATTCGGAAGAGAATGTGTAGTACATGATTTAAATTAGAATCGGGCATAGTTTAGACGTTGAATTTTACGAGAATTTTGAGAAATACATACTATAACAAGGCAAATTTTTGGAATGAGTGTCGAAACAAAAAAGTTTGATTTATAGTGTTACTGCTTAAATTTTATTATCGATAGGGTTTCGCTACCTCAGTAAGTACAATACTATCAATAAATAGCAAGATAATCGAAAGCATCGATAATATTCATGATTAAAAATATAAACTATCAAAAGTATGGATACTATCGATAGTATTGCTATTTGATATTGCATTAATCACAATTACTATCGATAGTATCGATACTATCAAAACTTTCGATAGTCAACTTTATTCTTATACTGACCGATGCTATCGATTGTACAAACTATCCATAGTATCGAATATTTCGATAGTCAATGCAATATTGTCTAACAATATTAATGATAGAATCGATACGTTGTTTTTTCTCCAACGATTGACACTATCGATACAATCGATAGTTTATTTACTTGCAGCGTTCAATGCTATCGATACTATCGACGTTATGGCGTTTCTAGATTAAAACTATCGATTTTTCGGTGACACTATTTATATTCTTATAATAAAATATTCAACCATTGTACTTATGATGTGGTGACCAGACTTACAAATTATTGGCTTAGTATTTGAAAATTAAAGTTAAAATGTTTATAGTATATTTCGCGGCAACTACAACTAAACCATTCTGGTTTCTAGACTATGCACTGTGCTGATTCATACGTTTGTTTCACTCGCTCGCTGCGTCCCCCGCCCTCCACGCGATTCGCTCGGCTAAATTCGTCGGTCACCCCGCGGTCGCCACGTCTCGTGGCATGTGTCGCACTTTCCCATACTTTTTTTTCAGACATCAGACGCTTCGCCGTTCGCGTTTCGAAAAATCGCGGGCGCGAATTTCCCGTGGCCAGGCCGTAACCTAGGCCTATAATTTATCACAGGAATTTTATAAACCCGCATTATCATACTTGTGAATGTCTGTACTTACTCCACGTTGCCAATATCTTGATAGTTTATAAACGATAAGATAGCTTTGATTGATATTTTTGATGACATTTTGAGCGATGTACTTACTACTTGTAGAATAGGAAAACAAAAAATATTTGCCTATCACCTTTTTTCGTATCTATCATGCAGTGTTCCCACGAATTGTTCGGATTAATTCCTGCCACCGAATTCCATCATCGAATATTGCGCCAAAATTCATTGCGCGTTTTATACGTCATAGGATAGCAAACAAGCAGATAACGATCCACCATCACGAAAAGAGTTCTCCTGGTGGAAAGAGAAAACATAGCCTATAGACACCAAAGATGTTAATGGTGCGTTGTTATCTGTATGGCGGTATGGCAATGCCACATGCACAAGTCTATCGGCTATCTTACCCTTCAAATCGGAATACGACAATAACAATCATTGACGCTATTGCGACAGAAATAGGCAAGGCGGTGGTATTAAATAACCGGGCGAAACATTG
The DNA here is from genome assembly GCA_036924255.1 of Apodemia mormo. Lineage (NCBI taxonomy): Eukaryota > Metazoa > Arthropoda > Insecta > Lepidoptera > Riodinidae > Apodemia > Apodemia mormo. Next base: position 21,070,532 of record JAUPFN010000016.1, read on the forward strand.
CGAAACTCTACCACCCAGTAGTCACGATGGTAGTAACATACCTATGTAGCCAATCGGTCGCCTCTTAAAACCTGGTACGTTTGTCTTGTTTATTGTAAACAACAAACTATAAGCGTTAAGTTGCCAAATGTGGTGATGTCGATACCAACTCATTTTGTCTGCAAATCAAATGGCAAGTTTAGGTAAATTTGGTCATCTAGGTACTTGCGTTCATCTTTATCCATATTCCATACTAATATTATAAAGAATTAAGAATGCTTTCTTTATAATGGATACATTACACAATTTTAAATCTTCCTTCACCAATATGAAGCGGCATTATTACTGACTATCAAAAGCTCCTGTTAACCCTATCCAGGTAAAGAAAGTAAAGGGTCTAGGTCAAATGAAGTCACGGAGAACAGCAAAGTTACAATAAAAACAAACTTATTTATATTATATAAATTTATTTATGACTAACTCCAGCGTGCAGCCGGCTGCATTATAAAAGTTTTTGGTGAATCCCGCGGGATCACCTTATTTTTCCTAAAAAGTAGCCTATGTGCTATTTCAGGTCATTATCTACCTGTGTGCCAAATTTCATTTAAATCCGTTCTGTAGATTTGCGTGATTGAGTAACAAACATCCATCCAAACATCCAAACTTTCGCATTTATAATATTAATATAGATAATATTACAATTTCTTTAATCAAGAGTCTAATAACTTTTGTAGTGAGCGTCACATTTATCAAAAGATACACCCATACATTTGAGACATTAGTAAAAGGCAACAATACTCTATTTCAGAATGTGCGTATCGGGGACCATTACTCTTCTCCGGAGTTTCCTTTATACGTTCAGATGCCATAAAGATAAGCAGACGCTCCTACACCAAGTAGTTATCTATTGTGATCGTTACCTGTTTCCGAACGAGTTTGGAGGATATATATTTTACGAATATCTAATGTATTTAGCAACATCTCAATGGAGCTCTGCTGTGTCTTCCAATGGCTACATATTATGTCTTTCAATGGTATGTTTTATTTAGCAACACAATTGTATCTACAGTTTGATAAGTTTATATCAAATTGCAGATACAATTTTTTATAGCTTTGCGAAAATCAAAACTTATATATAAAGCAGTGTTTCAATGACGCTCTACTATATCATGCCTACATATATTGTGTCTTCCGATTGTTTTATTTAGCAATAATAGCACTATTTTATACGAAATTTAGATACAATAATTTTAATATAGCGTTGCGAAAATCAAAATATATTAAGCAATGTTTCAATGGTGCATACCTATTATTTTTCGATGGTTCATACTTATTATGTCTTCCAATGGTATGTTTTATTTAGCAATAATAACACAATGACAAATTTATATGGAATTTAAACACCATTTTTTTTACAGTCTTTTAAATATCAGAACGTATTTGCTGTATCATGGTTACATATTAAGACTCCCGGTTGTGTTTTATCAAGTAAGTAATAATAAAAATAAATTTATATGGAATTATAAATACAGTTTTTTTTCAATTTTTTATAAAATTGAAAAAAAACTGTATTTATAATTCCATATAAATTTATTATGTAATAACATCAAATACATTTTATTATTATCACATGTGAGTATAATAGCGACGCCAATCGATATTTTTGAAATATGACCCAAGCATGCAAAACAATCAGAAGTCGTGGATATTTTTATCATTATTGATGTCGAAGGCTTAAGTTAAAGTTTAAAGTTTATATTGTGTGGGATATATATTAAACTAACTATGCCCACGACTTCTTCCGCGTGGATATATTTCTAAAATAAAAACCCGCATAGCTCCCGTTCCCGTAAGATTTCAGGACAAAAATAATAGGAATTTTTTCCCCGGGTCTCAAACTATCTTTGTACCAAATTTCATCCAAATTGGCTTAGTTATTTAGGCGTGAAGAAGCGACAGGCAGACTGTTACTTTCGCATTTATAATATTAGTATGGATTCATAAAAATAAACTACGGACACTACATTCATGTGAAAGACCATTTCGGTTTTTATTAATTATAGTTATAAAAAAACAACACAGAATTAGACAGCCACTTGAAATAGAAATCCTAGAAATACAATACGAAATAAAAAGAAGGCTAAATAATGTTTTTTTCAAGATATAGTAGTTCTTAGTAGTTAGTAGCTTAGAAATACGAAGCTATATCAATAAAGTGACATATAAATTAAGTAGGTTCTTTGCATCAGAAAGAAAATATAATGTCTTCTCTTCCCATAAGGACAGCCATCTGCTTATTTGCTATCTTAATTATGTTATTAAAAAAGTTGCAAAAATGAACCGAATTTTTTTTCGATCGTATTGCACTCTTTAAGTCGTTTAGTAGACTTCAAAGAAGTCTACAGGTGGTGTTAATCTCTAACCGTGGATGAAAAGGGAGGATCTGTACAAACGCGTGCAACTAATCACCAAAAATATAACAATTCGTACTCACGATAATAATATGCAAAGCTTTAATTTAATTCTTACGAGCTATTTGGCTAATAAATTGGTAGAACTGCGTAAGAAAGTTGAGAACGCAGTTACGAAGTTTGGACACACTTGTTGACAATAATATTGTACAACTGTATTTTTATAGAAAAGAGGGCAAACGGACAGGAGGCTTGCCTGATGGTAAGTGATCCCGCCACCTTTGGACAACCACACTGCCAGAGGTCTTGCAGTTACGATGCCGGCCATTTAAGAACAAGTACTATTTTCTTGAAGGTTCTTAGTCTCCCGTCCGGGAAACTCCTGCTGATAACTGATTCTACAGAGAAATAGTGCGAGGAGAAAAATACCTAGAGAATCGCACAGTTTTGGATTTCCAGATATCGAGATGGTGAGAATGAAACATTGGATTTCGTCGCGATGTCCGATGGTGAATTCTTTGGAATACTCCCCGTGATATATTTAATAGAAATACAGAGAGATGCCACATTTCTACGTAACGCCTAAGACTTAATGCAATAAAATGATTGAGTATTAAGCCGATTAGAAGTAGTCATGTCGTCGACGATTCGAGTCGCTCTACGTTGAATGCAATTAAAAGGAAGGAGCTGGTACTGAGGACATGCTCATAAATGAGCGCAGTACTATTAAATCAGTAACTTTCTTATCTATATACGTAGCGGGAAGTTAAAAAAAGTATTATCCAATTTGGTGTGTTTATTCCAAAGTTATGTGCGTACAAAAATTTTGGCGATTTATTTTTATTTATATAGAGGAGCTGAACTTAATTCCTGATATTTGAGTTAAATAACATAATAATAATAATTCACGGGACAAATTACACTTACTGATCTAACCCCAAAGTAAGCAAATTATTTGCTTGTGTTATGGATGTTAGTCAACGATACTAATACATAGAAATACATATATAAATACTAGAATATAGGTAATAAACACCCAAACCCGGAAATACAAACATTTATGCTCATCACACAAATGCTTGTCCCCGTCGGGGATCGAACCCGAGCCTCGTTGATTGCGTAGTCAGGGTCTCTAACCACTCGACCAACGGGGCGGTCAAATACAACAATAAAACATAAAATATTAATTCTGATTGAAGCCAATCTTTACGTTCCAATGAAAACTGTATTACTTGAAAGAACAACTGAAATAATTAAAAATCGTTTGAGCTTAATTTTATGTTCTTATCCTTTCTTTTTATTTTAAAATAAAGGATTATAGGATTACTATGTTTCTCTGACCATCATTCGATTACAGTCAATTTACTACGAAATTATAAGACTAATTAAGTTGAAATTTGGTACACATATGTAGGCCAACGGAAATGGCAAAATATTTAGATTACAGTAATCATGTTTATTTAAATTCAAATTTTAAGGTTTTGAAATCTCTAATTGTTTGGTGTAACTAAATCACTTTAATGTAAATTACTAAATTGATAACTGTTCAAGCGTTTTACCCGAGTTAATTAGATCAAAATAGCAAAAAAATAGATTATGGTGTCCATATTTAGTAAAATTCACATTTTCTTCTATAACATTTTAATAGCTCTGATATTTACTTTACAAATTGCAATTAATTAATTCAGTGTATGTGTTTAATGTTATTTATTAAATGAAATACTATTCAAATAATTTACCTCAGGCAACTGAAATAAAACTGCAGAACATTTTAATTACAATATATATCTATATCCGTTTAAATTCAAAATTTCTATATGGTTTTAAAAGCTCTAACGTTTACATATTGCAATTAATTCATTCACTGTATTTATCATAATTTATTAAATGGGTAATTATTGTACTTCGATTATAATGATCGTATCTATGTAGTTACATTCACATTTTCAACCGACTTTCAAGAAGAAGGAGGTTATCGATTCGGTTGTATGTTTTTACTAATGTATTTTATACCGTTTTAAAAAAGAATTTTCAAAATCGGTTCATAAATGTCCGAGTTCTGAGGAAACCTTCAGATTAAATAAATAAATAAATAAATATTCACGGAACAAATTACACTTGTTGATCTAACCCCAAAGTAAGCAAATTATTTGCTTGTGTTATGGGTGTTAGTCAACGATACTAATACATAGAAATACATATATAAATACTTTTTCATACATAATAAACACCCAAACCCGGAAATACAAACATTTATGATCACACAAATGCTTGTCCTTGTCGGGGATGGAACCCGAGTCCCGTTGATTGCGTAGTCAGGGTCGCTAACCACTCGACCAACGGGTCGGTCAAATTCGGTTATTTATGAACAGATTTTGAAAATTCTTTTTTTAGAGTGTTTTGAGTATACCTATACTCCCATGTGGTTCTATTTTAATTTGGTGAATATCTGACGCAGAGTTCCGGAGTTTGGCCAAGGATCTGGATGTTCGGAAATCATACATAAAAACAGTGAATAAATTAACTTGTAATATCGAGGGTTTACACCTCATCATCATCACAGCTTTTAAAACCTTAGTAAAAATAATTTTTAACGCAGTAAAACTTTTGCAACAGACTTGCCATTCCTGTATCTCCAGAACACTGCATCAGATCTTCACCAAATTACATAGGGAGTATGGGTGTACTTAAAACACTCTAAAACAAAAATAATAATTTTAAATATCAGTTGATAAATGACCAAATTCTGAGGGTTACCTCAGAAGATTTATGTACTTTAATATTAATAAGGGCACGTATTCGATTCGCAACGAAAACTTCATGTTTTCATGTTTTTTAAAGAGCAACATCGTAATAATATGAGCAGATTATTCGAAGGATTTTACTGTTTTTGCAAGATTAAGTTGTGATTATTAGATTTACCGCAAGTTAAAAAGTTGATCGGCAAACGATTGCGTGCGAGGATTAATAGTGTTTTTAAAATAATTCTTCTAAATAAATTAGTTCATATAACGGACTGAAAAAATCAGTATATTGAAAATTACATTAATTCACATAAAATAAATATTTTAGTCTTCTATTGAAATACTTACTGGTGAAAAAAAAGGTTGGAGTGAATTGATTTTGTAATTTTTAATATTATTTTTTAATATCTAACAACAATATTTCCGTCATTTTGGCTCTGTATTGCACTTTAAGGCCATATATCCTGTTGGAAAAATGCATAAAATAAAATTTTATGGCACATTACAATGGTTGTATTTGTCCAGAAAGATAACTCTGATGCCTATTTTCGTAAAACGTTATAAAGGGATTGTCTCCGTTTTAAAAAACCGTTATAAAAAAATATATACTTGCTCTGTAGTACACTAAATCAAGACTTAGTCTTGCAAAAACTGTAATATCTTACTCACATTATTACGATATTGCTCTTGAAAAACTTGAAAACATGAAGTTTTCGTTGCACATCGAATACACGCTCTTAAATATTGTTATTCTTACAGCAGCTCAAAAACAAATGGACGTATACCGGGCACTTTGTGTACCTAGATCAAAGAGCAATGAAGCTATTTTGCAAGTCAATATCATCCTCATTCTTAACACTGCCAATAATAATCTTGACAACACTTTTTTTGATTTTGTAGGATTCTAGGAGTTAACCTATTCGGCTCCTACCATGAGATCCCAGTTTCGATAGAGCAAAAGTGTTATTAAAGACACATATCTCTAACAAAAATTAGCATTTAAAAGCTTGTTTTGTTTTCACAAACCTACATTTTTTTTAAACTTATCTAACGATGGGGTACGTGAAAAAAATATTTTTCAAGATTTTATGTTACTATATTGTTGAAGTGACTAATATGTATATTCGTGCCAAATTACAGCTTTCTAGTATTAAGGATCTCTGAACTATCGTGTGGACAGACGGACGGACGGACGGTCATAGCGAAACTATAAGGGTTCCTAGTTTACTTCGGAACCTTAAAAAAGGGATCGTGATATACTTTTTGTATATTTTATATTTTGGTTTAAGTCACACAACAAATTGTTGCGCGCGTTGTCGGTAACGAAAGGGAGTATTCGTGTCGCGGGAATGCTATGCAAAAGACAAGGCAGACGAGAATATTTTAAGATAGCAAATTCCAAGACATTTTTTATCGTTGGTAAGCTGTGAATATTATTTTTGTTTTTTAAAATATACATGAAGGATATTTTAATAAAATTGGTTATTTTTCAGTAATTATGAATATTTAGAAAAAACAACGAAAAACAGTACTTATACAAGGAGTCAATTTTAGGTATATATTAAAATTTACTAAGTAATCTTAATATTTCTGTTATACTATAAGATTTCAAACGAGCAGATGGCTCTCCTGATTGAAAAAAGAAACTATAGATTCGAATGCGTTAGCAACACCGCCGGTTAACACATTTGTTATTAATAGGGGATGTTATAAATCAAATGAACTCTTTGATTTTCTAAGTTATAAAATATATTGCATTTTGTTATTTTTCAGTGTTAGTGCGGACTGCGGGCCTCTTTTAAAAATATGCTATCTTTGTTCTTGGCAGACAGTTCATAAAATGTTCATGATTAGGGAAGTTATATTAAAGTTATATTTATTTTATTTCACTATCACTTCGTCCAGTTATTTGTTTTTTGACACTGTTATATCACCAGAGATAACTCGCGATCGTTATATTTTAATAATGATGATTAAAGTCACAGTGGGTGCATTTTATTCCATATTTTACATGTCGTGATGATAATGACTTGATATAGAGTTATTTACACGATCACAATTTGCAAGTCATTAGTAAAGTGAAATAACATAAGACTGAAAAATTCTCTCTTCTAGCTAGTGCCACAGTGTCGCTTAAATTTTGTTGCTTTGTTTCTTTTGCACGATGGAATTCTGAGAATGTAGTTTGACCCGCGTGAAATTAAATCACGCTCGCGTTATATGTAACAGATTGTTTCGATGCACATAACTGATGAAGCACAATTATTATTGTATAACGAGTGATATAACCATTGATACATGAAATGTGCCTTGCCTATTCACGATTGATCAGACGTGTAAAGATGCGTTTGACCAATCATGAGCCTTTTATGAATTGAGAGATATGGTTGAGAGGAGTTAATGTGGATTCACATTAACTCCTCTCAACCACATATTTTGGTAAACTTCTCGCTTTATTTATTATCTACTATTACAATAGTGCTCATATTTCCCACATTTTTAGCCGTGTTGGTTCGGGCTCTTTTGAAGAATAGACCAACTGCCGTTCAGCTAGGTAAGTCATAAAAGGCGACCGATTGGCAATACGAGTCACTACCATCGTTGATTTGAGTACCATGGTTGATTTCTGCATTGTCTCGCTCCGTTCTGATACCACCGCCTTACCTACTCCTGCCGCAATAACGTCAGTGCTCGTCATTGTCGTGTTCCGGTTTGGAGGGTAAGGTAGCAGGTAAACGTATGTATATCGCATTAAATTATAATAACATCTGTGGAGTCTATAGGCGATGGTTGATTCTTTCCATCAGGAGACCCATCTACTTTTATGCTATCTTATGATATAAAAAAATGTCGAGTTCCGATTTAGAGAAAAGGTAACCGTTTTAGTTACGCCTGTACATCTTTTGCTCTCGGATAGCAAGCATCATAATTAAATTTGACATGTGTAGGCGATGGTTCTCTCTATAAAAAGAGCCATCGTGATTGTCATTCTATAATTTAAAAAAGAAAAATTTTATAATAATAGTTTTTCTTGTAAATTTATTTAGGACTTTGTCGCCAAACGGCCACATATTCATATCAAATCATCAATTACAATATTTACTAAATTATTAGGTAAACATTTACTTAAATCTAATTCCGATAATTTCAACAACAGTTCGCTTCCTCATACTATTAGTAAAGTCAGAATGCTGTTCAAATAGCCAATATGTGTTATTATGACACCAAGACGTAGGTTTCTCAAGCGCCAAGGTCCAAGATTCGGTTCGACACACTCTATCAAAATATGTGTTACATCCTCAATTAAATGATAATAGTTTATAATATTAATTAGTCCTTATTACTACTTATTTTACGTCTAAGGTATTTACAGACTAAAATACCATATACTTTAATTAAATATTTTTAAGACAAATCGTTTTGTCTTAACTAAAAAGGTAATAGATAGTTGGATTAATAATAAGAATGAAAGTGGATGCTGCCGTGAACGCTATAGTTGTAAGTACAAGTTAGAGGCTGGGTTGCCCAATTCGTTAACGACCTTTTGCTAAATCCATATCAAAACGAGACGCAAGATGCTATCCTACAATGCCGAAATAAATGTGACTGATTTTTGATATGTTGCCAGGCATAAATCTTCTCCATTCGTACACGTACAGAAAAGGAACTCCAATGACAACACTTACTGAAGTGAACATTAAGGTAACTAGAGCTGTAAACAAAGTAATTATATTATAAGCAGTGTAAAGCATTAATTTCAGTAGATACAGTAAAAGAGGTCGTAAAATTGTTTACAGAAAAAAATCAGTACTTACTCCAATTACGCATAGTATTCTATGCATCCGTGTTGTTTCCAACGGTACACCTAGTCGAAATGAAAATAGTACTGAAATTGCGACCACAACTCCAATAGGTGTATGCGCTAATAAATTAAGACTCGATTGAACAATTTTTGAATAATAATTATCTAATTTTTTTCAACTTCTCCAGACAAAGGACTATGCAATTTATTTTCATTTGCATTTTCATTAGCTTCAACGACATGAGGTTCAATCGAATTTGGAGGCATGCTTCACTACTGTATCCGTTTGTGCAAATAAGTGCAACTACTGCTGTTTTATTTGTTTTAAATAAATATTTTGAATTGATACTATTATCAATAAGATAAGCAATCAAAATCTTAATATTTGTAGGCTCAGATGTCACTTTTTGAAGTACCAGACCCGGGCGAGACAATGCAGAACTCTATCACCTAGTAGCCACGATGGTAGTGACTCGCATAGCTAATCGGTCACATTTTACGACCTGCCTGGCAGAACGGCAGCTGGCCTATTCTTCAAAGGAGTCCGGGATCAACACGGGGGAAAATTGTGTATTGTAACGTAACAAATACGTTAACACACACATAGATAGTGTGTGTGTTATGTTAAGTTACCTACACGTTTATTAAGTTACGCCTTATTACCGTGGTTTAAAAGATAGGCAATCCCGGGGTTTTATACGCATAGTTCCCGTTCTCGTGGGATTTTCGGGATAAAAACTATTCTAAGTCTTTCTCAGGTCTCAGACTATTTTGGTATTAAATTTCATCTAAATCGATTCAGTAGTTTAAGCGTGAAGAAGAAACAGACAGACAGAATTACTTTCGCATTTATAAAATTAGTATGGATAGCACAATCTCGCAATTTTTTGTGGCACTTGCAGTTGTTATCCCAAAATTTTATGAAATTAAACTAGATCAGTATCTATGAAATTAAAAAAAAACCGTTTCCCAGTTATTGTTATCTATACATTCGAAGGAGGGATACGATCTCCTGTTCCTACATCTAAGTTTGTTTTACAATTACATTGATATGTCACGTACGCCCGGGTTATGAACGGAGCGTATAGTTTCTTCCTGTGTGTTTACAGACTTTGTACATTTAATGAACAAGCGACACTAGTACAACTAGACTCAGGTAATTCTGTTTGTTTGTCTATAACTTTACATAAATTTGTACTATCTGTCTGTATATATGTTTCTTTCCTTTTAAATTTTACTTCCCAAAAACTTAGCCTAGATTTTTACGTTTTAAGGGTTCCGCACCCAAATGGTAAACTCCCTAGGGACTAAGAACCCTATTTCTAAGACTTCGCTGTCCGTCCGTCTGTCTGCCCGCCCACCTGTCACCAGACTGCATCTCATGAACCGCGATAGTTAGTTGAGATTTTTACAGATGGTGTATTTCTGTTGCTGTTATAACAATAAATATACTAAAAACATTTCTGGCTGAGTACTCTGCTCGCCCCCGCGACTGGTGAAGCTGTAACAGCCCATAAGGCTAGCAGTAATTGACCTATTCCGAAAAAAAAAACTAAAAACAATAAAATAAAACATTTAAGGGCTCCCATACAACAAACGTAATTTTGCCATACAACAAATGCAATTTTTTTCTCGATCTTAATAGCGACAACTGGTAGACGCTTAAAATATTTACAGAATATTTAGTTATATATTTATTTTAAAAATAGTTATTTGAATTAAAATAAAATAAATATTTAATGCCGGCTCTCATACAACATTCTTGATTTTTTGACTTTTTTACAGACGACGGTACAGAACCCTCGCGCGCGTGCAACTCGCACTTAGGTGATTTTGATTCTTCTACCAATCAACATCGCAGTTTGTCGGCAGTAGTTTTTTTATTGTAGAGGGGGCAAACGAGCAGGTGAAGCATCTGATGGTAAGTGATCACTGCTCTCCATGAACATCTGCAATACCAGGGGTCTTGCAGTTGCGTTGTCGGCCTTTTAGTCCGATAACAAAAACTTGTTTTCACAAACCTTCGACAATATTATTTGAAAACCAGTCCAACGATACCCCACACAATGGGGTATGTGAGAAAAAAATTAACATCCCCACTTTACATGTAGGGGAGCTACCCTGAAAAAAAATATTTATCAAGATTTTATGTTACCGGTATGTTGACGTGAATAATATGTATATTACAGTTTTTTAGTGCTAAGGACCTCAGAGCTATCGTGCGGACAGACGGATGGACATAGCGATTCTATAAGGGTTCCTAGTTTACTTCGGAACTTTAAAAATGGCAATGCTGCAATATCTTTATCGATGTTATATCTTTGTCGATGGTTATTGTTTATCAGAAGTTTTCGTATAAGATAAAAAAATACTGAAGACTTACGAACATAATTTTGTTAACATTTGATTGCACAATATGATTAGCTCAGTAGGTTTTTCTTGAAGTTTTGTATTTTTATCTGGATTGGCAGTCCTTTTATCAATATTTTCAGTGTCAGATGCAATTGTTTATCAATATTTACAAATAGGCAAACAATTTGAAATTTGCAGATAATATTATTTATGGCCTTTTCCTCGTGGCCAAACTATTTCGACTAACTGATGTGCCTACGAGGTATTACACATTCTTATAGCCAAACTCTTACATACATCAGACCTTTATTTGATAATATTGTAGTTATTTATTTTAAATATTTTACCTGGACAATTGTAATAGTATGGGTGCCCAAGATGCTAAATGGTAAGCATCATAGGGACCTATTGGATTTTGTATATTAAATTATAGGAAAAATAAAAGGTTATATAACGTTTTTCATTTCAGTGATGAGGAAAAACTGTACAGCTAAAAAATGTGTAAATGGCCCTACGGGCCATCCCTCAAACTTCCCACTAAATTAAGGTATTTTAAGCTCAAAAGAGTCTATTTTGTTAAAAATGGCAGTATATCAATTTTTGAAAAGCTCTATATTTTGAAAACTATGATGGAATTTAACTCAATTTTTGAGATGTAAAATATTACTTTAGCTAAATAATTGAAGTTAAAAGTTGAAAATTTTCGATGCAATGTTAAAAAACATTTTATTTTTAATTTTCTTCTTTGATAAATCACAAACAAATTGGCCGATTTTGATTGGCCGATCCGATTTAAAATTAACAGTATTTTTTGACACAGGCAATAGAACAAGCTCTAAGCCTTACACTCTTAAAAACTATAAATATCCATACATATTCTAAAATCGTAGGAAAGTCAAAACTGTACATTGAATATTTTTTTAAAAGAATACTTGGGGCGTGATCTACAATCGATATCGAAGCCAAAAATAGATATTTTTGTCTGTTTGTCTGTTTATCTGTTTGTCTGTTTGTCTGTATGTCCGGGGTAAACTCAAAAAGTTCTGCATGGATTTACTTCAAATTTTGTATGCATATTACTAATAGGTCTGATCAACATATTATAGACAGTGCGGAGTAAACGAACTCCGCGCGGACGAAGTCGCTGGCAACAGCTAGTTATTACATAAAAATTGTTAATATTCTAGCTAGCTGGCTATAAATTCGACGGATGTCTATAGATGACGTGTATTTAAGAATAGAGTCGACCCCATAGACTATAAATGGGTTATCAAATAGTCACTTTTTTATTTTTATTAAAAATCAAAACATGATAATAATTAGACTGCTTAGAAAAATGTTAAATATACCTGAATGGTCGATTTGGCGGCTATTGGAACTAACACTGACATATTTATCCGTATATTTTTGATCCCGAATTCCATTTCAGACTATAACTAACATGAGGTTTCCACATTGTTAAAACAAGTGATTTACACTTGTGTTAATTATTTAGTGTCCTATTGTAGTCCTTAATTTACACTTTTCACCTAGGTATTTTGGTATCTCGTCACATAGAGCTTTATAAAAAAGAAACACACAAATTGTTTAAAAAATATTTATTA